>OX940912.1:6305996-7639996 GCA_954871355.1 Cabera pusaria | reverse complement strand
GCTGGTTGTCCCGAGGTGGGAAAACGTATTTTGGAGGGGAGACTTGAAACACAGAGCTGTGGATGCACCCCTTCCAATCGACGATTTGAAACACAATCTGGTGGACTTGAGCACCAAACTTTCCACCTCCGAAAGCAGACCTTCTAAATTTAGAGGTCTGGAAGGTACGGGGTGGGGTCCGCTGACGTCAAAATTAAATTCTGATGATATTGAGTTAGTTCAATCAGCTTGGCGTGAATCTACGTGGAAGACGTACGGATCGGCATGGAAGTCATGGGTCGAGTGGTGTAAACAGTGTGGGGTGAAATCCAATAGTCCTCGACCACATGAGGTGGCATCCTATTTGGGATTTTTGTTCAGGGTTAAAAGATTAGCTTATCCAACTATTTTAGTGCATAAATCAGTAGTTGTGTCATTAGCCGATCCGCAAGGAGAGAACAAAATAGGTGAGCACCCTCTTATTACATCGATTTTGAAAGCAATTAGTCTAAGAAAACAGAGGTCGATTACTAAGGTGCCAAAGATCTGGAACATAGAAGATTTACTTACATGGCTGAAGACCCATCCTCCTGATAAGCAAAGTATCTTCCAGGTGTCGCGTTATGTGGCAATTTTTATTGTTACTAGCGTCTGGTCGTAGAATTCATGATCTGACTCTCTTAAATATTGATCCAGATCATTGCACAGTAGATGACACGTCTATAACTCTTTGGCCGTCATTCGGCTCTAAAACTGATAGTGTGAAACATCGTCAATCCGGGTGGTTGCTGCTTAGCTCAGGAGACGAGTCAGTTGATTTAGTATTGTGGGTGAAACACTTGATTGATATATCATCCCACAGAAGAAAGTCTCGCGGCGACTTGTTTAGTTTGTTTATAACTACGCGTGGTATAGTTAAACCAGCTTCTAGATCCATTATAGCTGGTTGGCTGAAGGAGCCACACGAGGATTTGGGTATTAGTAACGGGCCAGGATCAATCAGATCAGCAGTTGCCTCGTATGATTTTAATCAGAATGTCCCTCTTGATACTATTTTACGGCGTGGAAACTGGCGTGGCCAAGATAATTTTTTTAAATTCTATTGTAAGACTGTTGAAAATCCTCGTACGTTAAACAATAATGTATTATCTACTTCCTTTCAGGCGATTTAAAGCTATTAATTATAATAGGTTAAGATGATAAACCTAGTCTCATAAAAGATAATGTTCACTTGTCTTGTGATGGTGATTGATATTATTAGTAGTAAATTGAAATGATCTCATAAGAGATATGATTCTAAGTTTTGTTTGATAATTGTTAGCAAAAGATTATTCTTTCTTATGTTACTCGTTATTCTTTAGTTGCTATGGAGGCATAGTTTTTTATGTTATTGTTTTTTTATATGCGAAGGTTGCAAATAAGTATTGAAACGGGAGGCAGTGGCTCCAGTAAATAATTTAATAAAGCTAAATATTAGATTTGAGTTTAATTCGTCTTGTTTTATTTGAAAGTACCTAAATGAATTAGGGTTTTGCGTCAGTGATGGACAGAGTGAAGCCAAAGTGTTGTCAACTCATAGGTACTACATCTGAAACTAGTCACAGTACGCTGCTCGTGCCGGCAGATTATAAACATTTCTCCGAAAGGTCAAGCCGAAGGCACAGAGCTAAAATAAAACAGTTTTCCACCCCAAAGGGAAGAAAACAGTTATTTTAGGTCTTGCCGAGGCTTGACCTGAGCAAGGCCTTGCCGTCACCTAAGGCCTGCATTAGGCGTTTTACCGGCCTAATGTGGAGAAGTACTGAGGAGCCACGGCTCGCACTCGCGCCGTGCCGCCTGCCGACACACCCCCCCGCGCGGGAGGCACCCCTCCCGCGCGTGCTGTCCTACTCTCGCAGACTAATCTCGCTCGGTAAGGTAGATAGTTAATCTCCGAAAGGTCAAGCCTCGGCAAGACCTAAAATAACTGTTTTTCTTCCCTTTGGGGTGGAAAACTGTTTTATTTATGTTAAATTAAATAAAACCAATTAGTTATGTTCATTATATATATAGTATGTGATTTATTACAAGGAAGAAGTTAACAATCCATTTTACATTTATAAACTAGCAACCCGCCCCGACTTCACACAGGTCTAATGTAGACTACTAATTTGGTGTCAGTCCAGACTTCACAACAATTCAATTATACATTATTTGGTTATATTTCATAAAAATAAGACAGCATTTTCAACGAAAGCTCTCAGACGGCTTGATTTTCTTCCGACATCTTGAACAAAATAGTCATTTTCAACAAATTAACACAAAACAATATTAAACTGTATGTATAAATAAAACTTCCTCTTGAATAATTCTATCCATTAATGAAAACCGCATTAAGATCCGTTGCAAAGTTTAAAAATATCTAAGAGTTCAGAGGGACAGAAGGGAAACAACTCTGTTTTATACTATGTAGACATTGTATGCTTATAATGTTAAACAATTAAGATAAGCTAGTAGTGGCCGGTTTATATATTCAATAACGGTATAATTGAGTAGATAAACTCTCAATAAACTGACCATAAATTGTCTACTTTCATTTCATATAGTTTTAAAACTAAAACAAACGACTTTCATGCCCTGCGAGTCAGTTTCAGTAGCAAGTTTGAGACATTTATCGTCATATCTCTGGAGATACTTATCAGATCTCGATTCCCTCGGAAATGTACCCTACCAATTTAAAAAAGAATCATTAGTATCGGTACACAATTGAAGGGATAATTGCGTAACCAACAAAAAAAAATACATACAGACCAATTGAGAACCTCCTCCTTTTTGGAAATCGGTTGAAAAAAAGCTTACCAAATAGACAACAAGCCACGATTATTCACATTTATGAACATTAAATGCACCTACCTAGTTACAATTTATTCTTATAAAAACTTATTAAATCAATCTTCAGTTAAGTTATTTTATTTTGCTTTAATTTCGATTTCTTCATTTGTGTTGATTTCTGTAAAAACGAGACAGCAATATTATTTATGATTATTGGAAGGCCACTGGACACCTGACTTCAATCACGGTAATGTTATATCTATCCAGTATTGTGACTCAGCCCTGTCCTTGAAATAATTACCTACAGCATGGTACGTAAAGACGTGATATAAGCCTAAGCCCGCCTACTTATTCAGTGGAAAAAAGCGAAATACCTACCCATTAAAACAAGAAACAAATTACGTACTAGTAGGTATATCAAAATGATTTTATAGTCTTGGCTTCAGAGTCTACAGGTTATTTAAAAAATGTTATCTCTGGGTGGGTTATTCAAGAATTCAAGCAATCAAATAAAAAGAAAAATATATTCTCTTTGTATATTAAATAAGCACTTGTACTTGTTTTATCAAATATTTACAAATCGCACCCTTACTACTTACAAAACCACCACACTGTTTGTTCGTCACTGCGGCGCATTCGCAACTGTGTACCGAGTGAGTACCGAACTCGAGGCGCGTATCTATGACTCGCCCGTTTGTATGAAGATAGGATACTGATAGATTACATTGCAGTGCTTTAGGTAACTATTCCAACCATATAGATTTAAAAACGGGAATTTAACGTGACTTACGCGATGGCGATATAGCGATCGACATATGTTTCGGCCTCATCCGGAGGCCTTCTTCAGGATCTTGAGTGCGGGGCGCTCGCCGACGCGTTCAACCTCCATACCATATGTCGATCGCTATATCGACATCGCGTAAGTCACGTTAAATTCCCGTTTTTAAATCTATAAGTTTAAAATGAACGTGAGTTTTTATAATATTCCAACCATACTAAGTCTTCCATACTGGCTGGCACTGAACATCAACTGAGTGAACTGATTGACGACATGTCTTCATGCGGTGAGAGGTTTGAGGCATCCATAGCTGATCACTCGTTTAGCACAACCACGGGCTTACATGCAGGATCCTAAGCTTTCAGAACTCATCTTAGTCTTAGCGTGCTACCATCTTTGATTGTATCATCACTTAACACCAGGCAAGATACAATACAAAATTCTTTATTGTACACCAATTAAAACTTAAGAAACAGTAAACACTTAAAACTACAGTACAATGGGCGGACTTATCGCTAAAAGCGATTTCTTCCAGTCAACATTTGGATGAAGAAAGCAAGATGCGTGCTGAGCAAGGTCATAAGTGTGACAAAAACAATTATTATTATTATTAATAAAAAAAGATAGTCAATCAGACATAAATAAACAAGCACTGGACCAATATCTCACCTGATGCTAAGTGATGTTGCAGTCTAAGATATAATCTTGACCCAACTAGCTTCCAAGCTTTCTACTAATGAAGATATGAATTTAAAGACCGATGAATTTAGGAGCTAGATAGATAGATAATATAGTCTAGTCTAAGAGCCGAAGATCGGGCTCAGGGGCGTATCTTGGGAGAGGCCTATGTCCAGCAGTGGACTGACACCACCTAGTTTACTAGCAATGTAGGTTGCACATTGCTAGTATTCTTGTTAACTCCTCCAACTAAGCTAAATATGCTTGTCTGGAGTGGTTTCACATCAATAGTGCAATGGGTGGGGATTGAACTCACGATCTCTCGATCGCCAGGCCGACGCTTTGGCTATTGCGTTATTGGCGCTTGATGATTATTATATGGTGATGATGATTGATGAGTCTTACAGTTTTTGAAGCTGTCCTATTGTCACCGCATATGTTTCTTGCACAATGTCTGATCGCTTCATCTTGCGTGAGATACCTTTTACTGCAATGCAGGCATTCATATCTGAAAATACAATATTAAATTAAATCACCTCCTTACTTCATTGTTAATTTGATTCAATTCGATTGTTTCTTTTAAAAGAACTCTGTCATTTTTTAACTGATTTGGATTTTATTTTGTTAAAGAGTGTATGCTTCTTGTTTGGTCTCAGTTTAATTTTATCAAGATCTGATAAGTATCTCCTGAGGTATGGAGATACATACCTCAAACTTAGTACTGATAATATCGTTTAAAAACTAAAAAAGAACCGACTTCAATGCCGCGCTATTCATTTTCAGTACCAATTTTGAGATGTTTATCTCAATATCTCTGGAGATACTTATCAGACCTCGATAAAATTACCATGGTACCACACTTGGGATATCTTTCGACCAAAAAAATAACAATCAAAATCGGTTCATAAACGACGAAGTTATCCGCGATCCGAAGTATATATCTTTATGTGCAATTATCTTATATGCTAGCATTTGACCAATATCTCGCCTGGTGATAAGCGATGATGTGGTCGAAGATGGTAAACACGTTAGGGCTAGAATACTCTGTCTCTCAAGGGCTGTGTGCTGCCGCAACACAGGTAAGGTTATGGCGGCAGATTTGCTCCTTGATGGTGGTAAGCTACTTTTTGGTAGCAAGTCAGGCGGAACATCGATATAATAAGCGGTTCATCCGTTTGGGAGCTATGGAGCCACAGTCAGATACACTCGTCAAATTATACTCTTTTTGTCGGGGGTTAAAAATGTAGCAAGGTTACTTACCTAGTAAAATGCCTGTATTTATGTTCCGTCATATTGCCGATAGATGGCACTACTTGTGAGCAAATATCGCAAATGACATTCTCCTTTTGTAGCTGAAAAAAAAAATATTTAGAGGTCTTTTGATTATCAACGAAACACAAAAACGTTAGTTTTTTTAATATCCTAATACCGAAATCGGAAGAGAATAATCTAAAAATCGTTTACAAAGCAAATAAAACTATATATAAAACTCAGAAACAGCCAATCAATAAAAAAAAAAAAATGTGTTTTAAATAGAAATTGTCACATAGGTGCTAAGAAGTTCACCAGGTCCTTTAATAGTTTAGTTCGTAATATCTAACGGTAATAGTGATTAAGATTATTATATAGGAAATTTAATATAAATTGAATATAGGAATTATATAGGAATAGAAGACGCTATTTAGCGATAAGACCGCCGTTAGTACTATATCTTTTGTTTTATCATATAGTAATTTAACTTGTTAGTAAGCGATGATGCGGTCGAGGATGGTAGCACGCTAGGCCTAGAATGGGAACTGGCTCTCAAGGATAGCTGCCGCCACATATTAGATGTTTGGCGACAGATTTTCTAACTTGGGGGTGGTAGCTGGCCAGGCGGACACTAGATAGTGTCCTACCATCATGCGGGGGTTGGGGGTTTCATAACGATGTTTTTCCTTCACCGGTGGGCCACTGTGAAAAGCTCGAATACATTTTTCTATAGAAAAATCCATTGGTGCACGGCGGGGATTGAACTCGGTACCTCTGGCGTCAAAGCTGACCATTCTCCCACGACACCACTGGGCCCTCAACAAAAGTGATATTGTGAAAATCATACATTCATTCATTAGTATTAGTAAAGAATAAATGCTTTGTATGTGAATTATTACCGGCCCATGTCTCCTTTTACTATGGTCTTCTAAATTCTCCTCATAGTTAAACCCAATAAGACAAGTTTCACATCTGAAATAATTCATAACATATGTAAATTTACAAAAATAATTTAGTTTTTAGGGTTCCGTACCCAAAAGGTAAAACGGGACCCTATTACTAAGACTGAATGCCTGAATGCCCCAAGCTCCAAGATATAATATAAATTGTATGATAATAGAATTACTTATTGTACATTAAACATTTATTTAATATGAATTAAAAAAAATGAATTAAAATAAGTGACAAGCCCCATAGAGTTTCTTGGTGTTTCTTCTCTGATGGGAGTACTTCCGAAACACCAGTAGATTCAACAGTCAATCAGTTTTCATCTTTTGTTTGCAGATCTAGGGTTGCCTGTTACGACGGTATTATGCGGCTGATAGTCGGACAATCAGTTCCATTCGGAACATGATTTGTACTGCAATTAGTCTGCGTTTTATTTATCTATTATGTTTCATTATTTCACAATTTTTTGGATAAAAATTGTCTGAAGTACTGAAACATGCACTGGGTTGCGGGTGCACGTAATGGTACGGTTGGCAACCCTACATTAATAAGGGGAATTAAACATGTGTTTTAAGTGTGACGTTCGACGTCTAGTTGAAAGCTGAATGGCTCAATACCTTTGTTTTTTTTTTGTAAATTCAAAGCGTTATGTTTCTGTTATATCTATATTTTTTGTTGAATATGATCTATTTAATGTTATTTGACGTGTGTAAGTGCTAATTTTTAATTTGCCCATATACTGAATAAATGCTTTGACTTTGACTTTGACTCCGCTGTCCGTCTGTCACCAGGCTATAGCTCATTAATCGTGATAGTAAGACAGTTGAAATTTTCACAGATGGTGTATTTCTGTAGCCGCTAGAACAACAAATACTAAAAACAAAATAAAGTTAAAAATTAAAGGAACATACAAAAAACGTGTTTTTAAACGCCATCTATCTAATTAGTTTCGGAAAAATGACATAGATGGCGCTAGTAAACGAGCCTCGTCTTTCTAGATCGCGACCAAACCAAATATTCTTGGTAATATCAATTAATCAAATATATGAGGTTGAAACTCTGATATGTTTCGTATTGTACGGAACCCTCCCTAAGTGTGCGATTAGAGACGCGATGCTGACTCGCACTTGGCCAGTTTTTTTTATTTTATGAAACCATGAGGAAAGTGACACTTTTGTTTTTGTGTGTAGCTATGGTAGCTACCTACTATGACAGCAGTTGACATGACACAGCAGAAGCGTCGGCCAATCACAGCCAGACCTAAATGACATACTCATACATCATATCCACCAATCAGCACCGGTATATCATGCATGTCGCGACATGCGATAGATAAATGAACGAAAAACTTTGAGGTGATGTAATAAAAGTTTGAGAAGAATAACTTTATGAACCTCGACAGGTTATGGGGCCTTTTTAACCGATTTCACAAAAAAGGAGGACCTTTTAAATTTTTTTATGTTTGTTACCTCAGAACTCCGTCAAATATTAACCGATTTGAAAAATTATTTTTTTGTTTGAGAGATTATGCCTCCTGATTGGTCCTGTTTAAATTTTATCGAGATATGACATTTATCTCCGGAGATATGGAGATACACAATATAAGAAAATTTGTTTGAAGTCTGTTATTTCGTTTTGTACGATCATAAATTATAAAATGACGCCCTACGCACCCTAGGCTTTTAGGGACGCAATTTATGTGCATTCATGAATCATGAGTTTTCGTACAGTGGTAGTGGGATCATTAAATCTACCAAAAAGTAGCTTAACACCAAGGAGAACATCTGCAGCCTTAACCTTACGGCGTTCCCCGACGCAAAAAGTAGAGGTAATATACGCTTAACGTGTGTATCTGTGTGTTTGTCTGTAGCATCTTAGCACCTAACCGGATGAACCGATTTTGTTTTTATTATTGATAGTTTGTTTTTTGTTTGATAGATGTCTTCATCGAGAGTGTTGTTAGCTTTGATTCATGAAAATTCGTTCAATCGTTATAAAACTATGAGCTTTTTTCTAGTTAATTGCGCTATGAAATCAACTTTCATAGGTCTGATCAATTCGAAAATCTTCTTCTTCAACGATATTGTAAGAACATGGAACATTGACCTGATGCTGGGACATCTCCTGGACTCTACAGAATACTCAAATCCTCACTAACTTACAGCTCAGATTTTAAATGTCGTGTTTAGAGTCATTGGAATGCTTTTAATGAAAAGATTATACATATATCAGTCGGGGTGGTTTAAAATATTATATTATTATATATATAGATGAATATTATTTTATACAATAGATCATATTGTTATACTATATTGACTTCAAATTGATTGTGATCGATGGGGATCTACAGCATAGCTAAGCTTATAATAATATTTTCGTAGTAACTATGACCGAATCTGTGGCTTCACTGCAAATATTTTATCAATTTTGCGATGCGTGTATGTGAAATTCGTGATATCTTCTAGAGTTTTCATTTGAATTATATACTGTAAAGGACAATTTTAATCTATAATATGTGGCCAAGCTAATTAACGTAATTATTTGGATAATGATTAATACTATATACTTGAAAATAGCCTTGGAAGTTATGTAATATTTTTTAACAAAAAATTTAAGATTAAAATGGTTACTTTGACTCAACCTTAAGAGATAGACATATGCTGTCGCGGACTTTTTTGTAGGTCTTATTAAGTTGTATTACTCTTTCATAGAAAATATTCTTCTATCTATTTTCAATTGAGCAGCGTTCGTAAGAAACGTGTTTTTTCGACCGTTAATTTGCCGACTTAGGTTGCAAATTAGGTCTCCATGAATGTACCTTTGATTTAAACGGGGTAATAGCCTATTTTCATTTCGAAAGTCCATTCTATGTATTAGTGAAAGAGTTTTTTAAATCGGTTCAGTAGTTTTTGAGCCAAATCATTACAAACATACAAATGTTCTCTCTTTATAATATTAGTATAGAAAAGTGAGATAGTAATAATAGAGTGGAGACCACGGCTATGTAAACGTAGTGTAGGACGCCCTCCAGCTAGATGGAGGATTTGAAGGATTGGAAACAAGGAACTAAAGATCGAGCCTATTGGCGTGCCATAGGATAGGAGAGGCCTATGTCCAACAGTGGACAGAGATAGGCCGATGATGATGATAATTTACCTGTATTTATGTCTGAGGTAGATGTTTGATTGTGCTAGCAACACTCTTTCTCGGTTCAGTTGGTCTTGACTTAGTCTTACTGTTTTTATTAGTATGGGCTTCCTGTTTCTCTTTACTTTCTTTACTGAAATAAAAACAATTAAAATTATGCTTTAATTTCACTTAATTTATTGCACTTTTAAGCAAATAATATTTTGTCGCCCAATTTTTTACCGACTTCACAAAAAAGAGGACGTTCTCAATTCGACTGTTTTAAAAAAAATGTTTTTTACACATAACTCCGTCAAATCGATTTGAAAAATTTATTTTGTTTGATAGATTATGCCTCCCGTTTGGGCGTTTGGTCCCATTCAAATTTTATATAGCTATAACAAATATCTCCAGAGATATGGAGATAAACAATATAAGCAAATTTGTATACGATGACATGATTACGAGTATATCTAGCCAGTACTTTGACTATTGCGGCATGTGAAGTCTGTTTTTCGTTTCGTACGATCAAAAATTATCAAGTATAATTAATGATTTATTTGCCTACTCTACTCTTACCTTATTCATAGAATTTTATTCCATTTATAGTTTAAAAAATTAAATTATTACTGATAGTGCAATATAATATTATCAAAATATCATTGAGAACCTAACTAACATAATTAAGAAACAACCGACTTCCACGCTGCGTGAGTCAGTTTCAGTAGCAAGTTTGAGACGTTTATCGTCATATCTCTGGAGATACTTATCAGATCTCGATGAAATTACAAGACACCATCTGGGAGTGGAGATGTATGTACACTACCAATTAAAAAAAAGAGTCATTCGAGTCGGTTCATAATTGACGGACTAATCGTGTCACATACATACAGACAAATTGAGAACCCAGTCCGTTTTGGAAGTCTGTTATAAATCCTAACTAATATTCTTACTAATATAATAAATGCGAAAGTAACTCTGTCTGTAAATTTGGTACACAGATATTAGTGGGGGGAATAGAGAGGGGAAGTGGGGGAAAAGGGAGGGAAGAGTGAAGTGAGGGGAAAGGGAGTGGGGGGAAGAGCGAAGGTAGGGGAAAGTGAGGGGAAGGGGAGGGGGAGGGGAGCGGAGAGAAGGGGAAGGGAGGGGAGGAGTAGGGAGGGGGGAGGAAGGAATTAGCGCGGCGTGGTACGGTGCGGTGTAGGTGGGATACGTATGTGTCTTATTTGTAAAATAATTAGCCTAAATAATTAAAAATGGTACCCAAAGACACTATTCCACACGGACGAAGTCGCAGGCACAGCTAGTAGAAAATTGTTTCTGCCCACAAAACATTGAGCAAGGTAAAGGGTGTAAAAAGGTGGATAAAAATTACCTTTTGGCTTCGTCTTTGTCGTAGCAATTTCAATATCATTACAATCCACGGTTTCATCCAATCCTATCTTAATTATTTCTGATAAAGACTCCTTCTCCATCAAATCTGGACTCAAGTCCAAACTGTCATAAAACATTTTATCTGTGCCATCGATTTCTATGTCCAAAGATTTTGTATGTAATAATGAGTTTTCTAAATCCAAACTCCTTTTAGCTGGTACTAAAGGTATATCGGTTAAGATCTCCTTTGACAGCAAACTCGTTTCTAAAAACGATAAGTGTTCTCCGTTTAAGAATTGTAACTGGCTGCCGAGAGTAACGAAACTTTGGTTGTTGCGTTCTAGAATTTCCAAAGCAGTTTTTATGTTTTTATTATCTATGCTAAATCTGTGTTCGGTGAATTCTTGTGTATTGGTGATAACTGTGAAGGTATTTTCGATGTTTGAGTTTGATTCTATGTGATGAATTAAATTTTGATCCATATCTGTGTTGTTTTCCATTTCATGGCTGAAATTCTGGTCTAAATTTGAATTGGTTGAGATTTCGTGGCCGAAATTCTGGTCTAAATTTGAACTTTCTGCCATTTCATGACTGAAATTTTGTTCTAAGTTTGAATTATCTAGGGTTTCAAGGCTGAAGTTCTGATCTAAATTTGAATCTGTAATGTCATGGCTGTAATTCTGTTTCAAATTTGATTTTTCTATGATTTCATGGCTGTATTTCTCATCTAAATTAGAATTAACGGTCATTGCATGGCTGAAATTTTCTTCTAAATTTGAATGATCTTGCATTCTACTCCGTAAATTTTCTTCTAAACTCAGTGTATTCTGATCAATTATGTGTTCAGTATTTGAAATAATTGACATTTTGTGAGTTATATTATCTTGGTATTCTTCATTCAGTGATTGGTGAATAAAAATATCATCTGTGCTGTCTATTGCTTTGTAGTTCTCCAAAGTTTCCTCTGGTGGTAATTGTAAGTCATCAACAACATTTTGAACTATTAATCTGTTGATTTTCTTATTATTCACTGAAGTATTTGTAAATGTCTGAAATATTTGTCATATTAGCATGTAAAAATTTATCATCTTATATACAAAAATGAATCCCAATTGCCCTTGGTCACGGCATCACGCGTGAACGGCTGGACCGATTTCGCTATTTCTTTTTTTGTCGTGTTTTTTATAGTCAGGAAATGGTTCTTATGAAAAAAATTTAAATAAATGAAAGTTGCTTTTAACGCAGGCGAAGCCGCGGGGCACAGCTAGTATTAGTATAAATACAGGTTAGATTTTTTAATTTGGACTTAAAGGCAGTTGTTACTTCTTCCGTTGTGTCCATGTTTTTTATATTGTATAGGCTAGCATTTAACCACCATCTCACCTGTTGGTAAGTGATGGAAGTGATGAAGCAGTTGCGGATGGTACCAAGCTAGGCTTAGAATGGGTAGTTGGACAGGGGGACACTAGATAGTCTCCTAACACCAGGGGGGGTTGGAGGTTCCTAACAATGTTTTTCCTCAGCACTCAGAGGGCCACTGTGAAAAGCACACATAAATGTTTCAATTGAAATATCCACTGGTGGACAGTGAAGATTGAACTCTAGGGTCAAAGCTGACCATTCTCTCACTGTGCCACTGTGCCCTTGAATATTAATTCACACGTGCTTAAACATAGGGAATACTGTAGGATAACACATAAGCTACCTTCAATCCTCATATATTGTACTTATACTGAGAAGTGAAGGTAATATAACTTAAGAAAACTGGCCAAGGACTCGCGCACCGAGGCTTCTGTACAAATTTGTCAAACTAGGTTAAATGACAAACTTAACTTTGCAGTTTGATCCATAGAAAATGTATTGCACCAACCGCAAATAATAAGTTTGTAATTCACGTTTTTTTGTTATTAAACTACATATTTACGGTTTTTAGATTTATTTCTATATAAGTGCTTCAAGGCCATGCTTCTTGCCAATTTCATGATTCTAGATCAACGAGAAGTACCGTATAGGTTTTGATTCCCTTGTGAAATTGCAAAATATGTGACATATAATATCCTATGAACCTATGATATATATATTTTAAATATCTTATTTTATCTATTTTTTATTTTATTTAAGTTCTTATTTCTTATTTATTTATCTATTTATTTTTCTGCGTTAGTCCAACACCCGTTTCAGGCCTTTCAGAATATCAGCGTCCAGTATTTCCAGGGTCGATGATCCTGAAAGTCGTGACATTTGTGCTGAGACTGGCCTATTTCAGCACTTCATAATATTTAACTGTATTCTTTAACTTTAAGCATTGTTTATTTGAATATGCTGAATATATGATTTTTCTTTCTTTCTTACACGGACATATCATGGATCGTGTTGACTTACAAGTTTGATTTTTTCACAACTAAAAGATACCAATGACCCGAGTATTTGATATAAGTTTCAACTTGATACTACACGTTCCTGAGAAAAAGGGTCTTGACAGACTGACAACAAAGTAATCTAATAAGGGTTCCTTTCTCCACCATTGGAAGCATTATGCCAGAAACCTAAAGCCATGCTCCGTTTCGTCAAGGAGCTAGGATGGCTAGGGTAGACGCTGGCAGGGGTAAATGCACAATACACCCTGAGCGGGTGTCAGTGCAGGTCTTATCACCCCCATTACCAATTAGAATTAGAAGGTTTCCTTTTTTCATTTTGAGGTATGCTACCCTAAAAAGGCAATTTCTCTTTAGACATTCTTTATATATTAGGTATAGAAGTAACTTACTCCTGAAAGCAAGATGTTTTGACTCTCCAGCACTTGTTCTTGAAAACATCTGATTTTCTTCAAAATACTATGACATTGAAGGCATATAAGCTGGTTAAACTGTTTCAACTGAAAATAAGATATTTAATTTGTGTAGTAAATTAAATTAAAATATTTATAAATTATTGTCTGCAATTAATATCCATACTAATATTATTCAAAATGAACTCTATATATCTGTTTGCAAACTATCAATATCAGCCCCCCGGATCACGAAAATCATTGAATAAACTAAATGATGGGGACGGAGCTATACAGCCTACATAGCTGCATCCCCGTCATTTCGTTCATTCAATGATTTTCGTGATCAGCCCCCTGTACTTCTGTAGGAACTCTAATGGGTATTGGGGGCAATAAGACCTGCACTGACGTCCCGGTAGGAGTATATTGTAGCCTTTTTGTTCCCTTTTCCAGGAACTGCCATCATTGACAGCTTCATCACTTACCAACAGGTAAGATAGTGGTCAAACGCTAGCCTATAAGATGTAATAAAAAATATATTACCCAAGCGGATTAGGATTAGCGGATTAGATTAGGTGGGATGCCACCTAATTAGAAGCGAAGTAAATGTCAAAACAAGTATTATCATTTCAAAAATAACTCTGCCCCTGTTTTTTTTGATACAGTTTCACAAGTAATCAGACTCGTTGTCTACTCTATCCATGCGAAATTGGCAAAATTGTGGTTACACTGCAAAAGCCACCAAAGAAAAGTTGAAGTTGAAGTAAACAGACAAATCCATTTGGGCAAAATATTGCACTGGACTATTCCTTTGCAAAATTATGGTATATGGAGCAGGGCAAAGCTATGGATCTGAAATAGTACTATGATAAATATTTTTTTATTTACTTTAAATTTAATTTTGTGAGAGAAAATGTATGTAAGTATTTACTTATATATGCAAAATATTTCGTTACTTATGTATGTTGTTAAATATAAATTAATGTATATAATATTGTATTATTGAGGAGCTACGTCCTGCGATCGCCAACCCGCCTGCCCAGCGTGGCGCTTAGGGCATACACCTCCCAATGAGCCGAAGATCGGACTCAGTGGTGTGTCATGAGAGGCCACGTCCAGCAGTGGACTAACACAGGCTGATTATGATGATGATATTGTATTTACTTACCTCAGGCTTATCGAAAGGGTCTAAATAGCTTCTATGCTTGCACATATTTAAATCCACCATGGGACCATTTCTATCGAGACAACATAGACAAAAGTGTTTATACGGCTGAATCGTCTTTGTGATATCCTGGTTCAGTCCGAAATCTTCAAAGTTTAACAATAAATACCTAGACATTGCAAAAGACGATGAATAATATATTTTTCAGAAAATCGTCAATCGAGAAACAAATAGCTAATTTCCATAAAAAATACTTTTTTTTTTTTTTTTTTTCCCCAATCATGGGATTTTGGCGCCGCACGTTTGATGCATTTGCCAGAGTCTCGTTTTAATCTTGCTTGATAACTTGTGCATTGTTATAGTTATGTATTTTGTACACAAAAGCGGAGAAACGTTTAACGCGAAAAGTGTAAAAATCTAGTTAACGGAATTTGGAAAAGTTGTTTTATAGATAGTAAAATGGATCAGTACATAAAAGTTAAGGAAAAATTGAGATATATTACAATATTTACAATATACACATTTAAATTCACAACATTATATGTTACACACACTAAAATCATATTTACAATTTTATAGTTGTTATGACAAACAATAAGATCGGACAAAGTTCTATATAAATATGGATTCATACAAGTACAAGGAAAAGCTTTGATGATTGAGATATCAGTATGTCGTAAAAGGAGCTACGGTCAAATTTGGAGCAAGCAGAAAATAAGATCCCCATAGTCAAATTTATAAAGTTGGTAAATACATAAAGGAGAAAGGGATAGTATTTCTGATGAGTAAGGCAGCACCGCTGTACCCATTCAATCCATCATACCTTCCCTTAAAGAAAAAAATTCGTCGATTTTTAAAGCGGAGCCTGTTAAGCAGGTCTCCGAGAGCGAAAATAAACAAGTATTGTAAGTACTTGTTTATTACATAAATTACTTCACTTTTTTAGGAACCACTTCGGCGGTTCCACTGCTTTGAAGGCTGCCATTTTTAATGGCTTTGTGTACATTAAACATTTCTATTATTGGGGCAACGTTGGTCGGTATATTTATTTTAGACTGTGTCAGGGTTTCTACCAGAATCTGAATGATATCTGTAGTTGACATCATGGAAGGATCGTATTTTTTTGTATTTAACGCACATCCATTTTGTGGGGACGGCATATTATTATACTCATTAATAATCTTGTTGTGGGCCACTTGGTCTAAACCTTTAGTTAGTTTAATTGCGGTACGTCGATTATTAAATACTGTTTTTCTGTAAGAGGTTAAAGGTGTTTTAGGTGTATTGTTTGTTATGTAAGAAGTTGGATGAGCGGTTTGAGTGTGAGGGACAGAATTTACTATATCAGCATAAGATTTAATGACAGGAGGAAGTAATTTAGCTGCTTCACCATAAGAAATACACTTTTCAGACATAGCAATTTTAATGTTTTTCTGTCTATTAAACTCTGGGCATGTTTTGCTAATGGCGTAATGAGAGCCAGAGCATAAACAGCATGACGCATTATCTTCATCACCATCACAAGTGTCACCTGAATGATCGTTTCCGCACTTATAACATCTAGGTTGAGCACGGCATTGCATTTTTGTGTGTCCAAAGCGGCAACATTTAAAACATTGGATAGTCGGGTAAGTGTACAAATCAACTGGTAGAGAATTGTAGCAAATAAAAATTCTTTTGGGGAGAACTTGGCCATCAAAAGTTATAATTTAACATTAACAGCGTTTATCAATGGAGTCTGAAAAACGGGATGGAATTCAACACCTCGAAGTGCTATGCAATGACTTTTGGTAGGGTACGGCGCCCGGTATATTATGAATATAATATTAACAATAATAGTATAACTCGCGCATGCATAATGAAAG
Source organism: Cabera pusaria (assembly GCA_954871355.1). NCBI lineage: Eukaryota > Metazoa > Arthropoda > Insecta > Lepidoptera > Geometridae > Cabera > Cabera pusaria. The sequence goes on along the minus strand of OX940912.1, from coordinate 7,623,254 downwards.
ACCTGGGTGTCTTATTCGATCAGAAGTTAACCTTTCATGACCACATAGTTGCGTTAGCAAAAGATTCATTCCGACGTTTGGGTTTCACCCTCAGGACTGCTAAAGACTTCCAGGATCAGCACGTGATACGTCTCATTTTTGGAGCCTTGGTACGGAGTAAGCTTGAGACTGCAATGTGCGTGTGGCATCCTCATGAAAGCAAATACTCATTAATGCTCGAAAAAGTACAAAAAGCGTTTTTGAGATATTTGTATAAACGCATCAATGGATATTACCCGTACATGTATCCCACTAAGTTTCTCTTGGGATCATTGGGTTACAATTCTCTTCAAGTTAGACGACAAAGGCACCAACTTACTTTTATGTGCAAAATTTTAAGGGGTAAAATTGACGCACCAGATCTGCATGATGAGCTGCGCCAGGTGTTTGTCCCCGACAATTACTTGCGCAGCAGACGTCACAAGCTGTTCTTCGTGGGGCATTGCCGCACGGTAGCACGCAGCATGTCGCCCATACCGCGCTCACTCGCAGCTTTCAATGCTCTGCTGTCTACCGACACCGACTGCGACTTGTTTGAGGATGGATGGCAGAAGATTATGTCGGATTGTCTCATGTTTTCTGAGAGATATGATTGAAAGTGTGTTATGTCATTTAAATTTAATTTTAATTTTAATATATGTAATTTAGTTTTATTTGATAATTTGTTATTAGAACTTTTAATACTATTTATTTGCTTTGTTGGATTAATGTGATATAATTTAACTTTTATAATTCAGATAACTATTTATGACATTCTAGACTGATTTATTTTTATTATGATTTAAAATGTTCTATTATAATTTAGTTGTAATATTCCTTAATTAATGTAATTGGTTTTTGTACCGTTTTGATTAAGGTTAAATAAATAAATAATTAAAATAAATAAAATAACTATTGTTTGTGTAGGCTTCCAAATCGGTGAACCATCGACTATGGTTTTGAAATTAATTCGCCTCACTTTCAATATTTTACCGCAACCATCAGGTACTGAAATGTTTTCCATCACTTCCTCGGGTGACCACTCTGATGGGACATCACTAACGACACCCATTCGAGTCACATTGAATGAAGGAATAAACGCTTTGAATTTATTGGATGCTAAAAACTATTACTGGCTAAAAATGAGTTAGCATCGTTAAAGTCGGTAAACGCAAGCGAAATCCTATTCCTACCTATCCTTTTAACAGATCCATTCACGATGTTTTTAAAGGCATTGCGTTTGAGGAACTTGCCAAAGGAGACCGGGTAGAGAGTGGAACCGTCATCGGGCGAATTTGTTTCCTTTTGGACATGTATTACAAACGGAGCGCTATCATTAGACTGGTAAATTGAACGTGCTACAGGTGTATACACTTGAAGACCTGGACCATTGCTAGGTGTCGGGATACATGCTAGTAAATCATTTTCCTGAGAAGTAACTACATTAGTTTCGCTATCTGTGCTAACTATGCCGGTACTACAGCGACATCCCATTTTACCATCGATAGCTTGCGAATGTTTCCTTTTCTTTTTGTTACAATTTTTACATATTTTATGTAAGTGGCTCCTTTTACGACCAGTACGTTGAGTATAAGACCCATCAGTTTCCATGCCCGATTCAGTAGATACCACAATTGTGCTGGGGATTGTAACAAAATTAATAGCCGGAGGGACAGTGCCCCCCGGGTCCATCAAGTCGGGCGGCTCGTTCATTTAAAAAAAAAAAAAAAACTTACATAGTCCGATAAAACTATATACTTAAAATATAATTTAAACACTCTTTAACAATACAAACAGGTAATTGTAGCTTAACTGATCCTTTTTACTACTTAAAACAAATAATAAATAATCGCCTTGTAAAAAAGACTCCCGCCTAATTCGACGTTTCCCGCGCTTTTCCTAAAAAAAAATACTTATTTTTCAAAACAATCGACCGAACCGAAAGTATGATACTGACAGCCGAGCGCGAGCCGACTGAACTGACAAAACATTAACAAGACTAAAAGTGACGTTAGACATTGACAATATTAGTGTCAATACATTTTTTCGGTTATTATGACTCCACACTGTTTATTTAGCCAGTGTAAAGTACTCATTCAAACGCATATAATAGACACAACTTTTTGATAGATTCACATCCTATGTTTGTAGGCAGCAATCGGTCAATGCAATACTTTGCGACAGTCTTAAGGACTATCCGTTAAAATATTTTATGATACTTAATCAAAGATTTGTTGAGATACTACGTTTACTGTCTATAGAGGTAAGACGTACTTGGTCATTTTCAATGTATAACTATAAGCTTAATGGCAATGGACCAAACATATAAGCCGAGCTAAGGAACCGACAAAACCGTTGAGGTAAAATATTGAAGTGGAGACCGCCTATCGGCAAACGTGGCGTAGTGTAGGATGACTTAAATCAGCTAAAACTTCGATATAAGTAATAACAATACAGATGCCTACATATTACCTAAGTTATGCAACTTTCTAATTCACGGCAGTTTAACATTAGCAATTTTAATTAATAAAATAAAAGTTCAACTTTCTTTTGCAAATATTTAATTATTCATTCTTACATTAATATTCATATAAATGCTTACCTTCGTACTTAAGGCACATTAATTGCTTGTACATTCATATCATTTCTATTATTATATTATCTTTTATTTTAATACGATATTAATACCACAGTATGTGTATTTTATTAAAATTAACATATTAAACGAATATATTTACAGAAATAGAAATGAAGATACTCTTAATCAGATAAAATACCATATTATTTTTTAATTTCCTATAGTAATACATTTCAATAAGAATAGGATTGGAAATGTTATTTTAGGCTTTAAATGCTACTACTATATCGAACAATTAAAAGATTTCATTACACGCTTTTTCTAGCTTCGTTTGTATCTAATTAATTATAACTTGTTTACTTTTATAATTCTGTATGTACAAACTTATAATTATAGTTGTAATGTATGGGAGACCTACATTCTAACTGAAAATTTATGTTTGTTTTGTAAGTTATAGAAACTCAAAGTCCAATAAATATGAAATAAATATGGGATCATCTTGAAACTATTATTAATGCAATGCAAAAACAATATTTAGAATAAGTTCATAAACAACGGAAATATGGCTGCGCAAACAAAACCCTCCTTTGAAGTAATTTAAAAACCTGAGAACAAGACAAATCAGTCAAGTTTTGAGGTGCATGCCTAGTTGTTTACCAATCCAATCCTATTTTTATTTGAAACGCATTAAACAAAATGTAGCTATAGTACTTAGTCGTGAGGTGAAATGAATCTATACGTAATCTAACAGATAGGTATTGACTTATAAGCACCATCTTTTTGACTCTTATACATCGATAAACGCCGACTGCGGCAGAAAAAGTGTCACGTTCCGCGTGCAAGCGAGAGCGCGGAACAAGCGATAGAGAAGCACGATCGTATGACGTTATCACGTAAACTTATCGTCAGTAAACTTACTTTACAGACAACCAATTTTTTGACGTAACAACGTGTAATAAATCGATGAACGCCGGCTGCATGCACGAAAAATGTTCCGTTACTACGTAGTATTATTATCTTTTCTATGTCGTTACGCTCATTATCCAGTTACGCTCATTGTACGCATACGCCGATTTCATCAATTTTTTGTTGTATGAATCCTTAATATTCCATCCACGTATGAACATAGAGAAAGTATATATGTAGAGAGAACATTAGCGTATGCGGACGAAATAGCTATAGAGATATAACCCGACTAAAACGATGAACACGTGATACACATGCCAGCTATAAGATAAATTGAACAACGTAATTTGGTCGGGTTATACATAACAGCGGGTGAGAGCCAATGGGTGCACTAGAACTTGGTTACAAACATTGCTGGAACCAGTTTAATCGCATACGCAGGTAAAGGATAAAAAAATTGCTGTTCATCTCGCTCTCTCATACTAGTGATTGTATAGTTTTATCCTTCTCATATTATTATTGTTATTTAAATGCCACATCCGCTTAATACTCCATGAATTATGAATCTAATTAGGATATGCATATGAACATGAACATAAATGTTTTGTTATGACGTTGTCACGTTAAACTATCGTCTGTAAACCAACTTTACAGACAACGAATATTTTAAATGTATTTTTAATGATGTCGTCACATTTGGCGCATTTTTTTACGTCACGAATAAAAAGTACAAGTAAGAGGCTGCGCGACAGAGACATTGGACATTGGACGTTAAGGCAGACATCGAAAGGTGTCGGAGTAATTTCGATATCTTAACTCATGAGTTTACAGCCGTTTTAAATAACTATGTGTTTACTCTCACGAAAACTTTCAACAAAAATGGTCTTCTAGCTGTTAAAAAAAACGCCAAATGTAAACATAGATACATTAAAATCACTAAGATACTTATAAATGCTGATATAATAGTATATTACGATACGTGTAACTTAAGTAGTCGGTTATTACGCTACGCCGTGCAATAATAGAGAACTTAAGTCACGAGTATCGTATATTATTTTATAGCTGTCAGTGTGACATAAACCCGCACTTTACGCTTGCTACGCTTTTCCGTCAAATAGTCGTGCAATAATCGACTATTTTGAGTCACGGAAAAGCGTGCGTAAAGTGCGGGTTTACGCCGTGCAATAATCGACTATTTAAATCACGGAAAAGCGTGCGTAAAATGTGTCTTTAGGTCACACTTTGCTATAAAATGTTGTACAATTTAGGTAGAAAATTTCATATATCGCGCTAAACTTCCAGGATTTATGAAATCGAAACAGACATTCGAATTTTCGACACCTATGTTAAGTGTCCTATGTTAATAAGGGTTAAGAATTAGGCTATCTGATTGGCTAATCAAGCGCGATTTAATCGATAGAAAAGTGTCGAATGAGTATTTATTGTATTGTTGTATTGTAACTCGTATCGTACATACCTAGAAAATTGAACAACAAAATTCGCCTGGTCTGCACCTTTGTTCATTACTTGAATAGAATATGGTTAAACTAAAAATAAGCTTGTTTAACAACATTCTTAAAGACTTATTTAGTTTAAACTTTTTAAAATTTCACACATAAAAATAGTTATATTTTTCTAGTTATTTGTCTATACCTATATCTATTTTAAAATACAATTTGACAGCTGTATACTGATGCTGTCTCTTTCTTACCTTAGGAGAAAAATAAGGACGACATGAGTTTTTAGCTAAACAAAAATAGTGCCATCCTTGTCTTTCTTATAAGAAAAATACAGAGGAGAAGAGTTAAAGGGATTGTTTCACCGATTTCTGAGATTATCTGATAAGCTACCGTTTGACCACTATCTCGCCAGATGTAAAGCAATGTCGTCAAAGATGGTGAACATGCTATGCCTAGAATACTCAGACTCTCAAAGACTGTGTGCTGCCTGAACAAAGTAAAGTTATAGTTATAAATATGAAAATACGGGACTTATCGCGCCTAAAACATAAATTTTTATTTAACTCGACGTTTCGACCAAGTTGCATTGATCGTGGTCATGAGACGACTGATTTTAGGCGCGATAAGTCCCGTATTTTAATATTTATAGCTATGTGTTCAAATCGCGAAAGTTTAAAGTTAACAAGAGTAAAGTTATGGCAGATTTCCTCCTTGATGGTGGTAAGCTACTTTTTGGTAGCAAGTCACGCGGAATATCAATATAATGATTTACCACCTGTCGAAAACTGACATATAATGCACTATAAAAGAAGTAGTTTATTTGGCAGATAAGTCTCAATTAAGGATTCTGTAAGGAATCGGTGACACTAGACCCGTGTTGGCAAAAATTTAGCTACCGTAACAGAACTGCTAAAATTTTTTTACAGTTCATATTTTTTATCGTATCAGGGTTGTATACTTTATACAAAACAATTTCCACCCTGTTTTCAATATTAATATTCTTATTATGTAGGTATAGTTAATAACATATTTCTACAAATATCTTAACATATTTTAATACTTAAAATGTTGTACAAACGTTTTTATTTTATAGTAAGGCTCGATTCACAGTGAGAGAGCAGCGATAAGCTATATTTGTTTCTATGTGACTGCATGTAACTAATTAAAACAGCTGCATCAATTTTTATTTGCAAATGCCCCGTCTTTATAGCCCTCCCCTTATTACATAGGCTACATTTTAATCGGCTTTTTATGTTGTTTTTTAACTTATAGTTCTTATGGAGCGTTGGAAAGTGATTTAAGATCGTTGAAAAAAATGAAAAGGAAACTACTACAAATGCCCTGCTAGTCATTTTCAAAAGCTAGTTCGAGGTGTTTATCTCTATACCTCTGCAGATTCAGATATCTATGAATTTACAATTCTTTTGTACAACTCCATCTGTAGAACTTAGCGGGCGTTTATAAATATAAAATAAAACATGAAGCTTACGTCACTTCCGTTGCTTCGAAACGTGACGCTACGTCATTTCCGTCAAATTTTACGCGCCTAAAGAAATTTCACTTGAAAAAAAGTTTATATAAAATTAATATATATTGCCTTTTTGCCTTCGCTGCCATCTCGATGGGAATTAAGCCTTTAAGCTACAATTTATATTATATTGTATTTAACTAGATACAAATAGATGCACAATCAATAGTTAAAATTGAGAGGAAAGTTAATTATACCTAAATTGCTTTAATAAAATCACATAGGACCTTACTTTTAAACGTCACGGTGCGTACAGACTATGTAACATAACATGTTATAAAATTGTTATATAACATGTTTCAGATAATGTGGACACGGAATGTTATAAAACATGATATTATAACGTACTTTATAACATTCCGTGTCCACATTATCTGAAACATGTTAAATAACAATTTTATAACATGTTATGTTACATAGTCTGTACGCACCCTTACTTATGCGTGATTTTAGTTATGTCTTTAGTAAGTTCCGTTTAAAAGTAAGACCTGGGTCTTTAAAGTTAAGGGAAAATAGTATATTTATTTATTACACTACAACTATAATACATTATCTATAACATCTGTGTTGAGCGCAAAAATGCATTCAAATTTGAAAAAAAACTTTATTCGTTTAGTTCGAGACTACAAACAGAGTTATTAAAAATATTTATTTAAGAAAATTGACGGTAGGTAATGGTTGTAAGAAATATATATTTTTTTCGTAACTGTCTACAACTAAACTAACAACATAGTAACTAACATAGTAATTTTATATTATGTTTCTTTAAAGTGTTACACACTTTATATTTTTGTAAATTGTTAAACACAATCCAAAATTTCATCAATCAAGCCACCAATGCATCATTGGGTTAACAAATGCAATCCACAAATTCATCGCACTGTGGCTTAATTGGCAAAGCACCGGAACATGTTATTCCGAAGGTTGCGGGTTCAAGTCCCGTCGGCACTATAGTAATTTTACCCTACAGAATTATTGTATGTTCGAAGTTCGAAATGAAGTTACTGTTGATACTACATAAATTATAAGATCTATTTGTAAATACGGTTTTGAACAATAAACAGTATTCTTTTTCTTATTCGGACAATGTATTTTATACCCACTACATTGTAATTACCAAAAAAAATGTATCTATAGCTGCTGTTCCCTGTTATTGAACATATCTCAGTAGGTAGCACTTAAACAAACACATAAATTGCGTATTCCAAAAAAGGGATCATAAAATTGGTAAGAACCTTGTCAAAAAAAAACGATATATTATATATTAATAGTTACAGACTTCCCCAAACCCATCTTGAATCAAACTGCACAGTAAAAAAAACATGAAATATTAACCAGAACCACTACAACTCGGACAATTCTTCCTAGCATCTTCCAACTGAGCTAACCTTTTCTGCAAATGCGATATTGTCGCATCTTTTTGTTTCAACTGCATTTTTAGCATACTTATGCTATCTTCCATTGCCCCATATACCGCTTGAACCTCCGGTTGATAGCTTAAAATCTGAGGAGGTTCATCAAGACAAAAGAATTCTCTAACTATGGTATTATTTGGAAGTTTCTTTAAAACACTATTAATAAAGATTTGTAAACCTTTAACTCGATCTTCTAAAAAGGCCGGCTCGAAATTATCTCTGAACCATCTTTTGCCTGGTAACGGTAGGATGACGTTAGGCTGGTCGGCCTTTATTCTGGAGTAGAGACGAACGAAGTCTGTGTACCTTCGGAAGACCAGCCAGGATTGGTCCCGTTTGTCGTCTTCTACCTTCAGTTTGTAGATTGTGAATCTGAAATGTCATTGACAAAGCTTACTTTATTTAATAATCTCATGTGATTTTAGTTTTACGCTTTCTTGTGCTTATATTTTAAGACCTACGTGTGTACTTTATAAAAAATATACATTAGTACACATTTCACAAAAATGTATAGGGTAGCAACATTTTGCTACCTTTGCTAACACATTTAGACACTAGCACAGATACCTAATCATCAAAAATTGCATGCTTGCTTCGCTCGCTCATACACAATATGATTTGAGCAAACTGAGCGAAGCGAGCAGTTACTTAACTACTATAACAGTAAACAAATGTGCGAATGTAGCCTTAGATCTTGATAAAATATATTCAACGATAACCACTCTTTCTCATGTTTGTTGGTAATCGGTACTTGTACTATTGATTATTCTGTGTAATCGGTCAAAAAGATGCGTCATAAACATTTCGCGCTCGCTTTGTTCAGACACAAAACGATGTATGTACATGAGTAATGTGTGCAGTATTTTCTCAACCCTTGAAAAACAAAAAAGCTACTTCACATGCAGCGCGAATCATTTTCAGGAGAAAGTTTAATGTGTTCATCTCAATATATCTGGAGTTACTAATCAGATCTTGGTAACATTTCCTAAAGGTTTAGTTCAGTTCCATATCTTTAATGAATCACATACACAAAAATAAACATAGAGACAGATTAATAACCTCTTCCTTTTTAAATTACTTCAAAAAGCAGGATGATTGTCAATTCGACCGTATATATTTAATTATATATATTTTTTAATATGTATTTTTATGTGTGTTCGCAGATAACTTCGTCGTTTATAAACCAATTTTGATGATTATTTTCTTGTTGGAAAGGAGATATCCCAAGGATGGTACCATAGTAATTTTATCGAGTACTGATAAGTATCTCCAGAGATATGTCGATAAACGTCTCAAACTTGCTACTGAAATTGAATCACGTGACATGGAAGTCCAATAGGAAGTCGATTAAAATTAAAAACAAAGAACATATCCTCACCGAGCCCGTTCCTCCATCACCTCATACCCAACGATAGGTATCTGCAAACTGTCAAATTTCTTGATCTCCTCTCTATGAACACTTATATCCACATTGCTAATACTATTTTGTACTCTGCTAGATTTATACGATTCGTTGATGTTACCCATGCTTTTGTAGTGGTTGCGCTGGATTGGTCTTCTTTGTTCTACCTGAAATAAATTATTCTGGATAAGGAATCTTCTGGGAAAAGGAGGGGGGAAGTTGTTTCGGAAAAAATCATGGAATATCACAAGCGGGGAGGGGGGGATTAGCTTGTATGGTGCTTAATTGACCAGAATTAAAGCTAATATTCTCAACAGTCTAACAGACAGACACTTTTACCAAAATAGATACGTGATTTTTTTGGAGAACGGTCGGCTTTGATGCCTTGGTACCGAGTTCAAACCGCCGTGCACCAATAGATTTTTCTATCGAAAAAATTATGTGCGCTTCTCACAGTGGCCCTCCGGTGAAGGAAAACATCGTTAAAAAAACCAACAACCCCCGCATGGTGGTAGGACACTATCTAGTGACCGCCTGGCCACCTACCACCCTCGAGTTAGAAAATCTGCCACCAAAACATCTAATGTGTTCCGGCAGCTATCCTTGAGAGCCAGTTCCCATTCTAGTCCTAGCGTGCTTACCATCTTCGACCGCATTATCACTTACCAACAGGTGAGATAGTGGTAAAACGCTAGCCTATAAAGTATTAAAAAAAAGAACTCCATGTATCACCAAAGGGGTGGTCAAAAACTTGCTAAGAACATCACGTGATTAATGGATGACCCCTAGGCTAAGGACAATACAGTAGAGCCTCGATAATCCTAAAACATACAGACGAATTGAGAACCTCCTTCTTTTTGGGAAGTCGGTTGAAAATGTACTGCTACTTTGCGTATCGACAACGTTTTGGTCAATTTTATAAACAAAATATCGATACTAAATGTCAGTGTCAAATCAGTCTATTCGATTCACTCGACTAAACTTGATATAGGCGAAATTGTGGTGGTATTATCGCAAAAGCCATAAAACTTTTTAACAAAAAAATTAAACCACCGAAAAAACTGAAAAGTAAAAAATAATAACAATTGTTAGGTTACCCTAATAACGAATAGTTATAAATAAAATATCCAACTGAAATATTTAACCGAAACACTCAACCGAAATATTCAACCAAAACATTCAACATAAATATCTAACTAAAATATTAAATTGAAACGAGTTGGGAGCGACGGAGTCGGCAGTCGCAGCGTCATCGAGTGAAGGCAGCGACGCAGCAAGTCGGCGCGTGCACCAGGGACAACGACCTGCGATGCTCTGCCACCCACTGCACCTGTACGCACCAACGAGCTCCACTCCCAGCCACCTGAAACATGAAATAGTTTGATTTAACTGAAATATTTAACTGAAATTTTTCACTAAAATATTTAACCGAAATATTTAACCGAAATACTTAACAGAAATATTTAACCAAAATATTTAACTGAAACATTTAACAAAATACTTTAACCGAAAATTTAACTGAAATGTTTAACCGAAATGTTTAGCTGAAATGTTTTAACTGAATATCCAACTGAATATTTAACCGAAATATTAAACCGAAATATCCAGTTATAAATATTTAAAAACGGGACTTATCGCGCCTAAAACATAAATCTTATCTACTCGACGTTTCGACCAAGTTGCATTGATCGTGGTCACGAGACGACTGACACCTAATAACGAAGTTCTTAAACTACTGTTAATATACCTCAGTATATATTTTTGTAATGGTTTTGAGTTTTTAACTAAACTTAATAACTAAGTTCCTAAATTAATGTAAGTATGTATACCCAAGTAGTTTTGAGTCATCCTGTACAAACTATCGAGGCTCTACTGTATTTGCAATTTTTACCCTACTTCTTATTAATATTATAAATGTAAAAGTTTGTAAGTGGATGGGTTCTTTCACCCAAAAATGGCTAAATTTATTTGGATGGACTTGTTGATTGTGGTTAAATGATAGACGTAATATAAAAGGATAGTGGACTGCAGATGTTTTGACAAATTAAATTTAATCTGTATTCTCTAACAATAAGGCTGTAATTGCTTTGTAGAACAAAACGGCCCAATCGAAAAGTACCCCGGGTGTAGGGTTACCAGATGAAAAAATAAAGACCGGAGAAAAGGCCTGATTTCCATGGAAAAGTCTAGTTTGCGAATTTTCTCTCAGAAACGTATTATTATCGTTTTATACACTGCGGATCTAACTCACGAGTTGCAACTTGCACATCGCACTCAAAGCGGTAGAGCGGGGGTGGTTTTTAGTTTGTTTTACTTGGATAAATAAGTATTGATTTTACTGTTCAATTGTTACCAAAGGAAGATTATTTTTAGTTTTATTAACTTTTAATTAAAGAGATCTTTAAAATGTAAAGTCGAAAAATCCTGAAATCTCAGGACAAATCCTGAGATATGGTGACCCTAGCCGGGTGGGAGTGTGTCCTTGTCTAACAAGCTGCTAGTGCTATATATGTTCTTTACTATATGTATAGTATATATATAAGTCGTCCATACAAAAGAAGGGGACAAACTCTGTTGTAGGTCGGTCTCATCAGGGCCGTTTTGCGCAGTCATTTTATACAATGTCTATGGGTTTAATAAAAAAAAAACGGTCAGTCAGACAGTATGTCAGAAGTGAAAACTTTAAAATAAAACATTAGCGTGTTTAAACTGTGTACAATGCTATCTATCAGATTCATTAGGAAATTATTAGAACCGACATTACCCAAACATGTCCCGAACAAATGTGACATAACCGAGCATTACAGCTCAGTCACAAAAAAGATAATAGTCCTACGGGCAGAACATGCACTCTCTGACAGCAACTCATTCAATACCTACAAAACAAAGTGCTGAGTGCACCTAAAGGAGTTTCACATCAAAAGTTTATCAATAGTTTATTATAGTTCAAGGCTGTCCAGACAACAGCTCGGTTTGTTTTCATACAGCCTGCGAAGCATGTTTTAATCAGAAAATAGTTTTGGAGATAAATAGTTTGGGTAAATAGGGAATATGCATGAAGCTCAGATTTATTGGAAATATTTTTTTTTCGATTCTTTGTTGTCCTGGAGTTATATGTAAAACCTTTTTTTTTTATTTAATTCCATTTTATTTGCTTAAAATAATAAAATAAAAATGCAATTTAAGCGAGGATATTTAATAATAAGGATATTAATAAGGATATTTAATTTTGTAAAACAGATCACCATTGGTCGAATCGAAAGTTGACGTCATTAAGCACTACTCCACGTGATAGAAACATTGAGCGCGGGAACATAAAAATAAATGTATGGTGTGGTCTTATTGTATTTATTTCCAAATATTGTGTTTGCCGCGTATTATTGTGCAAACATGTATATAACTAACCATATACATAAAAATGAGTACGAGATTAGAGAAACTGTATAATTTAATAAAAACATGCCATTGGCTAAATACAACAATCGCGCGGAGTCTTAGTTAAAGAAAAAAAAGCTAGTTTGCTTCAAGCGGCGTGTGTCTGACGTAAGTGCGTGACGTCACAATGCACTACCAAAGAGCCCGGGAAATGATGGCGTTTAAACTGCTCAAATTTATTTGTATATTTAAAATTTTAAATGTTTATTTAAAAAATAATTAGACTAATTCCAGCAGTATTTTATTTTTTTATTATGTTATATGGATGTAATGAGTGAAATAAAAATATTTAAAAAAAACATGCATAATTCCCTATTCTTTGTCAAAACATATTGTAATCAATATTTGGTATAATTTACTTATCTGTATTCTTGTAACATTCCATTCACATGACATCATTTAAAAGTTATTAAGTCCTTAATTTAATAAAACACATTTAGAATGTAAATCGTGTAATGAGCTAGGTAGCCATTGTAAAGAAGTGAGGCTGTCACACAAAACATTCTCCTACCCACATTATCCAACATTATATAAATACAAAGTGGAAAAGTACCCTACATAACTATTAATAATAAATCAAACAATACTGACATATGACATACCTCCCCCCTAAGTTATGATACAATAACAAATGAATGTGTAATGAAATATAAAATAAACAATCAAACATATATGATACCTGAGTATGAGTACACAAAATAATATATTTACAAAATGCCCTTATGACATGTATAGATTTTCTTTCCGTCTATTATATGGAGTTCTGGTATGCAGATCCAGTCTATTTCTAATTTTGCCTGGAGCAGACGAAGTAGATGGCATCTGTGACGGAGGTATACCCAACATGTCCGCCCATTGGTCAGCATCAGGAATCTCAATGATGTCCGACTCTTGACTTTCAGGTACATCACTATTGACTCTATGATCTGGCGGTGCTGGGTCAACAGATACTGGGTCTCTGACCACTATCTCTCCCTCCTCTTGACTAGTCTGAGCAGATGTCTTTTTAATAAGTTGGTCTATATGACGGTTAACTATTGTACCATTCTCCGTTCTGACCTTGTAGTTTGAAGGACCATTTTTATCGCAGATCTGACCAGATAACCACCTTGAACCTATTGTGCTGTAATTCCGATACATAACTTTCTGGCCGACACTTGTCTCTCTAGATCTTTTATCGCGGTTATTATCTATCTGCTGTTCGGTCTGTTTATGTTGCAGGTTGTCCGGGTGTAAAGTGTCCAGTAAAGTACGTAGACGTCTGTTCATCAGTAATTCGGAAGGTGTCTTATTTGTGGTAGTACATGGAGTGACACGCAGTCCTAGTAGTAAATTTGGAATCCTACAGTCCCATGCCAAGTCATCCATCTTCCGCAGTTTATCCTTGATCGTCTGCACCATGCGTTCAGCCAATCCATTGGTCGCTGGGTGGTACGGTGCTGTGGTAACATGTCGGATGTTGTTAGCCTTGTAAAATTGCTTTATCTCTTCAGATACAAAACATGTGCCGTTGTCGGATACCACCACATCACATAATCCATGTGTGGCGAAAACTGTTCTCAAAAGTTTTATGACTGTAGCCGATGTTGTATTGTTAACCATGAACAATTCGGGCCAACGGGAGTATGCGTCCACAATGATCAAGAAATATTTATTGTGGAATGGCCCAGCAAAGTCTATATGGATTCTAGACCAAGGTCTCGTTGGAGTTATCTACTTGTGAGATGTTTTCGGGGGCATGTGTCTATTCTCGAGACATTTAGTACAAGTGCCCACCATCGATTCTATGTCCTCATTAAGATGTGGCCACCATACATAGCTCCGTGCTAGAGACTTTGTTTGTACAATGCCCCCATGCGTTTTGTGGAGCATTTTTAACACAGCTTGTCGGAGTGGCGTCGGTACGACCACACGACAGCCTAACAGTATGCAGTCGTTCTGAAGCGATAGTTCTAATCGATTCAACCAAAATGGTCTTAAATCGTCGTCGGTTATTCTAGCCGGCCACCCGCGTTGTATGTAGTAAGTTACCCGTGATAATATTGTCTCGTTTCGTTTCAGACGCGATATGTTCAACGTCATGAGGGAAATCTTCAGGTGTTTCAGCCATCAGCAAAATTTCACTAAGCTGCTGTTCGGGCTCCTGTGGAACGGGCCGGGGCCAGCGACTCAAACTGTCTGCGAAACCTATTTCCGCTCCCGGCTTATAAGCTATCTCGTAGCTGTGTGATGTCAAAGCGATGGCGATTCTAGTTAATCGCGGTGACAACATATTGGGCATAGATTTTCTTGGGTCAAATATGCCCAGCAGCGGTTTGTGGTCGGTCACTATGCGAAAATGTCTTCCCATAAGGTAATTATGGAACTTTGTGATCCCGAACATTATAGACGTGGCCTCTTTGTCCAGTTGGGAGTAACGTCGTTCGTGAGAATGAAGCGTCCTGGACGCCATGGCTATTGGGCGGTCCTGTCCGTCATCCGTGTGGTGCGACAAAACTGCCCCGACGCCGTATTCTGAGCTGTCACACGTGAGTACGAGCGGCTTCTGTAAGTCGTAGTGCATCAACGTCAAGTCGAATGTAATGAGATGTTTCGCTGTATCGAATGAATTTTGTTCACGCTCTGTCCACTTCCAAGCCTGAGTCGTCTCCAACAACCTGTGTAGAGGCTCCAGTATTGTCGCCTTGTGTGGAACGAATCTTTCGTAAAAATTGTACAGGCCGAGGAATGCCTGCAGCTCCTGCTTGTTTCTGGGCGCTGGAGTGTTGGCGATCGCTTCTACTTTACTTTGTGCGGGATGAATGCCCTCCGCGTCGATGACGAAACCGAGAAATTCAACCTGCTCTTTAGCGAATTTGCATTTATTCTTATTGAGGCGAAGGCCGGCTCGCCCGATGCGTCCCAGTACTGTGTCGAGTCTTTCTTGCATTTCTAGATGCGTCCTGCCGGTCACGATGATATCGTCGATCAGGACGGCGACTCCGGGGATGCCGGCGAGCAAGGAAGTCATCAATCGTTGAAAAATCCCCGGGCACGCCTTAACTCCGAATGGCAGTCGATGCACGGTGTATAGACCTTTGCAGGTATTCAAGGTCAGCAGCTTGGACGCCTCGTCATTTACGACCACCTGCGTGTATGCGCGGTCTAAGTCCAGCGTACAGAAAATTTTACCACCTGCAACTGTAGCAAAAACTTCATTCGCCGTCGGCATCGGATATGTGTCGGATTCGGTCGCCTCGTTGACCGTGCTGCGGTAGTCTCCACAGAGTCTTATTTCCCCCGACTTCTTCACGATCGGGACGACAGGTGTAGCCCACTCCGAGTAGGCGGTCGGTCGTAGGACGCCTTCTCGCTGTAGTCTGTCGATCTCTTCTTCCACCCTTTCCTTTATAGCGTACGGAACGGGTCTGGCCTTCAGAAATTTGGGCGTCGCGCCTGCCTTCAGATGTATCGCCACCGGCTGTCCACGGTAGGTACCGAGTCCGTCCCGAAATACCTCTGAATGTTTGGTCATCAGTCGATCCATTTCGTCCTTATCTCCACTCGAAACAAAGTTAATATTCATCGATATGTTGAGCGGTGTGAACCAATCGCGGCCTAAGAGGTTAGGCCCGTTTCCTTTAGCGATGATCAACGAGAGATGCTTCTCGGTCGCGTTGTACCGCACCGGCAGCGCGACTCGTCCCAGCAAGCGGACGGGAGTCTCCGTCCAGGTGCGCAGCGACAGGTCGGCGCGGCGCAGGGCGGCGGGCGGCAGGCGGCGCTGTAGCGCGCGCCACGTGCCCTCGTTGATAATGGAGAAGCTGGCGCCCGTGTCCACCTGCATGCGGACCTGCTCCCCCGCGAGACACACCACCACCTCGTACGGCGGGACGCGGTCGGGCCGCGCGGCGGTCTGCACGCAGTACATTCCGTTTAAAGTGTTCTCCGACTCTGTAGTAAAATTGAGGTCTCGGTTACCAGGATTATTTTTCTTGCTCAAGCATATCTTTTCCAAGTGTCCTTTCTTCTTACAATACCGACACACAGCGTTCACAAAACGACACTCGCCCGCGTGGCGGTCGCCACAGCGATAACATAAACGAGTGATGTTCTTGGAGTGCACGGCATTGATGTCCATCGGTTCGACGGCGGCGGTGGACAGCGTCGCGGGTAGCAGGGCGCACGGTTGCGCTCCGCCCGAAGCCAGGCCGGCCGCGTGCTGCATCATGCGGACGTCACGTCCCGCGCTCTCGGCTGACAGCATAGCGTCCACTACGTCCTGATACGTTATACGGTCACGTTTCAATAGTTCATATTGTAGTTTATCGTCCCTCAATCCGCAGACCAATCTGTCACGTAACATGCGCTCTAAATCTGCAAAGTTGCAGCCGGAACTTAGTTTTCGAAGATGCGCGATGTAGTCCGCCGCGGATTCGTCTCGGTTTTGATCGCGTTTATAGAACTGAAACGACACTGATATTTCGTTTGGTTTCGGACTGAAATGTTTCGTAAGAATAGTCACTATTTCTTCGAACGTCACATCACTAGCTTTCCGTGGCGTTATTAACGCCAAACAAGTCTCGAACACTGGCGCACCGCACACTGTGAAGAAATTAGCGCGTTTCGCGGAATCTAACACGATTCCATTGGCCTCGAAGCAAAACTTTAATCGTTCGAGATAAATGTCCCAACTGTCCGTTTGTGGGTTGAACCCATCAAATTTCACTGCTTTACTGTCCATTTTAACACCAATTTTCACCAAACGTCGCCACTATTAAGTCCTTAATTTAATAAAACACATTTAGAATGTAAATCGTGTAATGAGCTAGGTAGCCATTGTAAAGAAGTGAGGCTGTCACACAAAACATTCTCCTACCCACATTAGCCAACATTATATAAATACAAAGTGGAAAAGTACCCTACATAACTATTAATAATAAATCAAACAATACTGACATATGACAAAAGTGAAACTATCTTTTACTATTAAAAGAGTTATACTCAGAGTTTTTATAAAACCCATACAAGCATTTTAGTGGTAGGACCTCTGCTAGTCCGCCTGGGGTGGTACCACCACTCTACCAATTAATTTTCAGCAGTGAAGTAGGAATGTTTTTCGGTTGAAATGGCAAGGTGTCCAGTGAAATTACAGGGCATGTGAGTCTCAACAACTTTATGTCTCAAGGTAACAGGCGCAGTGCAGTGACATGTAAAATTTTGAAATGCCAGAATTTTGCATGCCGCTGTATCTGTCATAGTTTACCATCGAGCGAGCGTCGTGCTTGTCCTGTTACCTTTTACCATAAAAAAAAAATATTGGGGGAAATCCAGGAAAGTATTTTTTTACTTGAAAACTGAAAACATTTTTTTTTGCAGCTCTCCAGCTTTTGTAGTAAATTTAATTAGCCCAGGAAGGTAGATAGTTTGGACAGCCCTGTTATGGTTTATATTTGTATCATACCTCATTATCAGAAGCAGCATTGTCAGTATACCGAGACTTGTAGAAGTTGTTAAACTTGCTGACGGTTTCATTGTCATAATTTTGCATGCCGCTGTATCTGTCATAGTTTACCATCGAGCGAGCGTCGTGCTTGTCCTGTTACCTTTTACCATAAAAAAAAAATATTGGGGGAAATCCCGGAAAGTATTTTTTTACTTGAAAACTGAAAACATTTTTTTTTGCGGCCCTCCAGCTTTTGTAGTAAATTTAATTAGCCCAGGAAGGTAGATAGTTTGGACAGCCCTGTTATGGTTTATATTTGTATCATACCTCATTATCAGAAGCAGCATTGTCAGTATACCGAGACTTGTAGAAGTTGTTAAACTTGCTGACGGTTTCATTGTCATCACTTGACGTTGATGATATTTCATTGTTTAACTCATCTGTTCTTATGTTGTTTCTGATATCCATTGTTAGTGTGCCTCCTTCGATATTCCTGGAACAAATAGGTGAGATAATATTTTTTTATCTGCACTCATAAGTTCTGATAATAAATTAAAACAAAAAAGCATATTGGCAGACAGATGTGACCCGTGCGTCACTGTTATGCAAAAATGCCATAATATATTCAGAAGACATTTGGCTTACAGATAGTTTATAACCTAGATAAACACACAGGTTACTTTGTAATGCAGGCAAAGCTGTGAGCAGTGCCGGATTAACCACATAGCAAGAGAAGCAATTGCTATCAGCTCCATGTGAAAATTAGCCACAAAATTGTAGCCTATAGATGGCAAATAAACATAATTGAGTATTGAATTGTTTTTTTACCACTATATTCTTAAGAACCCACAGTAGATCAAGATCTCTTTGAAAGAATTTACTAAGGGCCCCGCACTTGCTTTTGAAAGAATTTGCTACGGGCCCTGTGCTTGCTTAATCTGACAATGGCTGTGAGGCTAGTTCAACCATAAAATAGAAACGTTTTTCAGTTTAAGAGGCTAAAGTGACAGTGATATAAAAAGGGTATGCGAGACTCAAAATCTAATATAATCAAGAATCTAATATAGTCAATATAATGTGCCAAGTGCCATGCAATATTCTTTCAATTTAGTATTCACCGTGTTCTGTCACTCAGTTATTAGTTATAGACAGATATCGCTTCATCTAATAAAAAAAAAAACATGCTATGACTTTAGTTCTACTCCAATCGATTTTAGGGGTGGGAGGGGGGTGAGGGGGCGGGGGGAGGGGTAGAGCTCCCCCTTGAAGGAAACATTGCGGAGACCCCCCTTTCGGAGATATGATTTTTGTTGTTTTGCATATTTAACAATGAAATCATCTAAATAAGTGAAAAATTGGTAGCAATGTTACATTAACTGACATCAATTTTAAGGGGAAAAGGAGGCGGGGGGATGGTTAGAGCTACCCCCTGAAGGGGAAGTTGCAGAAAGCCCCCCTTTCGGATATATGATTATTTTTGTTTTCTAGCCTTAAAACTTTTAATTTTTTTTTTACATATAGCAACTTTTCCATCAAGGGGAGGGTTCAACACCTTCCCCCCACCCCTAAAATCGATTGGAGTAGAACTAAAGTTAAGCCAAAAACATAATTGTTTACATTCATACACCGTAAAAAATTTACTGCAAAATAAGAAGATTCACTAGTTTAATAGCTTCAGACAAGTGAATAGTAACATTCATACAGACTGGCTATCATCCTTCGAGCTATATACACCTAATCCACGGGAAAATCAACCTATCTACAACTATTGAGCTCATCTTATAGGGCTACACAAATTGAAAAGACCTTCAAATGAAATTACGAGTTTGTACATAAGTATTATGTGTGTGCAACGACTTACGGTATATTGATGACGTTATTTACTCTTTACTCAGCTGTCGCTATCATTGATGAAGACCAAATAATAAGCAAGTCGCGATTAGCGACCATAACAAAAGCACAATGAATATAATTCGAAAGCACTATTTTGTCGATTTGTACCACTTATTTTGAACACTTATGTATCACAGAGAGATTCAAAGATTCCTATTGTACTAAATTAGTTGAAGGAATACATTAAAATGCAAATTAATTGGGTCTAACGCAATAAAATTAAAATAAAACGAAACGAACGAAATGCGAACAATATTGTACAATGTTGTCTTGTCAATTTAACTAGGGAAGCGCAAATTTTAATCGATGTTGATGTCATTAATATGTATACAATCGATTAATAATTAATCGAATAACCTTTGAGAGTATATAATCCATGCCAGTGGTTCCCAATTAATTTTGCTTGCGCACCCCTTCCAAAAACGACTTCATCTCGCGTACCCCTTAATTATACGCCAGCGATCTGCCGGCCAGCACACAACAGCCCCCTACCCCTGCCCCACCGTACCCCTTCATGTTACTTTATGTACCCCCAGGGGTACGCGTACCACTAATTGGGAAACACTGATCTAAGCGAATAACTAGCATAATATCACGTCCTATCACGTCATGATGTGATAGGCAACACCTATTTTCTACTTAACATTGTCTTAATTAATATAGTGTCTTAATAATTAATTAGGTGGTAGTAGTACTTGTGTTGTGAATTTAATAGAATAATATATTTGCGTGTACTAACTGTGATTATAGGATAGGTATTATTTTATAAAACCCATACAAGCATTTGTTTTATTGAGCTTCATATTATCCAATTCTATTCTATCATTTTTATCATTATCAAATTAATCGATAACGGTAGTAATTTGACAAATATATCGATTCACAGTTACGTTTAGACATTCGTCAAATTTCAATTCAAATTCGACAAACGTCTGTAGCGCGTCGTTGTCAATGTCAGCGAATATTTTTGTTACTGGCGAGAAAGATTAAAAATATTAAGCGCCGGACACACTCCACGGTCTGTGATAGTCCACACTCTGGCGTGTAGACAATCTCATTGTTCTCCATACATGACAACTGAACGCGGTATGACCGCAGGCTGACCACAGACCGAGGCAGTGTGTTTGACGCTTAATCAGCTAGTTTTGGTGGGAATGTAAAATATGCGAGTGCCGTCCCGTATCGTAGTTTAAACTTCAAACTTAACAAAATTAACGGTGAATGTATAAGAGTGTAAGGAAACAAGTTAAAAAACATGCCATTTTGTATTCAAACTTCCCTTCAGTTATACACCTACCTAGTGCGTAATTAATTTAGAAAACAGTCAATGTAAATACTAGACGAGCTGCAAATAATCCAGTCAAAATAGACTAAATTATGATTCCAGTTTGCATTAATTCCCAACAAGCTGGAATTTTGTGCAGGCCTTGGATGCGTCATTAAAAATGACATGTCAAAAGTCCCCATCGATCCCGCTCTAGGATGATGTTGTAATCCATCATCCTAGATCCCGCTTGTGCGTTGTTTTTTATTCGAGGTCAAAGGTCACAAATTTGCGTTTTTCGCGATTTTCAGAAAAACGGTAAGTTTTATCATAAAAGTACCATAGACAAAATTGTAGACCATAAAATTATCTATAAAAATTGTTTCAATACTTTTTTTTCCTACGAGCCACCGTTTCTGTGATATAAGGGGGGGAGGGGGGGGGGCATCCCATACATGGAACTGAAACAAACAAAAAAATTGTTCAAACCTATACGTGTGGGGTGTCTATGGATAGGTCATTAAAAATGACATTAAGGTTCCTAAAATTATTATTTCTCAACGTCAATCATTTAAAAGATAGGCGCGTCTAAAGTGGTATAATGTGTGTGTCCCCCTCCGCCCTTTAACTTTTAAAGTAAGGGAATGAAAAATCTAGAAAAAATATATATAATATAAATTATATATATATATATATATATATATATTATAATATATATATATATATATATATATATATATTATTATAATATTATAATATATATATATATATATTAAACTGTGGATCTCAATAAAAATTTTCAACGAAAATTGGTTTGAACGAGATACAGTCAGCAGTTTTTGAGATATAGCGACCGCGAATATAACTTTGTTTTTCATACAAACACTATGAAGTTATTTGTTAAGTTATTTTTGTAGTTGCGAAAAATCATACATCATATATACGTGGCGTTCTCATGCATATTATGACGATAACAACTTTAATAACTTTTTTAATCGTTATATCTCAGAAACGGTAGCTCGTAGAAAAAATAGTATTGATACATTTTTTATAGATAATTTTATGATCTACAATTTTATCACAGGTACTTTTATGATAAAACTTACCGTTTTTCTGAAAATCGCGAAAAACGCAAATTTGTGGCCTTTGACCTCGAATAAAAAACAACGCACAAGCGGGATCGATGGGGACTTTTGACATGTCATTTGTAATGACGTATTCAAGGCCTGCACAAAAATACAGCTTGTTGGGAATTAATGCAAACCTAGGATGATGGATTATAATGGATGGCGTCAAAACTTTGGCAGCATGTCCATTTTCTGTTTGTGTTAGTGTCTAGAACTGCTAGAGTGTGCCTGAGTAGGGAAGTGATCACTAGTGTAGAACATATCGATAAAAAGGTGAAAAATGTAGAAAACTAAAACTTATGTAAAAAGAAAACAATTTATGTGATAAAATACGTAGTGACTTTATTGAACTTATGAAAATTAGTTATTGATAAAAAATGCTACAGTACTTAACTGTAATTAGGCAACCTTAAATCTGGCGGTATAGATTTCTTAGCTTTTCTTAAACACAAATCTTAAATGTATTTGCCTTTTCAATACGTCAATTAAATATTACAAATTTGAGCTACAAAGCTATATATACTTCTATACTAATATTATGAAGAGGTAACATGTATGTTTGTATTGAGTTAGCTCAAAACTACTGGACTACAGGACTATTATTTTTTTCTCTCATATATAAATCTATATATGGTCTTTTAGAATGAACATAGGCTATATATTATCCTGTTTAAAAGATAGGTATATTCGTGAAGACCTATTTTGGAACTTAAGTCGCCAATAAAACGGTCGAGAAAACACGTTTTTTACGAAAGATGATTAATCTGAAAAAGATGTAAGAAAGTATGTATCGAAGAGTGGTACAACATAATAAGACCTACAAAAAAGTCCGCGATAACATATGTCTATCGCACAGACTCACAGTAACTATTTTAATCTTTATTTTTTAATAAAAAAATGTTACAGAACTTTCAAGGCTATTTTCTTTTACACAGTATTAATCCTTATTTGAATAATTACGCTAATTATCTTAGCCCAATATCATAGATTAAAATTGTCCCTTACAGTATATAATTTATATGAAAATACTAGAAGAGCCCCGCGGCTTCGGTCACGTTAAAGACTTCTTTTATTTACTTAAAACTTTTATTTTCTGAAACCTTTCTATCATAAAAGACATCAAAGAAGTAAAAGCCAAATCGGTTCACCAGTTTTCAAGTTATTGCGTGACTAAGGGAAATAGGGATTCATATTTATAAAACCCAAAAAACCATATTGACTGTCAGACTTTTTTACCAATCCCTTGCAAAAATCTTGCAACACGTATTTACTTATTTATTTATAGAAGTACTTACGTAAATCTATAAGTTTTTATATATATATATATAAATAATAAGTAATATCCGCGGGGAATTTTTAGAAAATGCTTTCTCAGCGGCAACCTACGTCATATCAACTATCAGCAGTTTAAATTTCAGCGCAATCCAAAACAGTATTGATTTTCAGACTTTGTTACCCCACTGCACCCTCTTAGGGTGGCATTTTGAAAAAGCCTGAAACTCGTATTTACTTATTTATTTACAGAAGTACGGTTTGTGTGAAATGTCGAATAAAATGACTATCCAAACTTTAAACCCCCGTTTCATCCCCTTAAAGAGTAAATTTTGAAAAATCTTTTCTTCTCGGATACTTATGTTAAAACAACTATCTGCATGCCAAATTTCAGCGCAACCCGAAACAATATTGGTTTTCAGACTTAGTTACCTCATTTCACTCTTTTAGGGGTGGAATTTTGAAAAAGCTTGAAACACGTTTTTACTTATTTTTTTACTGAAGCACTTGTATGAAGTTTCGAATAGAAAAGACTATCTAATCTTGTTTATTCATACAAACTTTGAACCTCCAATTCACCCCCTAACGGGGTGAATTTTGAAAAATCCTTTCTGAGTACACCCTTGCGTACTAAGACAAATATACTCTTTAAATTTCAAGTCTCTACGACCAGTGGTTTAGGCTGTGCGTTGTCTGTCAGTCAGTCAGTATGTCAGGACAAAGATTCTTATAGTATTAGATAAATTATCGTATAAAACTACGCGCATCGCAAATAATAAAAAAAATGCAGTGAAACCACAAATTAGGCCATACTTACTTTGTAAACATTAATCAGCTTTTTTATTGTAAAAGGTAACAGGACAAGCACGACTCTCACTTGATGGTAAGCGATGACGTCTACCTATTACAGATACAGCGATACAGGAAAATTCTGGCAGTCCAGAATTTTGCACGTCACTCCACTGCGCCTGTTACCTTGAGACATAAAGATGTTAAGTTTCACATGCCCTGTAATTTCACTGGACACCTTGCCATTTCAACCGAAAAACATTCCTATGAAAATTAATTGGCAAAGTGGTGGTACCGGTCCAGGCGGACTAGCAGAAGTTCTACCACTACAGAAAAATTAGCACATCTCTTTTGTAAATGCTAACGATATAAAGAAATTTGATGTCAATATAGTATGATCTATTGTATCGTCATCATCATCAGCCAGTGTCAGTCCACTTCTGGACTGTAGGCCTCTCCCAAGATGCGCCACTGAGCCCGATTTTCAGATCTTCTTTTCCAATCACTGCCCACCGCATTGCGTATGCCGTCGCTCCACCTGGTCACAGGACGTCCTACGCTACGTTTGCCGTTTCGCGATCTCCACTCTCCAATACTCAAAATTTGAAATCACCCCGACTGATCTATGTATAATCTATAATGAAAATTAAAAATATTCCAATGAGTCTGAATACGAAAGAAAGAAAGAAAGAAAAATCATTTATTTGACATAACACATTAAAATACTTACTAAAACAATGGAACAAGAAAAAACAAGAAACAATGTGAGGTGTCAAAAAGGCTTGTCTCAGCACATTATGTCTAGATTTACACCTGGACGCTGATTTTCAGACAAGCCTGCGGGTGATGAAAAAAATGCGAAAATATTTGTAAATAAAATAATAAAAATAAATAATAAATTGATACATAGATAAATAGGTACACTTAGATAGATATTAAATATAAATATATTTAATAATAATATTAAATATAGATATTAGATACTAAATATATGTATAAAAAATTTATATGTCGGAGCGAAAAAATATAATAAAACTTATAAATATGTATTTTAGGTTAATTAGGAAAGGAACAACATTTGGAGGCTTTTAATTTAGAAACGACATCTCAGCTGTAAGTTGGCGAGGAGTTGAGAATTCAGCAGATTCCAGAAGATGTCCCAGCATCATGTCAATGCTTCAGTGTCCTTTGTCGTTGAAGAAAAGGATACCGAATTTCGAATTAATCACTATGAAAGTTGATTTCATAGCGCCATCAACTAGAAAAATGCTCATACTTTTACAACGGCTAAACAGATTTTTATGTATTAGAGCTTATAACACTTTCGATTAAAACACTTTCAAAACCGTTTCATCATCCTTCATTAATCGCAGAGGAAGACTTATAGGAAGACTTTCTATCTTGACTCCACTAGCTTCTATTCTTTTCCGTTTCCTCGGTGTCAGTTCCAGCTTGATTGATAATCTAGTAGGTACAAAATTGATTTTTCAAAATGTTTAGAACAAAGTTTGAAGTGTTTAGTTGGATCCTAATTTTCACGCCTTACTGCCTTTATCCACTTGATTGGATTTTCGGACATTTTGGAAACCTACAACAAAATGATATAATATATTAATGTGGTAAACGCTGAGTAGTCATAATTAGATTCGTTTTAGACTAAGTTATAACTATTGTACATTGTTTTTGCAAATAAATGAATAAATAAACTGTGACACATTTTTCATAAAAATATATATAATGGCATTATCATAAGTAATAATAGATTGAATACAAGTAAGTATAAGTGCTGATAAAATAATTAGGTACCTAGTTAATACAAATTTTGAACATAATTACTTTGATCACTTTTTATAATATTTTAAGATCGTTCACCTAACGAAAAAACCAACTTCAAATGCCACGCTATCCATTTTCAGTATAAAGTTGGAGGTGTTTATGTCCATATCTCTGGAGATACTTATCAGATTTCAGAAAATGTACAATGGGACCAAACGGGCAGAATAATCTATCGAAAAAAAATATTTCCAATCCGGTTAAGAACTTGCGGAGTTATGAGATAACAAACATAAAAAAGGCGAACTGAGAACCTCATCTTTTTATTGTGAAGTCGGTTAAAAATGTTCAAATTTCGTTCTAATCAAGGCCCTAAGCTAACCGTTCCATCCTTAAAAAAAGATCTTCATATTATAAATCAACTAGCTGGGTCCCGCGGCTTTGTCAGCGTTTAATGACAGCGGCAACATGCGCGTGGGCTGTGCGCGGTAGAAAACACTGCTTAATTTTCACATTAACCTTCCCTATTTGAATCAGATATTGTTCCCTATTTCATTAGCTTCAATTTTGATTTCGAGGAACTTTATTTTTTTCTAAAATAAAAGTAACCAAGTTACTTGGTAGTTAATATTTTAACATCAGCATTTTACTAGTGAAAGTCCCGTTAAATTGGTCCAGTCATTTCAGAGATAAACCGAAACAAACAGACAGACAGACAAAATTTAAAATTTTGTTTTTTATGTAAGTACCGTATCTTCTGACACACTTATTCTGTAAATTCCTTCACATACTTCTGAGTACTACGGCAAGTCTTTTACTGTTCAAGCTGCACGATTATGGAACGCACTTCCCTTAGATATACGAAAAGCTCAATCACTCCCAATCTTCAAAAATATGGTGAAAAAACACTATTTATCACTTAATAGTATGTAACATATTTACTCTGTAAATTGATAAACACAATCCAAAATTTCATCGTACCGACGGGACTTGAACCCGCAACCTCCGGAATAACATGTTCCGGTGCTTTGCCAATTAAGCTTAGATACTTCGCACCGTGGCAAGAATTTTTCTATTCTATTCTATTCTGCCGTATATTCTTTCATATGCATTTAGTGAAAAGCTGTTAATCTGGAATTACAAACAGACACTTCAATTTTTTTTATATGTATAGAATAAGTGTAAAATGTATATAAACGATTTATATATTTATATAATGTAATATTATAATATTACACTTAAAGGAATTTATATATTCCTTTTGATAAGGGTATCGACTGTATTTATCGACAAAATTTTGGAGGGTTCTCGTACATCACTAGCCGGGCGGCGTAAAATAATGTTTGTTATTTACATAAATTAAAGCTTTCAAATGATAACCATTTACCACCTCGGTAGTTATATGACGAAAAAGATGTATATAATGTAAGCAAAATAAATATTTTGATTCAAAAAGTGGTTATATATGAGAATAAATGCCCACAAAGACTTACGTGTGAAATGATAATTCTGGATCTTTTACGCCTCCTTTAGTTGTTCTTGATGGATAAAACACAGCACAACACGACATAATTTAACCATGTAACAGGGTTTCAGTCTTTAAAGCTATGTTTCTATTTAATTTTTAATTTAAAAGTATGATGCGTCGCTATATTATGGCCTGCTAGCCGGTCAAAAATGGACACGATCACCCATGCGCGAGGTTGTCAATTTGATATTAGCTTTCTCGTTTACTCTTATCTCGCGATCCCTGTAATAGAAAGGGTAGGACAATGTGTTGATAGAATGAAAGTCGATGTGACAACGTCACATGGCTGACAAGGCTCCATCCATTGTAATCCATCATCCTAGTTGGGAATTAATGCAAACTGTAATGTCTATTTTGACTGGACTAAAAACGCACATTGCACTTTCGAACAACAATTTTCTTCAATGGTTTGAAATAAAACCACAAAATAAATACATGATTATAATGTAATAATTGCATATTAAAATTAATTTTACAATAATATAAATGCATTTTTATAAGATATGTATTTACAATGTAAATTAAATAAATAAAAAAAATACGCATTATTAGTTTTACCACCACACTTTCGTTTTGTGTTGCATCTACATCTTTATAAAAAAATTCTTATAACTGTTAAGTGAGCATTATTACATCACTATACTAGTCCACAGATGGAAATGTATCCTCTCCAATGTCTCTGGTATACAACCGGCACGGATTTAGAGGTACCTACGAGGCAAAATTGTTGCGCATCGGTACCATTGACGTATATACAAGGACACGAAATACCTACAAAATAAGGCGGATACCTAAACGTCATAATGGAACTTAAAATGGCTGCCATTGCTGCGGAGGGTTGAGTGATTCAAGGTAATTAACGGACCAATGGAAAATCAATATTTTAAGTTCTATTATGACGTTTAGGTATGCACATTTTTGGAAGTTATTTTCATACAGGCAAATGTATCGCGGCGCCTCCTTATTTATATGTATTTCCTACCTCCATGATCGGCACTGTCCTATTATACAGTGCGGGAAACAAATTAACTGTCGGACCATTTACGGACGGGCGTGCACTTCTCTACCCCACCCAACAGACCTAAAATATACTTCTGCGCATCTTGAGGTCAAAGCAAAGACGTTTAGATCGGTGCCGGGGGTGAATCTCTAAATGAAAAGAGATACATTTCGGCCGATGATTGTCTTGAAGAACTGAGATGCAGTTATATAACTCTCTAGCGGCATCTCCTTATTAAACCAAGTCCTAGACCTCCTTATTAGTCCCTTATTAGACGTTTGCGATAACAATACGCATCGATATCAATACTAGGCCTGTCGCACTCCGCGCTGTAGCTATGACAATATTAGTACATACGCGACAGCCGGCCGGCTACAAGTTTAGTCAGTAGTGTCACGCGCGCTCACGATCGTACGCGCGCCTTTACTTTACTATTCAATCTGTTTTCTCACAACACTCAACCTTACAGTAAGAGACAGCTGACGGCTCGCAAGCTAACAGAGTGATACAGACTCTCGCCGCGACGGTGCATTTAACACGCGGTTATAGTTACGATTACTTTATTCTGTGACGCAAATTCAAGGTCGCGTCCAAGGCGTGTAGCGTATTTTGAACGATACCGACGTAACTAGGTTTAATCTCGCATTTTTGCTCGGCTCGCAGGGAGTGCATCTTATGTATTTGTACTATTCATTATTGTGTCAATATAGAGACTACAGCCCCTAAGTTCGATCCTTAGCTACTCTCATCCAGGGGTGCGTTCACGTCTTAAGCCTGGAGTACAACCAAACGCTCTAACCGCGTTCACGACTCTAGAGTGTCACACTCGGTAAGCGCAACTGTGTCGTTCACGACCTAGGTTGTTTCACTCCAGTCGCAACTTTTTAACCATCAAATTCGATGGTTAAAAAATGCTCTGACGTTTGTGACGGTAAATTTGGCGGGTAAAGCTGTAATTTTTATCACAGATTGAAGCCGGTTTAAGAAAATGGCAATCTAGTTGCATTGTCAAGACCGAGACGTGACATGACGAGACATTAATCGTAAAAACAAACAGAAAATATTCAGAAAATGATAAATAAATGAACATAACCTCAAAATTTGAGTCAGTGCAAAATGTCAAAGTCAAAATTCGAGTAAGCGCAAAATGTCAAAGTCACAATTTGAGTGAAAAACACCCGTGGTCATTCCAACCTTCGAACGAGTTGCAAAACAACCAAACAACCTTCCCCAGAGGACGTGAACGTAATCGAGCTATAACCAGCTTACACGATAAACATCGTCTGAGGGCATCCTAAGCTTCGTATGCAGATACACGGTCGAACACTTATATGCAAATTTTAATTTATTTTTAGTTGATCTAGTTCTATTTTTTAATTTTGAAGTATTTAGCAGTTTACTTAACGTTGGTAATTTTAACAGGTGAAGTAAAATGGTCCGAATAATTTTCCTAAATTAATAACAATACCGTGATTATATTAATTTTGAGAATATTTAAAAATAAAAACAGACTTAATTGCCGATTCACTGTTGATAAGATAAAATAAGAAAGCTATTCTTAAACTGGCGCTTTTGGCAGGCCTACCTCACTCCACGTAGTTGCTGCGTTAATTAATATGCGAGATTCATGCGTATTTTGAACGTTACCGACGTTGTATCTAGGTTTAATCTCGCATATTTGCTATGAAAAAGTGAATCTTCTGTACGTATAGTACCATTAATTATTCTGTGCTTTTGGTTGCATGCCCATATTCAGAAGGTGCCAATAACTGGATTTACTCTAAGGGACCAATAGGGAATTCTATTTCGACAGCATATTCGAGAGGCATGATTTGTTGTACACTTGATTCTAATATGGCGTCGTTTCGTTCATCTTTCCGTTTCTTCGCAATGGGGTTTTTCCGTTTCGTTTTCATGTTTAGATGGACCTGCGGACAAAAATACTCTAATTATCACGATAATATACTTGCCAATGCGAAAATCAAATTTAAATAAGTACTTATGGAGATACGTGGAAACATACATTACTGAATTTTCTATGATTTTTGCAATTTATTTCAAATTATAATTCTATGTTTAACTAAAATGTTGTTAATCAACTTTTTGAACATAATTTAGTTAAATGAATAGAATGGGACTCCCATTCTGTTCATCTTACCAAATTATGTAGCAGGAGCAAGTGGCTTCTCCCATTACACGACTAGTTCGGGAGCCTATGGATTCAAAACACTTGTACCAGAAACTATGTCAATAAAGATATTTTGTATTTGTATTTTCAATCAATCAATCAATCAAATGATTTATTTGCTTTAGAACAAGGTAATACAAGGTACTTATCTAATTACATAGTTTCACTTATTCTACCCTTTCGGGTGTGCAAATCTTCCTGTTCTTTTGTAGTTATTTTATGTACTAATTCAAAACAATCACTCAATATTATTAGACTAACAAAATTAATTTTACTACAGCAATTAAATTACAAAATGAAAAAAAATATATACAAAATTAAAAAATGTTCAATCAATTAATATTAATGTTTACAGTAAAATGTCAATGTCAATGTCAAAATTATAATAAACTAATCCATGAATGTCAATATTGAAATTAATGTCAAACATTATCGCTTAAATGTCAAAAATTCCTCTACACTATAAAAGTTGCGTTCAAGAAGCCATTCATGCAACTTAATTTTAAATTGTCTCAGTTGTAAATTTTTTAGCAGTTGTAATTTTTTTGTATATTTATATACACACCCTAGGGGTAGATTTGAAAAAATTAAAATATTTGTTTCATTATTTGTTTCAAGGTTTATTTGTATGTTGTTGTGTTATATAGTTTTCAGTGAATCGGACTCAGGAATAACATTTTCCGTAGAAACTTTATCACCCCATTTAACCTCTTTAGGGGATGATAGGGTTTCGTTTTGACCACTATCTAGCCTGGTAAAGCAGAGTATGGTGGAAGATGGTGAACAGTAGCGTGTTCACAATGGTGGTCTAGAATACTCTGACTGTCAAGGACTGTATGCTATCGGAACACCGTAAGGTTATGGCGACAGATTTTCTCCTTGATGGTGGTACTCTTTGGTTGCAAGTTAGGTGGTACATCGTTATATCGTTATAATATGCTCTTACCACCTGTGGTAAAATCCTACTTATATTATAAAGGCGAACATTTGTGAGTGTGTAAGTGTGTTTGTTACTGCTTCACGCTAAAACTACTGAACCGATTGACCTGAAATTTTAGACCCTGGAATAACAGATAGGATACTTTTTATCCCGATATTCCCACGGGAACGATGTCTACGCGGGTATAACCGCCAGGCACAGCTAGTTAGTAAACATACATACATACAATCACGCCTTTTTCCCGTTGGGCTAGGCAGAGACTACTTCTTTCCACATGCTACGAACCTGACATACCTCCTTCGCTTCTTCCACTTTCATGAGCGCCTTCATACGTGCTCGCCGGTTATAGGTACTTTTGACTTGGACTTTCTTTGTTGGTTAGTAAGTTGTTAGTAAATATAGTCTATATATCGATACTGACCTGTCTGTTATGTTTATACAAGTTAGATTGTTGTGAAAACGTAGTAGGGCAGAATTCACATATAAAAGGTCTTTCCCCCGTGTGCGTCCGAATGTGGGACTCCAACTGAACTGTGGTCTGAAACAAACATGGATGTACTATGATAAGGATCGATCACAGCAAATATTTTTACAAATTCAATTTACTTTATTTTAATAAATAAATAATCAAATAATAATTCATTAATTTAATACTTCAAGAAACATAATATTTGATTAACGCAGTGCAAACATCTCTCGTCGGATTTGAAAACTATAATTAGTGATAATAAAAATGGTGTTTTCTTCCGAATGATTAACTTTCGAAATAAGTAGTCATAGATGGCGCCACCAATGCATAATTGGGTTAAAAAACGCAATCCACTAATTTCGTCGTATCGATAGATCGAACCGTGGCTTAATTGGCAGAGCACTTGGACGAGTTATCCGAGGGGTGCGGGTTCAAGTCCCGTCGGTACGATGAAATTTTGGATCATGTTTAACAATTTACAAAAATATAAAGTGTGGAACACTTCAAGAAACATAATATTAAATTCAATTTAATCCGTATGCTCTCCACATAAGGTTGTAATTGCTATGTAAATCATCATCATCAGCCGGTGTCAGTCCACAGCTAGACGTAGGTCTCTCCCAAGATGCGCCACTGAGCTCGATCTTCGCCTCTTCTTTCCCAGTCACTGTTCTTTCACACTCTAGGACAAGTCTACCCGCACCTAAATGGGAGTGTGTCCTTGTCTAATAACCTGCCAGTGCTATGTATGTACTATACTATATGTATAGTATATACATATTCTACTATATATATGAGTCGTATAGTATCAAAACCAGTCAAGTCCACTTAAGGTAAATTTACAGTATGCATGTTTTTTCTTTTTGCTTTATGGCAACATTGGAAACATTAAGAATATTGCCAGCTTATAGTATTTTGTTGTCAAAACACAATAAATCATTAAAAACCTATAGCCTCGTACAAATAAAGTTTAAAGTCTTCATTCCGAAGATTGGATTTGAACTAATTTGAAAACACAGTGATTTGTCTTAGGTTTGTGGATTTGACTCAAAGTCGAAGTCAAAGTCAAAGTCAAAGTCAAAGTCAAAGCATTTATTCAGTATATGGGCAAATTAAAAATTAGCACTTACACACGTCAAATAACATTAAATAGATCATATTCAACAAAAAATATAGATATAACAGAAACATAACGCTTTGAATTTACAAAAAAAAAACAAAGGTATTGAGCCATTCAGCTTTCATCTAGACGTCGAACGTCACACTTAAAACACATGTTTAATTCCCCTTATTAATGTAGGGTTGCCAACCGTACCATTACGTGCACCCGCAACCCAGTGCATGTTTCAGTACTTCAGACAATTTTTATCCAAAAAATTGTGAAATAATGAAACATAATAGATAAATAAAACGCAGACTAATTGCAGTACAAATCATGTTCCGAATGGAACTGATTGTCCGACTATCAGCCGCATAATAC
Organism: Cabera pusaria; assembly: GCA_954871355.1. Lineage (NCBI taxonomy): Eukaryota > Metazoa > Arthropoda > Insecta > Lepidoptera > Geometridae > Cabera > Cabera pusaria. Next base: position 7,589,364 of record OX940912.1, on the reverse strand, counting down.
CGTCGTAACAGGCAGACTGCCTTTGAATGTTAGCTGAGCGACAATTATATCAGCATGGCGGACTCGCCATAGATAATACTCGAAGCTGATTGGTCGATTGGGATTTAACTAAATTTGAATGTCGGTAGTGTTGGATTTGGCTAATTTTGATACAAAAGCCATTTTTTACAGCAATTTTTCTACAGTAAAAATGTGTATTAGACTGCTTTTGATATTCTCTATTTTTAGATCATAGTGCGAAGAATATTGCTACATCTAATACTATAAGAATCTTTGTCCTGACATACTGACTGACTGACTAACTGACTGACAGACAACGCACAGCCTAAACCGGTGGTCGTAGAGACTTGAAATTTGGAGGGTATATTTATCTTAGTATGTAAGGGTGTACTATGAAAGGATTTTTCAAAATTCACCCTTTAAGGGGATGAAACGAGGGTTCCAAGTTTGTATGGAGAAACTAGATTAGATAGTCTTTTCTATTCGAAACTTCACACAAGTGCTTCACTAAATAAATAAGTAAATACGTGTTTAGGCTTTTTCGAAATTACAACCCTAAGAGGGTGAAATGGGGTAACAAAGTGTGAAAATCAATATTGTTTCGGATTGCGCTGAAATTTTGCATGCAGATAGTTATTACGACGTTAGTTTCCTCTGAGAAATGATTTTCTAAAATTCTCCCCTTAAGGAGATGAAACGGGGCTTCAAAGTTTATAAGGAGAAACAAGATTATATAGTTTATTCTATTCGAAACTTCACACAAATATTTCAGTTAAAAAATAAGTAAATATGTGTTTTAGACTTTTTTGCAATGCCACCTCTAAAAGGGTGAAATGGGGTAACAATGTCTGAAAATCAATATTGTTTCGGATTGCGCTGAAATTTGGCGTACAGGTAGTTATTATGACGTTAGTATCAGCTAAGAAAGGATTTTCTAAAATTCACCCATTAAAGAGATGAAATGCGGGTTTAAAGATGTATGGAGAAATAAGATTAGATAGTCTTTTCTATTCGAAACTTCACACAACTGCTTCAGTATACAAATAAGTAAATATGTGTTTTAAGCTTTTTCGAAATTCCACCCCTAAGAGGGTGAAATGGGGTAACGAAGTCTGAAAATCAATATTATTTCGGATTGCGCTGAAATTTGGCATGCAGATGGTTATTATGACGTTGGTATCCGCTAAGAAAGGATTTTTTAAATTCCCTCCTTAAGGGGGTGAAACGGGGGTTCAAAGTTAGTATGTAGAAACAAGATTAGATAGTTTTTTCTATTAGAAACTTAACTTATTCAAAACTTCACACAAGTGCTTCAGTAGATAAATAAGCAAATATGTGTTTCAGGCTTTTGAGAGGTTGACCCCTGAGAGGGTGCAATGGGGTAACAAAATACGAAAATAAATATTGTTTTGGATTGCACTTAAATTTGGCATGCAGATAGTTATTATGACGTTAATATCTGTTAAGAAAGGTTTTTCCATAATTCACACCTAAAGGGGATGAAACGGGGGTTCAAAGTTTGTATGGAGAAACAAGATAAGATAGTCTTTTCTATTCGAAACTTCGCACAAGTACTTCAGTAAATAAATAAGTAAATACGTGATTCAGGCTTTTTCGAAATGCCACCCCTAATAGGGTAAAGTGGGGAAAAAAAGACTGAAATCAATATTGTTCTGGATTGCGCTGAAATTTGACATGTAGATAGTTATTTTGACGCAGGTATCCGCTAAGAAAGTATTTTTCAAAATTCACTCTTTAAGGGGATGAAGCGGTGTTAAAGTTTGGATAGTCATTTTATTCGACATTTCACACAAGTACTTCTGTAAATAAATAAGTAAATACGAGTTTCAGGCTTTTTCAAAATGCTACCCTGAAAGGGTAAAGTGGGGTAACAAAGTCTAAACATCAATATTGTTTCGGATCGCGCTGAAATTTAGAATGCGGATAGTTGTTATGACAGGTTTTTTACAAAATAAAAGTTTTAAGTAAATAAAAGTAGTCTTTAACGCGGGCGAAGCCGCGGGGCACTTCTAGTTTATATATATATTAAAAATGGTAAATTTTGGATTTGACCAATTTTGATACTAGAAGTCTCATACGTGCTCCATACAAAAGAAAGGGACAAACTCTGTTCAAGGTCGGTCTCTTTCGGGCCGGTGCACCGTCTTTATATGAAATATCTTTGGTCACAAATGAAAGATACATTAACTCTATTTGAGGGCCTAGTGGTGTAAGTGGGAGAATGGTCGGCTTTGATGCCAGAGGTACGGAGTTAAATCCCCGCCGTGCACCAATGGTGGTAGGACACTATCTAGTGTCCGCCTGGCCGGCTACCACCCTCAAGTTAGAAAATCAGTCACCAAAACATCTAATGTGTACCGGCAGATATCCTTGAGAGCCAGTTCCCATTCTAGGCCTAGCGTGCTTACCATCTTCGACCGCATCATCACTTACCAACAGGTGAGATAGTGGTCAAACGCTAGCCTATAAGATAAAAAAAAAATACTCACAGGAAATCCTTTCCCACAATGATGACATATTTTATGATTAGGCCGTCCTTTGTGAACATTTCTAACATGTTGATCTAAGTTCACTCTGTTCTTATAAACTTTGACACATATGTCGCAATGGTAGCTTCTGTGGAGATGTTTCTCTTCTATATGATCTCGTAGTTTTGTTTTATCGGCGAAACGGCGCTTGCAGTGGTCACATATGAATCTGAGAATTGAAACAAAGAAATAAAATTGTTTATTTGGCAAAACTCACATACACAAATTTAAATTAATTATAATAAAAATGTAAAACATAAAATTCAATAAAGTAATAACTGATATAACTAGTAGTTCTGTGAGAACGGTATACCTCGCGTGCCCTAATAAAAATTAAAATCTGTCCATATATGTATAATATATGTATAATGCTACAGCAAACTTCACCCCCTTTCTCCCCTCCACTATCTCTTATTGGAAATTTTTTCGCCACTTCTTATGTAAAATTAAATCCGTAGTGTGTCTCTCAAATTTGATTGTAATTCGTCTATAAATGACGCTACATCAAAATTCTCCCATTTTAACCCCTCCACTCCCCTTTCTGATTTTTGAAGTTATACTTCTCTTGGCGCGATAGAGAAAAATGATGAGAGTGAATTTTTACGATGCGCGTGCACACCGACACCTAAATTTAACACCGTGAAGTTAGTTCTAGGTGGTACGATGCGCGCGCACACCGACACCTAAATTCTACACCGTGAAGTTAGTTCTAGATGGCATGACTATGTTCAAGTTGTTTATGTCATTTCGTAAGAACGTCATATTTTTTCGTTAATAAAACCTTTTATATTTAAATAAAATCTTTTTGATTAATTTTAATATTTATCGTTAATCACTACTGCATTATAGTAATTTTTTTTCCATACGCCACAGAAGTATAACTTCTAACGCGTGTACATAAGTACACACACGTTTTTTTTTTGCAACCTCTTGTGTAGAATGAATGAAGACGTTGGTGTGCCTATATTAGATATATGCATTAGGCACAATAAGGACTCCATTCTAAATTCTAAATATAGTATATTTAAAGTGAAGATTTTAAGACGTTAAATGACAAAGCAAGTGCATCAGGTTCTAACATCGCGGAAAATATCGTTTGCGCGATGCAGGATCTCATTGAGGCAATATTTACAAGGAGAACTGTGCGTGTTACATATTCATTTGACACGGACACCGCTGACATGCACATGACACCATTATTGCGCTTCGCGGTAACTGCGGACACGAGGCGCCGACGCAGCACAACGTGACCCACGTGTCGTCAGGTCGCCGCCGATCGAGCACCGGAATATTCCGACACTTTTGGATCTAACATCGACCAATTGACATGTCTTGTAATTTTAATTAATATTGTAATTTTTATAATTAAATTTTTATTCAATAAATTTTGCATATTTTTGGAGCTCCTGCACTCGCTCATCATAATTTGCGACCTATTCCAGCGCCATCTAGATGATTTTATATGAAGTTAAGTTGGTGAATATCAAATACCCTTCTATTTAAGGTGGTTGCTCGTCGTGAGCTAACCACAACAGTGCCAATAGATGGCGCTGATATATTAATTTGACGGATTTTATTTTTTTATGACTGAAATAGTGTTTGGTAAATAAAAAACAATGATTTTCCGAGTAAAGCGTATCATTTTTAAATTATCCAGCTATATCTGAAGTATATATACACTATCTATATACTTTTATTTGTGCACAAACGTGGCGTCAGGACTGATCACGCACACTCGCGAAAGTATTTTTGTATCACAGATTATTTAACAGTGTATTTGACGTTTAATTTTGTTGTTTTTTGAAATGAGTAGTGTAGCCGATTGGTGAGGACTATTGGATTAAGCGCAAAAGGACCGGGTTCGAACCCTACCTTACTAACAGTTTTTTTTCGTTTTACATTCTAAACAATACCTTTTTATTCATTGTTATTAATTTACTGTCCACATTACTCTCGCTAATAACAAAATACCATATATTATATAGATTTGTACCACTTTTTGACGTGAACTGTAGTACTCTTACTAACGCTATTGGGTGGTTTTGAGTCCACGAGGTTCAACGGACATTTCGTTGCTGGAGTCTGTTCCGTAGATCCCAAAGCACAGAGTACTAAGGACCCAAAGTGAAGCATTTAGCGTACTAGTTGTGCTATTTGCGATAAAATGTAGCCTATGTGAGTCGGATAATAAATCAGACTACTCTTGTCATGTGACTACGAGAGCGAGTAGAAGGCATTTGCTGATTATAAATTACAAACAAAATAAAAACAGTAAGTCATATGCTAAGTATATTAATTTACTTACTTAGGTTTAGTGCTTTCCTTTTATTTGTGTACAATATTTTATTTTAATTTACAAAATTTAGATAAAAATAATAAATGGATATAATTTAAAACCTAAACAGCGGCGCAGGCAACAAGTTACCAATAGTTAGAGCTGCAGAATGAGGAGTTCTGCCTGACAATATGTGCCGTGTCCAGGATGACTGCCTGCTGTGTCTAAACCTTGACCAAACGTCTAGCGAGAGCCTATTGAGATTTTGATCGAGGCTATTCGTTAATAGTCCTGTCCGTGAATGATAATGGAGCGGTCCTAATAGAACAATGCATGACCATTTTCGAGATCTGGCGCTGGTATCATCATCATCATCACAATCAGCCGGTACCAGTCCACTGGTACACATAGGCCTTTCCCAAGTCACTGCCCACCGCTTTGCGAATATCGTCGCTCTACCTGGGCCCCTAGACAAAATGAAATTTCTGTTTTCATTCACGCTAACGCGACTTTAAAGTGTATGGGAATGTCAACTTTGTTGCGGAAACATAAATGCCATTCCATACATTTTGATCTTGCGTTAGCGTGAATGGTAACAGAAATTGGATTTTGTCTAGGGGGGCTGGTTACAGGAAGTCCTACGCTACGTTTTCGATTTGCGGTCTCCACACTAGAACCAGTCTGCCACAACGGTTATCGCTCCTGGTCATATCTGCCGTATGGCAGATATGACCAGCCCACTGCCATTTCAGTTTGCTAATCCGGACATCAGGAAACTATATGCCTGATACTACTTCTTTGGTCCTACCACAAATAAAATATCTAAATAATTTAGTCAATTAGTCGTACTCTCCTCAGTACAATATCTGGTAAAACACATTTTTTATAAAATGTCACCAATTTTGGTAACATGTTTGTTATAAAATCTTCGTCACGTTAAATTTTAAGAATGGTGATGTCATGTGTGTTTCGGTAATATAGCCAACATAATTTATAATCGTACAAAGCGAAAAAACCGATTTCACATACCGCGATAGTTAAAATAACCAGTTGCCCTAAACATGTCATCCAGGTATACAAATTTGTTTACATTGTTTATCTCCATATCTCCGGAGATGATTATCAGATCTCAATAAAATTTGAATGAAACCAAACGGGAGGCATAATATCTCAAACAAAGAAATATAAATAATGTTAAAATCGGTTAAGATTTGACAGAGTTCTGAGGTAACAAACATGAAGAAAAAATACCGTAGAATTGAGATCTTCCTCCTGTTTTGTGAAGTCGTTTAAAGAGTTATTATAGTTCATTTATTGGTATACAAAGACGTATTTGAGGATGACGAGTCTGTTTTGTAGCCAACACGAGTCGGTGTTTTATGGTGAGCGATCCTGTCAGAACATCTGCAAACATAATATGTTTGCAGATGTTCTGAGTCGACGATGAAGACGGATCGGTTTATCTATGAATGAAAGGCTGATGTTGGTTTTAAATCGGCCTCTAAAATATCACCATCATCAGCCTATCTCACCCACAGCGCGCCACTGAGCTCAATCTTCAGCTCTTTGTTTTCAACCGCTGCCAGCCAGCTTGCTTATGTCTTCGCTTCATATAGATGGAGGGCGCCCTACACTATTACGAAAAAGATACTTTTAGTACGTTTATCGAGCCGTGGTCTCGACTCTAAAACACGTCTACCTCAACTGTTATCGGTTCTACGACAGTTGTGATCAGCCTACTGCCACTTCAGCTAGCTAATCCTTTGAGTAATGTCGATAACTTTGGTTCTCTGACAGATGACTTAATTTCGAATTTGATTCTTCAGACAGACTCCAAGCATAGCCCTCTTCATAGCTCGCTCAGCGATTTTAAATTGGTGAACCAGTCGCACTATCAGTGTCCACGTCTCGGCTCCAGTAATAACAGGCAGGACGCACACGTTAAAGACTTTCGTATTGAGGCTATTTCGTATTCGTATAAGAGCGATGAAAAGACCAGTCGGTGAATACTACGGTGTTGAACCTAGTGATCCTGATCACTGTGACATCTCTAAATATACGCTTCTTGTCCGTCATAATAAAATCAAACTCATTTTTACGGTTCCGTAGCCGAACGGCAAAAAAACGGAAGCCTTTTCCCTTGAGTATACAGCCAGAATACTCACAGATGTTCACCGATTACTCGAAGATACCTAAATCGATTTGGAAAATTCTAATTTTTTTTTCTAAGGCCCTTCCCAGGTGTTCCCAACTAAAAGAACCGACTTCAAATGCCGCGCTGTTAAAGTTCAGTACCAAGTTTGAGGTGTTTATCTGCATATCTCTAGAGATACTAATCAGATCTCAATGAAATTACTATGGTACCACCCTTGGGATATCTCCTTTCCAACAAAAAAAGAATCATCAAAATCGGTTTAGTAACAACGAAGATATCCTTACACATAAAAAATATATATTACGTATATTATATTATATATATACGGTCGAATTGAGAAACATTTTTTTTGAAGTCGGTTAAAAATATCGAAATTTCAAAACTTGGGGTACCTATCAATTTCAATATTACAAAACATGCAAATATGGTCCAAAATTTCCATAAATCACTAAACAATAAGATCGTTTAAAAAAACTAAAAAGAGAGAACCGACATCAAATGCCACGCTATTAATGTTTAACACCTAGTTTAAGGTGCTTGTCTCATATCTTTGGAGATTTATCATACATACATCATGTCTCCTTTCCAAAAAAAAAATAATCATCAAAATCGGTTCATAAACGACGAAGTTATCCGCGAACAAACATAAAAAAATATATACGGTCGAATTGAGAAACATCCTTTTATGAAGTCGGTCAAAAACAACATAAAACGAAATTTGAGTTTGTTAGAGCCTAACCTAACCGATAAACCGACGAAATATTTGAAGACCACAAACTACAATAATAGTAACGTTAATGAAAACTTGGAAAGTCCTGAAAATGAGGCGACTCGCATGTCAGCGCTCTGGCTACGTCGCCTTTTCACCGAGCGCACGATTTGGCAACGTCTCACAATCGCGATAATACACACTAATGAGTTTAGCGTATGAACCGTAAAAACTTCACTCACATATTGACAAAAATGAATAAAAATCTCGATCCTAGTTTTCATATTATTTTATCAAATTATGTAGTAAGATATGATTTCCCGTATGTAGAGAGTTGTATAAAGACCAATAGATGTAATTTCATTGCAATTTTTTGATCCATTTACTCGTCTTTGTGCATATACTTTTGTATGGAAATCGAACCACCTTAATATTAAACTTGACTGCGCAAAACGGCCCTGATGAGACCGACATATAGAACGGAGTTTGTCCCTTTCTTTTGTATGGACGACTTATATATTTATAGTACAGAACATATATAGCATTAGCAGGTTGTTAGACAATGACACACTCCCACCATGGTGCCTTTCGCTTGGACCGTTTTTTTCTACAAAGCAATTACAACCTTATCGTTAGAGCATACGGAATAAATTATATTTGCCGAAACATTTGCAGTGCACCATCCTTTATATTACGTCTATGGTGAACATAGATGGATGGATGTTTGTTACTCTTTAACGCAAAGACGGCAGACCGTATTTGGATGAAATTTGGCATACAGATACTTCACATGATACCTGAATTAAGACATAGGATACTTTAAAAGGCAGGCGAAGCCGCGAGGCGCAACTAGTTAAAAATAATCCGTTGGTTTTATGTTGGTTTGTTTACCACAGATATATATGAACAATAGATAACGCAAGTATCACGATTTGTTTTGAAACTAAGCGTGTCAACTTTTTAATACATTCTGTGACGGCACTGTCAAAATGTAAAAGTTTTAGGATATATGTCCTTGCCTTTGGAGGCTCGAAATGGTTGCCCTATTGCAGTGAATTATCATGCAACGAGGCATTTTTATAGTTTTCGCGGCCGTCCGGCTGCAAAAACAGACAAGTAGAGGCGGCTAACCTTGACGTTTGGTTGGGGTTCGGACACAGTTAGTACACGCATTTGCGTTATCTATTGTATGTATTTACCTAAAGTCATCTTTAGTGACATGTTTGAGGCTGTTGTTTAGATGCCGCTGGTACGAGCTGAGTGAAGCGAAGCTAACGCTGCAAGGGGCGCAATACGCCGCGCCTGACGTCGACTTATTCTGAAATAATACATTACTAATTACTATTTAGACTGTTACTCAGGAGTGATGAATTAAAAAGAGAAATATCTCTTTTTTTTATTATTTATTTGGGGCTTTGTCGCTGAGCGACCACATCGCCCTATAGGAAACGAATTACAATTAAATTCATTTCACTTAATTCTAAATATAACTAATTAGCCTTATCTAGTGCTAAATCTACAAGTTAATTAATATATAATATTTTACATTGTTCTGACATAGGGTCACTTAACATGAAGAATTACTAAGGCCGATATCCATATCTCTCGTAGCACCAAAATGGGTAAATCTAAAAGCTGCGTTCCGGACACACTCCCATAGCACATGTTGCACATCTTCGATCACCCCACAATCAGCACAGTAAGGAGAAGCTATCTTTTTCATCAGGAATGAGAACTTGTTCGATGGGATGTGTCCAGAGCGCAAACTAAGAGCCGTCACTACCATCCTTCTGCTCAATTCGACATTATCAATCCAGGAAAATTTATTAATCTGTGGTTGTATGGTCCTATACTAAATGCCTTTCTCTCTCGATCTAACATCAAAATACTCTTGCCAGTGAGCATGACAATGCTCTTTTATAAGCTTTAAGCGGTCAGAGAACATTATATCTCATTAAACCAAAGTCTATATCAGCATATCTTACAGTTCTCAGCTGCGTCTTTAACTCTTTTATATCTTCAACGCAACAACTCATTACGCGGAGTCTGAGTAAGCGGGATGTAACCATATAACACACCAAGTGTTAAAAAGGGAGAGTCACGGAGTTAGAGTAGGCGAGATGCATATTGTTACGTGCGGGGTGGTATTAAAATGCCAATCCGATGAGATGAACGTTTATTTCCACTGATCACTAGGTTAGCACAATGTTCCACAGTAGTTGTCCAAATCGTCTTGCACAATTATCAAAAGTCCGTTAACACACACTGAGGTTGTTGGTAATCACAATCACTGATTTCACTGTTCACAGTTCACAACACTAGTTCACTGATAACACTTAACGATCACTTGGTCGCTATCCGCGCTTAGATAGTTACACTGTCGCTTCCAGAGAAAGACTGCCTGAAGCCGCGGTTTCAACGTCTTATATAGGACGAGAATATTTCTACGGAACTTTCCAGTATTGACTCGAAACAATAGACAAAAGACGTTCAAAACAAAGCAATAGAAATCACAAACAAAAGGGGCGGCTTTCCTTTGAGCATCTGACGTAAACAACTTTACCATACATGCTAATTTGATCTCTAACTACTTATGAATAAGGTTCAATCTTAACTACAAAACTAGGTACATTGACTAGGGTCTGAATTCCCGGAAGGTTAACTTTTATGACGGTCGGGTCGGGTGTTTATAGCCCCTAATTAGTCTATTCTTTCCCACGGTATTTTTGTTCGAGAAGCTTGGCGAAACATCGCGACTCGACGACGCGATGTAACATTATCCCCTTCTTAGTTATGATCGTCCCGATCATCATTTGTTCCATGGTATCGTGTAAGTCGATCGATGTGTACTACCCTCGGCTTTCCTCTCTGGCCTCGTTTAATGCGGTAGGTAACGTCGTTTATCTTCGTGATAATCTGGTATGGTCCTTCCCAATGAGCCTGCAGCTTCGGACTTTTTCCTTTCCTTCGTAGTGGGTTGTGCAACCAGACGAGAGTTCCTTCTTCGAAACCCATCGTATTCGCTCTACGATCGTACCGGGTCTTCATTTTTTCACCGGTTTTTAAACTATTCTCTCGAACTATCCTGTGCACTTCGTCCAGCTGACTACGAAGATCACTGACATAGTCGGTTACAGGCTTCGGAGCATCTGGCGGGGAACCAGTGATGGCGTCGATAGGAAGTCTTAGTTCGTGTCCAAAATTCACATTTGCAGGAGTCATACCAGTGCTGTCATGGGTAGCGGAACGGTATGACAACAAGAACAGAGGTATGTACTGATCCCAGTCACGTTGATGTGCGTCCACGACTTTAGCCAGGTGATTCTCCAACGTCTGGTTAAACCTCTCAACCATTCCGTCTGACTGTGGATGAGCTGCCGTTGTCCGCGTCTTTTGGATCCCGAGGAGGGTGCACATTTCCTGAAATAGGGCAGACTCGAAGTTCCTTCCTTGATCGGAATGCAGTTCCATCGGTACACCAAATCGACAGATCACTTCTTGCACCAACTTATTTGCGACTGTCTTTGCTTCCTGGTTTGGTGTCGCGAAAACCTCAGGCCATTTACTGAAGTAATCTTGTACTACGATGATGTACTTGTTGCCTTCTTCAGTCTCGGGAAATGGCCCGGCAACATCCACGGCAATGCGCTCCCATGGTGCTCCAACGTTGTACAATTTTAGTTGTCCTTTACTTCTTGTCTTCGGTCCTTTTACTGATGCGCACGCGGTGCACTTCCTGCACCAATCTTCCACATCCTCGCGGCTGTGTACCTAGTAAAATCGTTGACGAACCTTCACAAGAGTTTTCTTGACTCCTAGATGTCCACCAGAAACTCCATCATGAATGTGTCGTAGTAGAGATGCCACTTTGCTCCGGGGAACAACGACCTGCATCGTAGTTTCTTTTCCATTGCTGCTTTCCCATTTTCGGTACAAGATTCCTTGTTCCAGAGTCAGGCTGTCCCACTGAGCCCAGTAACTTTTTGTGATTGGGCTGCAGGCTGACACGTCGCTCCACTGGGGCTTGTTTCCAGACTTTATCCAATCCAGTACAGGTCGTAAATCTCTGTCCTCCAATTGTGCTTGTCTCATATTTTCGCCGTTCCATTCGTCATCTGTTCTGTCCATCCTGATGACTCTGACTTCTTCTCGAGACTCGTGCTTTTCGCAGTGTTTACAGTCATCTGCACAAGGTCTTCTTGACAGGGCATCGGCGTTGCTATGGCCCTTTCCACTGCGATGTTCTGTCACGAAGTTGAACTCTTGAAGTTGCTCGATCCATCGTGCCACTTGACCTTCCGGGCTCTTAAACTGTAAAGCCATTTTAGAGCAGCGTGGTCAGTTCTGAGCGTAAACTCCCTTCCGATGAGGTACTTGTTGAAGTGCTGAAGAGTCTTTACCACGGCTAGCAACTCGCGGCGGGTGACACAGTAGTTTCGTTCTGGTTTGGATAATGATTTACTGAAGTATGCTATGACCACTTCTTTGTCTCCTTGGATTTGTGAGAGAACTCCTCCAATTCCCGTGTTGCTGGCATCAGTGTCCACAATAAATCTTCCATCTCTGGTAGGGTATCCCAAGATCGGCGTTTCACACAGTCGCTGCTTTAGATCGTTGAAGGCGGTTTCACACTCCAAGTCCCATACAAATGTGCGCTTTTCTTCTGTCAGCCGATGTAAGGGTTTGGCAATTCCAGAAAAGTTCTTGACAAACCGCCGATAGTAAGCGCATAGTCCCAAAAACGACCTTACATCAGTTTTATTCTTCGGGGTAGGCCAAGTTTGAACAGCCTTGATTTTGTCAGGATCAGTTTGTACCCCGTTTTCCGAAATGATGTGTCCAAGGTAGCTGACTTTGGATTTAAAGAAGTCACACTTTTTGGCACTCAGCTTCAGGTTTGCTTCACGTAGACGGTTCAAAACCTTCTCCAGATTCTGCAGATGTTCAGTAAAATCACGGCCCAAAATGATGACGTCATCCAGGTACACCAAGCATACGTCTCCCAGTAATCCAACCATTACTCTGTCCATGAGACGTTCAAACGTTGCTGGAGCGTTACACAGTCCAAATGGCATGACGTTGAATTGCCAGAGCCCATTTCCAATGCCTGTACTAAATGCTGTCTTCTCTTTATCATCTGGACTGATTTCTACCTGCCAGTAGCCACTTTTCAGGTCAACCGTGGAAAACCACTTCATTCCACTAAGCATGTCCAGTGTATCGTCTATTCGAGGCAGGGGGTAGCTGTCCTTCTTTGTGACTTCATTAAGCATTCTGTAATCGACGCAGAATCTGGTGGAGCCATCTTTCTTTTTCACCAGAACCACTGGCGATGACCAAGGACTTGTAGATGGTTCGATGACTTTTTCTTTGGCCATGTCTCGTATCATGTCTGCAACTTCAGCTTCTTTCGCCCATGGAATCCTTCGTGGCCTCTGTCGTATAGGTCTTGCGTCGCCAGTGTCAATTTTGTGTTTAACAAGTCCGGTACGTCCACAGTTGTTTCCAGCGGCGAAGACGTCTTTAAACCGCATCAACAGACGTTTTGCTTGTGACAGCTGAGCGAACGTTAAGTTGTCTTTGGATGATTCCAGCAGCTGTGATATTTGGTCTTCCGAGCTTGGTTCCGTAGAAGTAATATCCGTTCGTCGCAGGTACTTCACTTCTTGACATTTTCCAATTATGCTGTTTTTCTTCAGATGAACTTCTGCATTGCCAAGGTTGAGAATTCGCACACTGGCCGTTCTGTTTGTCATGAGCAATGTTCTTGCAGTAATCCAGGTCGGATGTGTGCCCTCATCTTCGGCAACTACACATAGTCCACTCTTGACTGTATTTGGAAATTTCACTCGAACAATATTTTGCGATTTTGGAGCCAACACGACGTCCTTGAGACAGTAAAGCTTACACGGTGCCGTTCCTTCGAAGAACACTTCTTGCTCGGGAAACCGGAGAACACCACGGGCCACATCCAATATGCAATGCTGCTTCTCCAAAAAGTCCAATCCCAGAATGCAATCATCAGTTATGTTGGCAATAAGCACAGGATGAATGTATGAGTGCTCACCGATGACTATCTCCACATCTGTATCGCCAAGGACAGGAACTGACTGGCCGGTTGCTGTCCGTAGTGAGCATGCTGCAGATCGATGTTTCCGTGATATAAATCGTTGCAGGAATTCAGGCTTCACAATTGTGCGCGATGCTCCTGTGTCCACTGTGAACTTGCAGGTCTTGTTGTTCAGGGTGCCCTCGACGATTAAGCTGTTCCCGTTGCACACTTGTGTCACAGTGATGGTGGGGGCTCTCTCTTGACCAGCCAGCGCCCGCCCCGCGGCCCTGGCGACGTTTAGTTTAACGCCTCCTCATCCACTTGGGTCTCGCAATTTCTGACCCGTTTCTTCGTTTTCGGGCAATCAATCCGAATATGCCCTTTTTCTCCACACCCATAACATGTCGGTCCATAACGGGGCTTCCTGGTTTCAGTCACTAGCTCCCGAACTCTGTATGGTTTGGTGTCTCGTCGCACTGCTTCCACTTCCAAGGCATGAGCGAGGGCGTTCTTGAGTGTCTGATGATGCCCCAATCGTACCGCAGCGCGTACCTCATCATCCCTGATTCCATCCACAAAGCTCTGTAGAGATGTCACTTCAATGGTTGATGGCGTCGACACGTAGGCTCGTCGGACCAACCTCTCGATTTCGTCTGCCCACTGTTGCAATGTCTCTGTGGGTTTCTGGGTGCGCTCTCGTAGTTGTGCCCTGTACGCATGCTCCATATGTTTGTCCCCATAGCGCGTTTCCAGGGCTTCCAGCAAGGTCTTCAGCGTCCTTTCGTCTTCAGGTATGCGTTCCAGAATAAGCTGAGCGTCTCCTTTCAGCGCTAATGTAAGCGCTGTATTTGCTTGCTCGTCTGTCCAGCCACAGCTTTTAGATAGCGTCGTGAATTGAAACTTGTATGCTGCCCAAGAAGACGTTCCGTCGAAGTGTGGCAGATCCAGTTTGAACGGCGAAGTCGTAGCGGACACCTGGCTGCTCTGTCCAACTCCTCGTAACTCCAGTTTCTGGACCTTATTAGCCAGGTCATTCACGGTCTGTTCGTGTACGTCGAGTCGTCCTTCCACTTCTTTGACGCTGGCTTCCACCTTTTTTATTTTTTCTCCCATGCCGGCAAGCCCGCTCTGCAATTGACGTCCAATTGTCTCTTCCAGTTTACGGCTAGCTTCTTCCTGTTTACGGCTAGCTTCTTCCTGTTTACGGCTAGCTTCTTCTTGTGCCGCCTGTACAGCCTGTAGTGCAGCCTGTTGATCCTGGCGAGCTTCTTGTTGTGCTGCCTGTACTGCCTGTAGTGCGGCCTGTTGTTCCTCACGTACTGCTTGTAGTGCAGCCTTTTGTTCCTGGCGTGCAGCTTCTTGTCCAGCTAGGAGAGCGGCTAGCATGGCCTCCAGGCCTCCATCCGTAGTTAGACTCACCGGCGGTGCTGTAGGTGGCGCTGCCATGGTGGGTGCCATCGGTGTTGCTGCTGGCTCTTCCAAAGTGGATGTTCCTGCTCCCGATGCTTCGAGCTCCTTCTGCCGGGTTGCATCCATCTCCGCCTGGCGCCTGGTGCGTGGAGTACGCGTATCTTCCCTCGGAGTGATTGGCATTCCGCTTCTGACACCAATTGTTACGTGCGGGGTGGTATTAAAATGCCAATCCGATGAGATGAACGTTTATTTCCACTGATCACTAGGTTAGCACAATGTTCCACAGTAGTTGTCCAAATCGTCTTGCACAATTATCAAAAGTCCGTTAACACACACTGAGGTTGTTGGTAATCACAATCACTGATTTCACTGTTCACAGTTCACAACACTAGTTCACTGATAACACTTAACGATCACTTGGTCGCTATCCGCGCTTAGATAGTTACACTGTCGCTTCCAGAGAAAGACTGCCTGAAGCCGCGGTTTCAACGTCTTATATAGGACGAGAATATTTCTACGGAACTTTCCAGTATTGACTCGAAACATTAGACAAAAGACGTTCAAAACAAAGCAATAGAAATCACAAACAAAAGGGGCGGCTTTCCTTTGAGCATCTGACGTAAACAACTTTACCATACATGCTAATTTGATCTCTAACTACTTATGAATAAGGTTCAATCTTAACTACAAAACTAGGTACATTGACTAGGGTCTGAATTCCCGGAAGGTTAACTTTTATGACGGTCGGGTCGGGTGTTTATAGCCCCTAATTAGTCTATTCTTTCCCACGGTATTTTTGTTCGAGAAGCTTGGCGAAACATCGCGACTCGACGACGCGATGTAACAATATAAATCTCTATGCGTTAAAAAGAGAGCGTCACAGAATTAGAGTAAGATAGATGTAAACACATAAGAATCTATGTGATAGAAAGGGAGCGTAGCTTCACGTTGTTATTAGGGATATGAGATATAAAAGAGTTATCAGGGCGAGCGAATCGAGCCCTAACACTATCCCACAACCTGAGCACTTTTGTGGTACACTTTACTGAAAAACTATCACGTCTATTGATTTGTGCTTTAACATAGTAATTTAAATTCACATGTAGATGTGTTATATAAGTAAAATCATTTCATTAACATTTAAAAAAATGAAGATTAACTAATTTGTTACTAGGATAGAATATTATTGTACTACTAACGCCATCCGTTAGAAGATCAAAGAATTAATTTCGTTGCGAACATAATGTTTGGTTACTAACGCCATCTGTTGTAAATCTATAGAATTTACATCTCATCCAAATGACGTCTGGTATCAGTGTGACCATTTTAGGACCTAAATTTTAACTCTGGCAGATAAGCTGACGATTCCAAAAAGTGGCAGATTTCAAAGATATTTATGAATTTTGAAATTTGACAATTTTCTGTTTCTATTTAAAGTATAAAGTTTTTATTGCATTTATTTGGTTGGAATTTTGTAAAAGTTTGATTAAGACGGTAAATAAACTTTATTTTTATGCCATAATTCAATAAAATGATAGCAAATTTTATGCATTTGTTGGAGTGGTTGGTGGTTTGGCATATTTTTAGCCAGTGTCGGGCAGTTTCGCCATTTAATATAAAAAAACTGCCTTAAAATTATTGCCAGACCGAAAAACTACGCGAGCCCTCACAAAGCTCGGCTTTTAGCTAGTATTTATAAAAGGTACAGTTTTTGTGTAAATTGGACGACACGGTGAATCAAAACACAATTGAGTTTCTCTGTAAGAAAATATATTTATTTCTATAAGTACAATATTTACACATAGAACATAGCTAGAAGGTAACCAAAAGTAAGTATCTAATAATATAGCTTTACCTGTAATAAAAGAAACGACACTTAATGTTATTAATCACAATGTCGATTCCGAAATCACTTTAGTAATTATCTTTTTATTGTAACAAAATTATTTAGTAAATAAATTGTTGCCTTCGACAGATTAGATTGATTAGATGTTCCATAGATATAATCGACCACAGATTACAAAAGTAAAAACACTATCGATTTATTATGTTGGCGACTGCCACGATGGCGCTTGCTAAGCCGTTTAGGTTCTAGGGCGTGCAAAAGAAATAAACATACATACCTACATAAATACACCCGCAAAAACATAACCCGCCTTCTTTCACAGTCGGGTAAAAAGAAGGTTTTCAGATAATTTAAATGCATGTCTTATATTACCTTAGTATCGTGTGTGTCTAGATGACGTTTCAGACTGTTCTTCCATCGAAACACTTTGTTGCACAAGTTGCACGGGAACACGTTTCCAAGCTCATGGACTGCCCTGCAAACAGACCGTCAGTTTTGTTCATTTAGATTTTTTTATGGTAAAAGGTAATAGAACAAGCACTACGCTCGCCTGATGGTAAGCGATGACGTCTACCTATTACAGATACAGCGGCATGCAATGTTCTGGATAGCAAGAATGTTGCATGTCACTGCACTGCGCCTGTTACCTTGAGACATAAAGATTGTGAAAATTGAAAGTTGAGTCTTACATGCCTGTAATTTCACTGGATACCTTGCCATTTCAACCGAAAAACATTCCTATTTCACGGCTGAAAATTTATTAGCAAAGTGGTGGTACCGCCCCAGACGGACTAGCAGAAGTCCTACCACTACAAAAATACCACTACAAACTACAAAAAAAGATTACACCTACCACTAATAAAAAAAAAAAAGATTACACCTACCACTACAAAAAAAAAGATTACACATACCACTACAAAAAAAGATGCACATAAAACGGTTAATATAATAAAAGTTTTACTAATATAATGTCCAAAAGTTCAGATGGATAAATATATCACTACATAATATAAAACAAAGACGCGCCGCGTCTGTCTGTTCGCGATAAACTAATAATTTAAAATCGTTTAAAAAACTAAAACAACCGACTTCAAACGTTGCGCTAGTCATTATGTCCAGTGAAATTACAGGGCATGTGAGACTCGCAGTGCAGTGCAGTGACATGCAAAATTCTGGCAGTCCAGAATTTTGCATGCCGCTGTATCTGTAATAGGTAGACGTCATCGCTTACAATCAGGCGAACGTCGTGCTTTTCCTGTCGCCTTTCATCATAAAAAAAAATCATTTGCAGTACGATAATTGACGTGTTTGTCTTCATATATCTGGAGATACTGGATATATCTCGATGAAATTTAAATGAAACCTCTGGTAAAGTTATACCCTTTCAAATAAAAAAAATATACACAGTTGAATTGAGAAACCTCCTCCTTTTTTCCATTTCAGTTCAGGCGAGTAATCGGTGAACATACATAAAAAAACATACAGTCGAACATAGAACCTCCTCCTTTTTTGAAGTCAGTAAAAAACTACTGAACGAATCACGCGGTTTCACCAATAGACAAAGTGTTTCATGAGGAAGGTTTAAGTGTATAATTCATTATGGTTTTGTGTAAATTAGTTGAAATATGACGATGATCGTTGGAGATATTAATTCATACTTGACGCAACAGTTGATGCAATAAATGTAGTCATATGCTCTACCCGTGCGAAGCCAGGGCGGGCGGGTCGCCTGTATTATAATACTTTGACATTGGCTAAATACACTAATCGTATGGAGCCATGATGAAAATTAAAATAAATAAACTCACAGTCTATGGTTAAGCAATCCACCTCTATGTCTGAACGTTTTGTCACACTCCGGGCACTGTAATCTCGACTTATGTGTGCCCACGTGGTATCGATGAGCATCTCTTGAACTGAGGATAAATAGGGTATTTTATTTACTCTATATGAGAAAAAATCGAAAAGTACATTATTGATATAGTTTAGGCAAGAAGCAGTCGGATAATGTTAATTTAAATTCATAAAATAGCAAACTACGTTTTAAATTCAAATCAAAGGTTTCAGCTTTTTCAATCTGTTTCATAACACCATTAAATAGTAGTCGCCATGTTATTACGTCATACGGCTATGTAAACTTAGGAGTTTCAACTGTCAACTATCATATTACTGCATTTGTTTACTAGCATACTGACGTCATGACCACAAAGCAATATGGCGTCCACTGCGTCCTGCCGTTTCGTCAAATTACGCGCGAAATTTAAATTTTTTTTAAGGCACGATTGAATAAAATTGTTGTGACTTTTTTAGTAGTTTATCAGCACTTGGGAGAGGCCTATGACCAGCAGTGGACTGATACCGACTGATTATGATAATGATGATTAGCACAATAGAATATAATTGAGAAATTTTTCAATTATTTTTTTTTTTAATCTTATAGGCTTGCGTTTGACCACTATCTCACCTGTTGGTAAGTGATGATGCGGTCGAAGATGGTGAGCATGCTAGGCCTAGAATGGGAACTGGCTCTCAAGGATAGCTGCCGGAACACAGTAGATGTTTTGGCGACAGATTTTCTAACTCAAGTTCTAACTAACTCAAGTTAGAAAATCTGTCTGTCGGGTAGTAGCTGGCCAGGCGGACACTAGATAGTGTCATACCACCATGCGGGGATTATTGGTTTCTTAACGATGTTTTTCCTTCACCGGAAGGCCACTGTGAAAAGCGCACATACATTTTTCGATGGAAAAATCCATTGGTGCACGCGGGGTTTGAACTCGGTACCTCTGGCATCAAAGCCGACCGTTCTCCCGATTACGCCACCGGGCCCTCAAAAGTAATATATAATAAAGTAAATACTTACTTAGAAATTTTGCCACAATCAGCGCATGTATGTTTCTTTAAACTTAAGTCGTGTTTTGAATAATAATGTTGCTTCATGACTTTTACATCCATCGTACGTTTCTGACATATACTACAGTCGTACCTGTAAACATATAAAAAAACCTCAAAAACTATTGAACGGATTCTCATGCGGTTTTTGACCAATAAGCAGAGTGATTCATGAAGAAGGTTTAGGTGTAAATTGGTTGAAATATGACGATGATCATTGCAGATGTTAATTTATAGTTGTCGCTAAAAGCTTATGTAAATACAACCGGCCAAGTGCGTGTTGGGCGTCGCGTAGTGTAGGGTTCGTAGTAGTTATCCAACACCCAAGTTCAACTACCATTACAGCTAAACTGATAAAGTTATCTTAACCGCTATAATTTCCCTTTAAAGTTCATGAAATGCAATACCACCATGAATATTTCCAGATTTTTCAAGCCAGCATTTTAGCCTTTAGAGAGATAGGGGGGGGGGGACGCCTTACTGGAACAAAAATGTGCACTTTAAAGTTTAATATTTTGTTAATGGAGCATTACATCGAAAAATAGTATTAGCAACCCCCAAGATATTATAAAAGATCTATTCAACGACACCCCACACAATGAGGTAGACGACAAAAAAAATTCATCCCCACTTCACATGTAGGGGAGCTACGCTAAAACAAATATTTAAAAATTAATTAATTGCGGCGTAATTGATACACACACCCCTACAAAAATAGAGCTTTCTAGTACTAACGGTCTCATAGCAAAAGCTCGGACAGACAGATAGACAGACAGACATGACGCAACTATAAGGGTTCCTTGTAAGGACTACGGAACCCTAAAAATGTAGGCATATATGCTCTACCCGTGCGAAGCCGGGGGGTTGTTAGTTACACAATAAATATTTTCCAGCTCTAGCAAGAGATTTGTGGGTCTATGGGGCAGATTTTTGCTCAGCAGTGGGACACTATAGGTAAAAATAAAATAACAAATGTACTTTATTATGTACAATGCAAAATTTCACCCTCCAGCGGGACGCGAACCTGCGCCTCGTGGGTAATACGCCCAAGAAATTTTGCGAAATTTTGCATTATGCCTTACCTCCTAGTATGTCTTTTGTAATGTGCAGTAAATGAATCCACTGAAGCAAGCACCGTTTTACATATTGGACAAGTGTAGTTGCCTATATCCTGCAATTAAGATACATCATATTGTTATGTCGTTCTAACAGAATATTCCAGAAAACAATACTAGCCGTGGGAAAAATAGACTAATTAGGTGCCATAAACACCCAACCATCATAAAAAGTAACCTTCCTGGAATTTCGACCCTGGTCAACGGTCCTACTTATGTAATTAAGTAAACAGATTGAACCTTATTCTTAAGTTATTAGAGATCAAATTTGCATGTATGGTAAAAGTTTGTTGTTTCCGCTGTTTCAATGGAAAGTCTTGCTATTGTTTCTAATTTTATTGCTCTGTTTTGATTTGTCTTTTGTTTTCGAGTCGATGCTGGAAGGTTCTAGTTGGTAATATTCTCGTCCTATATATGACGACGAAACCGGGGCGTTGGGTCAGTCTTTCTTTGGAAGCGACAGTGTAAACATCTAAGCGCGGATAGCGACCAAGTGATTGTAAAGTGTAATCAGTGAACAAGTGTTTGTGAAGTGCGAACAGTGAAATAAGTGATTGTGAATTACCAACGACCTCAGTGTGTGTTAACTGACATTTGATCATTGTGCGAGACGATTTGGACAACTACTGCGGAACATTTGTGCTAACCTAGTGTTCAGTGGAAATAAACGTTCATCTCATCGGATTGGCATTTATATACCACCCCGCACGTAACAATATCATATCATATATGTTTCAGAACAAAAAATACAATTGTATTGGAAATAGTTACACGATAATTAAAATAGTTTAAAAACTAAGACAATCGAATTTAACGTTGAACTAGTAATTTACATCAGTACTAAGTTTGAGGTGTTCATCTTCTTATCTCTGGAGATACTGAACATATCTCAATGAACTTTAAATGGGACCACCTGTAAAGAAATACCTTTTAAATAAAATAAATAAAATCCTTATCGGTTCAGGTGTCTTCGAGTAATCGGTGAACATACATTAAAAAAAATACCGTCAGTCGAACATAGAACCTTCCTACTTTTTTGAAGTCGGTTAAAAATAATAAAGTACTTCATAAAACTTACATTAGAATGTTTCGCACTCAAATGCGCCTCCAAAGACTTAGCATAAGCGAAGCCAAGTATACAAGTTTCACATTTATACTCTGCATTAACATAATTGTCTCTGGTGTACTCTATTTCTCGCTCCGCCATCAATTCTTCGTATGATAAGTCTATGGTTTGAATACCTGGCGCCTGAAATCAATAAATAATAAACACATAAAGTCATGTTTGATGATGATAAAGACATGTTTTAGGGGCATTCAGTGCCGGATTAACCACGTAGCAAGAGGAGCAATTGCTACGGACCCCCGCGCAAAAGGGGGCTCCGAATATTTAAGACTATTAACTACCCACAAAATTGTAACCTATACCTTACGTAGTATTATTATCTGTTCTGTGCTTGCATGATAGAAAATAAACGTATTTTTTAATAATAATAGTACAATTAAGCCACGGTGCGAAGTATCGTTACGACGAAATTAGTGGATTGCATTTGTTAACCCAATAGTGCATTGGAGGCGCCATCTATGACTACTTATTACGTAAGTCGTAACGATACTGCTATAACGATGCCAATTATGGCAAAGCATCGGAACATGTTATTAACGGAGGTTGCGGGTTCAAGTCCCGGTACGATGAAATTTTGGATTGTGTTTAACAATAAGTTTTTTTTTAAATATCTTATAGGCTAGCATTTGACCACTATCTCACCTGTTGGTAAATCATGATGCGGTTGAAGATGGTAAGCATGCTAGGCCTAGAATGGGAACTGGCTCTCAAGGATAGCTGCCGGAACACATTAGATGTTTTGGCGACAGATTTTCTAACTTGAGGGTGGTAGCTGGCCAGGCGGACACTAGATAGTGTCCTACCACCATGCGAGGGTTGTTGGTTTCTTAACGATGTTTTCCTTCACCGGAGGGCCACTGTGAGAAGCAAACATAAATTTTTCTATAGAAAAATTCAATGGTGCACGGCGGTTTGAACTCAGTACCAGGGCCCTTAAAATATAAATTCAGTAATAGTAAATTTACTTACTTTTTGTTATTAAACTACATACTTATGGTTTTTAGATTTATTCCCATATAAGTGGTTCAAGACCTTACTTCTGACCAAATTTCATGATTCTAGGTCAACGGGAAGTTAGCCCCACTATATAGGTTTTGATCCCTTGTGAAATTTAAATATATGTGAAAATATGCGACATAAACAGTCATATCGTTTGATCTCGTTGATTTACAAGTTTGATTTTTTCACAGCCATAAGAGACCGACCGAGTATTTGATAAAGTATCAACTTGATATTTCTAAACTTTCCTGAGAAAAAGGGGTCTTATAGACGGACAGACAGACAGACAGACAGACGGACAACAAAGTGTTCCTTTTTTTCCTTTTGAGGTATGGAACCTAAAAAGTTGTAAAGGACAACGAATCGCAAAAGATTCTATGCTCTATCATATAAAACTTACTTCTTTAACATTCTTCTTGCTTCTTAATCGTTCTACGCTTTTCTTACTTCTCTTCCTTACCTTCTTCGCTACATTTTTATCGTCTGTTAATATATTACATATCCGTTCGTCTATTTCAGCTAATGTATCGATTTGTGAGGTATTTTGGTCTTCTGATAGGGCGTCAGAAAAATCTGTACAAGAAAAATATATTATTAAATATACTTCTACTTCACATTTTTTAAAACAATCTTTGTTAATATTATGACATAAAAAAACGGCGTCTATCCAGGGCCGGATTTTCGTCTAGGCCTACAAGGCACTGGCCTAAGGGCCCAGCGTCCAAGGGGCCCTGCCCACCCAGCTACCCTGACCGATTTTTTTATCAACCTACCTTTTAATAAGGTAATCAGTAAAATATAAAAAATCATGCATATTCACTTTTGCAAAGCAAAACAGCTCAAAGATATAGAGGGAGGGACCTCAAATGTCAAGTGCCTAGGGGCCCAGGTCTCTAAATCCGGCCCTGTATCTATCTCCATACCTCTGGAGATACTCATGAGATCTCGATGAATTTATAATGGGACCACCGTTTCCGAATAAACAAAAATTTGTTGTCTGTAAAGTCGGTTTACGGACGATAATTTTACGTAATAACGCCATACGATCGTGCCTCTCTATCGCTTGATCCACGCTCTCGCTTGCACGCGGAACGTGACAATTTTTCGTGCGTGCAGCCGGCGTTCATCGATTCATAAGACACTAAACATAAATTGACAGAAAATTTCGGTTTTCAATTGAAAGAGTAAACAACAGAAAATTTAAGTCTTTTGTTTTATATCATATAGGTTAGCGTTTAACCATTATGTCACCTGTTGGTAAGTGATGATGCGGTCGAGGATGGTAGCACGTTAGGTTTAATTTTTAAACTATTTCCATCCTTTTCTTACCTCTATCGCTGTCCCAGCATTCAGTCTTAAGTTCTTCTTTCACAAACCCCTCCTGTGTTTCCTGTGAGTTTGGTGGCTCAGCATTTGAAAGCTCCTGTTTTAGTTCTTCTACTTCATTTAAAGCTTTTTCTTCTTCTTTCTGTAAGTTTTTTTTTTGCATTGGGATAGTTGAAAATTTTAAAATAACTACATATCTTCCAATACTATAATAAACTGTGTCCTGACATACTGACTGATTGACTGACTGACAGACAACGCACAGCCTAAACCGCTGGTCGTACATACTTGACATTTGGAGGGTATATTTATCTTAGTACGTTAGGGTGTACTATGAAAAGATTTTCCAAAATTCACCCTTTAAGGGGATGAAATGGGGGTTCAAAGTTTGTATGGAGAATCAAGATTAGATAGTCTTTTCTATCCGTAACTTTACACAAGTGCTTCAGTAAAAAACAAAGTAAATACGTGTTTCAGGTTTTTTTGATATTCCACCCCTAAGAGGATGGTGAAATGGGGGTAACAAAGTGTGAAAATCAATATTGTTTCGGATTGCGTTGAAATTTGGCATGCAGATAGTTATTACGACGTTAGTTCCCTCTGAGAAAGGATTTTCGAAAATTCACCCCTCAAGGGGATGAAACGGGGGTTCAAAGTTTGTATGGAGAAACAAGATTAGATAGTATTTTCTATTCGAAACTTCATACAAGTGCTCCAGTAAAAAAATAAGTAAATACGTGTTTCAGGCTCTTTCGAAATTCCACCCCTAAAAGAGTGAAGTGTGGTAACAAAGTCTAAAAATCAATATTTTTTCGGATTGCGCTGAAATTTAGAAAGCATGATAGTTATTATGACGTAGGTATCCGCTCAGAAACGATTTTCTGAAAAATTCCTCCCCGATACGGAACGGGGATTCAAAGTTTGTATGGCGAAACAAGATGAGATAAAGTACGTGTTGTAGGATTTTTCGAAATGGGGTAGGTAACAAAGTCTGAAATTTTGGGTTTTTCGGGTTTTATAAATATGAATCCCGAATAACCTTAGTCACGCGATAACATGAAAACGGGTAAAC
Source organism: Cabera pusaria (assembly GCA_954871355.1). Classification (NCBI taxonomy): domain Eukaryota; kingdom Metazoa; phylum Arthropoda; class Insecta; order Lepidoptera; family Geometridae; genus Cabera; species Cabera pusaria. The sequence goes on along the minus strand of OX940912.1, from coordinate 7,563,835 downwards.
TGATTTGGCTAATTCTTATTTGATGTCTTTAATCATAGAATCGTTTTTACAAAAGAAAAGTTTAAGTAAATTAAATAAGTTTTTAACGCGGGCGAAGCCGCGGGGCACTTCTTGTTTTGATATAAATAGATAAACATTTTAAATAATAAGAAGCTCATCAACGATGACCAATTAGTAAGCAAAAGACTCCTGAGTCTCGGGCATCGTCGCAAGTTAGCTTGCTTATCGGTTTTTTATTGGATTCATTTCGGAGTGTGCATCGGAAATTCATAATTTGATTCCGCCATCCCCATTCTATAATCGGACAAGCAGGGATACTAAGAGGCGCCACCGCTTCATGGTAGATATACCAATTACGTGTATAAAGCGATTCGCCTCTTCTTTCATCATACGTACTGCCAAGGAATGAAATTCTTTGCCTGAGTCTATGTTTCCGATTTGATGCAACGTAAGGTTCTTCAAGTCGCGAGTGAATAGGTATCTTTTGGGTAAGCGCGCTACATTATTGACCGTATCGTCACTTAACACCAGGTCAGATATATAGGTCAAGCAATACCCATTTTAACATAAAAAAAACATACACACCAAAATTAACAAAAAGTTATTTTTAATACCTCGCCTGGTGGTGTGCGATGATGTGGTCGAAGATGGTGAACACGTTAGGCCTAGAATACTCTGACTCTCAGGGAGCGTTCAAGTATTACGTAACGCAATTTTTGAAGATTTTTGACCCCCCCTCCCCCCACTGTAACGCTCCGTAACGTTTTTGTGTACCCCGTGTATGTTATAGTTTTTATTCTTGGTATAGTTTTAATAGTTTTATACAATCGAGGGATTCCCCGTAAAACGTAAACGAAAAGGGTTGCCAATTTGGGAGTTTTAATTCCCTAATTTTTAATATAAAAAAAGAAATAATGTTACGTAACGTGTTGTAAGAAAGACCCCCTTTCGCCCCTGTAACGCATCGTAACGTTTTACGAGAAATTGCGTTACGTAATACTTGAACGCTCCCTCAAGAGCTATGTGCTGCTGGAAAACCGTAAGGTTATGGCGGCAGATTTTCTCCTTGATACCAAAAAGTACCAAAAAGTTGCTTATACCAGATTCAGACCAGGCGAGTTTTGTCGTTCCACTTCCTAGGGATGTACGATACGAGTTACAAAAAATACCCAATCGATATTTTTTATCGATTAGATCGTGCTTGATTAGCAAATCAAATAATTTCATTCGAAACCTTATTATCGCTGTATAATGCCAGCCTAAATGTTCTTCCAAAACAAATAATTGAGTAACGAAACGTCTACTTATAACCGGTACTTACTTAGTATCGATCCTAAAAGTACTTGGAATCGAAAGACAAGTACATCCCTAGGAAGTTAACTGATTAGAATCGCCTGGTGTGACCCCGGTATAAGCAACTTCTTGGGAGCAAGTCAAGGCGGAACAGTGATATAATGCTCCTTTTATATGTGAAAAGACTAGCTCTTAATGACCGCTGCCGGAACACACATCTTCACTTAGCATCAGGTGAGATAGTGATCAAACGTTTATTTATCTACTATGAAAAAAACAAATTAGATGTTTTGGCGTTTAGATTTTTTTCTTTTTAGATAGCGCTAAAATTAGTGTATAAAAAACCGGCCAAGTGCGAGTTGGACTCACGCACCGAGGCTTAGGTACAAATTTGTCAAAGTACGTTAAAGGACAAACTTAACTTTGCAGTTCGATCCATAGAAAATGTATTGCACGAACGGCAAATAATATGTTTGTCATAATAAATTCACTTTTAGTTTGTTATTAAACTACATACATATGGTTTTTAGATTTATTCCAATATAAGTGGTTCAAGACCTTCTTACTTCTTGTCAAATTTCATGATTCTAGGTCAACGGGAAGTTAGCCCCACTATATAGGTTTTGATCCCTTGTGAAATTTAAATATATGTGAAAATATGCGACATAAACAGTCATATCGTTTGATCTCGTTGATTTACAAGTTTGATTTTTTCACAGCCATAAGAGACCGACCGAGTATTTGATAAAGTATCAACTTGATATTTCTAAACTTTCCTGAGAAAAAGGGGTCTTATAGACGGACAGACAGACAGACAGACAGACGGACAACAAAGTGTTCCTTTTTTTCCTTTTGAGGTATGGAACCTAAAAAGTTGTAAAGGACAACGAATCGCAAAAGATTCTATGCTCTATCATATAAAACTTACTTCTTTAACATTCTTCTTGCTTCTTAATCGTTCTACGCTTTTCTTACTTCTCTTCCTTACCTTCTTCGCTACATTTTTATCGTCTGTTAATATAGTACATATCTGTTCGTCTATTTCAGCTAATGTATCGATTTGTGTGGTATTTTGGTCTTCTGATAGGGCGTCAGAAAAATCTGTAAAAGAAAAATATATTATTAAATATACTTCTACTTCACATTTTTAAAAACAAGCTTTGTTTATATTTTGACATAAAAAATACGGCGTCTATCCAGTGGCGGATTTCCGTCTAGGCCTACAAGGCACTGGCCTAAGGGCCCAGCGTCCAAGGACTACCCACTGCCCACCCAGCTACCCTGACCGATTTTTTTATCAACCTACCTTTTAATATAGTAATCAGTAATATATAAAAAAATCATAAATATTCACTTTTGCAAAGCAAAACAGCTCAAGGATATAGAGGGAGGGACCTCAAATGTCAAATACCTAGGGGCCCTAGGTCTCTAAATCCGACCCTGTGTCTATCTCCATACCTCTGTAGATACTCATAAGATCGCGATGAATTAGCAATGAGACCACCTCAGAAGTATATCTTTTGAATAATAATTTAAGATCGTTTAAAAATCTAAAAGAACCGACTTCAAGCATCGCGCTAGTCAAAGTAGCCAGTAGACGAAGTAACTATTACATAATCTGCGCTAGTAGTTAGTAGTACGAGTAAGTCGTCGAGATAAGTAAATGCGTCGTAATACAAATGTTGATATATTGAATACGGCTCGGCCGATTTCGTTAAATACTAAATGGCACCACCTGGGAAGGGTACTCTTTGAAACAAAAAAAAAAGGATTTTCCAAATCGGTTCAGGCATCTTCGAGTAATCGGTGAACATACATGAAAAAAAAACTGGCCAAGTGCAAGTCGGTCTCGCACTCGTAGGGTTCCGTAACATAGTAGTGTAGTGCAGTCATGTAGCATGTCAGTGCAGTGCGCGACGCGATTGGAAACAGTCGTGTCACATTGCACAGTTGAGATTTTTTTTATTCGCGAGTGGCACGGCGACAGCCGCTGCATGCATTACGCTATGGGCTCTCAGTAACTCATAGCTAATGAACTTTTGGCGTTTATCCAATACGCTATCGATTCATTTGATGAACCTACCATCATACATATCTGCAAGTCGAGCTTCAAGGAGGAGGAAATCTGCAAGAGCAAGACCCTGCTATTCCAGAATGTTGGCAAGCTGGACGCGATGCCATCCCGCCGTAGAGACGGAGGCGAGAAAAGCGTGCAGGATATCATCAAACTGCTGAAGGAGACTGACCCTGATGACGTTCCGACATTCGTGGCGAAGCAGCTGGACCGCATCCCTCCTGTTTCATACGAGCACATCGACTGCACCAGGCTCCTGAAGGATATCACATTCCTGAAGACAAGTCTGGCTGAAGTGGTAAACAAGTTATCAACGTCGGAAACCACCATCAGTGAACTACGTGCTGAAGTAGTGTTGTTACGCAACGCTATATCAGTATGTAGGTCATCGCCAATTGATACTGTAAACACACGTCGCGGTGCTCAAAATGCATCTGTCAGCAGCTTTGAGTCAGCAACGTTGAATGTGTCACCGCCTGCTGCCGTGACGCCCGATGCCCTGCGGCCCGCCGCCCGCACCTCCGCTCCAGCGCGGGGACCGTCTCACATAGTAGGTACGTCTACACCTCAACGGACCTACGCCGTCGCTGCGGCCAATGAAGGTAAACAAAATGCTGCCTCTTCCGTCCCTTCTACAAAAGAGGTGGCAAATCGGGACGATGGCGTCTTCAAGAAGGTGGAGAAGAAAAAGAAGGCGCCCATCCGAAACAAGTGCGGTACAGCACCGACAGGCCCGGCCCATCTTCTACGACCGGAGATACCCACGACGCCGTTGTACATATCCCGCGTCCATTATACCATCACGGAGAAGGAGGTGGCGGAATATGTGAAACTGAAGACAAAGTTATCTCTGAGGGTGATAAAGCTGGAGTCGCGTCACAACGTCAACTTCGGTTCCTTCGTGGTGCGGGTTCCAGCTAAGTCCCTCGGAACGTATATGGCGGAGGAATTCTGGCCGAGGGGTGTCAAGTTTCGACGCTTTCGAGGTCGGATACCGGACACCAAGACCGAACGTCACACGTCGTCGTGAATTTAACGTGTCTTATTTACTTGTATTTGTTTATTGTATATATGTTAGTCTCTAAGGTATGTATTAATATGGGCTAATTTTAAGATGCCTGAAATAAACACATTATTATTATTATTCACACTATTTATTTTCTTTCTTAGTTTTAGGTTTTTTTACAATAAAGATATCCAATTAAAAATAGAAAAAAATCATTACAAATAAACAATATTATAAAAAAACCTAAACCTAGAGTGCCGCCAGCAGCGGGGCAGGGCCCAAGCTACCGGTGGTTAGGGCTGCAGAGAGAGGAACCTCCTGACGATGCGTGCCGTGTCAAGAAGTACTGCCTTCTGTATCTGGCCCTTGATCCAGCCGTCTAGCGAGAGTCTCTTGAGATGTTGGTCGAGACTCTTCGCTATTAGGCCGTTCGCAGAAACGACTATTGGGACAATGCTAGTCGAATCAACATCCCACATGGCGGTAACCTCGAAAGACAAGTCAAGGTACTTGCTGATCTTGTCCTTTTCAGCCTTCACGAGGTTCTCGTCATGCGGGATGGTGATGTCAACTAACACTGCCCGCCGCTGGGACCGGTCGACTATCACGATATCAGGTTTATTGGCGACAATAGTCCTGTCCGTGATAACCGATCGGTCCCAATAGAGCAAAGCATGACCATTTTCAAGAACTGGCGCAGGTGCGTACTTATAGTACGGCACCTCAGACTTGACAAGGCCGTATTGAAGAGCAAGTTGCTGGTGGATGATCCTGGCTACGAGGTTATGTCTGTGCAAGTACTCGGAGTTAGCAAGATGAGAACAACCGGAAATGATATGTCTGAGTGACTCTCCGGGACGGCGGCATACCCGACATATGTCGACCGTACCGTCCTTCATAATATATTTCCGGTAGTTGTTCGTCTTGATAACTTCGTCCGCAATTGCACAAACAAAACCTTCGGTTTCCCCAAAGAGGTCCCCGAATCGTAGCCAGTTCACCGACGCGAGCAGGTCCACATCGGGTCCCGTTAAGACTCGATAGAACCGGCCATGCAGCTCCTTGCTCTTCCATACGTCCTTGCGGTCCTCGGTGCTCAGCACCTGAGGCTTGCGCCAGTTCTCTTTGCCTAAGGACAGAGGGGTGAAAGTCTTGTCAACTGACACCACATCGCAATGCATCCCACACTCGTTGTTTAGGAAATATTCCCGGAGACTGCATACCTCACGGTTGTGGAGTGTCTTGGCATTTAAAAAGCCTCGACCACCCCATTTCCGTGGGATATACAGTCTCATAACAGACGAGCGTGGGTGATGCATGCGATGTGATGTCAAATGCTTTCGAACTTTTCTATCCAGGGCGTCTAGTTCAGTCTGAGTCCACCTTAGTATGCCAAAGGTGTATATAAGTAGGGGCATAACCCAGCCGTTGAAGGCACGTACCTTGTTGCCTCCTGACAAAAGACTGTTAAGTACCTTCGTCAGGCGACCGAAGAAACGTTCCTTCACCGACTGTTTTATCCCCCCACTCTCGATACCCAATGACTCTGACATACCAAGGTATTTATAGGTGTCGGCTTCGGAGAGAGATCTGAAAGTCATTGTATCAGAAAGTTGTAAATTCATTGAATTAACAACTTTCCCCCGCTGCACGTGCATGACCGCGCACTTATCTACACCGAACTCCATGTTGATGGCGTTGCTGAAAGTCTCAGTGACTTTCAATAACTCCATCAAATCATGGCGCTTCGGTGCAAAAAGTTTGAGGTCATCCATGTACAGCAAGTGTGAAATGACTTCACCCTCTCTCCTAAGCCGATAGCCTAGCCCTGAATCCTCTAATAATGTGCTTAGAGGATTTAGGGCTAGACAGAACCACAACGGACTCAGACTGTCACCCTGGAAGATGCCTCGCTCAATCCTTATAAATTCCTGCGGACCAGAGAGACTGTCCCAACCACCCGGTTGACGAAGGACTGTGGTCCACTGCCTCATACAAGAACCTAGAAAAGACCTCAGAGTTGTATCAATTTTATACAACTCCAAGATCCTCTCCAGCCAGGTATGAGGCACTGAATCATAGGCCTTCTTGTAGTCAATCCAGGCGGTGGAGAGAGCACCTTTGTTCCGCCGGACTTGTTGGCAAATGGCCGTGTCGATGAGGAGGAGCTCCTTAGTACCACGGGACCCAACCTTACATCCATTCTGAGAGGGGGCCAAAATATTGTGCGCAACAATGTGCGAATTAATTTTAAACCTCAGAATAGATGTAAGAAGCTTGTACAGCGTTGGCAAGCATGTAATGGGTCTATAGTTCTTCGGTTCCGTGGTACTACCGGACTTGTGGAGCAGGAAGGTGACACCGGTTGTCATGAATGTTGGCAAGGAACCAACCTCGAGGGCTTGTTGGAATTGCGCCGCTAAGCAGTCGTGTGAGCATCGAATCCACTTTATCCAAAAGTTGTGTAATCCGTCCGGTCCTGGACTTTTCCAGTTCTGGGCCGTACGGATCGCACAACTAACGTCTTCGGGGCTAATACTAATAGCCCCCATGGATTCGATAGGCTCACACGCGCGCTCAACGACGCTCATCCAATCGCCCTCCGTGTGTTCGACGGGCACCGACCAGATACTACGCCAGAAGTTATTCATGGTAGTAGTATCCGGACACTGCTCCTCATTCACACGTTGATTGGTTCCTTCCCAACCTCGGTATACCTTCCTTTGGTCACTTTGGAAGAGGCGATTTTGATAATAGCGATCTACACGCGCTCTATAGCGACGAATACGGTTTGCCAATGCATAAACTTTCTGCTTCAGAAAGTCAATGCGTTTCGTGACACAAGTCATGTAGTCCCGGGGTCTAATCCCGGTCCCAGCAAAGGCCTGATTCACGAAACGCATGACTCGGGGGCGATGATTACCCCCTCTGAAGCAGATCAACTTCGCAATAAGAGTCCTAAACATATTGATGCGACACTCGATTCGTTCTTGCCACGCAGGGATAGCGGGGCGTCGCGGTATTCGGTCAGTATCCGGAAACTTGACGCGAACAACGCGACACGCCGCTATAGCCGCGCAGTAAAGAATCGAGTGTGTATCAACTAATGTTTCACTAGTCTGCATATATGGGACTAGCAAAACGTTTAGGGCTCCCATTAACGCCAGGTTACGTTTATTCATTGGCAAACGTGGTAGTCGCGGCCTAGAGTCAGGAGTAGTGCGATACTCCAAAATCGCGTCTTCCAAAGCCCTCCTCAAATGCTCATTAGTCTGGGTACTTACGTTAGTATTCGTACAATCGTCTGCGTCTAGCGCGGCATCCGCCGGGGCAGACGTCGAAGCCGAGCCTGTCGGCCCCTGCGTCGACGACACACTGGGCGGGTCCCGCGCTAAAGCAGAAGTAGTAGGAATAATAGGTAACGCCTCCAGACGCAGCCGATCAAGCGCAGAGTCGTCCAACAGCTTGAGCCGCTGGATGGCCCGCACCTGATCCGATAGCCGTTGTGCGGTAACGGTGACGGCTGGTTCAAGGGCCTGAAACAGAGGTAGTATCCTATCGCGGTACGCGGTCAGGTTAGTTCCTCCCTCTGTAGCCCCGTAGTAGGCGCGCATGCAGTTCTCATTTAAAGACTGGGTCCATCGCATGCGACGCGCTACACCACCGGTAGCGAGGGCCGGGCGCGGAGCAGAATGCCCCACAGGCCCCAAGCGTGCCGGTAGCGGTGGCCGTCCTCGTCGTCGCGTAGATGGTGGTGGCGGCGGCGGCGGCGTAGGCCCGTCGTCATCACTCGACGAGCTGCCCTCCGGGGGAGTGACAAACTCGTCTCCCGACGATGTGCTCGGAGATGATGCGGCGGGCGGAGGTGGTGGGTGCGCGCTTCTTGTCTCCGCTAGACATCTTCGAGATCTCGTTATCATTTTTTATCACTTTTATCGTAGTTATTTTGCTTGCACATTATTTTGGGTTTGTTGATATATGACATGATACGTCAAATGAGAAAAACGATGTAGATTAAATTAAATGTATACTGAATTTTGAACACTATTTTCTTGATGTAAGATTATTTGTTTATTGTATTTACTGTTTTTATGGTATAATCAAGGTTGAAATAGCAAAATTCACAAATAAAAGTAATATAAAAGAAAAAAAAATTCTAAAAGACGTCTCGTCTGAGCGGTGTCAAATTATTATTATTATTTTTTATTATTATTATTATTATAGTAGAGTATTCTATAACTATGATTTTTCGCAACTACAAAAATAACTTTGTTTTTCATAGTGTTTGTATGAAAATCAAAGTTATACTCGCGGTCGTTATATCTTAACAACTGCTGACTGTATCTCGTTCAAATAAATTTTCATTGAAAGTTTTTGTTGAGATCTACAGAATATATTTTTTCTAGATTTTTCACTCCCTTACTTTAGAAGTTAGAGGGGGGGGGGGGACACACATTTTACCACTTTAGACGCGCCTATATTTTAAATGATTGACTTTGAGAAAAAATGATTTTAGGAACCTCAATGTCATTTTTAAAGACCTATGCATAGACACGTATAGGATTAAGAAAATTTTTTTTTTGTTCCAGTTCCATGTATGGGATGCCCCCCCTCAAACTTTTATATTTTTTATTTTTGTATAAAAATCGGAAACCGGTTCACAGAATACATCTACCTACCAAGTTTCAATTCTGTAGTCCTAATAGTTTCGGAATAAAATGGCTGTGACATACGGACGGACGGACAGACAGACAGACAGACATGGCGAATCTATAAGGGTTCCGTTTTTGCCATTCGGCTACGGAACCCTAAAAAGGTTCCGACGAATTGAGAACCTCCTCCTTTTTTGTGGAGTCGGTTAAAACATATATTAGTTGTCTGAAAAGTCGGTTTATGGACGATCATTTTACGTGATAATGTCATACGATCGTGCCTCTCTATCGCATGTTCCGCGCTCTCGATTGCACGTGGAACGTGACACTTTTTCGTGTGCGCAGCCGGTGTTCATCGATTTTTAAGAGGTTTTCACGTCAAAAATTATTTTGAAAATTTCGGTTTTCAATTGAAAGAGTAAAATCGGTAAACATACATGAAAATACATACAGACGAATTGAGAATCTACTCCTTTTTGAAGTCGGTAAAAAAAACTTCAACTAGCAACAGAAAATTTAAATTTTTTTAATATCATATAGGCTAGCGTTTGACCACTATCTCACCTGTTAGTAAGTGATGATGCGGTCGAAGATGGTAGGTTTCATCTTTCAACTCATCGACGTCATAACAATTAGACCCTGCTTGAAAGGCGAGCACTTTCCACTAAATCATCGGACCATGAAGTCGCGAGACTCACTTCGTGAAAAATTTAAGGAAATAAAAATTCTCACAGTGGCATGTCAATATATATATGAAAATATTATGTATGTACGCAAAAATTTGAATGATTATGATAAGAGGTCCGATGTACATAATTTCAATACAAGACACAAAAATAGATTAATTTTACCTCAATTCAGGTTGGGGAAAGTTAGTGGTTCTTTTTTGGGGAACTGTATACGATTTTATAATAAACTTCCTAAAGATATTGATCAACTGTCTATGAGCAGATTTAAAACCTTTGTAAAATCCAATTTAATTAAGAAATCGTACTATACATTAAATGACTATATGAATGACAAAAATGCTTGGCCTGAATGCCCCAAGCTCCAAGATATAATATAAATTGTATGATAACATAATTATTTGTTGTAACTTTTAAAAAATATTGAATATGAATTAAAACAAAAATGAATTAAAATAAGTGACAAGCCCCATAGAGTTTCTTGGTGTTTCTTCTCTGATGGGAGTACTTCCGAAACACCAGTAGATTCAACAGTCAATCAGTTTTCATCTTTTGTTTGCAGATCTAGGGTTACCTGTTAAGACGGTATTATGCAGCTGATAGACAGACAATCAGTTCCATTCGGAATATGATTTGTATTGCAATTCAGTCTGCGTTTTATTTATTTATTTATTATGTTTCATTATTTCACAATTTTTTGAATGAAAATTGTCTGATGTACTAAAACATCCACTGGGTTGCGGGTGCTCGTAATAGTACGGTTGGCAACCCTACATTATTCAGGGGAATTAAACATGTGTTTTAAGTGTGACGTTCGACGTCTAGATGAAAGCTGAATGGCTCAATACCTTTGTTTTTTTTTTGTAAATTCAAAGCAATAAGTTATGTTTCTGCTATATCTATAATATTTTTCATTGAATATGATCTATTTAATGTAATTTGACGAGTGTAAGTGCAAATTTTTAATTTGCCCATATACTGAATAAATGCTTTGACTTTGACTTTGACTTTGGACTTATAAGTCTTATATAAATCCACGCCCACAAACGCGATGTTAGTTTCGACCAGTACGGTGACCTGTAAACACCTCCGCGGTAAGATACTTAAATTTCTTAAAAAGTCGTGATGGCTCCTTGCAGTGTAAGATGGTGTGGAAAAACCAGTACAAACTCAAATTTTAAGGCAAACGGTATAACATTTCACCGGTAAGTCAATAAATGTATCTAATCTTCAAAAATACATTTTAGGCAAAGCTCAGCGTAAATTTGTCGGTCGGCAGTTGTCTTTAATCCCTATCTCTTTTTGTCACGGGCGATGTTTAATAGTTCTATCCCGTTTTTGCGTGGATTTAGTGTTGCACCTCTGCTGCAGTGATATCTGACATATCGATAAACTAGGAATATTATCGACATTCATTTTACAATTAGGTATAATTTGTAAATTTGGATATAGTGTGTCTCCTGATCCCACAGACCATTTATGGAGATCTACAGAGTAAGTACGTTTTAATATGGCTCCACACGATTAGTGTATTTAGCCAGTGTCAAGTATTAAAATTGTTCAAGTTTTCATAAATTCTACGTAGTTTTTACTTTACCATAACAGTTAACGCATAATTTTTAATGGCATAATAGTACTTATGCATATGTTTGTTGGCATATTATATAATCTATAATTATATATATTAACAAAAAATTAAACCACCGAAAAAACTGGAAAGCAAAAAATAATACACCTTTTTTATTTAACCTTAATAATGAAGTTATTAAACTACTGTTAGTATACCATGGTATTTATTTTTGTAATTGTTTTGGGTTTTTAACTTAACATAATAACTAAGTTCTTAAACTAATGTAAGTATGTACTCGTATACCTAAGTAATTTTGAGTCGGCGCCAAACAAGCAAATTCATTAATTACTTAAAGCGTGTTCGCGCCGTATAGTAATCTGTGACGGCACGTGACGGGCACACCCGTGAGGGCACACGTCGTTGCGAGTGGTCGTGCATCTCTACTTAGTCTGTGGGTCGTGTGGAAGCGCATTTTTTAGAATGTTAATGTTCATCGCTGGAGATTTCACGTTGCATTGTTAATTTGATTTGGTTATTTCTTTAAATTTTAGGTAGTGATCTTTGCTTATTGATTCTTTGGCGCCGACTCAAAATTACTTAGGTAAACATACTTACATTAGTTTAAGAACTTAGTTATTATGTTTAGTTAAAAACCCAAAACAATTACAAAAATAAATACTATGCTATACTAACAGTAGTTTAAGAACTTCATTATTAAGCTTAAATAAAAAAGGGGTATTATTTTTTGCTTTTCAGTTTTTTCGGCGGTTTAATTTTTTGTTAAAAAGTTTTATTTTATAATTTTTTGTGGCCATAATCTACTATGTTATAAGCAGACATCAATGCTTACCCCTGGCCTAGACAAACGTTTCTATGCTCTGTAATAATAATAAAAATAATTTAAGATCATTTAAACAACTAAAAGAACCGACTTCCAACGTCACACTAATCAATTTCAATACTAAGTTTGAGGTGTTTATCTTCATAACTCTGGAGGTACCAAACATATCTCGATGAAATTTTAATGGTACCTACCACCTGTGAAATAATACCATCATCATCATAATCAGCCGGTATTAATGCACTGCTGGACATAGGCCTGTCCCAATACACGCAACTGAGCCCGATTTTCGGCTCTTTGTTTTTTCCAGTGTTTGTTGACATACATTGATGATATGATAAAATCATCAAAATAATGATACTTTTATCCATTATTTTTGTTGATTTATTCAAAAAGGCTCGACCGATTTCGTTAAAATTTAAATGGGACCCCCTTTCCAATAAAAAAAGAATTATCAAAATCAGACTACTCTGTAAAAAGTTATGCGTGGTCATACATAAAAAAAATATTTATATACGCGTCGACTTGATAACCTCTTCCGTTTTTTTTCGTCGGTTAAAAAGCGAAAGGTTTCTCATCACGAAATCTCGAAAACTGCTGGACGTACAAAGATGAAATTTGGCAGGGAAGTAGTTTATAGTTAGTAGACGTCCGCTAAGAACGGATTTTGCGACAGGGCCGGATTAAGCGGTCTAAGGGCACTCGCAAATTTTTTTATGGAAGTCCTTCATGTTTTTGCTACAAACTTGAAAGTTGGCCAGAAGAATTTAGTAATCATTCGCTTATAACGGATTTTGCGACAGGGCTGGATTAAGGAGGTCTTAGGGCTCACGCAAGTTTGTATAAAAGATCTTAATTTGTTTGCTACAAACTTGAAATTTGGCCAGAGACATTTAGTAAACGTTCGCTTATAAAGGATTTTGCGACAGGGCTGGATTAAGGAGGTCTTAGGGTTCATGCGAGTTTGTATTAAAGTTCTTCATTTTTTGTTACGAACTTGAAACTTGGCCAGAGGTGATAAGGTAACGTTCACTAAGAACGGATTTTGCGACAGGATTGGATTAAGGAGGTCTAAAGGCTCTCGTGAGTTTGTACGAAAGTCCTTCATTTTTTTTACTACAAACTTGAAATTAGGGACAGACGCTAAGAACGAATTTTGCGACAGGGCTGGATTCCAGAGGTCTAAGGGCTCTTGCAAGTTTGTACGAAAGTCCTTAATTTTTTGTTACAAACTTGAAAATTGGCACAGAGGAAGTTAGTAAACATTCGCTAAGTACAGATTTAGCGACAGGGTTTTGCTCCTTACCCCCCCCCCCCCACCTCTTCCACCCTTTCCCCCCTTAAAATCGAATTATTGATACATTTTTTAGAACTCAACCTCAGAATTTTAAAATATTCATATCTCCTAAAGAGGGGGGGTTCATAATTCCGCAGCTTTTCCTTCAAGGGGGGAGTTCTACCCCTCCCGCCCCTAAAATCGATGTCAGGTAAAGTACATTCCTACCTTAATATTAATTTTGCTCTCGCGCTAAATAGGATAATTAACAAAATTATGAGTTTAGGCTGACTCATGATTACCTTGTTAGTGCACCTGATGTTTGTATACTTATATATTTTTACTATATACGTCCATGTCGATAGTGTACTGTAACGAGGTATTTCGACTCGTTACATATTTTTCGTTTGGAAGCACATTTCAGCTTCTAAGACTGACAAAATTACCTTTTGGGTTTAAATAATTTAGAACATTTTCGTATTTAGCCATTTTTAGTCGATTTTAAATAATCGAGTTATTACTTGGTCTGTGGATCATTCAATATCCTATAGACAACCTTTCAAAAAAAAAATGACTTTGACATCTGTCAATTCTCGATCGGAGACGTCACTTTTTCTTGCCCCTAGGCATACAAAGGGCTCATTTTTTAGAAAATTTTATAAATCGGATTATATTAAGTGAATCCGTATTCCAAATCGCCGTTACGATGATATTCGGCGTGCTTATGGCGTAGTGCCATATGACAACGTCGTGATTTTGCGGTGAGTCAATTTTTGATAACCTAAAATGTTTCGCGTCATCCTTCATGGCGACAAATTACAATCGGATTTTTGGTTACAGCCTTTTGGCGCTGTTTGGACGACTGTCGTCTACTGTTTGGGCGACTATGGGTGTCGCCAACTGTTTGTTCGACGCTGGAAGACGTCGTTAGTTTGAGGTGTTCGTGCGACGCACACCGTTTGGATGTCGTCGTAGTTTTGAGCTGTTGGTGCGACGATGAATGACGTCTGTTTAGAGTGGAGTGCTCAGACGCCCCCGGACGCTGCAGCTAAGCAAATTTCATTATAACTCTTTTGATTACCCTTAAAACTTTAATTTCATATTCGCAAGATGCAAGAAAGACAATAACCAAATTTCAGTAGTAAAATGTAAAATAAATTAACCTAAAAAGTAACGAAAACCGAATGGTATTTATAGTCAAATGTTTAGACATAGTATTGCGGCTTTAACTAAGTAATGTAACTCACTTTGGAGGTAAGGGACGTTTTGAAGTATTAAAATTTGTCATACATTCCCAAAACAGTGTTATATCATTTGCCTGTCCCCCGGTCCGAGATTAAAAGTCTCAATGACACCGCTGATTTATCCTGGTAAGTTTTAGATCTTGGTAGAACAAGGGCGCTCGATATTCATAAATACTGTCTACCTAACATTAATTTTTAGCTTTTTATACTCTATAACCTTCATGTTACAACCAGTAACGTAAATATTTTTATAAACCAAAAATTTTTTATTACAATTAGCGCGAGAACAGGGACCGGATTTACCTCCACATATATAATCTTTCTTGCATCTTATTTTTGTTTTTCTTGTCACAATTTTTGTGTTATTTTTAGCATTTTTACTTTGTTTTGTGTACTTTGAAAACACAATTGTAACTTTGTTTACAACTTTTTTTGTATTTTAACAAAACTAATTAACATACAATGTTCTTTATAAGTCTTATATACTGGATAGACTAATCTAAGTGTGTACTTACTATATAATAACATTTGAGATATGCGTTGTTTACATTTTGTAAAGAACTGACCTTGACCACATTGAAAGTGCTAAGTTTTTGTTTGAATTGATATAACTTTGTCTTATATAAAGTTATAACGTTTGTTTACTGTTGAGAAGCATTAAACTACATTCATATTAGAAAATACTAGCTTATTAACATAATTATTAACCAGTTTATTGATTTTACTTTTCACAAATAGATATAACCTTAGCCGTTGTTAATAATCTTGAAAATTAAGATAAATTGTGAATCTTTTTTGCATCTTACATACTTCACAATTTGAATGTTTCTTTGTACATTCAAATTTCTTTAAATACTCTTGAACATTATTAAATATTAACATAAACTTTAAAACATAATAACTTAAACCGGTTTTAACTAAAAATCTTATAAACTTTGAAGCATTTTAACTATTCTTTGAATTTTTAGTTGGTTGTTTGTCTTTGTTTCTTTAATATTTTTGATTATTCATCATGACTGACAAACAGGTTCAATTTCCACCCTTGTTGGAAGAGAACTTACCTGGTACTTCTAGGGATGTTATTTCTAATCCGGCGTTGGATAATTTAGAGGCTGTTGACCCTTTCTTACCTAACTTTGGTCATAGTAGCTTGCATAATTTTACACCTTTACCTTCGTTTAACTCGATGAATGTTCAACTCAATGAACAATTGAAAAGACTGCTTTTGTAGTTCCTGGAAAAAACTTGTACCATTTTGTTCGGATGCCTTTTGGAATCACCAACGCACCGGCAGAGTTACAACGCTTGGTTGATAAACTCTTTGGACCTGAATTTGACAATGTCCTGTTTAAATATTTAGATGATTTGATTTTAGTAAATGATAATTTTCAAAATCATATAGAGTACCTTAAAAAAGTCCATGAAATACTTAAAAACTCAGGCTTAACAGTAAATCTTAAAAAATGTGAATTTTGCAAAGAAAGACTCCGTTATCTCGGTTATATTGTAGACAGTCAAGGCCTACATACTGATCCGTCTAAATTAGAAATTATAGAAAACTTTCCACGACCAGAGTCCGTAAAACAACTTAGAAGCTTTTTAGGATTATGTTCATATTATCGACGTTTCATTTGTAAATTCGCTGATATTGCCTCCCCTTTAACTAAATTAACTTCCGGAAGTAAAAAGATAAAACATACTTTTGTTTGGAATGAAGAAGGTGAAGAAGCCTTCATTAATTTAAAAAATTCCTTAATAACTACACCTGTTTTACAGTGTCCTGATTTTGAAAAACCTTTCTTTTTACATTGCGATGCTTGTTCTGTAGGAATTGGTAGTGTTCTGAGTCAAGAAGACGAAAATAATGAACAACATCCAATTGCTTATTATTCAAGATCTTTAAATAAATGTGAAAGAAATTATAGTACCACTGAACGTGAACTTTTGGCAGTTTTAGATTCAATTGAACATTTTAGACCTTATGTCGAAGGAATGAAATTCACAGTCGTGACAGATCATGCTAGTCTTAAGTGGCTTTTAAAACTTAATAACCCTAGTGGACGCTTAGCTCGATGGGCTGCACGTATTTCTCAATTTACTTTTGATATTGTTCATAAAAAAAGGATCTTTACATCAAGTTCCTGACGCTTTATCTAGAATCAATATAACTTCAATATTAGTTTCCGCTATAAATATTGTCTCACCAGATGAAGATATAGAAGACCCTTGGTATAGAAAAGTCTTTATAAATTGTCAAAAATACCCTTCTAGAATGAAAAACCTTCGAGTAGAAGATAATACTTTATATCGTTACTGTAAAAATAAATTTGACCCTAATAGTCGTTTAAATTGGAAAATTGTAATACATGTTTTAGATACTATTCGTTCTAATCATGATGATATTAATTCTGGACACTTTGGAATACATAAAACTCTTAATAAAATAAAACAACATTATTATTGGAAAGGAATGTTCGGAGACGTTCAAAGATATATTTCTTCTTGCGACATTTGTAAAGCTTATAAACATTCAACATCTGCTCCTGCTGGTAAGATGGTTAACCCTAAGAAAGTTGATCAACCTATGGTAATGTTATCCGTTGATATTATTGGGATTTTACCTAAATCTTATTCTGGACATAGATTCATTCTTTCAATTGTAGATGTTTTTACTAAATATTGTTGGATATTTCCTATGATAAATGCTACTTCTAAAGTAATTTGTAAAATCTTTGAAAAAGAAATATTTCTTAAATTTGGTGTACCTAAAATCTTAGTGGCCGACAACGGACCCCAATTTATATCTAAATATTTTGTAGATTTCTTAAAAAATTTCAACATCACTAAAATATTTTATAATGCACTATACACTCCACAGAATAATCCAGTAGAAAGATATAATAAGACAATAGAAACATGTATTTCTTGTTTTGTTAAAAATGATCATCGAACTTGGTCAAGGTTTTTGCCTCATGTCCAATTAGCTTTAAATAGTAGTGTAAATCTTGCTACAGAGTACACTCCTAACTTTTTGATGTTCGGTAGAGAACTTATTTTTGATGCATCTTTGCACCGTTTTAGTAACTCTTTAGATAACTTAGATCAACTTGAGCTTGGTACTAGAGATACTTATGCTCACTCTTTAAATTCACTTAGTGAAGTTTTTGTTAAAGTTCAAGCTTATCTTTTGAAAGCTTATAAGCGTAATGCTCTTTATTATAATAGGGGAAGAAAAGTCATTTCTTTTGATGTCGGTGATGTAGTTTGGCGTAGAAGTTTTGTACAGTCAAATGCACCTGCATATTTTTCGGCTAAATTAGCACCTAAGTTTATTAAATGTGAAATTGTAGAGAGAATTTCTCCTAACGTTTATGTACTAAAGGAATTTAATAAAACAAGTACTGGACGTTATCATGTTAAAGATATAATTAAATATTAAAATTTTCATTTTTGGATTTAACTTTTATTTAACTTTGTTTTGATATTCTATTTTGGTCCGGCGTTGTTAGTTGATGAATGAGATTTGAAGTATGAAAGAAGTTGCCGGAGATGAAAGATGATCGCCTGAAAGGAAAACAAACACTTTATTGAAATACAACTTTAAATATACTAAACCTAACTTAGGTCTATTTTTGGTAATTTTATTTTATTTTTGATACTTTTATCCTACTTATAAACTTTTACCCAACTTCAAAAGCTACATCTAACGATTATATTTTCTTTTAGAAATTTTCTTGGCATCAAAAGATCTTATGTATATTTTTGTATATTTTATTATTTTGGTTACTTTGAAAAGCTTTTCACTTTTCAAGTACTCAACTTTCTTTTAGATACTTTGAGAAGTTTTCCACTTTTCTAGTATAAATATTGTTTTAGATTGCTATGAAAAGCTTTCCACTTTTCAAATAGCCTGCACATAGTGTAAATACATTTTTAATATAGATGTGTTTCAGTCTTTGTGAAGCATGTTATATATTATTTAGATTATTTAGTTTGTGTTTGTTGTAGACCTAAGACTTGGATTTGACACTTAGAGCTCTATATAATTTTTACCCGGATTTGCCTCTCGGATTTGACTCTTTTTGAGCTTTTGTCTCAGTTAACCTTTTTGGGTAATTTTTTACTCTTCATTTTTTCCTCGCTTTGACATTTTTGGTTCAAGCGTTGGAAACTTTAGATATTGTGAACGGAAAGTCGGTGGTGTTGAGCCGGTCACAATACAACTTTGTTGTTTTCCCAACAAACTTTTGTTAACTTGTTATTGTGCACGGAATGTCGGTGGTGTTGAGCCGGTCACAATATACAATTTTTGGTCTTTTTGACAAACCCTTTTATTAATTTGTTAGTGTTCGGAAAGTCGGTAGAGTTGAGCCGGTCACTACTTATTATTTTTGGTTCTCTATTTTTATGAGAATAATTTGAACTTTTGTTGTTCAACTTTTTCATTGAAAACTTGTTCACTGAATCTTTTGCAGTGAATAATTATCTATAGTCGGCAGCTAATGCTTAACCGTACTACAATATGGATAACCTTTGTTATTACCTTTTAATTTAGTTAGAATCGTTCTGAGATTATAAAAGATAGAGGCGATGGTGCTTATCTACACTTTTGTTAAATATTTCAGAAATATTTATTTGGTTTGTAATACAGATAGGTAGATGGAGGCTATGGTGCTTATCCACTCTTGAGTATAATTAATTTGTGATGGATTTTAGGATTGAGTCATATTGATGGATTAGTTTTGGTAAACCTTTACATTGTTTTTCACTTAGTTAGAAAGTTTTTATAACTTGTTTTTCTAGAGCAACTTAGTCAGTGGCTAGAAGCTTAACTGATTTAACGTCATGCTTTATTAGTGTCTTCTTTTAGTTTGAATAAATTTCATATTTTGGTGGTGGAATATTTTCTGTTTATTAATTTTTTTTTAATAAGTTTTTATTAGGAATTTTTTGGGAGTTCTTCTCAAAAATAAAAGAAGTTTCATTCTTTTATTTTTTTTGGGAAGGTATGTACTGTAACGAGGTATTTCGACTCGTTACATATTTTTCGTTTGGAAGCACATTTCAGCTTCTAAGACTGACAAAATTACCTTTTGGGTTTAAATAATTTAGAACATTTTCGTATTTAGCCATTTTTAGTCGATTTTAAATAATCGAGTTATTACTTGGTCTGTGGATCATTCAATATCCTATAGACAACCTTTAAAAAAAAAATGACTTTGACATCTGTCAATTCTCGATCGGAGACGTCACTTTTTCTTGCCCCTAGGCATACAAAGGGCTCATTTTTTAGAAAATTTTATAAATCGGATTCTATTAAGTGAATCCGTATTCCAAATCGCCGTTACGATGATATTCGGCGTGCTTATGGCGTAGTGCCATATGACAACGTCGTGATTTTGCGGTGAGTCAATTTTTGATAACCTAAAATGTTTCGCGTCATCCTTCATGGCGACAAATTACAATCGGATTTTTGGTTACAGCCTTTTGGCGCTGTTTGGACGACTGTCGTCTACTGTTTGGGCGACTATGGGTGTCGCCAACTGTTTGTTCGACGCTGGAAGACGTCGTTAGTTTGAGGTGTTCGTGCGACGCACACCGTTTGGATGTCGTCGTAGTTTTGAGCTGTTGGTGCGACGATGAATGACGTCTGTTTAGAGTGGAGTGCTCAGACGCCCCCGGACGCTGCAGCTAAGCAAATTTCATTATAACTCTTTTGATTACCCTTAAAACTTTAATTTCATATTCGCAAGATGCAAGAAAGACAATAACCAAATTTCAGTAGTAAAATGTAAAATAAATTAACCTAAAAAGTAACGAAAACCGAATGGTATTTATAGTCAAATGTTTAGACATAGTATTGCGGCTTTAACTAAGTAATGTAACTCACTTTGGAGGTAAGGGACGTTTTGAAGTATTAAAATTTGTCATACATTCCCAAAACAGTGTTATATCATTTGCCTGTCCCCCGGTCCGAGATTAAAAGTCTCAATGACACCGCTGATTTATCCTGGTAAGTTTTAGATCTTGGTAGAACAAGGGCGCTCGATATTCATAAATACTGTCTACCTAACATTAATTTTTAGCTTTTTATACTCTATAACCTTCATGTTACAACCAGTAACGTAAATATTTTTAAAAACCAAAAATTTTTTATTACAGTACTTAACTTATATCGATATTTTTTTTACGGTAATTTGGTATGGTCATCTCTATCTGAGATTTATGACTTTGTCTGCCCGTCAAAACTAGTCTGAACCGCCTATCACAAACAGTTCTCCGCAACCGCGTACCTCGACCAGTTGCGGAATTGATTGTACCGCGCGCCAATAATGATTAGGGGTCTAATTGCTATGACGTCGATGTTTCAACTATATCCATCCTTTTCTTACCTCTATCGCTGTCCCAGCATTCAAGCTTAAGTTCTTCTTTCACAAACACCTCCTGTGTTTCCTGTGAGTTTGGTGGCTCAGCATTTGAAAGCTCCTCTTTTAGTTCTTCTACTTCATTTAAAGCTTTTTCTTCTTCTTTCTGTAAGATTTTTTTTGTATTGGAATAGTTAAAAATTACAAGGTACCTATTTTGATATAAATAGATAAACGTTTTAAATAATAAGAAGCTCATCAACGATGACCAATTAGTAAGCAAAAGACTCCAGAGTCTCGAGCATCGTCGCAAGTTAGCTTGCTTATCGGTTTTTTATTGGATTCATTTCGAAGTGTGCATCGGAACTTCATAATTAGATTCCGCCATCCCCATTCTATAATCGGACAAGCAGGGATACTAAGAGGCGCCACCGCTTCATGGTAGATATACCATTTACGCGTACGTTTTTGAGGGCCCGGTGGCGTAATCGGGAGAACGGTCGGCTTTGATGCCGTGGTACCGAGTTCAAACCGCCGTGCACAACGCCCGCATGGTGGTAGGACACTGTCTAGTGTCCGCCTGGCCAGCTACCACCCTCAAGTTAGAAAATCTGTCGCCAAACATCTAATGTGTTCCGGCAGCTATACTTGAGAGCCAGTTCCCATTCTATGACTAGCGTGCTTACCATCTTCGACCGCATCATCACTTACCAACAGGTGAGATAGTGGTCAAACGCTAGCCTATAAGATATATAAAAAAAACCTACCTGTTTCTTTTTAACTTTCTCCCGCTTGCTCGCGCGTGATTTCTCCATTCCATTATGATAGCTGTCGTCTGGTTCTATATTTATACTTTCATTACATTTTATATTCAGTCGAGGAGGTCTAGACACGTCTGTAAATAGACATTCGTGGAGACTCTGTGAAAAAAATAATTTATGATCGTACAAAACAAAGAAACCGACTTCACATGCCGCGATAGTCAAATTAGCCAGTAAACAGTCAGTATCATATAATCAAGGTATACAAATGCATCGATTTCGAGTATAAGATGTATATCTCCAGAGATTATTATGAGATCTCAATAAAATTTGAATGGGACCAAATAGGACACAAAATCTATCAACCAAAAAATTTTTTTTTCAAATCCGTTAAGATTTGAGGGAGTTCTGAGGTAACAAACATAAAAAAAACAAAGTTGCACTCCGGGAGTGCCTGCAAAAGTGAAAACTTGAACATTAACATTATGCATTTGGTCTAGTCTCGTGTCCTGACAGAGTTTAGCCATCCCAAAAAAAGTTTCTAATTTTCCACCGTCTTACGAATTTTCGATCAGGTCACGTGTCCTTACGCGAGTATTAGTAGTAAAATTTTTTACTCATCCCAGAAAGTTCACAACGTTGCTAAAGAAGTTTTACTTCAAAAATACGACCTTTATGGGTGTGAGTTGTCAAATATATCATTCTAAATTTGACAACGTGTAAGGCTGACTACATACATTCGGAATTCCGATTCAAAAAGAAAATGTTTAACAGGAAACTACCATATGTGTGTGGTAGTGGTAGGTCCATAGATTTGGATGGATTTACTTCTTCGTGTTCTATGGTGGATATGGATTTAGGCCCTAAATCCATATCACATGTAGGGTAGTTTCCCGTTCGAAGTTTTCTCTTTAAAATGGAATTCCAAATGTTACCGGTAACGGAATTCCGATTCGACATTTCGATTCAGAATTCTGAAATTATGTAGCCTAAGCCTACAGATATGGGTAGGTGACAATGATATCTTCGGAACATTTAGTATTATTCATATAGGTACTGACGATTTAAAAACTTCATGTCTCTGATCACTTACCTCATTAGTGTAAGTAACCAGTATGCGATACGAGTCTTTAACTTGTTCTCTGAAGTCTATAGCTCTGCGTAGCAACGCCTTGCAATCCCAGCAGATGTTCGGCAGTATCTCTGGTAGACCGCATATCTGAAAAGATATAATAGATTAAGAAGTATCCTAGGTTCTTATCCACTATACTGGCTATACCATACCTGTGTATAATTTTAGCCGAATCAGTCAAGTCTGACTGTGAAGACTGCCCAAAACAAACAAATATACAAACTGACTACCATTTATAATCTTGGTGTTGATTTCAACTTCTTTCACTAAATAAGTTATATTTTACTACTACTACTGCTTTTGTTGTGTTGACAACATTGGTCTGTCATTGCCAATACAACTAAAATTTTTTGATAGATTGGTAGGTACCTACTACCTACCCATATTGTTATCAGGTGCTACTAGGTAGGTATGTAGGTACCTTCCTTCCTTACCTTTGAATGTTAGTTCATTGTAACGCCATGACGATTCTCTTTTTGCACTCTATTGTAATTATTATAGGTAATAATTGTAAGCAATCTTCAAGCATATCATCATCATAATCAGCCGGTATCGTCCACAGCTGGACATAGGCCTCTCCCAAGTCATGACATTGAGCCCAATCTTCAGCTCTTTATTCCCAGTCTCTGCCCACCACTTTGCGAATGTTGTTGCTCCAAATGAAATATAATTATTTTTTTTATACCAGATAGGTAAGCGTTTGACCACTATATCACCTGTTGTGACATCCATCAAATTAAGCTACTAATGACTTTGGTAGGAAACAAGGAGCTGAAAATCAAGCTCACTGCTCAGAGGAGAGGCCTATGTCCATAGGAGAGGCCTATGTCCAATACTAGCTGATATAATTATGACTTTGGTTTATATAGGTGCCACTTATTTTTTTGTTCTAATCAACGCAGGTCTCAAATTAATTAATATAGTATATACTAGTCTTTAGTACTTACAGGAATTTCTCTCAAAGCTCCAAGATAGTACCGCTTAGAACTATCATCTGTGATCGGATACAACGTCCTCCCGACACAAAGACATGCGTTACACAGCAGTCTGAATGATATTTGATCTTTCTCTTCATCCATTTTGGTAGCACATCAGAATTAACCAAGCGAAATTGCACTATGAATTTAACGCTTGAAACTTTAATTTAAATATTGCAGAATCTGTGAAATGCATTACTAACACTACTCATCAACTTTTGCTAACTTGTAAACCGGTATTTTATAAGAATTACAACAGCAAGAATTTTTTTTTTTCGTATACATTGGTGAAAGCGAAAAATCAATACTAATCATGCTCATGCACTCTTCATGGTCAACTGCTGAATATATAACTGACTATTTTCACGGGAATCTTAAACAGTATGTAGCTGAACTTAAGATCCAGTGCAATTAATTTAAAAAGGCCCAATTCACCCAAATTAATTATTATAAAATCACAACAAAGTATCAGTAAACAAATATTCAGTAACAACAACATTTTTTTTGTTGTCCAATGAGAAACACTTAACACAGATTACTATATGTCACAGATTACTATATGTGTCAGAGACTATATGTGATTAGAAATTGAGAAATGAATGAATCAAACGAATGAATATAATTTGAAATATATGCCGAGGCCACAGAGTATCGTATCAAAGTGGATTTTTCTATCTCTGTTATTTATTCACAGATAACTATATCCGATAGGTCAGCAGGGCTAGCATGGCCTTATCCCCGGGGGAAAGACAAAATTATTTCCCTGTTTATCGCCACTGACAGGCATACGAAATTCAACCGTATTACGAACGAGATACGATTGAATTTCGTAGTACGAAATTCGAATCTCACCGCGGATTCCGCTGTCGATTGTCGACCTTAAAAGCAAGCTAATAAAGATAATAATGGCTTAACCTAATTTTTCACATCGCCTGCTAACCTGCTAATCACGTGAAATGAATTATGAAAGAGATAGGTAAATTTAGTATTCCCGTGGTTGTGACGGAGAGCGCACGCTACCGATGAATTCGCTTCGCACTTCACAGAATTTTGCAACTACATTTAATTTGCTAACTGCTAATTAAGCATTAGCATGCTAACAATTAATGTGAATGCGAATTAATCCATCGCTAGTATGAGCCTTAAGGTTAAAGGCTAGACCGCACTAAGCGACACTTCACTGCAGCGGCGCGACGCGACACATAGCGACAAAATATTCTTTGTAAGAAATTGTATGAGGTATATCGCACTACGCTGCAGCGGAACAACGCGCCGCGACACTGCGCGTTTATTAGTTTTAAAAATATTATTAGTTTTGTTTTGATAACTTTTCAAAAAGTAACACTCCCATGTAAAATAGACAAAAATTGAGAAGTAATTTTCAACGCGACTACGACACCACAAAATGGCTGCTTTACATAGTGTTGCTAGGAGTATTTACTATATGTGTCAGTAATTTAATTGTTCCTATAAAAAAAAAATGTGTTTAAAGGCTAGACCGCACTAAGCGACACTTCACTGCAGCGGCGCGACGCGACACATAGTGACAAAATATTCTTTGTAAGAAATTGTATGAGGTATATCGCACTACGCTGCAGCGGAACTACGCGCCGCGACACTGCGCGACAAAGTTGACCAACTCATCAAATCTGACGCGCCGTGTCACGTCGTGCAGTTCCGCTGCCGTTAGTGCGGTATAGCAAGCGACGCGACACTTCATTTTATTAAAGTGTTTGGTTCGTAGTACGAGAAGTGAGGCAGACCGTATACACTCAATCTCGATCACAGTCACAGAGTTCTGATCGCGAGCACGGATCACGCGTCAACATTACACGTTCAATCTTGATTTCTTCAGTCCGTGAATCGTAACCGCCCCGACAACACCTATAACCATCCTACAACAGAGTACTTTTTAATATGTAAAAACTGGCCAAGTGCGAGTCAGACTCGCACACGTAAGGTTCCTATTGAACAAAATTTGCCGGAAAAATTAAGTACATGTAGTTTTAACATCGATAATATAAATACCGTGTCAATACAAAATATGCTTATTTACTACAACGCCATCTAACGAATATTTAGCGAACTTCTAACACCAACTAAGTGAACGTTAACACAAAGATGTTAGGGTAGGTAATAATAAGGTAAACCAGTGTCTTTATACTTTTTATATTGGATATATTCTACAACTATAAAGAAATAATATAATACATTTTGGGAATCCTCAAGTAGCCCAAATGGCCTATTCTTATATTTCTAGGTAGCCTAAATGGCTACTGGTAACCGATTGGATTTTTTTGGTCGGCATTTTACCCCTTAAGGTAGCCTAAATGGCGATAATTCGCCTTATCTAGCACCCATGCACCACAGCACATTTTTACATATTAAAAAGTACTAAGTTATAGGTGTTGTCGCAGCGGTTACGATTCACGGACTGAAGAAATCAAGATTGAACGTGTAATGTTGACGCGTGATCCGTGCTCGCGATCAGAACTCTGTGACTGCGATCGAGATTGAGTGTGTACGGGCTGCCTCACTTCTCGTACTACAAACCAAACACTTGAATAAAATGAAGAGTCGCGTCGCTTGCTATACCGCACTAACGGCAGCGGAACTGCACGACGCGACACGGCGCGTCAGATTTGATGAGTTGGTCAACTTTGTCGCGCAGTGTCGCGGCGCGTAGTTCCGCTGCAGCGTAGTGCGATATACCTCATACAATTTCTTACAAAGAATATTTTGTCACTATGTGTCGCGTCGCGCCGCTGCAGTGAAGTGTCGCTTAGTGCGGTCTAGCCTTTAATCACATTTTTTTTTTATAGGAACAATTAAATTACTGACACATATAGTAAATACTCCTAGCAACACTATGTAAAGCAGCCATTTTGTGGTGTCGTAGTCGCGTTGAAAATTACTTCTCAATTTTTGTCTATTTTACATGGGAGTGTTACTTTTTGAAAAGTTATCAAAACAAAACTAATAATATTCCCGCAAATATTTATTAATTTATTAAAATGGAACAGGATGTAGACCAGGGTTTTAGGACAGTATGCTCTACTTGTCTCAGCAGCGACAGAAATTTATTTGCTCTATCTGCGATGCCGCAAGTTGAGCAAATATTTCGTTTGTTGATGTACG
This sequence comes from Cabera pusaria, assembly GCA_954871355.1. NCBI lineage: Eukaryota > Metazoa > Arthropoda > Insecta > Lepidoptera > Geometridae > Cabera > Cabera pusaria. The sequence goes on along the minus strand of OX940912.1, from coordinate 7,536,820 downwards.
ATTTCGCGGGCGAACGTGTAAGTAATGTAAATCAAACAAAGTTAGGCTTACTTACTTTTGAAGAAGATACCACAAAGCGACAAGCGGATGTGCATTGTGCAGGCCATATCCCGTTACGTAAAAGTCAATGCACTCTACTATAAAAAATCATGTTTCAAATAAATGATTGTTGAACTGTATAAATTCACGAAGCTTGCAATTTAAATTAATTGTATCTCTTGTACCATATTAATAAATCAGCTCTGCTATAGTAAATAAGGTTTTCACTTTTCTGTATGCCTAAATTCATGAGGTAGTTTTTATGATTTATTTTTTCAACTGTAACCTTAAAATCACTCTGATGTACAGTTTAAAAAATATTGTTTGAACCCTTTTGCCTTTCATCCGTCAATAAGCTCAGACTGGTTCTGGTGTTAAATAAGCAACTGCTAGTATGCTTTCACAAAGGACACATTGTTAAGTGATTCGCTGAGTTTGAAATTAATGTCACTGAGCTGAATAAAATGTCTTTACATTTGATTTGATTAACAGAGTTTGAAATGAATGTTACTGAGCTGAATAAAATATCTACTTTTGGTTTGATTCGCTGAGTTTGAAATGAATGTGACTGAGCTGAATAAAATATCTTTACATTTGATTTGATTCACGGAGTTTGAAATGAATATCATTGAGCTGAATAAAATGTCTCTACTATTGGTTTGGTTCGCTGAGTTTGAAATGAATGTCACTGAGCTGAATAAAATATCTCTACTTTTGATTTGATTCGCTAAGTTTCAAATGAATGTCACTGAGCTGAATAAAATATCTCTACTTTTGATTTGATTCGCTGAGTTTAAATGAATGTCACTGAACTGTATAAAATATCTCTACTTTTGATTTGATCCGCTGAGTTTGAAATGAATGTCACTGAGCTGAATAAAATATCTTTACTTTTGATTTGATTCGCTGAGTTTAAATGAATGTCACTGAGCTGTATAAAATATCTTTACTTTTGATTTCTAGTTGGAAATGCCAGAAATGGAACATCTGATATGCTGGGAGTGTCTTGCCATGTTGAAGAAGGTTTACAAGTTTAAATGGCAAGTCCAGAACGTCCAGGAACATCTGCATGTCTTGGCTTTAAGTCACTCACAGACAGAGGTTAGATTAGTTAAATATTACGTTTCTTGAAGTGTTAATTTAAAGTGCCTTTTAGTTAAAGTGCCTTTTAGTTAGATTAGTTACCCAATAAGTTAATTAGTTATATTTTAAATTAATTCAATATCAACACCAATATTATAAATGCGATGGAGGTAGGACCTGTGTCCACCTGGCTAACACCTACCCACCCTCAAGATGAAAAATCTATTACCAAACACTATTTCACCAGGCTATACACTAGGTTTTGCGACATCTGTTTTTGGAGCCTGTTGTTCTATTCTAGACATAGTGTATGCCTAGAATAGAACAGTGGTATCTTCGACCATATTGTCTTTAACAAATAGCAATTAGTATGCCTACAAAAATGTTATCCTATTTCAGACTATGGACCACACTTACATGACTCAATCACTCTCTTCGCTGGCAATTGAAACTAAATCAGACTACGACAAGATATACTTTGACTATGCATCAAACCCAAACCCAGAGGAATGCAGCCAGTTTATAACAATTAGCAGGGGTCACAAAGTAAAGAATGAACATTTTGAACTGCAGACAGTTCAAGGAAATATTGGCTTGGATATGGGTGATCAGATTTTGGAAGGTAAGTCAGAATATTTTTTTGGTTTGAAAATGGTCTTCACATGACTTTGTTGCTCCACATCTGCTCTTAAGATCTCGAAGACGACTTTGGAAAGATGTCGAAACATATTATCATAGAAAAGATAATAATTGATATTACCTAAGTTAATCACAATACCAATGAAATTATATTTCAAACAAAAGAAATTACCCGAAGGGGGAGGGGCGGAGACGTTACACAAAGAAACCTTTACCATGTACGATGCCCCCTCGCTGACGCCCCCTCCAATTAATTAGTGAAATTGGAGGGGGCGTCGCCCGCCTCATTTAGGAGGTGCATTTAGTACAGCTCTTTTATAATGTCTTTCAGTGCCTGAAATAGTATTGGAGAATGCAGAAACGGGTATTTTATCCCGTTTAGTTGTGGACGCTTCAATGACTGGCAGCTTTATTAAGGCAGAAGGAAGCTTGCCACATATCACTATTGAGTAAGTACAAACTGTACAAGCTTTTATTTAACACTTTGACTGTGGCACTTTTTCGCATATTTTTTAATTTTTTAAATTATTTTTTGTAATTTTTTTTTCGTAGCTGTGGCATCAAATCAAAATTGAAATCCAACAGCAGAAAGTCACACGCAACCCTTGTGAAAAGATTAATTTAAAACAAAAAATGTACAATATATTTTTTTTATTTTACTTCCAATACCAAAAATAAAAAACGCACGGTGTGTGTTTTCAGCAGCGAACGAGTTGACTTGCAACATTCAGCTCAATCAAGCAAGTGCTAGAGCTTTATTTACAGAAGTTAATTACATAATAGTATATACATTAAAATATTTTTAAAACTACCTAACTATAAAAAAACAAATAAACCTTAATCAAAATTAAAAAAACTTGAAATTTAGTCTACCAAACCATTACCAGTAGGTAAAGTTCCCAAAATGCTGGCTGTATTCCCCCGTTGAATGGCGATGCTTAGTCTCTGAGCTAAATACATGCCAGCATTTTGGGCCCGTGTCATTTCAACCAGACGTGCGGAGAGATCTTTGGATCTAGAGCTTTGGATTTTATATAGATGTGTTTTTAATGTACTCATTTCTTTTGTCATTTCAGACCAATGACAGTAACGGCACAACCTGATTCTGTAATTATGAATATAACGCCTAAAGTGGAAAAAGTGGAACCCAAACCTGGCTATGTGACTGAATTTATGACCCAAGAGGAAATGCTAGCTTCTAGGTAAGCTTATTTAATAAGGCATTTTCTTAAAACATGTTAGTTCCGGGAAACCCAACAGATGGCTTAATGGATAAATCTGTCAAATCTCTTGTTTTTTTTTAAATTTTGACTAGCTGCGCCCCGCGGCTTCGCCCGCGTTGGAAAGTATCCTATAGAGTACCTATAGCCTAATCTATTGTACTGGCTATCCCTGTGCAAAATTTCAGCCAAATCGGTCCAGCCGTTTGACAGTGAAAAAGTCCCAAATAAATATACTAACTGACTTTCCCATTTATAATATTGGTGTCTAAATGATCGCTTTAGTTTCGTAGATTAACATTTGTAATTTTAGACGACCTTTGATTACTATGAGAACTATTAACTGTGTGACTTAACACTGGCTAAATACACTAATCGTGTGGAGCCATATTAAAACGTACTTACTCTGTAGATCTCCATAAATGGTCTGTGGGATCAGGAGACACAATATATCCAAAATTACAAATTATACCTAATTGTAAAATGAATGTTGATAATATTCCTAATTTATCGATAAGTATCACTGCTGCAGAGGCGCAACACTAAATCCACGCAAAAACGGGATAGAACTATGAAACATTGCCCCTGCCGACCGACAAATATAAGCTGAGCTTTGCCTGAAATGTATTTTGAAGATTAGATACATTTATTGACTTACCGGTGAAATGTTGTACCATTTACCATTTGCCTTAAAATTTGAGTTTGTACTGGTTTTTCCACACCATCTTACACTGCAAGGAGCCATCACAACGACTTTTAAAGAAATTTAAGTATCTGAGCGCGGAGGTGTTTACAGGTCATCGTACTGGTCGAAACTAACATCGCGTTTGTGGGCGTGGATTTATATAAGACTTATAAGTCCGAAGATTTAGCGGAAAGTGCTCGCCTTTCAAGCGGGGTCTAATTGTTATGACGTCGATGGATGTACATATCTGCCATAATATAAACATGAAAATATGGCCACCAATGGACTTTTTATGTACATTCATGGGTGTTCGTCTGCAGAAGATAGGACCATTATATTGATGTTCCGGCCGACTTGCTATCAACAAGTAGTTTACCATTATCAAGGTGAAAATCTGCCGCCATAACCTTACTGTGTTCTGGCAGCACACAGCCCTTGAGAGTCCGAGTATTCGCCGCCTAGCATATTCAACATCTTCAACCACATCATCGGTTACCACCAGGCGAGATACTGGTCAAACGCTAGCATAACGCATATAAATAAATGACCAAGTGCAAGTCGGACTCGCACTCGTAGGGTTCCGTACCACACTACATTATTTTACAAGATCGAGCAAAAAATACTACTATCATTTTTCACCAGCAAAAAATACCACTATCATTTTTCGCCAGCAAAAAATAATAATTAATAAATATTTTATTTCCTATAACGCCATCTATCGTCTAACAAAAGTGTTAGGGGTCGGCATTTTAATAAACCGCAATGCATGGACGTTCACCTAAGCGTTCATAGATGGCGTTATATTGAAATGCCGAAAAACACGTTTTTTGTATGGGGACCCCCTATTATTTTTAATTTTATTCTGTTTTTAGTATTTGTTGTTATAGCGGCAACAGAAATACATCATCTGTGAAAATGTCAACTGTCTAACTATCACGGTTCATGAGATACAGCCTGGTGACAGACGGACAGACAGACAGACAGACAGACAAACAGACGGACAGCGGAGTCTTAGTAATGGGGTCCCGTTTTACCCTTTGGGTACGGAACCCTAAAAAAGGGGAACGTAGAAAACTACGCGTTAGAAGTGAAGCTTCCAAGTTCATTCAATTTATATCTCAACATCACTAATTATTGTTTTGTACAACTCCATCTGTTGAACTTTAGCGAATACATCTTCGTAGTTACGCCGTTCTACAATAGAGGGTGTGTATAAATATAAAATATAACATGACGCTTACGTCACTTCCGTTGATTTCGACCGTGACGCTACGTTACTTCCGGTAAATTTTACCCGAGTGCGGCTAATTAAGTTTCATTTCAAAACAAAGTTTTTATATTATATTTCAGAGAAGAGGCGAAAAAAAAACTGCAGTACGCCAGTTCTGTATATAAATGTGAACTGTGTGTCATTGGATTCTATACACAACAGCAGGTCGAAGATCACTTTGAATCGGCACATAAAACTGTAAGTTTGTATGTCTGTATGTTTCTTTAAATGTTTTTTACACTTTTTTTTCTGGTGAAGAAAAACTTCCATAAGAAACCAACAACCCCTCGCATGGTGGAAGGACACTATCTAGTGTCCGCCTGGCCAACTACCACCCTCAAGTTCTGAAAGAAAATCTGTCACCAAATATCTAATGTGTTCCGGCAGCTATCCTTGAGAGCCAGTTCCCATTCTAGGCCTAGCGTGCTTACCATCTTCGACCGCATCATCACTTACCAACAGGTGAGATGTGGATGGAGATAGTGGTCAAACGCTAGCCTATAAAATATAAAAAAAAAATTTAAAAAAATTGTGAACATTTTATTACATCGCCTCAAATATTATTTTATCCATCCATCGCATGTCGCCGGTGCTTTCGCTTGATTGGTGGATATGATATTTGACTTTTATGTGTAGTTGTGATTGGCGGGCGCTTACGCAGCCATATTTGTATACATGCTAATGTGTTATGTCAACTGCTGTGGTGGTGCTGTGTGTGTGTCAACAAGTACCCTTAGTACGAGTTTTCATACCAAACTCGATATGGTATATCGAACAAATTTTGTATGAAAAACAGTACAGCGCCTCTAGTGGTGACTACACTTCACTAAATTTATACCAATCAGGGAGCTAGAATAAGTCCAAAACTATGTGGGTTCTGTCAAAAGCGTTTACGATAAAAACTCGTACTAAGGGTACAGTGGACAGAGATAGGCTGATGATAATGAGAATGAACCGTTTTCTTGTTTCAGAAACCAGGCCTAGTGACATGCAAAGTGTGCTACATATACATAGATGAGTCAAAGCTACATTCCCATGTGGAGCAACATTATCTACGGTACTCGTGCAAACTGTGCGCTCACGTGGAGTACAGCCTTAAACTGATACAGCTACACGTGCAGTCTCACATGGAGAAATCTGTGCCCCCGGCTGTTATACAGATCGAGGGGAAAGCTAAGGTACGTTTATACAGTGACTAGTAACAGGCAAAGTGTGCTACGTATACACAGATGAGTCCAAGCTACATTCCCACGTGGAGTACAGCTTTAAACTGATACAGTTACACGTGCAGTCTCACATGGAGAAATCTGTGCCCCCGGCTGTTATACAGATCGAGGGGAAAGCTAAGGTACGTTTATACAGTAACTAGTAACAGGCAAAGTGTGCTACGTATACACAGATGAGTCCAAGCTACATTCCCACGTGGAGTACAGCTTTAAACTGATACAGTTACACGTGCAGTCTCACATGGAGAAATCTGTGCCCCCGGCTGTTATACAGATCGAGGGGAAAGCTAAGGTACGTTTATACAGTAACTAGTAACAGGCAAAGTGTGCTACGTATACATAGATGAGTCTAAAAGCTTCATTCCCACGTGGAGTACAGCCTTAAACTGATACAGTTACACGAGCAGTCTCACATGGAGAAATGTGTGCCCCGGCTGTTATACAGATGGGAAAGCTAAGGTACGTTTATACAGTAACTAGTAACATGCAAAGTATGCTATGTATACGTTTATACAGTAACTAGTAACATGCAAAGTGTGCTACGTATACACAGATGAGTCCAAGCTACATTCCCACGTGGAGTACAGCCTTAAACTGACACAGTTACACATGCAGTCTCACATGAAGAAATCTGTGCCCCCGGCTGTTATACAGATCGATGGGAAAGCTAAGGTACGTTTATACAGTAACTAGTAACATGCAAAGTGTGCTACGTATACATAGATGTGTCTAAGCTTCATTCCCACGTGGAGTACAGCCTTAAACTGATACAGTTACACGTGCAGTCTCACATGGAGAAATGTGTGCCCCCGACTGTTATACAGATAGTGGGGAAAGCTAAGGTACGTTTATACAGACTGACTGGTAAAAGATCTTACATTTTTAGGGTTGTGTACCTCGAAAAGGAAATAAACTGGCCAAGTGTAAGTCGGACTCGCACTCGTAGGGTTCCGTAACACAGTAGAGTATTTTTTAACAATAATTTTTGCCAACAAAAAAATTTCCTTTGTTTTATAGTTTTTGTAATAAAAACAGTTTTATATTAGCGGTCACTATATCTCAAAAACTGCTGACTGTATCTCGTTCAAACCAATTTTCGTTGAAAGTTTTTATTGAGATCTATACCATATATTTTTTTTAGAGGTTCACTCCTTTACTTTAAAAGTTAGAGGGGGGAGGGAGGGGGGGGGGACACATTTTACCACTTTAGACGTGCCTATATTTCAAATTATTAACTTTGAAAAAAAAAATGGTTTCAGGAACCTCAATGTCATCTTTGAAGACCTATCTATAGACACCCTGCACGTATGTATAGGGAGCAGCCCCCCCTTAATATTTTTATTTTTGCATAAAAATCGTAAAGCGGTTTACAGGATACACCTACCTACCAAGTTTTAACTGTGTGGTCTCAGTAGTTTATAGGAATAAAGTGGCTGTAACATACGGACGGACATGGCGAATCTATAAGGGTTCCGTTTTTCGCCATTCGGCTACGGAACCCTAAAAAGGAAGTGATCCTATAATCTCTATGGTAATCATATATCTATCTATCTATATAAATCTAATATAAATCATAATAAAGGTATAGGATCATTTTATTGTTCGTCTGTCTGTCAAGACCCTTTTTCTCAGGAACGCGTAGAATTATCAAATTGAAACTTTTATCAAATACTCGGGTCTACAGTATTACACTGGATACATTGCCATTCAACCGTAAAACAGTCCTACTACTACGTACTTCATGGCTGAGTTAATTCGCAAAGATTAAATAGATTATCTTTATTTGTAGAGTAAAAAAAAGAAAAAGAAGCAACCTATAAACGACCCGCCTAAACCTGGGGACCTGAGAAAACTGCTATCCAAGACTACTATCGAAGGATACAAGTGTTTGGAATGTGACATGTTTTTCAAGTAAGTTATATTATACTAGCAGCCCGCCCCGGCTTCGCACGGGTAGAACATATATGCCTACAAAATTTGCATCAGTTTGTTGCATCGAATATAAAATATGAACATATTTAACAATCATCGTCAAATTTCATCCTATTTACACAAAACCTTAACGAATTATGCACCTAAACCTTCCTCATAAACACTGGTGAAAACCGCATGATAATCGGTTCAGTAGCTATTGAGATTATTGCGAACAGATAGACAGACGCAGTGATGGACTTTGTTTTATAATACTTACGTAGTGATATTGGACGGCCCTTTGGCGTAAAGGATAGTTACCCTGAATCTGACCCGACGGTCGTTGGTTCTAATCCTAGCTATATACCTACTAATGAAAGTTTTATGTGCATTCATGAATCATGAGTTTTCCTACAGTGGTAGTGGGATCATTAAATCTACCAAAAAGTAGCTACCTTTTACCACCAAGGAGAACATCTGCCGCCGGCTGCCGCTGCCCTTACGGCGTTCCCCGACGCAAAATATAGGGGTAATATACGTTTAACGTGTGTATCTGTGTGTCTGTCTGTAGCATCTTAGCACCTGATGAACCGATTTTGTATTTTTTATTCATAGTTTTTTTTTGTTTGATAGATGTCTTCATCGAGAGTTTTCTTAGCTTTGATTCATGAAAATTCGTTAAATCGTTATAAAACTATGAGCTTTTTTCTAGTTAATTGCGCTATGAAATCAACTTTCATAGGTCTGATCAATTCGAAAACCTTCTTCAACGATATTGTAAGAACATGGAAGACATCTCCTGGACTCTACAGAATACTCAAATCCTCACCAACTTACAGCTCAGATTTTAAATGTCGTGTTTAGAGTCATTGGAATGATTTTAATGAAAAGATTATACATAGATCAGTCGGGGTGGTTTAAAATATTATATTATTATATACATAGATGAATATTATTTTATACAATAGATCATATTATTATACTATATTGACTTCAAATTGATTGTGGTCGGTGGGGATCTACAGCATAGCTAAGCTTATAATAATATTTTCGTAACTATGACCTAATCTGTGGTTTCACTGCAAATATTTCATTAATTTTGCGATGCGTGTATACGAAACTCGTGATATCTTCTAGAGTTTTCATATAAATTATATACTGTAAAGGACAATTTTTATCTATAATATGTGGCCAAGCTAATTAATGTAATTATTTGGATAAGGATTAATACTATATACTTGAAAATAGCCTTGGAAGTTACATCATATTTTTTAACAAAAATTTTAAGATTAAAATTGTTCCTGTTAGTCAACCTTAAGAGAAAGACATATGCTGTCGCGGACTTTTTTGTAGGTCTTATTAAGTTGTACAACTCTTGCATAGAAAATATTCTTCTATCTATTTTCAATTAAGCAGCGTTCGTAAGAAACGTGTTTCTTCGGCCGTTTTTTTGCCGACTTAGGTTTAAATTAGGTCTCCATGAATGTACCTTTGATTTAAACGGGATAATAAATAGCCTATTTTCATTCCGAAAAACTATTCTATGTATTAGTGATTTTTTTAAATCGGTTCAGTAGTTTTTGAGACAAATCATTACAAACATACAAAAATACAAATGTTCTCTCTTTATAATATTAGTATAGATAAGACATATTTATAAAGAAACTATAGTTATATGTCATACACTCGCTGCCGTCGAGGCAATAAAAGAATCGTTTGTGAAGATGTACTAAAGCTATAAAGGGGTTAGAGTTTGGCAAACAAAATTAGACTGAAAAAGCGCGGCAGTGTGGCAGCCCTAACTGCGAAGGAAACTTCGACTGACTCATTTTGATACTTTAAACTAGCAGAGTCTGAGAGATAATTACACAAAAATAAACTGGCCAAGTGCAAGTCGGACTCGCACTCGTAGGGTTCCGTAACACAGTTAAATATTCCATAACTATGATTTTTCGCAACTACAAAATTAACTTTGTTTTTATAGTGCTTGTATGAAAAACAAAGTTATCTTTGCGGTCGCCATATCTCTAAAACTGCTGACTGTATCTCGTTCAAACTAATTTTCGTTGTTAGTTTTTATTGAGATCTACAGCATATATTTTTTTTTAGATTTTTCACTCCCATACTTTAAAAGTTAGAGGGGGGGACACACATTTTACCGCTTTAGACGCGCCTATCTTTCAAATGATTGACTTTGAGAAAAAATGATTTTAAGAACCTCAATGTCATTTTTGGAGACCCATCCATAGACACCCCCACACGTATAGGTTTGAAGAAAAATTTTTTTTTTGTTTCAGTTCCATGTATTGGATGCCCCCCCCTTAAACTTTTATATTTTTTATTTTTGTATAAAAATCGGAAAGGGGTTCACAGAATACATCTACCTACCAAGTTTTAATTCTGTAGTCCTAACAGTTTCGGAATAAAATGGCTGTTACATACGGACGGACAGACAGACAGACAGACATGACGGATCTATAAGGGTTCCGTTTTTTGCCATTCGGCTACGGAACCCTAAAAAGTATCAACGTATTTGCAACATACTATAAAACCACCATCTTGTGATGATTTTGACATTCATGATGCATGATTATTGCTATGTACAAATGTAAATAATTCGAGTCTCAACTTTTACTAGCCAGAATCTAGAAATAAATATTGTAAATATTAAAGGACACGATAGTGACTGCATGGTCATATGTTACTAACACGGAGGATAGATAGCTTTTTTCAGACATCCGTGGTTTCTAGAGATGGGTTGTTATGTTTGGGTTGTTGTATAAGGGGATATTTATATAGGGGAATACGAAACTTTATATTAATCAACATTTTGTAGGTAAAATGGGTCTGAGTTGCAGTTGTCCCTATCGCACTCTTGTTGGATGTTCGGGCACTACGCGACGGCAATAGTTTCTTTAAAATTCCTATTTTTCATAATACTCGCAACCCGCGTTTCCTCGTACCTATTTTTTTACATATTCGATATCAAAATCGAGTACTGAACACTCTCCATCAGTATATACAGTCTTTTACGTCACCTGTATAAGATATTTTTCTTTTAAAGGCTGCTAATGAATGTTTTAATTTCTAGGAATTCCCGAGCACGCAAGAACCACGTGGCAAGATTTCACAGAGAGGGGTTACAATGTGATCACTGTCAAAAGAGATTTGTTAATAGAACCACATTGGCTACACATCTGAGGTAAGAAACCGTATATCTATTACCCGTGTATCTGTCGCAGCCAACTAGCTTAATTAGACGTTCAATCAACAGCCTAGCCTCTTTACTTTCAACTAGCGGCCTGAATAGGGTATTTTACTACTCTACATGACTCTTCCATGTACTCTATATGAGAAAAAATCTAAAAATATATTATTGAGATAGCTTAGGCCAAAAGCAGTCGGAAAACGTTAATTTTAGCACAGAATAATGAATAGTACAAGTACCGAAATTGCACTCCCTGAGAGCAAAAATGCGAGATTAAACCTAGTTACAACGCTGGTAACGTTCAAAATGCGCTTCACGCCTCGGGTGCGACCTTGAATTTGCGTCACAGTAAAATGCACCGTAAGTCCGCACAATGAGAGTCTGAATAACAAGGTCAACTCGCGGCCTCTCCTATAGGGTTGAATGTTATGAGAAAACTTGTTGAAGCCTTTCATTGGTAGAAGAATACTTTAAGGTAGAACAATGTAATGAGTACGTTACTGATAATAAGTGCTACATTAATGTTTAATGTCGAGGTAGGATAAAAGTACCTACCCTATTTATTTATCTTAGAACGAATCTATATACTGTAAAAAAATAATAAAATAAAACCCCAAGTAAACATTGATAATTGTAAATATTTATCTGAGTACAAATCTTGCATCAGCTATACAACTCTCGGACTATACAACTCGTTTGTCTCGACAAAATCGTATTCTAAGGTTCGTTAGTCAAAGAAAAGGCTAAGTCAATTCAAATAAGTAGGTAGGTAGGTATAACTTTTTTGGTTTCAGCTGTGCACTGATATGTCAGTCAATCAGTCAGTCAGATTTATCTGTTTTAGGTAGGTACCTATAGGATCTACGTAACCTTACCTACAGTAAATAATAAAATAACCTACCAATTTCAAGTAGGTTACAATTAATATTTTGCAAGATGTAATATCGATAGAAATTCCCTAAAGATCATAAATTATAAAATTTACATAGTTACTCTTTACAGTTACTATATGTTAATATCGTAAGCAAGGAATATAATATTGAGGTAGGTACATGTAAGGCGCGCGGCCGCGCGCGTGACACTTTACTGACTGAGCTTGTACCCTAGTGGGTGCGCGGAGGTACTTGTAGTTTCATAGCTACAGCGCGGAGTGCGGCAGGCCTGGTTTTAGTTTAGATTTTAAAATTCAATTCAAAGGTTTGAGCTTTTTCAATCTATTTAATAACACTATTAAATAGTAGTCGCCATGTTATTACGTCATACGGCTATGTAAACTTAAAAGTTTCAACTGTCAACTATCATATTACTGCATTTGCTTACTAGCACACTGACGTAATGACTACGAAGCAATATGGCGTCTACTGCGTCCAGCGTTTTCGTCAAATTACGCGCGAAATTTGAAAATGTAAAATTTAAATGCATTTGTATAACACTTCACGATTGAATAAAAATTGTGTGAATTTTTTAGTGTTTCATTTGCACTATAGAATCTAATTGAGACACTTTTCAAAAATGTGTGTAATACCTTATCATATTCAGACGGAGCGTTTATTACAACATTTAATAAACTGGCTTAGTCTCATACTAAGGCAACACACTAGAGAACAGTGACCACCGCGCCAGAACCGACGCCATGGCGTATAAATGAAGGTACAGAAACCTTGAATTGGCTGAATTTTATTCAGGCCGGTAGTTGAATGGCACTGTTTAGTAAAGAGGCTAGGCTGTTGATTGAACTGCTTTTTAAGCTAGTTGGCTGCGCTGCGACATATCTATATTTATATATAGCCTATTATTTCACTGTCGCTGTAAGGGCCTTATCATATTAGCGGTTTGGGAGCGGCTACGGGGCGGGGCGGGCACGCAGCGAATGCGTCGCGAACATGCAGCGGCTGCACAGCGAGGACGTCGCGGACGCGTGGCAAATACGCTACGATTTTGTCGCGTGTTTGTCGCGAATTTGCCTTGCCTTTTTTTTTAAATTACGATCACTAAATTCTCTGCTTTTTTGATCCCATATTACGTAACGACTTTGAATTTCACTTATAAATAACTCTGTATCAATATCAGAATCTCCCAATGATGCTATGATGATAGTAGGTGGTTATTGGGTGTTCTACTCCAGCCACATCTGTTGATTAAACGATATACCCAACTGCGTTCGCTCCGCTTGCTGCGCTCACTTGTTGCAGTTGGGTATATCGTTTAATCAACAGATGTAGCTGGAGTAGAACACCCAATAACTAAAAATTGATTATCTCTCACCACTTGTGTTTTAGAACTCAAAGCCTCCGGTGTAATAATTTTGATCGACGTGTTTTAGAACTCTCAATGACCCCGGAGTAATAGTTTTGATCAACTGTGTTCGTAACACATACGGTTGGATGATCCATGGTAAGTATCATCCTGAGAGCCCAAGGTAGGATTATCTCTCACCGCATACGATGTCTCAGCACATACGGTTGGATAAAACATGGTAAGTATCATCCTGAGAGTCCAAGGCAGGATTATCTCTCGCCGTTTGCGATGTCTAAACACAATCGGTTAAGTGATCCATGGTAAGTTTCACTCTGGGAGCCCAAGGTCGGATTATCTCCACCGATTGCGATTCCTAACCTACCTGTGTTTTGAGCATATCGTATAGTCAGATAAACCTGTTCTACTACTTCTACTAAAGCCGTAATGACTTTTTGTTGGAATACTTACGATAAATTATCGCGCCCTAACCTACCTGTGTTTTGAGCATATCGTATAGTCAGATAAACCAAAAAATATTACAAAATTAAAATCTGCTCTTTTATATTTTCTGTACTTTAAAGAAATGTGTGTATATACGTTAATAAAAATTCAAGCGTAGTCACTCACCATTTTCATCTAAAGGATTTTAATTTATTAAATTCATGAAGATCTCATTGTCCCTGCTGCTTGTCGTTCCTGTAAAATATAAATTGGTACACATTAGTTTAAAACTAAGAATACACAATTTAATTTAAAAAAATCTTTACTCAGAATAAATCAAATTAAACTTGGAAATAACTAAACATTAAATCAGTGTGTAGTTAATATAAACAGCAATCGAAAAATAATCATTTTTATGTAATTTTTTAATATTATTTTCTTTACATAACATTTACATAACATGTTCAAAATAATTAGGATCGTTTAAAAAACCGACTTCAAATGCTACTGTATTCAATTTGAGTAGCAAGTTTGCAGTTATTATCGCCATATCTCTGGAGATACTTGATAAATTTACAATGAGACCACTACAAAAGTATAATCTTTGAAATAAATATATAATTAAAAAAATCGGACCACAATTGACAGAGAAAAATAAATAAAAAAAAATTTACAGTGAAACATAGAACATCCTCCTTTTTTTAAAGTCGGTTAATAGGGCTTTTTGTCGTATGAAGACCTATTTTATTTTTTCGATTTCTAGTTATTGAGAAAATCTTTATTATATAATACGACAGAAACTTGGTTTTTAATTTTATTTTCGAATCAACCAAAAAAGAGTACGTTGCAAAATATTATACAATAAAAGCTAGGTACTTACTTGTTATTTCCAAATAGTTACAGAACTACACTCACAGATACACTCACCGACACCACAGCCGACACCGTACACTTATATAATGAATGATTTTGTTCACACGCTAGATAGTAGGTACAAACGTATCAAGGTAAAATGGATTGAATAACAATTATGTACATCGTAAGCATTTCTTTTAAGGGTTCGCATACACGTTCGTTTTTAACTCTGCGATTGAACTGTTCTGTAGGTACAGATAAATTTTTATACCATTAAGTTTGCACTGTACAGTTAATTAAATGCTATTTTAACCGACACCTAACCGAGGAGTAGGTTCTGAATTCGTCGGAATCTTTTTTTTATGTATGCTTCTCGATTACTCAAAGATGGCTGTACCGATTTAGAATATTTTTTATATTTGTTTGAAAGGACATACTTTCCAAGTAATTTCATTTAAATTTCATCGAGATCTCATGACTATCTCAAGAGATATGGAGACAAACACATCAAACTTGGCACATGACTAGCGCGACATTTGAAGTTGGTTCTTTTGGTTTATTAACGATTTTAAATTATAATTATTACCATTCAGTTAAACTATCATTCATATGTATAGTCACACTATTTAGTGAAAACGAGCAGTTTAAACTCAAGGTGTGTAGCGGCCTTAGGACAAATTACTTTTTAACCGACTTAACAAAACGAGGACTTAACAGATAGCGTTTGTACGAATTACTTTTTTGTTTATTATATCATAGCTCAATCATTTATGAACTGATTTGTTTTTTTTTTTTTTTTACTGACTTCACAAAAAGGAGGATGTACTCAATTCGTCTGTATAATTTAATTTTTTTGTCACTTCAGAACCTCATCATTTATTAACTGTGTGTGGATTTGGAGAATGTTTTTTTTTATTTTTTTACCGACTTCAAAAAAAGGAGGAGGTTTCTCATTTCTACCGATATTTTTTATGTTTGTTCGCGGATAACTTCGTCGTTTATGAACCGATTTTGATTATTCTTTTTTTGTTCGAAAGGAGATATTCCAAGTGTAGTAGTACCATGATAATTTTATCGAGGTCTGATGAGTACCTCCAGAGATATTGAGATAAACATCTCAAAATTGGTACTGAAAATGAATAGCGCGGCATTGAAGTCGGTTCGTTTTTAGTTTTTAAACGATATTATTATTAATAGAATATGTTTACAGTGTAGTTCCATTTTAATTTTAACGAGATCCGATAAGAATCTCCAGAGATATGGAGATAGATACCTCAAACTTAGTACTGAAAATGACTTGCGCTGCATGTGAAGTCGGTTTTTTTGTTTTGCGAACGAACTTAAATTATGTAAGAAAGTAAATAGTAATACTTCCCGTGTGGTGTATTGTACAGTTCAAATAATTAGATACCGTCTTATTATCTAAACACATAAAATATGATTGTAATATTTTATGCACTGACTTTTAATTTTTCTATCTTTTAATCTATCGTAGTCGGGTAATGGTGTGAGTTTTTATATTGTCATCCGAGTAGGCGGAATCTTTCTTTGATCCGATTTCAAAGGTGGTGCGACAAAGGTGGTGCGACCATTAGCTTCAAATTTGCTTGTTTTGTTAAAGTACGGGTACTTAATATCTTTTGAATTGGAATATTATTTGCTGACACATAAAAAGTATTTGCTATAAAATCGCGTAAAATTAGAAAACTGACATATTCTTCGCTGGTTCATCATCCTCGAGAATCTTGCTGCCTGCCAGACCCTGCCAACCGCCCGCCACCCTGCTCAGCCACCGCCTGCCACCCTGCTCAGCCGCCGCCTGCCACCCTGCTCAGCCGCCGCCTGCCAGATTCCGCCAGCCACCGCCAGCCCGCCTGCCGCCTGACATTGCGCAGCCACGACACTTCGAGAAAACATCTACAGAAATATGTGAGTGAGTATTGTCTTATTACGTGTTTTTTAAAATCTTTGTTCCATCCATACTCATTTTTTATTTTTTTTCTCAGGTCGGACTCTGAATACGAATCTGAAGCAATCGTGGCCACAGCACCGTCGGTGTTGTCGCAGCCTACCAAGAAGCCATAGCCTCAAAGCGCAAGATCACCCCCGTCGTTAACGCTGCTGCCCTTGCTAAGCGCGGTCATGCATCATATTCACCATCCTTCACACCACCCGATTTGCAAGAGCCGGAATTTTCGTGGTACGTATATATATATATATATATATTATATCTGATAGGTTATCGTTTTTATCGCTTGGTGGTAACTACTACTAGGTACCGATGCAGGGCCCCAACCGTACTATAATTAACGTACCGTACTATAATTAACGTATATACGATAATTTAGGCCTCCGTATTATGTACGCAAATACACGATAAATTCCATACACCACAAAGTTTGAGAATTACGCTCATATTCAATAAAAAATTGAGATACTATTGTTTATTGGTAACAGCGCCAGCTTATTTCTTAATTTCAAAACGTTGGTACGCTTATAAAATCTGTGTACTGTGGTCTGTCTTCTCAGCCCGTCTGCCTGTATGGAGTTAAATATACATTGATTCTGTTCTGTATACACAAACAAAGTGTAATAAAAATTATCGTTTTATATGATTTTTTAATGTATTTTAAGCCATTGACGTTAATTGTGTACGATAATTTTGCTCCAAAAACGTCAAAATACGATAATTTCACGGCCCTGGTACTTTCCTCGCTTCAGGTTGGGATCCCTGTACCGATGATGATAATAATTATTTAACAATAATGTATATTGTATGGAGTGAGCAACGTTAAATGATTATTTAACTCTGAATCTAATTATGATGATAAAAGTTCCTAAATATTATCATAACAGTATTTCATCATATTTTATTTTCTTTGTTTTACAGGTCTAAAAAACGCAAGTCAGACATCTTTTCGATTCTGAAAGGGGAAGAAAGCGTTGCTGCATCTAACGCATCACAAAGCGCCGGAGGCAACGTATCGACTTCTTCCTTCACGACGAGGGTTTCCGGAGGGCAGAGCCGACGCACCGCAACAGTCTCCGAAGGCGACTTTTACGTTGAGGTGAAGCTTTACAACGTCGTCGACGTTCAAAATACGCCTCCTCAAGAACGCTATAAAAAAGCGTTGACGAGTGTAAAGCTGCGTCTCAACGAACAAACTAAGGAGTGGGAAATTTTACAAGAGTTTCTCATTACGGTGTTTAAATTATTTAAAGATTCTAAACCATCAACATTTAGTGATAAGATTAATTTTAAATAAACAAAACGTGTGCATAGGTTTATTATGGTTTTTATTTTATTAAATTAAGTTAGGTTCATAAAGGTAGATAGAATTATTATAGTATGTTTTGATATATGTAGTGTAGGTAGACTATATTAAACTCTCAAAGTAATTTTTTTAATTAATTTGAAATAAAAAAGAAAATTAAAAGCGTATAATATTATAATACTGACTTTAAAAAATAGGTAACTTTCTATGTAGGTAGGTACTTAAATTAATAATTATATCTAGTAGGTAAACAAGCAAGTAGCTTCTACAATGCCATTCTGTTCAGTTTGTAACACATCTATAAGCGGTAGGCGCTGGACAGGTCATTTGCGAAGTAATACACATAAACAAAACGTTTTAACTGTACCGCATATCGATGTGGAAGGCGTAGATATTGTAGCGACAGCATTTCAGAACCGAATAATATCTTACAGGATTGCTGCGCAATACGCAAATGAACATTCTATTGATGTATTTTTAGATTCAATACGAAACAAAGTCAAACTCATTTTAGATGAATGCATAAAAAAACATATTTGTGTCAAAGTCAACTTCGAAATATTCTCAAAGTTTTTACTTTTCAAAAATAATGAACAAGAAACTAAATCGTTTATGACAAAAAATATCCCTGTTTATGGAAATTATAATTTTGAGCATTTATATTTAAATGTAATCAATACAATACGCACAAAAATTGACCAATTCGAAGAGCAAGATTCGGGTTGGACTTTTCTTAATTGTATGCATATTGAGGTTAATGTTAATAAATATCAACCACTTCGCGGCTCCACGTATATTGAACTACCAATATTCATCAAGAAAAAGAAAGCATGTTTAAATATTCAAAACAACGATAAACACTGTTTTCTGTGGAGCGTACTTGCAGCCCTCTATCCAGCTAAAAACCATCCTGAAAGGGTTTCGTCATATGTACATTTTCGCAATGTCCTAAACACTGAAAACATTTCGTTTCCCATGACATTATCTGATGTTAAAATATTCGAAGAAAACAATCCAAACCTAAGTTTTATCATTTTTGGCTTAAAAAATGACAAGACTGTTGTAGGCCCGCTTTATAAATCAGAAAGCCATGAAAATAAAAAAACGATTCACCTTCTTTGGATAGAAAACAACACAACATCTCACTATTGTCTCATAAAGAATTTATCGAGACTGGTGAGAAGTCAAATAACGAAGCATAAAGGACAGATCTATTTTTGTGACACTTGTTTGTTGTTTTTTAAAACGGTTGAGGATGTAGAAAGTCATACCTGTAACGGAATTGTCACTGTCCTACCGGAAAAGGGGTCAGTAATTAAATTCAAGAATTTCGAACGCAAACAAGACATTCCTTTTGTAATTTATGCTGACTTTGAAACTATGCTAGAAGATGTAAGCAAAAGTGAATCAGATCCTCAAAGTTCTTATACGCGCACTACACAAAAGCATACACCTATCGCATTTGCTTACAATGTGATTAATTCTGTTGACCCTTCTTACAATAAATTCGTAATCTTTAGAGGTCCTCATTGTGTAGAAAAATTTGTTAGCTCTCTTTACAAAGATGTTCGGGATATCCATGCAGTGTTATCACAAAACGTTCCCATAATTTTTAATGCAAACGATGCAGTTGATTTTAGGAATGCAGTTCGATGTCATATTTGTGAGAGTTTTCTATTCGGAGATAAGGTCAGAGACCATTGTCACCTTACTGGACAGTATCGGGGTGCAGCTCATAGCTTATGTAATTTACAGTACAAAGTTCCAAAGTTTGTGCCAATTTTTTTCCACAATTTAGCAGGGTATGATTGTCACTTGTTTATAAAAACACTTGGTGAAGCGCCTGGACCAATAAAAATAATTCCTAAAACGAAAGAAAATTATATCTCTTTCACAAAATTCATTCCAATATCAAGAGACGAGTTCGTTCAGTTAAGATTTGTAGATTCGTTCAAATTTTTAGGAACCAGTCTAGAAAAATTGGTTAAAACCATGAAAACTCATGAGTTTACTCATTTAAGGAATATTTACCCAAATGAAAATGAGTTTTCCCTTCTAACTCGTAAAGGCGTTTACCCTTACGAGTACATGAACGCATGGGAACGTTACAACGAGCCATTTCTGCCAAGCAAAGAAAGTTTTTATAGCTCTCTCAACAATGAGCACATATCAAATAAAGATTATGAGCACGCACAGTCAGTTTGGACCCAATTTGAAATTCGGAACCTAGGCGAATATACCGATTTGTATTTAAAAAGTGATGTGTTGTTGTTAACAGATATATTTGAAAACTTTAGAAAAACTTGCAAACATTACTACAACTTGGACCCTGCATTCTATGTTACAGCACCGAGTTTATCATTCGATGCTATGCTTTATAAAACAGGCATTGAGTTAGAACTAATAGATGACTTTGCTATAGTAGATATGTTACAGACAGGCATACGAGGAGGTGTGGTAATGGCAGCACATAGGCATGCCAAAGCAAACAACGAATTTATTTTCGACCATGATCCGTTGATGCCAGAATCATTCATAGTCTATATAGACTGCAATAATCTTTATGGATACAGCATGTGTCAAACATTGCCCTTGTCAAACTTTAGGTTTCTTGATCAATCAGAAGTTAATAAACTGGATGTGAATAATGTATCTGATGATGCAGAGTTCGGCTTCATTCTAGAAGTCGATCTCATTTATCCAAAAAAATTACATTGGGAACATAATGATTTACCGTTTTGCCCCGAAAAAGATATTCCACCGGGTGGAAAAAATGAAAAGTTAATTCCAAATCTTTATGACAAATTTAATTATGTTATACATTATGTACATTTAAAAACCTGTTTAAGACATGGTTTGATCTTGAGACAAGTACATCGTGCTATAACGTTTCGACAGAGTGCATATTTAAAACAATACATCGATCTTAATACAAATTTGCGTCAAAAAGCAACGTCAACTTTTGAGCAAGACTTTTTCAAATTGCTCAATAACAGTGTTTTTGGTAAAACGTTAGAAAACAACCGCAAGAAGGTCCATGTTGAGTTGATAAATCAATGGAATGATCAAAACAATAGAACTAAAAAAAGAAATAACGCAGAAAAATTAATCGCGAGTCCAAACTTTCACAGTGCTTCAGTTTTTACGGAAAGTTTGGTTGCGATTCAATTAAAGCCTAATCGGATAGTATTGGATAAGCCACTGTATATCGGATTTACAGTTTTGGAATTATCAAAATCACATATGTATGATTTTCACTATTCTATATTTAAACCATTTTACAGGGACCGCTTGACGATGTGTTATACTGATACAGACAGCTTTATTTATCACATCCAAACCAAAATTTTTTATCAAGATGTGAAAAATACGTTTTTGGAGTATTTTGATACCAGTAACTTTTCTGTTGATAATTATCACAAATTACCAATAATTAACAAAAAAGTACCAGGACTTTTCAAAGATGAAATGGGTGGAAAAATAATCACTGAATATGTAGGATTACGCTCTAAATTATATTGTATAAAAAATACTGACACTGAAATTAAAAAGGCTAAGGGAGTAAAATCATGTGTTGTTCGAGATCTTAGTATCTTAGATTATACAAACACATTGCTTACATCAAATACACTACGCAAGAAAAACATATTGTTTAAAAGTATAAAACATGAAATATTTACACGTTCTGTAAACAAAATTGCGCTTTCTAGTAGCGACGATAAACGATTTATTTCGCAAGATAAAAAATCAAGCAGAGCTTGGGGTCATATTTCAATTCTTGGGGTCTAATCTAATGTAAGTAGCTTAAGATTATCTGTAAGATGAAATAAATATGTAATATAATAATAATAATAATAATGTTATAATAATAATGTAAAGTGAACCTTAAGTAAGAATATAGTGAATAAACGAATTTCATTTAGAATACTTGTTGTTTTTATTTTATTTTACGAGCCTTAACATCTAGCTTAAGTTAATAATGCAAAATCAATTTAATGTTTGTGAAAAATTTTGTGTAAGCTATTCCTGTAATCTACGTAGATACTTCAAATTCACTAACGCAGCATAAACTTTTAACACCGACGCAGGTGCACTGACATGTCACTACATGATTTTGCACATTCGACAAACATTGAATAAAATTCATCATGCCCTGCTCATTATACCCTGTTCGAGCGTCGCAGTTAACACACATATTCACATACTTTCAAGTCGACTTAAGACGTAAGTTTTGAACTTTTATTCGTTTATTTCTATTTACTCGATATTATCCATAAAAATGACCCTAATAGTTTTCTATTTTGTTTCAGATTATGACAGACATTGTAATAAATAATAACAGTGAGACTCAAGATGGACTTTTTGGAATTAATACCCAAGACCTTCTTTTCCACTGTGCGCAGAATCCATTAGAAGGCTTTGACGAAATTTTTCCAATCACTAATCAGAAGAAATCGTCTCCAAAACGTCCAAAACGGAAAACAAAGAAGACACCTGGTGAAACTAAGAATCTTCGCAATAGTATGCGGCGATCATCATTTGTTTTAAACCGTGAAGCATGCAAAGGGAGACGTTTGATTCAGATCAAAATAATAGACATTAGTGGTGATAACAGTGACACTGAAAGTGATGTTGTAATATCGGCTCAATATATAGTAAAAGATTTTACGGACAGAATATTAGATCAAACCGAAAGAGTGATTAAAAATATATCTGAAAATATAATAAGTGATTCTGACTGATGAGACGCATAATTGAATAAAATTATTTTTAAATAGATCAGTTAAATTAAATTAGAAGTGATTCTTAAGATGTTTAATCAAATCAGTAAGTAGTATCTCCCTGAATGCATTGTACTATTTAATTCATTAAATTTAAGATATGTTTTAATTTTCGATATTATATTAAAAACCTATTCAAATATCTGCTGTATTTTAATTCCTAAATACTCACCACTTTAATTCGTTAAAATATAATTTGGTAGAATAAAACAACAACCAGTTTAGGCAATAATTATTTTATTTTATTTAAAACATTAAATTAAATTCTTAGCTTACATTGAATAAATGTATATTATTATTATCATACCACTTTTTTAAGCACAATACATTTTTTAATGCACACATTTTCGTGTGTTGTACACAATTTAAATTTATATTAGGTTTTTCATAGTCGTGATATAATTTTAAAAAATTAGGACATCCTTTTTCTCCCACATCTATTATTTCACAGTTCTCACAAAGGCCTTTGATCCACATAACTTTCTCAGTTCCTTTTGTTAACACTTTTTTCTTATTCAAATATGGTATTATAATTCTTTTGAATTCCCTGTAGTCAATGTGGCCTTCACTCCAGAAATATCCTCGATTTGCTTCTATCCACCGCACTTGTTTCTTTTCTTCGATCGATAAGTTTTTAAATGGATAGGGGGGCTTGACAAGAAAGGTTTGGGTATTTTCTTCGTTTAAAATAGACAATTCTTTTATAATAAAATTATTTTGTGTATCTTTGAATCCTTGTACATCCACGAATATATATTTTATTCTGTAAGGATTCATATTTTAAGATATTTTTTTTACTATATTACTCAACGGTCTGTACTCGATGATGGAATCGTTTAAAATAAGACAATATGCAGCTGTCTGATCAGGTATTTCTGAATGACATTCAAGTTCCACACGTACGCTAACTACAGGACCTGACTTAAGGTTTTCGCTTTGTCTAGAGCAATCGATTACAAACAGCGGTGCTTTTTCTTTGAATTCAGAAGTACTTAGCAGTGGTTCACTTCTGCGTCCATAATAAGATGTCTGAAACCTGACATATTGCTCATACAATAATGAATATTTATGATCATCAAGACTAATATTCAAGTTTTCATATGGAAAATAGTTAGAGTTAAGATATACTTTGACATCTCTTAAATAACAAGGGTCGAATTTTGATATATCGCGATCAGCTAAATTTTTTCTATTTGTTTGTAAGCCTATGATTACATATCTTGGCTTTTCAATCTGTGAGGACGTTTTAATTGACCAAGTATGCTTAGTTGTTTTAGGTAATAAGGGATACTCATATAAATCCCAATTTCTAAAAGCCAAATATAGAGAACGATCCTTTTCCAATAACTTTAGTAAATTAACTTTTTCTTTATCTGATACCTTGACGTGTGGAACGCGCCAAACTAACTTATTTATTATTATATCTTCAAGAACCTCACCAGATGGAACTTTCAAAGAATTCAAATTTGTATTACTGCGTAATAATATCAGTTCATGTTTACAATTCATAATTATTTTCTTATAATCTTCAGCAAAGCCCAAAATATTACTAAGAGGTATTGAGGCAGAAAAACTATTTCCATGGGTTGTTTTTGTTCCATTTATATCCCAACCCCAAGCTTTTGCTATCTTAGCTTCATTTTCATTAAATGATACTAAACTCTTCATTGTTGTAGTCATTCCAGCATTTTTGATTCTATCTATTTCAACTCCATTTAGTTCATAACGAATATCTTGAAAAAGAAACAGTAATGGATTGTTTGTGAATTCCACAGCAGTAACTTTTAGTTTTGTATCCTTCTTTATGATGTTTACTGTTCCTTCTAAATAAAGGGTACTTGCTGATGGTAGTATGTATAAATCCTGCTGATTGATAGGTATGCGGATTTCATCATTCCTGTTAAAACTTGTTACGTAAGGTTTATATGAATGATATTCGATACCGTCTATGGTGTTATCGTATGCTGGTGAACTTGTTATATCCAAAATGTTCATTTTAATAGACCAATTAATTTCAGGAACTTTTTATTTTCCCTGGTCAATTTAATTTTTTTCTTAGTTGTTCCTTTTTGGATTGTTCGATGAGTACTGATGTGTTTCATTATTGAATTACTACTTTTATTGAAGTCGATCATCTTTTCCTGATATGCAAATATAATTGCACTTCTTCACCGCGTAGATTTATTAAATTATTATTAATATCTAATAATCTAATATTAATAGTGCTGACGTCAATTTGATTGACAGGAAAATAAATTATATTCTTTGGCACTTCTATTATTCGGTATCCTGGAGGCACGTTAGGAGCAAATTCATAAAGAATATGGCTTGGTTTTCCATTAATATATGATCCGCTCACTATATCACATTCGACTCTTACCACTGTTGTCGATAAAATGTTAACTGGGAGTTGCGACTCGTGTATTATATTGGCTTTAAGAGTTTTATTACCAAATCCTAGTAAAGTTCCTGGAGAATTAGCTTTTTCAAAATGGATATCTTTAGAGCAGAAGATAAACGATTTCAACGTGTTATTATTGCAAAATAAATTAAAAGCGACTCCTTTTTTTACGTTTGACTTTAGATAATCAGAAATATCTTGCAGTTCGTAAGTGCCTTCTGGTATGTCTACGACTTCGTTATTGTCATAATAATATTTATTGTTTCTGTTATCAATGTTAGGTATTGAATTGAATGTTGAGAAATATAACAGAGCACACTCGTATTCATCATCAAATTGTAAAGCTGGATAATAGGTAGTGGATAAAATAGAGGTGTTGCCTGTTATTGACAGCGTGAAAGACATTTTAGAAATGATGGTAATAAAAACACGTTTATAAATATATAGTCACAATACTTTATTAGAACATTTTATACAAATAGTATTAGCATAACATTTTTTCCAAAATTCACTTAGGAACTTTAAACATAAATGACCACAATTAGATGTATTAAAACGTTGATATCTACAATAATTGTATGTTATATTAAATTTTAAATATCTTATTAACTCAATTGGTGGCTTTAAATCACCAAAGCTATCAAAATACTCACAATAGTTAAAATGTTTTACATAGGCTACCCAATGGGTTCCTTCATTCTCTGAGCTATCTAAATTAACAATCGCACACTCAATGTCCTTAGGCTTTGGCGGCAATTCATTTCTCATGAAAACACCTCTAAAGTAAGGTATGTGTTTAGTAGCATACTCTAATATGTCTATATCAGTGAGAGCACGCTTGGGTAACCTTTCTATTAGTTTTTTGAACTATTTACAAAAAGACCATTGCCTTTTTTATATGGTTTTATATATAAGCCTTTTCCTAAGGCGATACTTTCCATCGTTTTATTATGACGTTGGGCTTCTTCCAAATTCTTTTTAGCTGCTTTATGATCATTTACAGCTTTAGTAATACCTGCTGCACCTCCAACCAATGCACCTAGAGCAGACAGTCCTGCGAATATTGGTATAAGTGGTAAAATACCACCTGTTTTTGGTAACGGTATTACACGAGGCAGACACACTCCTTTTTTATTTTTTATCAGTTTTTTCGCAGCTGAATATGCAGCTTTAATAGCTCTAGAATTGCTTTTTGGTTTTAATTTTTTCAGTCGTTTATGTATTGTAGAGACGATCGATTTAAATGTTCTCACGCCAGCACCATGCTTCATTTTGGTTTTCATCACTTTGCTCACAAGCCACGAAGACAGTTTTTCTCCTCTTCCTGCATTTTTCGATTTCATCCGTTGCTTTGCCATATTTAATAATTCTAAATCAGCTCTGTGTCGATCTTCCAATTTATTTGAATTATCGTATGCTATATCGTGTCTCATGCAAGCATTATCAAGCTCATTAACTCCTTGATCACCTCTCAATAATCGTTTTCTTAATCTGGTACCAGGTCCACAGTAATTGTACCCAGGTAAATGCAATTCAAATGGTAAGTTATTTATGATGCTGTTAACGAGTCCACCACCATGCATAGCTGAGTTATAAATGAGATAAAATATCTAAATAGACTTAATTTTATATACTTAGGTATGTAACTCTATAGAAAAGATAATCATACAATTGCTCGTTTTTCAATCCAACTGTTTTCAGTACTAGGTAGACCTAACCACTTTACGAATAATTTATTACCTTTTTTTCTTATAACCTTTTCAATTAGATACACATTAGGACACTTAGTTTTTTGAAGTTCTTGTTCATAAAAACTTCCTAAAATTGGTTGATAGTGTAGATCTTCTATGGAATAAGTGATAGGTTTAGAACCATGAACTTTTTTAATCAAAAACAATTCCGTAGACCAGTTTGGGGTGTATCCTTTTTCAAAGTTACCTTTATATTTACTTATACGAACATGGTCACCAACTTCTAATTTTCTGGTCTTTGACAGACAATTAATTTCCTGTGATTTGATTATATTTCTCAATACTTCACTTTGGTTTGATTGGTTAACATCGTTTGGTTTATATTTTATTGTTCGATGTATTGTGTTATTGTATGTTGCCATAACACTTTCTAAAAGCTTTCCAATCCATTTATAACTACCATTCAAACTAAAATTTTTATACAACTTGTTCTTGAGAGTTTTGATTAGTCTTTCTACTATAGAAGCCTTTTTTATGGAATATGTAGAGTAATGATTAATTTTATTTTTTAGCATAACTTTTTTAAATTCATCGTTATAAAATTCTGTGCCCATGTCAGTTTGTAAGTTAACTGGCTTTCGATAATTTTTAAATAATAGCGAACTAAATGCATTTGCTATTTCGGATTTAGTCTTCGTTTTAACAGGGATAGCCCAGGAAAATTTAGAAAAACAATCTATTACAACAAAAATATACCTATATCCATTATTACAACTTTTTATATTTTGAAAATCCATAAGATCAGCTTGCCATAAATCATCAATTCCTCTTAATATTACAGATCGTCGAACAAAGTTTTTACGAGCTGTTTTATGAATTTCATTTACTATTTGTAGCTTACTCATTTCTTTGATTTAATGATTTGGTCTAATTCAGCCTTTGTATAATAATCTGCTTTTAAATTCTCAATGCCTTTTTTAACATCTGCTTTTAAATCGTTGAATATTATATCGACTTCTTGTTTTTTTACAAACAATTGAGATTGGCTGTCTACGTATTCCTTGTTCACAGCATCGGTATTTTTCAATGGAATTGTAATCCCAGTCAACCTTGTATTTTGTAAATCGAACTCTCCGGTTTCAGTTCGCATCAAGACTTTATCAAAATTTTCTAAAAAGTCTGGTAAACGCAATCGTTTATGAATATGATGTCCAAACTTATCCATTATTGTGAACTGATGGGTGTTGTTGACAAAGATCAAATGATACTATTTTTAGAAATGTATGCTATTTATTAAGGTATAATGTTGCTTTCGCGCAGTTCTTCTATAATAGATATTATTTCATTATCTAACCCAGTGTTACCAGCATCTTTTGAAGCAATCAATAGTTTTAATCTTTCAACCAGTTCATTAGGATTGTCCCAGTAAACGTAGTCAACATTTTTCTTCCACTGTTTCAACAGAGGTAGTCCTTTTCCTTGATGAAGTAAATCAGGTTGACTACTGTCAGTGCTCGCTGAAACTTTACGCAACTTAAATAGCGGTTTTATTATATTCAAGTATTTTCGACCTCTGTTACTTCTGATTGGTTTATTTGGATCGAATTCTCTTCGGTGCACATTTGTTTCTAGTAACATTATTTTATAATGTCTCAAATCTTCATCAGTTATTGCAGATATATTAGGTACTTTTTTAAACAGAAGTTCCTTTATACCAGGAGTATATTTGTACTTGTTTGCACCAACTTGAATATAATCATCAAAAAGAGTTACACGCGAAGATCCCATCATGTGTTTACCTCGTTCATTTCTCACGCCAAACGGAACATCTTGTAAAGTTTTGGAAGACATGGACCACGAAGAAATTTCTTGATCACTTGAACCTGATTGCACTGATTTAAATGATTCCTCATTTTCTTCATTATCAGATTTTTCTGAATTCTCATAGCTTTCATCTGAATCATTAGAGTCTCTTGGACTAAATACGTCGAACTCGATGTTAGAATCTCTCTTAAGAGTTTTGTCCTTGTCTAATGGACTTGAAGTTTCAAATTGTACTCCTTTAGTTTGGGAACACGTTTTAGATTTTTCCACCATTTCATTAAGAGGACTTGTAATTGGTTTAAAAACAGATTCCAAAATACTATTGTTTTCCATTTCAATATCTCGCATCTTTTTAACCTTATTTTTAACAGCTGCCGCAGCCTTTACAATTTGTCTCTTTAGATTTTTTTCCATATCTTTAAATTGAATTTCAATTGATTGAACTATTGTCAGTGTTCTCACGAAAGTGATAACATATGTTTTTACTTCAGCTATTTATAGTAGGCTAGCAATAGAGTATAATCAGAAATACAATCGTGTTATATTGGCGAATACTCGCCTACAAATTGGACACTTATTACCAATGGAAAAAGCACACTTTGCACAAGCCGCAGCATGACCACAAGGTAAAAAACAAGTGTTAAGCTCTTCTTCTAAACAAATTTTACAGATTATTGAAGATGATGTATTTACTATCAAAGGTAGATCATCCAGTGGAGTCTGTTGGCAATTTTTTTTAATTTCTTCGTATACATAATTTTTCATGCTCTTAACGTAGTCTTTTCCTTTCATTACTAAAACATACGGACATGACTGGAACCAGCGCGCGTGCTCTACCCATGGTTGATCTTCGGAGTTCCAGTCTTTAAGCCTTCCATCGCAGTAAAAACAAATAACTCTATCGTCACAGCCTGCATAAAAAAATCCTGCTTCAGCCATTTCTTGTGGTTTTTGTGTTAATCCTCGAGGCCAGGTATCGAAACTTCTTAAACGTTTGTATACAGTGGAGTATATACGGTTCACAGGATTATTAAACATGATTTCTATATTTAATTATTAAGTTTACTGCTATTAGCTGTTTACTTTTCAACACCTCGACAAGCATTGACATATTTACGACATACATACTAATGAAACACAACAAACGTATCGAATTTCTTTCGGTAACATCCTTTGTTTTTTTCACAATCCTTGTTAATCACTACATAACTGTAGGGTTCTTTCCATATATTTGCACACATTTCTCTAAATTCCTGCCACGTCATATCTGTATTGACGTGTTCATCATAAATATGTCTCATATTTATATCATCTTGCTTAAAGAGAACAATTAAATTTGCATTATCTCTCACTAACTGTTTTGGTATTTTGCTATAAGTCTGATTTAGATAAAAACAGTCTATATATTTATGTCTTCCCATTGCAAAATAGTCGCGCATATTATTTTGATTCTCACACGCTACGTCATCGAATATAATTATTGAGTTACATTTTGCTGCCTCTGGAGTAAGAACTTCTTCATTTTCATGATACTTAGAAAAAGTAACACCAGGAACCATTCGTAATACCTGTTCCAAATACATGTATCTCGGTTGATAAAGAGTTTTTGAATAAACATAAACATTTTTAAATTGCAAACCATTTTCATGTAAGATGAGTCCGATAGCCAAATTAGTTTTTCCACAGTTCGACGGGCCACATATTATACATCGTATTGTATTTGGTAAAAGCTTTCCATGACGAAAACTGCGTTTTTCAGAATTAATATTTATATTTTCGAATTTTAATGATATTGGCTGCTTAACGAACTTCATTGCAAGAGCGCTTTTCGCAGAATGATAAGTAATGTTTAGTAACCACATTAATAAACATTATAATTTTCACCGGAGGCTTTGAGAGTTCTAAAACATGTTGATCAAAATTATTACACCGGAAGCTTTGAGAGTTCTAAAACACAAGTGGCGAGAGATAATCAATTTTTAGTTATTGGGTGTTCTACTCCAGCCACATCTGTTGATTAAACGATATACCCAACTGCAACAAGTGAGCGCAGCAAGCGGAGCGAACGCAGTTGGGTATATCGTTTAATCAACAGATGTGGTTGGAGTAGAACACCCAATAACCACCTACTGATGATACATACGTCCTGTCACGTTCGTGTCTCGTTACGGACTGATGTGAGGCGCGACGGACGGGCTGGCGTTTGTACGAGACAGTACAAAATGGCGTCCACGCTGCTGTTCGCGACGATCTTGTTGCGCATCCGCAACGAATTCGCTGCGCATGCGCGGCGTGTTCGTTGCGCGCCCGTAACGAATCCGTTGCGCGCCCGCTCCGCTTTGAGGACACTCGCAATCCGCTAGTATGATAAGGCCCTAAATTATAACATACCATACTAACTGTGCCCTGCGGCTTTGCCCGCGTTTAATCTTAGTTATAAACCTTCCTCTTCACTCTATCTATTAATGAAATCTGCATTAAAATCCATTGCGTAGTACAAAACATCTAAGCGTACAGACGACATCTACTTTGTTTTTAATACGCTTTTATTAGCTTCAGACGTATGTATGTTTGTATGTTAGTATGTAACGGAATCTTTGAACATGATTTTAACCCCCTTCAAAACGTCGGATTAACTCGAAATTTGGCATACTTATTAAGGACCGATGACAATAAATAAATAAAAAAAAAATTAAAAAAAAAAAATTAAAAAAAAAATCTAAAAAATTAAAAATAAATAATAGTTTAAAATAACTAAAAAAATACGCTTTTATAGAAAATCCAACTAAAAAATAGAAAATAAATTTGAATTAAAAATAGTGTAAGAAAAAATGAAACAAAATTTTATTGTAAAAAAAAAGCGTGGGGTGCTTTTCAGGATATTATCAAAATAACCCTTCTAGTCATATCTGTTCATAAAATATTTGGAACTATTGATACCATGCACCCCACGCTTTTTTTTTACAATAAAATCATTTTTTCTTACACTATTTTTAATTCAAATTTATTAAAATTTATTTTCTATTTTTTAGTTGGATTTTCTATAAAAGCGTATCTTTTTAGTTTTTTTAAACTATTATTTATTTATTATCTAGAGATGTTTGTTTCCTTTATTTAAAGTATCAAATTGAGTGTTTCTATCTATGGCTTAGGTGTCGGCTTGGCGATCGCGAGGTCGTGTGTTCGAGCCCCACCCACTGCACTATTGACAGTGTACCCACTCCAGACACAAGAATATTTAGCTTAGTTGGAAGATTAATAAGACTTCTAGTAATGTGCAACCCAATGTGGGTTGTATGGTTAATTAATATATAAAATATATACAAACTTTTTTTAAATTGCGAACTGTGCAAGCGTTTGGCCGCTATCTCACCTGATGGTAAGTGACGATGCGGTCGAGGATGGAGCACGCTTGCTCAGTAAAAACCTATTCACTCTAGACTTGAATGCTCCGAGGTTGTATTTAGGTGGAAAAACAGACGCCGGCAAGACATTCCATTTCCATTCGTTTATATTAATTGTTTATAATATTTTCAGATTGCACGAAGGCCCGTTGCCCCGCGAAGAATGTCCCGTCTGTCACAAAATGGTCCGAGTTATACAACTAAAGTATCATATACAGCGGCATGAGAACAAAAGCAGGTTTGTATTACCTTCACCAACTTGACAATAAATATATAGTTAAATAGGTTCCCGATCTATTCGCATAACATTTTAAGCCCTATTTTTGAAAGTCATAAATTTCAAATCCTAATATTAATTGTTACTAATAATCTGTAGTCATAATATTATTTACCCCTACTATCACTTGTCCTAATGTTAGTAGTAATAACATTTGTAACTCATAATGTAGCATGCCCAACCTACCACTCGTCCTAATGTTAGTATTCATAATATTTGAAACTCATAAACTTTCGTGCCCTAACTATCAACCACTATAAAATGTCACCTTATAATGATATAATGCCCTACAATTAAGTAGATAATTTGCTATAAAAATCAGATTTTTACTATAACCTATTGTTTCTTCTGTGGTGACTAGCATTAAAAATTATATACATGCGGCGTAAGCATATAGCACCATAACCTACTGTTTTTTTTTTATCATCGTGATTTTGTAACATTATGAATAAATAAATAAAATGTCTTTATTTCGATATAAATATATAATATAAAATATGCGCGTTCAATACTAGGACTAAAACGTTAATACGATTTAGTCTTATTATTGAAAATGATGACAAATTATGTATGCCGGAAAACTTTAGGACAAAAAACGTTATGCGAATGAATAGGACACCAGTTAAATATTATTTTGAAGTATTACTGTAAGTATTACTACACTTAATTTTTTTTAACATTGTTATATACGATTCAAAATGTCACCGTTACGATGGGACTAGAACCTGCGCCTGCCTGGGAACATGCCCAGGCTCTGTACCAATTCTGCTACAGTACGATCCCATCAATATGACGAAACCAGGGATGTTACGAATATTCGCATACGCATTCGCAAATGTGGAACTTCCGCATATATTTGGACATCTGCATCCGCACCCGCAATAATCAATGTGGATGTTCATGCGGATGTAATACAAGTTGCGACAAGAAAGAAATGGACGGGGCCAGCGAATGGCGCGTGCCGTTCGCACGTGACAATGACCAATGGGAGCGAAAACATTGGTGACAATATCCGATCCTTCGCGTTTGTTGTGGTGCTTAGGTTTTTTGTAAATAAATCATTACGTGTTTGTTTGCGCTGTGGATTACTTATCGTTTAAATAGATATTTTGAGTGTTTTGTGATGCAGTGATCATTGTGTGTAAATAACTGTTTATTGGGAAATATTTATATTAAACTAGCTGGCCCGGCGAACTTCGTACCACCTAACAGACTATGAATGGCGTGTTATCTTTTAGATGAACTTAATTTAGGCTTTTATGAACGTAATACAATGAATAAAAAATATATAAGTTTAGTAATGTATTATGGCAATACAGAAATAGAATAAAAATACAATAATCAAATACTTCAACTGCGTGTCAGCAAGACATGATTGAATTAAACAATGTTATTATTGTTATAGATAAGTTATAAACTTGACATTAGTTCGATTGAGTTTAATTTTTATTGTAAAAATATAATCACCAGTATTCAATTTTAATTCTGGATAAGTATACTTACTTCACGAATAACTGTCTAATATTTTTTTGCCTTATGGATAAGACTGTATACATAAATTGTAAATTCAGACTGTATTATTCAGTAAGACTGTATACATAAATTGTAAATTCTGGATAAGTATACTTACTTCACGAATAACTGTCTAATATTTTTTTGCCTTATGGATAAGACTGTATACATAAATTGTAAATTCAGACTGTATTATTCCGTAAGACTGTATACATAAATTGTAAATTCTGGATAAGTATACTTACTTCACGAATAACTGTCTAATATTTTTTTGCCTTATGGATAAGACTGTATACATAAATTGGTTATCACATTCTTGCATATCTTTGTATTTACCTACATTCTGACAAAATATAAAATGGATTAGGCATTTATTATTATTATATTTTTTTGTTAATTGTTAAACACAATCCAAAATTCCAAAATGTCCCGTCGGTACGATGAAATTTTGGATTGTGTTTAACAATTAACAAAAAAAATATATATATAAAGTGTAAAACACTTCAAAGAAACATAATATTTATTATTATTGTTTTGATTACTTGTAAGCATACATTTCTGAACGCACGCATATTTGACAATCAACAAATATGTCATACAATTGTCATTACTGACAGTATTTGAAATGTATTAATATTTGTAAAATTTACATGACTTCAATTCACAAAAACTTGAAGAATTTTTATAGTTGATCCTGGCTAAATACACTTATCGTGTGGAGAACCCTTATAAATTTGCGGTTTACCGTATCGACGGAAAAACAATTGAACATCAAATGATTGGCAGTTTTGAAGCCCAGGAACATTTTGGCAAAATATGTTTTCTTATATAATTTTTTTAGATCAATTATTCATTGTTTTTAATACTTATTATCCTATTCCTGACAAAGACAGTTCCAAAAATATGAAAATCATAAAAATTGGTTCAGCCGTTCTTGAGTTATAAGTGTAGTAACTAACACGACTTTCTTTTATATATATAGATATGATGTATCTTGAAGTGTTAGTCTCTTAGGCTGAGTTGCACCATGTTACTTTAACTAACAAACGTCAAAAATCTGTCAAACTCCATATAAAATTACCGGTGAATAGTTATAGTTGCGGTTAAAGTAAGATGGTGCAACTCAGCCTTAATATTTTTGTAAATTGTTATACACAATCCAAAATGTAATTGTACCGACGGGACTCGAACCCGCACCCTCCCGGATATGATGTCCAGGTTCTCTGATCATTTAAGCCACAGTCCGATACTATCGATACGACGAAATTCGTGGATTGCATTTTCAACCCAATTATGCATTGGTGGCGCCATCTATGACTACTATTTCGAAGTGAATCATTCGAAGAAATCATTACAGTTATAAAATCTGACGAGAGATGTTGCACTGTTTAAATCAAATATTATGTTTATTGAAGTGTTACACACTTAAATATTTTTGTAAATTGTTATACACTCCGATGCAATCCAGTAGTTTCGTCACGAATCTACTAAAGTAAAGTGACTATGCGGTCTACGATGCACAGCCGCGGATCTAAAGGGGGGGGGGGGGCAAACTGGGGCAGGGGGCGCCAAAATCAGGTCCACAACTTATGTGGACTTGTGGACTTATTAACGCATTCATATTGTCCCATTCACAAATAAAAATCCAACCACTAATATATGTGAGTTTTTTAAAGTAATTTATCTCAAGCGCTGGGCGGCGTTAAATAGGGGCGCCACTATCAAGTTTCTGCCCCGGTTCTGCCGATTTGTTTGTTTGTTGTTAAACTTAATTTAATTGTATTTGTTACAGATTTGAATGCAAGGATTGCAACAAGATTTTCTCCCACCTTGCGACCTACCACGCCCATCTTAAGTATTCTAGAGCGCACGCCTCTGATCAGATATTCAAGTAAGTTGGGGTTATTTGAAATTAAATGATTATTTATCTACAGCAGGGTTTTCCAACGTGTGGGTCGCGACCCCCTGGTGTGTGTTAGGGCTAGCTTCGCTCGCCCTGATTAAGACACTCGTGTGATAATATAAAGTATAAACAGGCTCGTGTATTAATAACCCGCATTATGCATCAATTTTATAAACTGCTATAATTCGGCTAGTGTAAAACATTTTGTTGAGGAGCCAAATTTTAAGTTGCTTCCTAATTTGAAAATATGGCGTCAGTTCTATGGGCAATTTGCACAGACCTGCTACATATTAAATTTAATCGCGTACACCGGCCCCCATGAGACCGACCTTGAACGGAGTTTGTCCCTTTCTTTTGTATGGACAACTTATATATATACCATACATAAAGTATAGAACATATATAGCACTAGCAGGTTGTTAGACAAGGACACACTCCCACTCTGTTGTCTCTCAATTGGGCCGTTTTGTTCTACAAAGCATTTACAACCTTATTGTTAAAGCATACGGATTAAATTGAATTTGACAAAACATCTGCAGTGCACCATCCTTTTATATTACGACTATGGCAATTTGTTAAACATTTTGACACATTTCAGAACAATTATTGCTAAACAATACCATTGTCATACGTGGGAGGGACATTGTTGCCCTAGGGTATGGTTTTTTGTCGCCTATTAGAAGGTTATTGTCACACCACTTTGCCAATTATAATAATTACTAGCTGTACCGCGCGGCTTCGCCCGTGTTAAAAAGTACCCTATAGCCTAACCCATAGTACTGGCTATCTCTGTGCAAAATATTTCAGCTCAATCGTTCCAGCTGTTTGCCCGTGAAGAAACAAACATACAAACTTACTTTCGCATTTATAGTATTGATGTTGATTAATCCAGCCGTGAAGCAAAAAGAAATGTTTTTCGGTATTAATGTAAATTTGGCAATGTGTCCAGTGAAATTACAGGGCGTGTGAGACTTGACATTTTTATGTCTCGAGGTATAACAGGCACAGTGCAGTGAACCCCCAACCTCCGCATGGTGGTAGGACACTATCTAGTGTTCGCCTGGCCAGCTACCACCCTCAAGTTAGAAAATCTGTCGCCAAACATTACAAAAAAAACTGTCTATCCAAATTTTGCATGCCGTTTATGTATCTGTAATACACTCGCTTACCATCAGGCGAGCGGCGTGCTTATCCTGTTACTGATATCATAAAAAAACTCAAGTTGGTAAGTGACGATGCGGTCGAGGATTGTAGCACGCTAGGTCCAGAATGACCTGGCTACTAAATAATTATTTATTAATAAATAAAAATATTTTAAAATAATTATAATTTTAGATTTCCATGTCCAATGTGCAACAAGGGCTACCCAACAAAAGATGCGATGCAAGATCATTTTAACTACCAGCACCTGGGGAAAACGTCGCATAAATGTCCCATCTGTGATAAAGTAAGATTTATTATTTTTGAGGCCAGTGAGAAACCGGTACATGATAAACTTTTTTTATATTATATAGGCTAGCGGTTGACCACTATCTCATCTGCTGGTGATGATGCGGTCGAAGACGGTAAGCACGCTAGCGTAAACAAATGCAGTAATATGATAGTTGACACTTCTAAGTTTACATAGCCGTATGACGTAATAACATGGCGACTACTATTTAATGGTGTTATGAAACAAATTAAAAATGCTAAAACCATTGATTTGAATATTAAAATTTAGTTTGGTATTTTATAAGCTAAAACTAACGTTTTGCGACTGCTCACTTGCTCATGAAGTCAATTAGGCACTAAATGACAACTGTAACCAAACTGTGACTTTTCATTGCTATTATTCACAAGTGAGTTATAGATTTTTTAAATTTAATTGGTTGAGTTGCTTTGTTCTTAAAAAAGTTTCGATACAAAAGAGATCGTGTTCCATAGTACAAATAAATTAATGTACCTATTGCTTGCTCATTTCATGCAAATTCGTATTTAAATAGATAATTTCAACTTGTACGTGTTTAATAAACAAAAGTTTCACTCAAATATAACTTTCCTTTTCTCTAAAAACTATAAATTCCCCATTTTGTACGTAGCTAAAACGCGACCAACAAAAAAAAATGAAACCTCGTTCTTATAGTCTATGGCCGATCGCCATTGTTAGATGCGCGCGCATAGGAATAGGGAAACTAATTAATTTTGCCCGCCATTGCGAAAAAAAATTCACAACTCGTTTTCATGAAATTGATGTTTGATGAAATTATAGTTATTTATTAATTAAATTAGTATTATTTTCTTCACAAGTGTGTTGAAAAACGTCGTATGATACACGTGTGTATTGATGATAACCGTCCTCGGCTCTCTTAAGACCAATGGCGCCTCAGCGCACAGAACACACTTGTACTTGTACCCCAGTTGTGTTATGTTGTGTTACCTAAATCTATTTATTTATTTCTCTCGTTTTTCATTTTGTATATTTATGAATATGTTTATTTATATGCATAAGTTATATGTATATGTGTAAATGGAGTATCTATGAATATTGTTAAGTAGTTAGTGTTAAGTATCTATGATAATTTATTTATTTTATTTATTTATTTATTTAAATATTATACTAGAGAGGCATTACAGTATTTCACCAAATCGCCTTTCCAGTTACCTGTTAAAGATAAAAAACACATTACACAGCTAAATTAACTAGAAAAAACAATACATTTCAACAAAAACGGAAACAACACAAAAAAATACTAATAATAATAAAACTATTTGGGTGATCCGACTACCGACATAAAAATTAATATTGACTTTCGAAGGTCACTCATTGAACTGTTAAATAAATCTAGTTCTTGGTCTCGGTACAGCACAGCATTGAGTAGTTAATTATATGTATTGCGCCTATTGTATTTGATTACATAAATAATTTTAAATACTTTGTTATTTCGTAAATGCACACTGCCATCGATAGTAATAATAATGTATCTCCAATCGTCTCCCGGTTGCCTGGAAGAGATCGCTGTTTAGCGATAAGGCCGCCGATTGTGCAGTTAGTTGTTTAAGTGTTTGTAAATACCTATCTCTGTATTCTTATGTGCAATAAAGTGTTAATCTATCTATCTATCTAGTGTACTATTAAGATTTTTTCTCATATATAGTAAAATACCCTATTACGATGTAAAGAGAATCCCTTAAAAAACATAACATGTTTAAGATCGTTTAAAAAACTAAATGAACCGTCTTCAATCGTCGCGCTAATCAAGTAGCCAGTAATATGTCATCGAGGTATTATATAATACAAATGCATCCATGATTTTTGTTTATATATTAAAAACCGCTCGACCGATTTCGTTAAAATTTAAATGGGACAACCACCTGAGAAGGGGTACCTTTTGAAACAAAAACTAATTTTCCAAATCAGTTCAGGCATCTTCGAGTAATGGTAACCTACTATTTCTAATAGTATTGTTACGTGCGGTGTGGTATAGAAATGCCAATCCGATGAGATGAACGTTTATTTCCACTTGAACACTAGTTTGGCACAAATGTTCCACAGTAGTTGTTCAAACCATCTTGATGGCCACAATGATCAAATGTCCGTTAACACACACTGAGGTCGTTGGTAATTCACAATCACTTATTTGAAATAAGTGATTATGACAAGTGTTTGTGAAGTACGAACAGTGAAATAAGTTATTTCACTGTTCGCACTTCACAAATACTTGTTCACTCATTACAAAACTAGATACATTGGACTAGGGTCGTAATACCAGGAAGGTACTTTTATGACGGTCGGGTGTTTATGGCCTCTAATTAGTTTATATTCTTTCCCACGGCTATTCTTGTTTTTCTCGTGAAGCTTTGCGAATCTTCGCGACTCGACGACGCGATGTAACAGTATTATGTAGCTAGTGTATGATATTTCAATGTCATATATTTTTTCCAGCCGATAGCATCAAAAGCGAACGTGGAGAAGCACATAGCAAGAGTTCACGGTGAGAAGAAGGAAAAGCCGAGGAATCACGTTTGTCAGACTTGCGGGAAACCATTTACGGTATGTAATATAGTTAAAGTTGTTTTTAGGGTTCTGTACCTTCAAAGGAAAAAAAAAGAAACCCTTATAGGATCACTTTGTTGTCCGTCTGTCTGTCTGTTTGTCTGTCCGTCTGTACAAAACCCCTTTTTCTAAGGAAGGCGTAGAGATAAAAGGTTGAAGCTTATATCAAATACTCGGGTGTACGGTCTCTTTTGACTGTGAAAAAGTCAAACTTATAAGTCAACGTGATTAAAAGATATGACCGTTTATGTCGCATATTTTGCGATTTCACAAGGGAATCAAACCTATTAAGGGTACTTCCCGTTGACCTGGAATCATGAAATTTGACAAGAAGCAAGGTCTTGGAACTACTTATTTAAATAATAAAACCGTAAATATGTAGTTTAATAACAATCATTAAGTTTCAAAAAATAAAACAACCGACTTCCATGCCCTACGAGTCAATTTCAGTAGCAAGCTTGAGATGTCTATCTTCATATCTCTGGAGATACTTATCAAAATCTCGATGTAATTACAATGGGACCACCTCGGAAACGTAACCGACCTATTAAAAAAGAACCATTCAAATCGGTTCACAATTTTATTGACGGAGTAATCGCGTAACATACAAAAAAAAACATACAGACGAATTGAGAACCTCCTTCTTTTTGATAGTCGGTTAAAAAAAGGTCAATCAATCAATCAATATTTATTTGCGAATATAGGTATATAGTGTTATTACAATTTTAAGTAACCGCTACATTCTGCCATTTGGCGTGCAAATATAAAAAGTATTACAATAATAATTATAATTTACATTAAATAAAATAATAACAATACAATTACATTTCACGTTAGGATTTATCATTTAAACATTTAAAAAGGTTGAATTGTTTATTTGCGACTGGTGCAATACCTTTTTTATGGATCGAACTGCAAAGTTAAGTTTGTCCTTGCCTCGGTGATCGAGTCCAACTCGCACTTGACCGGGCTTATATATATAAATTAGTAATACCGAAAACCTTTTAAAAGTATTTTCGTGACAACTCCAATAAACAACAAAATAAAAACAAACACACACACACACGCACACGCACACACACACACACGCGCGCATTATGCGTGAAACATGCCTGTTAGTAATAATGTTAATTGAAATTATGTTAATTTATAAATAAAAAGTTTATATTTAAATTAAATAAATAATACTTACCCATAGTTAATTGTTAACCACCATAAGCGTGCTACATCGTCGACCTCATCGTCACTTAACATCAGGTGAGATAGTGGTCAAACGCTTGCCTATACAGCAATAAAAAAAAAACCACGGCAACAGCGAACTTCGAAGGTATTACAGAACCTACAGCACAGTCACTATTGCCTAGTATAGGTTTTGTGGGCAAGAAAAGACAACAATAAACAAACCACAATGTTACATCAATGTATTAAGTAATAAATTGTAAACCGTGACATAGTATTAAGCTTGATTGGGTCAATAAACATTACTTTTTTATTTATCTTAATAATAAATTATTATAATATATTTCTTTTTTGTTCTAGGACAAGAAAGCGCTAACCCAACACGAAGTAATCCACTCGGGTCTGCGTCCACTAACCTGCGACATTTGTCAACAGACATTCAAACAGAAAGCGTCTCTGTACACGCACAGGAAACGTGTACACAAAGTGTATCCGCCGAAGAAACAAGTACATTACATCACTGACACTGCCTAGACATTTTACACTAGATGCGGTATTAGAGTCATTACAACAACACCCTGTGTAGAGGTTTACAACGATAACAAGACCCGCCCCTCCAAATTACTGTTTTAATGTGTGTAGTCACATCCTTACGAAAGAGTTTGTATGTAGTTGTAATTATTCGTCTTCAGTAGCAGGCCGGCAGTACCAGTACGCACACATGCCTGGTGGTGCGTTGTAAATACTTTCAAACGTTTTTTAATTTTGGAGGGGCGGGTCATGTTATCGTAGTAAATCTCTACTCCTATTTCAAAAGACTAGAATTAACTACCGTGCTTACCATCTTCGACCGCCAACAGTCACTTACCAACAGGTAAGAGAGTTGTCAAACGCTAGCCTATAAGATATATAAACCTCCTCCCTCCTACCCCGTCCCCCCCATTTCAACCCTCCCAATTCAGCTCCTGGCAGCACTATACATACTTAGGTGGCGATTTCTAATTTGATAATATAGTAAATCCTTTCCGCGAGTCTACCCGTATAAATTTCCATAGGAACGTCAACCCTCGTTTTACCCCCCTTAAATCATTCATTTAGTAATATAGCTGTTTAGCGAATATCTACAGTGCTTAAGGAACCTGCCTGTAATAAATCAGCATAGTAAATCTTTGGGCCAGTTTCACCGGTGCCTGATACAGTTTCAGATAGTTATCCGACTGATGACGTCATACAAAAGTTGTCAAAAATCTGTCGGATGATGTCCTAATAAGCTTATCAAGAGCCGATGAATCTGGCCTTTAGCCTTAGCTTACCTTACCTTATCTGACAGATGTTTGACACGTTTTATAAGGCGTTATACAATACAAATACTCTTTATTGAAGATATGTTACAAAAAGAACTTAATGTAGGACTTAACTAAAATAACGTACAATGGGCGGTCTTATCGCCAAAAGAGATAAACCTTTAGTTTGGATGGACATTAAAATTATAAAATGAACATTGGACGGTGGTGAATCTAAAATTCATAGTCAATATTGCTTATAGACTACATAGACGGTTACATATAATATATAAGTATGGATATGCTACAATGTAAACTTACATGTACAAACATAAGAACCTCACTAATCCGGCACTATTAAAAACCAGAAGGTGCCGAATTACTGGATTGTACCTAAATAAAAATTCATAACGCCAAACTCCATATACTTTTGTCTTTGCACATGTTTTCTCCTCTATTTAACTTCTTTAAAATGTCCATTGTATCTTAAAAGGTCAGCCTTGTGTTTGCTTTGACATTTGTAAATACACTATTCTCGCTTGATAACAGCAGTTTAGCCCTTTGTACGGTTTTTTATCGAAAACGCTTTTGACAGATCTCACATAGTTTTCGACTTATTCCGGCTCCCTGATTGGTCTAAATTAAAGTGAAGTGGAGTAACCACTAGAGTTTCATACAAAAGAGTTTTTCATACAAAATTTGTTCGATGTATGATATCGAGTTTGGTATGAAAACTCTTACTAAGGGTACAGGTAAATATGTATGCACGTGCACGTGTTAAGTTTTGAGGTTAGAGTTGACTACGACGGAGCGCATACGCGGTAGAGATCTTCTACGATAACATGACCCGCCCCTCCAAAATTCAAAAACGTTTGAAAGCATTTGTGAAAGTATTTACAACGCACCACCACGCATGTCTGCGTACTGGTACTGCCGGTTCCGCGACATTGCATACATAATTAAATAACTCCTAATTATGAACGTACTTTGTACCAACCAACACTGCTAAAAAAGTTTCTATGAAATTTATAAGCAATACTTTCCGTTCAGTTAGGTTGGCTACAAACTGTGTACATAATTCGGGTATCAACAATGTAGAGAAGTGCCTACTCTTATAACATAGTTACAACTACATACAAACTCCTTCGTAAGGATGTGACTACACACATTAAAACAGTAATTTGGAGGGCCGGGCCATGTTATCGTGGAAGATCTATACATGGCGTAGGGATAGGCGAGAGAGGCGCGGGCGGAGGGTGCCGCATTATTGAACGTAGAGTCTGTGCAAAAAGAGAACCCTCGTAGAAATTGA
Source organism: Cabera pusaria (assembly GCA_954871355.1). Taxonomy (NCBI): domain Eukaryota; kingdom Metazoa; phylum Arthropoda; class Insecta; order Lepidoptera; family Geometridae; genus Cabera; species Cabera pusaria. Next base: position 7,493,130 of record OX940912.1, on the reverse strand, counting down.
GGTCGCGTCGGTCGTTTTAATTTACTGTTTTTGTTGCATTGAAAACACTGCTGTCATTACTAGTACGACTAAAAATGTTTGATACAGTGCCACAAGTATAACTTGGCGGTGGTGGATTTTGTAACTAATTATTTTAATTGAAACTGTGAGTTTGACGTTTGAGAGATTACCGCGACATTATTGTTGATAAATCTGCTACATTAAAATAGTTCAATAATGCCAAAAGTAATTAAAAGTGGTTTAAGAGAAACTGTTATCAAAGTACAAAGTAAAAGCACAGTGGCGCACAGCCGCGCCAAGTTATACTTGCCGGACTGTACTTGATGGGTACCTACTCTTATCGTTATGGTGTATTATACCTAGGTAGGTATACCTTCCTCCCATACCTTTGAATGTTAGTTCATCGTAACACCACGACGGTTATTATTTTTTTTAAATATATTTAGAGAGGCAAACAAGCATGCGGTCCACCTGATGGTAAGTGGTTACCGCCGCCTATTTACACCTGCAATATCAGGGGCAATACTGGTGCGTTGCCTGCTCTTTTGAAAGAGAAATCTGTTAACTCTCCTTTTGAAGCAACTCAGATCAACCTTCTGCGGGAAAACATCGGAAGGAAGTTTATTCCACATCTCTCACGTACGCGGAAAGAACAAACGCTTAAAACGCGTTGTGTGGGAGGAGCACGTGTCTATAATATGAGGGTGAGCCCTCTCACGAATACGCGAGTTCCTGTGGTAAAATCGAGAGGATGGGATCACATCAAAGAGCTCATCAGAGCATTCCCCTGATAATATCTATAAAAATAGACTAAGCGAACCAACATCGCGACGAAGACCCAACGGTTCAAGTGTATTAGTTAGCGTCACGTCATCGACTACTCTAATGGCTCTTCTCTGTAGGGAGTCAAGTGGTTGCAGCTGATACTTCGGTGCACCACTCCAGAGATGCGAGCAGTACTCCATATGCGGCCGAATCTGCGCTTTGTACAGCAAATGTCGTTGACTCGGCGTGAAGTACTGCTTAGCTCTATTAATTACACCGAGTTTTTTAGCTGTGACTTTAGCTTTGTAAGCCAAATGACTCCCGAACTGCAGAGCTAGCATGGCAAGGGGACTTTTGTCTCTCCACCTATCCGTGTTTTGTTTGGTGGAGACGGCATATTATAAGTAAAGTTTTTCGACAATTATACACGCCCGGTGACTTTTAATCAATTCTTTTTTTTTTAACTTTTTAATACGAAACAAAATCAAAACTCGGGTTTAAACTTCACCAAGCGTTTAAATTGTTGTGTTGATCGCCTGTCAGTGGCGAAAAACAGGGAAATAATTTTGTCTTTCCCCCGGGGAAAAGGCCATGCTAGCCCTGCAGGACCTCATTAGAGATTTCGACACCTAAAATGCTGATTGTCTTCGACAAGTTGAGAGGAATACTCTGGAACTTAGAAGCTACATTGAATGGACTATTTTTTGTGGTGAATGCGATAGCTTGCGTTTTATTGGGTTTGAATTTCACAAGATTTTGTGATCTCCAGCTTGATGCTCTGTCGAGAGAGCACTCAACCTGTGCAACGAGCTCCGTCCTCCTATTGTCGACTTCTGACCTGGTGATGTTTATACGGCCTGAGTATTTGGCATCACCCGTGCTATCATCCGCATAGCAATGAATATCACAGATTTGTAATAAATCGTTGATATGCAGGATGAAAAGCGTGGGTGATAGCACAGACCCTTGAGGTACGCCGGCATTAATTGGCATGGTCTCAGAACAAGCACCGTCTACAACGGCCTTTATACTGCTGGAGTCATTCAGGCAGGTCGTACGACGGCAGCTTCGCGATAAGGGCCCCGTTTCAAACCCGATCAAAGGCCTTAGCAATGTCAAGGCTGACTGCGAGAGCTTCTCGACTCCCAACGCTTCTCTTTTTGCACAGACTCTATAGGTCTATTAAAGTGCCGGATAAGTAAGACTGTACTGTATTAATAGATATAAATATTGCGTTATATGTCAATAACTTATCTGAAACTTTGTCAGGAATCGGTGAGACAGGCCTTTACAGTTTTTAATAAAATAATGAATCAGTCTACATCTACATTCAAAATCCAAAGTCTGGTTTGTTAAGTATTGTACTACATAATTAAAATGTATATATTTTATATATAAAGCGTAATATCTACGATATATATGAAATTATAATTAGTTATTATAAGTTTTATTATTTTAATATTGCAAATAAATATCTAATTAAATTGTATTTGAATGTATTTTAAATCATTGTGGAATAATATCTGAGCTTCTATTATATAATGTTACAATAGGTGAATTATTATAGATCTAAGTAATAAAACCTTTGGCGTGCAAAGATAAAAAAAATGTGATTTATTGTCCATTTTATTTAACATTCGGTGACCAAAATCTTCAAACTAGTTTTTTTATGGATCTTATTTTAATGAACTTAGATTGTAGTTTAATAGTTGTTTATGATACTAGTGCAGTAATTTGGTTTTTACAAACGAGTAGACGAATGTAAGCTTAAAATAGACACGAGTTTGTAAATACCAATATCCGCACGTGTGTCGTGTCATACGTTTTTCAACACATTTGCTAGAAAACAGTATAATTTGTAACAGAACTACAAATATAAAACAAACATATATATCTCAGACGGAGAGTCATTTATAATATGAAAATAGCGCGAATTTGCAAATGGCGCCACGTGTAGTGAAAATTGGAACTACATCTTTCGTCTCATTTACTATTTAGTATTAAAGTAAGACAGACGTATTAAGCAAAAGCGCTTCCAAGGAGGTTCTAACCATTCAGCTTATTTATTCTCACAATAACTCTGGTGGAATTCTTATGTAGGTTATACGGAAATTAAAAAAAACCGTAAAGGATACCCACGGCGCCATACACATACATACATCGCGTGACCGTGCAATATTACGATGACATGGTGCTGATCTGATGATGGAGCTGGAAGGTGGCCAAAGGAACTTATACACTACACACGTTATACCCGTCGTGGTTAGGCTCGTTGGATTTATCTTGACTTACTCTGGTCCTAGGTTATGTAAAAGCTTGTGTATAAAATTAAAAAGGTTTTTTTTTAATATAACTTGTTTTAACTATCGAACAATGTATACAGGCGTAACTGAATTTTTTGAGCAAATGTGTTGAAAAATACTTTACTGTTTATTTTAAATTTGTATTAGTTAAAATGACGGCCTTAGGGCGTAATTGGTAATGGGAATCATAAGAACTAAGTAATTCATGGTGTAAAAGAGATACAGAGATATACATGCTATATGGTTGCATCTCTTTCATTCCAACATGATCACACTGAGAGTTACTTTTTATGACAAAGCCGCTGGTAGTGGGGTAAAAAGGCCAAATTTAGGCACGTGGTCTAGTTATTGGCACCTTTTTAAATCAAAACTGTAAGATACTGTGCATGAATTTTACATTTGTAAGTATTTCTAAGTAAAACGAAGTGTAGGACGCCCTCCAGCTAAGTGGAGCGATGATATACGCAAGCTGGCTGGCAGCGGTTGGAGACAAAAGAGCTGAAGATCGAGCTCAGTAGCGTGCCATAGGAGAGGTCTATGTCCAGCGGTGGACGAATTCTGGCTGCTAATGATGATGATCATCTAGGTATTAATTTAACGTATCAACAATAACTCGCAGTTATGATTTAAAACTCGGTTGCTAATTATTGGACCAGTGTCAATATTAGATTATTTTACCCTACATACGGTGTGTAATATTAAAATAAAAAAATTAATACGCCTTATGTATTAGTTTATTTTAGTTTATAATTACCCAATTATAGTCAATATACTAGCAGTGCCCTGCGGCTCTGTCTGCGTTAAAAAGTATACATCATATATCGAGATGAAAAAATGTGGTAATTTATTATTATAATTTACTTGTATACCAAATTTCATCTTAATCTGTTCAGCCCTTTTTGCTTGATTGGATAACAAACTTTCACATCTATCAATCATCGATGATTCCCATTCTAGGCCTAGCGTGCTTACCATCTTCGACCGCATCATCACTTACCAACAGTTGAGATAGTGGTCAAACGCTAGCCTATAGATATAAAAAAATCATTTCGCGCCGCACCGCTTATTTTGATAATCTTTGTACAAAAAATCCAAATCATGACTGACTGACTTATATATATAGGGTTATTGGTAATTCGACATATTCCCGGCAGGAGCGGATGTGTGCGTTCGCCCAGCAAAAAGTATCGCCTTTTAAGAATTGAATGATGCAGATAATTAGTGCCTTATACCGTGTAAATGTGCCCGAAATTTTAAATTTGTGCCTCCAACGGCTTCGGAGTTATTTAAGAAAAAAACGGATTCTGCTGCACGAACGTTCGCCCAGCAATTTTTTTTTAATTGATGGGTCTAGCTGTATATTAATTTTGCAAAAAGATAGCTTAAATACGAGTATAAATGTGCCGTGAAAGCCAAATTTGTGCCTCTTAAGATTTCAGAGATATTTCGTTTTTTGCTGGGCGAACGTTTTGGCGATTGCTATATATCGGAAACGGCTGAAGGCATAGTTATGATTTTTTGTATTTACAGATAAAGTAAATTTGTGCCTATTTGACGGTTGTCCCAGGTTGTCATTGTTGGTTCGTTCAGACATTTTTGACATTGTATTGACACATTTTGATGGTTGTCATTATAGCGCTTCCATTTCCATACATAGGTAGTCATGCATTCCAGTACTAGCGATCGTGTCATAACTATAAACACGCAAACTGCCGTGTAAGCGTCTAGACAACGGGATGTGCTGAAATGCAAAACAATCCCCGGTAAATCCCTGTAGCTGTAGTGCTGATTTATGTGTTAGATTTAATTCATTATTAATTCTTCGCTCATGCGTATCGGACGCAAATTAAAATTGTGCTTTTTAAAAAGTTGTTTTAATTAAATTCAAGTTTCACTGGCGCAGCCGGTAGGATTTCCGCGCGCGATATTTGACGTGAACATCGAGTTTACAATTAATCGCTGTGCCGCCTTGCACTTGCGTGGAAATCAAACGAACAAATAAATAAGTGAAATTGAGCTGAAACGAGACAACGCATCTTCAGCCTGCCCCAACAGAAGGATGAGAGCGCCAACTGTGAGAGTAAACCTTTTCGCACTTTCCTGCCTGTTCCTCATTTATTTTTGTTTGCAGTACATAATATCTAATATCGATATTTGATTTTCCTTTATTGTGCATATTGTATTGTATTTTTGTGTGTACTTTATTGTGTTTTGTGTGTATTTTACTGTGTTTTTACGTGTATTTCATTGTGTCAAAGTTAAGTGTGTTTAGTGTTAGAAAGTAGGTAAAAAGATTTAAAAAAATGGAAGAAATTAGGGCGATACCGAAGGACTTACTATGTATAATTCCTAAATTCGAAGGTGACGAGGGTCTTTTAAACCTTTTTATAAAGAAGGCTCAATACGTATATAGCGCATTCGCACCGGTTGCAGGGTCTCCCGCGCAAAAACTTTATGTATTTCATGCGATTTCTAGCAGGCTTTCTGGTAGAGCTGCTAATTTATTAAGCGAACGGGATGACATAAGTTGTTGGGAAAAATTAAAGGACATACTAATTCAACATTTTCGCGATCCTCGCTCTGAGGAGTGCATAGCAATCGAACTAGAGCAGTTGAAAATAAAATCTGGCGAATCTTATATAGATTTTTGCCATCGCATACAATACACGCGAAGTACCTTATTCGCGAAAGTGAATATTTTGACCGATGAGGGCGTAAAAGCTGCAAAAATGATTGTTTATAATAACCTGGCCTTGAATGTTTTCCTGTACAATCTTACGGAAGACCTTATAAGGATTGTTCGACTTAAGAGTTGCACTACATTAGAGTCTGCATTGAGTATAGTCACAGAGGAGGTAAATTTTATGAGCCAGTACAATGCTAGAAATAAAATGCGGCAACAGGCCAACCCCCCGACGTTTACACCTCAGATATCATCCCAGCCAGGACCAGTAGCAATCCCCAACGCGACCCCAAACTTTAAGTTTGGTATGCTCCAGTTACCTCATGACCAAGGTCAACATAAGTTTGGTATGCCCCAGTTACCTCATAACCAAGGTCAACATAAATACCAAATACCTAGCCAACATTTTAAATTTGGCATTCCCCAACAACAACCCCAAGGTTTCAGACCAGCTTTCCAAAACCAACCAACTGGATTTAGATTCAATCCAAACCCAGCACCTCAACAAAACTTTCAGTTCGGTATCCCAAGACAACAACCACAATTTAATTACGGCATCCCACAGCAAGGCTACAGGCCACAGCTTAATAATAACTTCAATAGACCACCACCACCTCAAGGATTTATTCCTCAACAAAACTTCAAATTTGGAATCCCCAATCAACAGTTGCAAGCTCCAAAACTAAACGAAAATACTGATGTCTCAATGCGTACTGCCCGTCCATTCAGACAGAATATGTTGACCGGTCCGACAGATGCTGCGACGGACAATTTATTTTAAAACACTGAACTTGTTGAAAGCTCCCCCAAGTACAGTGACCCCAATTTCTGCTACTAAAGTAACGAAAATTATGCCTACAATCTAGATATGCCCGAAACCCAAACATATGAGGAAATAAATGAAAATACCCATTTCGAAGAGCCAGACAATATTGAAAATTTTTATGTACAGGCCTCGAACTCCCATCCGAAGTGATAGAATTAAATTGTGACTCACTTTTAAAGCTGCCCCACATTAAAATACCTGAGATAAATGGTCGTTTTATGATAGATACAGGTAGCACACGCTCATTTATTAGTCCTGCAAAAGCAAATGAATACTTTCAAAAGTATAAATATTTTGAACCGTTCGAAGTTATTAGCACTCACGCCCGCAGCCAACACAATGAGGCTATATACATCCCAATGTTAAAAACGCTTAAAAGTCTAGGGAACCACAAATTCTGATTGATGTTCGATGTCGACAACCGTTACGACGGCCTGATAGGCTCAGACCTATTAAAACAATTAGAAGCAAAAATTGATATGAAAAATCAGGTTTTACAAACGCCTTCTGTGGAAATTCCCATAATCTATAACCCACCGTATGAGATAACAATAGAACCAAGAACAGAGACAAGAGTGAAAGTACCGACTGAATTACTGAATGGTGAGGCCATAATCGATTATGTCGATTTGGGAATGGGGATAAGAATGCCCAGTGCGATAGTGACTTGTGTAGAATCGTTTGCATACACTATTATCCAGAACGCTTCAGAAGATAGGGTGACCATGATTTTTGCAAAACCACTGAGAGTAACCAAGTATGAAAAGGAAGAATGTAATGTAAATATGATACAGAATGAATACGAGATCGACGAGCTACTAAAACAAAATTTACAAAAATTACGTTTAGATCACGCCAACAAAGAGGAAAAAGAAAGTATAGAAAAGCTATGTTACGAGTACCGAGACATATTTCATTGTGACGACATACCGCTTTCATTTACCAACGGAGTAAAACACGAAATAAGAACTAAAAATGAAGACCCTATATTCATTAGGCCGTACCGACACCCCCCGGATTATAATGAGGAAATAAAAAAACAAGTCGAAAAATTACTTCAAAATGACGTCATCCGAGAATCGCACTCCCCGTGGAGCGCGCCGGTTCATTTAGTACCAAAAAAGGCCGATGCCTCCGGTGAAATCAAATACCGAATGGTCATAGACTATAGACGGTTAAACGAAATTACTACAGACGATAAGTACCCGTTGCCCAATATTGCAGACCTATTTGATAAATTAGGTAAATCCGTATATTTTAGTACAATCGATCTGGCGAGCGGATACCACCAAATTGAGGTTAAAGAAGAGGACAGACTAAAAACTGCCTTTTCGACTCAATGCGGACACTATGAGTTCACCCGGATGCCATTCGGTCTTAAAACGGCTCCGGCCACTTTCCAGCGTGCAATGGACAATGTCCTGAGAGGTCTTCAAGGATTACATTGCCTTGTCTATCTTGATGACATTATTGTTTACTCATCAAGCTTACAGGAACACAAAGATAAACTATGCATGGCATTTGACAGACTAACATTGGACAAATGCGAGTTTTTCCGCAACGAAGTCCTCTATCTTGGCCATATGATAACAAAAGAAGGCCTTAAGCCAAATAATGATAAAATACAGGCAGTATTGAACTTCCCTATTCCGCGTACCACAACTGAAATCAAAAGTTTCCTGGGACTAGTTGGCTATTACCGCAAATTTATCAAAGATTTCGCTAAAATAACCCGTCCTCTCACAAGTTGTTTGAAAAAACGTAATAAAATAGAACACACAGATGAATTTGTAGCGGCATTTGAACAGTGCAAGGAATTACTAGTAAACGCCCCAATTTTGCAATTTCCGGATTTTGAAAAGCCATTCATTCTGACCACCGATGCTTCAGATTACGCAATCGGAGCGGTAATATCCCAAGGGCCAATAAGTGCCGACAAACCGATTGCATATGCCAGCCGCACCCTCAACGACACTGAGGCGCGATATAGTACCGTGGAAAAAGAGTTACTTGCAATAGTTTGGGCGGTTAAACACTTTAGACCCTATCTATACGGTAGGCGTTTTACAATATATACCGACCATCATCCCCTAGCATGGTTAAATAACATGAAAGAACACCATAGTAAACTCACGCGTTGGAAACTCAGACTTGCAGAATTTGATTACGATATCGTGTATAAAAACGGGAAACAAAATGTAGTTGCCGATGCCTTATCGCGCATTAAAGTAAATGCCATAGACAGTGACGATCAATCAATGAAAGTTAACGTGGGTGAGGAAGAGTTACAAAAACATATCGATGAAGTAATGCGAGATATTGAACAATTACAAAAAATGCAGCAAAAACCCAACGTTGAAACCGATAGCACCATAGTCTTATCATCAGACTCAGAAAAGACCATGTCAATAAATAATGGTCCAAGATCACCTTTCTCTATACCACCTCAAACCGATAGCACACTCTCAGCATCTGAAAACTTTCACCTGATGTGTTTGTTTTGAACATTCAATGTTCAAAACAAACACATCAGGCATACCCATTCTACACGAAGCTATAGATACTAAACCCAGCCAAATACTCGTTTACACTTGGTTCAAAGAGGAACTTACCGTAAAAGATCTGTCTAGACCGAAACAGAAAGTACTGGAAGTCCATCTACCAGTAAATAGGCCAGATTTAGTTAAGCAATTCTTAAAAGAATACATCAATCCTAAAATAAAACATTTTATATATTTCGAGGATGACATACACCGGAAACAGTTCGCAGAGGCTACAATAGCGCTTTTCAAAAAAGATACAGTAAAGATATTTGAATGCACCCAGAGAGTAGTTTATGTAGAAAATGAAAACGAACAAAAGCTAATAGTTTCCAAGTATCATATAGGGAAAACTTGCCACAGAGGCATTAAAGAAACTCTGGTGCACCTTAGACGGACATACTATTGGCCTAAAATCTAGCTCACTGTAGCAACAATAATAAACTCTTGTGAAGGCTGTAAAACAATGAAATACGATAGACGACCTTTAAAGCCAGAACTTCAATTGACTCAAACCCAGACTAAACCATTTCAAGAAATTTTCATAGACGTGTTCAGTATAGATGGAAAAGCTTACCTTACAATAGTCGATGCTTTCAGTAAAATCGGACAGGCAATCGAAATCTGCAGCAAAACCACACCTGAAGTCATAAGAGCTCTGCTTAAATACTTCTCTATGTATGGAGTTTTCACAAAGAATAAGTGCCGACTCAGGTGCGGAATTTAATAATGTTTTAATGAAGGAAACCCTAAATTTCTATAAAATAGATTTACACATAGGCACACCTCACAATCCGAATTCGATGGGAATAGTCGAACGATTTCACTCGACTCTGATAGAGATTTATCGATTGGCAAACTACGAACATAAGTTTACTGATTCGGCATCGGTAATGACATATGCGCTTATGTCTTACACTCAAACTATACATAGTACAACAGGCTTAACCCCATTCGACATACTGATGCTACAAGTTCTTTTAATGTAGAGTTCAACAAAGAATACACCCAAAAATTAGTTCAAGACCATAAAAAACGTACAAAATATTTATACGAGTATATAACTAATAAAGCAATAGATAAGAAAGAAAGATTTAAAGAAAAGCATGGTGGTGAAACAGAATTCAATGTTAAAGATGGTGATACGATCTATGTAAAAGGTGTGAATGAAAGAAGAAGTAAGGACAAGCCTCGTTATACAAAAGCTAGAGTGACTGGAAAATTAGTTAGAAACATCGTACCGTTAAAAATAAAAGGTCGTGAAACAAAAGCACCTATAAAAGATTTAAAACGTCCTTCACAGGTTCGTCCTGATCCTGGTGCAGGTATCAGCGGCCCTGGCCCTTCTACTACAGCGGATCGACCGCAACCCCCGGATACTCCCGATAAAGGAAGGCCAGGCACTCATTAGTAATGATAAGTGGACTTTAATTAAGATCTTAGACTTAAGTTTAATTCGTGAGAATTTAGAATTTAATGTTAACAGATATACCAACTTAAATAAACACGTATTGAGTCATTTTGGACAGAAATATCTCACTTCAGAACTAAACGACATAAAAACCCAAACGGATTATGTTCGCAATTTAACTGTACAAAAGCTAAATCAATTATTACCATCAAAAAGCAGTAAGCGTGGCATTTTAAACCCTCTAGGTTCTATTATTAAGTTAGTGTCAGGAAATTTAGACAATGACGACGCTATAAGGTACGATGCGTTAATAAACGGTATAAAAGGAAAACAAAATGCAATGGATAAGAAGGTCACAGTTATTGCTGAAATGTTGAAGTCATTAGTAAATATTACTAATAACACTAAAAACAATTTCATCCAATTAGACAAAGCAATTTGGGATATCAGAAAACAAATAAATGACACAAGTAATAATCAGAGTGTCATAAAAATAGTAAACGTTTATAATCTATTTTTACATAACTTTCAAACGCTTTATTCAAAACTGGATGAGATTGAGACAACTGTCGCTTTTAGTAAATTGGGAATGTTACATCAAGCTATTATTGACACAAATGAACTACTGATAACGTTACAGGATATTGAAAAACTAAATAAGCTTCCCTGTTAAGTCAGAGAATATATTAAAGTTGGAACAATGTATTAATTTAAAAGTCTATATAAAGGAAAATCAATTAACTTTTATATTAGATATACCTCTTGTTGAGAACGATATTTATATGTACTATAAAATTCTTCCTCTGCCTATTACCAACACCCTCAACGAAACATGTCTCATCCTTCCTAAATTCCCTTACCCTTTTGGCGAAAGGGTTGAAAACTGTGTCGCTCCACCGCCCCTGCAGAGAAGTAGACGAGTCCTTGTTCCTGTGTGAAGAAGACTATGCACCATCCTTTGTTAAGGATGTATGCGTTGCTAACATGATCACCTTTGCTGACGATACAACACAATGCAAGCGGATTCCAGTTAAAATAGAAGACGTCAAGGTCGAAAAGATACAACTCGACAGATGGATGATTTACACGAGGTCAAGTATCATACTTACTCAGACCTGTAAAGAAGAAATTACATACAACCATATCCAAGGTACATACATCCTGACTGCTGATGATGACTGTGAAGCTGAAATCAGAGGAATCAAGATGAGGAAACACCAAGGAAATACGTTAGACATAAACTTACCTGCACTACCAATCATCAACCTGCCCGAGATACCTCCAGTAAAGACGTCTTCCCCGGAGATTGGACCTGTCAACCTGGATGAAGTTGAACTGTCTAATTTACAACATCTATCAAATTTGTTAACGAAAAGTGAAAGTGTAAATGGAGATATCAGTGAAAATAGCATTATTAACGTAAAGGATATAAGTGTCGGAACATTGATTTTATATATAATCTTAGCATTAGTCATTGTATATTATGTTAAGAAATATATTATGTATCGAAATTCTCGGGTTCACAGGTGTTCACCCGATAATTTCGAAGTGAGGGAGGGAGAAGTCATGCATTCCAGTACTAGCGATCGTGTCATAACTATAAACACTCAAACTGCCGTGTAAGCGTCTAGACAACGGGATGTGCTGAATTGTGCTGAAATGCAAAACAATCCCCGGTAAATCCCTGTAGCTGTAGTGCTGATTTATGTGTTAGATTTAATTCATTATTAATTCTTCGCTCATGCGTATCGGACGCAAATTAAAATTGTGCTTTTTAAAAAGTTGTTTGAATTACATTCAAGTTTCACTAGGTATTCGCTATTTGTGTATAAAAACCGATAAAAACAAAATAAAATTTAATAATAAAGGGGGTCCCCATACAAGAAACGTGTTTATGAGGCATGTTGTAGCCGATCTTACAACTCTACAAACCTTAATAGAGAAGACTTGAAATTTAGAGGAAAGTCACCAAATATGGAATACCATTTTGTTTTTGGGATATAAAAAAAACTTCATATAAATTAAATCAATTTAATGTTTTTACTAATCAGTCATACATTTATATGTAGTAATTAACAGCTTTAAATCAAATATATTAGGTATCAAATTAAAATCTAACACAAAAACCAAAATCACAAATGAGATGATGAGATGATAAATCAATATAACAATAAAAAAATGGACATTAATATCTTTTAGATCAATTAAATGAATATTATATATTGTGATAAATGAAAGAAGTTACATAATTACTTGCAAAAGTCACAGATCCAAGTACCTATCAAACTCTGGGCCAGCACACTGGACGCACGACGACTTTCCGATATTTGGATTTTTATACTAGTTCAAACTCTTCTAAATATTGTTTAAAGTCACAATATTTTAATGACAAAAGATCACAAAATGATGAAATAAACATAATACCGATATACTAAATAGTATACACTTATGTTAACAAACATAACAGCTGGTAATACTCGTTTATTACTTATACCTTTAAAATTTTCTGCACGACACCAAAACAAAACACGCCTGCCACACGTGAAGCATTCCTGCAACCAGGTAGGAGTATAGTTATTCTATGCGCGCAACTGACTCGATGGTGTGGGTGCGATAGTTAGTAGAACGAAATGTTGAAAACCTACATTTCAAATGTTTCCAAACAAACAGCTGTCACTGTGTGAGAGTTTATAGTCTTAATAGTGTTTGACTGCGTTTACGGGAAGTTTTCAATTTTTCTGTGATAAAACGCTATTTTTCTGGTAATGTAGCATGTGTGTAGAAATATTACGGTTATTTATTGGGCGTTGCTGTGTAAAAGAGTGTAAGAACCGTCCTGACCGTTACGATGAAAGAATAACCTTTCACTGGTAAGTAAGCGTGTTGATGCAATTATATCTTTATAAATTTAGTAAATATTGTTGCTATATAGTCTTCTGGTATGTATTTCAGAGCAGTAACTATTAGAAATAAGGCTAGCTTTAGCTTTAAAGTTTTTTGTATCGGGTATATATATTATATTTATATCGGGTCATAACCCGACCTAATTAAGCAGTGTTCATTTATCCTATATAAAAAGTACTCTGTGTCATTTATCTTATAGCTGGCATATGTCATAGAAAAGATAATAATACTACGTATAGAACGGATACTCTGTTCCCCCCACCAATTCCGGGCTTCCTCACCCCGCCACCGATTTTGATTTGTCGAGGCGTCAGTCTGAGCAAGGACGCTACACGTGTACGGCTACAGAACAATAGGTACTACTCTCGAGGAGAAGAACATCAACTTCATACATTTGTGTTAAGACCAGTAGACACCGGAGGTTCAAATTTACGTAGGTTCTTATTATGTAGGTATATTATAAATACTTATATACCTACCTACCTATATATTCGTATTTTAGAATTCATTTTCATAAATGAAACAACGATATATACTCGTGCGTACATAACATTTAGTTAATTTAATAAACATTAGTAATAATACTTTCGTGTAGTGTAATCTAATATTGTATAATGTAGTGAAATGTGAGTGAGATAATGACCTACTCGGTTGTGTGTTGGATATTTCTACGTACCTACTTCGCAATTGAGTTGAAGTGTTGTGATTTAATGTTTCTGTAGACGATGGTTTACGAAATAGCGACTAATATAGTGTTAAAAGCTTTTTGGGTAAGTGTACAAAAAATATTCATACGGTCAGTACGCAGTACGTATGTACGAAGTAACTATTATATAATCTGTGATACGGTGATTACGGGCGACAACCTCGGACATCAAGCACACAATTGCACGTATAGAAAAACGACATGCGTGTAGTGCTGTGTCGGTGTCACAGTGTCGGTCGTTAAAACGCTAGTTTGTATGGAGAGTTAGCGAGTGTCCGGGGTGTGCATATGTATCACGTGTTCATCGTTTTAGTCGGGTTATATCTCTATAGCTATTTCATTCGCATACGGTAATGTTCTCTCTACATATTATATACTTTCTCTACGCTATGACTAGATTTTGTTATTTTGTTTCCTTCTTGATTTTCTCTTTGACTTGATTTCACAAAAATAAAATATTTTTATTGACACTGGCTGATGTGATACACTCAATGTGTGGAGCCATAATAAATATTGGTTCTGTCTGTGACTGTCAAGTGTCGAAGTGTGACGTGACAGACTGCGACTGTGACATCAACATCAAATCAAAACAAACATAAATTGCTGGCCAGTGTTCTCTAAAAATAAGGCGAAAAAAAACAAAAACAAGTTAAAAAATTAGAATGTATTTTTTAGGATTAGGGGATTTAAATTTATAGAAAATTGGTTTATTTTAAAATGCTCTCAAAATGCAGAATTGGACCAATGTCTTAGTAGATATTTAGATATATATGGAATGAAGTAGCTAGTTTTACTGTAGTCCTACCCTATGTCCACTTAAAATCCAATGTAAATAGCAACATCTGTTGCAAAGAATTCCTTTCCTTATTTATTATTACTAATAAAGATGCGCTCCAGAAAAGAAGTGAAGAACGACGCTGAAGGGATCTTAGACCCTACCAGCAGCTTAAATGATCATTTCATTTGCATTTGTGATAAAAAGTTTATAAAAAAAGGTGCTTTAGTAAGACATATAGAAAACTGTAATGGGAACCAAAAAAAACCTCTGGTGTGTTCGTGGTGTAATACAGTTTTTAAGAACCTTGGCAATTTGGTATGGCATTTGCACAAAATGCATGCAGTGAATAGGTAAGAAATTCATATTATTATTTTACTAGTTCTGGGAAAAAGTATCTAATGTACATTGATTTGAATAAAGAGATCATATACCTGATTGACAACAGATAAATTCATATGCTAGTATCGTGGGGTCCAGATATAGTTTGTTTGTTTGTTCGTTTCACCATTTTATGGAGAACCATCTCATGGCTCTACAGCTATAATGTAGTGGTTTAAGGGCCAATAAGTTGGTACCATAGCGGGTGCACCGCCGGCTGGTCCTTACGCTAGTACTTAGTGTGCGGGCTGGTTTCTGCAACTAGGCTGTCTGTTGGCATTTACACGTGAGGTTGGTCACGCTTATTCTAGCCACCCGATGTCCACAAGGAAGGTCAGTAGCTCGCTGATGCCTTATGCTAGTAATATAGTCTATTCTTGTGTACTATTTAAGTTTTTGCTCCATTAAAGTTTGCTGTGCAGTATAAACATTAAAACTAAACCGACAGCTATCTTGTGCCGTACTGGCTATACCTCTGCAAAATTACTAGCCAAATTGATAGAGCTGTTTTAACACTTTTAACTGAAGAGAACACAAAGAAACTGACTTTCATAAAATGTTATATGTATCATATACATATAATATTACATATATAAAGCCAATTCATTATTAAATGTGTCTAGTAACGTTTATATGCCATAAAATCTAAGCTGTTTAGGTAGATTAATTGCAGATGAACTACATTTTAGGCCTAGCGTGTTCACCATCATTGACCACATAATTGCTTGCTACCAGGTGAGATAGTGATGAAACGTTTACCTATAAGATATAAATAAATATACATTAAAGTAAAATCATGTCACTGTACTTAATGTCTTGATTTTAGTTACTGAAAGTTATGAATGTATGTCCTTAATAAATACAGCAATAAATACTAGCATAAATACAGCCTTGCGATTTCACCCATGTAGTTCCCGTTCCCGCGAAAGTATGGGGATAAAATATAGTATATAAAATATAGTGTAATATTTTTTTTAATCAGTCCAGTATTTTTGAGTTAAATCGAAACAAGCAAATAAAAAATAAAACTTTTCCTCTTGGAAAAATAAAAAGATATAATATTAGTTTAGATTATATTTAAATCACCTACCATTTGGTATAGAATTAATTAATATAATAGACATATTCAGCATCACACATTTAGGTTTAAATGTAATTTTCCATTTTGTACTAGTTAGCATACATTTTATATGTGTGCTGAATAAAAAAATGTTCTTTATTTCCTGTATCTTTCAAGTATAAACTTACATAACCATTATATTTAGGTATTTTCAGCACTTACTCTTAAAAATGGGCTCGGCAAGTTTAGAAGCATTTAGGTTATAAGAACTGTCAGTTTGCTACCAAAATCAATAGGCTTCTGTCATGAAGTAAATCCAGATTGTGTTGAGCTAGAATTTAGTCTGAACCTAGGTTTGCTATAGAGCACTAAGTGTTAAAGGTGCTTTTTATAGATTGGAGTTTAAGAAAAACAGTTTCTACTTTGTGTTATAACATTAGAAATATTCTATGTGAAAGTATTATCTCAGATTAAGATACTCTATAGATAGATTAAGATACTTAATTAAAATCGTTATTACCGGTGTACAACGATTAATAAATAATTTGAAAAACCTAAATAATTACAATAAAAACATTTGAACGTTTGAACTTTAAAGTCTAAAAATAGCTTTATAGCTCAAAATTTCACATCAGCTCCCTGATTCTCAATCATTCGGAAACCTATTCGGATTCGGAAGCTTCATTTTTCATTTTAAATATTGATAAATCCGTGAGCTATTTGGACACCTTTCCGATTAGAATCACTGATTTTATCGAATTGAAATATCAAGAGTAACCAATCGAATTAAATTAGCCTGTGCACAAAGGGCAATGGAAAGGAGCATGTTGGGTATCAGACTAAGTGATAGAATCAGAAATTCCGAAATAAGAAAGAAAACCAAAGTAGCTGATATGGTAACTCGTATAGAACATTTAAAATAGAGTTGGACTGGACATATGCTACGTTGCAAAGCAAACAAATGGAGAAAACAAGTAACTTTATGGTACCCAAGAGAAGACACTAGAAGACAGGGGCGCCCGAAAATAAGATGGAAAGACGATATCCGCCGATATCCGTATATATAACAAAAAATATTTAGGCGGAAGATTACTTATTATTATAATTATTAACCAATTGAAGCATCGTGAATTGCAAAGATCCAAGTCAAGTAAAAGTAGTTTCTAAATCCGAATATGCTTTCGAATGATTGAGAATAAACCTGCTGATTCAGTTAAACATTTAAAATAGTATGAATAAAGTATGACACCCTGAAACCATTCCGTGTGTATATATTCCGTTATGTAACGTAAATGTACGAGTACAGTAATAATAGTGTTCAGTTTATTATGAAAACAGCAATAAAACTTTTATTTTAATCAGTAAAAAGCTGTAAATGAAATTGAAAGAAATTTGTTATTGCAAATTCAAATATCTTTATTAACCAACTTCCAAAAAAGGGGTGGTTCTCAATTCGCCTGTATGTTTTTGTTTTTTTTTGTTTGGTTGGTTTTACTCCAACAATTATGGATTGATTTAGATTATTCTTTTTTCGATTGGTAGGTCATCATACATCAGAAGTGGTCCCATATAATTTTTTTCGAAATTAATTGAGCACTTTTTAAAAAATCAACATATACAATAGGTTCTCTTCAGCTATTAAGCCTTTAAAGTAAACAATGTTAAATTTATTTGTCAGATTGAAGTATAATTTAGGTTGAATACAAGCACAATCAACCTTTTTAGGGTTCCGTAGTCCTGACAAGGAAACCTTATAGTTTCGTTATTTCCGTCTGTCTGTCTGTCTGTCCGAGGTTTTGCTAAGAGACCGTTAATACTAGAAAGCTGTATAAAGTGGTGAAATAAAATTTTGAAAAATATTTTTTTTTTAGTGTACCTCCCCTACTTGAGAAGTGGGTATGAATTTTTTTTTCGTCGTCTACCCCATTGTGTGAGATATTGTTGAATAGGTCTTTTAAAATGACTATGATAAGGGTTGCTAATACCATTTTTAGATTGAATGCTCCATTTACGAAATATTAAACTTTAAGGTGCACATTTTTGTTCCAGTAGGGCGTTCCCTTCTAAAAGCTAATCGGATGGCTTGAAAAATCTGGAAAAATTCGTGATAATAGTGCATTTCATGAACTTTAAAGGAAAACTATAGCGGTTAAGATAACATTATTAGTTTAGCAGTAATAGTCGTTGAACCCAAGTTCAACGACTATTATCCAACACCTAAGTGTTGGATAATTTTGTACCAAATATAAAATCCTTAGAATAAATCCTTTAAAGTGACAAAGACGAAGTACCTAGTTGCTTGTTTATAACGGGTAAAGACTTGCATTGAATAACGGGCTACTACGGAACCCTACACTGCGCGTGGCCCGACACGCACTTGGCCGGTTATTTATTGTAGTATACATATTATATATTTCACATTGTCAACCGACTTCACAAAAAAGAAGGAGCTTCTCAATTCGCCCGTATTTTTTTAATGTTTGGTACCTCAGAACTACGTCATTTCTTAACCGATTTGGATTTTTTTTTGTTTGTGATAGTAATCTTCCCATTAGGTCCCATTGTAATTTTATTGAGATGTGATAAGTGTCTCCAGTGATGTAGAGATAAACACATCAAACCTGGTACTGATATTGACTAGCGCGGCATTTGAAGTCGGTTCTTTTGGTTTTTTAAACGATCTTAAATTATTTATATTATATTTTATTTTTATTTATTAGCTAAAGTCAATGTATGTTGGTACTGGAATTGACTAGCGCGGCATTTGAAGTTGGTTTCGGTCGGTTCTTTTGGTTTTTACATGATGTTAAATTATTTTTATTACATTTTATTTTTATTTATTAGCTATAGTCAATGTACCTAACAATTTAACTTCAGCCATCACACATTATTTCTAACCCCCGACGCAAAATCCATTTATCCGTTGTATGACTATGAGTGTGTGAGGAAAGTGTTATCACCAGAAGTATTGTTGATTGTTAAGACATTAATTGATATTATTACTTGCTGATAATGAGACGAGTGTGAATCGGCCAGGCGGTAAAGGCCGACCTAGGCTAACGAATCACGACTTAATCGGAGACGTTTTAAAATAACCCGCCAAGTGCGTGTCGGGCCATGCGCAGTGTAGGGTTCCGTAGTAGCATGTTATTTAATGCAAGTCTTTACCCGTTATAAACAAGCAACTAGGTACTCCGTCTTTGTCACTTTAAAGGATTTATTCTAAGGATTTTGTATTTGGTACAAAATTATCCAACACCCAAGTTCAACGACTATTACTGCTAAACTAATGAAGTTATCTTAACCGCTATAATTTTTCTTTAAATATCATGAAATGCGCTATTATCACGATTTTTTCCAGATTTTTCAAGCCAGCAGTTTAGCTTTTAGAGGGACTTTAAAGACTTTTGCACTTTAAAGTTTAATATTTCGTAAATGGAGCATTCAATCGAAAAATGGTATTAGCAACCCCTAAGTCATTTTAAAAGACCTATTCAACGATACCCCACACGATGGGGTAGACGATGAAAAAAAAAATTCATCCCCACTTCTCATATAGGGGAGCTACCGTAAAAAAAAAAAAAATTCAAAATTTTATTTCAGCACTTTGTTGGCGTCATTCATTTACATACCCCCACAAAATTACAGCTTTCTAGTATTAGCGGTCTCTTAGCAAAACCTCGGACAGACAGACAGACGGACATGACGAAACTAAAGGGTTCCTTGTCAGAACTACGGAACCCTAAAAAGGGCCTAGTCAAAAGTACCTATAACCGGCGAGCATGTCTGAAGGCGCTCATAAAATTGGTAGAAGTGAAAGAGTTATGTCAGGATCGAAGCATGTGGATAGAAGTTAATAGTCTCTGCCTACCTCAACGGGGTAAAGGCGTGATACATCGACGTCAAGCGGGGTCTAATTGTTATGACGTCGATGGCGTGACTTTATATATGATATACTTGGTGATGCGCTCATAGCTCGCCCATTTTTATTATATTTATAATGGATGGTACTCATGGTACATGATGGTACATAGTCGAAAATTAATATCGTAATTGCCGCAAAACCATTTTATCCGTAGAAAAATTAACATAATCGCCACGACAAAGAAACAGATTTCAAATTTTAATTTTCCACCTAATGGATCCACCGAAAACTACTAAAGTTCCTAGAAGGTAGGTTAAAAAATAACTCCTAATAAGAAAATAATTTCAAAATAATAACTAGGTTGTTAACTAGGTACCCATGCAATGGTGGTAGGACACTATCTAGTGACCGCCTGGCTAGCTACCACCCTCAAATTGGAAAATCTGTCGACAAACATCTAATGAGTTCCGGCAGCTGTTCTTTAGAGCCAGTTCCCATTCTAGGCTTAGCATATACGTGCTTCTATTCTCGACCGTATCATCTCTTACCAACAGGTGAGGTAGTGGCAAGATATAGGGGATAGGCAAGCTTGTATCGTTAGATATTTAGCTTAGCTTATATTATATTTATATTATACATATTTAGCTTGTATCGGTGTCCTGTCTAGTGTCCGTCTGGCTAGCAACCACCCTCAAGTTAGAAAATGTGTCGGCCAAACAATAGTCAAGTCAAAGAATCAAGAATCAAAGCATTTATTCAGTATGTAGGCAGTATTAATATACACTTCAAAATCATAACGAATTATCAAGTAAACATAGCAAAAGCAGAATTTTAACGCTTTGAATTAGAAAAAAAAAACAAAGTAATGAACCATTCAGCTGTCATCCAATCGTTTATGTCAGAATATTAAAAAAAAAAAAATTAAATAAAATTTAAAGTTGGTTAGTGCCAGTGCACTTATTCCGGCAGCTATCCTTGAGAGACAGTTTTCATTCTAGGCCTAGCGTGCTACGATACGACCTCGACCGCATCGTCACTTACCAACAGGTTAGAGCACCGTTGGCGTAAAGGATAGATGGATTGACATCTAAGCGAGAGGTGGCCGGTTCAAACCCTAGCACGGGTGTTTGTCTCAGGTGGTAGAAGCATATTATGTCGATGTTCTGCCTGGCTTGCTACCAAAAAGTAGCTTACCACCATCAAAGAAATAAACTGGCCAAGTGCAAGTCGGACTCGCACTCGTAGGGTTCCGTAACACAGTAGAGTATTCTATAACTATGATTTTTCACAACTACAGAAATAACTTTGTTTTTCATAGTGTTTGTATGAAAAACAAAGTTATCTTTGCGGTCGCCATATCTCTAAAACTGCTGACTGTATCTCGTTCAAACCAATTTTCGTTGTTAGTTTTTATTGAGATCTACAGCATATATTTTTTTTAGATTTTTCACTCCCATACTTTAAAAGTTAGAGGGGGGGGACACACATTTTACCACTTTAGATGCGCCTATCTTTCAAATGATTGACTTTGAGAAAAAATGATTTTAGAAACCTCAATGTCATTTTTGAAGACCTATCCTTAAACACCCCGTACAGGTTTGAGGTACACACGTATAGGTTTGAAGAAATTTTTTTTCTTGTTTCAGTTCCATGTATGGGATGCCCCACCTTAAACTTTTGTTTTTAATTTTTGTATAAAAATCGGAAAGCGGTTTACAGAATACATCTACCTGCTAAGTTTCAATTCTGTAGTCCTAACAGTTTCGGAATAAAATGGCTGTGACATACGGACGGCCAGACAGACAGACAGACAGACATGACGAATCTATAAGGGTTCCGTTTTTTGCCATTCGGCTACGGAACCCTAAAAACGCTGTCTCTGACGCCGCCTTACGGTGTTCCGGCAGCACACAGCTCTTGAGAGTCATCAGAGTAATCTAAAACCATCATAACCAACCACCTGTTCACCATCTTCGAACACATCATCGCTTACCACCAAGCGAGATAGCGGTCAAACGCCATAGCCCTACCATACCATACATAATACATATATATATAATTATAAAAACGTTTGTAACTCTGTCACTCTGTGTGTTTGTTACCAAATCACGCCTAAACGGACGATCCGATCTTACTGAAATGTAATAAGAAGATACTTTATAGCTTTATAGCATGAAGATGAACATAGGCTACTAAATGTTTGATGTACGTGAACGAAGTAGCGGGTATCAACTAGTAAGATATAAAAAAGGTGGGATAGTTGTCAAACGCTAGCCTGTAGCTATAGGCCGTAGGCTATGAAAGAAAGCAACAGATATAGTTTGTGTCCGACGCATACTTATCCGGCTTCATGATAACCGATTTTTACCCTTTTTCATTTCAGCATCAAAGATAAGACTTTGGGATTATTTTATAAATGCGACGTGTGCGATGTTAAGTACAAACAACGATGGAAACTGACATATCACATAAGAAAGGCACACTTCAACCTACTGGCCAGAATTCCTCATGTTGAACGGAAACAGGTACATTATCTACGGCCCCAATAGGGTATTTTACTCTATTTATATGAGAAAACATCTAAATAGTTATTTATGATACTAGTGCGGTAAGTTTGTTAAAACCAATATCCGCACGTGTGTCATGCAACGTTTTTCAGCAAATTTGCGAGAAAACACTACAGTTGATAATAAAATAAGTTATTTTTCAAAAAAAATAAAACCGACTTCATAACCACAAAAAGGCACTCAAAAGCGAAAAATAATTTACTTAAAATTATTATAAGCGTTACCCACGTCTCTATTTGAAGTCGGTGCCAGCCAAGTCTAATAGGTAGTATATAGATAATACCTACGAGTACATGTATCTACCTACTTACTAACCTACATGTACCTACTTACTACTACTACATACATAGCATCTATCTAATATCCAATAGACTTGGCTGGCACCGACTTCAAATAGAGACGTGGGTAACGCTTATAATAATTTTAAGTAAATTATTTTTCGCTTTTGAGTGCCTTTTTGTGGTTATGAAGTCGGTTTTATTTTTTTTGAAAAATAACTTATTTTACCCTTTTTAGTGCAAAAAAAGTTTTAATGAAATTACATGCATCTATTAAATTTCGTGTCTGGGCCGTTATACACTGACGGATATATACTTTTTGAAAATTTCAATTGTGTACCTATAACGGTTAAGAAGATACACATCTGTAAAGTGCGCACATATAGACACACGGACGGACGGACGGACGGACGGACGAACAGACAACAAAGTCTCAGAAAGTGTTCATTTGGTAGCCTTTGGGTTCGGAACCCTAAAAAAATTTACTTTAAATGCCGCGCTAAAGTGAAAATATTCACTAGTAATAATGATGTCATCAAGGTCTCATAGGACAATGTCCAAAATGGCCCTGTGCAATAAAAGCATCTGACACACGATAATTAATTGTCTATTTTATTACAATAATTCCAAATACTTTTATAACACGGACTAGTTGTATTCCAAAATGAATATAAAAAAGTATTATTTGCGATTATTAACATTAATTGCCGCCATATGGCCAACAGGGTACTGAATCACTCTACTACGTTATAAGAGGCACTTCCCTATATTGTGGATACCCGAATTATGTAAGGACTGTGTAGCCAACCTAACAACGGAAAGTATTATTTACGTAGTAACTATTATATAATATGTGGTTTTATGCTTATAATTTTTTTTTGCTGTGTTGATTGGTACAAAGTACGTTCATGATTCTGAGTTATTTAATTATGTATGCAGTGTCGCGGGACTGAAATGGCCGCCATCTTCGCCAAATGTCATGTCATGTCAAAAAATATTAGGTATGTTTAAAAAAGTTTGCACTCTAACAAGACTTTGCCCGGTAGAACATTCCTGTGAAGACAAATTATTTATATTTATACATAATTATTTATTATAATTATTAATATATAATTATTTATTGAGGGCCCGGTGGCGTAATTGGGAGAACAGTCGGCTTTGATGCCGTGGTACCGAGTTCAAACCGCCGTGCACCAATGAATTTTTCTATCGAAAAATATATGTGCGCTTCTCACAGTGGCCCTCCGGTGAAGGAAAACATCGTTAAGAAACCAATAACCCCCGCATGGTGGTAGAACATATCTAGTGTCCGCCTGGCTAGCTACCACCCTCAAGTCAGAAAATCTGTCGCCAAACATCTAATGTGTTCCGGCAGCTATCCTTGAGAGCCAGTTCCCATTCTAGTCCACTTCTCTATCTTCGACCGCATCATCACTTAGCAACAGGTGAGATAGTGGTCAAACGCTTGCCTATAAGATATTACAAAAAAAAAATCCCTACCTTTATTTCTATCTCGCTCACAGTTACCGTAAGAATATCTTATATGCAATAGCAACCTCCATTGTGTATAATCTTCTTGAGACTCTTCTACTAAAACTAGTACAATCTCCTATGTTTGGGGTATTTATCTCCATATCTCTGGTGATACTAATCAGATCTCGATAAAATTAAAATAGGACCACCTCGGAAACGTATCCTACCAATTAAAAAAAGAATCATTTGAATCCGTTCACAATTGATGGAGAAATCGCGTAACATACACACAAAAAAAAAAAAAAAAAAAAAAAACATACAGACGAATTGAGAACCTCCTCCTTTTTTGTGAAGTCGGTTAATAAACAAATTATATAGGTAATCAGAAAGTCGAAACAAACAATCTTTGACGTTTCTAATATGAAAATAGCGCGAATTTGCAAATGGTGCCATATGTATTAAAAATTAGAACTACACCTTTCGTCTCATTTACTCATTAGTTTTAAAGTGAGACAAATGTATTAAGCAAAAGCGCTTTCAAGGAGGTGCTATCATTCAGCTTATTTATTCTCGCAATATGAAACTCTTTGGTGGAATTCTTATGTAGGATTTACGAAAATTAAAAATAAACCGTAAAGGATACGCACGGTGCCATACCACAGATTGTATAATAGTTACTGAGTGCCATAAGCACATGAGTAAAGAAGGAACAGAGTAGGTAAAAATGTTTACCTATTCTTGTAGGGTTGGTACAAAAAAAAAACAAGAAAAATGTTCATCGTAATAAAATCCTTCTTCAAGTAAACATGACCTGCATTTTTAATTTTCAAGCTTCATCATTGTCGACAACGATATATGTCGATCATGATCATGAGATGTCACGAAATGACATGAAATGTCATACCTGTCATAAAATTTCATGAAAACGTCATTGTATGTCAAAAAATGTCATGAAATATTATTAAATGTCACGAAATGTCATGAAATACAATTCATTGTCATTAAATGTCACGAAATGACATGAAATTTCATGAAATGTCATGAAGTTTCATAAAATGTCATTTTATGTCATGAAATGTAACAAAATGTCACGAAATGTCATGTAAAGTAACAAAAATGTCAAGGAATTTTATTGAGCCTCCTTAGACCGGGCACTATAGAAGAACATTCATAAGCCAAAAATTAAAAAAATACTTTCCCGCCCTAGGGCAGAAATTACATACTTTGCGCGCACTTATCGAGGAACAAACCATTACTTTTCGAATAGATGGGATGAAAAATAATATAATATAACGTGACGGGTCGCGAGCGACAGCCCTGTGTTAAAGCACCAGCCAAGCCACTATAAACCGGTTTCACTCCGTACGTGACAGGCGGCACACAGGCCGCTGGTGCTCACGCACTCACGTGCGTCTACGTCATCATCACAGCGCAGTTGTATGAAGCTTTGTCTCTGTTCCTTCTTTACTCATGTGCTATAAGTGTGCGGTACTTTCCGCACGCACGTAAACGTGGAAACGCACTAGAGCGGCGCAACAGCGGAGCGGCGCGGCGCGGCGCGGCGTAGTTGCCTCCTGGAGAATATTTTGCCGCATCGAACCGCGCCGCGCCGCTCTAGTGCGTTTCCACCTTAATTTTTAACTTTCGAACAATGTATACAGGCTTCTTAAATGCATTTTTTGAGCATATGTGCTGAAAAATATATTATTGAGATAGCTTAGTCGAAAAGCAGTCGGAAAACGTTAGTTTTAGTTCAAAATAGCAAACTAGATTTTAAAATTAAATTCAAAGTATTCAGCTTCTTTAATTTGTTTCATAACATTATTATACTTCACGAATGTATAGTAGTCGCCATGTTACGTCATACCGCTATGTAAACTTAGAAGTGTCAACTGTCAACTATCATATCACTGCATTTGTTTACAAAGCCAACTGACGTCATGACCTCAGAGCAATATGGCGTCCACTGCTTTGCTTTGAATTGGACAATTACCCACACTACTATAATTAACTTCTCTTATTCTTTACAGGTAAATCAAACGTGGTTAGAAAAGGTCCAAAACTCGGATACCATAGTAGAAATGCAGAAGACCGGCGAAAACAAGCTCGTGATAAAACCCACCACGCCCACCTTGGGAGACAAGATACATGAACTGAATAAAACGGTCGACTTACGCAGCTTGTACCCTACTGGTGAGATACTTTTCATCTTTCAGACTTTAGAAAATGGGCGCAAACAACATATACTAATAACATAATTTTTAATAATTTATGATCGTACAAAACGAAAAAACCGACTTCACATGCCGCGATAGTCAAAGTAGCCAGTATCATGGTCATCAAGGTATATTTGTTTATCTCCATATCTCCGGAGATGATTATCATATCTCGATAAAATTTGATGGGACCAAACGGGAAGCATAATATCTCAAACAAAAGATTTTTTCAAATCTGTTAAGATTTGACGGAGTTCTGAGGTAACAAACATTAAAAAGAAACCTTCGAATTGAGAACTTCCTCCTTTTTTGTGAAGTCAGTTGAACATGGGCACATATAACAATAGATAGGTACTAATAACAAAATTATTAATAATACATACATACTTACTTATTAATACATACTTACATACATTGCAAGTTAAATAAAAGCTTTTAAAAACTAAAACAACCGACTTCCATGCCGCGCGAGTCAGTTTCAGTAGCAAGTTTGAGACATTTATCGTCATATCTCTAGAGATACTTATCAGTTCTCCATGAAATTACAATGGGACCACCTTGTAAATGTACCCTACTAATTAAAAAATAATCATTCGAATCGGTTCACAATCGCGTAACACACATACAAAAAAATAACATACAGACGAATTGAAAACCTCCTTTTAAGAAGTCTGTTGAAAAGGGCATGGTTTCTTCGGCAACTTATGTTAAATCTTATTTAATATTATAATGTGGTACGGAACCCTACGTGTGCAGTATGAAACTATAATAGGCAGCGTAAAAGTAAAAGTAGCTTACCACCGTCAAAGAAAATCTGCCGCCAAAACCTTACGGTGTTCTGGCAGCACATAGAACTTGAGACTTGAGAGTCAGAGTATTCTAGCCCTAGCGTGTTTACCATCTTTGACCACATCGTTTACCACCAGGCGAGATAGTGGTCAAACGCTAGCCTGTCATATATAAATAAAACTGGCCAAGTGCGAGTCAGCATCGCGTCTCTTATCGCACACTTAGAGAGGATTCCGTACAATACGAAACCTAACAGAGTTTCAACCTCATATATTTGATTAATTGATATTACCAAGAATATTTGGTTTGGTCGCGATCTAGAAAGACGTTTACTAGCGTCATCTATGTCATTTTGCCGAAACTAATTAGATAGATGACGTTTGAAAACACGTTTTTTGTATGGGGACCCCCTTTAATTTTTAACTTTATTTTGTTTTTAGTATTTGTTGTTGTAGCGGCATCAGAAATACACCATTGTGAAAATTTCAACTGTCTAACTATTACGGTTAATGAGCTATAGCCTGGTGACAGACGGACAGACAGACAGACATACAGACAGACAGACGGACAGCGGAGTCTTAGTAATAGGGTCCCGTTTTACCATTTGGGTACGGAACCCTAAAAATAGTTCACCAGCCCTTATCCAAGCTTTAATTGTAGCTTTTCCTTTATCAGAGCCGCATTTCCAAATATTTATAAATATATTTGTTTATTTAAACCAACTTCAAATAAATTATAAGTATTTTTTTTTTTAAAAACAAGCTTTTATCTGGGTCAATGAACTAAAATTTTTAAAATAAATTCTAATAAGTATTTGGCGTGTAGGTACTGACCTATATTCTTAAAAGCTTGAAGCACTACCCGTTTTTCAGGCTAGGTAATTACTATACTTCAGTGCTCAAGCTTTTAAAAATATAGTTAAGTACCTAGACGCCAAATACTTACTAGAATTTATTTTTAACATTTTAGTGCATTATCCCAGATAAAAGCTTGTTTTAAAAATTTTTTTTTACTTATAATTTATTTTTAACTTTTTAGTAGGTAGGTATAGATACCGACTACCTACTACCTAAGTATTAAAGAGAAGGCATGATGTTTTAAAATATTCCACGGATATTTGATGTGATTATGGGTAAAGTGCTCTTCAAGGAAAATCAATCGACTCGGTCCCCACCCTATGTTGCTTTATAATAGAAATGCCATGGCCACCTTACAGCTTCATCATCAGTTCCTGGCTATCATTTAAGTGTAAAGTTCACTTCAAGACGAATCAATCGAGCCCAAACTCGGTAGAGTTACGTTGATTTATCACAGAGATGCCGTGGCCACCTTCCAGCTGCATCATCAGATCCTGGATATCATCCAGGTGAAAAGTTCTCTTCAAGACGAATCAATCGAGCCCAAACTCGGTAGGGTTATGTTGATTTATCACAGAGATGCCGTGGCCACCTTCCAGCTTCATCATCAGACCAGCTCCATGGTACCATATTATTGTATTGTCACCGAAGATACATAAGTACAACAAATTTGAGTCCAATCGGACATCGGGAAGTGGGTCTAATTTAGCTTCCAAGATTCCACCCGAACATACATAGTGACATACGAGTACATACATACATATATACATACATACATTGCAAGTTAAATAAAAGCTTGTAAAAAGAGGAGGTTTATGTGTGTTCGTAGATAACTTCGTTTTTTGTTGCAAAGGAGGGAGGATACCAAGGGTAGTTCCATGATAAGGAAACCAGAATCTGATGATGGCACCCCAGAGAAATCGAGGGGAATCGAAAATCGGAGTGGTGACTAGTGCATTTGTTAATTTTTTTCATTAAGTACTTTAAAGCGCTATATTTAATGAAGGTCTGGAGTAGATCTGATAATGACGCCTAAGGACAGTCGAGGGACCTCCTCAACGATTTACAGCAATTACCTGGTGTACTGTTTGGGCTTCATTTATTTGTATAGAAGTGAACTTACTACTGGGGATGTTACGAAGATGGCTTTTCGGAACCGGAGACGAAACCGGAGATTTGAAAATTATTATAACGGAGTCAAATCGGGACCGGAACCGAAATCGGAACCGGAGTTGAACCATGGAGTGTTTGGGACAAATGAGAACCTATGTTAAGGCCGGGTCAGATAAATTAATAAAACAATGCTATAATTATTATGTTATTTGATATCGCTTTAAATATATCGGAACCGAAGCCGAAACCGGAGGTTTGAAATCAACCGAAAGTTTCGGAACCGAAGCCAAAATTCCGTAACATCTCTACTTTCTACCTAGATGGGTTGTGACTGTCACTGAAGACGGTTTTTTTGCTAAACTTATTTTTTTATTTCAGGTCGCGACTGTAAAAACTACCAATGCAAGATATGTCTAAAATCCTACAGAAAATACGATCTGAAGAAACATATCGACGAAAAACATAGAAACATCACGAAACACCGGTGCAATAATTGCAATCGTACCTTTAAGAGATCATACATTTATCTACAGCATGTATGTCACAGTTATAGAACTGGTAAAGGAAAAACTTTGAAGAAACCTAAATTAAAAGGAGTTACACAAAGTAAGAATTCTTCAATACACATAGCAAATGTTCAGAGTTTAAAGCCTATTGTTTTTTAACTATTATGAAGATTTTAAGTTTTTTTGTAATCATATAGGCTAGTGTTTGACCACTATGTCACCTGTTGGTAAGTGATGATGCGGTCGAGGATGATAGCACGCTAGGCCTAGAATGGGAACTGGCTCTCAAGGATAGCTGCCGGAACACATTAGGTGTTTGGCGATAGATTTTCGAACTTGAGGGTGGTAGCTGGCCAGGCGGACACTAGATAGTGTCCTGTCACCATGCGGGGGTTGTTGGTTTCTTAACGATGTTTTTCCTTTACCGGAGAGCCACTGTAAAAAGCGCACATACATTTTTCGATAGAAAAATCCAATAAATAAAAAAGGGATTGACCTCCGTACCTCTGGTGTCAAAGCCGACCATTTTCTCACGACACCACCGGGACCTCAGTTTATTATTAACTCTGCGTCGTTGCCCGCGTTTACATACATACATACATACAATCACGCCTTTTTCCCGTTGGGGTAGGCAGAGACTACTTCGTTCCACATGCTACGATCCTGACATACCTCCTTCGCTTCTTCCACTTTCATGAGCGCCTTCATACATGCTCGCCGGTTATAAGTACTTTTGACTTGGCCTTTCTTTAAAACGCGTTTAATAGTGAATAAATCAAGAAATAATAGTTGAAAAAAATAAAAAATAATAATCTGTTCCCATGCTAGGCCTAGCGTGCTTACCATCTTCGACCGCATCATCACTTACCAACAGGTGAGATAGTGGTCAAATGCTAGCCTATATGATATAAAAACATTAAGAAATTTGCACTCCGCACTCTGAAATTACAAGTGGGTTATATTGTCAATCTATTCCATTAAGTAACTAGCGACACGCCCCGTCTTCGTACGGGTAGAGCATACCCTATACCTCTGCCTACATTTTTGTATCAGCTCGTTGCATCGAGTATGAATTAACATATTCAACAATCATCGTCATATTTCAACCTATTTACTCAAAACCATATTATATACCTAAACTTTCCTCATGAATCACTCAATCTATTATAAAACTGCATGAAAATTATTATTTAGCAGTTTTTAAGTTTATCGCGAACAGAAAGCCAGACGCGGCGGGGGGGAATTCGTTTTACTATATGTAGTGATATTTTTTATATAATTTACCCTAATTTTGTTATATCCCACGGCTGGGCATAAGTATTGTGGGCACCTAGTATAATAGAGTTAAGAAATTCACAATATTAGATAATTTAGGTATCCATCGATATATATAAAATAGGGAGATAAGGTACCCCGCTCTTCAATGTGGACAGCATGAATTAGGTTCGCGAAACTAATTTCACCTTAGTCACAATCGAACTGGCACGTTGTGCAGCACGTACAGAATTTCATGTGCAATTATCGCAGATCCATTTTAACAATTTGAACAATGCCTTTCTCTGTTCTTTATGCACATCAAGCTCGACATTAGAAATTCGTATTTTCATGTAGGAATTGTTTCTAGTTCCATTATGTTTACGTGGGATAAGAGTGAGTACCGCATCTACCTTTTTATATCGATGTAGGTATCGTATGGTTTTTATTTAGTTTGTAAGTATATTTATATATACTGTTAAGAATAAAACTTGTGATGTATTTATAATTCACGTAACATTTTTTATATTGTGTTAAATCAATTTATGTATGGTGTATTGCGAATTAAATACATTTTTACTGAAGTAATATTAGTGTTTTATTAAATGTTTTATAGCTGCGCCCTCCTGTGGCTTTGCCTGTGTTAGAAAGTACTTATTCAAGTCTTATAGACCGGGAGATGGTAACAGAAAATACTTGGTCATTTGTACCAGTATGGCGGTTCTTCAGGGGTCTAATTACGGAATGACAAAAAAGAAAATTATGGTCATAGCGCTGGTACCGGCGGCCCAATCGCGTGGGCGTTAATCGAATGTGTCGGTTACAACTTACAATCCGCCATACCGACGCGAATACATTAATTTTAAATAACCGGCCAAGTGCGTGTCGGGCAACGCGCAGTGTAGTGCCTGTTATTTATTGCAAGTCTTTACCCGTTATAAACAAGCAACTAGGTACTCCGTCTTTGTCACATTAAAGGATTTATTCTAAGGATTTTGTATTTGATACAAAATTATCCAACACCCAAGTTTAACGACTATTACTGCAAAACTTATAAAGTTAGCTCAACCGCTATGGTTTTCCTTTAAAGTACATGAAATGCGCTATTATCACGAATTTTTCAAGCCAGCAGTTTAGCTTTTAGAGGGGGGGGGGGGGGGGGGGGTTAGGTTATTATAAAATTATAACCTATGGAAACTAAGTACGCACTCGTCATACTCGCCGTTCATTTGGGTCGGAATGCGACCCAATCGACGCCCGCGCAATTAGTGGTCCGTTTCACAAGGTAGCGAGTGCGTCTCCCGCAAAATGATCAAAATATGAGATATTGTACAGTGATTTTGTGCCACAAAGCATCGGAAAAGGATTATAAGGTTTCTAGAGTATCATTCCACAGTTAATACATACATTTAATTACGTAAATTGTGTGATAAAACAAATACAGTGAATCAAATTAACTAGCTCTGAGTACGAGCAGAGTGTTGCCAGATGAGTGGGTGTGAAATTGGCCCAATTCAATGTACACATTAATTACCAAATTTTCTATAATTTACAATAATTTAAAAAAAAATTAGGTACATAATATACTTAAACTAAACTATATTATATACTTGTTTACATATAATAATGAATAATTTAGTTTTTTAGTAGGTTCTGTTAATTACTTATTTACTACCCAAAACAAGGTTCTGGTTAGGGTCGTCTCGAACTGTTACACAATATCTTCGTCGATTGTGAATGTATTACCGTACTGCGCAAGGAGGCATATATTTTTTGAGTAAGTATGTATGTATGTAAGAGATTTAACCGCGTTTAAAAATGAAGATGATTAGTCCAGTCAAAATAGACATTACAGTTTGCATTAATTCCCAACAAGCTGGATTTTTGTGCAGGCCTTGAATACGTCATTACAAATGATATGTCAAAAGTCCCCATCGATCCCGCTTGTGCGTTGTTTTTTATTCGAGGTCAAAGGTCACAAATTTGCGTTTTTCGCGATTTTCAGAAAAACGGTAAGTTTTATCACAAAAGTACCTTTGATAAAATTGTAGATCATAAAATTATCTATAAAAAATTTATCAATACTTTTTTCACTGTTTCTGACATATAACGATTCAAAAAGTTATAAAAGTTGTTATCGTCATAATATGCATGAGTACGCCACGTATATATGATGTACTAGCAGTGCCCCGCGGCTTCGTCCGCGTTAATAACTTCATTCATTTCTTTAATTTTTTTTCGTAAAAACACATGAAAAACTGAATTAGACGTAGACCATATCGGTCTACCCGTTTTCAAGTTATGGCGTGATCAACGGACCCAAAAAATCATATTGATTTTCAAACTTTGTCTTGTTTGTTTGTACCCCATTTCACTCTCTTAAAGGTGGAATTTCTAAAAAGCCTGAAACATATATTTACTTACTTATTTACAGAAGTACTTATGAGAAGAAATAAAATAGACTATCTTATGTTGTTTCTATATAAAAACTTTAACTCCCGTTTCATCCCTTTAAGGAGTGAATTTTGGAAAATCCTTTCTTAGCGGAAACCTGCGTCATAACTCATAACAACAATCTGCATGCCAAATTTCGCCAAATGCGTTAAGTGGTTTGAGCAGTGCGTTGATAGATCAGTCAGTTAGTCAGTCAGTCAGTCGGTAACGTTTTCCGTTTATATATACAGATTTCATTATTTACGTTAAACTGTATTTCCCTACATAGTGAATGGAACCAGGAAATACATGTTTTCTATACTTACAAATTTCATTTTGCACACGAATGTTGAATCAAACTAAGTATTTAATAAAATTTACCATAGAAACTTTATCACCCTGTTTAACCATTTTAGGGGATGATTTTTGAAAATTAAAGTACCTTATTATGTTTTGTTTCAGGACCTATACTATCTACATTTCCAATATCATCAAAGTCGATTTAGTAGTTATGCAGATACGTGGAAACAAACATTAATGTATTTTCTATGATTTCTCCAGATAAAATTACATATTCACTCCCCCTAGGGGTAAATTTGAAAGAAATAAAAAATACATGTTTAATTATTTGTTTTAAGTTTTATTTGTACCTAGTTTTGAGTGAACCAGACCAAGGAATAACATTTTTATAGAAACTTTATCAACCTATGTTACCCCTTCAGGGGTTGAATTTTGAAAATCAAATCAAATTTCTCAGTGTCAAATTTCATTGAAATCGGTTAATTAGTTATGCAGATACGTCAAAACAAACGTGACTGGATTTTATATGATTTTTCCATACAAAATTCATTTTACAGACCCCCTAGGGGTAGATTTGGAAATTTAAAAAATACGTGTCTCGCTATTTGTGTTATAGATTATATGTACCGAGTTTTGAGTGAATCGGACCAAGGAATACGTGGAAACAAACATTACTGAATTTTCTACGACTTGTCCAAACAAAATTAAAAACAATTTTACACCGCCCTTAGGGGTAGATTTGAAAAACACGGGTCTCAGTATTTGTTTTAAGGTTTGTTTTTGCCGACTTTTGAGTGAATCGGACAAAGGAATACGTGAAAACAAATATTACTGAATTTTTTATAATTTTTACAAAGAAAATCATTTTTCAAGCCCCCTAAGGCGTAGTTTTGAATAAATGAAATACACATGTATCATTATTTGTTGGATATATTATATGTACCGAGTTTTAAGTGAATCGGGCCAAGGAATACGTGAAAACAAACATTACTGAATTTTCTATGACTATTCCAAACAAAATCATTTTACACCCTCCTTAGGGGTAGATTTGAAAAAATAAAAAACATGTGTCTCATTATTTGTTTTAAGGTTTGTTTGTACCGAGTTTTGAGTGAATCGGATAAAGAAATATGTGAGAACAAATATTACACATTTTTTTATAATTTTTACAAAGAAAATTCATTTTTCAAGCCCCCTAGGCGTGGTCTTGAAAAAATGAAAAACTCGTGTCTCTTTATTTGTTTTAAGGTTTATTAGTATCGAGTTTTGAGTAAATCGGCCCAAGGAATAAAATTTTTCATAGAAACTTTATCACCCTATTTAACCCCTTTAGGGGATGATTTTCAAAAATAATATTAGCTTATGTCTTAAGTTAGAACCTACACTACCTACGTTTTAAATTTCATCAAAATTGGTTTAGTGGTTATGAGATACGTGGTAACAAACATTCACACACACTTACTTTCGCATTTATAATATTAGTAGGAAGTAGGATAGGACAGTAGGAAGTAGGATAGTAGGATGATTTTCGCAACTACAAAAATAACTTTGTTTCTCATAGTGTTTGTATGAAAAACCAAGTTATATTTGCGGTCGCTATATCTCAAAAACTGCTGACTGTATCTCGTTCAAACCAATTTTTGTTGAAAGTTTGTATTGAGATCTACTGAAATATATTTTTTCTAGATTTTTCATTCCCTTACTTTAAAAGTTAAAGGGCGGAGGGGGAAACACATTATACCACTTTAGACGCGCCTATCTTTTAAATGATTGACTTTGAGAAAAAATAATTTTAGAAACCTAAATGTCATTTTTAAAGACCTATCCATAGACACACGTATAGGTTTGAACATAATTTTTTTTTGTTTCAGTTTCATGTATGAGATGCCCCCCCCCCCCCTTCTGAGCAAGCGTTGTTTGAAAACCTACTTTCTGTAGGTTATATCATATTCGATGATTTTAACCAAGTATTCAAACTTTTTATACAAATTTAAATTGAAACCGTTAACTTCATAACAGCGTAGTATCATATCCTTAAGTGTATGTTTGTATACTAGAAAGCACGGATTAGACAAAGGAGGTTGGATTGGCAATAATCACACTTTTGTTTGAAAACCAGCGTCGCCGCGTTACTCCCACCAAACGATTCCACAACATAAACAATACAAATAGATACACGAATTACGCAAACTAATAAACAAATTACACATAGAACACGGGGCTGCAATTGCTTCGCACACTACTGCAATTGTTACGCACATTACTTCGAGACTCTATAAGTTACACACAATCACACGCGCAACGAACCGACGCGAACGTGAATATAACGAGTCGGAGAGGCGTGGTGATTTCGCTCGCTTTGCAATCCATTGCGCGTAAACTGCGTCTCGAGGTAGAAATATTCGTACTTTACCAGCAATGTATAGTTATCTGTTCTCTGGGTATGTTGTCGTTTGAACAAAGAATTTCATAATTAAAAATAGTTTTTGGACAAAAATATCTATAATACGAAGATTTTATGCTTACCGATGAAAAGAAATTCCTCCTTGTTTAATACTTGATGTCTGACTCTTTAATTTACACGTAATAATCGCACAACACGGCATTTTGAGACGATTTTAGCGCACCTCCGCGCTGCGACGCAAACCACGAGCCACTAAAAAGTATGATCGCGTGGTTCTATGAATCTATGATTGTCTAATCATACTAGTGGCGCGCCTGCCCCGCCCACATTGCCAATCCAACCTCCTTTGTCTAATCCGTGCTAGAAAGGACCATTCAATGAATTCAAGTAATCCTGAACTTTGACGCAGTTTATGAGTCCGTCAGTGTATTTATCATTGTCGCTTACCAGGCGAGATAGTAATCAAACACTAGCTATTATATACTAAGAGGTAGAATAAAAACGATATAAGTAGGTAAACAGTTTATTGATCTATGTAGTAAATAAATAATCTTATTAATAGACCAGTTTTCTAATTCATTAGAATTCTTACTACTATCTTCTATATCGAGGGCTTCATAACAAGCGGGCGTATGTATTAAAGTGTGCAGAGATATTTAAACATTTTAAGACTGCTCATTCCATACAATATGCAGTATTAGTTATGTATTTGTGTCGCAGGCAGATAGCATAATAAGCCGTTCAATCAACAGCCTAGCCTCTTTACTAAACAGCGCCGTTCAACTAGATTCCTGAATGATATCCAGCCATTTGATCAAACAGCTAGCCAAATGACTTGGATAGATGACGTTTCATTACTTGCCTAGCCTGTTTATTAGTCTGACACTAAGGCAACAAACATACTATGAACAGTGACCACCGCGTGACGTGCGCCGACGAGCGTAGCGAGGAGGGGAGAGTCAGACTAAGACATTGTATAAATGGCCTAAGCATTAGCCAGCTAATTTATTAAATGTTGTAACAAACGCTACGGCTGGATATCATTCTAGCCTGTTGATTGAACGGCGTATTAAGCTATCTGCCTGCGACATTTACATTACGTCGTCGTTATCTCGTAGTACTATTTTTATTATATTTATTTACATTTAAAACAGTACAAAACTAATTACATTTATAATCAAAATCAGAAAAATAAATCAGTTGAAAATGTCAACAATATTAGAATTACAAAATTAAATTATATTACATTAACGCGGCAATAGCCCAATGGATAAGGTGTTCCGACACCTGGCGATCGAGAGGTCGTGAGTTCGACCCCCAACCATTGCACTATTGACGTGAACTCACTCCAGACATAAGCATATTTAGAGTTTAGTTGGAGGGGTTAACAAGAATACTAGTAATGTGCAAACCACATTACTAGTAAATAAATTAAAAAAATACTAGCTACGCTCCGCAGCTTTGCCCGCGTTTAATCCTGGTTATAAAACTTCCTCTTGTATCACTATCTATTGATGAAAGTACCCATACTTACCATACCGTTCTTATACTCAAGAAAATTGTGAGATTAGGTTTAGGGTCAATTACCGGCACTTTGTGTTAAGAGTTCACGTTTAATTTACTTTCACCGAGAAAGAAAGACACAGTGCGTACAATAAACTAAACGTCAGCGATGGCCGGACAACAACTGAGGCATAAGCGACAATAGCCCAATGCCTAAGAGCGTTCGTCCACAGCACCGGCACCGGGACGTCACCGGCACCGAGATTTGAAAATGATGTGCCGGCGATCGTTTGTCCACCGCCACCGTACAACACCCTACCACCCCCAAAGCAACGGTATGGTAGAGAGGTGGCATAGGTCCTTAAAAGCTTCACTTATGGCCAGGATGACCGATGCCAATTGGTTGACGGAATTAGGCACAGTTTTGTATGGTTTACGATCGGTGCCGCGAGCAGACACAAACGTTAGCGCGGCAGAGTTGGTGTACGGCACTAGTCTAAGGTTACCGGGAGAGTTTTGTGAGGATACTAAGATAGACACATACAACTCAGAAGAGTTTGTAAAAAAATTAAGATCAATCATAAACAAACTTAGACCTAGGCCAAGCACACATCGCGATTCCAGATCTATTTTTGTGCACACGGATTTAAAAACATGTCAACATGTGTTTGTAAGGAACGATACAGTAAGGAGGTCCTTACAACCACCATATGATGGACCGTTTAGAGTCATTAGTAGAGGTAATAAAACATTTTTAATTCAGATGCCAACTAAACGATGTCAGATTTCTGTTGATAGGTTAAAACCTGCCTATACGTTAAGCGAGGTCATGCCTTCAAATCAGCAATCTAATGTAGGTAACAATGTCAATGCCAGTAAGAACGAGAGCACTGAATCTGCAAAACGCGATTTGTCTGTAAGTCAATATATAACACGTACAGGTCATCATCATCAGCCTGTATCAGTCCACTGCTGGACATAGGCCTCTCCCAAGATGCGCCACTGAGCCCGATCTTCGGCTCTTCTCTTCCAGTCACTGCCCACCGCTTTGCGTATGTCGTCGCTCCACCTGGTCACAGGACGTCCTACGCTACGTTTGCCGATTCGCGGTCTCCACTCTAGGACAAGTCTGCCCCAACGGTTATCAGTCGTACGTACAGTACGTACAGTACGTACAGGTCGCGTCAGCAGAAAACCAGTCAGATTTTTATTGTAAGTAAGCAACTATGGATATTATAAAATAAGGTAACAGACAGTTTAGAGTACAAACAATATATCTTTCGTGATTAGTACATATATTGGTAATATTATTTTTGATTATTTTATTTTAAAAAAAAATGGGCTCAAACGTATCAAAAACTGAAGATGTAATAATAGCCCAGAATGGAGCAAACAGTGCGAGTCAAACGAAATATGAAAATAAAATTGAAACGTTTGGAATTATTTTAATGTGTATTATGGGCGCATTATTAATAATAGCAAGTTACTTCCTAATTAAGAGATGTAACCGAAGTGCAAAAAAGTGGGCTAAGAGAGAGCTCACCAGCGTTGCAGTGTTGGGTCAAGCGGATAAGGCCGCCCAACCACAGCAAGCGATACCAAGAGCTAACGTGCAGTATACTTAGTGTTTGAACTCTAAACTGTTTTCTAAATGTTTTGTGAATTGTGTTTTGTGTATTTTTACTATAGTTAAGTACTCAGAGTAACAATTGTATTCTGGTAAATAAAGATTTAGTTTTAATTTAAATTCATATAAAATAGTTATTAGAGATTTGTTAATAGGGGATAATAAGTTGCAACGATAGCAAAATGTCTTTGTGTGCGAAACTGGGTCAATTACGTATCAGCACTATTGGAATGTATTTAAGCGGTAATACTTATTAAATAAAGAGAGATTTTATTGAGACTCCAAATGAGTTGTTTGTTTCTCCGCCTCCCGCTCCCGACTCTGCCTGCGAAGACAACAAGGTCACCAAATCAACCAACATTGGTGACCCCGACGTGATGATCTCTGTCGGGGGAGCCCGAACACGCACATCGAGGATGAAGCCCGATTAATTAAAAATATGGAGTCATCACTACCACCTGCAACGCCTGAAAACGTCAACTAGATCTGCACTGCACCAGAGGTTGCCGAGACACCACACGCGCAATAATCGCTATCGCTGAGCACCGCCCATAGACAAAAAAGAACGCACAGCCGCCGCACCGCAAACCGTTCGAAGAAAGAAGAATTCAGGTGTTAGGACCAGCATGTACCCAATCGCTGATCTGTTGCCGACAACTATAAAAACTCGCCTTCGGAAGTTGGAAGTCCATAGGAAAGGTTCACCATCAAAGTGTAATGAAGATCAAGCTGCTTTGTGACGTGATGACGTCAGTAACCAGCCGAGCTAAGGAGAGCTACAAGTGCCACTAGTTCGAGGTTATCAGCGCTGTCGATCCTGCTTGTGTACCAGGAAACCATTGAGATGTCCGAAGCCAGAAGATGCACTGGGATCATCGAAGGTTACACGGAAGGTCATACGTGGAGCGCAGACTTGGAGAGGATTGCTCAGTCTCGCTATGTTCCGGACGTGTAACGGCTGAGGAGTAAATGGAAAGAGCCTAGGATGGAAGAACAGGAGTACTACCAGATGGACGCGTTATTTTTGTCACGGTCGGCCATGTTGAAGCGTGAGTAAATTGAACCAGTAGGTCAAGACAGAGGTATTTGCTGACCTAGCAACTAAAACTGTCGATGCGCAACAAGGGACATCGTGTTAGGTTAGTTTATTACGATAAGTATTCTATGCAGTTTTATAAAATTTTTGTAGATTTTTTTTTGTATTATTTTTAGGGGGGGAATATTGTAGGGGTAAGTTGCAACGATAGCAAAATGTCTTTGTGTGCGAAACTGGGTCAATTACGTATCAGCACTATTGGAATGTATTTAAGCGGTAATACTTATAAAATAAAGAGAGATTTTATTGAGACTCCAAATGAGTTGTTTGTTTCTCCGCCTCCCGCTCCCGACTCTGCCTGCGAAGACAACAAGGTCACCAAATCAACCAACAGCTATGTACCATGCCCATACATTTTACCACCGGGTAACCGGCGCCGGCTACCCGGAAACCGGTACGTGTGAAAAGAGCCTAATGGTCGCGCCTACCTACTCGAAATATCTGCCGGCCGGGATGACGTCGCCCGGTGCCGGTCATGCTGTGGACAAGCTGCCATCAAGTATGACAAGAACCGCTACTTCGGCTCCGGCATTTTGTTCCCGTTGACGTTCCGGCGCCGTTGCTGTGGACGAACGCTGTAAAGCGTCGCCCTGACGATCGAGAGGTCGTCAGTTCAATCCCCACATTCCCCACCCATTGCACAATAGACGTGAACCCACTCCAGACACAAGCATATTTATCTTAGTTGGAGGTTAACAACACTACGAGGGCGGCACTAAAAGTATCGGGAATGGAATATTTCCACTGTTCCTGTCATATTAAAATCTTTTTAATTGAAAACTCCTTGGTTTTAAAAATCGAATACCATTTATTTATTTAAAAGAAGATTCTCGGTCTTGTCACAAGGTTTTGTCAAACTTGTTTAGTCGATGAAAAAATTGAATTGACTCGAGAAAATTCAAGAGCGATGATTTATTATGACTTTCGAAGTGGTTTAACATAAAACACAGTGTATTGACCGGATGATTTCTGCATTTGGTGATGAAGCCCCATCCAAAACCACAATTTATGGCTGGTTTGCTGAATTTCAACGTGGACGTGTCAAGCTACGTGATGATCCCCGTCAGGGTATTCAAACTTTTAAGTAGAATGTGGGAAACTAAAAAAAATTATGAGTACAAATTAAAAAACCACATGTGTTCGTTTGGATGCTGACTAAAAACCGACGTTTTAATTTTGCAGCATAATTTAGTTCTTACTGGGTAATACAGATGTCTCTTATACCAAATTTCTATTAAATAATGCAACTGGCAATACATTTACAATACTTATTATGTCGGTGTCACTGTCACTGTCCAATTCGACTCCATCAAATAATTCCGTTATTTATGAAATACTTTTCAAACTTTTCCAAAACTTTTCTTTCAAAGATTTTGCTTTGGTGGTTTGGTGCGCATGGTATTTTTCTGTCTGATACCGGCAAAGTAACTTTAAATTGCATTGTGATATGCTTTGAAAGTCCGTTGAGTAGAGCCAAGCTCCTCCGGCAGTGTTTGTTTTGTAGTGTTGTGCAGTGTGAGATAGGACTCGTATTTTGAGACAGGACTCCCAGTTGTTCACTGTGTACGGCGTTAGCAGCCAACATGTCTGGCTCTGACAAGAAGTGTTGTGTTCCTGGATGTATGGAAAGCGGAGGTAATTCATTTCATGAGTTAGCTTTAGATCTCGAGAGCACTTCCCCAGAGAGAATTTCCCCTGAGTTTTTTTACCTCTCCAAGTGCTTATCGGTTTCTAGAGCATCCTCGATTTCTCATCTATATGTTAGATGAGAAATCGAGGATGCTCTACAAGGCTCTCTCAAGACTCTAGGAGGCAATAACATTTGAAATTCTTTGCATGTGATTTATTGTATGCAGTAATCTGTTAAAGAAACTGAATCCATGCAACTGACTAATCTTTAAAACCTTTTTTCCTTTGCTCTAGGATCACATCAAGTCCTACACGCATTTCCTAATCCAGACAAGGACAAAGCAAGATTTATCATATGGCTTGAAACCATTGGTGGGACTTTGAAGAACCTAGAAATTGGACATATTTACAAATATCGACGTGTATGTAGGGCACATTTTGAAGAAAAATATTTATGTCGCTACAACAGAATCAGCAAAATAGCTGTACCAACTTTAAACATTCCACCCGGTTAGTATTATTTTATTCCTATTTGACATACATAACTGCCACCGATTCTACACCAGCAATCTATGGATCGATTGTATTCAAAGATTGCCTACTGTTCTACGTGTCCAATATAACAATGCCTTCAGAATGTTGTTGGGTCTGCCTCGATTTTGCAGCGCTTCAGAAATGTTTGCGCAGGCTCGGACAGTTGACTTGCATGCTGTTCTGAGGAAGAAGACGACTGCTTCGGTGATTAGGAGGATTCGGGACAGCCCCAACAGCATTCAAAGACAGTAGCGGAGAGATAATATTCACCTGTCATGGTGCACTTTGTGCGTATGCTGGTTGACAGAAAACGATCAGTATATGCATAGTGTGCTGTGGCAGCTGGTTTCATCTCTTCTTCTTCGAACTAAATCTATTTTATGCATTTGTGTTGATTTAATTTTTACCTATTTATAAGCGAACTTATAATTACTAGCAAATGCATGTATCTTGTTTGAAATAAATAAATATTGAATTAAATTTACTCAGTTATGCTTTTGAGGCAGATAATGATCTATTTGTGAGTGTATATGCAGTAATACAGTGCAGAGATCAAAACCCACCGTGAAAGCATTTTTCTATGTTGGAGTGAATTCAGAATGTAATTTACCACTATTACGAGTACCACAACTAAAGTAATGCTTAAAATAAAAACAAATTTTCTTTAAATTGATTGAGAATATAATTTTCTATGTGTAGCTCTACTTAGTCTGTGAATTTAATTATTATTTTTTTAATTATGCTATAATAGTTTCAATTGTAATTGGAAGTCGTTTTCGTTTTAGTTGTTGGGACTTAAAACTCGACTCGATATAATGTTATTTAGAGTATATATATCAGCAGTATATCTCAAAATAATGTTATTCTTGTGTTTTATTTTAGATCCCGTAATGGAGGTTAAAAACAGCTTTGCCAAAATCGGTGGTAAAAAAAATAAAATAAT
Source organism: Cabera pusaria (assembly GCA_954871355.1). Classification (NCBI taxonomy): domain Eukaryota; kingdom Metazoa; phylum Arthropoda; class Insecta; order Lepidoptera; family Geometridae; genus Cabera; species Cabera pusaria. The sequence continues at coordinate 7,449,389 of OX940912.1, read as the reverse complement.
ACTGCCCATTAGGAGTAATTCTGTCACAAAATAACAAAAATGGATGAAGATTAGTAAAACTGGTTATCTTAGTCCTTTGAATTTTTTTATCCTTACTAGCTACGAGCCTCGGCTCCTCGCCAGCGTTAAATGACTATCCTATTCTACTCATAAAAAAAAATTCGAACGCCTAATAATTTTCTGTTGTTTTCTTGTTGCAGGATTCCAAAAAGAGAAAATGAAAAATTTCAAACCTCGAGTTACGAGATAAGTCAAAAAAGCTTGTTGCCACAACATCTGCTGAGCAGGTTATGTGCAAAAAGCTGGTTCAAATGAGGATCAAGCTCAGTAAATGCCGGAACAAAGCCAAGAAACAGTGCACCGCTCTTAAGGCAGCTAAACGTGTTGTCAAATTCAGAATTTGTTAAAATTATGGAGAACTTGCCTGCAGCAGCGAAAATGTTAACACTGATCCAATGTCGGGAGTATAAAAAAAAAGATAAAGGCCGCAGATTTTCCATAGATGAAAAACTTTTGGCCCTGTCTATTTTCAAGCAGAGCCCAAAAGGTTACCGATTTTTGATGAAATTATTAATTCTCCCAGCACCTCAAACTTTAATAAAGCTGCTGAGTGAAGCAAATATAAAACCTGGGATTAATAAGAAAATATATGAGCAACTTAAAAAAAGGCAGAAAAAATGAAAATAGAAGAACGACTATGCATTTTGTTATTTGATGAAATGTCACTAAAAGCTCATGTCTTTAATGAAAAAAAAGACAGAGTAATTGGATTTGTATCAGACGGGAACCAAATTAAGTCTGATTTTGCAGATCACGCCCAGGTTTTTATGATAAGGGGCTTAATGAAAAATTATAAGCAACCAGTCTCATTTACATTTTCCATGGCTGCCACAAAAGGACCTGAATTATCTAAACAAATAAAAAATGTAATAAACGAAATACAGAAGACTGGACTACAGTGCCACAAGTATAACTTGGCGGTGGTGGTTTTTGGAACTAATTATTTTAATTGAAACTGTGAGTTTGACGTTTGAGAGTTTACCGCGACATTATTGTTGATAAATCTGCTACATTAAAATAGTTCAATAATGCCAAAAGTAATTAAAAGTGGTTTAAGAGAAACTGTTATCAAAGTACAAAGTAAAAGCACAGTGGCGCACAGGGACGCCAAGTTATACTCGCCGGACTGTAATTGTAGTTGCGACAGTGTGTGATCAAGGCACAAACAACAGGCACGCTGTAAAATTATTATTGGAAGAAACTCGTGGTGTTTTTTTAAGAAAAGATGAGATTCCAAAAGAAAATGTCATTGTTATTAATGACCAGGAAATTGTACCACTATACGACCCACCACATTTGTTAAAATGCATACGAAATAATTTAATCACAAAAGATTTAAAGTATACAATAAACAATGAACACGGCACTGCAAAATGGTCGCACCTAGAACTTTTATAGAAAATCCAGTACCCTTAGTACGAGTTTTCATACCAAACTCGATAGCGTATATCGAGCAAATTTTGTATGAAAAACAGTACAGCGCCTCTAGTGGTTACTACACTTAACTAAATTTAGACCAATCAGGGAGATAGAATAAGTCGGAAACTATGTGAGATCTGTTAAAAGCGTTTACGATAAAAACTCGTACTAAGGGTACAGGATACAAAGGCGTCAGACTTATACCAAAATTGAAAGAGAGCCATGTTTTGCCAAATAAAATCCCGAAAATGAAAGTGAAATTTGCAAGCCAAATATTCAGCCAAACTGTTGCCAATAATATGGGGTATCTTGCAGGTAATTGTACAACATTAATAAAACGTAACTACAATTTTTATTACTTAGATAAAACTTTAATTAAGCTATGTATACAGCAAGTGAGTTAAGATATAGTAATGTAACCTATACCATTGTTATTGATATGTGTCTAGTACATTTTTAGTGTTAAATAAATGCATAGCTTTGTATAGCAGAAAAACAAAATTGTCTGTTGTGTTTAATAATGTAGACAGGCCGGTGACCACTATTCTTATCTGATACTGAGTGTTGATGGAGTATATGATGGATCACATCTGCTTATGAAGTACTTGTTCACTCGAATGTGAACAGGTGTAAATCTTAATCCCAGTAACTAATCCAAAACATGACAAATATCGGTTTACTATAATGATGACAACTGATGGATGATACATAGAGGTTGCAAAACATTAATTTGTCTTTTCATCTGTTTGCACTAAAACATAGTAGAAATTCTTATAACTTCATCCAAAAAATTAATATATTAATTATCTTTACATATAGCATGTAATACCATAGCAATAAATGATTATTATTCCTGTATAGAATACATTAGTAATATTTGTTTATATATTTTTTTGTTTTACAGATAAACGCATTCTACCTGCAGAGTGTAAGAAAACAGCAGATATACTTCTGTTCTTCGACAATCTGTTCAATTCAATGAATGGGAACTACAGAAAAAAAGAAAAATATGGGAAGCCTCTCCTAGGAGCAGTTACACCAAACTCAACTCACCACAAAGCATGGAATGAGGCTAAAAAAGCATTAAATGATATGAAATTTATCGATAGGAAGAATGGTAGAGTAGAGACAGTGCCTACATTAAAAAACTGGGCATGGACACTAGACGGTATTAAAGTTTTATTAAAAAAAATGCATTCAAAGTATAGCATAAGTTCTGTTTGGATGCGACACCTCAATCAAGACCCCATTAAAAACTTCTTTGGGGCCATTAGAAGTCATGGGTGCCGCAATAATAACTCAACACCCCAAAGTTTTGAATCAGCATATACTGCTTTACTGATAAATAATGCCACTGGTGTCCATGCCCCTGGAGGAAACTGTGAAAAATATTTTTTTAATACATTACATGCTCGTTATCACTGAGGACTGCAAAGATGCGAAGACCTGTGATTTTAATGATATGCCAGAAATTGTCATTCACCGTTGAAGAAAAAAATGATCCTCGCAGATTAGGGCCACTGCAGTACGTTAGTGGCTATTTTGTAATAAAAATGAAGAAGAAAATCTTTAAATCATGTGGCCAATGCAAGAAAGACCTTATAAATGAAAATGAAACGGAATACATAAAATACAGGGAATATACAGGTCAACGTTGGCTTTGCAGTCCAAGCAAATAAATGGTAGGTTGCATTTCGAACATTCAAGATATCTATGATGCTGTACTGAAAACAAATTTGATTGTTAGCAATATTAAATGCTTTATAAAGACCATTATACATATGTTGATTGAATTTGATTTTATGAAATGCAAAGAACATAGACGCGATATGATTAGTTACTTATTAAACTTAGCAAGTAGATTTTTTATCCACAATTACTGTAAAAAATTAAATAAAATTCTTAATGGATTAAAAGATTGTGATGACGAAGAGGACAGTTTCCAAATTAAAGCTAAGAAATACTGCCATAAATGTATTAAACGAAAGAAATAAAAACTTGTTAATATGAAAATATTGTTTTACTTATTTATTCTCATGAGGCATATAGAATCAAAGGCAGCTAAGTGTCCAATTTCGTATAGTGAATCACTATATGGTTGCATACTATGGTTTATTTTTAGAAATTTGACACGTAGCTGCCTTTGATTCTATATGCCTCTTTAACATTAACGTACATTAGCTGTACATTAGAGCATGGTGTTAAGATACTATTACCTAAGCTGTAAAATAGTTCCTACTGTGAAGTAGAGATGGCGCTGAAAACGTATTGCCGCATTCCATAGCCAAGATAGGTCTCTATTTCCGTATATAAAAGGTACTCTGTGATCCCCGTCAAGGTCGTCCAAAAACTGCAGTCACCCAAGAAAACGTTGATGCTGTGCGTAAGCTGATTGAGGAAGATCGACATGTGACATACCGCGAAATTCAGGCAACTTTAGACATTGGCATGAGTCAAATACAAATAATCTTGCATGAACAATTAGGTGTAAAAAAGTTGTTATCCCGATATACCGCATTCGCTCTGTGAAGAGCAAAAAGCGGCTCCCATTACTTGGTGCGTCAGAACTCTCGAAATATTCCACGCGGGATCCTCAAATACTGTATACAACATCGTATCAGGATTCGTCATCCTGGATATACACGAACCCGAAACAAAAAAACAATCACGAGTTTGGGTGTTTTTCATCACCTGAAGAAGCTGTGGACGCCTACAAAACGGCCATTTTGGAGACCCCAACTTCCGAATGGAATGGTTGCTTCAATTATTGGTTCCATCTTATGGAAAAGTGTCAAATTTCGCGGAGAATACTTCGAAAAGCAATAAATACATTTTTAGGGTTCCGTAGCCGAATGGCAAAAAACGGAACCCTTATAGATTCATCATGTCTGTCTGTCTGTCCGTCCGTATGTCACAGCCATTTTATTCCGAAACTGTTAGGACTACAAAATTGAAACTTGCTAGGTAGATGTATTCTGTGAACCGCTTTCCGATTTTTATACAAAAATAAAATATATAAAAGTTTAATTGCATCCCATACATGGAACTGAAACAAAAAAAATAATAATTTTTCTTCAACCTATAGGTCTATGGATAGGTCTTCAAAAATGACATAGAGGTTCCTAAAATCCATTTTTTCCCAAAGTCAATCATTTAAAAGATAGGCGCGTCTAAAGTGGTAAAATGTGTGTCCCCCCCCCCCCCCTCTAACTTTTAAAGTATGGGAGTGAAAAATCTAAAAAAAATATATGCTGTAGATCTCAATTAAAACTAACAACGAAAATTGGTTTGAACGAGGTTTTTTACAGTCAGCAGTTTTAGAGATATGGCGACCGCAAAGATGACTGTTTTTCATACCAACACTATGAAAAACAAAGTTAACTTTGTAGTTGCGAAAAATCATAGTTATGGAATACTTAACTGTGTTACGGAACCCTACGAGTGCGAGTCCGACTTGTATTTGGTACAAAATTATCCAACACCCAAGTTCAACGACTATTACTGCTAAACGAATAAAGTTATCTTAACCGCTATAAATTTCCTATAAAGTTCATGAAATGCGCTATTATCACGAATTTTCCCAGATTTTTCAAGCCAGCAGTTTAGCTTTTAGAGGGGGGGGGGGACGCCCTACTAGAACAAAAATTTGCACTTTAAAGTTTAATATTTCGTAAATGGACCATTACATCGAAAAATGGTATAAGCAACCCTTAAATCATTTTAAAAGACCTATTCAACGATACCCCACACGATGGGGTAGAAGATAAAGAAAAAATCATCCCCAATTCTCATATAGGGGAGCTACCCTAAAAAATATATTTAAAAATTTTATTTCAGCACTTTGTCGGCGTCATTTATTTACATACCCCCACAAAATTACAGCTTTCTAGTATTAACGGTCTCTTAGCAAAACCTCGGACAGACAGACAGACGGACATGACGAAACTATAAGGGTTCCTTGTCAGGACTACGGAACCCTAAAAAACAAAATATATATATACGGTGGAATTGAGAAACCTCCTCCTTTTGAAGTCGGTAAAAAAATCACGGATGGTACTAGCCGCTTGTGGGCGCTGGCGCCGCATGTGGTACGCCACCGACGCCACAACACCCTTCTACCAACCGAGCCGCAAGCGCTGTCACCATCCATAGTCGAATCAGAATTATGCAACCCCGCCTGTGGTTTCAACAATTTAAAGCCATTGTAGGGTCTGCGCGCCCTACTACATCATAATACGAACTGCTAATGTATTCTGTGACAGTAATTGTTTTACATTACGCTCATACGCTGTCAGCTCGGACAGTCGGTCACTGTAAGACTAAGGTTACACGCTCAGTCTGGCATCAGTTCAGTCCATCAGTCTGCTCAGAATGACGGGAGAATTATCGTCTAACCGGTCCAGAATGACAAAAATTAAAAATTTTAAATATTATTTTTTCATCCATCATTCTGGCATCAGTCTTAGCCGGATCAAACTGATGGACTGAACTGATGCCAGACTGAGCGTGTAACCTTAGTCTAACGCAACCAAAATACACGCTCTAAACATTATCGGAGTTTTCATTTTTCCTCACCAATTTAGGACACCTTTAACTTTAGCCTACAAATAATCTACCTATCTAAAGTCCTAAATTGGTGACCCCGACGTTCATCTTATAGGTCGTTGGTACGCGCCGCGTAAAAAAAATTGTATAAAAAATATAAACTCTAAAAAGTGCGCTATAAAAAAACTCGCGATGACCAACACACAGTTCGACGACCAGTACAAACTGCTCCTAGGGCAGAGCGCGGCAGGCGCAACAGCAGCGCCGCCGCCACCGCAGCCCAGCACCAGCCGTAGCTCAGCAGACCTCACAGCGGGCGCCGTCACCATTCAGACGCGCCTATCTGATTTTTGGACAACGCAGCCTCGATTGTGGTTCCACCAATTCGAGGCAGTGATGGCACCACAGAAGCCTGGTGATTTATGTTAGTACCAATTGGTGATAGCTAAGTTAGGTAGAGATGAATTGAATCAGGTTAGCGACATCCTATAGAACCCACCCGAATCCGGCAAATACGAAACTCTCAAAAATCGACTAATACTCAAACTAATACTAACAAATACTAAAACTCGCCTACGAGGAGTCGGAAACTATTCAGCTACAAAAACTACTCACAGAAAACGAACTCGGCGACCAGCGACCGTCACAGCTCCTACGAAAGATGAAGCTTGGTAGAAACAAAATACAGGAGGATACAATCAAGCTGCTTTGGTTAAAACGCTTACCCAGCACCGTCAGAGCAGTCATCGCCGCCTGCAACAAGGTAGAGCTTGATGACATTGCTCAATTTTTTTTTTTTTTACATACATTTTTTCTTAATCTAGAACAATTTTTACCTCTAGAGGAGTTGAAATAAACGCATTAGTATTGTATATAGATGACTGTAACTATAGATGCATAAGACAGTAGTAGTAAGTACATTAATACGTCAATGGGCCCCAAACTAGGCAATGCCTGTATCTTCGGTGCCCAAATTCTATACCTGAGAAGAGAATTACTGAGAGACGAGTCTGTACATGTTGGCATCGTTTTTAACTTTCAGGATTCTTAGTTTATAGTGATTTAGAAATTAAGTAAACTTGATTAATTGATACATTCTGTTATAATTTTTTTAATATTGATTCTTATAAATTATTAAATTTAGTTAGGTTACATATTAAAATGGAATAAATTAAATTAACTAAATAACGAATTTTTATTATTAAAGAGGTTAAAGAGGCTAGTAAAATTATAGATGTTGCAGAGTCAATAAGTGATATGCCGTTTGTTCCTAAGGGACCTTGCTTACCAACTGATCTATTTAAGTGGTATACTCTATCAGAAGAGAATGCGCAAGATCAGGGCACTTTTTACTCCATTATGGTCATCATGGCCATTCTAGCGGACGATAGCATTGAACTAATTCAATGCTATCGTAGAGTACTTCCTCTAAAGGAAGAGGCAACTCTAGAACTTTACCTCAATTTGATTGGCTTGTTTTTTGAAGAAGCAAAGAAGCCCCTTACTACAGTGCTCGTAAAGTACAACTATACAGTGGCTCACTCTACTTTATTTGAAAGGATGGAAGAGTTGAGTATTACCATGGAAGACTTAGACTTGGAGGGATTAAATGATGTACCCAACTCTGTCGTATACACAATGACAGGCGTATTTATAGTGCTGATTGGGAAACAGCTCAATTCGGCTAACTACAGTGGATGGATGACGAGCAGAATCAGGACGTTTGCTCAATCTTGTGGAACGGATGTTAACAACGATGTATTCACGAGGATTACTCCTACATCGCGCAACTGTGCGATAATATACGGAAGTATTGTCAGCAAATGGGAACTAAGGAGAGACATATTCAAGTTCATCAAAGGGGCACAAAATAGCCGAGGGATGATATCCGCTATCTCAAGATCAAGTATGGTCTTGCTGAACGGAGCAGAGTTGGGAATCTTCAATCTGACGAACAGACATATAGTCATAGAAAATCCTATCCTCCTATGTTGGGCAGAGCTTTCCAAATACTCTGTCTATCTGATTGCTGCGATAGACAAGTATCAGAAACTCGGTGAAGACGCTCCATACTGCAAGCTCTTGTCGAGTAATCAGCTTCCAGAATTTAATAGGAAGGGATTAAAGATCTTGGCTACTATTGCTAGAGAAATAGCTATCTTGGAAGGGCAAGATACCCTCAAAAATTACGCCGGGACTGAGAGGACTTCTGACACTAAAGTTTTAGTGGATCGAGCAATGTTCTTAGTTAAAGCCGCCGGAGGAGCTGTCACTCATGTGAACCAAGCTGTAAGGACCGCATATCTTGCCCCCTCAAGAGATAACGCTCCGCTATATGATGATTTAAAGTTTGGAGCATATGTGGAGACTGTAGAAGAGAAAGACGAATCTAGTTCAGATGAGGAAAACTTAGGTGCTTAATTTAGCAAGCGGATAAGATAATAGATCTAAGAAGTTAGTTACTAAGTCTAAGCCTTTTTTATATTATCATTTTAGATGCTGAAGTGGAGGTACCGTAACCCAAAAGAAAGAAGAAAACAACTATTGGCTACAATCATGGAGGAGAAGACAATTATTATAGGTCAATCCACAGTTGTCCTTATAGCTTTACCAGAGATACCCAATACAATGGGAAGAAGGCCTACTTCATTGTCAACCTTCCAACACAGGCCTTCTCGACAAGAACAAATACTTGAGATACTTGAAGTGTTCGATAACTTATTGATTGACTTCGATCAAGAAAATTTAAGTTAATAACAAATACTTAAGATATATAGAGTTACTCTTATTTCTTCCCCTGACAATATAATATAATATATGATAAAAATAGCATAGACGCTGGTTGCTTATGTTAATTAGATATTAAGTCATTATTTTAATCCCAAAATTCCGCAATTTGTGTGTGTATGTGTATGTTAGTGTATGTGTGTGCGTGATTGTGTCTATTTTGGTGCTGGAGTTGCGTTAATGTTTTTTATTGAGAATTTGCATGGGGTAGTGTGGCAACCTAAAGGTTACCCACCTTTGACAATTGCTGATAAGATAATTGAACAATCGCGCGCTGAGGTATTCAACCTTAATAGTAGGCCGCTGTCATCATCATCACCACCAACGAACATCCACGAACAAATCGCGAACCTCACACAAGAAATCGCCGCAATGGGTAGACGGTTTGAAGTTTGAACCTTTGCTATCTAGGCAAGAACAAAATTATAACAACAGGTTCCGTTCACGTCTCAAAATCTCGCGCCCGGATAAATCAAGAAAAATACCGGGAACAGAAAGCCAAGCCCGGGGATGCAAATTTTAAGTGTTTTTATCATTATACCTTCGGGGACTCAGCGAGCAAGTGCAGCGATGACCAATGTTGTAAGAAGACGGGAAACTAAATTCAGCACCAACCGTGGCGAGTGTTGGTGCTGGCTCGTCGTATCGCCTGTGTGTCACGGACAGGTCAAGCGGATCGCGTTACCTTATAGACACCGGAGCAGATGTCTCCGTGATCGCGTGTAAAAAAAAACATAAACCACAGTCCGACTATGTGTTATATGCAGCCAACGGCACACCTATAAAAACATACGGCGAACAGTTACGCTCGATCTTGGTCTGCAGCGTCCTCTGCGCTGGAACTTCACACTGGCTGACGTACAACGGTCCATCATCGGTGCCGACTTCCTGGCCGAAAACCAACTCATGGTCGATCTACACGGCAGGAGGTTGGTCGATAAAATTACCAATATCGGCAGAAAAGCGGAACTATCACACGACACAAGCGGCACCATCAGAGCTGTAAACGTCGCGGACCCATACCATCAAATATTAGCTCGTTACCCAGATATCACCAAACCCGAATCATTCAAAGATACGCCCAAACACAACGTCGTATATCACATTATCACCCGAGGACCACCAGTATTCGAGAAACCACGCCCACTTAACCCACAGAAGTACAAGGCCGCAAAACAAGAATTTGAGCGAATGATGGAGCTAGGCATATGCAGACCATCTACAAGCCCAAGGGCCACTTCACGTAGTTAAAAAGAAAAGCGGAGAGTTGCGACCGTGTGGCGACTATAGGCGTTTAAACACCGTTACAGAGCCCGATCGCTATCCCACTTCTCGACTCATGGACTTCACATACATACTAAAAGACAAGACCATACTTTCGAAGATCGACATCCGACGCGCTTACCATCATATAGCCGTCGCGCCCGAGGACATTCCTATAACAGCGAACGTCACACCCTTCGGAAGCTTCGAATTTTTGAAATTTAACTTCGGAATGCGTAACGCAGCACAAAGTTTTCAAAGATTTATTAACGCAGTGTTAAAATCCACTAATAACACTTTTTCATATTTAGATGACATTTTGATTGCCTCACAGAATCATACTCAACATTTAGAAGACCTTGAATTACTTTTCAAAAAACTCAACCAATACGGCATTACAATAAACACTAGCAAATGCGAGTTCGGCAAAACAGAGCTCAAATTCCTAGGCTACAACGTCACATGTGATGGAATTCGGCCGGACGAAAATAAGGTCAAGGCTATCGCAGACTACACACAGCCGGAAACCGTAGAGGAGCTACGACGCTTCCTCGGCCTTATCAATTTCTACCGTAGCAGCATACCGAAGGCCGCAGAAACGCAAAGTATTCTAGACAAATACTTACACAATTCCAAACGCAGAGACAAGACAAAGATTACCATGGGTCAACCACCAAGCAGGACCACCGTCGTGGCACAGAACGCCGCGGGCGCCGCTCCTCAAACAGCCAGGGTCGAGGACCACAGCACCGACCCGTCACACAACATGTCTCTGGCCGCCGTCGTCGTCGTCAGCGCTGCGGTCTCCACTGGCATCCTGTATGTTGCATGGAGATACTGCAAGAAGCGGATTAAGGCAGCGATCGACAAGCGCGTTAGCGTCATCATCGCGCAGCGGGTGGCCGCGCTCAAGGCCACGCACACGCCACCACCAATGGGAAATGTATTCGCAGTGTAAAATTCAAAGTAGTGAAGTGCAGTGCGGACAAAAACAAAAAAAAAATCTGAAGTGCGCGGTATCGTACGTAAAAGAAAAACAAAGACAATTGGTAGCTCATAATTATTTACTTAGCATTTAGTTTTCACATCATTTTACTAAAAAACATGTTTTTTTTTGTATTTTTAATGTACATTACCTAGTTACATAAGTACTTAATCATACACTACATATTTTTAACAATTTTATTTTATATAATTTTCTTTGTGACGATCCTAACATTATGTTTTGTTTACTTTTACCCCTTTTTAATGTTTACGCATTTTTCAAGCAACATTTTTTATTAAAAAATACTTATATTTAGATTTGTTTTATATTACATCATAATACGAACTGCTAATGTATTCTGTGACAGTAATCGTTTCACATTACGCTCATACGCTGTCAGCTCGGACAGTCGGTCACTGTAACGCAACCAAAATACACGCTCTAAACATTATCGGAGTTTTCACTTTTCCTCACCAATTTAGGACACCTTTAACTTTAGCCTACAAATAATCTACCTAACTATCTAAAATCCTAAACCATCATCGGCTCCGCAGAAGGAACAACTAAACAAGGAAGGACCTGTGCAAGTACCAGTTGGTCGTGGCGAAGTTGGGGCGAGATAAGCTCGGTGAGGTTAGTGATATATCCTTGAGAACCCACCCGAACATGATAAATACTTAGCATTAAAATCTAAACTTATTCTCGCATATGAAGAATAAGAAAAAATGCAACTTCAAAAAATTACCGAAGTATACTTAGGTGATCAACGTCCATCCCAGTTACTTAAACAAATGAAGGAGCTAGTAAGAATTAAGGTTCAAGAAGACACCATCAAAATTAAATGTCTTAAGCGAATAACCAAGCATCGTCAGAGTAGGTATGACTACTCTGACGATGCGTATACAATAAAGTAGAATTTAGACAATATAGCTCAAATCGAAGACAAAATAATAGAAACATTGACCGCCAATAGAAATGTTGAATATTTTTTCAAACACTGTCGACGAGTACCTACGTCAAATCACTCACGAAATATGTATGGAAATACAATTTTATTTTCAGACTACCCGACTTGTCCAAATATGAAACCAAAAAATTAAGCTAAGAGCTCCAGAAAATTATCCAAATATATACGCCGGCGTAAGATATACAACTCGGAAAACTTAAATAAGGCCCTTCAAGCTGACTAATCAAGTGCCACGGGCTACTTTGCAATATAGGATTAAGAACTCTGAACACCAGTCACGTCCAGGCCCTCCTACTATTCTGACGGAAAAGGAAGAAAAAGATCTCGAAGATTGGATTTTGCTTAGTTGTAGATAAGGTTTCCCAAAACGCAAACGTGATTTAATTAGCAGTGTATCAAACTTTCTGAGTAATAGTAACAGGGGCAACGTTTTTTTAGAACGGCGAAAAGTGGTACAAATTATTTCTTCAATGACACCCAAACATTTCCATACGCACACCTGAGGCAGTCACAGCAGCCAGTGCTGCTGTGTCGGAAAATGATGTGAGAGGCTGGTTCAGTCAAATTGAAGATTATCTTAAAGAAAGAAAACGATTTATTTGATATACTCGCAGATTTTTTCCGAGTATTTAATGGCGATGAGACCAACTTCCTTCTTTGCCCTAAAACGGGAGTTGTGATGGCTTCTAAATGCGAAAAAAATGTCTATAAGGTAGACAATACGCTCGCCAAAACTTTCTTGACTGTAATGTTCACATTTTGTGCTGACGGAGATCTCACACCTCCAATGGTTATAGACATTTTTCCTTTATATACTGATTTATCCGAATTGCCAATAAATGGTATAAACCCATGCAGATAATTGGCCAAAGTATGCCAGTAAATGGGAAAAACGAGAGAATTTGGCATAAATTAAAAAAAATAAATAAAAGCGATGATATTAGATGACTTTTCATTTATTTTAAACGAAAAATAACTCTTAAGCTGTAATTTTTGGTAAAATTTGTCATCTGAGTCTGAGTATCTTCTGCGCAAGATAATGATGAAAAATCCTGAAAATAAATAAATTATAAAATTATTTTTCAGTTGCCGCAAACAGAATCAGAATGGATACAAGTAGCAGCTGAATTCGAAGATAAATGGAACTTCAATCACTGTATTGGAGCTTGCGATGGTAAACATGTTGGCATCGAAAAGCCGCCCGGAAGTGGTTCTCTATTTTACAACTATAAAGGATTTTTCAGCGTCTATAACGTTACGTCTGGGTCTTTCAAGATGAGCCAAAGCCGACTAAAGTTATTCGTTCTCGCAGCCCTTCAAAGAAGATGGTGGCCACGTTCGTTGGAAAAACCGGTCATGTTGCGACTATTGCACTTGAAGATCGTAGAACGGTTAACTCAGAGTGGTATACCACTGTTAGTTTACCACAAGTCATCGCCGAACTTCGAAAATCTAACTCAAAGCGACGCATCATCCCGCACCACGACAACGCAAGCTCACACAGCGCTCGTCGAACGATTGAGTATTTGAAGCAGGAAAAAGTAGAAATTCTTGACCATCCTCCATACAGTCCTGACCTAAGCCCTAACGATATCTTTACATTTCCTAAAATTAAGAAAAGTCTTCGTGGTCAAAGGTTCCAGTCCGGTGAAGAAGTAGTCGACGCTTTCATGTCAGCCATTTTGAACACCCCCACTTTAAAGTGGAATAAATTTTATAATAACTGGGTTGAGCGAATGGAAAAGTGTATTAAGCTACGTGGTGAATACTTTGAAAAACGATAAAAAGTTCCACAAAGTTCTAGTTGTGTTTTTTTCTTCAAACGACAAAACTTAAAAAACATATATACGGTCGAATTGAGAAACCTCCTCCTTTTTTGAAGTCGGTTAAAAAGGCATGCCTCGTATGGCTTCTATTTGGGAGGAATTTGATGCCGCAAGTTTCTAGTCCTCCTAGATCCGACTGTATATATATTATTGTATATATATATATGTAAATGAAGATCTTTAATACTTCATTTAATTTCCCGCTCTTAAACTATGTATTTTGGTATTCTGTATTTGAGTACTGTATAATCCCGTCTGTGGGACTAGACATTCTGGATTTACTCTGTGGCGTAGCTAGTAAGTTAGTTACGTGGAGTTATTTTTATAGTTTAACTTTGTAAAATAAAAACTCTTTATTACAGAGCAACGATTCGGCTTTTTGCTTCAATAAAAATTTACATTACCATTATCTAACCATACAACACATTACATATATTCAGGAACCAGTGACACAGTAAATACATAACAGTAAAATATCTTCATACAAACGTGCCGCTCTCGGTTTGAATGTGTGCGTGCGTGCCGCGCGCCGTGTCGGCACGCGATTTCACGCACACGCTAGCATAATATATGGGGGAATAAGGTGGCGGCAGTACGGGCTGTGCAGCGCGACTGTGAGCACGTGCGTACGTTATATGACCGCTCGCGTTCGTCAACTCTCGCCGGCGACTTACCATAATATTAATTATTACGAGTATCATGACTTCAAAAAGGGGTTCGAAAAGGACCACATCAACATTAAAATTGGCCGGTCAATTTACGATCAACTGAATGATATAGAATTTAAGATGCCCTGTCCATGCTTTCCTAAAAGCTTTTTACAAAAATTTTACATAAGAATGAGAATTTACTTTACATTAACAAATAATAATAAAGCGTTCCGGACGTGCAGAAACCGGAGAAAAATGTTCTCGGTATAAAATTTGTAACATAATATAATAAATGTTATTGAATAAAGGCTTTTTATTTTTACTAAATTTATAAATTGGTAAAATATTCAATCATAATATGCTTTTTATTGCATAAATTTCGATCAAGTGCTGCTTGTTCGAAAATATTAACTAAAAGTAAAAGTGACAACCCTGGGGATCAACGCAAGAGTAGGCTAATAACTCGGCGGGCGGCCTTAGATAACCTACTGTTATGTATTTACTGTGCCAGTGATCAAAAGAACGGAGTACCCACGGTCTAAGATCCCGTAATACAACGACCTTCACCGAGCTGGTTAATGGATCAAACACATTTTTTATGTAATTTAATATATTTATTTATTTATTTATTTATTTAATATATAAAAAGCAAAACGATGTACAAGGCATAGAAAGATGTGGTATTTATACAACTTAATATCGAATAGATATCTTATGTCTAACCTTATCCATTAATGAGATCCCTAGATCCTGCACTAGGATATCCTGTGTCGCAGAATCTAGTATCTTCCTTTACACGTATAATTTATAAGTAGATAACAATGCAGAGGTCGCTTGATTGCTGGGAACATTATGTTTTCTATGTTAGTGAAATCTATGTGTGCGTGTGTGTGTGTGTGTGTGTGTGTGTGTGTGTGTGTGTGTGTGTGTGTGTGTGTGTGTGTGTGTGTGTGTGAGAGAGTGTGTGTCTACCCGTTGGAGTTATGTCATGTGTATGGTATGAATTGTTTCAAATAGTCGTGGGCCTGTGTCATCTCGCAACATGTGTTATTTATCTCTTGGGGACGACGTGCTCGTTGTTGAGATCGTACCATAACAGTGGTTTGAGATGAGACAGGCCCGCAGCGTTATCTCGGAGTCCTTAGTATGATTTCTGTTCCATCATAGTCCTTCGTTGACAGCCATTCTCGTATTTTTCTTTTACAGGCGTGCCGGGTTTTGTTCAATATACCTACGGATCGATCTAGTGTTTGGTATAATTGAGCACCTTTATACATATACGATCTTTGGGCAAAACAGGTTTTGACAATTGGAGTGGCCCAGCTGTTCATTTGTCGACGAGATGTTTTTAATGGAACAGAAACAGTCTGTAGTGCAGTTTTATGATAGCGTAACGTTGTTGCCATTATGTAGAGTTGTCTCACTCTGAGAAATTTAGTGTCTGCGTAGAGCTGGTCAGTGGAGTAACGATACGGTAGTCGATAAGCCACCTTGAGTAATGCACGTTGAGCTCGCTCTAGACGCAACATTAAACATTTTCCAGCAGAGCCCCAACTGGCAATGCCATAATTTATTACAGACTGGCACAAGGTAACGTACACCATTTTTAGCGTGGTGTTGTCGGCAACTGTACCAAGTCTTCTAAAGATTGGTATCAGTTTTCTGATTCGACCACTAAGTGCTATTATTTGCTGTGCCCAAGCAAGTTTCTGGTCTATCACGATACCAAGGTACTTAATACTCACGACTTGGCTAATTTTGGGACAGTCACAAGAGCGCGTATTAGTGTGGTCACCAAGGTGTAGACGAAGTTCAATAGGGTTCATTGGTTTTGACCGTTCTGAAATCCTAAAAGCTAAAAAGTTCGTTTTTGTAGCGTTAAGAGTTAGTAAGTTGTTTTGTAGCCAGCTAGCTACAGTTGATAACCCTTTCTGAGCTACATCAACGACCTCTTTCCAACACTTACCGTAGAAAATCAAAGCAGTATCATCAGCAAATGCTAAGAGTTTTGTTTGGTGGATTGTAAGATTGCAGAGGTCGTTCATATAGATCAGGAATAGAGTAGGACCTAATACGCTACCCTGTGGTACTCCAAAATCTACATTGGCATAGTCACTAATAATGTCATCAATACGGACTCTCTGTCTTCTAGAGCTTAAATAGGATTGAAACCATTTTAGGGGCAGTCCTCGTATACCCAGCGTATCCATCTTTCTCAGGAGAATTGGCCGCGACACGGTATCGAAGGCCTTAGCCAGGTCCAAAAAAACAGCGATACACTTATTGCCACCATCAATTTTCTCCATTGCTGTGTCAACCAATGAGACCACAGCATCTTCAGTAGAACGTTGGTGTCGGAATCCATATTGATTTGGCGATAGCAGATTAGATTTCTCTAGATAACTTATAAGGCGCTTGTTTATCACCCTTTCAAGAACTTTTGAAAGTGTAGGCAATAGTGAGATGGGTCTGTAATTTGAGACAACGCTAGAGTCCCCATTCTTGTAGATTGGACAAACATCCGCTAGTTTTAGGCAGTCTGGAACAGTTCCGTTTTCCATACTCAAATTACAGATGTGCGCTATCGGTTCTGCTAGAATATATTTAGCTCTTTTAAGGATTCCATTTTTTATTCCATCAGAGCCAGGGGCAGAAAAGGTTTTTAGACCCGAAAGTATTTTTAAAATTTCGCAACTATCAGTTGGTGCAAGGAAGAAGGAATTAAATAGCTGTGATGTGTTTGCCTTAATTTTATTAGCAAGGTCATTTTCAGTTAAATTGAGATGGTTTAATATGTTGTCAGCCAGTGACTTGCCAACTGATGAGAAAAAGTCATTCGCACTATTTGCGGACTGCCGGATTTGATTGTTGTCTTTTGAATCGAGCAAGTCGGATGAGGTTTTTTTGGGAGGACTTATACTACAGACTTTTTTTATAGTTTTCCATAAGTTTTTGCTGTCTCCACTAGAAGCTTTTAAGGACTTGCAATCATATTGGTTTTTGAGCGTTGTCAAAAGTGTGTCACATTGATTGCGATAATTTTTATATCGAGTTTGTAATTGCTGATCATCTTTATTGAGCTTTGCTTGTATATGCAGGATGTCACGTTTACGAACACAGTTTAAAAGGCTAGGTGTCATCCAGGGCAAATAAAATCAAAAAAAAATTTAAAAAAAAAATCAAAAAATATATTGCATATGGGTTGCCTAGCAAATTTCAGTCCAGGATATTTTTAATACATTTTTAATTATTTTTTTTAAATATATTTGACCGGTTTGGTTAATAGATAAATTCTATACCAATCGAAAGTATGGATCCCATAGTATATGAAAAAGTTAGGTTGCCTATTTGTTTCCTGTCACAACCCTTGGGTTGCCAGGTATGAACTCGATACTAGTAATTTGCACCGGTCTGGTTAACGAATGAAACTTAAATAAAAAAAGTTTATTCCATTACGAATATTGAATGTGGCAATGTTAATATGTTTATTTAAAGTTGGTAATACTGTTTTGTCTGTCATAAGATATTCTGTCCAAGAACGTTTTTCGGTTTGATACTAAAATGTAACGGATTTCAATAAAGCTAATACATTACATTAAAGATAACTCTAATCACATCAGGTTATGGGCCCAGGCACTTAATCCTGCATGATGGTTTTGTAAAATTGCAGTAAAGCGGCGATATTTGTTATTCATCGGCGAGAAGGAAAAGTGAGGTTATCTTGCTACAGTCTATACGGTGCAGTGCGAGTGCGGCCATTATCGTCGAGAAGGAAATAAAAAAGAAAACTTGTTCTGTGTTGTGAACAAGGTCGGAAGATGGAGAGTAATAACATTAACGTCAACGTGATAAAGTTGGAAGGTTCCAGAAATTGGAATATCTGGAAATTTCAAACAACGGTGCTGTTGAGAGGCCATGGTTGGCTTGACATTGTGACAGGAAAATCTGTGAAGCCCGAAGCTGCTGCTGAAAAACCTACATGGGAAGCTAAAGATGCCAAGGCACAAACATTACTAGTTACGCGGATGACAGAAGAGGCCATATTGCACATCATGACATGCACAAGTTCTGCTGAAATGTGGAGAAAACTTCAAAGTGTATATGAGCAGAAGACAGAGACTAGTGTGCACATTGTACAGCAAAGATTTTTCCAGTACAAATACGAGAAAGGCATCGATATGTCAGTGTTCTTATCTAAAATTCAAGAAATGCAAAACCAGTTAAAACAGATGGGTGAAGAGATCTCTGACAGATTTATTATTACAAAAGTGTTGATGTCATTGCCTGATGAATATGGCAATGGCAAAACGAATCGGAAGTTCATATTTTTTGGATTTACGTTATAAACTTCTAAGTCTGAGTGTGAAAGTTGTTTGGTCGGTAAAATACATCGTTTGCCATTCAGCAAGAGTGAATATGTGAGTACAAGGACATGTGATTTAATCCATGCTGATACTTGCGGCCCAATGGAAGAAACGTCTGTTGGTGGGTCTAAGTATTATGTTCTACTAAAGAATGACTATTCTAATTTTAGGAGTGTGTTCTTTGTCAACACAAAGTATGAGATTAAATATTGCATTGAGAATTTTATAAATAAGGCTGAAAACATAACTGGAAACAGAGTGAAGTTGTTTAGAAGTGACAACGGTTTAGAATTTGTAAACAAAGAAGTGAAAAAAATGTTTTCAAGACGAGGAATAACACACCAAACAACAGTTCCTTATACCCCAGAACAAAATGGGAAGGCTGAAAGAGAAAATAGAACACTGGTGGAAGCGGCTAGGACAATGTTACATGAAGAGAACTTACCAAAGAAATTGTGGGCTGAAGCGATTAATACAGCGGTATTTGTTTTGAATAGAACTGGTAAAAGTCATGAAAATGGAAGGTCTCCATTTGAAGTATGGACAAATAAAAAGTATGATATTCACCAGTTGAAAGCATTTGGCACTGAAGTGTATGTTCATATTCCGAAAGAACGGAGGAAGAAATGGGACAAGAAAGGCGAAAAAGGGATGATGGTTTGCTATGAAGAAAATGTGAAAGGATATAGAATTTATTTTCCACAGAAAAATACAGTGGAGATAAAGAGAGATGTCGTTTTCTTAAGCCAAGATGGTAATAAGGAGAAACTTCAAGGGAAGGAAGGTAAAGAAAATGAATCTTCGATGTCAATAGATCTGAAAGATGAGTTTGTGCAGGATAGTAATCATGAAACAATTGTGAATGAGTTAACTAGTGGGTTAGATGAAACAACAGAGGTGACACAAACACGTATCGTTGTAGAGAACGGACTTGATTTCACCAGCGACAGTGATTACTTACCATGCAATGATGAAGAATATTTATTAGAGGAAACCATTCCACCCAGAGAAGAACGAAGCGAGCGCGTAAGAAGACAAACTTCTTTCTACAAATGTAATAATGTGCAGTCGAAAGAAAGTGGGGTTGAGCCAGTTACGTACAATGAAGCCATGAAAAGAAATGATGCTAGTAGACAGAGTGAAGCTATTGCAAGGGAATTGCAGACTTTAAAAGACAATAATACATGGGACTTTTGCGGTGTACCAGGGGATGTAAAAACTGTAAGCAGTAAATGGGTATTTAATGTTAATACATACATACCTTATTACCTTATATACCTTTTTTCTCAGTGCATGTATTAGATTTTTTAGTTAGTAATATTATATAGTCAGTAGTTACTAGTTCTGGCATGATGTACGCTTTGGTGTAAAACTGTAAGTGCAACATGTATTTTTTTCCATAAATAAATAAATAAATAAATACATACATGCAATCACGCCTTTTTCCCGTTGGGGTAGGCAGAGACTACTTCTTTAATTAATTTAAGGTTAATAATACAAATATTTTCAGACAGTATAATGCTAGGCTAGTTGCTACGGGGTTCGGGGTTTGTTCATATAGGTATTTATTGTTCACATCATGCTGACCCCTATGGATCAAAATTTGGATACTATGATATTTTTTGTAAAAAAATAATTGGCTTTCTTATGTATGCCGTTTCAGGCACTAAGCCTGACCTCTATGTTAAGTAGTTATCAGAAATGTGCGAATAATGTATTATTGAGTGAGATTAAGAGAGTATTGCGTTACGTTAAATATACCTTAGAATATAAGTTGGCTTATAGTTTTTAGTTGCAAGGTTTTTTGTAACGCTGATTAAGGTTTCGACCAAAGAGATAGAAAGTCTACTTCAGGTTATTTATTTAATTCAGTAAATTTATTTTGTGATAATCAGTCGGCAATAATAAAGGCCAGCACTGAGTCTGTAAGACGTTTAAAACATGTGGATATCAGATACCACTTTGTTAAAAGTAATAAGATTTGTATTAAGTACATAAGCACTTGTAAACAGCCAGCAGACATGTTAAATAAAGAATTAGTTTTGAGGTATTAAAAACAATGTAGTGTAGGAGATGCAATGATAGTCTAATTGTCTGTCGAGCTATTGTCAATGATGGTTGGTTAGATGATAATTTAAGATATTTTATTTTAAATGTATAACCTTGAGAGGGGGTGTTGAATGTGGCAATGTTACAACCGGCAATGACCGGTGCAAATTACTAGTATCGAGTTCATACCTGGCAACCCAAGGGTTGTGACAGGAAAAAATAGGCAACCTAACTTTTTCATATACTATGGGCTGCATACTTTCGATTGGTATAGAATTTATCTATTAACCAAACCGGTGAAATATATTTTAAAAAAAATTTGCTAGGCAACCCATATGCAATATATTTTTTGATATATTAAATTACATAAAAAATGTGTTTGATCCATTAACCAGCTCGGTGAAGGTCGTTGTATGACGGGATCCTATCCTACCATTGCTCTGGTGAGACGAAAGAAAAGCCGTGTATCCGTAGTTCAAGTTCATGTTAGAAACGCTTGAATATCACTGCTACATCCGTACCATGCGAGCGTGTCTTTTCTGAGGTTGGCCTGCATTGAACGAAAGACGAACCTGCCTCTTTGCGTACTTCTTCACAAGTCATTGAGCGTCAGCGCCGTCGAGGCATACCAGCCAAGTCATTCGTGTCGTACCTATGACTTGGAGTGGGTGGTTATAGCACACCCAGTTACAGTACAGTTACCAGCGCCCCCGGCATTTCTGAAGTACCTAGGCGCGCTCGCCGTTTTTACAGTTAGTCAAGGGGGTAGTCAGCCTGTCATTTGATGGTACCAAAATTGCGCTAGTGTTGATTAAGCGTCAACCGCAGTCGAACCTGACCGTTAACAGAATTCACCGACTGCAGAGGAGGTCACATAAACATGAATGAATATCTGCCGACCGGCTATGGGAGAACAGTCCATACAGCCAACTACATACCTACAACCAACATCATCTTTACACAGAAATACAAATACTAATAAGTAAGTGACTATATCCGGCGGCATATGAATATTAGCTTCATATATTACCTTTATAGAAATCTGTTGTCTCACTAATAGAGCGACAAGAGCCTAATGGCTAAGGCGTCTGGTGATCGAGAGGTCATGAGTTCGATCCCCACCCATTGCACAATAGACGTGAACCCACTCCAGACACAGGCATATTTAGCTTAGTTGGAGGTTAACAAGACTACTAGTAATGTTCAACCAACACTGCTAGCAAGCTTTAGAAAAAAAACTATGAAATCCTGACAAATGTCGAAATCAAGTCAAAGTCAAAAGTTGTAAATGTCACGAATGTCGTATGCCGAATGATATTTTATCCAATGTTTTTTGTGTTTATTATTTTTAATGGATGTCCTTTGTGTTAAATTTGTTTTCACTTAGAGTATACTCTACAATCCTGTTTGAAATGTATGTTTGAATCTGTAGCTTATATCTCCAATATTACCAGACTACCATAGTATTTGGGGTATACTCTACACTCTACTTTGAAATGTATTGAATCCATAGCTTATACCTCCAATACCATAGTCTTTAGGGTATACCCTACACTCCACTTTGAAATGTGTTAAATCCGTAGCTAACATCACCAACACGAGGTTCGTTCAATAAATACTTAGCCTACAAAAGAAAAACGAAAATTTTCGAAAAGTGCCGATTTATTTTTCTACATAATCTCCTTTTAACTCAATAAACTTGGCCCAGGGATGCTCCAATTTTTTTAACCCGTCTAGATAAGATAAGATAAAAAGAAAAAAAGAAGTCACAGGGGGCCAAATCTGAAGAGTAAGGTGGATGGGGCAGCAATTCGTAGCGCAATTCGAATAATTTGGCCATGGCGACGGCAGAGGTGTGAGCCGGCGCGTTGTCGTGGTTGTTGTCCAGTGTGAGCAAACGCGGCACCCATCACGCTGACAGCTTTCTCATGCCCAGTTCTTCGTGGAAAATATGATGCACCTTCCTTCTGCAATGCCCACAGTGTCAGCTATCTCGCAAACCTTCAATCGGCGGTCTGCCAGCACGAGATCGTGGATTTTTTTTATGTTTTCCTCCGTAGTAGCCGTTTTCGGGGCACCTGAGCGTGGCTCATCAAAAACCGACTTGCGGCCACGAGCAAACTCGTTAAACCAATTCTTGACGGTTGCCATCGAAGGAGAAGAGTCACCGTACACAGCATCCCAGCGATTTTTAATTACACTGCGCGTTTTCCCTTCCAAAAATAAAAATCGAATCACCGAACGATACTGCTCTTTTTCCATTTTAGTTGAACTGACCGACACGTTCGCTTTCAAAGGCATTAAAACAAAACTAATAGAGGTCATTATTTAAAACTTTGACAGTAGGCTTCAAAAACATTGCACTGTACTATGGTAAATTTTTTTGTAATAGCAGTGCCATCGGGCGATGAGGCTACGTACTTGTTGAATGACCCTCGTACCATAGTATTTAGGGTATACTCTACACTACACCTTGTAATGTATTGTATCCGTAGCTTATATCTCCAATACCATAGATTTAGGGTATACTCCACACTCCACTTTGAAATTTACTATATCCGTAATGTAAACAATCTTTGCTTACGTACTATTCTGTGTTTTGAATCCTGTGATAGTAAACATATATACAAGTAATTTGGTTGTTTTCCTGGCACGAGTGTTCTCTACGATTCACCTATTTGTTATGAAGCCCTCGATATGTACAGTAGGTACATATTTTTATATACACTATATTTATAATATATATTACTAAACTAACCATACTAAAAACTTCTAAACTACTATAATAAAAATTGGATATAAATCCATAACAGCCGCTTATCTGTTCCTCACTCTGCACGCTTATATCTTTTCAACTTTTTAGGGTTATGTGCCCCAAAAGGTACGGTACTCTATTACTGAGACTCCGCTGTCCATCCGTCCGTCCGTCACGGGGCTGTATATTCTGAACCGTAACATTACTTACCGCCGGGTACTGTTTAGTGAGAGATGGTCTAAGCCTCCTCGTCTTTATTTTTTTTTGTGCTAAGTTTTGTCTTATGTTTAAGTTTGGTGTGAGTGTAAAGTGCTCCCGACTGTTTGAAGGTGGCGCCACACGTGTTACAGATGTAAGGCCGCTCGCCGGTGTGAATGCGAATGTGCGACTTCAATATTTGCCGGTTCTGAAACAATATTGTTTTATTAGTGTTGTTTATCAATCTAGCACTTATATTGTATACTACACTGGGCCGCAATGCTGATTAGATCTTATTAAAGTCTGTGCAATAAGAGAACCGTCGTGGCGTTTCGAAGAACTAACATTCGAAGGTAAGGAAGGAAGGTACATACCTACCTAGTAGCACACGATAGTGATAACAGTAGGTACCTACCAAGTATCAAACATTTTTTGTCGTACTAGTAAGGACAGCAGTGTAGTCAACGTAATAAAAACAGTACATTAAAACGACCGACGACCGACGGGACCTCTATTTCTACGACGTTTCTCTTTTTGCACAGACTATACCCATAGTATATTTTTATGCATGTATTGGAAATGGTATGTATGCATTGAGACTCGTAAAATTTCAATTGTAAACAAAAATAAATGGTACTAAAGTAGGCAAAAGTTTTATTTTTATTGTGCACCGCCGTCTATTATTACTAATACTACTCCTGACCATCCAAGGTTGTCTGGAAGAGATTGCTCTAAGCGATAAGACCACCGAATGAATATTGTTATTACACTTTTTTTTATATCTTATAGGCTTGCGTTTGACCACTATCTTGCCTGTTGGTAAGTGATGATATGATCGAAGATGGTAAGCACGCTAGGCCTAGAATGGGAACTGGCTCTCAAGGATAGCTGCTGGAACACATTAGATGTTTGGCGACAGATTTTCTAACTTGAGGGTGGTAGCTGGCCAGGCACTAGATAGTGTCCTACCACCATGCGGGGGTTTTTTGGTTTCTTAACGATGTTTTCCTTCACCGGAGGGCCACTGTGAGAAGCGCACATATTTTTTTCTATAGAAAAATCCATTGGTGCACGGCGGTTTGAACTCGGTACCACGGCATCAAAGCCGACCGTTCTCCCGATTACGCCACCGGGCCCTCAAAACACAACAACACGTTAAGTTTTGACGTTGTAACGTATCAGACGTTAAATCGATGAACGCCGACTGCACGCACGAAAATGTGTCACGTTCCGCGTGCGAGCGAGAGCGCGGAACAAGCGATAGAGAGGCACGATTGTATGATGTAAACCGACTTTACAGACAACCATTTTTTTCTTCTTCGTGATAATCAATAAAGACTTACGGCCTTACTAATAAAGTTTTTTCCACTATGTATACACGTTGTATACCACAAAGGCTGACCAATAAAAATATTTTCGACGTAAGCGTTGGTTAAAGTATGTATACAGATGTGCCATTATCAAAGGAAGTTATTCATTTATTAAACAGCCAGGGACCCTAGTTTAGCGAGTTTATACAGGATTAAAAGGCGGATTTCTCTAATATCAGCTGATTGAAATAATGTCTAGACACAGTAACTATTATTGAATCTGTGTCTAGTATTCTGTGAAAAAACGTCAAACTTCAAAAAGTATGCTGTAATTTGAGGATCGTTTGTATGTGTTAGATTTGTTCTCATTGATTACATAAATAATTTCGACATATTTGACGATTGGGAGATAGAGGCAGGCCTCCCTCACTCGCCCTGCGATTTATACCTAAACTTTCGTCAACTCCGGCGGCACTATCTGCAAGTCAGTTGTCACTGCTCACGCGCGCGCAACGTATAATATTATTCAAATGACGGGATAACTGCGCATTCGTATTCTATATTAGAAACGATTTAAGTTTTTCATACTCATTTTGCGGGTTTGACAAAAAAAGCATAATATGTTTCATTTTTTTATGCTACCGACACTAAAATGACAAAACGACGTAAAATTCACTTTCCCGTCTTCAAATTCGACTTAGTTAGTAATTTTGATGTTATTTTGTGAGGTAAATAAAAATAATTCGTTAACTTTTTTTTATTTCATTGAGTCAACCCTTTACTGTATCAAGTGCGCGCCGGTACATCGCGCGCTGAACGAAGTAATAACAACGCTATATCGAGCGCCTTAGACACATTTTTGCTTGTATGGTCTGAAATAAACGTTGGTATTGTGTTTTTTGTAGGGGAGTGAAGTATCTGTTACGTAGTAACTATTATATAATCTGTGATAGAGGAGGCAAATAAAAAATGTTCTTCATAAGAAAACATTATGAAGAACATGCTGATCCATTTTTTTAACAATATAGATTTTTTATTATCAGTACATATACAGGTTCACGAAAATCTATGTGAACGAAACTAAACTCATTGTAACTATTGTATTGTATAGTATAAGGTGTGATAAGAACAACTCACAAAGAACGCCTTGCCACAATGTTCGCACACTATGTCCCGTTCTATAAACTCTCTGTTCTGATGAGCTGTGCGGATGTGTCGCAGATATGTTCTGACGCTATCGAATATCTGCGAATATAAATAATTTATATACTTTAATAATTAAAACTTCTTTTATATAATCTAAATTTGGTAATTTGTAGAACACTAGATTCTGCGACACAGGATATCCTAGTGCAGGATCTAGGGATTTCATTAATCGATAAGGTTAGACATAGATATCTATTCGATATTAAGTAGTATAAATACCACATATTTCTATGCCTTGTACATCGTTTTGCTTTTTATATTATATTAAATAAATAAAAATAAAATTAAAAAAAAAATATTTGTATCGATAATTTATGATAATTTTTAATTGTATGTTTTGTATGGAAAATCAACCTGAAATAAATAAATAATAATATATATAATAAATAAATAATAATTACGATAGTTTAATAATTAGGATAGTTTCAATTTATATTATTTTAAATATTTTAATGTTTTAGTGTTCTTTAAATAAAAATGTTTATTTAAAAAAGAAAAGATAATTTAATAATTAAGATAGTTTAAAAACTAACGTTTATCGTCATATCTCTGGAGATACTTATCAGATCTTGGTGAAATTACAATGGGACTACATTGAAAAGGTATCCTACCCATTAAATAATTTAAGATCGTACAAAACGAAAAAACCGACTTCACATGCCGCGATAGTCAAAGTACTGGCTAGTTACAATCATGTCATCTAAGTATACATATTTGCTTATATTGTTTACTTACATATCTCCGGAGATAATTGTCAGATCTCAATAAAATTTTAATGAGACCAAACGGGAGGCATTATCTCTCAAACAAAAGAATCTTTCAAATCAGTTACGATTTGACGGAGTTCTGAGGTAACAAACAGGAATTTTTTTTTTAAACAGAAACTAATTGAGATTCTCGTCCTTTTTGGAAGTCGCCTGAAACCGGAGTACTTATCAACCGACTAAGAAAAAGTAAGAGGTTATCAATTCGTCTGTTTTTTTTTTGTATGTATGTTACGCGATTACTCTGTCAATTGTGAACCGATTGGAATGATTCTTTTTTTAATGGGTAGGGTACGTTTCCGAGGTGGTCCCATTGTAATTTCATCGAGATCTGACAAGTATCTCCAGAGATATGACGATAAACGTCTCAAACTTGCTACTGAAACTGACTCGCGGGGCATGGAAGTCGGTTGTTTTAATTTTTAAACTATCTTAATTATTATGTGTGTACCTGTGGGCTTGGGTTGTACAGTGTATGTTTTTTTAATGATATAAGGTAACAGTACAAGCACGACGCTCGCCTGATGGTAAGCGATGACGGCTACCTATCTATACTATATATATATATATATATATATATATATATATATATATAATATAATATTATAAAGAGGAAAACTTTGTTTGTTTGGTTGTAATGAATAGGCTCAAAAACTACTGGACCGTTTTTAAAAATTCTTTCACCATTCGAAAGCCACAGTATCCACGAGTAACATAGGCTAAATTTTATTTTGGAAAAAAATAGGGTTCCGTAAGATATTTGGGTTTTAGCAAAACAACGTTTGCAGGGTCAGCTAGTTACAGCTACAGATACAGCGGCATGCAACATTCGTATGTAACTTACTTTTAAGCATGTGGGGCATTTTTTAATGAGAGGTATCTTATGTTTACTATTTATATGCGCTTCTAGGTAGCTCTTGTTGAAAAATATAGATTCACATTCATTGCACTCATATCTGAAACAGAAATTTCTTATTTAATATACAGACAATAATTTAAGATCGTTAACAAGAATACTAGTAATGTGCAACCCACATTACTAGAAAGCTTTTGATTCAAAAAAACAAACAAAGGATTAAAAAAAACCGACTTAACATGCCGCGATAGTGAAAATATTCACTAGTCATAATCATGTCGTCAAGGTATCAAATTTGTTAATATTTCCAATTATCTCCATATCTCCGGAGATAATTGTTATATCTCGAAAATTGGACGGAAAATTGAATGGGACCAAACGGGAGGCATAATATCTCAAACAAATAAACTGGCCAAGTGCAAGTCGGACTCGCACTCGTAAGGTTCCGTACCACACTACAGTATTTTATAAGATCGAGCAAAAAATACCACTATCATTTTTCGCCAGCAAAAAATAATAATTAATAAGCATTGCGTTTCTTATAACACCATCTAACTTCTAACAAAGGTGTTAGGGATCGACATTTCAATAAAACGCCATCTATGGGACGTTTACCTAACTAAGCGTTCATAGATGGCGTGAAATGCCGAAAAAAACACGTTTTTTGTATGGGGACCCTCTATTATCTTTAACTTTATTCTGTTTTTAGTATCTGTTGTTATAGCGGCAACAGAAATACATCATATGTGAAAATGTCAACTGTCTAACTATCACGGTTCATGAGATACAGCCTGGTGACAGACGGACAGACAGACAGACAGACGAACAGCGGAGTCTCAGTAATAGGGTTCCATTGGTACCCTTTGGGTACGGACCCCTAAAAAAGAATTTTTCAAATCGGTTAAGATTTGACGGAGTTCTTAGGTAACAAACATAAATAAAAACAATATAAAAATACAGTCGAATTGAGAACCTACTCTTTTTTGTAAAGTCGGTTAAAAATAGAGTTATACATTTTTAGGGTTCCGTACCCTAAAATGAAAAAAGGAACTCTTATATGATCACTTTGTTGTCCGTCTGTCTGTCTGGACAGAAAAGTGATCCTATAAGAGTTCGATATTTCTGTTAAGGTACGGAACCCTATAAAGAGTCCTGACAGACGGACAGACAGACAGACAGACAGACAGACAGACGGACAACAAATATATTCTTTAAGGGTTCCTTTTGAGGTACGGTACCTCAAAAAACTTAAATACAATCGATTCATCCGTATAAGCGCTACGATTCTTCAGACAGACACACACATATACAAACGTCAAATTTACAGTCTGTGCAAAAAGATAATCGTCGTAAAAAAAGAGGGCGCGCGTGTTGATAGTTCTAATTTACTGTTTTTGTTGCGTTGACAACATTACTCTGTTATTGCCAATACGACTAAAAATGTTTGATACCTTGGTAGGTACCTACTCTTATCATTATCGTGTACTAGGTAGGTATGTACCTTCCTTCCTTACCTTTGAATACTAGTTCATCGTAAAGCCACGACGGTTCTCTTTTTGCACAGACTCTACAACACCCCTTTGTTCAAGAATCAAGAATCAAAGCATTTATACAGTATGTAGGCAATATTAATATACGCACATATACACGTCAAAATCATAAATCATAATCAATTATCAAGTAAACATAGCAAAAGTAGATTTTAAACGCTTTGAATTAAAAAAAAGTAATGAATCATTCAGCTGTCATCAAAATGTTGACGTCAGACTATTAAAAAACTACGTTTATAAACGTCGTGCGTGGGGGTTAAAAATACACTCACTTCTCACGCGTAGCGGCATGTGCAGGGTCAGAAGACAGATGTTCTTGCAGAGACGGAATATCAACATAACAAGTGCGACAGGGATGGCAATACGTGCGCTGCGATAGGTCGCCACCATGCATACGTGACATATGCCATATGAGGACAATTTTCCGCTTGAATGGGACCTCGCAAGCGGCGCATGTATACACCTTCACACCTATTTTGTGAACACGCCTGAAATATAAAAGGTAATTGTTCAATAATTATTTAAACAAAAAACTGGCCAAGTGCAAGTCGGACACGGTTCCAGTTGAACAAAATTTGCCGAAAATTTAAGTACATAGTTTTAACGTCATATAATACATATAAATACCGTGTCAATACTATAAATGTTTATGTAGGTAATAATAAGGTAAACCAGTGTTATTCAAAGTGTGGGTCGCGACCCCCTAGGGGTTAGCGGGGGTCGCGAAGCCTCAGTAAAAGAAAAAAACAAAGTTTGAAAATATACTTTTAAAGAAAATATTAATTAAAGAGCATTTGTAGGTGTTGTGATTGAGAATGCTTATAATATGTGTTTCAAAAGAAAAATATGTAATTTGATTCCTGTAGGCCACACGAAAGAAGCCGCGGGCAGAAGCTAGCAATATAACAAAATACAGATTGTAAACAGTGCAAGTAGGGGGTCGCGAATTTTTTTTTCATACTTAGGGGGTCGGGTCATGAAATAGGTTGAAAAACACTGAGGTAAACAATCGTTCATAGAATCGTTCGAATCGTTCGAATCGTTCATAGGCGCTATAGTAAAATATACGGTTTTTGTATGGGGACCCCCTTTAATTGTTAGTTTTGTTCTGTTTTAAGTATTTATTGTTATAGCGGCATCAGAAATACATCATCTGTGAAAATTTCAACCGTCTAACTATCACGGTTCATGAGATACAGCCTGGTGACAGACGGACAGACAGACAGACAGATAGATGGACAGCGGAGTCTCAGTAATAGGGTTCCATTGGTACCCTTTGGGTTCTGAACCCTAAAAAAAACTGTACACTTTAGAATTAATTTCAGTTAATTTAGTGGCAGTACCATTGTGCGGTACAGTCGGGCTAATGGAAGTTGCTAATCAATTTTTTTTCATTTTTACATGGCAATAGTATGCTGCAAATACTTTGGTACTTTTTTTGTGCAACTATCTCTCGGACCTCGCTAGTTTAAAGTATCAAAATGAATAAGTCGAAGTTTTCGGTGCAGTTGGAGCTGCCATACTGTTTTTTTTTATTTTCCGCGCGGTTTTTATTCTCCACTTTTGTTAGCCAGACTCTAGCCACATTTTTGTACAAGGGTAACCCTTGCACTTTGATTTCCACGATTGTGTGATACGTACGCATCTTTGTAAGTAGAAAATAAATAATTTAAGATCGTTTAAAAAACTAAAAGAACCGTCGCGCTAGTCAAAGTAGCCAGTAGACTAAGTAACTATTACGTAATCTGTGCCAGTAGTTAGTAGTAAGTCGTCGAGATAAGTGAATGCGTCGTAATACAAATGTTTATATATATATTTTTAAAAACAAAAAAAGAATTTTCCAAATCGGTTCAGGCACCATCGAGTAATCGATGAACATTTTCACAAATAAAAATAAAAAGGTTCCGACGAATTGAGAACCTCCTCCTTTTTGTGAAGTCGGTTAAAAAGAGAGTGCGTAGAAACCTACGCAGAAGTGAAACTTCCAAGTTCATTCAATTTATTTCTCAACATCACTAACATTTATTTTTAACCGACATCAAAAAAAGGAGGAGGTTTCTCAATTCGACCGTATATATATATATATTTTTTTTAATGTTTGTTCGGGGATAACTTCGTCGTTTATGCACCGATTTTGGTTCTTCTTTTTTTGTTCGAAAGGAGATATCCCAAGTGTCGTACCATGGTAATTTTATCGAGGTCTGATAAGTATCTCCAGAGATATTGAGATAAACATCTCAAAATTGGTACTGAAAATGAACATTGAAGTCGGTTCTTTTTTAGTTTTTAAACGATATTATTATAACTCCATCTGTTGAACTTTAGCGAATACGTCTTCGTAGTTACGCCGCTCTACAATAGAGGGCGTTTATAAATATAAAATATAACATTGACGCTTACGTCACTTCCGTTGCCTTCGGACCGTGACTCTACGTCATTTTCGTCAAATTTTACCCGAGTGCGCATAATATTTTATTCCAATTTATTTATTTATGTTCGACTTGATAGAACAATGATTTCTTTTTAGATTATTGGAGTGATCCTTCTTGATGGCAGATACTGACTTGTAACGATTTATTTTTGGTTCAATATGGCTCCACACGATTAGTGTATTTAGCCAGTAAAGTATTAAAATATTTCAAGTTTAATAAATTCAAGTCGTAAAATCGAGACAGTCACTTTCTAGGTTAAGTTCTAGTCATAGTCCAGTCCGAGTCATACCCTCAGTAAAGATGTCGACGTCTTGAGTGTCTTGTGTATATAGATAGCCTTCAGTAGAATTTTAGTGAGAAAGTTAAATGGAGAGTTATTCAACATTGATGTTTCTCTACACTCGGACATTTTTCACGGATTAAGATCTATTTATTTCTCAAAGATTCATAATCACTCAAATAATTAATAATATATTAAATTATAACTTTAAACTAAGTATTTAAGAAAAGCGATGCGAGCACCATAATAAAAATTAAATAACTAAAAGCGGGTACATTAAAAAAGTCAGTCCAAACACTGCACTGGTAACAACAGTAGGTAACAAACAAGCGGACGGCTTATTTTTTAAGTTGCGTTTACGCATGAGTCTTTGTCACCGCTACTATTCCACATACACTTGCGGAAGAACACAAGTTTTAGGAAAAAAATACACTGATAGCACACACATTTTTACGTTCCCGCCAAAAAACCCAACTATTGCTTGTAATGTCTCGAGTTTTTCTAAAGCATTACAGTTACAGATATCGTATAGTTACTTGTACGCTGGATATGCTACGCTGTATTTGTTGCATCATTCCATTTGAAGAACCTCCTAACAGTCTTTGGAACGTAGAGGGAAAATTAAATAGAGAACATTAGCGTATGCGAATGAAATAGCTATAGAGATGTAACCCGACTAAAATGATGAACACGTGATACATATACCAACTATAAGATAAAATGAACAGCGTAACTTGGTCGGGTCATACATGACAACGGGTGAAAGCCAATGGGTGCACTAGAACTGGGAGCCAGAGCTGGCTCCAAACAATAAAATGGCATATATGCAGAGAAGGATAAAAAAGTGTTGTCCCTCTCGCTCTCTCATACTAGTGATTGTATAGTTTTATCCTTCTCATATTATTATTGTTATTTTAATATACTCCGTCTACGGATTAAAAAAAACATACAGACGAATTGAGAACCTCCTCCTTTTTTGTGAAGTCGGTTAAAAATACACTGAGAGCACTCACAGAGTGTGACACACACACATTTTTACGTTTCCGCCACAAACCTTACTTATGCTTGTAATGTTTTGTATATGTCGAGTTTTTCTAAAGCATTACAGTTACAGATATCGTATAGTTACCTATGCCAGTGTCAATTTTGGGTTAATAGGGATGTTGTCTGAGTCAAACATGGTAATTCTAATTAGTCCGTCAGTTGAATTATCATAACATATTAGACAGGTATTTTATATTTTTATTTTACAAATCAATAGAAATTGACAAAGATAAAGAGCGTCAAAGTTCGGGAGTGGGGGCACGTGACGTCACTAACCGCTAGAAAGTAGTACACTTTTTAGCGGTTTGTGACGTCACGCGGAATTTCAACGCTCTATATCTTCGTCATTTTTTGTTTCATAGAAAAAAATTAAATAAAATAAAAAATACTAATATTTTTTGATAATGTAAATATGACGGACTTAATTTTTTTTCAGTAAACTAGCCTATTAACTGGCTTTGAAACTTACTTCATATGGTTGTCCATAGCGGCAGCTGTAGATAAGCGCTTTTCACATATAGGACACTCACGAATATTGTGCTTATTTCGATGATGATATCTGTACACGCTATGTGAACTGAAAATACATACATTAAATAATTAAAGGTGGTTAACAAAACGAAAAACTCGACTTCCATGCCCCGCGAGTCAGTCAGTAGCAAGTTAGAGACGTTTATCGTCATATCTCTGGAGATACTTATCAGATCTCGATGAAATTACAATGGGACCACCTTGAAGATATACCGTACCGATTAAAAAAATAATTATTCGAATCGGTTCACAATTGACGTAGTAAACGCGTAACATAAATACATACATACAAAAAAAAATAACAAAAAACATACAGACGAATTGAGAACCTCCTCCTTTTTGTAAGTCGGTAGAAAATAAAATAAAAAGCATTTTTATTCACATGAAACCCTTTACAATTCCTACTAACTTTAGTACTTTTTTATGTTATGGCTGGCAAACAAGCTGACAGCCCGCCTGATCGTAAGCGGTTACCGTCGCCTATGGACAACTGCAACACCATGAGTGCTGTTGATGCGTTGCCGACCTTTGAGGAGTTACTTAACGTTATATGTACTTATTATATAGTTATATAGTTGATGAATTATTTAATGCTTACAAGTTTTCCTATAATTTTGAATTATCTAGCTTACTAAAGAAACAGCAAGCTTAGCTTACAGTAACATTGTGGTTGGTGGCCTTGTTAAACAACATTTAACTTTCTTACTATATATAAAGATAAATAAATCGAAGTATCTGTCTGTAATTCAGATTTAACGGTTTTTACCAAATTCATGTGAAAGTTTAGCGGTACTTACATAAAAAAATCAATTATTAAAATGTTTGTTGTCTGTTTGTTCCGGCTAATCTATAAAACGGCTAGACCGATTTTAACGGGACTTTCCTTAGCAGATAGCTGATGTTCTGAGGCTTCTTTTATTTTAGAAATAAACAACAGAGTTCCGCGAAAACAAAATTGAAACCAGTGTTTACTAGCGCGCAAGGCTCATTTCGCCGCTGTCATTAAACGCGGGAAAAGCAGCGGGGCACAGCTAGTTATAAAATAATATATTAGTAGAGACTGTGCAAAAAGAGAACCGTCGTAGAAATTGAGGTCGCGTCGGTCGTCGGTCGTTTTAATGTACTGCTTTTGTTACATTGACAACACTGCTCTCATTACTAGTACCACACCCCGGACACTCGAATAAATCCCCATACAAAGCCGCGTTTTAACGACCTATTACTACTACACACTACACAGACACTACACACGTCGTTTTTCTACTAGGTAGGTATGTACTTTCCTTCCTTACCTTTGATCGTCCATCGAAACTCCACGACGGTTCTCTTTTTGCACAACCTCTACTAACAAGTTATATATTATATACTTACTGTACTACTTACTGTATACTTACTCAGAAGCATAGTCACACAGTTCACACTTATAGTCGAGATCTATGGAGCCATATAACTGTCCATGCTCCTGGTTGTAATGTTCGGACACTTTGTGTAGGGCTCCCGAGCGCATGCCGCAAACTAGGCATTCAAACCTGAATTAAAATAAAACCAGCTAAGTCGAGTTGGACTCGCCCACCGAGGCTTCCAACGTTGGTTGGTACCAATTAGGCCAGACTTCTAAATTGTATGAGCGCTAATATAACTCAGAGTCCTATCTTAATTGGCGAACTATGCATGTATGGGGACACCCTGTAATTTTCAACTTTTTTTATTTTTTGGCACAGGTAAAGGAAAAATTCTAAAAAATAAAAAAGTTGAAAATTAAGGAAAATTTTGGTACTTACAAGTTTTCGCGAAAATCTAAATTTGCCCATATATTTGTATCGAGTTGACTCAGGATTTTGATTTTTATACACTTAATAGAGGCTATAGTCCTCAGTATATGGTATAAATTTAAATTTCATCTTGCTAGGTCCACCCTTCCTGAGAAAATCGGTGGTGACACACGGACAGACAGACAGAGAGACAGACGGACAAGAAAGTGATCTTATAAGAGTTCCTTTTTTTACCTTTTGAGGTACGGGACCCTAAAAAAGGTTGTCTGTAAAGTCGGTTTACAGACGATAATTTTACGTAACGACGTTTACGATCGTGCCTCGGAGACGAAGAACATCCTATACAATATTAAGAGGACGCTCCCTGCAGAATGCTATACTTTGCCTAATGACAGTAAATCAACCAATAATATTAATGAAGTCAAACTTAAATATTAGATTTTTCAATGTTTTTTCTTTCGTTTCACAGAACAGAAACATAATTGAAAATAATTTGCTCGATAGTTTATTTTTTTGAAAGTTATGCCTTTTTTTCATTTTTCTTGTTTGTCTCTCAAACAGATTTAGTTACATATACAAAATAAATACTATCAAATGTAAAACATGGTTTATAAGAATCTCCCAGGACAATTTTCTTCAAAACCAATTCATATTCTCATAATTAATTAAATTAGTTTTGCGACTTACGTCCTTTACTTCTGTGCAAGAATACGGTCAATAGGTTGATTGCGATATTGTACCATATTCCCGGCGCGTTACGTATAAAAATATACTTGCAAGTGAGCAGCACTCGAAACATATTGAATCTAGAGCCAGTCGGCCGCGAGCCTCTCCGAGGTGAGGACGCGCGCGCCGACTTCGCGTGTATCTGCGATCTTTCGAGATTTTTTAATAATAGTAAATAAGGCCTTACAAGGATAAGATTCAAGACAGACCTTCAAGATTCGAAAATGTACCTACTATTTTTTTTTGGAGCCAAACAAGCACCTGTCATTTACCTAAATATGTTTACCCATAGTAACTATGAAGTAAGCAAGGCATCGACCTCTGAGGTCACAGATTAGAACATAATTACCGATCGTGTTGATGTTTCGCGCGATTATATGTGGGTATTGTTTTGGTTGTAGGAACCAAACGGCTGGACCGATTTCAATGAATGAGGTATTGAACTACTGAGTTTTATCCTGAGAAATATAATATAATACATATAATGCGAAACCGTAAGGCAGTTTCTTATTTGAATTTAATACAACATAAAGATTGTTTTATAATTACAACTGGATTATAATTGTTCTCTCACAAACACTATAGGTATTTAGACTTTTTAATTTTATTAGTATTTCGTTATTGTAGTACTATCATAAGTAAGATAAAAACTAACAACGAAAATTAGTTTGAACGAGATACCTACAATCAGCAGGTTTTGGGATATGGCGACCGCAAAGATAACTTTGTTTTTCATACAAATACTATGAAAAACAAAGTTTATTTTTAGGGTTCCGTAGTCAAATGGCGAAAAACGGAACCCTTATAAATTCGCCATGTCTGTCTGTCTGTCCTTACGTATGTCACAGCCATTTTATTCCAAAACTATTAAGACTACAGAATTGAAACTTGCTAGGTAGATGTATTCTATAAATCGCTTTCCGAATATTGTAAAAATAAAAAATATAAAAGTTTAAGGCCCCCCTTAAACTTTTATATTCCATTTTATCCCATACCTGGAAATGAAACAAAAAAATTTTTTTTTCTTCAAACCTATACGTGTGGATAGGTCTTTAAAATGACATTGAGGTTCCTAAAATCATTTTTTCTCAAAGTCAACCATTTAAAAGATAGGCCCGTCTAAAGTGGTAAAATGTGTGTCCCCCCCCCCCTTTAAATTCTAAAGGAGTAAGGGAGTGAAAAATCTAGAAAAAATATATTCTGTAGATCTTAATAAAAACTTTCAACGAAAATTGGTTTGAACGAGATACAGTCAGCAGTTGTTGAGATATAGCGACCGCAAGTATAACTTTGTTTTTCATACAAACACTATGAAAAACAAAGTTATTTTTGTAGTTGCGAAAAATCATAGTTATAGAACTATAGAACTACTGTGTTACGGAACCCTACGAGTACGAGTCCGACTTGCATTTCGTCAGTTTATTTAGTTTCGAAAAATCATGGTTATAGAATATATTACTGTGTTACGGAACCATTACTGTGTCGTATGTGATGTACCGGCGATTTGAGAACCTCCTCCATTTTTTTCCTCCTCGTTTTTATGGTTCCGTAGCCGAATGGCAAGAAACGGAACTCTTATAGATTGGTCATGTCTGTCTGTCCGTATGTCACTTTTTTCATCTTTAAAAATAACATGAAGGTTTTTAAAACCATTTTTTCTCAAAGTCAATCATTTGAAAGATAGGCACGT
Organism: Cabera pusaria; assembly: GCA_954871355.1. Lineage (NCBI taxonomy): Eukaryota > Metazoa > Arthropoda > Insecta > Lepidoptera > Geometridae > Cabera > Cabera pusaria. Next base: position 7,411,360 of record OX940912.1, on the reverse strand, counting down.
CTAAAATGGTAAAATGAATGTCCAACCCCTCCCCCCCTCCCCTCCTCTTACTTTTAAAGTATGGGAGTGAAAAATCTAAAAAATACATATGCTGTAGATCTCAATAAAAACTAACAACCAAAATTGAAATTGGTTTGAACAAGATACAGTGAGCAGTTTTGAGATATAGCGACCGCAAAGATAACTTTGTTTTTCATACAAACGCTATAAGAAACAAAGTAAATTTTTTGGTGGCGAAAAATTAGTGTTATAAAATATTCTACTGTTAGGGAACCCTACGAGTGTGAGTCCGACTTGCACATGGCCTATCTATCTAATACTATAAGAATCTTTGTCCTGACATACTGACTGACTGACTCACTGACAGACAACGCACAGCCTAAACCACTGGTCGTAGAGACTTGAAATTTGGAGGGTATATTTGTCTTAGTATGTAAGTTTGTACTAAGAAAGGATTTTCAAAAATTCACCCCATAAGGAGATAAAATGGGGGTTCAAAAATTGTATGGAGAAACAAGATTAGATAGTCTTTTCAATCCGAAACTTCACACAAGTGCTTCAGTAAAAAAATAAGTAAATACGTCTTTCAGGTTTTTTTGAAATTCCACCCCTAAGAGGGTGAAATGGGGTAATAAAGTGTGAAAATCAGTATTGTTTCGGATCGCGCTGAAATTTGGCATGCAGATAGTTATTACGACGTTAGTTCCCTCTGAGAAAGGATTTTGCAAAATTAACCCTCGAAGGGGATAAAACGGGGGTTCAAAGTTTGTATGGAGAAACAAGATTAGATAGTCTTTTCTATCCGAAACTTCACACAAGTGCTTCAGTAAAAAAATAAGTAAATACGTGTTACAGGTTTTTTTTAAATTCCACCCCGAAGAGGGTGAAATGGGGTAATAAAGTGTTAAAATCAATATTGTTTCGGATCGCGCTGAAATTTGGCATGCAGGTAGTTATTACGACGTTAGTTCCCTCTGAGAAAGGATTTTCCAAAATTAACCCTCGAAGGGGATGAAACGGGGGTTCAAAGTTTGTATGGAGAAACAAGATTAGATAGTCTTTTCTATCCGAAACTTCACACAAGTGCTTCAGTAAAAAAATAAGTAAATACGTGTTTCAGGTTTTTTTGAAATTCTACCCCTAAGAGGGTGAAATGGGATGGAATGTGATAAACACAAAAAAAAACTTCAAAAAAAATGGTTCCGTAACACAGTATTATTATATAGTATTATGTATTCTATAACCATGATTTTTCGAAACTAAATAAACTGACGAAGTGCAAGTCGGACTAGCACTCGTAGGGTTCCGTAACACAGTAGAGTATTCTACAACTATGATTTTTTGCAACTACAAAAATAACTTTGTTTTTCATAGACTTTGTATGAAAAACAAAGTTCTACTTGCGGTCGCTATATCTCAACAACTACTGACTGTATCTGGTTCAAACCAATTTTCGTTGAAAGTTTTTGTTGAGATCTACAGATATATATAATATATTTTTTCTAGATTTTTCACTCCCTTACTTTAGAAGGTAGGGGGGGGGGGGGACACATTTTACCACTTTAGACGTGCCTATCTTTTAAATGATTTACTTTGAGATAAACTGGCCAAGTGCAAGTCGGACTCGCACTCGTAGGGTTCCGTAACACAGTAGAGTATTCTATAACTTTTATTTTTCGCAACTACAAAAATAACTTTGTTAGGGTTCCGTAGCCAAATGGCATAAAACGGAACCATTATAGATTCGCCATGTCTGTCTGTCTGCCCCCTTAAGCTTTTATATTTTTTATTTTTGTACAAAAATCGGAAAGCGGTTTATACATCTACCTACCAAGTTTCAATTCTGTAGTCCTAATAGTTTCGGAATAAAATGGCTGTGACATACGGACGGACAGACAGACATGGCGAATCTATAAGGGTTCCGTTTTTTGCTATTTGGCTACGGAACCCTAAAAATGATTTTTGGAACCTCAATGTCATTTTTAAAGACCTATCCATAGACACCACCCCACACGTATAGGTTTTAAGAATTTTTTTTTTTGTTTCAGTTTCATGTATCGGATACCCCCCCTTAATCTTTTATATTTTTTATTATTGTATAAAAATCGGAAAGCGGTTCAAGAATACATTTACCTACCAAGTTTCAAGTCTGTAGTCGTAATAGTTTCGGAATAAAATGGCTGTGACATACGGACGGACAGACAGACAGACATGGCGAATCTATAAGGGTTCCGTTTTTTGCCATTCGGCTACGGAACCCTAAAAAAGACGATTTGAGAACCTCCTTTTTTTTGGAAGTCGGTTGCAAATAAATTCGTTCACAAAAGGAATACAGACTTCAAATGCCGCGCTAGTCATTTTCAGTACTAGGTTTATGGTGTTTATCTTCATATCTCTGCAGAACTAAACATATCTCGATGAAATTTAAATGGGATCATCTGTTATACTCATTGAAATAAAAAAACTATTTTCCAAATCGGTTCAAGCGTTTTCGAGTAATCGGTCAACATACATAAAACAAACAAAAAATCCGACGAATTGAGAACCTTCTCCTTTTTTGTGAAGTTGGGTTCTCAAATAAATACAAGTTTACAAAAACAACGCAAGGAGTGTTGTACGAAAAATAAGACTATACTATTTTTATCCGACTTCACCAAAATGGAGGAGGTTCTCAATTAGTCAGAATATAAATATATATATATATACTAGAAGTGCCCCGCGGCTTCGCCCGCGTTAAAAACTTCTTTTATTTACATACAACTTTTCTTTTGTAAGAACGATTCTATCATTAAAGACATCAAATAAAAATTTGCCAAATCAGTTCACCCGTTTTCACGTGTCCGTGTCCATGTTATCACGTGACTAAGGCAATTCGGGATTCATTATAAATGGGGCAATTTTTTAATTTTACCCGAAAAACCCAAATTTTCAGACTTTGTTACCTACCCCATTTTGAAAAATCCTACAACACATACTTTATCTCATCTTGTTTCGCCATACAAAGTTTGAATCCCTGTTCCGTATCCGGAAGGAATTTTGAGAAAATCCTTTCTGAGCGGATACCTACGCCATAATAACTATCTGCATTCTAAAGCTTCCTCAGCGCAATCCGAAACAATATTGATTTCAGACTTTGTTACCCCACTTCACCCTTTTAGGGGTGGAATTTCGAAAGAGCCTGAAACACGTATTTACTTACTTAAGTACTTGTGTTAAGTTTCAAATAGAACATACTATCTAATCTTGTTTCTCCATACAAACTTTGAACCCCTGTTTCATCCCCTTCAGGGGTGAATTTTGGAAAATCCCTTCTGAGAGGTAACTAACGTCATAATAACTATCTGCATGTCAACTTTCAGCGCAATCTGAAACAATATTGATTTTCATACTTTGTTACCCCATTTCACCCTTGTCGGGGTGGAATTTCAAAAAAACCTAAAACACATGTTTACTTATTTTTTTACTTGAGCACTTATGTGAAGTTTCGAATAAAAAATACTGTCTAATCTTATTTCTCCATACAAACTTTAAACCCCCATGTCATCCCCTTCAGGGGTGAATTTTGGAAAATCTTTTCTCAGAGGTAGCTAACGTCAACGTAAAAGTTATTATAACTATATGCATGTCAAATTTCAGCGCAATCCGAAACAATATTGATTTTCAGACTTTGTTACCCCATTTCAACCTCTTAGGGGTGAAATTTCGAAAAAACCTGAAACACGTGATTACTTATTTATGTTCTGAAGCACTTGTGCGAAGTTTCGAATAGAAAAGACTATCTAATGTTGTTTCTCCATAGAAACTTTGAACCCCCGTTTCATCCCTTTAAGGGGTGAATTTTAGAAAATCCATTCTTAGCTGATACTAACGTCATAATAACCACCTATATGCCAAATTTCAGCTCAATTCAAAACAATATTGATTTTCAGCCTTTGTTACCCCATTTCACCGTGTTAGGGGTGGAATTTCGAAAAAAACTAAAACACGTGTTTACTTATTTATGTCTTGAAGCACTTGTGTGAAGTTTCGAATATAAAAGACTATCTAATAATGTTTCTCCATAGAAACTTTGAGCCCCCGTTTCATCCCCTTCAGGGGTGAAATTTGAAAAGTTCTTTTGGTAACTAACGTTGTAATAATTATCTGCATGCCAAGTTTTAGCACAATCCGAAAAATATTGATTTTCACACTTTGTTACCCCATTTCACCCTCTTAGGGGTGGAATTTCAAAAAAACCTAAAACACGTGATTACTTATTTTTTTACTGGAGCACTTGTAAGAAGTTTCGAATAGAAAATAGTACTCGTATCTAATCTTGATTTTCCATACAAACTTTGAACGCTCGATTCATCCCCTTCAGAGGTGAATTTTGGAAAATCCTTTCTCAGAGGGCGATAACGTTGTAATAACTATCTGCATGCCAAATTTCAGCGCATTCCGAAACAATATTGATTTTAACACTTTGTTAACCCATTTCACCCTCTTAGGGTGGATTTAAAAAAAACTGAAACACGTATTTACTTATTTATTTACTCGAGCACTTTTATGAAGTTTCGAATAGAAAAGACTATCTAATCTTGTTTCTCCATACAAACTTTGAACCTCCGTTTCATCCCTTTCAGGGGTGAATTTTGGAAAATTCTTTCTCAGAGGGCAATAACGTTGTAATAACTACCTGCTTGCCAAATTTCAGCGCGATCCGAAACAATATTGATTTTCACACTTTATTACCCCATTTCACACTCTTAAGGGTGGAATTTCAAAAAATCCTGAAACACGTATTTACTTATTTTTTTACTGAAGCACTTGTGTGAAGTTTCGGATAGAAAAGACTATCTAATCTTGTTTCTCCATACAAACTTTGAACCCCCGTTTCATCCCCTTTGAGGGTTAATTTTGGAAAATCCTTTCTCAGTGGGAACTAACGTCGTAATAACTATCTGCATGCCAAATTTCAGCGCGATCCGAAACAATACTGATTTTCATACTTTATTACCCCATTTCACCCTCTTAGGGGTGGAATTTCAAAAAAACCTGAAACACGTATTTACTTATTTTTTTACTGAAGCACTTGTGTGAAGTTTCGGATTGAAAAGACTATCTAATCTTGTTTCTCCATACAAACTTTGAACCCCCATTTCATCCCCTTAAGGGGTGAATTTTGGAAAATCCTTTCTTAGTACACCCTTACATACTAAGACAAATATACCCTCCAAATTTCACGTCTCTACGACCAGCGGTTTAGGCTGTGCGTTGTCTGTCAGTGAGTCAGTCAGTCAGTATGTCAGGACAAAGATTCTTATAGTATTAGATATATATATCTTTTCTATGTATGTTCGATTTGGAAAATCCTTTTTAAGCCGTAATACGTAATTTTAAACCTTAAATGTACGTATTTATGTATAGTATAGCTCTGTAGGTAGTAAGTAACTTCGGCTGCCGCGCCACGGGCCAAGCGGGCATTACCGTCCCGCTCGGCTCGGCGTGTCCGCTAGCAAACGAGGTCGCAAGTCGAGTTTGGAGCGCGCATGCGCGAAATTACAGCGCGTTCCCCCGCGCCTGTATCGTTACCGGGGGTGCCGCGGCGTGTGTAGGCGGAGCAAGCGTGGGAAAAAAAATCTCAAGCGGGCTCTTAAATTAATTAAGATAGTTTAAAAACTAAAACAACCGACTTCCATGCCCCGCGATATCTCTGGAGATATTTATCAGATCTCGATGAATTTACGATTGGACCACCTCGGAAACGCACCTACTGATTAAAAAAAGAATCATTCGAATCGGTTCATAATTGACGGAGTAATCGCGTAACATACATACAAAAAAGGAAAAGAAAAAAAAACATACAGACGAATTGAGAACCTCTTTCTTTTTGGAAGTCGGGTGAAAAAATAAACGGAAATACCTTTTTGCTCCGTGAAATGGTGAGGAAAGTTTTCTAGTAATTAGAAGAAAACTAAAATAGAAATTAAGAAATTAAAAGTGTATAACATAAAAAAAAAACTGGCCAAGTGGAAGTCGGACTCGCACTCGTAGGGTTCCGTAACACAGTAGAGTATTCTATAACTATGATTTTTCGCAACTACAAAAATAACTTTGTTTTTCATAGTGTTTGTATGAAAAACAAAGTTATACTTGCGGTCGCTATATCTCAACAACTGCTGACTTTCGTTGAAAGATTTTATTGAGATCTACAGAGTACATTTTTTCTAGATTTTTCACTCCCTTACTTTAGAAGTGAGACGGGAGGGGAGGACACATTTTACCACTTTAGACGCGTCTATCTTTTAAATTATTGACTTTGAGAAAAAAATTTTGGAACCTCAATGTCATTTTTATAGACCTATCCATAGACGTATTATTCTAACACGTATAAGTTTGAAGAAAAAAAATTTTTTGTGCCAGTTCCATGTATGGGATGCCCCCCCTTAAACTTTTATATTTTTTATTTTTGTATTAAAATCGGAAAGCTGTTTACAGAATACATCTACCTACCAAGTTTCAATTCTGTAGTCCTAATAGTTTCGGAATAAAATGGCTGTGACATACGGACGGACAGACAGACAGACATGGCGAATCTATATAATAACGGTTCCGTTTTTTGCCATTCGGCTACGGAACCCTAAAAACTACAACCTGTTGATGTTAATGTTGAGCACTGGGCTGCGTTCACGACCTACGCTCGGAGTGCAACCTGTGCAACCAAACGCTCTAACCTCTCTCTCTAACTCGCTTAGCGATGTGACGCTCTGAGGTCGTGAACGGGGTTAGAGCGTTTAGTTGCACTCCGAGCGTAGGTCGTGAACGCAGCCCTGCATCTCTGCGACCGATCGAAACAACTTTTACATACAAGCTAGGATAGGGAGTTTGGACTTCTTTGCTCTAGTCTCCATGGTCCACTAGCTAAAGGGTATATATATGTATATATATATCGCCTGATGGTAAGCTATGACGTCTACCTATTACAGATACAGCGGCATGCAAAATTCTGGACTGCTAGAATTTTATATGATGTCACATTCAATTGAATATGGCGCCATCTAGAAGACAAAGTCATGAACTATATTTTATTTAATGATGCCGTGTTGGGTATCACATGAAAGGGTAAGTTGTAAATACAAGAAGGTCTTACCTTTTTATGTGTGTATCCATATGGTCGATAAATCGCCCGCTTTCAAGTTTCATTTTGCAGATATTACATTCTTGCAAGCCTTCTTTCTGAAAATAAGAATAGTACATTACATATATAAGTTGTAATAAATAGAAGGGACTCAAAGGAAAAGTACATTAAATTACAATAAAAAAAACATACTTTTATTTTTAACCGACTTCGCAAAAAAGGAGGAGGTTCCCAATTTGACTGTTTTTTTATCGTTTGTTACCTCAGAACTCCGCCAAATCTTAACCGATTTGAAAAATTATTTTTTGTTTGAGATATTATTCCTCTCGTTTGGTCCCATTCAAATTGTATCGAGATATGACAATTATCTCCGGAGATAATATAAGCAGATTTGTATACTTTGATGACATGATTATAACTAGCCAGTACTTTGACTATCGCGGCATGTAAAGTCGGTTTTTTCGTTTTGTACGATCATACTTTTTTTTTATGACAATAAACTGCATGTAGAGATTTTTGTAAGCTTAATAACTGAGTAAAAAAAAGTGTTGCAAGAATTCATTAGAGTCGGTGACCGTTTCCCATTAGGTGGGCCGTTTGATTGTTTGCTACATAAAATAAATAAACTGGCCAAGTGCAAGTCGGACTCGCACTCGTAGGGTTCCGTAACACAGTAGAGTATTCTATAACTATGATTTTCGCAACTACAAAAATAACTTTGTTTTTCATAGTGTTTGTAAACAAAGTTATACTTGCGGTCGCTATATCTCAACAACTGCTGACCGTATCTCTTTCAAACCAATATTCGTTGAAAGTTTTTATTGAGATCTACAGAATATATTTTTTCTAGATTTTTCACTCCTTTACTTTAGAAGTTAGAAGGAGGGGGGGACACACATTTTACCACTTTAGACGCGCCTATCTTTTAAATGATTGACTTTGAGAAAAAATGATTTTAGGAACCTCAATGTCATTTTTAAAGACCTATCCATAGACACCCCACACGTATAGGTTTGAAGAAAAACTTTTTTTTTTGTTCCAGTTTTATGTATGGGATGCCCCCCCTTAAACTTTTAAAATTTTTATTTTTGTATAAAAATCGGAAAGCGGTTTACAAAATACATCTACCTACCAAGTTTCATTTCTGTAGTCCTAATAGTTTCGGAATAAAATGGCTGTGACATACGGACGGACAGACAGACAGACAGACATGGCGAATCTATAAGGGTTCCGTTTTTTGCCATTCGGCGACGGAACCCTAAAAAACTGGCCAAGTGCGAGTAAGACTCGCGCACCGAGGCTTCCGTACAAACTTATCTTTTTTGTTATTAGACTACATTATTGTTACGTGCGGGGTGGTATTAAAATGCCAATCCGATGAGATGAACGTTTATTTCCACTTATCACTAGGTTAGCACAATGTTCCACAGTAGTTGTCCAAATCGTCTTGCACAATTATCAAAAGTCCGTTAACACACACTGAGGTCGTTGGTAATCACAATCACTGATTTCACTGTTCACAGTTCACAACACTAGTTCACTGATAACACTTAACGATCACTTGGTCGCTATCCGCGCTTAGATAGTTACACTGTCGCTTCCAGAGAAAGACTGACTGAAGCCGCGGTTTCAACGTCTTATATAGGACGAGAATATTTCTAAAGAACTTTCCAGTATTGACTCGAAACAATAGACAAAAGACGTTCAAAACAAGTAATAAAAATCACAAACAAAAGGGGCGGCTTTCCTTTTAATTAATTTTTTTTTTTTTTTTTTTTTTTATTTATTCCATCAAAAATCACAATATCAAAAATACAGCACCTTATAGCTAACTGTAATATAAATAAAATTAAATAAAATGTACAACGTTCAGCTAGGTAGGTACAAGTTGATCATTGGCAGCCGTGCTAGGTCGCACCTGTGTTACAGCTGCCAACGTCTTCCTTCCGTGTGGTAACGTACAATATGTAAAAAAAATATAAAGTGTATAATGTTATGCAATTAACATAACCGGTAGATAATTATAATATTTTATTAGCAGTCCAATATATTGCCAAAATTGGAGGTAGAAATGAGAAATAAAAAGTAACAAGTTCAGGTAGTTAGCTCCTACAACGTAGTAAACAAGTTAGCAAGTTAGGGATGGGCCCTCTTTGAGGCTATGTAACGTGAGGTTGTCGATATTATCAGATTTCAACTTAGGTAACTAACTTAAACTTATGCTTAGGTATGTACATGTGTAAGTATTGAGCTCTAAAGTTTTACGCATTACCAAAAAGTAAAATTTTTACAACATATACGTACATACAACTAGTTAAAGGTAAAATATCAGAATAATTTAATTCAAAAGTTATAGGTATATTATTAGTATACAGTAGAAAAGTTTTTTTTTTTTTTTTTATGAAATAGGATAGGTTCATTTTGTTTACTATCAGTATTACATACTTACAAAAGCAAGCAGATAATTCAATTTAAAAATATTAGTATTTAATAACTTGAAGTGTAAGAATAGATATAAGTCTGTCTTGCTAAGATTAGGTTAACCATTTAGCTATTGTATTGTATACGTTACAAACCGTTACATAGTTTATCGATATTGTAACATAACTCATTTTACCTCGCCCTAGCTTTATGACGCTTCTATTGTATTCAAAGATTGTAGGCGATAAGAACTTTGCGGTAAGTCACATGACAGCGGTGGTGGAGTCGCTATTGCAAATAATTATTTTTTAAAGTTATATTATTGCGTTAGTAGGAAATGATTTCTTATTTGGGTAGGTGATTATGTAAATATTATTAGTTAGTTATATTATTAGTATAGGTATATTCGTTGTGTGTTTTCGGTAAATAGCATAGGAACATTTATATATTTATAGTACTAAGATAACATGCTTTCACTGAATACCTACGAATATTAACAACATTTTCATTTTTCTTAACTAGTAATTAACACATTATATACATACATATACATGGGCGTGTGTACATGGGCGTGTGTGGTGTGTGTGTGTGTGCGTGTGTGTGCGTGTGTGTGTGTGCGTGTGTGTGCGTGTGTGTGTGTGCGTGTGTGTGTGTGTGTGTATGTGTGTGTGTGCAGTGTGTGTGCAGTGGGTGTCAGGAGTGTATTAGAACTTGTAATTCATCAATTCTTCCGTGTCATTGTAGTTTAAGGTAAGAAGATACTTTGTCACTGCCGATTTACATCTGAACAGTGTGAGAGTATATATGTTTACAAATTTACTTAGTCTCAAATAAAGGTACGGTCCCAGAAAACAGAAGTGCCTTCTGGCATACGCTGAAGAGAAAGATGCGGGGCGTATCATTGCGTCTTTTCGACGTGTGTTAAGATATGCAATCAAATCGAACGGCGTATTAGAGTGAGTCTTCAACACAGACTTTTGAACATATATTTGTCTCACTGAGAGGACCTGTGTTTCAAGAAATAATTTAGATGTGGAATATCTAAACGGCTTAGACAGCATCACCTTAAGAACAGCTCTTTGTGATCTTTCTACGCGTAGCATGAAAGTTTTATGAGTTCCACCCCAAGCAAGAATGCAATATGAAAGCAGAGAGTGGCAAAGAGCGTAGTAGGTCATTCTTAATATGCGTGAATCACCTATGTGTCTAAGTCGTTTAAACACCACTATTAATTTACGTACCCTACCGACTAGGGCTTTTGTATGTTCTAGCCATTTTAGCTGGTTGTCAACGATAACTCCCAAATATTTGATAGACGTTTCCTGTTCCAGTACGGGGCAAGAGCAATGGTCTTGTTTACTGCAGTTGTGTGCTCTAATATTTGCATTTTTACCTGGTTTATCAGTGGAGGTTTTAGAAAATAATAAATACTTTGTTTTACTGATGTTGAGGGTGAGAAGGTTATCACGAAGCCATGACATAACCTCTTTAAGGCCAATCTCAGCCACCCTGATAACATCTTTCCAGGTAGGAGCTGTAAAGATCAACGCTGTATCATCAGCAAAAGCTATAGTTCTACCGCTAACGAGTTTCAAGTGACACAAGTCATTGACGTATAATAAGAAGAGACTAGGACCCAAAATGCTTCCTTGAGGAACGCCATACTCGACTGGAAGTTCGTCACTAAATAAGTCATTTATCTTAACTTTTTGTGTCCTGTTTCTTAGATAATCAGTGAATAATTTTAATGCAATGCCCCTTATACCTAATCTTTCGATTTTGTGTAAAAGGATAGGGACAGAGACAGTATCAAACGCTTTTGCTAAATCTAGAAATATGCCAATACATTTATTTTTACTGTCAACTTGACGTACAATATAATCTGTCAATTGAGACACTGCATCTTCAGTTGACTTGCCAGAAACAAAGCCGAATTGATTATCCGAAATAATTTTATGTTTCGTAAGATATTTAGTGAGCCGATTATTAAGGAGACGTTCCAAAATTTTCGATAAAGCTGAAAGAATAGAGATTGGGCGATAATTATTGATACTGTCTCTGTCTCCTCCCTTATGAATTGGTATGATGATAGCAGTTTTAAACGTCTTTGGAAAGACACCGCTGGTAAAGCTAAGATTACAGGTATGAGTTATGTACGGTGCGATGTCTTTCTTAAGGTATTTAAGTGCTAATGTTGGAATTCCATCATGGCCCATGGCGCAAGTACTCTTAAGACTGTCAATGATTGTTTTGATCTCTGAAGTATCTGTAGGCAGAAGGCCAAAGGAATGACTTATGCTGTAACCAGAAGGTGGTGAACCTAATGATTTAGCATTTTCATTTTTTGTCAATATTTCATGTGCTAGGTTTTTCCCAATATTGGCAAAAAAATTATTTATATAGTTAAGAGATTCGTATGGGTTTTGTTTGAGAGCAATCAGATCTCGCTCATCTGTGCCTTTTCTTTTAATTTTAAATTGTGCAATGTTCTTGATAACATTCCAAGTCTGCTTACTATCTCCGCCAGCCTTTTCTATTTCATTTTTGTCATGGTTTTCCTTAACTTTTTTCAATATCTCAACACAATAATTTCGATATCTTTTGTATGTAATTTTTAGGGTCTTATTGTCAGGGTTATTCTTTAAACTTTGGTGAAGTTTGTCGCGATGTTTTAAGCAACGAAGCAATCCAGGAGTCAACCAAGGTTCTTTTAATCTTTTTCGGCAAGGAATTTTTCTGGTTTTTGAATTAGCATCGATAACACGTTTTAATTCCGATACCAGTATATTTGTTGCTTCATTAACGTCAGTACAATCAAAAATGCTATGTAAAGTTTCTTTGTTTAAGGTATGAGAAATATTACCGTAATCAATCACCGTACTATGTTTGCATTTAAGTTTATTTTGTTGGTGATTTTTTAGAGCCAATACTACAGTATAGTGGTCAGTGATAGTGGTTGCAATAACTAGTGAGGTAGCTTCTAAGTTCGTTTTGAGGAATATGTGATCGAGGCAGCTAGATCCACGCGTAGGAAAAACATGAGCGGGAAGAAGTTCATTATGTGCCATCAAATCTAAGTATTCATTGCAATTTGTAGTTATGGCATTGGTGGATGCAATATCAATATTTATATCGCCGAGAAGAATCAAGTTTTTGAAAGACTTTAGTGATTTTAATATTTTGTCTACAGAGGAGAAAAAGTTTTCTAGGGAGCGGTACGATGGGGAACGGTAAATTGCTATGATGGCCGTGTCACTTCCAATTTTTATAACAAGACAATTTGCCTCAAAATCAATTGGCTCAAAAACAGTGGTGAGTAAATCTTCTCTGATATACGCAACGACACCTTCGTTTTGCGATTTGTTAATTTTTGACGAATAGGCATTGAAATTATTAAGTGGGGGGATAAAATCTAGTTTTTTAAGCCAGCATTCAGTAAGTATGATTATATCAATATCGATACTTAACTGAGCAAGTAGTGGTTTCATTTGCGGCAAATTTTTATCTATGCTGCGAATGTTTTGGCAAACCAGTGAGAGTTTTTGATTCGATCGTGGTAAATAATTCCGAACTTCATGTGTCTGACACTGAAAAGATTTTGATATTGTATAGGAATCTAAATCCGTCATTATGGATTGCTTATCCATAATTAGTTATAAAAGGTAACACTCGTCCCTTCTTTCGTCTGTATAGTTTGTAAGATTTTACTTTGAGCATCTGATGTAAACAACTTTACCATACATGCTAATTTGATCTCTAACTACTTATGAATAAGGTTCAATCTTAACTACAAAACTAGGTACATTGACTAGGGTCTGAATTCCCGGAAAGTTACTTTTATGACGGTCGGGTCGGGTGTTTATAGCCCCTAATTAGTCTATTCTTTCCCACGGTATTTTTGTTCGAGAAGCTTGGCGAAACATCGCGACTCGACGACGCGATGTAACATTATCCCCTTCTTAGTTATGATCGTCCCGATCATCATTTGTTCCATGGTATCGTGTAAGTCGATCGATGTGTACTACCCTCGGCTTTCCTCTCTGGCCTCGTTTAATGCGGTAGGTAACGTCGTTTATCTTCGTGATAATCTGGTATGGTCCTTCCCAATGAGCCTGCAGCTTCGGAGTTTTTCCTTTCCTTCGTAGTGGGTTGTGCAACCAGACGAGAGTTCCTTCTTCGAAACCCATCGTATTCGCTCTACGATCGTACCGGGTCTTCATTTTTTCACCAGTTTTTAAACTATTCTCTCGAACTATCCTGTGCACTTCGTCCAGCTGACTACGAAGATCACTGACATAGTCGGTTACAGGCTTCGGAGCATCTGGCGGGGAACCAGTGATGGCGTCGATAGGAAGTCTTAGTTCGTGTCCAAAATTCACATTTGCAGGAGTCATACCAGTGCTGTCATGGGTAGCGGAACGGTATGACAACAAGAACAGAGATATGTACTGATCCCAGTCACGTTGATGTGCGTCCACGACTTTAGCCAGGTGATTCTCCAACGTCTGGTTAAACCTCTCAACCATTCCGTCTGACTGTGGATGAGCTGCCGTTGTCCGCGTCTTTTGGATTCCGAGGAGGGTGCACATTTCCTGAAATAGGGTAGACTCGAAGTTCCTTCCTTGATCGGAATGCAGTTCCATCGGTACACCAAATCGACAGATCACTTCTTGCACCAACTTCTTTGCAACTGTCTTTGCTTCCTGGTTTGGTGTCGCGAAAACTTCGGGCCATTTGCTGAAGTAATCTTGCACTACGATGATGTACTTGTTGCCTTCTTCAGTCTCGGGAAATGGCCCGGCAACATCCACGGCAATGCGCTCCCATGGTGCCCCAACATTGTACAATTTTAGTTGTCCTTTACTTCTTGTCTTCGGTCCTTTTACTGATGCGCAAGCGGTGCACTTCCTGCACCAATCTTCTACATCCTCGCGGCTGTGTACCCAGTAGAATCGTTGACGAACCTTCACAAGAGTTTTCTTGACTCCCAGATGTCCACCAGAAACTCCATCATGAATGTGTCGTAGTAGAGATGCCACTTTACTCCGGGGAACAACGACCTGCATTGTAGTTTCTTTTCCATTGCTGTTTTCCCATTTTCGGTACAAGATTCCTTGTTCCAGAGTCAGGCTGTCCCACTGAGCCCAGTAACTTTTTGTAATCGGGCTACAAGCTGACACGTCGCTCCACTGAGGCTTGTTTCCAGACTTTATCCAATCCAGTACAGGTCGTAAATCTCTGTCCTCCAATTGTGCTTGTCTCATATTTTCGCCGTTCCATTCGTCATCTGTTCTGTCCATCCTGATGACTCTGACTTCTTCTCTAGACTCGTGCTTTTCGCAGTGTTTACAGTCATCTGCACAAGGTCTTCTTGACAGGGCATCGGCGTTGCTATGGCCCTTTCCACTGCGATGTTCTGTCACGAAGTTGAACTCTTGAAGTTGCTCGATCCATCGTGCCACTTGACCTTCCGGGCTCTTAAACTGTAGAAGCCATTTTAGAGCAGCGTGGTCAGTTCTGAGCGTAAACTCCCTTCCGATGAGGTACTTGTTGAAGTGCTGAAGAGTCTTTACCACGGCTAGCAACTCGCGGCGGGTGACACAGTAGTTTCGTTCTGGTTTGGATAATGATTTACTGAAGTATGCTATGACCACTTCTTTGTCTCCTTGGATTTGTGAGAGAACTCCTCCAATTCCCGTGTTGCTGGCATCAGTGTCCACAATAAATCTTCCATCTCTGGTAGGGTATCCCAAGATCGGCGTTTCACACAGTCGCTGCTTTAGATTATTGAAGGCGGTTTCACACTCCAAGTCCCATACAAATGTGCGCTTTTCTTCTGTCAGCCGATGTAAGGGTTTGGCAATTCCAGAAAAGTTCTTGACGAACCGCCGATAGTAAGCGCATAGTCCCAAAAAGACCTTACATCCGTTTTATCCTTCGGGGTAGGCCAAGTTTGAACAGCCTTGATTTTGTCAGGATCAGTTTGTACCCCGTTTTCCGAAATGATGTGTCCAAGGTAGCTGACTTTGGATTTAAAGAAGTCACACTTTTTGGCACTCAGCTTCAGGTTTGCTTCACGTAGACGGTTCAAAACCTTCTCCAGATTCTGCAGATGTTCAGTAAAATCACGGCCCAAAATGATGACGTCATCCAGGTACACCAAGCATACGTCTCCCAGTAATCCAACCATTACTCTGTCCATGAGACGTTCGAACGTTGCTGGAGCATTACACAGTCCAAATGGCATGACGTTGAATTGCCAGAGTCCATTTCCAATGCCCGTACTGAATGCTGTCTTCTCTTTGTCTTCTGGACTGATTTCTACCTGCCAGTAGCCACTTTTCAGGTCAACCGTTGAAAACCACTTCATTCCACTAAGCATGTCCAGTGTATCGTCTATTCGAGGCAAGGGGTAGCTGTCCTTCTTTGTGACTTCATTAAGCATTCTGTAATCTACGCAGAATCTGGTGGAGCCATCTTTCTTTTTCACCAGAACCACTGGCGATGACCAAGGACTTGTAGATAGTTCGATGACTTTTTCTTTGGCCATGTCTCGTATCATGTCTGCAACTTCAGCTTCTTTCGCCCATGGAATCCTTCGTGGCCTCTGTCGTATAGGTCTTGCGTCGCCAGTGTCAATTTTGTGTTTAACAAGTCCGGTACGTCCACAGTTGTTTCCAGCGGCGAAGACGTCTTTAAACCGCATCAACAGACGTTTTGCTTGTGACAGCTGAGCGAACGTTAAATTGTCTTTGGATGATTCCAGCAGCTGTGATATTTGGTCTTCCGAGCTTGGTACCGTAGAAGTAATATCCGTTCGTCGCAGGTACTTCACTTCTTGACATTTTCCAATTATGCTGTTTTTCTTCAGATGAACTTCTTCATTGCCAAGGTTGAGAATTCGCACACTGGCCGTTCTGTTTGTCATGAGCAATGTTCTTGCAGTAATCCAGCTCGGATGTGTGCCCTCATCTTCGGCAACTACACATAGTCCACTCTTGACTGTATTTGGAAATTTCACTCGAACAATATTTTGCGATTTTGGAGCCAACACGACGTCCTTGAGACAGTAAAGCTTACACGGTGCCGTTCCTTCGAAGAACACTTCTTGCTCGGGAAACCGGAGAACACCACGGGCCACATCCAATATGCAATGCTGCTTCTCCAAAAAGTCCAATCCCAGAATGCAATCATCAGTTATGTTGGCAATAAGCACAGGATGAATGTATGAGTGCTCACCGATGACTATCTCCATATCTGTATCGCCAAGGACAGGAACTGACTGGCCGGTTGCTGTCCGTAGTGAGCATGCTGCAGATCGATGTTTCCGTGATATAAATCGTTGCAGGAATTCAGGCTTCACAATTGTGCGCGATGCTCCTGTGTCCACTGTGAACTTGCAGGTCTTGTTGTTCAGGGTGCCCTCGACGATTAAGCTGTTCCCGTTGCACACTTGTGTCACAGTGATGGTGGGGGCTCTCTCTTGACCAGCCAGCGCCCGCCCCGCGGCCCTGGCGACGTTTAGTTTAACGCCTCCTCATCCACTTGGGTCTCGCAATTTCTGACCCGTTTCTTCGTTTTCGGGCAATCAATCCGAATATGCCCTTTTTCTCCACACCCATAACATGTCGGTCCATAACGGGGCTTCCTGGGTTCAGTCACCAGCTCCCGAACTCGGTATGGTTTGGTGTCCCGTCGCACTGCTTCCACTTCTAAAGCATTAGCCAGAGCACTCTTGAGTGTCTGATGATGTCCCAATCGTACCGCAGCGCGTACCTCATCATCCCTGATTCCATCCACGAAGCTCTGTAGAGATGTCACCTCAATGGTTGATGGCGTCGACACGTAGGCTCGTCGGACCAACCTCTCGATTTCATCTGCCCACTGTTGCAATGTCTCTGTGGGCTTCTGGGTGCGCTCACGTAGTTGTGCCCTGTACGCATGCTCCATGTGCTTGTCTCCATAGCGCGTTTCGAGGGCTTCCAGCAGGGTGGGTCTTCAGGGTCCTTTCCTCTTCGGGTATGCGTTCCAAGATAAGCTGAGCGTCTCCTTTCAGCGCTAATGTGAGCGCTGTATTTGCGTGCTCGTCTGTCCAGCCGCAACTTTTGGACAGCGTTGTGAATTGGAATTTGTAGGCTGCCCACGAAGATGTTCCGTCGAAGTGCGGCAAATCTAGCTTGAAGGGCGAGGTCATAGTGGGACCCTGGCTGCTATGTCCAATTCCTCTTAACTTCAGTTTCTGAAATTCGTTGGCCAAGTCATTCACGGTCTGCTCATGTATGTCAAGCCGCCCTTCTACTTCCTTGATACTGGTTTCCACCATTTTGATCTTCTCTCCCATGCCGGCAAGCCCGCTCTGCAACTGACGTCCAATTGTCTCTTCCAGTTTGCGGCTAGCTTCTTGTTGGGCCATCTGTACAGCCTGTAGTGCAGCCTGTTGTTCCTGGCGAGCCTCCTCCTGTTTGCGGCTAGCTTCTTCTTGTGCCGCTTGCACAGCCTGTAGTGCGGCCTGTTGTTCCTCACGTACAGCTTGTAGTGCAGCCTGTTGTTCCTGGCGAGCCTCCTCCTGTTTACGGCTAGCTTCCTCCTGTTTGCGGCTAGCTTCCTCCTGTTTACGGCTAGCTTCCTGTAATGCAGTCTGTGCAGCTTGTTGTCCTGCTAGGATAGCGGCTAGCATGGCTTCCAAGCCTCCATCTGTAGTTCGGCTCGCTGGAGCTGCTGCAGGTGGCGCTACCATGGTGGGTGCCATTGGTGTTGCTGCTGGCTCTTCCAATGTGGATGTTCCTCCTCCCGATGCTTCGAGCTCCTTCTGCCGGGTTGCATCCATCTCCGCCTGGCGCCTGGTGCGTGGAGTACGCGTATCTTCTCTTGGAGTGATTGGCATTCCGCTTCTGACACCAATTGTTACGTGCGGGGTGGTATTAAAATGCCAATCCGATGAGATGAACGTTTATTTCCACTTATCACTAGGTTAGCACAATGTTCCACAGTAGTTGTCCAAATCGTCTTGCACAATTATCAAAAGTCCGTTAACACACACTGAGGTCGTTGGTAATCACAATCACTGATTTCACTGTTCACAGTTCACAACACTAGTTCACTGATAACACTTAACGATCACTTGGTCGCTATCCGCGCTTAGATAGTAACACTGTCGCTTCCAGAGAAAGACTGACTGAAGCCGCGGTTTCAACGTCTTATATAGGACGAGAATATTTCTAAAGAACTTTCCAGTATTGACTCGAAACAATAGACAAAAGACGTTCAAAACAAGTAATAAAAATCACAAACAAAAGGGGCGGCTTTCCTTTGAGCATCTGATGTAAACAACTTTACCATACATGCTAATTTGATCTCTAACTACTTATGAATAAGGTTCAATCTTAACTACAAAACTAGGTACATTGACTAGGGTCTGAATTCCCGGAAAGTTACTTTTATGACGGTCGGGTCGGGTGTTTATAGCCCCTAATTAGTCTATTCTTTCCCACGGTATTTTTGTTCGAGAAGCTTGGCGAAACATCGCGACTCGACGACGCGATGTAACATTATTCTTTCCTTTATAAGAAGTGTTTCAAGACCTTGCTGTGTGCCACGTTTTGATTCCCTTGTGAAATCGCAAAATATGCGAAACTAAAGGTTCATAACTTTTGATCATGTTGACTTACAAGTTTGATTTTTGATCATGTTGACTTACAAGTTTGATTTTTCAACCGACTTCCAAAAAGAATGAGGTTTTCAATTCGTGTGTATGTTTTTTTTATGTGTGTTATGCGATTACACTCTCAATTGAAAACCGATTCAAATGATTAGTTTAGGGTTCTGTACCCAAAGGGTAAAATGGACCCTATAACTAAGACTCGGCTGTCTGTCCGTCTGTCTGTCTGTCTGTAACCAGGCTGTATCTCATGAACCGTGATAGTTGAAATTTTCACAGATGATGTATTTCTGTTGCCGCTATAACAACAAATACTAAAAAACAAAATAAAATCAATATTTAAGGGGGCTCCCATACAAGAAACGTGTTATCGGCGTTTTTTGCTTGAACTTATGAACCATAATCTATTATGGTTTATAAGTTCTCTATCTAAAGAGACTTGAAATCTTTACAAAGTATGTATTACTATAGCCGCTATAACATCAAATACTAAAAACATAATAAAGTTACAAATAAAAGGGGGCCCCAAACAAGAGACATGTTTTGCAGGCGTTTTATGCTCGATCGTACAAACCGTAATAGATAGACTTGAAATTTGCTCATAGTGTCTATTATAATGGTTGCTTTAACATCAAATCATAAAAACAGAATTAAATATGAAATTAAGGGTGTCACCATACAAAAAACCCATTTTTCCGGTAAATTTTGCTCAATCGGAAGGTGTGCGAGTCCGATTCGCACTTGGCCAGTTTTTTAATCAGTAGGGTACATTCCTGAGGTGGTCCCATTATAATTTTATCGAGATCTGATAAGTATCTTCCGAGATATGACGATAAACTTTTTCTCAAACTTGCTACTGAAACTGACTCGCGGGGCATGGAATTCGGTTGTTTTAGTTTTTAAACTATCTTAATTATTATTAACCATTAAAGTTTAATTATTGAACGTGCAACACGATACATTCCAGCTGAATAAAAATAACTCTCACCATTTTCCCTCTATATTCATGCACACCATCAATGTGCTCCTGAAGACACGTTTCATCATCAAAGCATTTAATACAGCTCTTGCATTTGAATGGCATCTTCAAAAAATTCTCATTTTGCAGTTTGACCTGCCTTTCTGCAGCAATTTCTTTTTCACTCAATATAACTAGTTTTACTTTGCCTAGATGTTTGTCCTTTAATACATTAAGAGGTGGAATCTTCTTTACACGTTTATCTTTTAGTTGCTTTTCGCTATTCTTTTGTTGGACTATGTTTTTCTCTTGAGGTGATTGCTTCTCCTTCCGCAATCCAATATCCTTTTGTAGCAATTTCAACAGAGTTTTGTTATTATTTTGCTGTGTTGAGCTACTTTTCTGTTTCGCTTTTTGTAGCAATTCCGACAGAGTTGTGTTATTATTTCGCAGCTTTAAGTTACTTTTCTGTTTCGCTAAGTTTACTTCGTGTGGTGATTGCTGTTTCGGCACATCATACAGCAATTCCAACAGAGTTGACTTATTATTTTGCTGCATTGAGCTATTTTTCTGTTTCTCTAAGTTTACTTCACGTGGTGATTGCTTCTGTTTCGGTATTTTGTTGTAATTTTGTGGCATTTTCAACAGTATCTTGCTATTATTTTGCTGCATTGAGATATTTTTGAGTTTCGCTATATTTGGAATGTCCTTTTTCAGCAATACAATATTATTTTTCAGTGATAACATATTACTTTGTAGTGATTGCTTAGCCTTCTGAATTCCTGCATTCTTCTTTAGTACTATATGCTGCTTTATTGGTAGCTTTTTGGAATCTCGCTGGATTAATTGGTCAGACTTTGTTGTTTGTTGATTCTTTACTATGTCATCCTGAGTTAGTTTTAATAGAGCTTGCATACTTTGATTTGTTGGCAATGGAGTAGTATTCTGAATCGATTGGATTGTCATCATAACATTTGGTGGCAATTGATTTAATGTAACTGGCCGCAGTTTCAAGGGTGGAGATTCATTATTTTGCACCAATACAGTCTTCAACACTGATTCATTATCCATTGCCGGTTCTGTTTTACACTCTACAACCTCCTTGGTTCCTAATAAGGGGTCTGATTTTAATTCATTCATGTCTACATCATCGTAAGTAGTTTCTTTATCGTCCAGAGAGGATGTTTCACTCTCTGACTCTTCCTCTTTTGTATCTATGATAATCTCATTTTCTATCTTTATGTTGCTCTCAATGAAGTTCTCATAATTTTCTGTCCTGAATTCGGGTGTAAAGGTATCTATGTTCATGCATGATCTTTGTAGGTTGAATAAGTTCTTTTGTTTTATTAATTCCTGGAATAAATATTGTAACGTACAGTAATATAAAACATTGTGATGTGTGCATGTAGTATGGCTGGAAACCCTACATTAATGCCCATATACTGAATAAATGCTTTGACTTTTGGCCTAATTTTGAGAAGACTGACATTAAGAGGGTACGCGGGGTGCAGTTTTCCATACAAATGTATTCCCCTGTTTCCTCCCTGGAAAATTCTTTGAGAGCAAAATTGTTTTAACAAAAAATCAAGGTCTGCTGTAGCAACGCCTACACTATGCCCCTATCATTTGCTTTTTCTGACCAACCAATTGCAAAAAGGCATATAAGCCTTCTAATCTCCTCTTTAAGATTTTTAAAGGGTTAAATTTATATTTACAATTGGTTGGTCAAAAGAAGAAAATGATTGGGGCATAGCTACAGCTACACGACCTTGATTTTTGTAGAAACAATTTTTTCTCTAGAAGCATTTTCCAGGGATAATGTGGGAATACATTTGTATGGAAAAGTGCACCCTGCGTTCCCTTTTAGGCTGAAACTATAAATATTAATAGCACAGAATAAAGCAATTTAATTGGTAATTAAACAATGAAATGGCTGAGTTCTAAACTCACCTTAGATTTGGCATACAACATTTTGGAGCTTTTGTTTACTTCTTCTTTAAATATGAATATTTTTTTCAGCATTGTGTGGCAAATGTTACACACCACAACATTGGAGGAATCGTTCTGTAAAACAAATATTTTTGTAAGAATCTGTCTGAAATGTCTACAAATACTAATGATAAAAATATATATTGCAAGACTTGCGTGATGGTAGGACATTATCCAGCCAGGAGGACGCTAGATCATCATATATATCATTATATCATCATTAATCATGTGAGGCTCTAAGAGGGGAAAGGGGTACGGAAAATATCACTAAATAAATATCACAAGGAGGGGAGGGTGGGGGGGGGGGGGGAAGGATATACAATGAGATATCACGTTTAATTATTTTTCATTGAACAAACTACTAGTCCAGTCAACAGTCAATCTTTTTACTATAAATATACTTTGTACTAAATTGTACTAAATAAGGCAGGGTAGTCTAAACTCTCATCACATATCACCAGGGCGGGTGGTGGTTAAAGATGCTCAAAAACATCACGTGATTAATGGAAAACCCCTTATGTTTTTAGATACATTTAGATACATCATACACTTATCAAATGTCAAACTTTTACATACATACATACAAACACGCCTTTTTCCCATTGAGGTAGGCAGAGACTACTTCTTTCCATATGCTACGATCCTCACATACCTCTTTTCCTACATCCACTTTCATGAGCGCCTTCATACATGCTCGCCGGTTATAAGTACTTTTGACTTGGCCTTTCTTTAAAACGTCTCCGATCTGGTCGTGATACGTTCGCCTAGGGCGGCCTCTACCAGCTACCCCATTCATATTCATTTATTCCTTCATTTAGGTACATTGTACACTTATGAACGTTAAAATAATACACCAAAAACAAAATCACAAAAGGAAATTAAAAATTAATAAAAATATTCATAAAATTATATTACATTGAACACGGAACAATGCTCTATTCGTGTGAAGCCATTAAAGAAAAATAAAATTATTGAGTGACAAAGAAAAATGTTAGCATATTATAAAATTACTAGCAGGCCGCCCCGGCTTCGCACGGGTAGAACATATATGCCTACAAAATTTGCATCAGTTTGTTGCATCGAATATAAAATATGAACATATTTAACAACCATCGTCATATTTCATCCAATTTACACAAAACCTTAACGAATTATGCACCTAAACCTTCCTCATAAACACTCTGGCTATTGGTGAAAACCGCATGATAATCCGTTCAGTAGCTATTGAGATTATTGCGAACAGACAGACAGACGCAGTGATGAACTTTGTTTTGTAATACTTACGTATTGATATTGGACGGCCCTTTGGCGTAAAGGATAGTTACCCTGATTCTGACCCGACGGTCGTTGGTTCTAATCCTAGCTATATACCTACCAATGAAAGTTTTATGTGCATTCATGAATCATGAGTTTTCGTACAGTGGTAGTGGAATCATTAAATCTACCAAAAAGTAGCTT
The DNA here is from genome assembly GCA_954871355.1 of Cabera pusaria. Classification (NCBI taxonomy): domain Eukaryota; kingdom Metazoa; phylum Arthropoda; class Insecta; order Lepidoptera; family Geometridae; genus Cabera; species Cabera pusaria. Next base: position 7,387,759 of record OX940912.1, on the reverse strand, counting down.
ACCACCAAGGAGTACATCTGCCGCCGTAACCTTACGGCGTTCCCCGACGCAAAATGTAGGGGTAATATACGTTTAACGTGTGGATCTGTGTGTCTGTCTGTAGCACCTTAGCACCTAACCGGATGAACCGATTTTGTTTTTATTATTGATAGTTTTTTTTGTTTGATAGATGTCTTCATCGAGAGTTTTCTTAGCTTTTATTCATGAAAATTCGTTCAATCGTTATAAAATTATGAGCTTTTTTCTAGTTAATTGCGCTATGAAATCAACTTTCATAGGTCTGATCAATTCGAAAATCTTCTTCTTCAACGATATTGTAAGAACATGGAAGCCTCCTGGACTCTACAGAATACTCAAATCCTCACCAACTTACAGCTCAGATTTTAAATGTCGTGTTTAGAGTCATTGGAATGCTTTTAATGAAAAGATTATACATAGATCAGTCGGGGTGGTTTAAAATATTATATTATTATATGTATAGATGAATATTATTTTATACAATAGATCATATTATTATACTATATTGACTTCAAATTGATTGTGATCGGTGGGGATCTACAGCATAGCTAAGCTTATAATAATATTTTCGTAGTAACTATGACCTAATCTGTGGTTTCACTGCAAATATTTTATTAATTTTGCGATGCGTGTTTGTGAAATTCGTGATATCTTCTAGAGTTTTCATTTGAATTATATACTGTAAAGGACAATTTTAATCTATAATATGTGGCCAAGCTAATTAACGTAATTATTTGGATAAGGATTAATACTATATACTTGAAAATAGCCTTGGAAGTTATGTAATATTTTTTAACAAAAATTTTAAGATTATAATGGTTACTGTGAGTCAACCTTAAGAGATAGACATATGCTGTCGCGGACTTTTTTGTAGGTCTTATTAAGTTGTACAACTCTTCCACAGAAAATATTCTTCCATCTATTTTCAATTGAGCAGCGTTCGTAAGAAACGTGTTTTTCGACCGTTTTTTAGTCGACTTAGGTTGCAAATTAGGTCTCCACGAATGTACCTTTAATTTAAACGGGATAATATATAGCCTATTTTCATTCCGAAAGTCCATTCTATGTATTAGTGAAAGAATTTTTTAAATCGGTTCAGTAGTTTTTGAGCTTACTCATTACAAACATACAAAAATACAAAAATACAAATGTTCTCTCTTTATAATATTAGTATAGATTACTCACGCCATTTTATTTTATAAAAGGCTACAGTGCAAAAAGCAGGACTACCAACAAAATAAAAAAGTCGACAGCAAACAAAATTAGTATTGCCAGTGCCTTGCCGTGTGCATACTCGATTCGATCGCGCCCGTCGACCGTGTCTGCTAGTCTCTAGTCTGTCGGTACTCTGTACACACATAGCTAATAACCCCAATAGTCTGTGGTACGCGACTATAGTCAACCAAAAATGGAAAAGTGTATGGAGATTTTATTGATAAAACTAGATGAAATGCTAAAACAACAAGCTGAAACAATAACAAATGCAGTGACTGCCAACGTCCTGGAAGCTCTAAACGAGAAAATAAAAACCCTGCAAGATGAAAACGATTGCATTAAAACACAAATAAAACAATAAGAAAAGAAAAATTACCAACTGGAACAAGAAAAACGCAAATACATCATGTTTTTTTTTGGTGTAGAAGAAATAGGAAAAACCGAAACAGAACTAGTGGACTACATAAAAGATATAATAATTATAGAAACAGGAACACACATCGAGAGCCATGAAATTAGCAACATTTATAGGATCAGGAAGAGGGCCAACAATAAAAACCGCCCCGTCGTAGTCTCTGTCACAACTTTGTGGAAAAAACACCTGATTCTTAAAAATAAATCAAAACTTACATCAGGTATTTATGTCAAAGAGGACTATTCAAAGGACATTCTAGAAAAACGTAGGCTATTACAGCCAAAAGTGGAAGAGGAAATAAGGAAAGGTAACATTGCCTACTTAAAACAGGACAAACTAATTGTCATAACACCAAAAGATAAGAACAGAGAAAAAAGAAAGCGGGAAGACTCAAGGTCACCAAATGCGTCCACCCAGAAAAAAGTTACTGTGAACAAAAACTCTATTCACTCACTGGCTAAAACCACCCAAAGGACATGTTAAGACCCAATATATTGAATTATGTAGATAGAGGAAGGCAAGCCTCACAACCAGAAGTGCCAAAAAACTTGTAACTTCCCCCCGGACCCGGAACCAAAATAATAAAACAACTATAACAAACCCAACATATGTAAAAAGCACCCCAAGCCGACTGGTCACCGTGGGGGAAGAAGACCACTACCCTCCATCAAATAAAACAACTTCTGAAAAGAACATTATCAATACAAAGCGAGAACAACATTTAACAATCGGCACATATAATGTAAGATCCTTATCAACAAAGACGAGAATGCTAGAACTGAATAATGCCATTGAAAAAATAAAATGGGATATTATAGGTCTGGCGGAAGTAAAGAAAATGGGATGTGCCATAGAAGAACATAAAGACTACATCTTCTATTACATAGGCGAGACAGAGGGGCTACATGGCGTAGGCTTCCTAGTAAAACGACTACACAAAGTCAACATCGTGAGTTTCTTAGGAATATCGGAGAGTTGCCTTGTTAAAACTGAACTTCAATAACAACTTAATATCCCTAATACAAGTTTATTCTCCAACTGAGAGCTCAAGTGAAGAAGACATCACAAAATTCTACCAAGACCTAACAAAAGCACTAGAGTCAACAGACAAAACTCATCTTATCATGGGGGACTTCAATGCAAAAATTGGACACCCAAAACCCTATGAGAATATAATAATGGGTAAATACGGATATGGAAAGAGGAATGACAGAGAGAACAAGCTGTCAGTAATGAACTCACATTTTAAGAACAAAGACTCCAGAAAGTGGACTTGGATATCTCCGGATCACAAAACAAAGAATGAAATTGATTTTATACTCAGCTCTAACTCAAAGTCCATAAGTAATGTTGAAGTAATCAAGACAATGAGCTTCCCATCTGATCATAGAATGCTACGATGTTCTTTAAAAATTCAACTACCTAAAAAGAGTAGAAGATCATTCAGTACCCCATACAATAAACTGAAGACCACTAGTGAGATCACAAACTATATTCATAACTTGGAAGAAAACTTGACTAAATCACAGGACATCATTGAAACCTCCGAGAGTGCTCAGATGCTCAACAACAAACTAGAAGAAGTTATCAAGGAAAGCATCAAACAGGAAGAAAAATTAAATGATGTCACAAAACACAAAATTCTAAGTGACGAAATCCTCAATCTCATTGCTAAAAGATCAGAACTCCTACACAGGAACAATAAAACAAAACCAATGAATGAAGAATTAAAGCAACTTTTCAAAAGCAGTAACAAAGCATCAAAAAGGATTATGATGAATATAGAAAAGCAACAATAGAAAAAAATATAGTGAAATTCCACAGCTCAAAAAGAGCCTTCAAAGAACTGACAACCCACCAAAACTGGATAAAATGCTTAAATAAAAACCAAACAAGAAGTAAGAGATAGAGAAGATATAATAAAATGTGCAACAGCTTTCTATTCGGACCTATACAAAAAACTACCACAAGAAACACAATCAGAAGAAAGAGAACTATGTTCTATAAATACAGATGCTATACCAAAAATGACACCATGCTTAATAACGGAATGTGAAATACTGAAACATATCCAAAAACTTAAACCTGAAAAAAGTCCAGGCCCAGACAGTATTACAAATGAGGCGTTAAAAGCAGGAGCACCTTTATTAGTAACATTATTAGCAAAGCTTTTTAACTTAGTATTGGACCAAGAAGAAGTTCCAATTCAGTGGTGCAAATCAAACATAACTTTACTCTACAAAAAAGGAAACCCGCTCGACATTGGCAACTACAGGCCAATAAGCTTACTTTCCTCAATCTACAAACTGTTCTCATTAATTATACTGAGCAGAATCGCACCCGAAATAGACAGAAGACAACCAGCAGAACAGGCAGGATTCTGCCCACACTATTCAACAATCGACCATATACATATCATAGAACAGATCATTGCAAAATTCAAAGAATATAACAAAAAACTATACATAGCCTTCGTAGACTACTGCAAAGCATTTGACAGTTTAACACACACATCGATATGGAGAGCTCTATTAAACAATAATATAAACGAAAAATATATCAATAGAATAAAGAATACATACTCTAAAAGTACAAGCAGAGTACAATTGGAAAGGAAAGGAGAGGAGTTTGCAATTGGAAGAGGAGTAGGACAGGGAGACCCTCTCCCTCCTAAACTGTTTATAGCTGTTCTTGAGAATATATTCAAAAATATTGATTGGAAAAATAAAGGCATATGGATCTCGAACAGGCGACTGACACACTTAAGATTTGCAGACGACATAGCCCTTTTCAGTGAATCTGCCTCTGACTTGGAAAAAATGTTGCAAACGTTAGACTTTTAAAGCAAAAAAGTTGGTCAGTTGAACAGCCTTAAAAAACCAATATTGGTAGAAGAAAGCCCAATAGAATATGTGAATGAATATGTTTACCTCGGCAAACTAATTTCCTTCGAAGCAACCAGTAATGTTAATGAAATAGAAAGACGAATAAACACAACATGGAAAAAATACTGGGCTCAAAAAGAAATACTCAAAGGAAAATACAGCCTTAAGATGAAAAAAACTATTATGGACTCCTGCATACTCCCCAGTCTAACCTATGCAAGCCAAACATGGATATTCACCGAAAAAGTAAAAAGCAAAATTCTGTCCTGCCAACATGCAATGGAAAGGAGCATCTTGAAGCTGAGAAGAATACAGAAAACTAAAAACATAGACATACGCAAGAAAACTCAGCTGATAGATGCACTCCAATATAGCCTGAAGCAAAAATGGAGGTGGGCAGGACATGTGGCGAGATACAGTGACAAGAGGTGGACAATCCAAGTAACTAAATGGCCAGGACCGGTAGGCAAGAGAAGCGTTGGCAGGCAAAGGAAAAGATGGGCAGATGACATAATAGAAATAGCAGAAAAGGACAAAGAGGCGATAGATCGAGACAAATGGCAAAAGATGGAGGAGGCTTTTACCCGAAAGGGATCATGCAAAAATAAAAATAAAAAAACAAAAAAAAAAACATACAGACGAATTGAGAACCTCCTCCTTTTTTGTGAAGTCGGTTAAAAATTACCAAGAACAAAAAATTAATTCAATTTTGTGTGGGAAACACAAGCTTAATAATAAAAAATAAAAAAATATTACTATAATGTCAGATAATGTAAAATGTCAAAAAAATAAAAAAAAACACATATGTCAATGTAAACATGTCGATGTTAAAATTATGAGAATGTCAATAAAGAAAAAAAAAATTAAACTATAAAAATGTCAAAACGATACTAAAATAGATAATGAATAATAGCATAAAACAAAATGATCACTTGAATAATAACAAATAAACAAAATAATAATGTCAAGGTTTCAATGTAAAAACTTAATGATAACCATGCCTCTCTATCATCAATGAACTCTTGTACTGAGTAATACGCTCTATTAATCAGCATACGTTTCACTGTAGCTTTGAAATGCTTTTCACTTTGCTGGGTCATCCATTCAGGAAGAATGTTATAGAAGCGTATACTGTTGATTTTATAAGATTTACTTATTTTCGAAAGTCTGGTTGAAGGAATTATGAGTTTGTTCTCATTTCTCATGTTGTGAGAATGTATATCGCAATTTTTCTTGTTTTTTTTTTAGGCAAGCGGTTGACCACTATCTCACCTGATGTTAAGTGACAATGCGGTCAACGATGTAGCACGCTTACCTAGTAAATACCTGTTCACTCGCGACTTAAAGACCCCCGGGTTGTAGCTATCAGGAAACACAGACACCGGCAGGAGTTCCATTCTTTGGCGGATCGTATTATGTAGGACGAAGCAAAACGCTTCGTGCGTGTAGATGGAACGTCCACCATGAAGCGGTGGCGCACATCGGCACGTCTGGTTGTCCGATAGAAGAAAGGGGATGGCGGTACTAACTCGTGCAATTCACACGCACACTCTCTGAAATGTATCTGATAGAAAACCGATATACTAGCGACTTTGCGGCGATGCTCTAGGCTCTGGAGCCTTTTCCCTACAAGTTCGTCGTCATTTATAAGTCACTTAGCTCTCCTCTCAATTACTTCCAGCGCGTCCAGCTGATACTTGGCTGACCCATCCCAGAGGTGAGAACAGTACTCCATACATGAACGGAATTGTGCTTGATACAAGTTGAGCAGCTGTCCCGGTGTGAAGTACTGTCTCACCTTAGCCAGAATACCAAGCTTTTTTAAAGCCAACTGGGCCTTGGACTCGATGTAGGATCTAAAGTTGAGCGTGGGTGTTAAAGAGACGCCAAGAAGCTCAAGGTGGTCAGTTATCGGTACGGACACATTTCGAAAAGTAGGTGTCAATTGAAATGGACTCCTTTTGGCGGAGAATAGTCACGCCTGGGTCTTAGCAGCATTGAACTTTACCAGATTGGCATCACCCCAATCAGAGACAGCCTTTAGGGACAAGTTCATGCGCTCAACCATCGCCTCCCTAAGACATTGGATTTCAGGTGCACTGGTCCGTGCACTGGATGTATAGCTCTCTACAACAGTGCTGTCGTCTGCATACCCAAAGATACCGGGCTTTAGCAGATCGTTGATATGTAGCAGAAATAGGGTTGCAGAGAGCACCAGCAATTGGCAATAAATGCTGGGGTCCTGCCCTGAGGGACCCCAGCATTTATTGCCAATTGGTCAGAAGAGCAGCCATCAATGACAACTCTTATCAACCGGTCCCTTAGAAAATCCGAAATCCAGACACAAAAACCAGTGGGTAGTATGGCCGTATGATGGAAGCTTGTTTATAAGACTATCGTGCCAAACCCTGTCAAAGGCTTTTGAGATATCAAGGGAAACCGCAAGCGCTTCCCCATGATTCTCTATAGCCTCACTCCAAATGTGCGTGGCATACGCTAGAAGATCCCCAGTGGACCGATTTCGGCGAAATCCGTATTATCGGTCACTGAGGAGATAATTTGTTTCTAGGTATGCCAGGAGCCGGTTGTTCAGTGCACGTTCCATAGTCTTGCAGAGTATGGACGTGACCGAAATTGGCCTGTAGTTGGCAGGGTCAGCACGATTGCCTTTTAAGGGCACGGGTTGCACGTTGGCAAGCTTCCATGATCTTGGTACTTCACCAGTTGTCATAGAGAGGCGAAAGAGGCGTGTCAAGATAGGAGCGAGTTCAGGCGCTTTTCAGGCAGGTTTTCAGAACTATAGCTGGAATCCCATCAGGACCGCTGGCTTTGTTCACGTCTAGATTTTGCAGCGTTTTTCGAACCTCAGTCTGACGGATGCATATTTCTGACATATTTGTCACAAATCCAGGTAGACAAGGAGGTGTCTCACCGGCAGTATTTAGATGTGAAGATTCCGCAAACAGAGAAGCAAATAGATTTGCCTTCTCTTTGGCGGTGTGAGCCAACGTCCCGTCAGGATTCAGCAGTGGGGGAAGTGAGGGGCGGCAAAAGTTTGACTCGACCGACTTAGCCAGGGACCAAAATGCTTTACTACCCGCAGGGTACGAAGTTAGTTTGGTCCCTATACGGCCTATGTGATCAAATCGGGCCTTCCGTAGACCCCTCTTGCAGGACTTGGCAGCCTTGTTGAATGCTTTCTTAATTGCTGAGAGATCCTTGGCCTTGCGGTTTCGAGCGTCAACCCAAGCCAGGTATGCTTATTTTTTCAGCTCCTCAGCACTTCCACACTCAGCTCCAAACCAGGGTTGAGCTTTGCCTGAATTGCCGTACCAGAGAAGTTTCTCTAGGCCTGTGTCAACCAGTATCCAAAGCACAGAGTATCGGGGGTCTTCTAGGTATGGAAGACGCCAACAGCAGATGTCGTCCCGAACATACGAGCACACACCTGACCGAGCTTTAAAATTGTGCTCCAGGGTGTAGCCGGGGTACGTAAGGTACGCCACATCGGAAGGACATCGTATCTGCGTCTCCGATAGAAACAAGAGTGCCGGTTTATCAGTCTCAAGGTGATGGTGGACTGCCTGGAGATTGGTGTGCAAGCCTCTGATGTTTGTGAGGTGCACTTTAGGGAGAGGGCGTGCATCCGCTGTTTAACGTTACTCTTGTTTCTACTTTTTCTCATAATGGTTATCGGAGTGTAGGTAAGAAGATGGCAGTGAAGCGAGACGCCCTGCTGCTGACCATCAGACAAACACCGGGACACCACATCTGAGGGGGGACCAGTCTTAAGACTGCGGGGACGCCCAAACCCCCCCCGAGGATGTCCATAGGACCCTCTCCTCCGGTCGCCAACCGGCACTATGGCGCATCTCGGGGTTTTTCGACAGTTATTCGTATAGCTTTGATTTTGTATGTCACCAGAAATTTAAGTATTTTTGATCAGAGGTAGACGCCTACTAAAATTAAATTACTGAAAATTTGAACAACCACTTGACAGTTTCATGTGTGTAGGCGGCCTTAACCGTAACTATAACCATAACTAGAGTTTTTGTATGGAGTTTGACTGAGTTAACGTAAGATGGTTAAACCCAGCCTAATTTAAGAATTAAGAATAGAATAATAATCGTTTAAGGCCATAAAAAAAGACATACATTAAAGATACACAAAGATATAGTTAAAAAAGGCAACAGGATCAAATTCAGCTTCTGCTACGTGTACAATTACTTGCACACGCAGCGCTGGTTTACAATTTGACCCAATGCTCGGGTTAGGGTCTTTGCCGAGATGTTATAAGTCTAAGCGGCTAATTATTATACAACAAAAAAAAAAACAAAATTATATAAGGTAAACAACAACATTACAGTAAGAAATACTTATCAGTTTTATGATTGACAGACAAAAATAGTAGTGCAATAATATTAAAAAAGAAAAACGAAACAATTATGTACAGCTTGTGTATAAGTGTGTGTTGTGTTTGTGTGTGTGTGGGTGTGTGTGTGTGAAATTGCTTATCTTTTAAAAGTTGTTTCAAAAATATGTTTCTCCTTTATCAATAACAATAATTTAAGACGCGATTTAAAAGTGTTGCAGCTAATTTTTCTCCTCAAAGGAGGTGGCAGATCATTCCATATTTTCGAGGCGCGGTATTTGAAACAGCCTTTAAAGCCGGCAGTATTATGTTTGGGGATGTAAAGACGATTGGAGAGTGTAGAATGCGTGTTTCGTGTGTCTTCTTCTTTGAATCAAGTGAATTTATCGAACAGATATTCAGGTTTTTTGTTCCAAAGAATCTTTTGTGTTGGGCAAGCTATTTGAAGCTCTGAATTTGACTAACTGTTATTAGGTAGGTACTTGACCGGTCAAAAGTTAAATAAATAGTTGGACAGAATTCGACCTTCACTGATGTTAAATATCCTCAACAACATATTTAAATTAGTGATCATTAGAGAAGCATGAAAGTGAAATAATTGCTGTAGAAGTGAGAAGTTTGAGGAGTATGATTGGAGTGACTCTGATGGATAAGGTGGAGAACAGCGTGATAAGGAAATGTTGTGGTGTGGTAAAAGATGTAGTGACAAAGATAGAGGATGGTTTGGACATCTAGAGAGGGTGGATGAAGATAGATTAACAGAACAAATTTATGAGACAAGTGTAAATGGGCCAACTGGTAGAGGCCGACCTAGGCAAACGTATCACGACCAGATCGGAGAAGTTTTTTGAGGAAAGGTTAAGTCCAAAGTACCTATAACCGGCGAGCATATATAACGGCGCTCATGGAAGTGGAAGAAGCGAAAGAGGTACGTCAGGATCGAAGCATGAGGAAAGAAGTAATCTCTGCCTACAGCCTACCACAACAGGAAAAAGGCGTGATTTTTTAAATGTATCTATCTTAAAATTGCCTTCAATTTGTAAATTGCAAAACATCTAAAAAGTGGTCTTACCTCGATAAATTCTTGTAAGAATTCATTATGTCTGCAATTTTCCACATTTATCAATGTTTCATTATCTGCTAAGCAGCAGAAGCATAGCTTGGTCGTCATTGATGCAAAAGTTTTATCGAAGGCATCCAATGATTGAGCCATGTTTGATCAAAAGAGGTCAGCAATATTCAATTCCTCATCATAAGATTATAAATCAAACACCTCGGATTACTCTACAAATGTTAAAAATAAAACTCAAAGAGAATATAATACTACGTTAATATTATTTCTTTGTTTTTGGCTTTTGCGATAATACCACCACAATTTCGCCAACTACGTTAATAAAACTTATATTATGAACACACACCTGACACCACTATAATGCCGCTCACAGATAACTGTATATTATGGGTCCCCGAGACGATCAAGTACACTTGACAAGTCTACGTGCTTGAAGTGAATATTGATCGTTTACAGCATTACTTGACAAGTCCCGTCAAGTGGTCTACGGGCTTGACCATACTTGACAGAAATTTTGATTGACGGCACAGATCGGTAGGGTCGATAGGCGAGTGGCGTAAGCAGGCTTGACAGCACCTTCAATAGTCGTCAAATAGTCGTCAAGTCGCCCATCAAGTGAAACCATCAATCACGTGAGACTTGTCAAGTGCACTTGATCGTCTCGGGGACCCATTAGTCCGAGACCAACCATGATAACCACTACGTTTAATCACAGATTACTATATGTGTGTGCTAATTAGTCCTCCCTATTGGTCAGAAGACTTTTATGATATCAATCAACATAATCACAGATTACTATATGTGATAAAATTCAAATAAAATAAATATTTATTTACGTTCACACTGTTCACAGTCTACTATGATACTAAGTATTACGTACTATGATATATACAGTGTGGAAATTAAACTCAGGCCCTGGAGGGAAACTACTTTAAATCCTTAAGCTAGCTCATTTTACTTAAAGGAGACATTCCTTTATATTTGAAAAGAAACAAAATCTGCATTAAAAGATTTTTTAAAACTCGCTTGCTTCGCCCGGGACTCGAACCAACTAAAATTAAAAAAAATAAACACTCTTTATTTTATTATACTAATCGGTAGTATTAATATTCAGGATAAAGTTTCTCTAAAAAATGTTTGGTTACTGTTCACTTTTAACAAGTAAAAGACACGTAACAGTTCTGTTATCTCTCCAACACTCAAAGACTTCGTATGAAGTACACGCTTGCTAATTTATCGTTAAGTACCTTGTTGAAATCTTCGATAATAAAATTGTTCAATGGTGGTAATACCTCTATGCACATTTCCTTCTTACATGATCCGGCGTTCAGTGGAGAAGTTTAAAAATGGAACGGGACAAGGTACAAACGGGACGATTAGATGGCCTGCAAGAAGTCCAGACCTGACGCCCATGGACTTCTTTTTATGGGGTCATGTAAAAAATGTTGTTTATGAAACTTGCTATGAAACCGTTCAAAAGCTAAAGATTGCGATAGAAAATGTTATTAGGGGCATACACCACAACACTTTGCTGAAGGCTACAAGAAATGAATTTCAACGGCGACTAATGTTGTGTAGCCGGAACGACGGGGCTCATTTCGAACAATTTATCAGTTAAATAATTTAAGTGTTACTAAATTGATAGTAAAATAAAGTTGATGTTAGATTTAACGATTATTTTTATTTTTAAGACCTAATGTTTGTTAGAGAAACTTTATCCTGAATATTAATACTGCCGATTAGTATATTAAAATAAAGAGTGTTTATTTTTTTAAATTTTAGTTGGTTCGAGTCCCGGGCGAAGCAAGCGAGTTTTAAAAAATCTTTTAATGCAGATTTGTTTCTTTTCAAAAATAAAGGAATGTCTCCTTTAAGTAAAATGAGCTAGCTTAAGGATTTAAAGTAGTTTCCCTTCAGGGCCTGAGTTTAATTTCCACACTGTATATACTACGTATGATGGTATTTTCAATTTTGCAACAGAACAGAGAAAATTATTTTGGTATTTTTTGTACGGTTGGAATACAGTCAGATTACTATAATAGTCTGTGCAAAAAAAAAAGAAAACCTTCGTAGAAATTGAGGTTACAGATAACTGTATACTAATGGTATACTAGTCCGAGAATTGAGGTCGCGTGTTCTAATTTACAGTAAATTATGTAACAAAGCAGTCAATTATTTACTGCTTTGTTGCGTTGCTCTGTCATTGCTAGTACGACTAAAAATGTTTGATACTTAAGAGGTACCTACTTATATCATTATCGGGTGTTATTGAGGCCAAAAGCGCATTAGCGGCCAGCAGGCCTATCACGAAGCTTGATAAGGATTGAAATGAACGAAATGACAGATGACACAATACAGCGATTTTTTAACCATCGAATTTGAGGGTTAAAAAGTTGCATTAATATAACAAAAATAATATGAGAAATATAAAACTATACAATCACTATTAAGAGAGAGCGAGACGGACTATAATTTTCATCCTTCTCTACATATGCGATTTTTTTGTTTGGAGCCAATTCTCGGCTCCAGCTCTAACGGCGCCTATTGACTTTCATCCATTGTCATGTATGTATAACGCGACCAAATTACGTTTTTCATTTTATTTTATAGCTGGCATATGTATCACGTGTTCATCATTTTAGTCGCGTTATATCTCTATAGCTATTTCATTCACATACCCTAATGTCTTGTCTATTTAATATACCGTCTACAGACGGAGAAAAATACATCATATCACAAAACCACAGGCAGACTCTGCCGAGGCCACGCCGGTTCTATTTTTATACAGCCTCTACAGTTGGCAGTCCGATGCGTAGCATCTCTATTTAACTTACTTAGTCTGTCACAGAGCACAGAGTCCAGACTTCAGAGTACTTTTTTTATATAAGGGTAGTCTGGGAGTTTTGGCGGGAACGTGGAAAAGTGTGTGTGATCTCATTGTATTTTTTCCTAAAACTTGTGTTCTTCCGCGTGTTAATATGTAATAAATGTGGATTATTAACCATTAAGTGCCGGTGAATGTGTGCGAGTGTAGGGAAACAGCACAATGTTGAAAAAAATGCTATTTGCGTTCTCACCAAAATTCCACTGAAAATCTTCAGTAAACACCACATCTTTACTGAAGGTATGATTTAGACTAGACTTTTACTTGACAACTGACCTGAAATGTGACTTTGACCCATCTCTACGACGAAAATTCATAAAAACTTGAAAAATTCCAATACTTGACACTGGCTAAATACACTAATCGTGTGGAGCCATAAAACAACTAAAAAAGAAAAAAAAAGGGTAGTCTGTGGTTTGAGATTTTGTATTGAACCATAGATTTTTTTTTTTTAATGTGATAATGGGTATCGCTTGACCACTATCTCACCTGATGTTAAGTGACGATGCGGTCGATGATGTAGCGCGCTTACCCAAAAGATGCCTATTCACTCGCGACTTGAAGACCCCTATGTTGTATCTAATCGGAAACACAGACTCGGGCAGGGAATTCCATTCCTTGGCAGTACGTATGATGAAAGAAGAAGCGAATCGCTTTGTACGCGTAAATGGTATATCCACCATGTAGCGGTGGCGCCTCTTAGTATCCCTGCTAGTCCGATTATAAAAAGGGGATGGCGGAATCAAGTTATGAAGTTCCGATGCACACTCTCCGAAATGAATCCGATAAAAAACCGACAAACAAGCGACCTTGCGACGATGCTCGAGACTCTGGAGTCTTTTGCTTACTAGTTGGTCGTCGTTGATGAGCTTCTTGGCTCTCCTCTCAATAGCTTCCAGTGTCTGCAGCTGGTATTTGGCAGAACCATCCCAGAGGTGAGAACAGTACTCCATACACGACCGGACTTGTGCTTGGTAGAGATTGAGCAACTGTCCCGGTGTGAAGTATTGTCGCACCTTAGACAAAATTCCAAGTTTTTTGGAGGCTATCTGGGCTTTAGACTCAATATAAGAGCCGAAATTGAGAGTTGGTGTTAATGAGATGCCAAGAAGCTCAAGTTTGTCATTTATCGGCACGGACACATCCCTGAAAGTAGGAGCCAGTTGAAATGGACTCCGTTTGGCGGAGAAAAGACACGCCTGGGTTTTAGAAGCATTAAACTTAACCAGATTGGCATCGCCCCAATCGGAGACTGCCTTTAAGGAAAAGTTTAAGCGCTGAACCATCGCTTCTCTATGAGACTGGATTTGTACTGCACTGGCTCGTGCACTAGACATATAACTCTCCACAACGGTGCTGTCATCTGCATACCCTAAAATACCAGGTTTTAGCAGGTCATTAATATGCAGCAGAAAAAGCGTTGCAGAGAGTACCGACCCTTGAAGAACACCGGCATTTATAGCCAATTGGTTAGACGAGCAGCCATCAATGACCACACGAATAGACCGTTTCCTCAGGAAATCTGATATCTAGACACAAAAACCAGTGGGGAGGCCATATGAAGGAAGCTTGCTAATAAGGCTGTCGTGCCATACCCTGTCAAAGGCCTTAGAGATATCAAGAGAGACGGCAAGCGCCTCTCCATGATTCTCAATGGCCTCGCTCCAAATTTGAGTGGCATACGCTAGAAGGTCCCCAGTAGACCGGTTTCGGCGGAACCCGTACTGTCGGTCACTGAGTAGATCGTTTGCTTCTAGGTATGTTAGGAGCCTGTGGTTCAGTACACGTTCCATAGTCTTACAGAGTATGGAAGTGACTGAGATGGGCCTGTAATTGGCAGGGTCAGCACGACTACCCTTTTTGGGCACGGGTTGCACGTTAGCTTGCTTCCAAGACTTAGGCACTTGACCAGTCGCCATAGACAAGCGAAAGAGACGTGTCAGAATAGGAGTCAACTCAGGCGCACACGTCCTTAAGACTATAGCTGGTATACCGTCTGGTCCACTAGCTTTATTCACGTCCAGATCGCGCAACGCTTTGCGCACTTCGGTTTGCCGTATGCGGATTTCCGACATAAACGTCCCGCATGACGGCAAACTAGAAGGTACAGCATTGCCAGCATCTAAACGTGAAGATTCCGCAAACAGAGTAGCAAATAGATTTGCTTTCTCTTTAGCGGTGTGAGCTAGCGATCCGTCGGGTTTCAGCAGTGGCGGCAGTGAGGGACGGCAGAAGTTCTCTTCGATCGACTTCGCCAGGGACCAGAACGCTTTACTACCCGAGGGGTAAGAAGCAAGTTTGTTCCCAGTTCGGCGTATGTGGTCGAAGCAAGCCTTCTTGAGAGCCTTTTTGCAAGACTTAGCGGCTTTGTTAAAGGCTTTCTTCTTTTCGCGAAGATCTCTAGATTTGCGGGTTCGAGCATCAGCCCAGGTTAAGTAAGCCTTATGCTTTGACGCTTCAGCATCTCTGCATTCGGAATTAAACCAAGGTCGAGCTTTGCTGGACAGAGGGACGTCAGAAAAAGGTATGTAATACTCCATACCCTGGCGTAATACTTCTGTCACAGCATCCGCGCAAGTTGAGGGATCGCTCGAAGAAAAGCAAACTTGCCGCCAAGGGTAAGACGCGAAAAAGCTTCGCATCTCATCCCAATCTGCTGACCTGTATCGCCATACCCGCCGAGACCCTTTCGGGCTGGGATCGGGTAGGGAGTAGACTGATACAGACTTTACCAGACAATGGTCGGAGCTACCCAAGGGTGATAAAACCGACACCGAGTAGCGGTCTGGATCTGTTGTCAGCAGAAGGTCCAAGCAATTGGCTGTATGGCTATCAACATCCGGTATCCTTGTTGCTTCCTGGACCAGCTGAGTGAGGTCTAGCGTCAAGGCTAGCTTGCGCATCTCTCGACCAGCATGGTCTGTGCTCTGGTATGGGTATAGCCAGTCTTGATGGTGGGCGTTAAAATCCCCCAGAAGCACTAATTGAGCTGATGGATACCGTTGTTGGGCTACGTCGGCCGCCTCACTGAGATAGTTTGTGAGCCTAGTTGCCTCCTCGTCTCCGCTGTGCGAACGGTAGACACCAGCATAGAGAATTTTCTCCATACCAGTGTCAACCAAAACCCACATGGTGGAAAATTTGGATTAAGATGAAATTTTAATTATTTATATTTTATTTTAAAGATTAAGATGAAAGTATATTTGAGGTTTTTTGGCGGGAACGTGGAAAAGTGTGTGTGGTCTCATTGTGTTTTTTCCTAAAACTTGTGTTCTTCCGCGAGTTAATGTGTAATAAATATGGATTATTAACCATTAAGTGCCGGTGAATGAATGCGAGTGTAGGGAAACAGCACAATGTTGAAAAACATGCTATTTGCGTTCTCACCAAAATTCCACTGAAAATCTTCAGTAAACACCATATCTTTACTGAAGGTATGACTTCGACTAGACTTTTACTTGAAAACTGACCTGAAATGTGACTTTAACCCATCTCTACGACTTAAATTCATAAAAACAAAGAATTTCAATACTTGACACTGGCTAAATACACTAATCGTGTGGAGCCATAATAAAACTAAAAAAAAAAAAAAGTATATTATTGAACTTTGTTATTAAAATGTATCAATAAACCAAATTAAAATATTTGCATGAAAATGAATGGAATGGATTATTTTAATGCTGAGTCAAACAATAGTATGTGTAGAGTTTGTCTAAAAACTAATAATAACCTACATGCGATGTCTAATGAACACATAAATTTGTATAGAAATATCGTCGATAAGGTAAGCCAATTTAGCTAAAAATTATAATATATAATAAATATAAACGGGTTGGCACCCAGATTCTGAAGATGGCATGGCATCAAACATTTGTATATAACAAAATCATGACTGTAAATTCAAGTTAAAATCTAGTTTGTAAAATACCTACCAACATCATCAATTTCTTCAAAGTAGGTATTTTATGTATAAATTTGGCTGCTTTTATCAAAGATTGTTTGAGGGCCCGGTGGTGTAGTGGGAGAATGGATGGCTTTGCCGCCAGAGATACCGAGTTCAATCCCCGCTGTGCAACAATGGATTTTTCTACTGAAAAATGTATGTGCGCTTTTCACAGTGGCCCTCTGACGAGGCAAAACATCGTTAAGAAACCCCCAACCCCCACATGGTGTTAAGACACACTATCTAGTATCTGTCCGGCCAGCTACCACCCTCAAGTTTAAGTCAAAATCTTTTGCCAAACATCTAATGTGTTCGGGCAGCTATCCTTGAGACAAATACATAATCATAATTCTTATAGTTCTGATGGAGTCTTGAACTATCTAAACTATAAATAAGATCAGAAGATTTTATTACATTTCAAATATTACTATAGACTAGAAATACAAACTCTAGAATGAACCAGCCAGTGTTATGTATTGCCACTAACCATAGTCAAGTATTTATTTGCAAGAATACAGTTTAACATTTAGGTTCTTAAAAATATGTTTTGTGTAAGTATTCTGCCTGCAAGCAGACACACAAATATTTAAATTTATCTATAGATACATATACAATAATTTCAACTATACCATTAATATTAACATAACAGCGTGTAAAACATAAGCTATTTAGTCACATTTCATATAAATACATAACATGACAAATACATAGATTAAAACAGAACTCAACTGTTTCAGGTAGCGCAAGAAGAAAACACAAATTACTGCTACGTATGCCGCGGGATGCTGCAGAAATTCTCTAGATTTATACATCAATGTCAAATATCTAACAACATGTTGAACCAAGTTAATTATATGGTAAGTTTGGAACAATTGTATTCTCAGTAACCATTCTAGTTCTAGAGCACTTGGATAAAAATTGTCTGAAGTACTGAAACATGCACAGGATTGCGGGTGCACGTAATAGTACGGTTGGCAACCCTACATTAATCAGGGGAATTAAACATGTGTTTTAAGTGTGATGTTCGACGTCTAGATAAAAGCTGAATGGCTCAATACTATTGTTTTTTTTTGTAAATTCAAAGCAATAAGTTATGTTTCATTTTACTTTTTATTTGCATGGTGTAATAAAGTATTTATCTATCTATCTATCTGAATAAATGCTTTGACTTCTGACTTTTTTTTTTGCGCTGCCAACTGCATCATCACTTACCAATAGGTGAGATAGTGGGCAAACACTAGCCTATATGAAATAAATAAAATATGTGGGGCAGTCTTTGGGGACTGCCGATAGAAGTGAAAACTAAGTAACTTGTGGATTGTATTGTCGAGATACACAGTACACATATAGCTCATGGAAAGTGTTAGGTGATGTTGACGCGAGTTCCATGATTTTTGTTCACCCAAAAAGTGCTCAGGAGCATAAAGAAGTTTTCACTTCAAAAAAATAGTTTATGACATCGTTATATTCAAGTAAAGTTAGATGGCAGCGGTTGAAAACAAAGAGCTGAGGACTGAGATTAGTGGTGTGCCATAGGAGAGACATATGTCTAACAGTGGACAAATAATATCTGTTGATGAATATGATAATGATTGTGATATTCTAAATTACAGGACCCAAAATCATTGACATTCCTGCTAGAATTACCTAGCACCGATCAAATGACAATAACAAAATTAGATCCATTTAACTACTTACCTTTTGGAAATGAATATTATGTCACAAATAACCATATAAATACATTTTATGTGTACGATGTCTCAGCAAAAATTGAATTAAATGGACATGATATTATAAATGATTATGACAACAGTGATTGTAAAAATGAAATGATGAATGATGACACGTATGATGGAAATGATAATCATGATGAAGATGAAATTCCTTTAGTTTTGCTTATGACTGCTAAGAAGAGGAAAAAGAAGAGGAGTAAACAGAAAAAGGTAAGTTTTTTAGGGTTCCGTACCCAAAGGGTAAAACGGGACCCTATTACTAAGACTCCGCTGTCCGTCTGTCTGTCTGTCTGTCTGTCTGTCTGTCCGTCCGTCACCAGGCTGTATCTCATGAACCGTGATAGTTAGACAGTTGAAATTTTCACAGATGATGTATTTCTGTTGCCGCTATAACAACAAATACTAATAACAGAATAAAGTTAAAAATAATAGAGGGTCCCCATACAAGAAACGTGCTATTTTCGGCATTTCACGCCATCTATGAACGCTTAGCTAGGTAAACGTCCCATAGATGGCGTTATATCGAAATGTCTATCCCTAACACCTTTGTTAGACGTTAGATGGCGTTATAAGATATAAAATGTTTATTAATTATTATTTTTGCGGTCGAAAAATTATAGTGGTATTTTTTGCTCGATCTTATAAAATACTGTAGTGTGGTACGGAACCCTACTAGTGCGAGTCCAACTTGCACTTGGCCAGTTTATTTAAATGTAGACAAATAATCAGTCGTCTCGTGACCACGATTAATGCAACTTGGTCGAAACATCGAGTTAAATAAAAATTTATGTTTTAGGCGCGATAAGTCCCGTATTTTAATATTTATAACTATGTAGACAAATAAGCAGAAATCCTCACTACGCAACTATCCCAACTCATCATCCTCATTTCATCATGCATGAGTGGGGTTTGGTTTGAGCCACGGTAGAAGCCTACTACTAGTGGTCACCCATTTAGCACCAACCAGGGATCACGGGTAGGGTATTATAAGGTCTAAGCTTACAGTACCCTTAGAATGAGTTTTCATATACTCAATATCATATATCGAACAAATTTTGTATGAAATACAGTACAGCGCCTCTATTGCACTTCACTGAATTTCAACCAATCAGGGAGCTAGAATAAGTCGAGTGTGTGAGATCTGTCAAAAGCACACATACAGAAACACACATGTATAAAAATAGACTTATAATTTTTTTTTAATCACACAAACATAAATAAAAATAAAAATATTAAGTAGTGAATATTTTTTGAACATAATAATTAAGCTTCATAAAATAAGAAGAAGAATCGAGGCCTACACTCTCCCATGTAGGGGAGTGTGATGACACACTCGAGGTTGAACCTCCTTTGTGGGGTAGGGCGCCGGGGGTAACTACCCCCGGGGAATCTATCGACTTTTTTAGTCTTTCTTCGGTAGTATGTCGGTTGTATCCGTCATCACTCGGGGGGGGCTATCTAGCCCGCCCTCCGAGTGAGAGGTCCGATGCGCTGTCTCGCTCTATCGGACCCGTCTTCACATGTACTGTGCCAGCGAGGCCAAGCCGTGCATCGCTGCTACACGGAGGTCTTCTCCGGCTGCGATTGCACTTAGCAGGCCCATGATGGCCCCCACGACGGCGGCAATGGGGTCCATGTGCGCTCTTGTAGGCATCGGTGGCGTCATAAAGGCGTGTCTTGCGGTTTGTCTCCAACCGGGCGGAAAGTATTGCGGCGGCGGCTGAGACCGGGGAGCGGGGGCGCTCCACCCGGGCTGTGTAGCTGCGCCGGTCGCCGTACTTGTGTAGCGCGGCTTAGGCCGCGTCATAGTTGGTGCAGTTGTTGTTGTAGCGGTGGTTGTTGCTGCTGTAGCGGGTGTGTGCGTCACCCGCGCCTCCGGCTTGTGCTGTAGTATGGCTGCCGGCATCTCAGTATCGGGCCGTGCAGCTGTGAGCTGTGCGGCAGGCGGGGGAGCAGTGGGCGCCTCCGTCTCTGTCGCAGCGGGTTGCGGTATTTCTTCGGCTGGGGCGGGCTTTTGCCGCCGTCTCGGTCCCCCGCGCCTCGGTCGCGGCCGTAAAATGGTCGGGGCCGGCAGCGGGGGGAAAAAGTGGTATGGCGCGTAGGCGGGGTAGGCAGGGAGCGCGACGGGCGTCGAAGCAGCCGCTGGTGCTTCGTTTGCGCCTCTTCTGCTTCTTTTGTGGTTTCTACGCCTTTTCCTCGGTGCCACTGTAGGGGCGGTGGCGCTTCTTGGAACGTAATCATTTGCCGGCGGGTTGAGCGTTGTTGGGGCCGGAAACAGTCGTTGTTCCCGTAGCTGTTGCGGTGGTGGTTCGGTCGGTCTCGGCGTCGGCGCTGGGGGCGCTTCGTCCGGATCGTTTACTGGTGGTCGGCCGGGTAGGCGGATTTGCCGCTTTCGCGCCTCCCGGCGAAATATTGCGCATGTACGGCTGTTTGCTGCATGTGGCCCGTTGCAGTTGGCGCACAACAGCGGGGCATCTTGCGCTCTGGGGCAAGTAGAGCCGGGATGAGGCCCGGCGCACTTCACGCAGCGATACGGTCGGTGACAGTGCGTAGATGAATGTCCGAAGCCCTGGCATCGGTGGCACTGCGGCATTGACGAGTTGCCGCGCCAACCTTCGATGCGGACTCCGGGCATGTTGAGCAGGTCCTGTATTTTATACATATTTTCGAGCTCTTCTTTGCTCATGGGGTCCAGCTGAATATGGTACACACACTTGTTGGTGTTCTTTCGCATCGGCAAGGCGCGGGCATACCTTGCCGGAAAACCTTTCTGCTTCAGTGCCTCAGTGATTAAATCAGCTGGTGTCTCGGCTGGCAGGCCCCAGAGTGCAATTTTCTGGGGCCTCTCGTTTTTCAGCGCGTACGCGTGCCAAGACAGGCCCGGATCTTCCGCTGATAATTTGACTAGGTACGCCTGCACTGCCCTGTATTCCTCCTGCGTGCTAGGCATGAACTTCAGCCCCCTCCCGAAGGGGCGAGCTCCTGGTAGACGGCCGATTATGGCTTTCAGGGCCTGCATGTGCTTGGGCCAATCCGGCATTTCATCCACCATGATTGGCGGGTACCTCTTGCTCTCTTCAGTAGGTCTCTGCGCAGTGGGCGGCGTTGGCTGGCGAGGCGACTGAGGCGGCGAGGAAAACCGGATGGTCGGTGGTCGAGGTGATGCCGTAGCAGCGGCGTACGATGCCGCTGCTTGCGGAGGTGGTGTTGGCGGTGACGGTAGTGGTGCAGCGTCTATTGGTACCGACTCGATGGCCCTGTAGTCTGTAGACGTGCTTGTCATCGGCGCGTCGTAGCGGGGGCGGCTGTCGTCGTCGTCGTGCTCTACGCCATCCGAATAGTCGGACGCGGAGCTATCGGCGGCTTCGTCAGCGGGCGCACTACGTGACGACGATGATGATGAGACGCGGAAGCCCTCCGGATACGGGAACGCTTCCATCGGTTGCGGCGGTGGCGTATAAGCTCGCTCCGATGACGACAAGCGTCTTCTCGGCGATTGGCGTTGTGGTTGAGGTGCATCATGCGAGCTATCGACGATGCGGGTGATAGGTTTTGGTGCGGGACGGCTGGGTGGAGTTGGAGTCTTCAACTTCGGCCTTTTCTCGTCCTGCTCTTCGTCTCCTGAGGACGGTTCGCGCCTGCGCGGCGGTGCGGCTCGCTCCGACGGTTTCCTCGTCGAATGCCGCCCTTGTTGAAGCTCAGTTCGACCGGGCGGGATCGCGGCGGCGACCGTGGTGCGTGGGCGTGGCGCCGGCGGGCGAAGACCGATGGCGGATCTCGGAACGATGACCGATCGTTCCGGGTGAAATAGGTCCCGGCATACGACGACGTTGGCGCTGTCGATCGGGTCCTGTTCTTGCGGTGGTGGCGATTGTGAGTCGGAGTCGTCCGAGTCAAGGTCGGACATGTTGGCCGTTGGATGGGCGTCGGCGGCTAACTAAACTGCACGTTTCTAATGAAACAGCTAGTTAGTCACCGCTCGACGCGCGATGTGGAGCACGGTGTCGCAGGTGTAGCGCACGTTCGCAGGGCGGCTATCGCGGGCTCGACGTCGTCGACGGAGCTGCGACTGCCTAGGCGG
This sequence comes from Cabera pusaria, assembly GCA_954871355.1. Taxonomy (NCBI): domain Eukaryota; kingdom Metazoa; phylum Arthropoda; class Insecta; order Lepidoptera; family Geometridae; genus Cabera; species Cabera pusaria. Next base: position 7,365,141 of record OX940912.1, on the reverse strand, counting down.
ACGTGGGCGTTGGACGCGCCTTGTCGGGCTCGGCTCGTGTGGGTGGGGGAGTTTGACCTCGACCGCGCCACCGCTGAGCGTAAGCAACGACAAGACTGTGATCTCTGGAGATTCGTGGAGGCGATGGAATACTCTCACACGAATATATATAATATATAAACTCAAACAGAAATCTTCATAAAATAATGGAAGAAGCCACTGGCTCCTGCAACACAGCTTGACTAGTTCGGGAGCCTATGGATTCAATGAAAAATACTTGTACATTTGTTATGTCAATAAATACATTTTGTATTTGTTTGTAGTATTTGTATATTAAGCCTGGTTTCACGTAATTGTCGTCCACTGCCCGACAGCTACTATGCCCATTTTCAGGCACTTTTTCATTATTGAAAGAATCGTGAGTATTATTCATTTTTAACCGACTTCACAAAAAGGTGGAAGTTCTCAATTCGACTGCATTTTTTTTTTACCTCGCTTAAAGGGCACAACTGCTCCATTTTTTGAGTTTTATTACAAGAAAAGGGCATATTGTGAGATATGACTTTTAGTTTTACCTTTTTACTTTTATATATTTAATTGAATGGGCATAACTGACGTTCATCAAGTATAAAAGGCTCATGTGGCAATTGTGCTTATTTTTTATACCGAATACTTAAGCAATTAACGTAGAAAGAAAGGTCACAACTGTTAGTTATACCTTTTCTTTTTAACCCTTACACCTTAAAATGTTAAATAAAAAGGCACATTGACGTTTGTGCCTTTACCACTTAACATTTCTGAACGGAGATGAAGTGAGCGGGGCGAGGTGAGCAGGGAATGCCGTCAGTTGTGCCTGACTTATTTTTTTTCTCAAAATTTTACATTGATAAGGCATATTTGGTTATATGTGCCTTTTAAACGTAATATTGCTCTAGTAATGTAATTTTTTATGTTAAGTTAAAAATTAATAAGGTAATTATTAATTATATACATTAAAATAAATATATAGTAATTTCTGTCGTTATATACATACTAATCATAGTCAACTTTTAACATTCACACAAGTTTGAAAATCACACTTCAAAGGTATTTTTTTTAAGAAAATTCCCAAAATATTTTAATCTCGATTTTCTCAACATTTGCAAAATGTTAATTGTGCCTTTTTAAATTGTGACGGCAGATATGCATTTGTATACCTTGACGACATGATACTACTGGCTATTTTGATTATTTCGGCGTGTGAAGTCTGTTTTTTTTTTCGTTTTCTAAACGATCTTACATTTTTAATTATTTTTACGCTTAAATTCACGTGCAATGGTCAACTGTCTATTAGACGTCTGACCATTTTCTAGGCAATCGGTGCCTCATTTTCATGGGTCAGTGCGCGTGCTCTCGGCGAGCGCTGCACCTGCACTGGTCAGTAACGTTCAGATACTTCTATTTTTTTTATTCTACTGTTTACTGACCATCTCCTACGCCCACAACTGGGTTTAGGTGGTCTGTTCCGGGGCCCACACTCGCTCCATATGAACACAAATAGACCGTGACTGGACAGTGGACGGCTGAAATTTGTCAGATTTTTAGGTTACTCGTAGTAAACAAAGATGAAGGAACCCCTAATAGCATGCTAGTGACAGCAGCTGACTACTGTACAGGCAGTACTTAGAACACGTCAGGAATGTGACTACTGTACAGACAGCAGAATGTAAGTCAGAAACTGACCCTGTGAAAACTTTTTTGCTGGAAAACCGTCAGTACAGTAGGGCGCAGATATTGTTTTACCTTCACTAAATGTGAAAATCCAGTTGTAGTAGATTATTGCTTAAATAACTCGGTAATAGAGAGGACAAGTGCCGTCAGGGATCTGGGCGTCATGATGAGTTCACGTCAAGTCGCACTCGAGGCGTGAAGTGCATTTTGAACGTTACCGGCGTTGTAACTAGGTTTAATCTCGCATTTTTGCTCTCAGGGAGCGCAATTTCTGTTATTGTACTATTCATTATTCTGTGGTCGGGAGGTAATGCGCCCCTACCACGAGCTTTGCGATTACTAAACGCTATGCTATACCAAGACCAACACCTAGACTAGTTTAACATGCCGTTAGATGATCTTCGCTACGCAACAATGCGTTTTCTAACATCAGAAAATAAACTTGCTGGCATTATTCAGGCTTGTTTATTGTTAATTTCTATTATTTTGCTTAAAAGCTATCAATATTCAAAATCTGTTTTTTATGTTTATTTTATGTACCTAATTACAATTTAGTACAAAATTTACTATAGAAGGCGACTTGGTTAAAAAACTGTAATGCCCATATAGTCTGTCTATCAAATAAATATAAATAATAATTTAAGATCGTCAACAAAACGACAAATACTGACTTCAAATACCATTCATTATTATAACTACCTACTACGACTTTTTAATGTCTTATAGGCTAGCGTTTGACCACTATCTCACCTGTTGGTAAGTAATGATGCGGTCGAAGATGCACGCTAAGTCCCCGTCACGAGAAGCTATAAATTATGGAAACAAACATCTTTTACTAAGTAAACATTTTATACTGCGAGATAATAATAAATTGACCATATTCAATCGACATGAAATATAGACGGGTTATATGAAAGTAACAACCTATTTAATTTAGTCGGATCATATTATAACGACGCAAAGCGCTATCGTTTGTGTTTCTTGGTACCGGACGCAGGGATTGTAAACTATCGGGACGCCATTTTGAAATAAACGCGTCATTCGAGTTTCGAATGCGTACGAGTTTGTTTCATAATGGAAAAAATGGAAATGGAAACATCTGAATCTGACGAATAATTATTCTTAAATAATATATGTTAATTAATATTTGTTACTTAATAATTTATTAAATCTTAAACAAATTCATTTTTTTGTTGGTCCAAATGTTGTGAACTCCTGACACTTGTTTACATAATTTATAGCTTCTCGTGACGGGGACTTTAGTATTGTAGTAGGTAGTTTTAATAATGAAATTATCAGTATTGTAGCCTTAGTAAGAGTTTTCATCGTAAGTATACGCTTTTGGCAGAACTCGCATAGTTTTTGACTTATTCTGGCTCCCTGATTGGTCTAAATTTAGTGAAGTGTAGTAACCACTATATCGAGTATATCGAGTTTGGTATGACAACTCGTATTAAGGATACTGTAGTAAGTATGTTCTATAGAGTTTGACGGGCAGGACACCGAGAGTAAAAGTCAGGTGCAAGAGTTTGATTGCAAATATAAGCTAAAGAGACTAATCAAGCAAGTTTTATGAAATTTAAAAGTCATCCGTGGTCACTAAAATTTCACAAATGAATCTATCCCGCGTGCTAATTTTGCCTGTGGCGCCATCTAGTTTTTGTCGGTGTAACTAATAGTCCAGTATTGGCGTTGTTCCTACAGTACTAAATGCTGCTTAATTTTCAGAACAAAATCAAGCACAGACCTATAAAAGAAGAATTAAGCACAGAACAGAACAAAGAAGGAATGAAGAAAAAGAAAGAGCTAAGAGAGGGATTTACATCCCGAATGGTGCAAGAAACTGATGAATATATCGTTATAAAATTAACTAGAGAACAGGTATGTCTTTATTTACCCTTCTGTGCATAGCTCGTGGTAACAGGCGCAGTGGAGTGACATGAATTTTGCATGCCGCTGTATCTGTAATGGGTAGACATCATCGCTTACCATCAGGCGAGCGTCGTGTTTGTCTTGTTACCTTTTACCATAAAAAAAAAAAATTGCTAGCTGAAGTGGCAGTGGGCTGGTCATATCTGCCGCAGGACTGATAACCGTTGGGGAAGACTTGTCCTGGAGTGGAGACCGCGAGTCGGCAAACGTAGTGTAGGGCGTTCTGTGACCAGATAGAGCGACGACATATGCAAAGCGGTGGGCAGTGACTGGAAACGAGGAGCCGAAGATAGGGCTCAGTGGCGTGACTTTGGAGAGGCCTACGTCCAGCAGTGGACTGATACTGACTGATAATGATTAATAAGCGACATACTAGTTGTTCTGTCTAGTGGTTAATGACACTGTCCGCGAAACTGAAGGTTCGGTTCATAATATGACAATCCACAGATCCACAAATTATGAGGGCTACCATTTCCTCGCTCATTATGTGGCGCCACTGAGTAAAACGGTCCTAATGACAGCTGTTAACCCGTTACAATTTATCATTTAATGTAAAATATAGTGATACTAGCTGTTACCCGCGGCTTCGCCCGCGTTATTGTGACTTTATGACCTTTGAGGTCTAGATCGTTGTTCTCTTAGCCCAAGCCATAGGTGACCCCAAAGTCGAAATCAATATCCTCTATTTCTAGTCCTCTATTTTTCGTCTCTATTTAAGTCATTTTATCATTTTGGTTAGGTATACGAAGTTGTGCTGTTTAAATGTTTGACTCAATACAACAGTTCCTGAAACATTTCTTACAAAGAAAATAAGGTAAATAGCTGCGCGAGCGAACATTTTTTATGACTTTTTATGACCCTGATAGTTTTATAACCTAACAATCAAGTCACTGTAGATGACTTTTAGGTCGAACTCGATATCGTCTATTGTTAAAGTCCTTACTTGGTAAACCTAAGCAAGGTTTACCAAGTTTTGCTGTTTAAGTATTTGAGTCAGTCTAATGTATGAGGCTGTTAAAACACGCTATTATATGCTATATAGCATTATTACTGCGTAAGCGACTACTTTTTACGACCTTTTATGACCCTGACAGCTTTTATGACCTACTAAGTCATTACCGATAACCCTAAGGTTAAACTTGATATCCACTTATTTTAAGGTTAATAATCTTTATCATTATAGAAGGCTGTACTGTTTCAATTTATAAACTCGTTTCGATGCATGTGGCTGGCTATTAAAATACAAAAAAATATTATCTGAATATGAATAATATAAAAGAATAATATGAGCTGAAATATTACCTACAAAGTAGTCAAAACAAATGTTTGCGCGAGCGCAGCGAGCGCGAAAAATTTTTACCGCTTTTTATGACCCTGACAGTTTTAGTTTTGACAGGCCTGTCGCACTCCGCGCTGTAGCTATGAAACTACAAGTACCTCCGCGCACCCGCTAGGGTCCAAGTTCAGTCAGTTAAGTGTCACGCGCGCTCTCGATCGGCCGCGCGCCTTACTTGTACCTACCTCAATATTATATTCCTTGCTTCATATAGTAACTGTAAAGAATAACTATGTAAAAAGCAAAGAATGTCACACATAAAATGGTAGGTAGGTATAAATCAGCTGAGTTTCATGTTACAAGGGAATTCACGTAATGATCTTTAGGGAATTTCTATCGACATTACATCTTGCTTTATTTAGTTAGTTCTAAGATAAATAAATAGGGTAGGTACCTACTAACGTTTACTTCAATTTTCCTTTTTAGGGTTCCGTACCCAAAGGGTAAAACGGGACCCTATTACTAAGACTCCGCTGTCCGTCTGTCTGTCTGTCTGTCTGTCTGTCTGTCCGTCTGTCACCAGGCTATAGCTCATTAACCGTGATAGTTAGACAGTTGAAATTTTCACAGATGGTGTATTTCTGTTGCCGCTAGAACAACAAATACTAAAAACAAAATAAAGTAAAAATTAAAGGTACAAAAACCTGTTTTTAAACGCTATCTATCTAATTAGTTTCGGCAAAATGACATAGATGGCGCTAGTAAACGAGCCCCGTCTTTCTAGATCGCAACCAAACCAAATATTCTTGGTAATATCAATTAATCAAATATATGAGGTTGAAACTCTGTTATGTTTCGTATTGTACGGAACCCTCCCTAAGTGTGCGATAAGAGACGCGATGCTGACTCGCACTTGACCAGTTTTATTTTTTTTCTTTCTTAATGATTTTGTCGTGTCATACGATAGTCAGATTTTTATAATCGGAGAGTTAATGTAATTAAAGTACTTATAGATCTCAGATCACTGAGATATGATAAGTATCTCCAGAGATATTACGATAAACGTCTCAAACTTGCTACTGAAATTGACTCGCGGGGCATGGAAGTCGGTGTTTAAGTTTTTAATCTACTTCACAAAAACAGAGGAGGTTCTCAATTCGACGGTTTTTAGGGTTCCGTACCCAAAGGGTACCAACGGAACCCTATTACTGAGACTCCGCTGTCCGTCTGTCTGTCTGTCTGTCTATCTGTCTGTCTGTCTGTCTGTCTGTCCGTCTGTCACCAAGCTGTATCTCATGAACCGTGATAGTTAGACAGTTGAAATTTTCACAGATGATGTATTTCTGTTGCCGCTATAACAACAAATACTAAAAACAGAATAAAGTTAAAGATAATAGAGGGTCCCCATACAAGAAACGTGTTTTTTCATCTATGAACGCTTAGTTAGGTAAACGTCCCATAGATGGCGTTATATTGAAATTTCGATCCCTAACACCTTTGTTAGACGTTAGAAGGCGTTATAAGAAATGAAATGTTCATTCATTATTATTTTTTGCTGGCGAATAATGATAGTGGTATTTTTTGCTCGATCTTATAAAATACTGTAGTGTGGTACGGAACCCTACGAGTGCGAGTCCGACTTGCACTTGGCCAGTTTATTTAAATGTTTGTGACCTCAGAACTCTGTCAGATCTTAACCGATTTGAAATTGAAAATTCTTTTTTAGGGTTCCGTAGTCCTGATAAGGAACCCTTATATTTTCGTCATGTCCGTCTGTCTATCTGTGTGTCTGTCTGTCTGTCCAAGGTTTTACTAGGAGACCGTTAGTACTAGAAAGCGGAAATTGTGTAGGTATGTGTGTATATCAATAACGCCGACAAATGGTGAAATAAAATATTGGATTTTTTAAATATATTTTTTTTATTTTGATATTCAACTATTACAAAATAAAGTTTTCCTAGAATGAATAAAATACATAATTATTTTTGGTCGAAAAAGTGAGTCGGCTCCTACACTATTATAATGTTACATGTCAAAAAACCTACGATTCTAGGCAAGTGATACTATTGTCGCGTTATTTAACTTACGCAATCTGAAACTTTACTCAATTTTAATTGAACGTCACGTATTTTAGTTTAACTGTAGTACTTTTATCCTACCTCGACAATAAACATTAATGTAGTACTTATTATCAGTAATGTACTCATTACATTGTTCTACGAGTATTCTTCTACCAATTAAAGGCTTACAAGTTTTCTCATAACATTCAACCCTATAGTAAAGGCCGCGAGTTGACCGAGTTATTCAGAATCTCGCTGTGCGGACTTACGGTGCATTTTACTGTGCGCAACACGCGGTTCATAGTTACTATTAGTTGATACTGTGGCGCAAAGTCAAGGTCGCACCCGAGGCGTGAAGCGCATTTTGAACGTTACCGGCGTTGTAACTAGGTTTAATCTCGCATTTTTGCTCTCAGGGAGCGCAACTTCTGTACTTGTACTATTCATTATTCTGTGGTTTTGATGACCTACTAAGTCAACACCTATGACCCTAAAGTTAAATGTGTCTGTTAACACGAATGTTTCTGAAATACTTCCCACAAAGCAGATAAAACACGTTGGGCAAGCAAAGCTATCGCGTAAATTTTAATGACTTTTAATGACCCTGACAGTTTTATGGCCTAATTAGGACACATATTAAGTTTAGTCATTATAAATGGACCTAAGGTAAAACTTTTATGATCATGCAAACTCTATGTAAAGTTAACAAAAAATAAAAGCACCCACACTTAATTGCCGAAAAAAAGTATTCCTTGCCCTTTTATGCCCTATTTCATTTCTTTGTACAAAATTTAATCTGAATCGGTCAAGCCGTCTGGCCGAAAAGAGGCCACACATTCACAAAATTCCATAATAAAACTCTAGACACCCGAAATTGCCAGCCAAAAAAGAAGTATTCGCTGTCCTTCTATGTCTTATTGACTGTCTGTGTACAAAATTTCAGCTAAAAAGGTTAACCCGTTTGACCGAGAGTAGGCCACACATTTGCAAAACTAGGCACCTAGACTCGCCAGCCGGAAAAAAAGTATCCGATATCCTAAGAACTGTCTTTATACAACATTTCAGGCAAATCGGTTAGGCCGTTTATTCGATAAGAGGTCTTATATTTACAAAATTCAATTAAAAATATCTGGACCCCCTGACTCGACAGCCAGAAAAAAAGTATCCTATATCCTATTCTGCCCTATGACATGTTTTCATACAACATTTCAGGCAAATCGGTCTAGCCGTTTATTCGAGAAGAAGCCTTATATTTACAAAATTCAGTTAAAATTATTTGGACCCCCTGACTCGACAGCCTGAAAAAAAGTGTCCTATATCATATTCTACCCTATGAACTGTCTATATACAACATTTCAGGCAAATCGGTCAAGCCGTTTATTCGAGAAGAGGTTTTATATTTACAAAATTCAATTTAAAATATCTGGACCCCCTGACTCGACAGCCAGAAAAAAAGTATCCTAAATGCTATTCTGCTCTAAGACATGTATTCATACAACATTTCAGGCAAATCGGTTAAGCCGTTTATTTGAGAAGACGTCTTATATTTACAAAATTCAATTAAAAATATTTGGTCCCCCTGACTTGACAGCCAGAAAAAAAGTATCCTATATTAGGATATAGGATATAGAATAGGTTCTACCCTATGAACTGTCTGTATACAACATTTCAGGCAAATCGGTCAAGCCGTTTATTCGAGAAGAGATTTTATATTTACAAAATTCAATTTAAAATATCTGGACACCCTGACTCGATAGCCAAAAAAAAGTATCCTATATCCTATTCTGCCCTATGTACTATTTTTGTACAACATTTTAGCCAAATCCGTCAAGCCGTTTGACCGTGAAGAAGTCCCAAACAAACAAACAAACAAATAAACAAACTGACTTTCGCATTTATAATATTGGTGTTGATGTCAATATCAGTTTGGAATAAATCCCAATCTAATAAGTATAGATATTTTCTTCTGACTTCAAAAAAGGCGGAGGTTTTCAATTCAACTGTAACTTTTCAATGTTTATTACTTCAGAACTCGTCATTTGTTAACCAATTTGATTATATTTTTATTTGTGAGAGTATACTTTCCTTTTGGTCCCATTGTAATTTCATCGACATCTAACGAGTATCTCCAGAGCTATGGAGATAAAAACCTCAATCTTAGTACTGACAATGACTAGCGCGGGATTTGAAGTCGGTTTCTTAATTCTAGGTATTGCAAGAAATGGCGGAACGTTCGAAGACTGAGAGTTACATGAAGTCTATATACAGATGCGAGAAATGTATCAAACCGTTTAATTTTGAAGATGTCATGCAGACTCACATGAAGAAACATACTACGGTAATTCTATAATATTTATACAATTCAAAATTTCAATGTTTGACAGGACTCGAACCTTCGTCTTCTGGGTAACAGGATGGGAACTGGGTGATGTACCAACTCAGCTACAATACGATACTTTGTTTATAGTTAGGTAGTTTTAAAAATATATTAATGTATATAATGTAATTGATAGATTGAATATTAAAGTAAGTCAATACGATCTAATGCATTGATTTTCACAGTGGGGGCGCGCCCCACTAGGGAGGCGCGAAGACATCTACAGGGGGGCGCGGCTTCTAACGCAATCCAAGCTTTCAAAATGTTCTTACATTTTTGACGAAAAATATAACATGGTTTAAAAACTATTGGAATCGATTCTGTAACGGATTCTCAACAAACTACTTTCAGGTTTCGCATCAAGTAGGAATAACCTTGTATATTATACCCTTATTTTATTTTACAATTGCTTGACGAGCCAAATTTCTGCTACTTGCTGGGCTCTGGGCCGAGGGAGGCGTGGGCATATTCATTTTAAGCAGTAGGGAGGCGTGATACTTAGAAGTTTGGGAACCCCTGATCTAGTGGATTGCATTTTAACCAATTATGTATTGATGGCGCCATCTGTAATGACTATTAAGAGGGAACGCGGGGTGCACTTTTCCATACAAACGTATTCTCCCGTTTCCTCCCTGGAAAATGCTTCTAGAGCAAAATTTGTTTCTACAAAAAATCAAGGTCTGCTGTAGCTATGCCCCTGTCATTTGCTTTTTCAACCGACTTCCAAAAACAAGGGAGGTTCTCAATTCGTCTGTATGTTTTTTTTTATATGTTACGCGATTACTCCGTCAATTTTGAACCGATTCGAATTATTATTTTTGCTATCGGTAGGGTACGTTTTCGAGGGGACCACCATTGTAATTTCATTGAGATCTGATAAGTATCTACAGAGATATGACGATAAACGTCTCAAACTTGCTACTGAAATTGATCGCGGGGCATTGAAGTCGGTTGTTTTAGTTTTTAAACTTTCTTAATTATTTGACCAACCAATTGCAAATAGAAATATTATGATCCTTCAAAAATCTTAAAAGAGGAGATTAGAGGCTTTTATTTGTTTTTGCAATTGGTCCCGCGGTTCCTCTTAAGATGTAAATGACTAGGATTATATTTATACATTTGTTGTTTAAAACAATGTACAAAAATATGAAGTGTAGATAACACTTATAAAATAAACATAATATTAACAGTGCTAGTTACTGCGCCCGTTACCTTTATTATTATTATTTTTTTTAATATCTTATAGGCTAGCGTTTGACTATCTATCCGTTCACTATCTCACCTGTTGGTAAGTGATGATGCGGTCGAAGATGGTAAGCACGCTGGGCCTAGAATGGGAACTGGCTCTCAAGGATAGCTGCCGGAACACATTAGATGTTTGGCGACAGATTTCCTAATTAATAGTGTCCTATCACCATGCGGGGGCTGTTGGTTTCTTAACGATGTTTTTCCTTCACCGGAGGGCCACTGTGAAAAGCGTAATTTATGGCTTCTCCCAATGGAAAGCCACTGTCTCTCGAGACACGGCTATTCTACTAGTTCGGGAGCCTACGGATTCATATGTAAAGGGTGTCTCAGTAAGAGTGCACTTTTTCATTTTAAAATAAAAACAAGAATTTTATGACAAGAGTTGTGATATTTTTATTGTATTGTAAAGAAGACATGTTCCGATTATGTATGGAGTAATATATCCGGCAAATTACCCCCCACGGCTCCGATGACAGGCCATTACTCTTTTCATGAAATTTTCCATTACTTTTGCACAGAGATATGTGGCTGTTTCTCACCGATGACGCGTTGGATTTCCGATTTGAGCTCAGGATTTTTTTCGGGTTTATTCGCATAAACCCGAGATTTCACAAAACCCCAAAGAAAAAAATCGCACGGCGTTAAATCGCACGATCTTGACGGCCAGTTGACATCAGAATTTCGTGAGATAATGTGTTTCGAGCATTTACCAAAAGACGCACACTAGCTTGAAACACGCACACAGTATTAAAAATACAGCGTAGTTACGCACGCTCATATGGCCAACAGAGGGGTACGCCTTGCGTTAGTTCATCTCCATTGGTAAATGCTCGAAGGTTTCGAACGGTTTCAGCGTAACATTCCCCATATTTGTAATGAGTTTTCACAATTATAACGCGTTATTCTTTCGAAAAGCGTTCCATTTTTAATAATCGGAATAAACAGAGGTGACAGCTGTCAAATTTCAGAGTTGCCATTTGCATGAAAAAAAAAAACCCATTTTAAAAAGTGCACTCTTACTGAGACACCCGTTATATTGTACACCAAAAGACAATAAAGTTATTTGTACTTGGTTTTATTTTATTCCAGGAAAACGGCTCATTCCAATGTGATATGTGTGAACAGTATTGTCCAAGCGCGGTCTCTTTGCGAGGTCATATCAAGTCACATACAACCAGGTATTATACATAAACTCCGCCATTGTACTACAAATTGTAGTCTTTTTTAGGGTTCCGATCCCAAAGGGTACCAACGGAACCTTATTACTGAGACTCCGCTGTCCGTCTGTCTGTCTGTCTGTCTGTCACCAGGCTGTATCTCGTGAACCGTGATAGTTAGACGGTTGAAATTTTCACAGATGATGTATTTTTGTGTTGCCACTATAACAACAAATATTAAAAACAGAAAATATAAAAATTGAAGGGGGTCGGTCCCCATACAAAAAACGTGTTTTTTACTATAGCGCCATATAGATGGCGTTCATAGGAACGATTGTTTACCTTATTAATAAATAAATATATTAATTACCTACCTTTGTGTTAACGTTCACTTAGTTGGTTTAAGAAGCTCGTCAGATATTCGTTAGATGGCGTTGTAGTTAATAAGCATGTTTGGTATTGACTATTGACACGGTAATATAATATAATATTATTCTTATATATTGTTATACTGCGGTTCGGAACCCTCCGTGTGCGAGACAAAAGTCCGACTCGCACTTGGCCAGTTTTATTTTATGTATGTTCACCGATTACTCAAAGACCCCTTTTAATCGATTTGGAAAAAAGTTTTTTGTTTGAGAGGTTATAACTTCGAGGTGCTCCCATATAAATGTTATCGAGATATGCTCAATATAACAAGTAGCGGACGCCCTGTGACCAGGTGGAGCGACGACATTCCCGAATTTTCGGAGGAGGTCTATGTCCAGCCGTGGACTACTAGTTACCGGCTAATAATGATGATGCTCAGTATCTCCAGAGATATGGAGATGAACACCTAAAATTTGGTACCGAAAATGACTAGCGCGACAATTGGAGCCTGTTCTTTTAGTTTTTTAAACGATTTTAAATTACTTTATATCTTTTAGGCTACCACACCAGTAGGTATCTCTTCTGGTGGTAAGTGATGATGTGGTCGAAGATGGTGAACACGCTAGGCCTGGAATAGTCTGACTCCTCAAGGGCTGTGTGCTGCCGGAACACTGTAAGGTTATGGCGGCAGATTTTCTCATTGATAGTGGCAAGCTACTTTTTGTAGCAATTCAGGCAGAACTATGTGGTCTAACGCTTACCTATCTAGTATTAAAATAACCGGCCAAGTGCGTGTCGGGCTACGCGCAGTGTAGGGTTCCGTAGTAGCCTGTTATTCAATGCAAGTCTTTACCCGTTATAAAAAAGCAACAAGGTACTTCGTCTTTGTCACTTTAAAGGACATTATTAATTTTAAGTTTAATTATTAGTTTTAAATTATTAGTTAAGTTTAATTAATAATTTTAATTAATTTTAAGTTATTAATTTTACAAATTTAAACATTATTAATTTATTTTCATAATTTATTTTAAGGATTTCGTATTTGGTACAAAATTAACCAACACCCAAGTTCAACGACTATTACTGCTAAACTAATAAAGTTATCTTAACCGCTATAGTTTTGCTTTAAAGTTCATGAAATGCGCTATTATCACGAATTATATATATTACAGATTTTTCAAGCCAGTTTAGCTTTTAGAGGGGGGGGGGGGGGCGCCCTACTGGAACAAATATTTGCATTTTAAAGTTTAATATTTCGTAAATGGAGCATTCAATCGAAAAATAGTATTCGTAACCCTGAAGTCATTTTAAAATTTTAAAAGACCTATTCAACGATACCCCACACGATGGGGTAGACGAAAAAAAAAAATTCATCCCCACTTCTCATATAGGGGAACTACCCTAAATACAATATTTTTCAAAATTTTATTTCAGCACTTTGTCGGCGTAATTTATATACATACCCCCACAAAATTACAGCTTTCTAGTATTAACGGTCTCTCAGCAAAACTTCGGACAGACAGACAGACAGACAGACAGACGGACATGACGAAACTATAAGGGTTCCTTGTCAGGACTACGGAACCCTAAAAATGATAATTAAAATTCTCTAAAAATGGAACTAGTGATACAAAAACTAGTTCCATCATGGTAGGTGCTAGTGGCAATGAAACGCCTGTATGTAATTAATATATTAACGGCGTTAGATCGGGATATGTGGAAGAAAATGGGAGAGATCTTTGCCCAGCAGTAGGATCAAAAAGGTTAGTTAAAAAAATTACACACAATCCAAAAATTGGAAAACATGCCCAGATGGGCCATGTTTCCCAATTTTTATCAACACGATTACACAATTATTAATGTTATATACCGGCTGTAATTCACGTACCTTTAGTCGAATTTTCTCGACCTAGGTTTCGAGCGAGTCAGTCGCTCTTCCTCGGGAGTGAGGTCACGCGGTGAGATCGCGAAGTTCACTCGTTCACTTTTAAAATCAAAACAATTACACAATTTACAATTGTAATCCAAAGATGGGACTCAAACCCGCACTCCTTGTGAAACATGTCCAGGAGCTCTGCCAATTAAGCCACGGTGCGATACTATCAATACGACGAAATTAATGGATTGCATTTTTAACACAATTATTGGTTTGATATTATGCTTCGGTAATGTAATTTATGATGTAATTTTGGATTGTGTGTAACAATGTACAAAAAATATAGTGTGTACAGTGTGTACACAGAAAACTACAAGAAACATAATATTTAGTGTATTGTATTTGTATTTTATTATAGATATAAGTGCAAGCTATGTGGGCACGTCCGTCTATCGCGACAGCATCTACTGGAGCACCACGCGATATCACACACCGCCGCTCCGCCGACTTATCGCTGCGATTTCTGCCAGTTCACTACACCGTATGTATGTTTGTTTATATAACTAGCGTTTTGTATTAGTTTAAATATTTATAACTAGGTGATACCCGCGACTTCGTTCACGTACACCAAGAGTTTTATCACTGTGAAGCTCTGTCAATCAATATTTGTGTGATCTGTGTTATTTAAGTTTTATTTTCACAAAAAGTAGCCTATGTGCATCCTCATGCTATAACGTATCTCCTTGTTAAATTTCAGTAAGATCGGATCGTCCGTTTAGACGTGATTATGTAACAAACGGACAGAGTGACAGTTACAAACATTTTTATAATTAACATCACAAAAAAGGAGGAGGTTCTTAATTCGTCGGAGTCATTTTTTATGTATGTTCACCGATTACTCGAAGGTGCTTGAACCGATTTGGACAATTATCTTATTTTTTTAAAGGGTACCCTTCCCAGGTGGTCCTATTTTTAGGGTTCCGTAGCCAAATGACAAAAAACGGAACCCTTATAGATTCGCCATGTCTGTCTGTCTGTCTGTTCGTCCGTATGTCACAGCCATTTTATTCCGAAACTATTAGAACTACAGAATTGAAACTTGGTAGGTAGATGTATTCTGTAAACCGCTTTCCGATTTTTATACAAAAATTAAAAATATAAAAGTTTAAGGGGGGGAGGGGACATCCCATACATGCAACTGAAACATGAAAAAAAATATTTTCCAACCTAGACGTGTGGGGTGTATCTGGATAGGTCTTTAAAAAGGCATTGAGGTTTCTAAAATTTTTTCCCCAAAGTCAATCATTTAAAAAATAGGCGCGTCTAAAGTGGTAAAATGTGTGTCTTCCTCCCCCCCCATCTTCTGTAGATCTCAATAAAAACTTTCAACGAAAATTGGATTTGAACGAGATACAGTCAGCAGTTTTTGAGATATAGCGACCGCAAAATATAACTTTGTTTTTCATACAAACACTATGAAAACAAAGTTAATTTCTTGGTTGCGATAAATTAAAATTAAAAAAAGTCTTTAAAAATGACATTGAGGTTCCTAAAATCATTTTTTCTCAAAGTCAATCATTTAAAAGATAGGCGCGTCTAAAGTGGTAAAATGTGTGTCCCCCCCCCCCCCCCCTTCTGACTTCTAAAGTAAAGGAGTGAAAAATCTAGAAAAAATATATTCTGTAGATCTCAATAAAAACTTTCAACGAAAATTGGTTTGAAAGAGATACAGTCAGCAGTTGTTGAGATATAGCGACCGCAAGTATAACTTTGTTTACAAACACTATGAAAATCAAAGTTATTTTTGTAGTTGCGAAAATCATAGTAATAGAATTCTCTACTGTGTTACGGAACCCTACGAGTGCGAGTCCGACTTGCACTTGGTCAGTTTATAGTATATTACGATACGTGTGACTTAAGTAGTCTATTATTGCACGCCGTAAAGTTTGAAGTACGCCGTCTCGTCTATCACGGAAATGTGTGCGTGAAGTGCGGGTTTAGGTCATACAGCTATAAAAATGTTAACGAAAGCGGTTGAGCGGATTTTAATATATCAACATTTGTATTACGATGCATTGATATACCTCGATAACATGATACTGGCTACTTTGACTAGCGCGACGTTTGCAGTCGGTTCTTTTAGTTTTTTTAAAGATCTAAAATTATTAGTCTGGATATTGCAAATTTACTGAATGACGGAATCATACATTTAAAAACCTTAAATGAAAAATCAATTTTAATTTTATAGGAAATAAACAAGTGTTTCATCATTTATCACCTAACTAGCTGTACCCGCGACTTCGTCCGCGTGGAATAGTGTCTATGGGTAGCATTTTTAATTATTTAGGCTATTTATTTTACAGATAAGACACATGCGTATCCCACCTACACCGCACCGTATCACGCCACGGTAATCCCTCCTTCTCCCTACCCCTCACCCTCCCTTTTCCTCCCCTCCCCTTCCCTCCCAAACTTCCCCCTCCCCTCGCCCTCTTCTTTCCCCCATTCCCCTCCCCTCCCCTTCTTCTTCCCCCCATTCCCCTCCCCTCCCCATCCCCTCACTTTCCTCTCCCCTCTCTCTGTCCCGTCATTTCCTCCCCTCACTTTCCTCTCCTACTCCCTTTTCTCCTCACTCTCCTCCCCTCCCCCTCACTTCCCTCTCCCCTCCCCTTTCCCCTTCCCTTCACTTCCACCTCCCCTCTCCTCCCTCCCCCTTCCCCTTTCCCCTCACAAACATTAAATGTCATATTTATTTATATCGAATCAACAGCCTAAACAATAAGTTTCAAGCTTCTAGATTTTTACAATGACGATACTTTCATACAACTTTTCATCCCCCCTTTCAACCCTTTTTTCGCATTAAAAAGTAGCTTATGTCCTTTCTCAGGCTCTAGACTATCTGTGTACCAAAATTCCATTTAAATTCGTTTAGTAGAACATTCATATGAACCTTACATATTTCCATACAAACTTGACAAACATCCCCTATTGTTATTTTACACCCTTGAGGGTAAAACTTTTACAAACTTTTAATGTCATATTTATTTGTATCGAATCGAATCAACAGCCTAAAAAAAAGTTTCAAGTTTCTAGCTCTTAAAATGACGATACTTCCATACAACTTTTCATCCCCCCTTTCAACCCCTTACAACCCTATTTTCGCATTAAAAAGTAGCCTATGTCCTTTCTCAGGCTCTAGACTATCTGTGTACCAAATGTCATATAAATCGGTTCAGTGGTTTTGGCGTGAACGTGACACAGAGAGACAGACAGAGTTACTTTCGCATTTATAATATTAGGTAGGATTAGGATTAGGATGTTAAGTGACGACATGATCGGCGATGCAGCACTCTTAACTAGAAGATATTCATACATGTTTAGATTGTTGTTGTTAAATTGTTATTTTTTGTTTTTTTACATTATCAACATCTAAAGCTATACAAGTACCTATACCAATTTGGAGTTGGTTCTAATTTAGCTTCTAAGATTTAACTCACAAAAACATACATACTGTCTACATTCATACTAACACGGCAAGTAAAATAAAAGCTTGTAAAATAATTAAGATAGTTTCAAAACTAAAACAACTTCTTCAGCTTCAGCCTCTTGACTCCTTACAGTGAAGAGCCACTAGAATTGTCGACGATCCCGAGCTCTGTGGAAAACTGCCTGAAAATTAATTGGCAAAGCGGTGGTACCGCCCCAGGCGGACTAGCATAAGTCCTTCCACTAGAAAGTACCTATAACTATAATAATGTATGTTTGTTCCAGAAAACGTACTGTAATGCAGCGTCACGTGCGTGCACACTCATCTACGGAATCTCACTCTTGCACGGAGTGTGGGAAAGCATTTAAATCTATAGAAACCTTGAGATTACATATTCTGTGAGTAGTGTTTACTAATATTATGATAATATTACGCTCTCTCTCTCTCTCTCTCTCACTAACACTCACACTCTCTCTATCTTGTAAGATAGAATGAGTGTGTAAGAGAAAAAAGAGAGAGTGAGTGAGTCATTCGTGGTGGAAATTTAGGAAAGCATTTAAATCTATAGAAATCTTGACATTGCATACTGTATGAGTAGTGTTAACTAATATTACTATAGTATTACAGTCTCTATCTCTCTCTAACAATAGCCCTCTGTCTTTCTCTCACTTTAACAATCGCCTCTCTGTCTTTCTCTCTCTCTCTCTCTCTTTCGCAGACTCTTCCAACAGTGTCTCACTCGTGTAACGCTTCTCGACAACACGGACATAGTGAGAAGACTGAAAAGGATAAAACCTTTTGAGTTAGTGTAGTGAAGTGACATTAAATTAGTGAACACTGCTTTCAAAGAATACAATACAATAGTGTCTTCGCCTTAATAGAGACAAAAAAAAAAGTCCCATTGGACACATTCTTAGTTTAACAATAATTATCAGATTAGGTCAATTGTAAATTACTTATTAGTCTTAAGACTAGATTGTAATATTAATGATATGCCATTATATTGGAAATCATTTCTGAAGAAAAAAAAATAAAACTCTTGCACGGAGTATGAAAAATTATTTGAAATTTAAATCATAAGACACGTTGAGATTACATTCTGTATACTATATAATACAATATCTCTGTCTTACACACTCACTCTCTGTCTATCTCGCACACTCACTCGTGCACGAGTGTGGGAAAGCATTTGAATCTGTAGAAATCTTGTACATTGCATACTGCGTGAGTACTGTATACTAATATAACGATAATATTACTCTCTCTAACACTCATCCTCTCTCTCTATCTCACATACTCCTCAACAGAGTGTCACTCTTGCACGGAGTGTGAGCAATCATTTAAATCTTTAGAAACATGAGATTGCATACTGTGTAATTATACTGTGTATTTATATTCTATAGTATACAGTACTTAACGTACTGTATACTATATAATACAAATATTACGACGATATTTCTCTCTCTCTCTCTCTCTCTTTATTGCACACTCATCAATGGAATCTCACGTGTGCACGGAGTATGAGCACGATATTTTATTACTTATTTATTAAGCTAACAACTGACCGAGTACTGAAAATTATAGCCCCTAACCTAACCCTAAAAATTCTTGCTTATGTCAAAAATACGATGACAGTAAAAAAAATGATTGAAAAAACCTCTTCTATACTTGTACTATTCATTATTCTGTGTACATACATTATTTTTATGAACCTCTAACAGCTTATGCAGCGCATGCCGAAACAGCGACAGCTTAATTAGTTCGGTTGTGTTTTTAAACGCCTCAAAAGTAGGTACATATTTACCACACGCATTTAAATGAAGTCGTTACAACTCTCAAAAAAAAAACATCTGATTTCACTAAGTATAAAAATAATATTTGTTTCAGACGCCACGACAAATCATCCCAATACAAATGCAATCGATGTCCCAGCACATTCGTGTACCGATCGTTGCTACGTCGACATGCTCTCGGCGTGCACGAGCGACGTGACTACTACTGCGTGGAGTGCGACCTGCAGTTCAACAGTAATGTGAGTACACTTTCAACTACACTAGCCCATTTACACCAACTTCTCACACTCTCGCACACTTACACAAACCTCTCTGACACTCTCGCACACTCACACCAACCACTCACACTGCATGCTTAACCCAACATCACACTATCGCACACTTACAACAACTTCTCACACTCTCGTACACTTACACAAACCTCTCTGACACTCTCGCATACTCTCACCAACCACTCACACTTGCATGCTTAACTTAACCCAACATCACACTGTCGCACACTTACAACAACTTCTCACACTCTCGTACACTTACAAAAACCTCTCTGACACTCTCGCACACTCACACCAACCACTCACACTGCATGCTTAACCCAACATCACGCTATCGCACACTTACAACAACTTCTCACACTCTCGCACACTCACCAACCTCTCAAACATTCTCGCACACTAACACCAACCTCTTACACACTCCCGCGCACTTACAACAACCTCTCTTACACGTACTCACACGCAGAATAAACTATCTGACGGTTACACTGCTCGCGTATCGATAGTTTCAACGCCAATGGTCTCATTGCATAAAATTCCTACTACAATCCTGTAAATGAATATAAAGTATTTAATGAAGTACAGGTATGTACGACAATTTAAAAAAAAACGTGTAGACATGCACACCTGCTTTTTCTCTCAAACACTAAACGGTAAAGTTTAGAGCGTGCGTGTGATGTGAAATCATCCTTTATTAGAGATGAGTTTACACGCACACTCTAAATTATAATCTAAATATATTAAAATGTTTAAAACTAGATATCAGAGCCCGGAGGCGTAATCGTGAGAACGGTCGGCTTTGATGCCAGAGGTACCGAGTTCATACTCCGCGTGCACCAATGGATTTTTATAAAGAAAAATGTATGTTCGATTTTCACAGTGTCCCTCCGGTGAAGGAAAAACATCTTTAAGAAACCAACAACCCCGCATGGTGGTAGGACACTATCTAGTGTCCGCCTGGCCAGCTACCACCCTCAAGTTTGAAAATCTGTCGTCAAACATCTAATGTGTTCCGGTAGCTATCCTTGAGAGCTAGTTCCCATTCTAGGCCTAGCCACAGAATAATGAATAGTACAAGTACAGAAATTGCACTCCCTGAGAGCAAAAATGCGAGATTAAACCTAGTTACAACGCTAGTAACGTTCAAAATGCGCTTCACGCCTCGGGTGCGACCTTGAATTTGCGCCATTGTATCAACTAATAGTAACTATGAACCGCGTGTTGCGCACAGTAAAATGCACCGTAAGTCCGCACAGCGAGAGTCTGAATAACTCGGTCAACTCGCGGCCTTTACTATAGGGTTGAATGTTATGAGAAAACTTGTAAGCCTTTAATTGGTAGAAGAATACTCGTAGAACAATGTAATGAGTACATTACTGATAATAAGTACTACATTAATGTTTAATGTCGAGGTAGGATAAAAGTACCACAGTTAAACTAAAATACGTGACGTTCAATTAAAATTGAGTATAGTTTTAGATTGCGTAAGTTAAATAACGCGACAATAGTATCACTTGCCTATAATCGTAGGTTGTTTGACTTGTAACATTATAATAGTGTAGGAGCCGACTCACTTTTTCGACCCAAAATAATTATGTATTTTATTCATTCTAGGAAAACTTTATTTTGTAATAGTTGAATATCAAAATAACGAAATATATTTAAAAAAAATTCCAATATTTTATTTCACCATTTTCTTGGCGTTTTTGATATACACACATACCTATACAATTTCAGCTTTCTAGTACTAACGGTCTCCTAGCAAAACCTTGGACAGACAGACAGACATACAGACAGACAGACGGACATGACGAAAATATAAGGGTTCCTTATCATGACTACGGAACCCTAAAAAATAATTTTCAATTTCAAATCGGTTAAGATCTGACAGAGTTCTGAGGTCACAAACATTTAAATAAACTGGCCAAGTGCAAGTCGGACTCGCACTCGTAGGGTTCCGTACCACACTACAGTATTTTATAAGATCGAGCAAAAAATACCATCATCATTATTCGCCAGCATAAAATAATAATTAATAAACATTTCGTTTCTTATAACGCCTTCTAACGTCTAACAAAGGTGTTAGGGATCGACATTTCAATATAACGCCATCTATGGGACGTTTACCTAACTAAGCGTTCATAGATGGCGTGAAATGCCGAAAATAAACTGGCCAAGTGCAAGTTGGACTCGCACTCGTAGGGTTCCGTAACACAGGAGAGTATTCTATAACTTTGATTTTTCGCAACTACAAAAATAACTTTGTTTTTCATAGTGTTTGTATGAAAAACAAAGTAATACTTGCGGTCGCTGTATCTCAACAACTGCTGACTGTATCTCGTTCAAACCAATTTTCGTTGAAAGTTTTTATTGAGATCTACAGAATATATTTTTTCTAGATTTTGCACTCCCTTACTTTAGAAGTTAGAGGGGGGGGGGACACACATTTTACCACTTTAGACGCGCCTATCTTTGAAATGATTGACTTTGAGAAAAAATGATTCTAGGAACCTCAATGTCATTTTCAAAGACCTATCCATAGATACCCCACACGCATAGGCTTGACGAAAAAATTTTTTTTTTGTTCCAGTCCATGTATGGGATGCCCTCCCTTAAACTTTTATATTTTTTATTTTTGTATAAAAATCGGAAAGCGGTTTACAGAATACATCTACCTACCAAGTTTCAATTCTGTAGTCCTAATAGTTTCGGAATAAAATTGCTGTGACATACGGACGGACAGACAGACAGACATGGCGAATCTATAAGGGTTCCGTTTTTTGCCATTCGGCTACGGAACCCTAAAAACACGTTTCTTGTATGGGGACCCTCTATTATCTTTAACTTTATTCTGTTTTTAGTATTTGTTGTTATAGCGGCAACAGAAATACATCATCTGTGAAAATTTCAACTGTCTAACTATCACGGTTCATGAGATACAGCTTGGTGACAGACGGACAGACAGACAGACAGACAGACGGACAGCGGAGTCTCAGTAATAGGGTTCCGTTGGTACCCTTTGGGTACGGAACCCTAAAAACCGTCAAATTGAGAACCTCCTCCTTTTTTGTGAAGTAGATTAAAAACTAAAACACCGACTTCAATGCCCCGCGAGTCAATTTCAGTAGCAAGTTTGAGACGTTTATCGTCATATCTCTGGAGACACTTATCAGATCTCAGTGAATCTCAGTGATCTGAGATCTATAAGTACTTTAATTACATTAACTCTCCGATTATAAAAATCTGACTATCGTATGACACGACAAAATCATTAAGAAAGAAAAAAAGGAAAATTGAAGTAAACGTTAGTAGGTACCTACCCTATTTATTTATCTTAGAACTAACTAAATAAAGCAAGATGTAATGTCGATAGAAATTCCCTAAAGATCATTACGTGAATTCCCTTGTAACATGAAACTCAGCTGATTTATACCTACCTACCATTTTATGTGTGACATTCTTTGCTTTTTACATAGTTATTATTTACAGTTACTATATGAAGCAAGGAATATAATATTGGGGTAGGTACTAGTAAGGCGCGCGGCCGATCGAGAGCGCGCGTGACACTTAACTGACTGAACATGGACCCTAGCGGGTGCGCGGAGGTACTTGTAGTTTCATAGCTACAGCGCGGAGTGCGACAGGCCTGGCCTAGCGTGCTTACCTTCTTCGACCGCATTATCACTTACCAGCAGGTGAGATAGTGGTCAAACGATTGCACAATTCGCAATAAAAAATAACATGTTCTCATTGTATAAAATTCATACTACTATCCTGTAAATTAATATAAAACACTAGCTGTGCCCGCGACTTCGTCCGCGTGGAACAGAGTCTTTGGGTTTCATTTTTAATTATTTAGGCTAATTATTTTACAAATAAGACACATATGCGTATCCCACCTACACCGCACCGTACCACGCCGCGCTAATACACCCTCCCCCTCTCTCTTCCCCAACTCCCCTTCCCCTCACTTCCCTCTCCCGCTCCCATTCCCCCCTTCCCCCCCTCTCCCCTCTCTCACCTCCGCCCTTTCGCCTTCCCCGCACTTCCACCTCCCCTCCCCTCTCTCCTCTTTCCCCTTCTCCCTCCCCCTTGCCCCTCACAAACTTTGAATGTTATATTTATTTATGTCGAATCAACAGCCTAAACAATAAGTTTCAAGCTTCTAGATTTTACAATGACGATACTTTTTTCGCATTAAAAAGTAGCTTATGTCCTTTCTCAGGCTCTAGACTATCTGTGTACCAAAATTCCATTTCAATTCGTTTAGTAGAACATTCATATGAACCTTACATATTTCCATACAAACATCCCCTATTGTTATTCTTCACCCTTGAGGGTAAAACTTTTACAAACTTTGAATGTCATATTTATTTGTATCGAATCGAATCATCAGCCTAAAAAAAAAAGTTTCAAGTTTCTAGCTCTTAAAATGACGATACTTCCATACAACTTTTCATCCCCCCTTTCAACCCCTTACAACACTATTTTCGCATTAAAAAGTAGCCTATGTCCTTTCTCAGGCTCTAGACTATCTGTGTACCAAATTTCATTTAAATCGGTTCAGTGGGTTTGGCGTGAAAGTGAGACAGACAGACAGAGTTACTTTCGCATTTGTAATATTAAGTTAGGATTAGGCTTTAACGAAATATGTACGCCTATTAATAAAACACGTGTAGACTAGACGTGCACACCTGCTTTTGCTTTCCGTTAAATGTGAACTCATCCTCTATTAGAGATGAGTTCACACACATTCTCTAAATTTAATGTTTAAAACAATAAAATCTGTTTCTTGATCAGATATTTTTAAAGTTTTGTACAGAACATAACAAATACAAATCGATTCTAATTTTTAACATACTTTAACAAAAAATATTCGTTAAATATTATGTTTCTTTGAAGTGTTACACACTTTATATTTTTGTAAATTGTTAAACACAATTTGGATTGTGTTTAACAATTTACACACTAAGTTTGTTACACTTCAAGAAACATAATATTTGATTTACGCAGTGCAACATCTCTCGTCGGATTTGAAAACTGTAATTATTTCTTCCGTATGATTAACTTTCGAAATAAGTAGTCATAGATGGCGCCACCAATGCATAATTGGGTTAAAACATGCAATCCACGAATTTCGTCGTAATGATAGATCGAACTGTGGCTTAATTGGCAAAGCACCTGGACATGTTATCCAGAAGGTTGCGGGTTCAAGTCCCGTCGGTACGATGAAATTTTTGATTGTATTTAACAATTTACAAAAATATACGTTGTTTTTCAGGAGAGCTTGCGACTACATTTCAAGAAGGCAAAACGACATAGAGATTCTTCTGCTAACACGTATGTTAACGTAACATCTGAATATTAAATAATTAAGATAGTTTTAAAAATCTTAAACTACCGACTTTCATGCCGTGCAAATCAGTTTCAGTAGCTAGTTTGAGACGTTTATCGTCATATCTCTGGAGATACTTATCAGATCTCGATGAAATTACAATGGGACCACCTCGAAAATGTACCCTTTCGAACTAAAAAAAAAGAGTTATTTCAATCGGTTCATAATTGGCGAAAATATCGATGAACATACATAAAAAATAATAAATACAGACGAACATAGAACCTCCTCTTTTTGGAAGTTGGTTATTTAGACTAAATATTAATTGTGCCAGCTATTTCGGAAATTAATAAAGTAGGTTTCACTGGTAGTTTATTTTATAGCCTTTTTCAGATGCCATTAAATTATTAATAAAGAAAATTATACATCAATACATATCCTTCTAATAGTTCTAATATTATAAAGGCGAAAGTGTGTGAATGTGTATGTTTGTTACTGCTTCACGCTAAAACTACTGAACCGATTGAGCTGAAATTTGGTATGTAGATAGCCTAGACCCTGGAATAACACATAGGATACTTTTAATCCTGATATTCCCAAGTGAACGATGTCTACACGGGTAACACCGCGGGCCCCAGCTAGTCTAAAAAAATCGTTGAAACCTGAGCCCGTTGCCTGTTCATAGAATATTAATACCTACCGGACAAAGCCGGACATAGTTAGGCTTTTTGATTGCGTGTCCGGCCAAAATAAACGGTGTCCGGCTTGTACGGCTTTTTACACTTTGCAAACGAGCGAGTGTTAAGCGTGGCCAAGCGCACTGCGCAGGTGAGTCGACTGTCGGTCGCGCCTGCAGTCCAAAGTACTTAGACCGATTTGGCATTCGATTTTATAGAAATAAAATTCATTAGAATTTAACAAGACCTTAATAAGGCCGGACCTTTTTACCGTAAAAAGGCCGGACCTTTTTACCGTAAAAAGGCCGGACCTTTTTACCCAAATGTCCGGCCAAACTGACTGGTCTGTCCGGCTATTAGGTTTGGCAAGCTGACAACTGGCAACCCTAGTCAAATATAGGGTTTAGGCGCAAAATGCCCAATTCTCAAAATGGCAAATTCTTAAAATACCAAATTCTCAAATGACAAATTCTCGAAATGGCAAAATTTTATTATTATTTTTTTTTTAATAAAAAAGCTTCCAATCCATGTGGGTTCACTATTGGCGTGAACCCACTCAAGACACAAGCACATTTAGCTTAGTAGAAGGGGTTATCAAGAACAGTAATGTGCAACCCACATTGATTGTAAGCTTTTTTATTAAAATATAATAATAATAAAATTTCGCTATTTTGAGAATTAGGCATATTGAGAGTTTGCCATTTTGAGAATTTGGTATTCTGAGAATTTGCCATTTTGAGAATTGGTCCTTTTAAGACTCATATGTCATTTTGAGAATTGGGCATTTTGCGCCTAAACCAAATATAGTTCCATATATAAGATGACATTGCCCGCAGCCACCAATGCCCACAATGTCCGTCACGTTTCTACACAGCGGCCTCGTTAGAGACACACCTCTGCGCGTCGCACTGTGTCGCACGACAACACGCCTGTCCCGAATGTGGCAGGAGTTATACTTCTAGGTAAGGAGCTGTCATTATATTCTTTGTAGTGGTAGTGGTGGGACTTTTGTTAGTCTGCCTGGGGTTTTACCTAATGGTTGCATGGATGAATAGCAAAAAAAACTTACACCTCTCACACACACACCATCCTTTCACACACACACATAGTACAATCCTCTCGCACACACACGCAATCCTCACACACACACACACAATCTACTCGCACACACACACACACACACACACACACATTCTACTCACACACACACGCAATCCGCTCTCACACTCACACAAACGAAACGACACTCACCCCATATACCTGAAGTAAAAAGTCTTGTAAAAATAAAACTTGATGAACATTTTCTTGTTGTAGGGATGCGGTGCGCGTACATTTGTGGCGCGCGCATTCACAGCGTGAAACACGCGCGTCTTGTACGCGCTGTGGAGATAGTTTTACTGTAAGTCATCAGTAACATTTTTTTTTGGCTAAGAGACAATCACTTATCGCTACCTCACCTGATGTTTAGTGAAGATGTGATTGTTTGAAGTGTGTATCTGAGTTTGGCTGCAGTAGGTATCACAGAGTACTGAATCACTCTACTACGTTATAAGAGTTGGCACTTCATTGCTGATACCCGAATTATGAACGTACTTTGTAGCCAACCTAACAACGAAAAGTATTATTTACGTAGTAACTATTACATAATCAGAAATTTTGCGAAATTGATTGAATTTAGAATTTAATGTAATTTTATTTACTAGTTTGACCATCGACTTCATAACAATTAGACCCCGCTTGAAAGGCGAGCACTTTCCGCTAAATCATCGATTTAGTGTTGCGCCTTTGCTGCAGTGATACATATCGATAAACTAGGAATATTATTGACATTCATTTTACAATTAGGTATAATTTGTACAAAGATGAAATTTGGCAGGAAAGTAGTTTATAGTTAGTAGACGTCCGCTAAGAACGGATTTTGCGACAGGGCTGGATTAAGGGGTCTAAGGGTACTCGCACATTTTTTAATGGAAGTCTTTCTTTTTGCTACAAACTTGAAATTTGGCCAGAAGTATTTAGTAATCATTCGCTTATAACAGATTTTGCGACAGGGCTGGATTAAAGAGGTCTTAGGGCTCACGCAAGTTTGTATAAAATATCTTAATTTTTTGTTACGAACTTGAAATTTAGCCAGATTATTTTATAAGTTAACGTTCACTAAGAACGGATTTTGCGACAGGATCGAATTAAGGAGGTCTGGTCTAATGCCTCTCGTAAGTTTGTATGAAAGTCCTTCATTATTTTGCTACAAACTTGAAATTAGGGGTATTTCGTTCGCTAAGAACGAATTTTGCGACAGGGCTGGATTCAGGAGGTGTAAGGGCTCTTGCAAGTTTTTACGATAGTCCTTCATTTTTTGTTACAAACTTGAAAATTGGTACAGAGGTAGTTAGTAAACGTTCGCTAAGTAGGTACAGATTTTGCAACAGGGCTCTGCCCCCCTCCCCTCTTCCACCCTTTCCCCCCCTAAAATCGAATTATTGATATATTTTTTAGTACTTAACCTCAGAATTTTAAAATATTTATATCTAAAAAGAGGGGGTTCCGCAACTGTTTCTTCAAGGGGGAGTTTTACCCCTCCCCTCTCACTCCCGCCCCTAAAATCGATGTCAGGTAAAGTACATTCCTACCTTAATTTTGCTCTCGCGCTAAATGGGATAATTAACAAAATTATGAGTTTAGGCTGACGGCTACTTTAGCTAACTCATATATTATGATTTCTTCAAACCTCGATAGTGCACCTGATGTTTGTATGCTTATATATTTTTACGATATACGTCCATGTCGATAGTGTACTTAACTTTTATCGATATTTTTTACGGTAATTTGGTATGGTCATCTCTATCTGAGATTTATGACTTTGTCCGCCCGTCAAAACTAGTCTGAACCGCCTATCACAAACAGTTCTCCGCAACCGCGTACCTCGACCAGCTAGGCTATTCTGTAAGCTATCTCGACAGCGGAATCCGCGGTGAGATTCAAATTACGTATTACGAAATTCAACCGTATACCAACGTAATACGATTGAATTTCGTAGTACGAAATTTTAATCTCACCGCGGATTCCGCTATCGAGATAGCTTACAGAATAGCCTAGCAGTTGCGGAATTGATTGTACCGCGCGCCAATAATGATTAGGGGTCTAATTGCTATGACGTCGATGAGTTTGACATTTAATGATGACCATTTTATTGAATGTTACATGTTGTGATTTTATTTTATTGTATTCACTCAGCCTTTTGACCTTTAAAATTTAACATAGGTATTTGTAAAATTGTGAAATTTAGTTTGCATGTAATTATTATTATTTTGTTTGTTGTAATTAGTTTTTAAATATTTGTTATTTCTATATCTATTAATATTTTTTCACCTAGTGTTAATTAGTGTAAGTGGTTCTCTGCCGTTCTAATTATCAATAATAATAAATAAATTAAATATTCTGTGGTATTATGCTTATACATTTATTTTTAGTGTTGGTTGGTACAAAGTACGTTCATAATTCTAAGTTATTTAAGAGGGAACGCGGGTGCACTCTTTCATACAAATGTATTCCCCCGTATCCTCCCTGGAAAATGCTTCTAGAGCAAAATTTGTTTTTACAAAAAATCAAGGTCTGCTATAGCTACATCATTTGCTATATCATTTGCTTTTTTTGACCAACCAATCGCAAAAAGAAATATAAGCCTTTTTATCTCCTCTTTAAGATTTTTCAAGGGTCATTATTTCGATTTGCAATTGGTTTGTCAAAAAAGCAAATGATAGGGGCGTAGCTATAGCAGACTTTGATTTTTTGTAGAAACAAATTTTGCTCTAGAAGCATTTTCCAGGGAGGAAACAGGGGAATACATTTGTATGGATAAGTGCACCCCACGTACGCTATTAATTATGTATGCAATGTCGCGGGACTGGTAGGTATCACATGAAAGTAGGTGACGATGCAGCCAAAAGTGTAGCATGTTTCCTCAAAAGAAATAAACCTATTCAGTTTTAATTTGAGTCCCCATGGTCGCCTAAAATTTTGCTTAAATATTCTATTCAGGCACATAAGCACGACTGTATCTTACACCGCATCACATCACCTATTATCAGGAGAGATAGTCTGCTTTCAATTTAATTTATTTATATCTTTTACGCTAGCGTTTGACCACTATCTTACCTGTTAGTAAGTGATGATGCGGTCGAAGATGTTAAGCACGCTAGGCCTAGAATGGGAACTGGCTCTCAAGGATAGCTGCCGGAACACAGATGTTTGACGACAGATTTTCTAACCTGAGGATGGTAGCTGACCAGGCGGACACTAGATAGCGTCCTACCACCATGTGAGGGTGCATGTTCTTAACGATGTTTTCTTTCACCGGAGGGCCACTGTGAAAAGCGCACATAAATTTTTCGATTAAAAAATCCATTGGTGCACGGCGGGGATTGAACTCGGTACCTCTGGCGTTAAAGCTGACAATTTTCTCACTACACCACTGGGCCCTCAAAATGGTGTAAATTTAAATAAATTAGCTTTTAAACTAATGTTGGTAAATATTATAATTTTCAGCGCAAATCCAGCCTCAAAACGCACGTATGCGCTGAAAATGCCAATATAGTGCCAGATTCTACAATACAGTCACATCTCATTGACAAGAATAAGGTATTATTTATTATATTATACAAGCTGTGTCCCGCGGTTTTACCCGCGTAGACATCGTTCCCGTGGGAATATCGAGATAAAAAGTACCCTGTGTATTAATCTAGATTAATACACAGGGTACTTTAGGTACAGGTACTTTAGGTATTTTAGGTACAGGGTAGATCCTAGGATCTAGGCTATCTACATACCAAATTTCAGCTCAATCGGTTCAGTAGTTTTAGCGTGAAAGAGTAACAAAGATACATTCATACATACAAACTATCGTATTTATAATATTAGTAAGGATCTAAACTCATGTCATAAAGCTCTGATTACGAATTTAAAAACAGTACCATAATGACACACTTTATGCATACATTATGTACAAACGTACAACTGAAATTAAATTAAAAAGTTTTATTATGATACACATTTTTTTTTTAAAATCACCAATTACATAAATGCGAAAGTCAGTTTGTTTATTTGGGACTTCTTCACGGTCAAACGGCTGGACCGATTTAGCTGAAATTTTACACAGGGATAGCCAGTTCTATGGATTAGGCTATAGGATACTTTTTAGCGCAGGCGAAGCCGCGGGAAACAGCCAGTAATGCTATAAAATTTTCAAACTTGTTTCTCCCTGTAATTCCTTCCTGTAAAGTCCTTCGAATTCAAAACATTTATATCT
Organism: Cabera pusaria; assembly: GCA_954871355.1. Taxonomy (NCBI): domain Eukaryota; kingdom Metazoa; phylum Arthropoda; class Insecta; order Lepidoptera; family Geometridae; genus Cabera; species Cabera pusaria. The sequence goes on along the minus strand of OX940912.1, from coordinate 7,334,288 downwards.
CAAATTGGTGGTACCGCCCCAGGCGGACTAGTAAAGTCATATCACTAAAGTTCACACAATGCAAAAGTGTTACATTTAATTTCCTTTTTTACAGAAAGACGAAGACAATATTCAAAAATACGAAAGCAAAATAGAAGAATAAGACTAAATAATATACAAAATGTATTTTTACTATGAAGTAGAATTTTGTGAAGGTAAAATAAAATACGCTTTCCAACAATTTTGTGCTTTTATTAAAAATAAACTCTTATATACACAAAATCTTACATTTAATTTTATTATTTACATAGTTTGTGATCTAAACTAATATGTACCTAGTAGTACTATAGTACCTCAAATTCAAAATAATACAATCACAATCCAAATAAGACAGTGTGAATTATCATACTTAGTGACATAGCAAAATATTAATTTTACTGTGATTTGGAATGCACAGGCCATCATACACTTTACAGTATCTAGAAAGAACTAAAGTATTTTTTTTTTATGTCAAAGTTGACAAACAAGCAAGCGGCCCACCTGATCGAAAGTGGTCACCGCCGCCTATAAACACCCGCAACACAAGTAGTATTGCACGTGCTTTGCCTACCTTTTGCATAGAGGACTCTTTTTACCCCTCTCTTAAATCGCTGCATGTTGTACCGTAGCGGAAAAACCTCTGGTGGGAGATCGTTCCACATTTTGCAAGCCCGAAAAATTATTTAAGACACAATGGCCGCAAATAATTACTTTCAAGACAGTATAATAACTATATTTAAACTAAACTCATTTTATAAATGCTTTGTATGCACCAGGGTGATAAAACATGATAAACCTAGTTTATTGTTTTTTATATGTTTTATTTTAAATATTTATATGTATAAGTTGCCTCAGCGTCAAATTATTATTTGGATAAAACTTTCAACAAATACTATTAAAGTCATATCGGTTTGGTTTTTTAGACCAGTTTTTTTTATTTATTTAATAATAATTAATAAAATAATACCTAAGGGTGCGAACAGACTATGTAGCAAATAACGTGGTTTATAACATTCCGTGTCCAGATTATCTGAAACATGTTAAATAACAATTTTATAACATGTTATGTCACATACGGCCTTACTAATAAAAATTTGCCTATACGTCTGTTAAACGGTTGTGCAGTTGCACAAAGAATAAGCGCTAAACACGCGTCAATCTATTGTTTGACTAATAAACGTTGAATAGGAGGTGGGTATCTACATAGACGTTTAACACTTTTTTATTTTTCATCTGGCAACTATTAGTCAATTCGTTTAGAAACTGTTTACGTCTTAAATAGTTCCGTAAATTATTATTTCATAAAGTTTACTAATTATTAATATTAGTCATGAAATTTTATTTTAGGAATGCAATATTAATCAAACTCCGTTGTTTTTGGAACTTTTTATTGAAATTAGTTGACATAATAGAAAATATTTTCTTTTAGTAGGAGTGAAAGAATTAAAACAAATTTTAGAACGAAACACTCAAATTGACTGTTGTCCTCTGTCTACGCTGTTGACATTGTAGCCATGGAGACTAGCGGTCTCCATGGCTACAATATAAACATGATTGTAGCTATCTTTGAATAAACTGTCAATTTGCAAAGAGAATGTAATCACTGCGTTTAGTTTCTTCCGCATAGCTTTTCGCAATCTATTTCAATGAGAACAAATCTAACACATGCAAACGATCCTCAAATGACAGCATACTTTTAGAAGTTTGAAGAATCAAAACGTTTTTTTACAGAATACTAGATACAGATTCAATAATAGTTACTATTTCTACACATGATTTCAATCAGCTGATAATAAAGAAATCCGCCATTTTAATCCTTAACACACTCGCTAAACTAGGGTCCCAGGCTGTTTAAGAAATGGACAGCCTCCTTTGATAATGGCACATCTGTATACCAACTTTATCCAACGCTTACGTCAAAAATATTTTTATTGGTCAGCTTTTGTGGTATACAACGTGTGTACAGAGTGAGAAAAACTTTATTAGTAAGGCCGCACGTCTGTACGCACCGTAATATGCATTGGGAATTTATCCAACTTTTTAGCGCATTTAAATTAAAACATGTAATTTTTCTTAAAATTTTCAGTTACTTTAATTGCAATTTAAATTATTTTGGTACCTATACGTTTGTATGGACATCGTAAATCGCAATCAAATATTATTGATGTGTAACATATTTTCTCCCGCTTTCCTGAAATCTGTGGGAATGATAAGTTAAAAGGGACGGAAGTGTGTAACAGGAAGCCGGGGAAGCGCTCGCTATTTCAACTGACCAATGAGCGCACTTTATTTAAATTGACCAATGAACGCATGTTATTTGAACTGACCAATGAACGCACCCATTGCTTATGACCAAGGTGAGATGCCAGATGTTACACAAATACACATCTTATGCGATACTCCTAGTCGAAATATAAAAGGATGCTGAAATGCAGATGTTTTGACAAATTCAATTTAATCCGTATGCTTTTATGATACGGTTGTAATTGCTTTGTAGAACAAAACGGCCCAATCGAAAGGGGGGTACCAGCCGATTGGGAGTGTGTCCTTGTCTAACAACCTGCTAGTGCTATATATGTTCTATACTACATGTATAGTATGTTCTATACTATATGTATAGTATGTTCTATACTATCGGCCTTACTAATAAAAAATTGCCTATACATTCGTTAAACGGTTGTACAGTTGCACAATGAATAAACGCTAAACACGCGTCAATCCATTGTTTGACTAATAAACGTTGAATAGGCGGTGGGTATCTACATAGACGTTTAACACTTTTTTCTTTTTCATCTGGCAACTATTATTCAATTCGTTTAGAAACTGTTTTTGTCTTAAATAGTTCCGTAAATTAATTTTTCATAAAGTTTACTAATTATCAATATTAGTCATTAAATTTTGTTTTGGGAATGCAATATTAATCAAACTACGTTGTTTTTGGAACTTTTTGTTGAAATTAGTTGATATAATGGAAAATATTTTCTTTTAGTAGGAGTGAAAGACTTAAAACAAGTTTTAGAACGAATCACTCAAATTGACTGTTGTCCTCTGTCTACGCTGTTGACATTGTAGCCATGGAGACTAGCGGTCTCAATGGCTACAATATAAACATGATTGTAGCCATCTTTGAATAAATTGTCAATTTCCAAAGAGAATGTAATCACTGCGTTTAGTTTCTTCCACATAGCTTTTCGTAAACCTGTAATTTGTATTTAAAATGAAAAATCTGAATTGTTCAAAAAAATTGATCTGCACGGTTTTCATAATGTTTTCGATTTTTTGTTTGCCTCCCCTATCTCTCAATGGTCAAATATGTCGAAATAATTTATGTAATCCATTTCAATGAGAACAAATCTAACACATACAAACGATCCTCAAATAACAGCATACTTTTTGAAGTTTGAAGAATCAAAACGTTTTTTTCACAGAATACTAGACACAGATTCAATAATAGTTACTATGTCTAGACATGATTTCGATCAGCTGATAATAGAGAAATCCGCCATTTTAATCCTTTACACACTCGCTAAACTAGGGTCCCAGGCTGTTTAAGAAATGAATAGCCTCCTTTGATAATGGCACATCTGTATACCAACTTTATCCAACGCTTACATCAAAAATATTTTTATTGGTCAGCTTTTGTGGTATACAACGTGTATACAGAGTGAAAAAAACTTTATTAGTAAGGCCGTAGATGTATAGTATATATAAGTCGTCCATACAAAAAAAGGGACGAACTCCGTTCAAGGTCGGCGTCTCATTGGGGCCGGTGTACGCAGTCAAGTTTAATATTAAGTAGCAGGTCTGTGGACCAAGGTGAGACGCCAGATGTTACACAAATACACATCTTATGCGATACTATAAAGCTCACTTGTTTTTTATAATCTAATAGCTAGCACCAATCAGCGACCTATAAGGTCCAGCAGGCTCCAATTCTGTAAGCAGAACTTCTAGTGAACAGCTAGCAAACTACTCGCATTTCGCTCGCCGACTTTGACACTGTTCGTAGCATGTAGGAAATTAATACAGTAATAGGGAATATGCATGTAGTATAAATTTACTTGAAATCATTTATTTTCAAATCATTTTGTTGTGGTATTGTATGTTACAACATTTTTTTATAAATAAAAATGCAAAAAAAGCGTGGGAAATTTTAATTTGCAAAACACATCACCACTTTTCAATTAGAAAGTGACGTCACAGCGCACCACGCGGTCTCCACATTCTAAATCGTTTTTAAAGAAATAGTATGCACTGTTGTACGAATACGTACTATTTCTATTACAAAGATTTAATCTGTGGAGACCGTGTGGTGCGCTGTGACGTCACAAAGGCGCGCGAAAATTTGGCGGCGTTTTAGATATTTCCAATTTTGGCAGGCTCATATTTTTCCAATGGTAAAACTATATTTTGTAGCTTAATTTGAACACTTTCAGTATTATTTCATTTTTTTACTGTGTTAAATGGATCTAAAAAGTGAAATAAAAATAATTAAAAAATCATGCATATTCCCTATTAGGTGTCCAGACAGACGTCGTCCTTCAAAGAAAAGCTTTATCTACGTGCCTACATTCACTCCCTCTCCATTTACATTGGAACGACAGTGGCGCCATCTATCGAAAATTGGTCGTACCAACTCAGAAACCTTCTTTGGCTCATGCACAACACCTAAAGATCATCACATGATCAAATGCATAGGTTAAGGTAAATTCTATAAAGGACATACAGACAAACATTTATTTTAATATAAGATATAACATATAATGGTTCCGTACCTAAAGGCTACCAACGCCAACGGGATTCTATTACTGAGACTCCATGTTTGGTACGGAACCCTTTGTGTGCCTTAGTCTGACCGAGTCTGACTCACACTTGCAGGTTCAGTACTCTTAGTACCAGTTTTCATACCAAGCTCGATATCGTACATAGAACACATTTTGTATGAAAAATAGTACAGCGTCTCTAGCGGTTTTCACACTTCACTAAATTTAGACCAATCAGGGAGCCAGAATAAGTCGAAAACTATGTGAGAACTGTCAAAAGCGTGTACGATGAAAACTCGAACTAAGGGTACTGTTATTTTGGTGAACCATATATAATTTTTTTATAATATTGTTATTGGCTTCGCTCTAGGTTCTATATCTAAGCACAATTATAATGTCAAAAGATGAAAAAAATAATATGCTGAGTCGGCTTTTAGCTCAGCAGCTTACAGAATTTGAGCTGTTATATTTACTACATAATTTCATTTAGTACTACTAATTAATTATTAATTAACAAGAACAATAGTTATACTTTAGAACAATATAAGGAATAATATAATTAAGGACGCGAGATGATAAAACTAGAACAAAATGCTCAAAGTGAGAGAAGCATTTACGAATTTACAACCGACCTCCAAAAAGGAGGAGGTTCTCAATTCGTCTGAATGTTTTTAGGGTACCAAAGGACAAATTGGGACCTTATTACTAAGACTCCGCTGTCCGTCTGTCACCAGGCTGTATCTTATGAACCGTGATAGTTAGACAGTTTAAATTTTCACAGATGTATTTCTGTTGCCGCTATAACAAAAAATTCTAAAAATAGAATAAAGTCAAAAGTTATAGGGGGGTCCCCATAGTAGTAATCGGTAAATGAGATACAGCCTGGTGACAGACAGATTGACAGCGGAGTCTTAGTAATAGGGTCCCGTTTTACCCTTTGGGTACGGAACCCTAAAAAGAAAAATTAACCTACCTATTTGGGCCAGATACACATTTCTCCACAGCATCCAGTGCTTTATCAAGCACAAGACCTGTGTCAGTCTTTTCTCATACACTTTCTCTTCTCTAAAACAATGATACTTTTCAGTGCATTTGCGACCACATATCTAAGTTCATGGAACTTTTGTACAGACAATCTGTACGTTTCTTGTCTGGTGGTTAACGTGAGAGTTAGTATTATGTGAGTGTCTCGACGTAGGAGGTCTTTTGTTCGCTGTGGTGTTGGAGATTCTGCTTGGATGTTGGATTGGCTAGAATGTAAAAAAAAATATAGTGAAAATCAATAGAATAGAATAAATTAACTTTGAGAGTCCAGTGGTTTAGTGGGAGAATGGTTGGCTTTAAGGCCAGAGGTACGAGTTCAATCCCTGCCGTGCACCAATACTTACTTATATAGGGTACTTCCGGTTGACCTAGAATTGTCAATTATAGTTAAAGGTAAGGTCTTACAGCACAAGCAAAAGAAAAATTCAGAAAAATAAAAAAGGTGAAAATTAAGGTACATTTTGGTACTTACAAGTTTTCGCAAAAATCTAAATTTGCCCGTATCTTTTTATCGTGTTGTCTCAGGACCTTGATTTTTATACACCTAATAGGGACTATAGACCTCAGTATCTGGTATAAATTTCAACTTGATAGGTCCACCCGTTCCTGAGAACCTGGTGACACAGTTAAAAATTAAAGGGGTCCCCATACAAAAAACTTGTTTTTTTACTATAGCGCCATCTATGAACGATTGTTTACCTTATTAATAATATGAATTACCCATCCTAACACCTTTGTGTAACGTTCACTTAGTCGGTGTTAGAAGTTCGTTAGATATTCGTTAGATGGCGTTGTAGTTAATAAGCATGTTTAGTATTGACACGGTAATATAATATAATATTACCGTGGTAATATTGTAATAAAAAAATTTGTTTATACAAATATAAATGTTACTAGTTGTAACAGAAAGGTTATAGAGTATAAAAAGCTAAGAGTTAAAGTTAGGTAGACAGTATTTATGAATATCGAGCGCCCTTGTTCTACCAAGATCTAAAACGTACCAGGGTAATCAGCGGTTTCATTGAGACTTTTAATCTCGGACCGGGGGACAGGCAAATGATAACACTGTTTTGGGAATGTATGATAAATTTTAATACTTGAAACGTCCCTTACCTCCAAAGTGAGTTACACATTACTTAGATAAAGCCGCAATACTATGTCTAAACATTTGACTATAAATACCATTCGGTTTTCATTACTTTTTAGGTTAATTTATTTTACATTTTACTACTGAAATTTGGTTACTTCTTACTATAATCTTTCTTTCTTATGTCTTTCTTGCATCTTGCTAATATGAAATTAAAGTTTTAAGGGTAATAAAAAGAGTTATAATGAAATTATCTTAGCTGCAGCGTCCGGGGAAGTCCGAGAACGTGGCATGGCTATAACCAATTCCTTCCAAAGCAAACCCAACAATTCGGCGTCGAGCACACCGCTCAAAACAGACGACATCTAGCGTCGCACAAACAGATGACGACATCCCTCGTCGCACAAACAGATGACGACACCTATCGTCGCACAAACAGATGACGACACCCATCGTCGCACAAACAGCGCCAAAGGCGCAAAATCACGTCGCTATCGCATACTAGGACACTATATGCACGCCAATTAGCGACGCATAATTCATATAAAAGACGGATTCATCTTGTTGAATCCGATTTATAAAATTAACCAAAAATGTTGCCTTTGTATTTGTAAAAAGTGAAAACTTCCATAGAGTTGACAGATGTCCAATCTATTTTTGTTTTTTTGAAAGATTGTCTATGGGATACTGAATGATCCACAGACCAAGTAGTAACTCGATTATTTAAAATAGACTAAAAATGACTAAATACGAAAATGTTCCAAATTATTTAAAACAAAAGGTAATTTTGTCAGTCTTAGAAGCCAAAATGTGCTTCCAAGCGAAAAATATGTAACGAGTCGAAATACCTCGTTACAATATACTGCGGTTCGGATTGTTCGGAACCCTCCATGTGCGATATGTGGTGACAATTTTTAATTTTTATTACAACCCTTGAGGGTAGTTGACGGACACTAGAAAATGTCATACCACCATGTCGGGGGTTCCTTATTCCTTATCAATTTTGTGGACCAAGCAAGTAATTTATACCAGATACTGAGGTCTATAGTTCTTATTAGGTGTATAAAATAAAAATCAAGGTCCTGAGTAAACACGATAAAGAGATACGGGCAAATTTAAATTTTCGCGAAAACTTGTAAGTACCAAAATGTACCTTCATTTTCAATTTTAATTTTCCCTTTATTTGTGCTATAATAGCTTGCTTTTTGCCAAATGTCGTGATTCTAGGTCAACCGGAAGTACCCTATAGGTTTTAGGTCTACTTAGTTTTTAGTCAAATTTTACTTATTACCTTAATGACAAGTCAATCCTCCACTGTAAGCCAACCAGCCCTGGCTTCACACGTAGATGTGTGGGCACATTCTCATACATCTTCTCTGTGCATAGCAGCACTGTCAACTCCGATACACATTCTGGTGAAAATCTGAAGGAAACATATTTAATTTATTTTATCATACTATCACCTGTGCACTATCACCTGTCTGTACCCTTGGTACTAGTTTTCATCGTTAACGCTTTTGACAGATCTCACATAGTTTTCGACTTTTTCTGGCTTCTTGTAGCCTTAGTATGAGTTTTCATACCAAACTCGATATCGTATATCGAACAAATTTTGTATGAAAAACAGTACAGCGCCTCTAGTGGTTACTTCACTTTCAAATTAAGACCAATCAGAGAGCCAGAATAAGTCGAAAACTATGTGAGATCTGTCAAAAGCGTTAACGATAAAAACTCGTACTAAGGGTACTGATTGGTCTACATTTAGTTAAGTGTGAAAACCACTAGAGGCTCTCTATTGTTTTTCATACAAAATATGTTCCATATACGACATCCAGTTTGGTATGAAAACTCATACAGTAAAAGCTCCTTATTCGCGCTTCCATCATTCGCGTTTTCACTATTCGCGGATTATAAATTTGTGACGCAATTCCTACATTTGCGGCTAAAGATTACTTTATTCGCGGATCTAATCAGTACATACATGCATATTAATAAAACGAATTCTAATATGTATCCAACCAAATATCCTTTGTAAACGCGCCGATAAATGGACTAATAAAAAAGTTGTGATCTAGGAATCGTCACCTAGGAATGTATCCCCTATAATCCCATATAAAATACCATTCCATATTCACGGTTTCTGTATTCGCGGTATATTTACGGAAATAAGGAATATACCCAGCAAATAAGAAGCTTTTACTATACTAAGTATATATACTGTACTATACTATGCTTTTACTACTATTTTATATACTAAGGGTTACTATTCCTGATAAAGCTGTATCAGAAACTTATCAGACAGACATTTGACAACTTTTATATGACACGTGTCAGATTTGTTGTATTATATACTTTTATATGACACGTGTCAGATTTGTTGTATTATACTTCATCTTTAGTAAATAAATATTACCTTAATCCTTCCAAAAATATCTTAACATCTTCCAAAGACCATGGATCCTTATTAGCAGACCGCAGTCTCGCCATATATCTAACCACTGCTCGGACAGCAGCAAACTTGTCAGCATTCATGAGGCTTGACAGTCGACTGTCTGGATTGCCTTCCAACTCCTTGAGTGCCACTGGAAACAGGCAGTAAGAAAATTGACTCCACAGATTGGTTGAAATGTTTTGAGGGAATGCGAAATAAATGCACCGTAATAGAGACAATAACAAATGTGCCATTGGACACATTCTTGGTTTAACAATAATTAGTGGATTAGGTCAATTAGACTAGATCTTTGTAATTTTTTGTTTCATTGACAAAATTAAAATTGGGTGGTATCCAATCTTTTTTGATAATGTAAATGGAAACGGAAAAATAATCTTTTTTTTTTTACTTAAGGGGGGAGCCTGCTTTAGAAGCTTAAAAAAATCGATTTTTTCGAGGATTTTTTTGGGAAGGAAAGAAATATTCGATTGAAACGAAACTTTCAGGTTTTATTGTTATGTATTTCAACAGTCTTCTCAATTTTTTTCATTAAAATATATGTCATATTATGCCTGGTACAAGCATTTTGCCGAGTGTGCATGTGTCGTGCGGCGGGAAAGATACAGGTCGCAATTTCCATCTGAAAAAAAAAACCCAAAATTTGTTTTTATTTTCAATAGTATAGCTTCTAGTTAAACCAAGAAAATTCAACAAAAAGTGAGAATTTCAACACTTTTTCGCTAATTTAAAAAAAAAAACATTTTTTTAGAAAAATAAATTCACTTTAGATTGTATAAAAAGTGGGTTAATCATAACTTTTTTAAGGTTTTTAGGTTCAACTAGAAGAGAATTTAATCCCGAATACAATCAATTTTGTCTCGTTTCGATAGGACGTTTAGTTTTTTTCCTATCTTTCCCGCCGCACGACACAATGCACACTCGGCGAAATGCTTGTACCAGGCATAATATGAAATATATTTTAATGAAAAAATTTGAGAAGACTGTTGAAATACATAACAATAAAACCGGAAAGTTTCGTTTCAATCGAACATTTCTTTCCTTCCCAAAAAAATCCTCGAATAAAATCGATTTTTTGAAGCTTCTAAAGCAGGCTCCCCCCTTAAGCCTATTTTGTTTACATCATAAAACCACTGAAAACCTTCAGACTTCACTGGTATAAATTGGACTCTTAATTTCTTTTCCTTTAAATGTGCTCTAAGATTGCTTCTAGCCAAAATTCCTCATTCTAGGTCTAAAACCGGATCAAAATCGCTCCATTCTTCTAGAAGTTACTATCTTATACTCAGACACAGATAGGTACACAAACAGACACACTAAAACTTAAAATAGTTCGATGTTTGGGACCTCCGGGAAATCGCAGCTGCTTGCACGTGCCTTCCCTAGAATCTATTGTTAAAATATGGTACGGAAAGGCACTTGATGGTCCAGCTGTTGGCCGATAGCTGGGAAATAGGTTTGGTTAACAATTCCCGGCTAAAGACGGTGGTGGCGAGCTATGAATCCCCTATAACTGGATCATACTGGTGAATTGTATCTACATATATTATGCAACGGTACTTAGCTTTTATATCCGCGGTGATCAAGGGTGACGTAGACCGCGAATGGCTTTTGGCGTGCTCTGCTATTTTACAATCAGAGATTTAGGTTTTCACTTAATATATATTTATTTTTGGCATATCACTGCGTGGCCTAGTTTCTTTTCACACTAGGCTCATGCCACAGTTATAAAAATTAGATATCACTACTATATTCTTTTAACATATTAGTATCAACTTTTAAGGCATTTATTCTGATTTCTGATTTTATAAGAAATTTTTCATTCAGTAATAAATTTGTTTCTTCAATCTGAAGCTTTTCTTCCTTTGAGGAAACCCCCCACTGTAGTCTGTGCCAAAGAGAATATAAGTCTGTGCTTTGACGTGATTCAACCATCAACATTTAAAAATATTCAAATCGGCTGAAGGGTGAGAAAAAAACCATCGTCAAAGAGTTTGAACGTCATACAAATAGGTTGGCGTAAGGTCGCCACAGATGAAACAAACATAAGATCGTTTAAAAAACTAAACACAACCGACTTCAATGCCGCGCTATTCATTTTCAGTACCCATTTTGAGGTTTTCTAGAATTCTAGAAAATTTAGTTTAGTTTTATTTTCTAGAAAAATTAGTTTTCTAGACTTCGGCAGGATATATCTCGCCAACGCTACGCCCTACAAAAATATGATGTACTAAACCCTATCTTCATTTTAAAATCCCTAATCAACGATACCACACACGATAGGGTGGGGTGAGATTTTTTTTTTAGTTCTGGACTTCGTCCCCTCTAGGGGGCGCCATATTCATTTTGTTGTGACGTCACATAGCCTATAACCAGCAGACAAATAAGACGCGTCCAACGACATCTCATTTGTTAAATTATTAGTAGTTTAGAAGTTATGAGGGAATAGATGAACATACATACAAACATACATACCGGTTAAAAACATAACCCACCTTTTAGCTTCGCCGTAGTCGGGTAATAAAGGAGGAGGATGTAATGAAAATACTCACAAATTACAAATGGTTTGATTTGTTTCTTTTGTATCTCAGGTGTTATATAAGTGACGGTTGTCCATTGTGTATGATTTTCAGTTAGCAATTCTAACTGATGAGACATTATATTTTGAAAAACAAGGGAAAAGATTTCGAAAATTACAAATAGATCAAATCGAAATCCCACATAACCAAACAACAAGAATTCAGAATCAGAACTGACATTGACAATATTCAATACTGACATCATTGACAAGAAAGAAGTAAAAGGCCTTATTCACGATCCAACCCGGCTGTACGTCAGCTCAAGACCGCCGCGGCGCTGGATGTAGCATACTGTCAGTATGCTTAGCATACTGACTGTCATGTGCGCATCAAACAAGCAGAGTAAATAGAACGAATTAGATGAGAGGACGTGTTTAAAGTTATAAAGTACACCTGTTTTATCAAAACGCCAAAATATTGGAGTTCTTCTGATGTCGTCAGCAGCAGTAGAAAAGAGGAAAAAAAAATAGCAAGAGATTTTGTATTAAAACCTTTACAAAAATATATTAAAATTCACATGTGTGGAACTTATATTTCTCAATACATCTTGAAAGTGTTTCGCGATCCACGCTCGCTGGATGCAAAATCGGTCGTGCAAGTCCAGCAAACAATTATTAATAACTAGAAGTGCCCCGCGGCTTCGCCCGCGTTAAAAACTTCTTTTATTTAATTAAAACTTTTCTTTTGTAAAAATCATTAAATACATCAAATAAGAATTAGCCAAATCAGATCACCCGTTTTCATGTTATCGCGTGACTAAGACAATTCGGGATTCTTATTTATAAAAACAGAAAAACCCAAATTTTCAGACTTTGTTACCTACCCCATTTTAAAATATACTATAATACGTAACTACGTGTAAGGTGTTAAAATATGGTAGAGGTGATAAAGTTATCACCTCTATTTCGCCATACAAACTTTGAATCCCCGTTCCATATCCGGGAGGAATTTTTAGAAAATCCTTTCTGATCGGATACCGACGTCATAATAACTATCTGCATTCTAAATTTCAGCGCAATCTGAAACAATATTGATTTTTAGACTTTGTTACCCCAGCTTATCCTCTTAGGGTGGCATTTTGAAAAAGTCTGAAACTCGTATTTACTTATTTATTTACAGAAGTACTTGTGTGAAATGTGGAATAAAATGACTATCCACACTTTGAAACCCTGCTTCATCCCCTTCAAGAATGAATTTTGAAAAATTCTTTCTTAGCGGATACCTAAGTCAAAATAACTATCTGCATGCCAAATTTCAGCGCAATCCGAAACAATATTGATTTCAGACTTTGTTACCCCACTTCACCCTTTTAGGGATGGAATTTCGAAAGAGCCTGAAACACGTATTTACTTACTTAAGTACTTGTGTTAAGTTTCAAATATAAATGACTGTCTAATCTTGTTTTTCCATACAAACTTTGGACCCCCGTTTCATCCCTTTCAGGGGTGAATTTTGGAAAATCCTTTCTGAGCGGGCACTTACGTCGTAATAACTATCTGCATGCCAAATTTCAGCGTAATCCGAAACAATATTGATTTTCACACTTTGTTACCCCATTCACCCTCTTAGGGGTGTAATTAAAAAAAACCTGAAACACGTACTTACTTCTTTTTTTACTGGAGCACTTGTATGAAGTTTCGAATAGAAAATACTATAGTCTTATCTTGTTTCTCCATAAAAACTTTGAAGCCCCGTTTCATCTCATCCCCTTCAGGGGTAAATTTTGGAAAATCCTTTCTCAGAGGGAACTAACATCGAAATAACTATCTGCATGCCGAATTTCAACGCAATCCGAAACAATATTGATTTTCACACTTTTGTTACCCCATCTCACCCTCTTAGGGGTGAAATAAAAAAAAACCTGAAACACGTATTTACTTATTTTTTTACTCAATAACTTGTATGAAGTTTTGAATAGAAAATACAATCTAATCTTGTCTCTCCATACAAACTTTGAACCCCCATTTCATCCCCTTCAGGGGTGATTTTTGATAAATCCTTTTTCAGAGATAACTAACGTTGTAATAACTATCTGCATGCCAAGTTTCAGCGCAATCCGAAACAATATTGATTTTCACACTCTGTTACCCCATTTCACCCTCTTAGGGGATTTTCAAAAAACCTGAAACATGATTTACTTATTTTTTTACTGAAGCACTTGTGTGAAGTTTTGGATAGAAAAGGCGATCTAATCTTGTTTCTCCATACAAACTTTGAACCCCCATTTCATCCACTTAAGGGGTGAATTTTGGAAAATCCTTTCTTAGTACACCCCTACGTACTAAGACAAATATACACTCAAAATTTCAAGTCTCTACGACCAGCGGCTTAGGCTGTGCGTTGTCTGTCAGTCAGTCAGTCAGTCAGTCAGTCAGTCAGTCAGTCAGTCAGTCAGTCAGTCAGTCAGTCAGTCAGTCAGTATGTCAGTCAGTATGTCAGGACAAAGATTCTTATAGTATTAGATTATCGACGTACGTCAAGACTATTCATGGTACTTTTGCATCGTGCATGTCATAATTCCACCGTCCCCCTTTTACCATCGTACTGCCAGACGCACAGATATACGCTATCGATACATGGTTGATATTCCATTCTGTCGCACAAATCGCTTTGCATCAACATTTATCATACGCACAGCAAAGGAATGGAATTCCCTGCCAGAGTCTGTGTTTCCTGTGAAGTACAATCCGGGGGTCTTCAAATCGCGAGTGAACAGGTATCTTCTAGGCAAGCGTTCTACATCGTCGATCACATCTTCACTTAACATCAGGTGAGATAGAGATCAAACGCATGCTTATCTATACAATAAAAAATATATGTCCTTGGCGGGACGTACAGCAAGGTGGATCGTGAATCAGGCCTTTAAGTGTCCACTGTCCAGTGTCCACAGATTACTATATGGGTATACTAGACTAGTCTGTGGTCACGGACTCCCTATATATTCAATGTACTCTGTGGTCACGGATTACTACATGTGTGTGTATTGTTTGTACGTTATTTGTAGACTTTGATTATATACATGTCCATATACCGTAACACGTAACTTTCTAAATAAAATATACCATATTTAGTAGATTATCTGTTTACTTACAATACAACAGTGACACTTGAACAACCGAGCGCGCGGAGCTCATGAAAAAATAATAAAATATGCCGGCTTGTGCTATCTATTATGCCACAATCACGTAGGAAAGCATGATATTAATTAGAAGATTAGTTATCATCGGTAAGTTTTAATATTTCTCAATCGCTTAATTATGAAAACACCATTTTAATTTTGAATTTTTCGTTGGTTAGTCGGACTGGTCAGTGTTGTCAGTTTAATAGTGGGGTAATTATCCAAATATTTGGGAACTTTTTTTCTGTGTATAACATTATAGTGTACAACAGGTCACAACTATTATACCTACAATCGTACTTTAACCGACTTTGAAAAAGGGGAAAGTATTCGAAGAGTATGTTTATTTTACTTTGTTGTTACCTCAGATCGTAGACAAATCTGAACCGATTATTAGTAAATTAGACAAGTTGTGTCCCGCGGCCACACCCCGGACACTCGCTAAATCTCCATACAAACTAGCGTTTTAACCACGGATTAGACAAAGGAGGTTGGATTGGCAATAATCACACTTTTGTTTGAAAACCAGCGTCGCCGCGTTACTCCCACCAAACGATTCCACAACATAAACAATACAAATAGATACACGAATTACGCAAACTAATAAACAAATTACACATAGAACACGGGGCTGCAATTGCTTCGCACACTACTGCAATTGTTACGCACATTACTTCGAGACTCTATAAGTTACACACAATCACACGCGGCCGACCGGCCGGCGACCGACGCGAACGTGAATATAACGAGTCGGAGAGGCGTGGTGATTTCGCTCGCTTTGCAATCCATTGCGCGTAAACTGCGTCTCGAGGTAGAAATATTCGTACTTTACCAGCAATGTATAGTTATCTGTTCTCTGGGTATGTTGTCGTTTGAACAAAGAATTTCATAATTAAAAATAGTTTTTGGACAAAAATATCTATAATACGAAGATTTTATGCTTACCGATGAAAAGAAATTCCTCCTTGTTTAATACTTGATGTCTGACTCTTTAATTTACACGTAATAATCGCACAACACGGCATTTTGAGACGATTTTAGCGCACCTCCGCGCTGCGACGCAAACCACGAGCCACTAAAAAGTATGATCGCGTGGTTCTATGAATCTATGATTGTCTAATCATACTAGTGGCGCGCCTGCCCCGCCCACATTGCCAATCCAACCTCCTTTGTCTAATCCGTGGTTTTAACGACCGACACTGTGACACCGACACAGACACTACACACATGTCGTTTTTCTATACGTGCACTTGTGTGCGTGACGTCTAAGGTTGTCGCCCGTAATCACCGTATCACAGATTATATAATAGTTACTTCGTACATACGTACTACGTACTGACCGTATGAATATTTTTTGTACACTTACCCAAAAAGCTGTTAACACTAAAAATATTAGTCGCTATTTCGTAAACCATTGTCTACAGAAACATTAAAGTTTTTTTAAATATTTTACAAACAATGTTATTTACGCACGAGTATATATCGTTGTTTCATTTACGAAAATGAATTCTAAAATACGAATATGTAGGTAAGTATATAAGTATTGATAATATACCTAAGTAATAAGAACCTACGTCAATTTGAACCTCCGGCGTCTACTGGTCTTAACATAAATGTATGAAGTTGATTTTCTTCTCCTCGAGAGTAGTACCTATTGTTCTGTAGCCGTACGCCTGTAGCGTCCTTGCTCAGACTGGCGCCTCGACAAAACAGAATCGGTGGCGGGGTGAGGTAGCCCGGGGGGAACAGAGTGTCCGTTCTATACGTAGTATTATTATCTTTTCTATGCCGCGGCTTTGCCCACGTATATAAGTATTCTACCCATTGGCTATGATAATTATGACGTTTGCCCTCACGCGTCTGTTCGTATTTGGGGGCAGATACCGTGCGCCACGCAGCACTCTCACGCGTTCTATGTACTACAATTTTCACCGTTACTTTTAAATCATTTACCTAAATTACTGTAAAAGACAATGATTTATGTACTTATATATATAGTTTGTCAATTCACAATTAGATTTACACTATGTAATGAAATTTTACTAATATTATTTTAATTAGGTTTCCTACAAACCCTGTACAATCAAACCTTTAAAATGTTATAAATTAAAAGTAAAAAATATATTTTAAAACAAGCTTTTATCTGGGACCATGAACTAAAATGTTAAAAATAAATTCTAGTAAGTATTTTGCGGGTACCTACTTACCTATATTTTTAAAAGCTTGAGGCACTACCCGTTTTACAGGTTGGGTACTTACTATAGGTACTTCTTTTAGTCTAAACTTTTTGGTAGGTAAGGTACCTGAGTATTTTAGAGTAGGCGTGATGTTTTAAAATATTCTACGGATCTTATGATGCAATTATGGATAAAGTGCTCTTCAAGGCAAACCAATCGAGCCCAAACTCGGTGGGATTATGTTGTTTTATCACAGAAATGCCATGGCCACCTCCCGGCCTCATCATCAGACCCTGAATATCATCTAGGTGTAAAGTCCTCCTTAAGACGAATCAATCGAGCTCAAACTCGGTGGGGTTATGTTGTTTTATCACAGAGATGCCGTGGCCACCTTACAGCTACATCATCAGACCCTGGATATCATCTAGGTGTAAAGTCCTCCTCAAGGCGAATCAATCGAGCCCAAACTCGGTGGGGTTATGTTGTTTTATCACAGAGATGCCGTGGCCACCTTACAGCTTCATCATCAGACCCTGGATATCATCTAGGTGTAAAGTCCTTCTCAAGACGAATCAATCGAGCCTAAACTCGGTGGGGTTATGTTGTTTTATCACAGAGATGCCGTGGTCACCTTCCGTCTCCATCATCAGAGTAGCTCCATGGTACCATAATATTGTATTGTCACCAAAGATACATAACTTAAGCAAATTTGAGTCAAATCGGACATCAGGAAGTAGGTCTCATTTAGCTTCCAAGATTCCACCTGAACATACAGACATACATACACACCTACATTGCAAGTTAAATAAAAGCTTATAATTTTATAAGCTTTTATTTTATTGCCAGCTGTAAAGTGGTCGCTACCCATTTGGGTAGCGACCACTTTACAGCTGGCATCCCTAAACAGGCACGTATTGACAATATTTGACAGCTTTATGACAGAGTCACGCACACACAGAGCAAAATTTGGGCCGTTTTTTGAGGGACTTTAAAATGTCATGTTCCATCAGGACGAGTTTATAATCAAAATTTGTAGAATTCTTGTAATTGTATACACTACACGTTTGTATAGCTAGTTCCCATATGTACCTAATCTGTGAGCTAATTAGTGTTAGTAGCTAATTGTGATTTATGATGTAAGATAAGATCTCAAACTACCATAAAAAAGGCAGACGGAGCCGTGCCTAACACCCGAGTGCACGCAAGTTCAGTAATACTAAATGCTTGAGTAATACGCTTCCACGCTCAGTTTGCTACCAAGCGGTAACAGGAACGGACGCGTCCGTGCGGTATTACTTCGCAGCGTTGCTTACGTTGTAATCATGCCGTATTGAATATGCCGGACTGAGCGCGGAAACTTATTACTCAAGCATTTAGTATTACTGAACTTGCGTTCACTCGGGTATTAGGCACGGCTCCGTCTGCCTTTTTTATGGTAGTCTGAGGATAAGATGTATGGAAAACAAATAATTAGGCCCTTGCACACATTGGGCCAACTCGTTGAGTGTTCCCTGTTCACACATTGGCGACGAGGGGGCCAACGTGTGAGCGCTGTTTGCGGAGCGCGCCAAGATCCTTTGATGTTTGCTCAAATAACCGACACAATGTGGTTTGCCTTGCCAGCCAACGCTCGCGCCAACTGTGATTTGCAACGAATGTTCCGCAAAATAGTCACGGTAATATGTGAAATAGTCCTCTACACATCGGTCAAATGCATTGGCCCAAAGCGTTAGTCCAATGTGTACAGGGGCCTTTTGACATAATGACATTTCCAACACAATCCACATATAGTAAATCTGTGGACCTCAAACTATCATAAAAAGGCAAACGGAGCCGTGCTTATCACCCGTGTGAACGCAAGTTTAGTAATACTAAATGCTTGATTAATACGCTTCCGCGCTCAGTTTGCTACCAAGTGGCAGCACGGACGGACGCTTCCGTGCAGTATTACTTCACAGCGTTGTTTACGTAGTAATCATGCCGTAGACTATGCCGGACTGAGCGCGGAAACTTATTACCCAAGCATTTAGTATTACTGAACTTGCGTTCACACGGGTGTTAGGCACGGCTCCGTCTGCCTTTTTTATGATAGTCCGAGCTGTGGACATTACCGCAAGCAAAAGCAATAAAAAAACTAAATATTAATTAATTATTATCCTAACTTGTTTAAGTTTTATACCTAAACCTACAAAACATTTCAAAACGTAATGTTTAATTTAATAACATTACTTACCTACCCGTTGTAAAGTATTTAAATCTGTGCGAGGTAAGCCACGGGCAGGTATTAGATATAATTTAATTTCATGTGTTTTACTTATTATTACTAAGTTACTAAAAGAGATCCATGATCATCAATCATGATGAAGGGATTGATGGAAACCGTAAAAACCGAGTTTACATCCATTCCTGCGGTTGAAATTTAGAATTGTTTGGCTCGAAAAAGGGGGGTGTCTAGAGGAGAGGAGCTTCCCCCCTTTGCTTCCCCACCACTTTCATTACACGGTAATCAGCTATACATAAAAAGTTTTGAGTTGTGCCTTATTTTTTGTTGTAAAATCATAGGTAACCTCACTTGGTGAAAATTTAGAATCGTTTATCGTTTGGCACGAAAAAGGGAGGGTCGAGGGGGTGAGAAGGAAAGTGAGTGCCCCTCTCCTCTTTCCACCACTTTCATTACAAGGTAATGCATAGTTTTTTAGTAATGCCTATTTTTGTAGAATCATAACCTCAATTTTCTCAATTACCCACCAGTGGGTCGAGAATAGAACTTAACCTAAAACCGCCACCTGAGTGGTTAACACTTTACTGATCAAATTTATTGTTTTGTTTTGTTGGATGTGTTACAGACTGCAGACGATGCAGGCGCCCAAGCAACACACTGGCTGATTTAATGACGAACTATACACCTACATAAGATTAAAAGTGTGATAAAAGATGTTTAACGGTATTGGTAGCTTTTTAAGGCTGATATGTTGCATTAATAAAAGTTTAATCTGTAAAAGGCACTCCAGAAATATTTAATTAAGCTGTGGGCTGTTTACAAGTTCAAGGCAAATGTTTTAATACGTTTGCAGCTGAAAAGCGGCATAATGATATCCTTCCATAACGTTTTTTGCTGTTGAATAGTCTTAAATGAATCTTTTCTAACACCAACTGGTTAACAGTACTACCGAAGAGTATTTTAACGTTAAAAGCTGTACGTTGCCCTTGAAGCGATCTTTTATGACGCTTTTGAGCTACATTGTGGTGTCATTTAATACCAGTATAAGGTTGTCTTGTTAAGATTGTGAAGGGAATACTTTAAACAGCCTGTTGCTGCTTAAATTACGCCGAACTAGAAAATAATAACTTATAGGTTATTATTTTCTACTTTACTGCTAATTCGAGTTTTATAAATATTAATTAAATACTAATTAATAATGGACAAGCCCTGGTCGAAGCGAAAACGAAATGGTGCAATAAAAAGAAAGTAGAAAGTAAAAAGTATTTATTGTAATACAAAATAATTTATAAGTCAGTACAACTACATTTCCAGAGACCATAATAAGAACTAAAAGTGTAAATGTAGGTATCAGATACAGAACATGAGCAGTCTATGGCTGATTAATGGTATTATGTTCAGCAAATTGAATTACAAAATAAAAATTTAATGTTTTAAGCTGAACAACTTATAGACGCCATAACTAACCTAAAAAATATCTTTACAATTTTTTTAAACTCAGTTTAACTGCAAGAGTACTCGATAATTTAAGCTATAACTTCATAGGTACTATATATAAATAATTTCAACTGTGAACCTGTTGTTTTCCATTAAAATAGATCAGAAATTCTTTCACTCATAATTTATAGACACTTTCTTAGTGTAAATCTATAATTATTCGAAGAGCGCATGAAAACTTTGTTATTAATTGGTATAAACATCACGATAAAATTGCACTCGCATCCTGAATGCATTAGGATAAAGCTAAGTACTTAAATAGTTATTTACGCACTACCTTGTCCAAACAAATTTATTTTAATAAAAATGGTGTCTGGTCGCCTCATTTGCAATTACACAATAAACACTTAAAATAATTTTAAGACGACTTTTTAAGAACACAGAAGTTAAAAAAGTTTGAATAGGGAGTTGCAATACGTTAGAAGCTGCTTATGAGCTAGATGGGCGAGTCTTGCACAGAATTATACTTTTTACATGGCTTTTATACAGCTCTAATAAAGCCTATAGCAAGCCTAAACGATGCTTCTCTCCAGCCGTTATAATACCAAAAGCTGTATAATTTGGGGCCCTTTTTAGCTGTATAAGCGCTTAAACAGCTTTTGTGAGAGCAAATTGGTATACCGTTAAACAGATCCATTCTAATCCACCCAAAAATTCAAAATCAAACCCAACTAAAAAGGCTACTCAAGAACTATGCATTACCTTATAATGAAAGTGGTGGGAGGTGAAGGCCTCCTATTACCCCTTAGCCTCTCCACCCCCCTTTTTTGTGCCAAACAAATCTAATTTCAACCCATTTGTTAGGGTTCCGTATCCAAAGGGTAAAACGGGACCCTATTACTAAGACTCCGCTGTTCGCCTGTCTGTCTGTCTGTCTGTCTGTCTGTCCGTCTGTCACCATGCTGTATCTCATGAACCGTGATAGTTAGACAGTTGAAATTTTCACAGATGATGTATTTCTATTGCCGCTATAACAACAAATACTAAAAACAGAATAAAGTTAAAAATAATAGAGGGCCCCCATACAAAAAACGTGTTTTTTTCGGCATTTCACGCCATCTATGAACGCTTAGTTAGGTAAACGTCCCATAGATGGCGTTATATTGAAATGGCGATCCCTAAAACCTTTGTTAGATGTAAGATGGCGTTATAAGAACTAAAATATTTATTAATTATTATTTTTTGCTGACGAAAAATGAAAAAGGAGTTTTTTGCTCGAACTTATAAAATACTGTAGTGTGGTACGAAACCCTACTAGTGCGAGCCCGACTTGCACTTGGCCAGTTTTTATTGCTCTAATTATCTACCTACAATAGGTTTATTTTTTCTTTATTAATATAAACAAGTTTCGTGGAATAGTTCAGTAACATAAATGATTCTAAATATCTATTTTGCAGGTAACAACCAACTCAAATCAAAAAGGCTACCGACTTGATATTTTTGGCAAGTTTAATTGAATGATATCTGGGTTGTATCTAACAAATGGAATAAACAACAGAACTGTAATTGTGCCGCTGCCATACATTATGAAACTTTTGCATTGACACAGTTTGCCGGAGAGTCTGGAACATAAGAAACAGAAAGGACAAGATTTTGAGAGATAGCTATTGTGAAACATGTAGTGTGCTGTATGTATATGCTATCAGCCAGGCTATTCTCTAAGCTAGTTTACGCATCTCGCAAGCGGAATCCGCGGTGAGTCGTACTAAGAAATTCAAATCGTAACACGATTGTAATACGGTTGAATTTCGTAACACGAAATTCAAATCTCACTGCGAAGTTCGCTTCGAGATTAGCCCTACAGGATCCGTCATAGATAAGAGTATATACTTCGTAGATAAGGTGTCAGTTCAGTTTAGTGTGCCAATTTGATTTTGTAAACGACATAAGTACCTACCTACCTGCAGCTGAACCTTTGTATTATAATAATAAATAATATTATACATAAGTTGTAGTCTAGAAATAATTAATGCATACCTAATGCAGTACATTGTGAATTTTATGTTCTCAATATTTTATTGATAATCAAAATAAAATTTTCATCCATAATTGAAATTGGAGTCGCTGAGACTGTGAGTGAAACATTAATTCATGATACATGCTGCACTCAATAAGTTAATCGTATCACATAATTAGCATAAATGTAGGTGAGCGTATATAGGTGGAATGGTTGGATTATAGAGGCTTCTTTCTGTTTAAATATTAAACATACAATGTATATATTAGCTTCACATTCCAGAAGTTATGTAATATATGTGGCCATACATTTAAGGTAACACACACTTGAGAACAGCTGTATATATGTACCTATGAATATACATATATATATTTATATTATTCACATAAATATATATTGTCTATCTAAAAATGCCCTCAAACTGATATTTAGAAACTACATAGAGTAATATGCAGATAATCTGTGACTACATATAAGCAAGTAATTTCTCTTTGAAGGAGCACATGGTTACACATACAGGTGTTGTACCTCATATATTTGACTTTAAATGTGCACAATAACTTGGTTTAATGAGGCACATCCAATCATGTACAGATGAAAAACCCATATGTATGTGATATGTGTAACTATAAATGTGCATATATTTCTTATTTAAAGAGACACATAGTAACATACACTGGTAAAAACCATATGTTTGTGATATGTGAGACTATATATGTGTACATAATACTCTTTGAATAGTTAATAATAATACACATGATGTCACACACTGGTGAAAAACTATATGCATGTAATATGTGTGACTATAAATATGCCCATAAAAACTCTTTGAATATTCACATGATGTCACACACTGGTGAAAAACCATATGCATGTGATGTGTGTGGCTGTAAATATGCAACATATTCAAAGTTGAAAATTCATAAACGAACACACACTGGTGAAAAACCATATGCATGTAATATGTGTGACTATAAATGTGCTGATAAAAACTCTTTGAAGCGACACATGCGAACACACACTGGTGAAAAACCATATGCATGTAATATGTGTGACTATAAATGTGCATATAAAAACTCTTTGACTAGCCATGTGATGTCACACACTGGTGAAAAACCATATGAATGTGATATGTGTGACTATAAATGTGCAAATATTTCAAACTTGAAGAGACACATAGGAACACACACTGGTGAGACTGAGAAACCATATGCTTGTGATATGTGTGACTATAAATGTGCAAGATATTCAATATTGAAAATTCACATACGAACTCACACTGATGAAAAACCATATACATGTGATATGTGTGACTTTAAAAGTGCACATAAAAACTGTTTAAAAAGTCACATAATATCACACAGTGGTAAAAAACCATATGCATGTGATATGTGTGACTATAAAAGTGCACATAAAAACTCTTTAAAAAGTCACATAATATCACACAGTGGTAAAAAACCATATGCATGTGATATGTGTGACTGTAAATATACACGTATTTCCAGTTTGAAGAGACACATAGAAACACACAGTGGTGAGGCTAAGAAAACATATGCATGTAAAATGTGTGACTATAAATGTGAAGCATATGTTAAGTTGAAGCAACACATAAAAAAACACTCGGGTAAAAAACCATATGCATGTGATATGTGTGACTATACATTTTCGCGTCCTTCTAATTTGAAGCAACACATACAAATACATTCTGGTGAAAAACCATATGCATGTATTATGTGTGACTATAAATGTACTGATAAAAACTCTTTGAAGCGACACATACGAACACACACTGGTGAAAAACCATATGCATGTAATATGTGTGACTATAAATGCGCACAAAAGAAGTATTTGAATATTCACATGATGTTACACACTGGTGAAAAACCATATGCATGTAATATGTGTGACTATAAATGTATACAAAAAAAGTCTTTGAATAGTCACATGATGTCACACACTGGTGAAAAACCATATGCGTGTAATATGTGTGACTTTAAATGTACTGCAAACGACTCTTTGAAGCGACACATACGAAAACACAGTGGTGAAAAACCATATGTGTGACTATAAACTTGCAAATATAACTTTAAGAGACACAAGAACACACACTGGTGAGACAGAAACCATATGAATGTTATATGTGCGACTATAAATGTGCAACAAATTTAATATTGGAAATTCACGTACGAACACACACTGGTGAAAAACCATATGCATGTAATATGTGACTATAAAAGTGCACTGTAAAACTCTTTGCAAAGTCACATAATATCTCACAGTGGTAGAAAACCATATGCATGTGATATGTGTGACTATAAATATACATACACGTATTTCCAATTTGAAAAGACACATAGGAACACACAGTAGTGAGACTAAGAAACCATATGCATGTAAAATGTGTGGCTATATATGTGCAACATATTTAAAGTTAAAAATTCACATACGAACTACACATGTGCGTCGCGTAAAAATATGTCGGCGGCGGCGCGCTGCTGTTTATCGTTCGGCGGCGGCGTGGCCTTTTTTTAGAATTTTAAAAAATATTTATTAAATACGTTTAATACATTAAAAATAACTATTTACTTTTAAACCGTATTCAATTCATGCAAAACTTCACTAGTTGATAATATACTAACTTTTTAGGGTCTGTTTAACGATATAAAATACAAAAACTAGGTATATATGAAGGTTATAAAGTTCATGAATACCAAGTTACTTTTTAATTTATTTTTTTAATATAAAATTTATTTCAAATTTACTGACACATCAATAAAATATTAATATCTCTTAGTTTGTATACAATTTACACAGGTAAACAGGTATCAATATCATGCTAAAATTTGCATGTCGTCGTCGTTCGTAAATGAAGATAATTTTACTGGATTCAAACGAGACCTTTTCACCGAAATGGTTATCCTGGCTACTGACTGAAAACACTCTCTAACACATAGCACACCTCAAGCAAGGGCTGAAAGATCACAGGACGTCCTGCACTACGTTTGCCTATTTGTGGTCTAGGACAAGTCTACCCCAACGATTATAAGTCCTGCGACAAATATGACCGGCCCACTGCCACTTCAGTTTTCTCATCCGTTAAGCTATATCGATTACTTACGTTCTTTGGTGAATTACTTCGTTCCGGACTCGATCCCGCAGAGAAACATCTGTGTTTCCAGTTAAGTACAATATGGGGGTCTTCAAATCGCGAGTGAATAGGTATCTTCTGGGTAAGCACGCTCCATCATCGATCGCATCATCACTTAACATCAGGTGAGATAGTGATCAAGTGCTACCCAGTATCCGCGGTGAGATTCGAATTTCGTACTACGAAATTCAACCGTAATACGAATGTGATACGATTGAATTTCGTAGTACGAAATTCGAATCTCACCGCGGATTCCGCTGTCGAGATAGCTTACAGAATAGCCTAGCTGGTGTAAAACGATACGTGAGACATTCGATGTTCCAATCAAACCAGAGTGCAAAAGCAAGAAGAAACAAAATGAAAAGCGAGCACTCATCTAGGACTGCATCTGCTCTTTGTTGACCTTCCACCGTCAGCTCGAAAAGCAAAAGTCTTTGTTCGTACTCGTTCATCTTTAAAGTTTAATAAAACCGACCAAGTCGAGATGGACTCGCCCACCGAGGCTTTCAAGTACCAACTTCTCAGACTAGGTTAAAGGACAACTTATCTTTGTAGTCGACCCATAGAAATTGTATTGTACCATTACAAATAAAAAGTTTGTAATAGTAAATAAACTTTTTTTTAGTTATTACACTACATATACTACGGTTTTCAGATTTATTCCTATATATGTGCTTTAAGACCATGCTCCTTGCTAAATTACATGATTTTAGGCCAACGGAAAGAACCCTATAGGTTTTGATTCCCTTTTGAAATCGCAAAATATGCGAAAAATAGAAGTGCCCCGCGGCTTCGCCCGCGTTAAAAACTTATTTTGTTTACTTAAAACTTTTCTTTTGTAAAAACGATTCTATCATTAAATAAATCAAATGAGAATTAGCCAAATCGGTTCACCCGTTTTAATGTTATCGCGTGACAAAGGCGATTCGGGATTCATATATATAATAACCGGCCAAGTGCGCCACGCGCAGTGTAGGGTTCCGCAGTAGCCTGTAATTCAATGCAAGTCTTTACCCGTTATAAACAAGCAACTAGGTACTCCGTCTTTGTCACTTTAAAGGATTTTGTATTTGGTTCAAAATATCCAACACCCAAGTTCAACGACTATTACTGCTAAACTAATAAAGCTGTCTTAACCACTATAATTTTCCTTTAAAGTTCATGAAATGCGCTATTATCACGAATTTTTCCAGATTTTCCAGCAGTTTAGCTTTTAGAGGGGGGGGGGGGGGACGCCCTACTGGAACAAAATTTGCACTTTAAAGTTTAATATTTCGTAAATGGTAAATTATCCTCACTTCTCATATAGGGGAGCTACCCTAAAAAAAAATATTTTTCAAAATATTATTTCAGCACTTTGTCGGCGTCATTTATTTACATACCCCCACAAAATTACAGCTTTTATTTACATACCCCCACAAAATTACAGCTTTCTAGTATTAACGGTCTCTTAGCAAAACCTCGGACAGACAGACAGACGGACATGACGAAATTATAAGGGTTCCTTGTCAGGACTACGGAACCCTAAAAACCGAAAACCCAAATTTTCAGACTTTGTTACCTACCCCATTTAAAAAAATCCTACAACACTTACTTTGCTCATCTTATTTCGCCATACAAACTTTGAATCCCCGTTCCGTATCCGGGAGGAATTTTTAGAAAATCCTTTCTGAGCGGAAACCTACGTCATAATAACTATCTGCATGCCAAATTTCAGCGCAATCCGAAACAATATTGATTTCAGACTTTGTTTCCCCACTTCACCCTTTTAGGGGTGCAATTTCGAAAGAGCCTGAAACACGTATTAACTTACTTAAGTACTTGTGTTAAAATTCAAATATAAAAGACTATCTAATCTTGTTTCTCCATACAAACTTTGAACCTCCGTTTTATCCCCTTCAGGGGTAAATTTTGGAAAATCTTTTCTCAGAGGAAACTAACGTCGTAATAACTATCTGCATGCCAAATTTCAGCGCAATCCGAAACAATATTGATTTTCACACTTTTGTTACCTACCCTATTTCACCCTCTTAGGGGCGTAATTTAATAATATCGTTTAAAAACTAAAAAAGAACCGACTTCAATGCCGCGCTATTCATTTTCAGTACCAATTTTAAGATGTTTATCTCAATATCTCTGGAGATACTTATCAGACCTCGATAAAATTTCCATGGTACCACACTTGGGATATCTCCTCTCGAACAAAAAAATAATAATCAAAATCGGTTCATAAACGACGAAGTTATCCGCGAACAAACATAAAAAAGAAAAAAAATATACGGTCGAATTGAGAAACCTCCTTTTTTTGAAGTCGGTTAAAAAAAACCTGAAACTCGTATTTACTTATTTTTTTAATCGAGCACTTGTATGAAGTTTCGAATAGAAAATACTATCTAATCTTGTCTTTCCATACAAACTTTGAACCCCCGTTTCATCCCTTTCAGGGGTGAATTTTGAAAAATCCTTTTTTAGAGGTAACTAACGTTGTAATAACTGTCTATAATCTAGATACACGCCCAAAAACAACACTATATCAAAAACAGTGTCATGCAATGTGTATTAAAATTTTCAATGCTATACCAGAACAATTAAAAATAGTTAATGTAAAGCGATTCAAAATAGAATTATTATATTGGTTAAAAACAAAGAGCGTAAACGATTTATTTAAATAATTTTAACGATGTAATATAATCACTGACGGAGACATTTTTTATATAATTTAATTTGTATAAATTACCACTAAATGTGTTTAAATAAAATGTGTAATAATACATTTAATACTGAATATCAATTGTACATTTCATATGTCATAATATCATGACAAGACAGACGTACTTATAACATCACCAACATCTGTGTACCTGCTCTATTTTTTATGAAATAAATGAATTTGTATTTGTATGCCAAATTTCAGCGCAATCCGAAACAATATTGATTTTCACACTTTGTTACCCCATTTCATCCTCTTAGGGGTGAATTTAAAAAAAAACCAGAAACACGTATTTACTTATTTTGTTACTGAAGCACTTGTGTGGAAATTTTGGATAGAAAAGACTATCTAATCTTGTTTTTCCATACAAACTTTAAACCCCCATTTCATCCCCTTAAGGGGTGAATTTTGGAAAATCCTTTCTTAGTACACCCCTACGTACTAAGACAAATATACCCTCCAAATTTCAAGTCTCTACGACCAGCGGTTGAGGCTGTGCGTTGTCTGTCAGTCAGTCAGTATGTCAGGGCAAAGATTCTTATAGTATTAGATATGTGACATAAACGGTAATAATTACCTTATGCCCATGGTGACTTGCAAGTTCAATTTTTTCACAGTTGAAAAAAAATATTGTATTTGATTCATCATCATCAGCCTATCTTCGTCCACTGCTGGACATAGGCCTCACCTATGGCACACCACTGAGCTCGATCTTCAGCTCTCTATTCTATTATTTGATTACCTACATCAAATTTACACATTTCGTTCTCATCGTTTTGTTTTCAGAATCAAAACATAAAAAAGATAAAGCTCCGAAATTAGCTGTGACGCCTCGAAAGAAAAAAATATTAAAAAATTAAACAAATATAAACTTAAATTAAAACAATTTCTAGAAAAAGTGTATGAACTGGACAAAATACAGTGTCTAGCTCTCAAAACCCTCATAAAATCAGCAATTGACAATCACAAATGTCGCCCTCAAGGAAGACGTTGGTCAAATGAGATGAAGGGACTCATACTGGCTATTTACAAAAAATCTCCAAGAGTACGTATCTCCAAACACATTTTTATATATTATACAGCGTGTCCCAGAAATTAGTGTTAAGCGATAAACTGAAAAGTCAATATTACATTACAGGTATATCGTTATCTTAAACTGCTGATGCCGATACCGAGTGAGCGAACCCTACAGACAGATAATACTTCAGAAAGTTCCCATGGAAGCCGGAATTAATGAACTTGTTTTAAAGTATCTAAAGAAAAGGGCACACAAAATGTGTGAAAAAGAAAAAGTTTGTGTTCTTCTATTTGACAACATATCACTCAAAAAGAGACTTATTTATAATTCCCACTCTGACAAAATAGAAGGGTTTCAGGATCTTGGAAGTCACGGCAGAACAGGTCATATCGCTGACAAGACGTTAGTGTTTATGTTGCAAGGCATTTACAAAAAGTTTAAACAGCCACTAGCTCACTATTTTGTGAAAGGAACTATTTCTAACGCAAAATTGGTTGTTTTGGTTAAGGAGGCTATAACTAAAGTTTCCGAAGCTGGATTTCAAGTGGTTGCCACAGTATGCGACCAGGGCCCAACAAAAATTGGTGGACTAAACCTGCTTAAAAAGTTCTCTGGTCTGCCACCGGTAGAAAACTACTTTTATGTAGATGGACGTAAAATGTTTATTTTGTATGATGTCCCACATTTATTTAAAAATATTAGAAACAATTTTATGCAGGCGGGTGAACTAAAGTTCGATGGCAAGATAGCAAGATGGTCTCACTCACGCGAAGTGACAAAAATAAGTAACAGTATTCTACATTTAAAAAACATTTCCCCTTTGCACGTCGATCCATCATACAGAACACAAATGAGAGTTAAATTGTCAGCACAAATCTTAAGCAACACTGTCAAAGCCATCTTATTACTCATGGCAGATCAATACAGAGACGAGACAGAAAATGACGGAACCCTAGAGCACGACGCCATTGTGCAGACAGCTAATGTTGTGAAGGAACTTGATCTACCCTTCGATTGCACGAATGGGCCTGCCTCGAGGAAAGATATTAAGAAAAACACCAGAGAAAATGTAAAAAAGAACTTATTTCATCACAAGCTACGGCCGGAATAGAAAAGAAAATTAAAAACACTGTAATTTATAAAATCGGACTGTCGCGTAAGATTGAGTAACGTTCGTTGCGTTAATGGTTATTGTATAACATTAAGCTCTCTACAGGATATTTGGAAGGTAGTCGAAAATATGGCTTCAAATACCTAAATCTTCGCCAGCTGAATCAGGATTCTTTAGAGAACCTATACGGTATAATTCGCCAACATTGTCCAACTAATCAAAACTGCCACCATTTCACCGCTGCACTAAAGTCAACAATATTAACCCGCCTAAACACACCACTTCGAGGTCAAATTGTGACAGTGATGAAAATGAATGATGAACTAATGTTACACTTTCACGACCTTATTTTTGAACGTTCTGAAACTGCCGGTTTCCTAAACAATGAACACCAGTCTCACCAGTACACACAGAACGAAGAAGCCGACTATCCAGTGCTAAATCTTCTTGACGATCAAGACACCACCATAGAAGAACAAGCATTTGGACGTTTTGAAAAGCAGCCTCTTATTTATGTTAGCGGTTACATAGCAATGGCCCTCATTAAGCGTATGCACATAAATTGTCCAGAATGCCTTCATTCTCTACGGACAGATATCCCAGGTAATGAAGAAATTTACATATATATATCATTAAATGAGTGGAGGGAGGACAAAAACGCTTTGACATATCCCACACTTCAGTTGTGCTCAGCGGTTGATGTCTCTGTCAAAGTTTTTGAACAGGAAGTTCGATCGTGCTTGCATCAAAGAGACATAGGTAATTATTACCGTGTTTTGATGATGACAAGGATCGATTCATCGTGCATAATATGTGAGCTTCACCGAAATGATATTTTTGCGCAACTTGTGCTGCAAATTTCATGTCTTATTATTAGAGACGAATGCAAGAAAATAAATCAATTATTGAGCCAAAACGAACAATCCTGTGACGTTTATAATAATAAACTGGCCAAGTGCTAGTCGGATTCGCACTAGTAGGGTTCCGTACCACACTACAGTATTTTATAAGATCGAGCAAAAAATACCACTATCATTTTTCGCCAGCAAAAAATAATAATAAATAATAAACATTTTATTTCTTAAAACGCCATCTAACGTCTAACAAAGGTGTAAGGGATCGACATTTCAATATAACGCCATCTATGGGACGCTTACCTAACTAAGCGTTCATAGATGGCGTGAAATGCCTAAAATAAAACTGGCCAAGTGCGAGTCAGCATCGCGTCTCTTATCGCACACTTAGGGAGGGTTTCCGTACAATACGAAACATAACAGAGTTTCAACCTCATATATTTGATTAATTGATATTACCAAGAATATGTGGATTGTTCGCGATCTAGAAAGACGGGGCTAGCTTACTAGCGCCATCTATGTCATTTTTTTCGAAACCAATTAGATAGATGGCGTTTAAAAACACGTTTTTTGTATGGGGACCCCCTTTAACTTTTAACTTTATTTTGTTTTTAGTATTTGTTGTTCTAGCGGCAACAGAAATACACCATCTGTGAAAATTTCAACTGTCTAACTATCACGGTTAATGAGCTATAGCCTGGTGACAGATGGACAGACAGACAGACAGACAGCGGAGTCTTAGTAATAGGGTCCCGTTTTACCCTTTGGGTACAGAACCCTAAAAACATGTTTCTTGTATGGGGCCCCTCTATTATTTTTAACTTCTTTCTGTTTTTAGTATTTGTTGTTATAGCGGCAACAGAAATTCATCATCTGTGAAAATTTCAACTGTTTAATTATCACGGTTCATGAGATACAGCCTGGTGACAGACGGACAGACGGACAGATAGACAGACAGACAGACGGACAGCGGAGTCTTAGTAATAGGGTCCCGTTTTACCCTTTGGGTACGGAACCCTAAAAAGGCTCAAGCACAAGGCATTGCGAAATATTTTTTTATATTGCAGGCAGGCAAGCGTTTGGCCACTATCTCACCTGGTGTTAAGTGACGCTGCAATCGACGACATAGCACGCTTACCTCAAATATTTTTGGTTGTCTGACTTCGACGATTGGATGACAGCTGAAAGGCGCATCACTTCTGTTTTTTTATTTTTTTTTATTTAATGCGTTAAATTGTGTTTACATGGTAATAGATTATGATTTATTTTATTATTTTAGACGTGAATATGTGCGTATGTTAATACTGTCTATATCTTTTGTTAGCGAATTATACCGAATAGGTTTTTACGAAAGAAGAGTTTAAAATAAATGAAGAAGTTTGTAACGCGGGCGAACGTGTTTTCATTAAAAAAGCGTACCTATATTATGATGTTAATTTAAATTAATAAACAGCTAAATTAGTATTATCTAATGTAATCATTAACGTTAGTAAACAAGTTTTTTAATCGATGTGTGAGCATCTGTTCCCCGTGGCCCGTACTAGTTAGAAACTGTGTTACAGGGTCGGAGCCTTCCCGTATTATTGATATAATTTGTATTACTGATTTTTATTGTTACTAGTATTTTATAATTAAAATAATGACATTTATAAGTTTAGCATTTTATAATATTAATAATATTTGAAATTTTGGATATGGCTATGTTTGTTTGTGTGTGTGTGGTGTGGTGTGTGTGTGTGTGTGTTTGTGTGGGAGTCTGGGCGTGTTTATGTATGTTGGTAGCATTGTTTGTATTTTAATTTAAAAAAGATTGTGAAATAATTCAACTATTTTAATATAATAAATAGGTTTTCAGTCTCGCTGTATGATTTTTCCATCAACCAACTTTGGACTCTGTATTTATTATTTTTTATTTATTTTCTGGTCTCGAATTGGAGTGGGTTCACGTCAATAGTGCAATGGGTGGGGTGGGGATCGAACTCACGACCTCTCGATCGCCAGTCCGACACCCTATCATGTCAAGTTTTCTTGTCAAGGAATAAATTTCATTGTTTTGCTATTGAGATTATATAAGCGTGGACTAAGTGTTAAGAAATTACGCTCAGCTACATGGGTTCTAGATGATACCGACTAAAATATTCTATCCTGCATTTTTCTCATTTTCTGTTTTTTTTGATCGTATGGGATGGATGAGTGCTGCCTTAGTATTAGTTAGTATGATGTTGAGCACAAAGGTCTGTCTAACTGTCAAGACCTCGGCAATTTATAAAGGTCCTATGATGGGGTAGAAGAATGGCTTTTTAGCATAACTTTTAAGACCGCTCTTTGTGCTCCAGTGTCAGCATGCTCGTCTGACCGCCCCACGCTGTAACGCAATAGCTCAAGATGGACTGAGCCTAGACCTGTGTAGATAGTCTTAAGAATTGTAAGATGAGCTGATGACCTAAGTTTTTTAAAATAACTATACATTTGCGCACTTGTCATAAAATAGTACTTATATCCTGCGTCCAGCTCAGAGTTTGGTCGATATATATGCTAATCTATTTTATATGCTGGACCCGTTCAAGAGTCAAACAGTTGCAACTTAGTTCAGCTGGCCTACCATGACCTCTTATTGCGATTCAATTGCGAACCTAAACTGAACTGCTTTGTTTTTTCGTACCATGACCTCGTTTAAATCCAATTAAAAGGACCAACTAAATAATCGCCAAAACAAAACCTAATCTGAGTCGCAAAGTTGATTTCATTCATTCTGCTGGCCTACCATGACCTCTTATTGCGATTCAATTGCGAACCTAAACTGAACTGCTTTGTTTTTTCGTACCATGACCTCGTTTAAATCCAATTAAAAGGACCAACTAAATAATCGCCAAAAGAAAACCTAATCTGAGTCGCAAAGTTGATTTCATTCATTCAGTTCGTACCATCACCATATAATAGCGATTCTGTTTCGACTCTTATGTGTCAAATCTAACGATTCTGATAAAGTTGTTATATTTCCTGCGAATATTGAAACGTTTTAGCATTTAAGTGGTAATATTGGGATTTTAGTAAGTCTCTCCGCCTATTTAAAACCATACCAACCCATAGGTGCTCGAGTTGTGTGATGGTAATTATTATGCACTAGAGTCTAGACTTCTTGGACGAGTTTAGGTACCAAGGTTTCATTTATGAATATTACGCTGCGCGACAATCAATATCAGAAATAATATTCAGGCTTAGTATCCATTTACGAATGCTACAAAGTAAAAACTTGTACATACCTCATTTTTAGGGTTCCGTAGCCGAATGGCAAAAATCAGAACCCTTATAGATATAGCGACCGCAAATATAACTTTGTTTTTCATACCTACAAACACTATGAAAAATAAAATTCATTTTTGGTGGTGAAAAATTATAGTTATAAATTACTCTACTGTGTTACAGAACCCTACTAGTGCGAATGCGACTTGCACTTGGCCAGTTAATTAGATCTCGTAATAACTAATTAACTACTTCTCAAATCATCTTCAAAACAACCGCGCTTGCGTCTGTACTCTATTGTTAGGGCGATTTGATATAACATAAACATTTCCCGCAACGGAAATGTTTACATTCATATCAAATCAAATCGCCATGACAGAGAACGCGTTCAGAACCAACAATACAAAATCTTTTTATGTGGAGATTTTGTGATTATGATTGTCTCAAATTCATGTAGTTTGATTCTTTTTACGATATTTATATAACATAATAGAATACTAATTCATTATAATGAACAAAAACCTATATTTTTTCTTAAACTCAAACATTTCATTTTACCGTAACTTTCCGTTAGAAGATGATGATTAGGTTTTAGAACGCAGCCTTGTAGTTGACTCAACACTAGTGATGTATTTTGCAATTCAGTATCGAACTTTCGTTCATTCATTCTAGTGGCAGCGATCCACATTAGGTTTTGTTTAATTAAGCTTATAGTACGAAAGAAAACGATCCAGTTAACACAATCGTCTCAGAATTGAATCGCTATTTAAAAGGTCATGGTAAGCCCCCAGTTCTAGGTAGATAACATTGGCATAGAAAAGATAATAATACATTGGTAAGTTTTCAGGGATGATAATTGTGGTTGTGAAGAATTACAGAGTGAAAAAGTCAGATATTTCGGTTTATTTATGTTAAGTGTCAGCGAATTGTTGGAAAACCAACACAATATAATTTTTAGTGCAAGTTCAGCGTTTGAGTGGGCAATAGCCCAAGTGTTTGCCTTTTAAAA
Organism: Cabera pusaria; assembly: GCA_954871355.1. Classification (NCBI taxonomy): domain Eukaryota; kingdom Metazoa; phylum Arthropoda; class Insecta; order Lepidoptera; family Geometridae; genus Cabera; species Cabera pusaria. The sequence goes on along the minus strand of OX940912.1, from coordinate 7,298,285 downwards.
GAAACTGGCCAAGTGCACGACGGTTTCGCACTCGTAAGGTTTCGTAACACAGTAGAGTATTTTATCACTATAATTTTTCGCCCCCAAAAAAATAACTTTTTTTTTTTCATAGTGTTTGTATGAAAAACAAAGTTATATTTGCGGTCGCTATATCTTGCTGTATTTCGTTCAAACCAATTTTCGTTGAAAGTTTTTATTGAGATCTACAGAATATTTTTTTTCAGATTTTTCACTCACTTTAAAAGTTAGAGAAGGAGACATACATTTTACCACTTTAGACGTGCCTATCTTTCAAATGATTAACTTTGAGATAAAAATGGTTTAAAGACCTATCTATAGACAACCCTCAAAATTGATGAAATTTTTTTTTAGTTTCATTTCCATGGTAGTTCCAAGTATAGGGGGCTCCCTATACTTGATATATTTATATATTTAATATATTTTTATATTTTATTTTAATCAAAATCGTAAAACGGTTTTCAGAATACACCTACCTACCAAGTTTCAAATGTGTAGGTTTAATAGTTTCGGAATAGAGTGGCTGTGACATACGGACAGACAGACAGAAATGGCGAATCTATAAGGTTCCGTTTTTTGCCATTTGGCTACGGAACCTTAAAAGGGGTTGTGTCGTCAGCATATGAGACTATTTTGCATTCGGATATTTTAATATTACAAAGGTTGTTAATGTAAATTAGAAATATTGTTGGACCCAGAACACTGCCCTGTGGCACGCCAAAACCAGTGAAATCAACGTCATCACTTATGAAATCTCTAATTTTATCAACCTATGAGCGATTTATTAAATAGTCCGAAAACATTTTTGGCCTCTAACCACAGATTATATAATAGTTACTACGTCTCTAACACCAATTTTATCCAACTTCTCAAGAAGTCAAGGCCTATCGCACTCCTTCTACTAACTTCGCGTAACGCCATAGAAAATATAATAATACTACGTAGTAACGCGACCCCTCAGGAGTGTCAAATTTTAGTCAGTAAAGTAAAGTGTCACTCTGACTGACTGACGCACTCCTGACAGACTGGACGCACTCCTCACTTGTAAATAATAAAAAATTAAAATCACCGATTTCAAATACCGCGTTAGTCCTTTTAACGGTATTTAGTAATTAGATAAATAAATAGGGTGGTACTAAAGTTTACTGAGGTTTTGCTTTCTTTCTTTTTAATACTGTAGTACTTAATTTATACTGTACTTATCAATACTTCATGTCAGATGTACAAAAGTACTGTTTTCATTACTTATGTGTCTAGAATTTTGATGTAAGCCTTATTAGTAAGTCACATTAAATAATAAGAAAATGAATGATTAAATGTTCTTGTACTATTATTTTATTTTAATAACTACTGTAATTGTTCTATTATTTATTCTGTGACAATGTTAAGACAAAGATGCGTAAAGCGAAACGGCTCAAGCGCCTCCTGGCAACTACCATGTTATGTAGTTTTAACATCAATGTTGTATTAGAAAGTAAAAAAAATATTTTAGTTATAAAAGATTGTCATAAAGTTCCGTGGTAGATCAATAATGTGACTGGCTTAAAACCAGTCGTGTAATCTGAGAGATTTATTATGTTTTTGTGTTTTTAACCGACTTCAAAAAAAAGAAGGAGGTTTCTCAATTCGACCGTATATTTTTTTTAGTGTCTAACATAAAACATTTATAGTAGGAACAACTTAATAGATCACATTTGACATCTGTCAGTCTCAGCTTCATAGTAAGGTGACTTGCTTAAAAGAATCGATTCAATTGATGAATCGATACGCATCAACACAATCAAGAATGATGTTTGTTTGATGTTATTCGAAATAACCAATTTTCCGCGCAGCCCTAAATGAGAAATACAATTAGTATTTACATTATTCAGTGTTATTTACTTGTTTGTTTTGCGTTAATATGAAATTTATAAGACACGTTAATACAAATTACTATACAAATCGGAAATTGTACATATTTAAACGATTTTATATGTATTTATGGATTAGAATGTAGCTCCATGGAAAATGCCCCAATAAAATAAAAAATGTACTCAAATTTACCTATGGGTCTAACGTTTAGTAGTTTATCGTTAGTTTTTTAACCCAAATTATTATTGATTTTAGTTCCTATTCAATTATTTTTGGATTTTTTAGTCAAAGAACAATATTATGTGTTAATTACAATCACAGTGTAGTTATTTTTATCTTTAAACATCCTTCACAAGTAATCATTGCATTCGATTCAACCTATCGACTGATCAATCTTTTTATTTTTTGGGTAGCATCCCTAGTGTTTATAAAGAAAAAGTGTTCACTGACGTAACCTTGTACTGACGTTTACTTTTTTTAGAACAAACATTGTTTATTATGTTTTAAATTAATTATTAGTCAAAGTAAATCGTAAAAACGCTTTCTTTTGTAATTATTAGAATAAATATGTATTTGTAACTGAAAAATGTTAAGTAATTATGCAGTTCTGACTTCGAAATAATTGATAATTCTATGTGCCCTTCATTACAAGGTTACGTTGTTGAATTTTGATGAAGTGTCAAATGTGATCTATTAAATTGACTCTACTATAATTAATACAACATAACATTTAATATTGTTTTACTATCTATCATTTTTTCAAACTGGTTTTGTTTTAGTGGTGGATATCTTAAACCCAAAATCATATATAATGAACTTTCGTAATCTAACCACTAAGCAAAATCAGTTAAGTACAAAATAACCTTCAAAAGTATGTACCAAGCAGCGGTAGATCAATCGTTAATTCGTTATCGATATTTTTACCGACACGGCACATCACTAGGATTTTTTGTTATGTTGGTAAATTATAAGAAGATGAAGAAGAAGATTATTTTGCCGGTATGTTGGCTACTTTGAAAGCCCCTTGTTTTGACATTTCGCTACTAAGTCGGTTTGCTCTATGAGAGTCCCGACTCTCATTAACGTAGTGGTTATATTCTCTTTGCAGTCGCTGACTCATATAGCAATCTGTGCAGTCGGCACAGATTACTATATGTATCAGAGACAGATGCGACAGTGAACATGATTTACATGATCGGACATGAACGAACGAATTTTGAATAATACAAAATTTCACCCCAGCTTTTGATCATAGGATAGCCAATATATTATGAAGATGACGTTAACACGTTTTTTTTCTATTTATAGGCTTTGCAAATATAGTGCATTGTGCCATTTCTCAAAAAATGTATGTATATATATGTACATAAATATAGATATATACCTGTATTTAGTGATTCCTACTACATTCAGTATCGAGGAGGAGTGCTGGAGTGCGTCCAGTCTGTCAGGAGTGCGTCAGTCAGTCAGAGTGACACTTTACTTTACTGACTAAAATTTACACTCCTGAGGGGTCGCGTTACTACGTAGTATTATTATATTTTCTATGGCGTTACGCGAAGTTAGTAGAAGGAGTGCGATAGGCCTTGACTTCTTGAGAAGTTGGATAAAATTGGTGTTAGAGACGTAGTAACTATTATATAATCTGTGGTTAGAGGCCAAAAATGTTTTCGGACTATTTAATAAATCGCTCATAGGCTGATAAAATTAGAGATTTCATAAGTGATGACGTTGATTTCACTGGTTTTGGCGTGCCACAGGGCAGTGTTCTGGGTCCAACAATATTTCTAATTTACATTAACAACCTTTGTAATATTAAAATATCCGAATGCAAAATAGTCTCATATGCTGACGATACAACCCCTTTTAAGGTTCCGTAGCCAAATGGCAAAAAACGGAACCTTATAGATTCGCCATTTCTGTCTGTCTGTCCGTATGTCACAGCCACTCTATTCTGAAACTATTAAACCTACACATTTGAAACTTGGTAGGTAGGTGTATTCTGAAAACCGTTTTACGATTTTGATTAAAATAAAATATAAAAATATATTAAATATATAAATATATCAAGTATAGGGAGCCCCCTATACTTGGAACTACCATGGAAATGAAACTAAAAAAAAATTTCATCCATTTTGAGGGTTGTCTATAGATCTATATTCCATATAACAATGTATAATTTATTTTATGAGTGTGTCGACCGAGAAAGAATTTAAATGGTATAGTTTTTTGATATCCCTAAACAGAAGTCTAAATTACTAGACTTACTTGTTTTTTTATTTTCAGTTCGTTTTTTAACACTTCACTTTTTGCGCAGTCGGGTTTTTTGATTTTTTTATTTAATGTTTTATTTTACACTTTTTAGTTAAGTAAAGGACGGAAAATTCCGTAATCTTCTCATTTTATTTAGAGAGTTGATGTCATGTGGATTATTGAGTAGTTTCCGGGGATCTAAACTACTTATTACTAGTCCATCTAAAGATCTAACCCGGCTCAATGCTACATAGGCTTGACCTTTCGCAAAAATGCGTGAACTTAAGTCGACCACAGCTTTGTCCAAGGTCTTTGTTCGAGGGCCCGGTGGCGTGATCGGGAGAACGGTCGGCTTTGAAGCCGTGGTACCGAGTTCAAACCGCCGTGCACCAATGAATTTTTCTATCGAAAAATTTATGTGCGCTTCTCACAGTGGCCCTCCGGTGAAGGAAAACATCGTTAAGAAACCAACAACCCCCGCATGGTGATAGGACACTATCTAGTGTCCGCCTGGCCACCTACCACCCTCAAGTTAGAAAATCTGTCACCAAAACATCTAATGTGTTCCGGCAGCTATCCTTGAGAGCCAGTTCCCACTCTAGGCCTAGCGTGCTTACCATCTTCGACCGCATCATCACTTACCAACAGGTGAGATAGTGGTCAAACGTTAGCCTATAAAGTATAAAAAAAAAAAAAGGTAGTACCTTGTAATTTATGGACAGTTACACCCCAACATAATATCAACGGTAACATTTTCCCTTTTTAAGCTTACTTACTTTACAGTTGTACTATTAAACGAATATACCAAAAGGAAGAGGTTGTTTGTTACCTCAGAACTCCATCAATTCTTAACCGATTTGGAAAATTCTTTTTTTGTTTGAGTTAATATGATTTTCGTTTGGTCTCATTGTAATTTTATTGAGATCTGATAAGTAACTTCAGAGATAAACACCGCAAACTTGTTACTGAAAGTGACTAACGCGGCATGTAAAATCGTTTTTTTTTCGATTTGTACGATCATAAATTATTTGTTATAAATATATTTTGAATCTCCATTTTAAGACCTTTAATTTGATACCCCACTCGATAGGTTTTGAAAAAAAATATATTTTTGAACCCCAAATTTTGGCGTCTGAAATCCGCCATTTTGAATTTTTCAATTTTTTATGTTTTCGTTGACACTCGCGCTAGCATGGCGAATCTATTGACGTGCCAATTATCAAAATCTGCCCACGCGTTTGGTCTCGGTTTGGAACAAACATACATACACATATACATACATACATATATAGACTGATAAACACATTACCTCTCCTTTGCGTCGCGCAGTCGGGTAAAAATACCGTCGAATTGAGAACCTCCTCCTTTTTTGTGAAGTCGGTTAAAAATACTATCAGATGAACAATTATTATTGTATTCCTGATTGTCTGTGATGTAGATTTAAGATACCTAATTATAGTTAAATTGACAAAAATATGATCACATGAACGATGAAGATTTTAAGATACTTAATTTTAGTTTAAATGGCTATAAATACTATAACATGGACAACTATTACTGTATACTATATAGGTTCCAAATGTCTGTCATTTAGATTTTAAGATACTAGTTTTAGGCTGAGTTGCACCATCTTACTTTAACCGTAACTATAACTATTAACCGGTGATTTTATATGGATTTTGACAGATTTTTGACGTTTGTTATAGTTAAAGTAAGATGGTGCAACTCAGCCTTTGTATAGTTTTTATTATGACATCTAGCGCAATGATGTTATTTCACACGGTTTTATGACGCAGACTTTCAATAATCAAACATTTAACATTTGCAAAAAATATATAGTAAAACTATTTATATAGGAACATCGAAATTGTTAACGGTATCCGACGTTAGGCGTCCATTACACGGTCGGTAATCCGGCATTTACAACCAAAAGTCATGACTGAAGGTTGCTTATGCAGCAAATCAAAGTATGTAAATATAGGTCAGTCTGCAGTCACTCTCAGTCACCCCATTACACGATCAGTCATCCATCAGTCACAGCTGTGACTGACAGCAAAACCTATCGTGTAATGGACGTCTTATCTTCAATAGAGGATGTCTGTAATACATACCAATTTGGGATGGAGAGCCTTGTAAAATGGCCGGGTAAAATATTACCCGATTGTGACATTTACATAGACAGATATAGTTTCTAATTTTTACATATTGTTTTTACCATAATTCATGTTTACCTTTAGTTTTACCTAAATCGAAAATGCTCATTTTATTTCACGAATATGGCACATTCGCTAATGATTTCGGAATTGTTTTTGTGCTTATAATACATTAGAATAGGGTATTTGACAACAGTTCACAGCATTATGTTTCTTGAAGTGTTACACAGTTTATATTTTTGTACATTGTTACACACAATCCAAAATTTCATCGTACCGACGGGACTCGAACCCAATATATGAATTATGGCGTACTGTTGTGTATTTCAGTCAAATTATTATTAATATACAGTGTTTGGTACATCTTTGCTAAATTAAATTGACCATAATTAAGAAAGTTTAAAAACTATAACAACCGACTTCCATGCCCCGCGAGTCAATTTCGGTAGCAAGTTTAAGACTTTATCGTCATATCTCTGGAGATATTTATCAAATCTCAATAAAATTTACAATTAAACCACCTCGAAAACTTACCCGACGTATTAAAAATATATACGGTCGAATTGAGAAACCTCGTTTTTTTTAAGTCGGTTAAAAAGAGAATCCTTCGAATAGGTTTACAATAGACGGAGTAACTGCGTAACATATAGACGAATTGAGAACCTCCTTCTTTTTGGAAGTCGGTTTAAAAGGAGATGTCATTTGCTACATCTAGATTTTTTAGATCTTCTCTAAACCTTTAGATTTGTCACTCCTAGACTTCAAAATATAGAGGGGGACACAATTTTTAGGGTTCCGTAGCCAAATGGCAAAAAACGGAACCCTTATAGATTCGCCATGTCTGTCTGTCTGTCTGTCTGTCTGTCTGTCCGTCCGTATGTCACAGCCATTTTATTCCGAAACTATTAGGACTACAGAATTGAAACTTAGTAGGTAGATGTATTCTGTGAACCGCTTTCTGATTCATATACAAAAATAAAAAATATAAAAGTTTAAGGGGGGGCATCCCATACATGGAAATGGAACAAAAAAAAAATTATGGAACTGGAACAAAAAAAAATTTTTCGTCAAACTTATACGTGGGGTATTTATGGATAGGTCTTTAAAAATGACATTGAGGTTTCTAAAACCATTTTTTCTCAAAGTCAATCATTTCAAAGATAGGCGCGTCTAAAGTGGTAAAATGTGTGTCCCCCCCCCCCCCCTCTCTCACTTCTAAAGTAAGGGAGTGAAAAATCTAGAAAAAATATATTCTATAGATCTCAATAAAAACTTTCAACGAAAATTGGTTTGAACGAGATACAGTCAGCAGTTGTTGAGATACAGCGACCGCAAGTATAACTTTGTTTTTCATACAAACACTATGAAAAACAAAGTTATTTTTGTAGTTGCGAAAAATCAAAGTTATAGAATACTCTACTGTGTTACGGAACCCTACGAGTGCGAGTCCGACTTGCACTTGGCCAGTTTATTTTTTACCACTTTAAAAGTGTCTATCTTTCAAATGATTGACTTTGAGAAAAAATAGTTTTAGGAACTTCAATTGAATTTTTAAAGAACGTATGGGTATAATGATGGTTTGAAAAATGGTGGTTTGATAATTTTTTAGGGTTCCGTACCACAAAAGGTAAAAAAGGTACCCTTATAAGATCACTTTTTGTCCGTTTGTCTGTCTGTCCGTGTTTTGTTTCAGTTCTATGTATGGGGAGCTCCCCCTTAATCTGTAATATTTTTTATTTTTGTATAAAAATCGGTTCACAGAATACACCTACTTACCAAGTGTCAACTGTGTAGTCCTAATAGTTCCGGAATAAAGTGGCTATGACATACGGACGGACCGACAGACAGACATGACGAATCTATAAGGGTTCTGTTTTTTGCCATTCGGCTACGGAACCCTAAAAACCACGTGGCCTAGAATTTTTTACTGGACCTGAGGAGGTAGCAAATGACATCTCCTTTTGGTCAATTCAATTTGGCAAACGATGTACCAAACACCTTACACCACCAAAACAACTTAAAACTTGATTTTTTGCAATTGACCGAAAACCATACATCTAACAGTGTTTTCACCACCGATTGCTAAGATATTTTTTAGGTGTAGGATTATTTTACTTCAATTTTTGAGTTAAATACAGTTAAACTCAAAAATTAAGGGTTCCGTTTTTTGCCATTTGGCTACGGAACCCTAAAAATTGTGTCCCCCTCTATATTTTGAAGTCTAGGAGTGACAAATCTAAAGGTTTAGAGAAGATCTAAAAAATCTAGATGTAGCAAATGACATCTCCTTTTAAACCGACTTCCAAAAAGAAGGAGGTTCTCAATTCGTCTATATGTTACGCAGTTACTCCGTCTATTGTAAACCTATTCGAAGGATTCTCTTTTTAACCGACTTAAAAAAAACGAGGTTTCTCAATTCGACCGTATATATTTTTAATACGTCGGGTAAGTTTTCGAGGTGGTTTAATTGTAAATTTTATTGAGATTTGATAAATATCTCCAGAGATATGACGATAAAGTCTTAAACTTGCTACCGAAATTGACTCGCGGGGCATGGAAGTCGGTTGTTATAGTTTTTAAACTTTCTTAATTATGGTCAATTTAATTTAGCAAAGATGTACCAAACACTGTATATTAATAATAATTTGACTGAAATACACAACAGTACGCCATAATTCATATATTGGGTTCGAGTCCCGTCGGTACGATGAAATTTTGGATTGTGTGTAACAATGTACAAAAATATAAACTGTGTAACACTTCAAGAAACATAATGCTGTGAACTGTTGTCAAATACCCTATTCTAATGTATTATAAGCACAAAAACAATTCCGAAATCATTAGCGAATGTGCCATATTCGTGAAATAAAATGAGCATTTTCGATTTAGGTAAAACTAAAGGTAAACATGAATTATGGTAAAAACAATATGTAAAAATTAGAAACTATATCTGTCTATGTAAATGTCACAATCGGGTAATATTTTACCCGGCCATTTTACAAGGCTCTCCATCCCAAATTGGTATGTATTACAGACATCCTCTATTGAAGATAAGACGTCCATTACACGATAGGTTTTGCTGTCAGTCACAGCTGTGACTGATGGATGACTGATCGTGTAATGGGGTGACTGAGAGTGACTGCAGACTGACCTATATTTACATACTTTGATTTGCTGCATAAGCAACCTTCAGTCATGACTTTTGGTTGTAAATGCCGGATTACCGACCGTGTAATGGACGCCTAACGTCGGATACCGTTAACAATTTCGATGTTCCTATATAAATAGTTTTACTATATATTTTTTGCAAATGTTAAATGTTTGATTATTGAAAGTCTGCGTCATAAAACCGTGTGAAATAACATCATTGCGCTAGATGTCATAATAAAAACTATACAAAGGCTGAGTTGCACCATCTTACTTTAACTATAACAAACGTCAAAAATCTGTCAAAATCCATATAAAATCACCGGTTAATAGTTATAGTTACGGTTAAAGTAAGATGGTGCAACTCAGCCTAAAACTAGTATCTTAAAATCTAAATGACAGACATTTGGAACCTATATAGTATACAGTAATAGTTGTCCATGTTATAGTATTTATAGCCATTTAAACTAAAATTAAGTATCTTAAAATCTTCATCGTTCATGTGATCATATTTTTGTCAATTTAACTATAATTAGGTATCTTAAATCTACATCACAGACAATCAGGAATACAATAATAATTGTTCATCTGATAGTATTTTTAACCGACTTCACAAAAAAGGAGGAGGTTCTCAATTCGACGGTATTTTTACCCGACTGCGCGACGCAAAGGAGAGGTAATGTGTTTATCAGTCTATATATGTATGTATGTATATGTGTATGTATGTTTGTTCCAAACCGAGACCAAACGCGTGGGCAGATTTTGATAATTGGCACGTCAATAGATTCGCCATGCTAGCGCGAGTGTCAACGAAAACATAAAAAATTGAAAAATTCAAAATGGCGGATTTCAGACGCCAAAATTTGGGGTTCAAAAATATTTTTTTTTTCAAAACCTATCGAGTGGGGTATCAAATTAGAGGTCTTAAAATGGAGATTCAAAATATATTTATAACAAATAATTTATGATCGTACAAATCGAAAAAAAACGATTTTACATGCCGCGTTAGTCACTTTCAGTAACAAGTTTGCGGTGTTTATCTCTGAAGTTCGGCTACGGAACCCTAAAAACAGTTAAACACAGTTAAACTCAAAAATTGAAGTAAAATAATCCTACACCTAAAAAATATCTTAGCAATCGGTGGTGAAAACACTGTTAGATGTATGGTTTTCGGTCAATTGCAAAAAATCAAGTTTTAAGTTGTTTTGGTGGTGTAAGGTGTTTGGTACATCGTTTGCCAAATTGAATTGACCAAAAGGAGATGTCATTTGCTACCTCCTCAGGTCCAGTAAAAAATTCTAGGCCACGTGGTTTTTAGGGTTCCGTAGCCGAATGGCAAAAAACAGAACCCTTATAGATTCGTCATGTCTGTCTGTCGGTCCGTCCGTATGTCATAGCCACTTTATTCCGGAACTATTAGGACTACACAGTTGACACTTGGTAAGTAGGTGTATTCTGTGAACCGATTTTTATACAAAAATAAAAAATATTACAGATTAATTGGGAGCTCCCCATACATAGAACTGAAACAAAACACGGACAGACAGACAAACGGACAAAAAGTGATCTTATAAGGGTACCTTTTTTACCTTTTGTGGTACGGAACCCCTTAAAAATTATCAAACCACCATTTTTCAAACATCATTATACCCATACGTTCTTTAAAAATTCAATTGAAGTTCCTAAAACTATTTTTTCTCAAAGTCAATCATTTGAAAGATAGACACTTCTAAAGTGGTTAAAAAATATACTGGCCAAGTGCAAGTCGGACTCGCACTCGTAGGGTTCCGTAACACAGTAGAGTATTCTATAACTTTGATTTTTCGCAACTACAAAAATAACTTTGTTTTTCATAGTGTTTGTATGAAAAACAAAGTTATACTTGCGGTCGCTGTATCTCAACAACTGCTGACTGTATCTCGTTCAAACCAATTTTCGTTGAAAGTTTTTATTGAGATCTATAGAATATATTTTTTCTAGATTTTTCACTCCCTTACTTTAGAAGTGAGAGGGGGGGAGGGGGACACACATTTTACCACTTTAGACGCGCCTATCTTTGAAATGATTGACTTTGAGAAAAAATGGTTTTAGAAACCTCAATGTCATTTTTAAAGACCTATCCATAAATACCCCACGTATAAGTTGACGAAAAATTTTTTTTTTTGTTCCAGTTCCATAATTTTTTTTTTGTTCCATTTCCATGTATGGGATGCCCCTCCTTAAACTTTTATATTTTTTATTTTTGTATATGAATCAGAAAGCGGTTCACAGAATACATCTACCTACTAAGTTTCAATTCTGTAGTCCTAATAGTTTCGGAATAAAATGGCTGTGACATACGGACGGACAGACAGACAGACAGACAGACAGACATGGCGAATCTATAAGGGTTCCGTTTTTTGCCATTTGGCTACGGAACCCTAAAAATTGTGTCCCCCTCTATATTTTGAAGTCTAGGAGTGACAAATCTAAAGGTTTAGAGAAGATCTAAAAAATCTAGATGTAGCAAATGACATCTCCTTTTAAACCGACTTCCAAAAAGAAGGAGGTTCTCAATTCGTCTATATGTTACGCAGTTACTCCGTCTATTGTAAACCTATTCGAAGGATTCTCTTTTTAACCGACTTAAAAAAAACGAGGTTTCTCAATTCGACCGTATATATTTTTAATACGTCGGGTAAGTTTTCGAGGTGGTTTAATTGTAAATTTTATTGAGATTTGATAAATATCTCCAGAGATATGACGATAAAGTCTTAAACTTGCTACCGAAATTGACTCGCGGGGCATGGAAGTCGGTTGTTATAGTTTTTAAACTTTCTTAATTATGGTCAATTTAATTTAGCAAAGATGTACCAAACACTGTATATTAATAATAATTTGACTGAAATACACAACAGTACGCCATAATTCATATATTGGGTTCGAGTCCCGTCGGTACGATGAAATTTTGGATTGTGTGTAACAATGTACAAAAATATAAACTGTGTAACACTTCAAGAAACATAATGCTGTGAACTGTTGTCAAATACCCTATTCTAATGTATTATAAGCACAAAAACAATTCCGAAATCATTAGCGAATGTGCCATATTCGTGAAATAAAATGAGCATTTTCAATTTAGGTAAAACTAAAGGTAAACATGAATTATGGTAAAAACAATATGTAAAAATTAGAAACTATATCTGTCTATGTAAATGTCACAATCGGGTAATATTTTACCCGGCCATTTTATAAGGCTCTCCATCCCAAATTGGTATGTATTACAGACATCCTCTATTGAAGATAAGACGTCCATTACACGATAGGTTTTGCTGTCAGTCACAGCTGTGACTGATGGATGACTGATCGTGTAATGGGGTGACTGAGAGTGACTGCAGACTGACCTATATTTACATACTTTGATTTGCTGCATAAGCAACCTTCAGTCATGACTTTTGGTTGTGAATGCCGGATTACCGACCGTGTAATGGACGCCTAACGTCGGATACCGTTAACAATTTCGATGTTCCTATATAAATAGTTTTACTATATATTGTTTGCAAATGTTAAATGTTTGATTATTGAAAGTCTGCGTCATAAAACCGTGTGAAATAACATCATTGCGCTAGATGTCATAATAAAAACTATACAAAGGCTGAGTTGCACCATCTTACTTTAACTATAACAAACATCAAAAATCTGTCAAAATCCATATAAAATCACCGGTTAATAGTTATAGTTACGGTTAAAGTAAGATGGTGCAACTCAGCCTAAAACTAGTATCTTAAAATCTAAATGACAGACATTTGGAACCTATATAGTATACAGTAATAGTTGTCCATGTTATAGTATTTATAGCCATTTAAACTAAAATTAAGTATCTTAAAATCTTCATCGTTCATGTGATCATATTTTTGTCAATTTAACTATAATTAGGTATCTTAAATCTACATCACAGACAATCAGGAATACAAAAATAATTGTTCATCTGATAGTATTTTTAACCGACTTCACAAAAAAGGAGGAGGTTCTCAATTCGACGGTATTTTTACCCGACTGCGCGACGCAAAGGAGAGGTAATGTGTTTATCAGTCTATATATGTATGTATGTATATGTGTATGTATGTTTGTTCCAAACCGAGACCAAACGCGTGGGCAGATTTTGATAATTGGCACGTCAATAGATTCGCCATGCTAGCGCGAGTGTCAACGAAAACATAAAAAATTGAAAAATTCAAAATGGCGGATTTCAGACGCCAAAATTTGGGGTTCAAAAATATTTTTTTTTTCAAAACCTATCGAGTGGGGTATCAAATTAGAGGTCTTAAAATGGAGATTCAAAATATATTTATAACAAATAATTTATGATCGTACAAATCGAAAAAAAACGATTTTACATGCCGCGTTAGTCACTTTCAGTAACAAGTTTGCGGTGTTTATCTCTGAAGTTACTTATCAGATCTCAATAAAATTACAATGAGACCAAACAAAAATCATATTAACTCAAACAAAAAAAGAATTTTCCAAATCGGTTAAGAATTGATGGAGTTCTGAGGTAACAAACAACCTCTTCCTTTTGGTATATTCGTTTAATAGTACAACTGTAAAGTAAGTAAGCTTAAAAAGGGAAAATGTTACCGTTGATATTATGTTGGGGTGTAACTGTCCATAAATTACAAGGTACTACCTTTTTTTATTTTTTTTTTATACCTTATAGGCTAACGTTTGACCACTATCTCACCTGTTGGTAAGTGATGATGCGGTCGAAGATGGTAAGCACGCTAGGCCTAGAGTGGGAACTGGCTCTCAAGGATAGCTGCCGGAACACATTAGATGCTTTGGTGACAGATTTTCTAACTTGAGGGTGGTAGGTGGCCAGGCGGACACTAGATAGTGTCCTATCACCATGCGGGGGTTGTTGGTTTCTTAACGATGTTTTCCTTCACCGGAGGGCCACTGTGAGAAGCGCACATAAATTTTTCGATAGAAAAATTCATTGGTGCACGGCGGTTTGAACTCGGTACCACGGCTTCAAAGCCGACCGTTCTCACGATCACGCCACCGGGCCCTCGAACAAAGACCTTGGACAAAGCTGTGGTCGACTTAAGTTCACGCATTTTTGCGAAAGGTCAAGCCTATGTAGCATTGAGCCGGGTTAGATCTTTAGATGGACTAGTAATAAGTAGTTTAGATCCCCGGAAACTACTCAATAATCCACATGACTGAACTGAAAATAAAAAACAAGTAAGTCTAGTAATTTAGACTTCTGTTTAGGGATATCAAAAAACTATACCATTTAAATTCTTTCTCGGTCGACACACTCATAAAATAAATTATACATTGTTATATGGAATATAGAGACTTTAACAGTCGGGACACATTAATCCCCATTCGTTAAGCCTTTAATGTGTCCCGACTGTTAAAGTCTCTACAAGCTTGTGCCTATGTGTGTGGTTTTTTGATAAAATACCACACACTACTCAATAAGTGCATGCAGTGCAAACAAATATTTCAAACAGACAAAGCAAATAATTTGCACAACTTTGTTGAAAACAAAGAATATTATAATATAAAAAAAAGCCTAAACTATGCAACAAATGCTTTAGTTGAGTGTGTAGAGAAGTGTGCACTTATAACAAACAAAATCCTATCAGAAGATGCCTTTAAAAGCAATATAAAAGAATTGATTGAAAATGAGATTCATGATGATAATTTATTTGATTTTTAAAAACCTGCTCAAATCATTATGAAGAAAATAAAAAATATATAAAAAATAGTGTCTTCTACATTTGTGTAAACAGATTCTGCACACTTAAAAACAGGAGCTACACTGAGCAGGCATCTCGGTCAGCATTGAAAAAAAAAATTGATATTTTGCAGCATCGATGATCAAGATATTGTTGTTCAATGTTTTAATGGTTTTAATGTTCGTTACTGTTTCTTAGTGTATGGTTATGGATTCTGTAGCTTAATGTCATAATTCTGCACATGTCCGTGCATGTTGGTTTCATTAACCTTATGGAAATTAACCCAATAAGAAATACATAGGTTACTAGTTGTAAGCCATGACTTTATCGTCATTTTAAAGTAAAGGCTTCTATAAAGTTGCCTGGAGGTGGAGGAGAACATGATTTTCTAAGTTCTTACTCTTTTAATTATTCTTCTCGGCAGAGAAGTAGTGTTCTGTGGTATTGACACGGTAATATAATATTATATTATACTTTTATATTATTATACTGCGGTTCGGAACCCTCCGTTTGCGGGACAAAAGTCTGACTCGCACTGGGCCAGTTTTATTTTTCTTATTTCCTTATTTATATAGGACCAATTTTGGGGTATACCATTTTCAATAAAAAAAATAATTATCAAAATCGGACAACTCTGTAAAAAGTTATGCGTGTTCATACATAAACATAAAACCTGGCAAGTGGCGGCGAACCCTCACAGTGACGTCACACGCATCCGCGTACATTAACTTTAAGTGACAGGGACATTTGCTATAACTGTGCTGATCCTCACTATATATATATTTTTTTATCGCTGGTATTGTTTTCAAAGAGAAAATTTGAATAATGTAACATTTCGCCATTAGTTAAATGAATTGAGAGTGAGGGGTATAAGTGTATTTGTCAATACTAATGATTTACATGCATAAATAAATGAATTTGCGTCCGGGTTTACATGTCTGTAGTTCATGGTTATAATACGTCCAAAAAAATGTTCCAAAGGGTCTTGGTTTATGCGTCTGGGATGATAGAAGTCCACATTTTTCAAATAATATTGCAGACAATCTTATAAAACTTTCTAATGTTATGATCCATCCTTGTAAGCAAGGTACTCGAATTAAACGAGATTTTCTTCCTCTGGATTGCGAATTTACTTATATTATCAACTAGCAGCCCGGCCCGGCTTCGCACGGGTAGAACATATAGGTATGCCCACAACATTTGCATCAGTTTGTTGCATCAAATATAAAATATTAAAATCTCTAGCAATCATCGTCATATTTCAACCAATTTTCACAAAACCTTAATGAATTATGCACCTAAATCTTCCTCAAAAACACTCTGGCTATTGGTGAAAACCGCATGATAATCCGTTCAGTAGTTATTGAGATTATTGCAAACAGACAGACAGACGCAGTGATGGACTTTGTTTTATAATACTTACGTAGTTATATTGGACAGCCCTTTGGCGTAAAGGATAGTTACCCTGAGTCTGACCCGACGGTCGTTGGTTCTAATCCTAGCTATATACCTATGAAAGTTTTATGTGCATTCATGAATCATGGGTTTTCGTACAGAGATAGTGGGATCATTGAATCAAAATAAATCAAATCACGTCTATAAAAAGAACATGACATTCAGGCGTTTTCTTGACTTTCCTTATTAGATACACTAAAGCACAGAATAAATATTAGTACCTAACCTACCTACTACCACGGTAATATAAGGGCGCCGCGTCTCTATCAGTCATTGATTTAAAGGTAAGGATCTGTCTGGCCAAGAGAACATTTAACTGAAAAATTAATGGGGCCTGAGATCATTAGGATCGATAGGTCATTATACAGGATGTTTGGTGGATGGACCGACAAATGTTTTGGGGGTTTCGGGGGAGGGGGGGGGGGGGGGGGGGAAATGCGCAAGTTTTACCCCGGTAGGTTTTGATATGTTTTTTTCTTTAAATCATCAAAAATCACCGAAAATTAAGAAGTTGTCACTTTTTAAAACAGTCGAACAGATTAACTACTTTGAAAGCTAAGAACTTTTTTTTTCAAAGGGAAATATGTTAAGTAATGTTTTATTTAGAATACGGACACATTGCAGAATACAGTACAAGTTTATTCGACGTGTTACAAGTGTTACATTACAACCACAAACAAAAAAGTTAGAATGATTGAAAGGCAAGATTTTGGGTTATTTAAGTGGAGTCGGGGGTGGTTTTAAATTTTGAATTTAAGTATTATTATATTCTATCTATTCTATTCTATGTAAAAAAGTACCGGTCGTGGTTGGCATTAGGGCAATCAAACAATTACGGATGCATGATCGGAAAATAGGGCGCGGGGTAAGGTCCAAGGACAAGCGTGTTGGTCGGTATAATAATCATATATTCATAGAATATAAGTACTTGTATTATTATTTATTCTATGGTATAGACTAATTGACTATGGATACCTTTTTTTCATTAGTAATTGAGCGAGTCCTGACTAGTCCTGCAGGGCTAGCATGGCAAGGGGACTATTTTGTCTTTCCACCAATCCTTGTTTTTTTTTGGTGGAGAAGGCAAATTATAAGTAAAGTATTTTGACAATTATAAACGCCCGCTGACTTTTAATCAATTCTTTTTTTTAACTTTTTAATACGAAACAAAATCAAAACTCGGGGATAAACTTTACCAAGCCTTTAAATTGTTGTGTTGATCTCCTGTCAGTGGCGAAAAATAGGGAAATAATTTTGTCCTTCCCCCGGGGATAAGGCCATGCTAGCCCTGCTGAGGTAACAAATAATAACCGACCAAGTGCGTGTCGGGCCACGCGCAGTGTAGGGTTCCGTAGTAGCCTGTTATTTAATGCAAGTCTTTACCCGTTAGAAACAAGCAAGAAGAATCTAGAAGTCCCCCGCGGCTACGCCCGCGTTAAAAACTCCTTTTATTTACTTAAAACTTTTCTTTTGTAAAAACGATTCTATCATTAAAGACATCAAATAAAAATTAGCCAAATTGGTTCACCTGTTTTCATGTTATCGCGTGACTAAGACAAATCAGGATTCATATTTTTAAAACCCGAAAACCCAATAAAGCGCAATCCGAAACTATATTGATTTTCAGACTTTTTTACCCCAGTTCACTCTTTAGGGTGGCATTTTGAAAAAGTCTGAAACTCGTATTTACTTATTTATTTACAGAAGTACTTGTGTGAAATGTCGAATAAAATGACTATCCAAAATTTGAGCCCCCGCTTCATCCCTTGAAGAGTGAATTTTGAAAAATCCTTTCTCAGCGGATACCTACGTCAAAATTTCTATCTGGATGCAAAATATCAGCGCAATCCGAAACAATATTGATTTCAGACATTGTTACTCCACTTAACCCTTTTAGGAATAGAATTTCAAAAAGCCTGAAACACGTATTTACTCATTTATTTACTAAACTACTTGTTTGAAGTTTCGAATATAAGAGACACTCAATTCTTGTTTCTCCATACAAACTTTGAACCCTCGCTTCATCCTCTTCAGGGATGAATTTTGGAAAACCTTTCTCAGAGGGAACTAACGTCGTAATTAATAACTATCTGCATGCCAAATTTCAGCGCAATCCGAAACAATATTGATTTTTACACTTTATTACCCCATTTCACCCTCTTAGGGGTGGAATTACAAAAAAACCTGAAACACGTCTTTACTTATTTTTTTACTGAAGCACTTATGTGAAGTTTCGGATAGAAAAGACGATCTAATCTTGTTTCTCCATACAAACTTTCAACCCCCGTTTTATCCCCTTCGAGGGTTAATTTTGAGAAATCCTTTCAAAGAGGGATCTAACGTCGTAATAACTTTCTGCATGCCAAATTTCAGCGCAATCTGAAACAATATTGATTTTACACTTTATTACCCCATTTCACCCTCTTAGGGGTGGAATTACAAAAAAACCTGAAACACGTGTTCACTTATTTTTTTACTGAAGCACTTGTGTGAAGTTTCGGATAGAAAAGCCTATCTAATCTTGTTTCTCCATATAAACTTTGAACCCCCGTTTCATCCCCTTAGAGGGTTAATTTTGGAAAATCCTTTCTTATAGGGAATTAACGTCGTAATAACTATCTGCATGCCAAATTTCAGCGTAATCCAAAACAATATTGATTTTACACTTTATTACCCCATTTCACCCTCTTAAGGGTGGAATTTCAAAAAAACCTGATACACGTGTTTACTTATTTTTTTACTGAAGCACTTGTGTGGAGTTTCGGGTAGAAAAGACTATCTAATCTTGTTTCTCCATACAAACTTTGAACCCCAGTTTCATCCCCTTCGAGGGTCAATTTTGGAAAATCCTTTCTCAGAGGGAACTAACGTCGTAATAACTATCTGCATGCCAAATTTCAGCGCAATCCGAAACAATATTGATTTTCACACTTTATTACCCAATTTCACCCTCTTAGGGGTGGAATTAAAAAAAACCTGAAACACGTGTTTACTTATTTTTTTACTGAAGCACTTGTGTGGAGTTTCAGATAGAAAAGACTATCTAATCTTGTTTCTCCATACAAACTTTGAACCCCCGTTTCATCCCCTTTGAGGGTTAATTTTGGAAAATCCTTTCTCAGTGGGAACTAACGTCGTAATAACTATCTGCATGCCAAATTTCAGCGCAATCCGAAACAATATTGATTTTCACACTTTATTACCCAATTTCACCCTCTTAGGGGTGGAATTAAAAAAAACCTGAAACACGTGTTTACTTATTTTTTTACTGAAGCACTTGTGTGGAGTTTCAGATAGAAAAGACTATCTAATCTTGTTTCTCCATACAAACTTTGAACCCCCGTTTCATCCCCTTCGAGGGTTAATTTTGGAAAATCCTTTCTCAGTGGGAACTAACGTCGTAATAACTATTTGCATGCCAAATTTCAGCGCAATCCGAAACAATATTGATTTTACACTTTATTACCCCATTTCACCCTCTTAGGGGTGGAATTCCAAAAAAACCTGAAACACGTCTTTACTTATTTTTTTATTGAAGCACTTATGTGAAGTTTCGGATAGAAAAGACGATCTAATCTTGTTTCTCCATACAAACTTTGAACCCCCATTTCATCCCCTTAAGGGGTGAATTTTGGAAAATCCTTTCTTAGTACACCCTTACGTACTAAGACAAATATACTCTCCAAATTTCAAGTCTCTACGATCAGCGGTTTAGGCTGTGCGTTGTCTGTCAGTGAGTCAGTGAGTCAGTGAGTCAGTCAGTATGTCAGGACAAAGATTCTTATAGTATTAGAAGATAGTGTCTTCTACATTTGTGTAAACAGATTCTGCACACTTAAAAACAGGAGCTACACTGAGCAGGCATCTCGGTCAGCATTGAAAAAAAAAAATTGATATTTTGCAGCATCGATGATCAAGATATTGTTGTTCAATGTTTTAATGGTTTTAATGTTCGTTACTGTTTCTTAGTGTATGGTTATGGATTCTGTAGCTTAATGTCATAATTCTGCACATGTCCGTGCATGTTGGTTTCATTAACCTTATGGAAATTAACCCAATAAGAAATACATAGGTTACTAGTTGTAAGCCATGACTTTATCGTCATTTTAAAGTAAAGGCTTCTATAAAGTTGCCTGGAGGTGGAGGAGAACATGATTTTCTAAGTTCTTACTCTTTTAATTATTCTTCTCGGCAGAGAAGTAGTGTTCTGTGGTATTGACACGGTAATATAATATTATATTATACTTTTATATTATTATACTGCGGTTCGGAACCCTCCGTTTGCGGGACAAAAGTCTGACTCGCACTGGGCCAGTTTTATTTTTCTTATTTCCTTATTTATATAGGACCAATTTTGGGGTATACCATTTTCAATAAAAAAAATAATTATCAAAATCGGACAACTCTGTAAAAAGTTATGCGTGTTCATACATAAACATAAAACCTGGCAAGTGGCGGCGAACCCTCACAGTGACGTCACACGCATCCGCGTACATTAACTTTAAGTGACAGGGACATTTGCTATAACTGTGCTGATCCTCACTATATATATATTTTTTTATCGCTGGTATTGTTTTCAAAGAGAAAATTTGAATAATGTAACATTTCGCCATTAGTTAAATGAATTGAGAGTGAGGGGTATAAGTGTATTTGTCAATACTAATGATTTACATGCATAAATAAATGAATTTGCGTCCGGGTTTACATGTCTGTAGTTCATGGTTATAATACGTCCAAAAAAATGTTCCAAAGGGTCTTGGTTTATGCGTCTGGGATGATAGAAGTCCACATTTTTCAAATAATATTGCAGACAATCTTATAAAACTTTCTAATGTTATGATCCATCCTTGTAAGCAAGGTACTCGAATTAAACGAGATTTTCTTCCTCTGGATTGCGAATTTACTTATATTATCAACTAGCAGCCCGCCCCGGCTTCGCACGGGTAGAACATATAGGTATGCCCACAACATTTGCATCAGTTTGTTGCATCAAATATAAAATATTAAAATCTCTAGCAATCATCGTCATATTTCAACCAATTTTCACAAAACCTTAATGAATTATGCACCTAAATCTTCCTCAAAAACACTCTGGCTATTGGTGAAAACCGCATGATAATCCGTTCAGTAGTTATTGAGATTATTGCAAACAGACAGACAGACGCAGTGATGGACTTTGTTTTATAATACTTACGTAGTTATATTGGACAGCCCTTTGGCGTAAAGGATAGTTACCCTGAGTCTGACCCGACGGTCGTTGGTTCTAATCCTAGCTATATACCTATGAAAGTTTTATGTGCATTCATGAATCATGGGTTTTCGTACAGAGATAGTGGGATCATTGAATCAAAATAAATCAAATCATGGGATCAAAGAAGGGGTATTATACGTTTAACGTGTGTATCTGTGTCTGTCTGTAGCATCTTAGCACCCAACCGGATGAACCGATTTTGATTTTATTATTGATATTTTTTTTTGTTTTATAGATGTCTTCATCGAGAGTGTTCTTAGCTTTGATTCATGAAAATTCGTTCAATCGTTATAAAACTATGAGCTTTTTTCTAGTTAATTGCGCTATGAAATCAACTTTCATAGGTCTGATCAATTCGAAAGTCTTCTTCTTCAACGATATTGTAAGAACATGGAAGCCTCCTGGACTCTACAGAATACTCAAATGCTCACCAACTTACAGCTCAGAGTTTAAATGTCGTGTTTAGAGTCATTGGAA
This sequence comes from Cabera pusaria, assembly GCA_954871355.1. NCBI lineage: Eukaryota > Metazoa > Arthropoda > Insecta > Lepidoptera > Geometridae > Cabera > Cabera pusaria. The sequence continues at coordinate 7,275,954 of OX940912.1, read as the reverse complement.
TGCTTTTAATGAAAAGATTATACATAGATCAGTCGGGGTGGTTTAAAATATTATATTATAAATATAGATCATTATTATTTTATACAATAGATCATATTATTATACTATATTGACTTCAAATTGATTGTGATCAGTGGGGATCTACAGAAAAGCTAAGCTTATAATAACATTTAGTAGTAACTATGACCTATTCTGTGGTTTCACTGCAGATATTTTATTAATTTTGCGATGCGTGTATGCGAAATCCGTGATATCTTCTAGAGTTTTCATTTGAAGTATATACTGTAAAGAACAATTTTAAGCTACAATATGTGGCCAAGCTCATTAACGTAATTATTTGTATAAGGATTAATACTATATACTTAAAAAAAGCCTTGGAAGTTATGTAGTTTTTGAGCCATTTTTTAACAAAAAATGGCTCAAAAACTACTGGACCGATTTAAAAAATTCTATCACTCATATATAGAATGGACTTTCGAGATGAAAATAGGCTATATATTATCCCGTTTAAATCAAAGGTACATTCGTGGAGACCTAATTTGCAACCTAAGTCGGCAAAAAAACGGTCGGAAAAACACGTTTCTTACGAACGCTGCTTAATTAAAAATAGATAGAAGAATATTTTCTTTACAAGAGTTGTACAACTTAATAAGACCTACAAAAAAGTCCGCGACAGCATATGTCTATCTCTTAAGGTTGACTCACAGTAACCATTTTAATCTTAAAATTTTTGTTAAAAAATAGTATTTAACTTCCAAGGCTATTTTTAAGTATATAGTATTAATCCTTATCCAAATAATTACGTCAATTGGCTTGGCCACATATTATAGATTAAAATTTTCCTTTACAGAATATAATTCAAATGAAAACTCTAGAAGATATCACGAATTTCACATACACGCATCGCAAAATTAATAAAATATTTGCAGTGAAACCACAGATTAGGTCATAGTTACTACGAAAATATTATTATAAGCTTAGCTATGCTGTAGATCCCCACCGATCACAATCAATTTAAAGTCAATATAGTATAATAATATGATCTATTGTATAAAATAATATTCATCTATATAAATATAATAATATAATATTTTAAACCACCCCGACTGATCTATGTATAATCTTTTCATTAAAAGCATTCCAATGAATCTAAACACGACATTTAAAATCTGAGCTGTAAGTTGGTGAGGATTTGAGTATTCTGTAGAGTCCAGGAGATGTCCCAGCATCAGGTCAATGCTTCCATGTTCTTACAATATCGTTGAAGAAGAAGATTTTCGAATTGAGCAGACCTATGAAAGTTGATTTCATAGCGCAATTAACTAGAAAAAAGCTCATAGTTTTATAACGATTGAACGAATTTTCATGAATCAAAGCTAAGAAAACTCTCGATGAAGACATCTATATAAATTAACCCGGATAAAACGCAAGTCCTTATAGTGGGCAGTTCTAGAACTGTGTCAAAAACCAATCGAAGCATTCTACCGCATGTCGTTTTTAATGGGGTGACCATCCCTTACAGTGAAACTGTCAAGAACTTGGGAGTATTATTCGATCAGCACATGTCTTGGGGTCCTCAGTTGACTGCTGTCAGTAACAAAATGACTCCAAAATTTTGCGATTAGGTTCATATTTGGCCTACGCAAATATGACCGTCTCCGAATTCCGTTCAAAGCTAAAATGGCTACCCATCCGCCTTCGCCACAATGCTCATATCCTTACCCTCCTGTTTAATATTTTGTTTAATCCTACTCCTCCTCCTTACCTTAAAGACCTCTTCCAATTCCTACACACTTTGAATTCTCTCTCTTTACGGTCTTTAGAGACTCATACATTGTTGATGCCTAGTCATCATAGCTCGTTCTACGATAAATCGTTCGCAGTACAAGCTGTAAGAATTCTCTGGAATGCGCTACCAGTTGAAGTAAGACGTTGCCAGACCATTACTACATTCAAAGAACGTGTCAAAGCTCACTATCTCTCGTAAGATTAAATTGCTACCTACTGATTTTTTGTTTTCTCTCCTTGTTATATTTATTTATATAGTATATGTATTGTTTATTGATAAATATATTATTTATGTATTATATGTATCTGCAGTGTAGTGTTTATGTATTTACTTATTTATTTTAGTTAAGGTATTTAACACCATATTTACCCCGCCATGTTCATTAAACAAATCCTCATTACCCAAAGGTTGTCTGGAAGAGATCGCTCTCAGCGATAAGACCGCCTTTTGTAACACTTATTTGTGAATGTTTACTTAAGTTTTTTAATGTTTTCTGAATGGTGTTCAATAAAGAGATATTCTATTCTATTCTATCAAACAAAAAAAACTATCAATAATAAAAACAAAATCGGTTCATCCGGTTAGGTGCTAAGATGCTACAGACAGACACACGTTAAACGTATATTACCCCTACATTTTGCGTCGGGGAACGCCGTAAGGTTACGGCGGCAGATGTTCTCCTTGGTAGTAAGCTACTTTTTGGTAGATTTAATGGTCCCACTACCACTGTACGAAAACTCATGATTCATGAATGCACATACAACTTTCATTGGTAGTGTTTAGTGGAGGACTTATGAGATGGTTCACCTACTTGGGAGGTCCTCCTTTGGGCACCGCTTCTTTCTCTTGGGGGGCGCGTCGTCGATGGAAGCCGCTTCCTCCAGTTTCGCGGCAGCGCGCGCGCTGCGTTAGTTTCGCGGGGCGAGGGTCCACCGACGCGACCTCTCTCCTCCGATATTCGTAGACCACTAGTCCCTGTAGGCTTTATCTCTGTCCCACTCTAACAATAGGTTCCGTCTCATCTCGCATATTGCACACGTTCTAATTACCTATCTATTTAGCCTACAGCGATTCACTATTTATTTTGCATAGATAACAAAATCTTGTTTCGGTACGGAACATGCCGCTCACCTTAAAAGAATTGATTCTTTTAACTTTAAAAGGAATGATGCTAACTCTCTAACTAGTATGAAAACACTCTCACTCTAAACAAATAAAAAAAATAAAAATAAAATTCTATACTAAGTATGTACTATGGAACTAACAAGTACGCTTTCGAAACTATTCAATAGGCAGTTTACACAGTTTCACGACTGCTCGTTTGAATTGATTTTTACCAATTTGCAAGGTCACCACTCTCACGATACCATCCGTGCCTGGATGGAGTGTATGCACACGAGCAAGCTGCCACTGTAATGGTGGTAGGTTGTCATCTCTTACTAATACAATGTCTCCCACACCGATCGGAGTTCCGTGATCTAGGTACCATTTGCTACGTTGTTGTATTTCATGAAGATATTCATGACTCCATCTCCTCCAAAAATGTTGAACGCATTGTTGAGTCCAGCGCCATCTAACCAATCTCCCAGGATTTTCATTTATTAAGGATACGTCCGGTATTGCCGTTAAAGGGCCACCAACTAGGAAATGCGCGGGAGTTAACGGCAAGGGATCGTTCGCGTCCGAGCTCAACACGCACAACGGTCGCGAATTTAATACAGCCTCAATTTGACACAACAACGTATGCATCTCCTCATAACTCAACGTTTGAGTACCTACGACGCGACGGAAACAATGTTTAAAGCTACGCACAGCCGCTTCGAATAAGCCACCGAAGTGCGGAGCATACGGGGGTTGAAAATACCAAGTTATACCCTGATTCAAGGTTTTAGAATTCAAAACGCATTGAACAGAGTCCGTTCTCAAAAAGGTATATAATTCCTTCAAATAATTGTCACAACCGACAAAGTTCCGACCACAGTCGGAAAAGATCTCTTTAATTAAGCCCCTGCGCGATACAAATCGACGCAGCGCAGCTAGAAATGCATCGGTAGACAACTCCGATACAAGTTCTAAATGAACCGCCTTGACACTCATGCAAACAAAGACGGCAACATAACACTTAGTTATCTTTGCATTCCGTACTTTGTTAGGTTTTGTATAAAATGGACCGGCGAAATCTATCGAAGTTCTCACGAATGGATGTTCGGGACGTAGGCGAGAGGCCGGGAGCGGCGCCATAGCAGGTTGAGTTCGTACGGGGCGCGCGCGGAAGCAACGCACACAACGATGTATTTGTTGACGTATGACGTCACGACTCGATAAGATCCAATATTTTTGCAATAACAAATATAAAACCGATTGGGTGCCCGCATGAAGATTCGCAAGGTGGGCATCATCGATAATTAACTTAGTCAATGTATGTTTCTTAGGTAGGATCAGTTGATGTTTTGACTCGTATGGCAACAATGATTTATGTAAACGTCCACCTACACGTAAGACCTTTAACTCGTCAACAAAGGGATTAAGACGTATCAAATTGTTAGAGGGCGGTTTTCCCTTCGAAATGTTTTTGATGTCTTCATGGAACACTTGATTTTGTACTAGATAAATAAGACGTTCAAGCGAAACGTTAAATTCGTGGACTGTAATATGACTCGGATATGAAATATCATTTTGTTTGTTTACTCGCGATTTTAATTTATTGTAAAATCTAAATATCAAAGATGTGACTCGCACTAGTTTATTCAAGGTTGAAAAACGGTTTATTATCTCAATTTCATCCGGCTGTGTAGCCGGTGCGGTCGTAACTGATAACGTGTTACGTTTCTCCTCGTTAGTACTCGGGATGGTGTTATGCAAAGGCCAAGCATTGGGTTCCTCACGAAGCCAATGTGGACCATGAAACCACAACTCATTTTGAAGTAATGCGGATGGCAGTATGCCCCTCGAGGGAGCATCTGCGGGATTACTGGGCGATGGAACATGTCTCCAAATAACATTTGGAATTCGGGAAAGAATCTCACTCACGCGATTGGAAACAAAAGTTTTCCACTCGTCTGGAGGGGATCGAAGCCACGCCAACACTATAGACGAGTCCGTCCACGCGACTACTTCTTCAATATTGATACGATTTTTATAGGTTTGTAACACCTTCTCAATTAATTTAGACAACATCACGGCTGCCATCAACTCCAAGCGAGGGATAGTTAAGCACGGTGATATCGGTGCGACTCGTGTTTTCGCTAACAATAAAAACGTCTGAATGTTTTTATCCTCATCTATCAACCTAACATAGACGGCTCCCGATATACCGCGTTCACTCGCGTCACTAAATCCGTGAATGGACACGTTACCTGAACACGGAAAAATAAATCGAGGTATTACAATTCGAGACAAGAGTGGCAACTCTTGGTTGAATGCCGTCCAAGCGTTTACGATCTCGAGTGGCGGGCGTTGGTCCCAGTCAATGCGCGCGCGCCACAACATTTGCATTAGATGCTTGGCGACCATCGTAATGGGAGATAACCAACCCATTGGATCATAAATCTTGGCGATTTGTGACAGAATGGTTCGCTTGGTGATGTCACCATCGGCCGAACATTGGACACTAAACGAGAACTGGTCAGTCTGAGGATTCCACCGAAGCCCCAGGACCTTCTTTTGGTTGTCGTTCTCCATGGGCGCGAAGGACACTTCCTGCCGCTCACCCTGAATAAGTGGCGCCTTAATCGCAGCGAGTATCGCGGGCGAGTTACTGTGCCACTTACGAAGCTCAAACCCGGCCGACTTACAAATACCGATCAACTCCTTTTGAAGCGCTAAGGCTTGAAACTCATCGTCAGCACCGGAAACAACATCGTCGACAAATACTTGGTCCAACAACACTGTGGACGCAAGTGGAAAAGTGGATTGTTCGTCATAAGCCAATTGCTTAATGACACGAAGGGCTAAATAAGGTGAACAATTAACACCGAAGGTCACCGTTCGTAGGCGATACTCAACAATAGGATCGTCGCGCGAAGCGCGCCATAGAATACGTTGTAAGTCCCTATCAGCCTCGTGCACTAGAATGTTTCTATACATTTGTTTTATGTCGGCAGTAAGCGCGACACGATGAACTCGAAATTTCAATAGGATGTCAACAATATCCTGATGAAGCTTAGGTCCAGTCAGAAGAATGTCGTTCAGACTGGTACCGTTAGAACTCGGTGAATTTGCGTCGAAGACGACACGAATTTTTGTCGTCTCGGACGCCTCTTTGACCACAGCGTGGTGCGGAATGTAGTACTTAAGACTACCTAACTCGGGAGGGTCAGAGCGGTCGTAAACCGGCTCCATGTGATTCAACTCCACATACTCTTGAAGACACGAATGATATTCGTCCTTGAGGCTCGGATTTCGCTCCAAACGTTGCTCCAATTTGAGCAACCGAGCGTTTGCAATCTCCTTTGAGTCACCTAAGGGTTGAGCTTCAGGCTTACGGGGTAAGGCTACTGAATAACGCCCGGTGACGTCACGACAATGTGAACTCTCGAAAATAGATTCGCATAGACGTTCCTCGGGGGTTAGTACCTGCACTTTAGGTACTGACTCCAGTTCCCAGAATTTTTTCAAGTCGCCGTCATTGAATAATGAGCTAAAACAAGCTTGAACTGAGGACGGAGTCGAAGAATCGAACGCTAGCTTTCCCAACAATAAATAGCCAAAAACGCTATTCATAGCTATAGGCGTACCGGGGGGACCGGTAATTACATCATTTAATAAAATGTGAGATAAAACATCTGCACCTAATAACATCTCCACAGGCTGCGGAGTGTGAAAGGAAGGATCCGCCAACTTTAGATTTTTTATATGTGACCATTCCGTATGAGGTAATAAAACACTCGGCATTAGAGGTATAAGTTTCGGCAAAATTAAACAAATAATCTGTATATTCGGGTCCGATGCATTTTTTGGTGAAATACTACACGAAATAATGCCCTTAGGATGTACCGGTTTCTTATCACCAATCCCGAAAATAGGTACGTCGGCAAAGCGTCTCTTTAGACCGAGTCTTTGCGCACACGCGTCAGTCATAAATGAGGCCTGGCTACCAGTATCCACAACGCATCGCACCGTAGATCGCTTCAGTTCACCTACATATACATCGATGAGTGCTGTAGAAAGCAACACCGTACTAGCTCGAACAGAGCGCGCATTGGATGCCGTGCAATCGGAGGATAACGCATGACGCGCGGATGTCATGACGTGCTGGGTACTCGGATCAGGTTTGTCATTTGACTGACTGATAACAACGTTATCTCTAGGAAAATGTATAAGAGTGTGATGTTTCTTTTGACATGAACGACACACACCTTTCGACTTGCAATTTGAAACGTTATGACCTCTGCCTAAACAATTAAAACACGCGTCTTTGCCTTTTAATAATGTATATCTCTCGAAAGGCGATCGACTTAAGAATAACGAACATTTTATCACGGAATGTTCATCTCCACAACACACGCATTGATTGTTTTTATTCTCAAAACTAGACGGACTAGACTGGTTCGCACTCGAGTTCGAACTCGCTGGATTAGCCGTGTTTACCGCGAGAGATCGCTTGACTTCATATCTACTTGTATTTAAAACGCGATTTGAGCATCCGCTCTCATTACGATTACGATTTTGATGATTCTCGTTACTCAGTAATAGTTCACTGGCTATTAATTCTCGGTTTAAAAACTCGATTAATGTGTCGACATTAGGAATGTCAGATACGTTAGGCAAAGATAATTCGAATCGTTGGCGAATAGAATTAGGTATTTTACGTAGTAAAATATGTAACAACAAAAAACTCCACTCTCTCGTAGGAAAGCGCATCGCTTCGAGCGCTTTTATATTTTCTTGGTAAGTATTTAACAGATTACGCAAACTACGGCTATTCTTATCAGAACAAGACTCAATTCCAATAATACGATCAATATGTTTGGTGGCGATCGCTCGTTTGTTCTCATATCGTGATACTAAAATATCTAACGCGATTTGATAGTTCTCATTAATTATGGGTAACGACTTTATTAAATTGAAAGGCTCATCCTTTAATGTAAGCAGTAGGTACCTAAATTTCTCAGCGTCAGTGTAAGCGTCATTGCTGTGAACCATAGATCTAAACAAGTCGTAATACGGAGTCCAGTCGGTGGAATCCCCAGAAAACGATGGAAGTGGTAGTGTGGGCAATTTCTTTATATCACAGCTAGCGTGACTAGGCTGTCTAGGATATAAAGCGGCTCGACTCATGCGCCGACACTCCTCGTCCACATTTTTAATTTCGTCGAGATTACTTAGAATAGCGTAATAGATATCACTAAACTCGTTTCGAATGCGTAATTGTTCCTCTCGATCAAATGTTTTTAAATTTAATAATGACTTTTCAATTTTAGTTTGCAATTTTAGAAACTTTCTTTGAGTGGCCTGAATATCTTTCGCTCGTGCTCTAAATTGATTCTCATCGGTTTTGTAAATATCTAATGTACGTTTTAATTCGTCAAAGATGATTTCTCGCTCGAAAATATCTTGTTCCGCCATTTTGATGGATACGTAATATCGCAATGCAGGAATGGGCAAAGATACAAGACGCTACAACAAAATATGCACAAATACACAACACTATTTGTACAAACACAAAAAATAAACCCAATTGAACGAATTACACTCAAAAATATGCAAGATTAAACGCGATTTTTAGAACGGTGCTCAGCAACTAAGAAACGACGACCCGGCTCGAACGGATCAAAATATGTTTAGTGGAGGACTTATGAGATGGTTCACCTACTTGGGAGGTCCTCCTTTGGGCACCGCTTCTTTCTCTTGGGGGGCGCGTCGTCGATGGAAGCCGCTTCCTCCAGTTTCGCGGCAGCGCGCGCGCTGCGTTAGTTTTGCGGGGCGAGGGTCCACCGACGCGACCTCTCTCCTCCGATATTCGTAGACCACTAGTCCCTGTAGGCTTTATCTCTGTCCCACTCTAACAATAGGTTCCGTCTCATCTCGCATATTGCACACGTTCTAATTACCTATCTATTTAGCCTACAGCGATTCACTATTTATTTTGCATAGATAACAAAATCTTGTTTCGGTACGGAACAGGTAGGTATATAGCTAGGATTAGAACCAACGACCGTCGGGTCAGAATCAGGGTAACTATCCTTTACGCCAAAAGAGCCGTCCAATATCACTACGTAAGTAAGTATAAAACAAAGTCCATCACTGCGTCTGTCTGTCTGTTCGCAATAATCTCAATAGCTACTGAACGGATTATCATGCGGTTTTCACCAATAGCCAGAGTGTTTATGAGGAAGGTTTAGGTGCATAATTCGTTAAGGTTTTGTGTAAATTGGATGAAATATGACGATGATTGTTAAATATGTTCATATTTTATATTCGATGCAACAAACTGATGCAAATTTTGTAGGCACATATGTTCTACCCGTGCGAAGCCGGGGCGGGCTGCTAGTCAATAAATAAATAGGTAGGTATATCAAATAAACTTATTAGTAGTGTTTAACTCTGGTTCACACAACAAGATGGTAGATGACGACGTGATGCGTATGTACTTACAAAACAAACTGATGCTGATTGTAATTTTTAGGGTTCCGTACCCCAAGGGTAATACGGGACTATATTACTGAGACTCCGCTGTCCGTTGTCAAAACCCTTTACCTCCGGTATCAAGTCGAAACTTACACTAAATACTTGTCTACGGTAGATATATTTCGGCTGTGAAAAAATCAAACCTGTAAATTAACGCGATGCGATCAAAAGATATGACTGTTTATGTCGCATATTTTGCGTTTTCAAGAGGGAATAAAACCTATAAGGTACTTCCCGTAGACCTAGAATCATGAAATTTGGCAAGAAGTAGGTCTTGAAATACGTATAAAGGAAAAAAAATTAAAACTGTAAAATGTAAGTTGTAAATATGTAGTTTAATAACAAAAAAAATACTAATACAAACTTATTATTTGCGGCTGGTTCAGTACATATTATATGGATTAAACTGCAAAGTTTAATTTGTTTTTTAACCTAGTTGGTACGGAAGAGAAGTTTACGGAAGCCTCAGTGGGCGAGTCCAACTCGACTTGGCCGGTTTTATTTATCCTCAACTCAATTTTAATAAATATGTGTGGGTACTATTATTAATGTATACAAAATAAATATTTTATCGTATTCATTAATAGTATTAATGTAAATTGAACATTTGTTGCTTTTGTTTTAATCATTTATGCTATGTTATGTGCGAAATAATTTTACGAACAAGTTTTTTTTATATCTAGGTATTTTACGTGAAATAAACTCAGATCATTTCAAATAATAGTAATAGACGATACTTGGTTAGATACTTAATTACAGAAATAAACTACCCTCGCGTCACAAGGAAATGAAATAGTAAGTCTTTGTTGTATTTGCTGTCGGTACATCATACACAGAAGAAGTGTGCATCAATATAATTAATTTCATCAACAACTCTCGTAACTAGAGGTGGGTCGTAATCGGTTTTTCGCGTAACTAGTTATACGTAGTTCCATGATTGCGCGTAAGCAGTTTTAAAAACACTTATTTTAGTAACCGGTTATTTCTACACAGCACACACATAGAGCTACTTCGAAAAACAGTTTTGCACGCGTACTAAAATTGATTCAGATGCTGTTAAATACCACATTACAAAGATAAGAAAGCATCGCATTATTTTGGTAATACATACATACATTATTTTGATTTTATTCACTTTTTTCGTGAATAATGTTATTGGCTAGTTAATCACAGCACATCGCCGCACAAAACTGCGTACGCGTAATCGAATAACCATTTTGCATACATTCGTTTCCTAACTGTATGATTGTAAAACTGTTCTATAGCATACCTACTCTAGTCTGTCGCCTTAACAATAAAAGACGCATGCAATATTACCAAAACACATTTAACAAAAAAAGAGTGTGTGTACTTATGTACATGCGTTAGAAGTTATACTCCTGTGGCGTATGGAAAAAAAATAACTGAAATGCAGTAGTGATTAACGATAAATATTAAAATTAATCGAAAAGATTTTATTTAAATAAAAAAGGTTTTATTAACGTAAAAATATGACGTTAAATATGACATATACAACTTGAACATAGTCATGCACCTAGAACTAACTTCACGGTGTAGAATTTAGGTGTCGGTGTGCGAGCGCATCGTACCACCTAGTACTAACTTCATGATGTTAAATTTAGGTGTCGGTGTGCGCGCGCATCGTAAAAATTCACTCTCATAATTTTTCTCTATCGCGCCAAAAGAAGTATAACTTCAATAAAAAATAAGTTCAAAAACTAAAACTCGCTATGTACAAACTAATCAATATGTATCGTGTATTATACAAACAACTAACTGGTAATAAATATTTTACTGTATTTCATGCCGGCGCCAGACTTAGCTTCACATGTTTAAACACATGTTTGATTGCTAAGTGTGGCACGGGACTTTGGGTATATGTTCAAAGTTTGAACAAAGATTTGCACAGATTTGCACTTTGCCATGCGGTGTCGGTCTTTTTCGACACACCAAAGCGTTCAAAGTTGAATGTGTTCAAATGTTTCCGTAGCTTGCTACACTTGTTCAGTGTTCAGTTGCAAAGAGAATATAAATACTTTCAGTTGCTCGAGCGTTGTTGAGCGGAACGGTTGTGTGCGTGCTACACTGCGTGCGGCTATATAATGGACTGGCGAGCAGCGAGTGCGTTCTAGAATTTGTAGAGCTATTACAGGGGGAACCTGTGTGAAATCGTCGTCCATCTTGTTTGTTGTCTACCAGCACACTGTGGAGAAAAATGTTTGCGAAGCAAGTCGGGCAGGTTACGTCAATATGTGTTCAAATGCTTTGCAAAGTCGTCAAAGATATGTGAAAATCTTTGAAGCTATGTCTGGCGCCCGTATCTTATATATTCATAGTGGTGTTCAGTGGATACCCGTGGTCGTATGTTACTTTGCAGCGTGTATTGTTTTGTTATGGTAGATGACATACGACCACGGCTATCCTCTGAGCACCACTAAGAATATTTATGAAATAAAATAAAATATTTATTACAATTTAGTTGTTTCTATAATACACGATACATATTGATATAGTTTCTACATAGCGATCTCAAATGAGAATATTTTCTTGTTTCATACATTTTAGAGAGTGATTTTTCAGTAGTCGGGTTTTAGTTTTTGAACTTATTTTTTATTTAAAGCATTTTGGGGTTTTTGGATAGATGTATACATGTCAACATACATACACAGCGATCAACAAACACATAACCCTCCCAACTGCTTCTTTGCGACGCCGTGGGGTAAAAAATAGTTTTCTTGACTTCGGCGGAATATATCTCCCCAACGCTACGCCCTACAAAAATATGATGTACTAAACCCTATCTTCATTAAAAAATTAAAATCCCTATTCAACGATATCACACACGATGGGGTGGGATGAGATTTTTTTTTTAGTTCTGGACTTCGTCCCGTCTAGGGGGCGCCACATTCAATTTATTGTGACGTCACATAGCCTATAACAAGCAGACAAATAAGACGCGTCCAATTACACCTCCTTTGTTAAATTATGATAAGTAGTTTAGAAGTTATGAGGGAACAGATGAACATACATACAAATATACATACATACATACCCACATACCGGTCAAAAACATAACCCTCCTTTTTGCTTCACCGTAGTCGGGTAATAAACATTTAATTTTTTATCCATGCGTCAAATTTATACAAGGAGCATTGTTTGTTGCCTACAGGAGTCATCCCATCCATTACTCTTTCAGAAGCAACAGATTTATGTAACACTACAAGTGCCCCGCGGCTTTGCCCGGGTTAAGGACTTAACTTTTTACTAAAACTTTTCTTAAGTAAAACCCTTCTTTCATAAAAACATCTTGTCAAAATCTTGTCTCTTGTCTCGTTTCTCCACACAAACTTTGAACTCCCGGGGGTGAATTTTGGAAAATGCTTTCTTAGCGGATCCCCACGTCATGATAACTATCTGCATGGCAAATTTAAGCGCAATTCGTTAAGTGATTTGAGCTGTGTGTTGATAGATCAGTCAGTGGGTAACGTTTGCCTTTTAATATTTATGCCTCGCCGTGCTAGCGCCAGGTGCTGCGGGGAGCACGCAATGCTTGCGAAAGCGGCACGAGTTCCGGCCATACATCCCCCGGCGAAGAAAGCTATCCCGCCGTTGCCAGTCACGAATTTGAACCCACAGCCTAATCAAGGAATAATGTACACATTAATAGTCACACATACCTATTACATAAAAATGGGTATTCTCCTGTATGTGTCATCATATGACTCTTCAAAGAGTTTTTATGTGCACGTTCATAGTCACACACACATATCTCATGCATATGGTTTTTCACCAGTGTGTGTTCGTATGTGACTATTCAAAGAGTTTTTATGATCACATTCATAGTTACACATATTACATGCATATGGTTTTTCACCAGTGTGTGTTCGTATGTGACTATTCAAAGAGTTTTTATGATCACATTCATAGTTACACATATTACATGCATATGGTTTCTCACCAGTGTGTTCGTATGTGTCGCTTCAAATTGGAATTATTTACACATTTATAGTCACACATAATGACATGCATATAACTTATCAGTCTCATCAGTGTGTGTTCCTATGCCTCTTCAGATTGAAAATACGTGCACATTTATAGTCACACATATCACAAGCATATGGTTTTTTACCTGTATGTGTTTGTATGTGATGCTTCAAATTGGAATAATTTACACATTTATAGTTGCACATATTACATGCATACGGTTTCACAGTCTCACCAGTATGTGTTCCTTTGTGTCTCTTGATATTGGAATAATCTATACATTTGAAGTCACACATATTACATACATATGGTTTCACAGTCTCACCAGTATGTGTTCCTTTGTGTCTCTTCAAATTGGAAATACTTGCACATTTATAGTCACACATGTTACATGCATATGGTTTTTCACCAGTATGTTTTCGTATGTGACACTTTAACATGGAATTATGTGCACATTTATAGTCACACATATTACATGCATATGGTTTTTCACCAGTATGTGTTCGTATGTGATGCTTCAACATGGAATTATGTGCACATTCATAGTTACACATATTACATGCATATGGTTTCACACCAGTGTGTGTTTGTATGTGTCGCTTCAAATTGGAATAATGAACACATTTATAGTCACACATATTACATGCATATGGTTTCTCAGTCTCACCAGTGTGTGTTCCTATGTGTCGCTTCAATTTGGAATTACATGCACTTTTATAGTCACACATATCACATACATATGGTTTTTCACCAGTGTGAGTTCGTATGTGAATTTTCAACTTTGAATATGTTGCACATTTATAGTCACACATATCACATGCATGTGATTTCACAGTCTCACCAGTATGTGTTCCTATGTGAAACTTCAAATTGGAAATGCGTGTACATTTATACTCACACATATCACATGCATAAGGTTTTTCACCACTGTGTGACATCATGTGTCTTTTCAAAGAGTTTTTATGTGCACTTTTATAGTCACATATATCACATGCATATGGTTTCTCAGTCTTACCCGGGTGTGTTCCTACGTGTCTCTTTAAATTGAAAATACGTGTACATTTATACTCACACAGATCACATGCATAAGGTTTTTCACCACCGTGTGACATCATGTGATTTTCAAAGAGTTTTTATGTGCACTTTTATAGTCACATATATCACATGCGTATGTTTTTCACCAGTGTGTTCGTAAGTAAATTTTCAACTTTGAATATGTAGCACATTAATAGTCACACATATCACATGCATATGGTATTACTCTATGTAGTTTCTAAATATCAGTTTTGAGGATATTTCAAGGATGTTTTAAGGATAATAGTATGTATACATATTACATATGTACATACAGCTGTTCTCCAGTGAGTGTTCTCGTGTGTTACCTTAAATGTATGGCCACAAATATTACATAACTTTATGTGGTTTTAAACAAATCTTTGTGCTGTTCAGATGCTTCATCATGTTACTTAGTTAAAAACTGGAATCTGTAGCTAATATATACATTGTATACTATGTATAATATATATTAAATATATGTAATACATATATGTTATATTACCCAGATATAAGTCTTTACAATCTAAATACTTATATAGGTACACATTTAGGCTAATTAGGTATGAGATATGATTAACTTCTTGACTGTAGCATGTATCGTGAATTATTTCTAAAAACAAATTACTAATGTGTTTCTAAAGCAATCACAGTATCAGCTACACCAATCTTAATTATGAATGAAATCTTTATTTTTATTATCAATAAAATATTGAGAACATAATATTGACAAAGTAGGTACTGCATTAGGTATGCATTAATATTCCTAGACAAGAACTTACATATCATATTATTTATTATTGTAATACAACGGTTTAGCTGTAGCTAGGTAGGTAATTACGAGTATGTCGTTTACAAGATCAAATTAGCACACCAAACTGAACTGATACCTTTTCTATGAAGTATATACTCTTATCGATGACTGATCCTGATAGAATATACAGCACGCTATATGTTTCACAATATCTATCTCTCAAAATCTTGTCCTTTCTTCTTCTTATGTTCCACACTCTCCGGAAAACTCTGTCAATGCACAAGTTTCACAATGTATGGCAGCGGCACAATTACACTTGTATATTCCATTTGTCCAGATAAAACCCAAATATTTTTGAATAAAATTTGGCAAATATATGAAGTAGCCTTTTAGATTTGTGCTGGTTGTTTTACCTGCAACATAATATTTACAATCATTTATATGTCACTGAACTATTCCACAAAACGTTTGCTTCCACATTCATCATACGCACCGCCAGGGGTTGGAACTCCTTGCCTGAGTCTGTGTTTACGAAAAGGTACCATCTGGGGTCCTTTAAGTCGCCAGTGATTAGGTATCATCTAGCCAAGTGTGCTACATCGTCGACCACATCGTCACTTAACATCAGGTGAGATAGTGGTCAAACGCTTGACTATAATGATAAAATAATAATAATTAGAGTATAATAATGGTTGTCAACTCGGTGTTTAGGGTTTCCATCAATTCTTCATCATGATGGTGATCATGGATCTCTTATATTATACTTAGTAATATTCAATAGAAAAACACAAAATAAATATCTAATATACCTAATACTAGTCAACGTAGTAAATATAAATATAATATTTGTATTCCCCAAAGCAATAGTTCTATGTACCATAAAAGCTCATATATAAGTGCTATAAATATATATAATCATCTCCCAATAGTTTTTAAATTGTTAGATGGCAATAAGTTTAGGAGAGATCTGAAAGAATGGTTGACATCTCATGTATTTTATAATTTAAAAGAATACTTTGATCTCAAAACTTAAAAGAATATTAGAGTTATTAGCTCACCATAATTATTTGTACCTGTTTAGTAGTATTTTTTATATGTCCATTAAAAGTAGGGAAAAGATTTTTTTAGATTTAGTTACTGTTTAAAATTGCAAATTTTATTTATATTTTTAGGATTGATTTTATTATTATTAGTAGGTACACAATATTGTACGTCCGAAAGGGATAACTGTTGTATCGACATACATTTAAGACCTATGTATCTGAACACAGTGAAACAATAAAGGACTATTCTATTCTAGCTTTGCCCTTGGCTTACCTCGCGATCAAAGAGAATATAAATACTACGTTCGCGATTATAGCACGGTAATTACACACAATACTACTACTTTCACAATACTATAAGAATGACTTATAAATTAAATATCATTATTATTTTCTTTGTTTTTGGCTTTTGCGATAATACCAAAGAGAATATAAATACTACGATAATACCACATACCACCACAATTTCGCCAAATTAAATATAATATAGTATAGTAAATACTACTTTCTCTGTGGTTTATACCACAGAACACTATTACTCACGGGGAGTTTAGACACAATCCAAGAAAGTGAGTTAATAATTTTAATCACAGATCACAAATTACTATAACAAAGAAAATATACACTACTACCTACACTACGCGCTGCGCTGGGCTGCGTTCACGCCATACGCTCGGAGTGCACCCAAACGCTCTAGCCCCGTTCACGACCTCAGAGCGTCGCACTTGGTTGTAGCAACTGTGTCGTCTTTGTGTCGTTCACGACCTCAGTTGTTTCACTCCAGTTGCAACTTTTTAACCATCAAAATCGATGGTTCAAAAACGCTCTGACTTTTGTGACAGTAAATTTGGCGGGAAAAGCCGTAATTTTTTTATAGATTAAGGGGATCGGATCGTCCCGTTAATATAAAATATCTCCTTTCATATGTATTTACTCCGTTTGTATATATTTTAAGTATTTTTAATAAATCAATCAATCAATTTTATTAAATCTAATAATATTCGCTTATAAATTTCTATTTTAAATGCAAAACAAATGCAATGTTTCTAAGCAAGTATAAGTTTTAAGTTCATATTTAATTTATTCTTTCTTTCTTTTGTCGGTTTTTTTCTCTTGTAAATATACTGTACACTGGCCATACTTTTGACACTGGCAGAAAAACGCCAAGCAGCGTTTAAAAGCTATAAGAAGAAGAAGAAGAAGGGGATCGGAAGAAATTTGCATTGTCGAGACCAAGACGTGACATGACGAGATATTAATCGTAAAAACAAACGGAATATAATTAGAAATAGAAAAATATATGAACATCACCTCGAAATTCGAGTCTGCGCAAAATTTCAAAGTCACAATTTGAGTGAAAAACACCCGTGGTCATTCCGGACCTTCGAGCGAGTTGCAACACAACCAAAAAAACCTCCTCCGGAGGACGTGAACGGAGCCCTGGGCTGCGTTCACGACCTACGCTCGGAGTGCAACCATACGCTCTAACCCCGTTCACGACGAGTTAATTATTATTTTGATTGCTATTTTTTGCGGTTACGCCACAGACCTCAGAGTAACAATTTACTTTAGTAATGATTACTCTGAGCCACAGACTAAGTAGAGGATGATGGATTATAATCCATCGTCCTAGGTTTATCGGTATTGCAAAATGGAGTACCGACCCACCGCTACTAAGTGATGCTACCGTAGAGGCATAATCTTTTTTCTGTCTACCACAGACCTGCTACATATTAGGCTTGGGTAACTCCGGACACATCTATGTCTTCGGATATATATCCCTGAGCCTAAGCGGATATATATCCTCCATCCCAGTTGCCAAAACCTTAATATATCCTATTAGCGAGCTAGTGGACTGTATGATAGAAATATAGGTTTTGATAGAGACAAGTAAGTATATTTTTATAAATATTTAATTCTAAGAAAATAGATAAAACGGAACTTGCATCCCCTGGCAACCTGACAGTTAATAATGAAATAAAATAATTATTAATTATGGTACGTACGTACCACGTATGGTATATGGGTAAGGCCGTAAAATTGGCCTCATTGTATTAAGCTCCAGCGTCCAGTAAGAAATAAAATAAAATTTGACATATACCTATAATTTTTCTATTTTCTTAGCTTTGTATAATAGTTTTCCTATAAGGTTAACTATACAAACATTCGCAAAACATATAATTAATAATTATTTATCATAAAAATAACATGTGATCACAACATTTTCAATACAAAATAAAATGTCCCAAACTCGCACCCGCACCTTATGTTACAACTTTGAATATTTGTTGTATTCGTATTTGACCATTTTAAAGTACGTATGGATATAATAATACCTATTCTACAAATTTCAATGTCAGGAAGGATTAGATAATGTTCAAATAATAAAATTCTGGTACGTTAACATCGTGTCCACGGATTTGATGCTTTTATGTCACGTATTTTATGTTACAATATTTTTTACTAAAACTTAGAATTTGAGCAGCAAAGTTTATTTCTATAACATGGCAACACCATAGTCTACTTGTCTATGCTACGTCTTTCACTTATCGGCCTTATTTCTAGGCTGTGAGTTTTGTTTTCGAAGCGGACCGGAGTCATTTTTTTTGGTCATTACATTGATTGCAGCTGAATAAAGGTAAAACTGTATTCATTTATCATACAATATTTATTATTTTGATGAATCTAATGTTTAAGGAATAGCTAGAGGCTGTGTACGTGCTTTTATTCTTGTCGCTTAACCGTTTAAAAGTGAAAATGTTTTGACGCGAGGTTAGCTTTAAGTAACATTTATGTCACATTTTTTATGTAACGTTACATAAAAGTTATGTAAGGCCTTATTCATAGTGAATATTAACTTAAAATTATCAAATGCAAAAAGCAGCTGAGAACCTCAAAAGGCGCAAATATAGTGGTTTAGACAGCTGCTACCTATTTGTGCCTTTTGGGGTTGAGACTTTAGGACCGTGGGGACCGGGTGCACACAGCATTGCAAATGATTGTGCAGAAAGGAGTTATTTATTACATTGGAGACGTGCCTTTACAAAACTTTTATGTTACTTTTAAGTTACCCAGCCACACAATTTTAAGTTACTATATGTCACATGAGGCCAATTTTACGGCCTTACCCACGTATATCATATATATAGTATAGTACATATACAGGACTATCAGGTAGTTAGACAAGTGTACGCTCCCACCTTATATCTGGTGTCTCTCTATTGGGCCGTTTTGTTCTACAAAGCAATTACAATCTTATGGTTAAAGCATACGGATTAAATTGAATTTGTCAAAAACATCTGGGTGCACCATCCATTTTATTACGTCTATGCTTACCACGAATACATACTATATCTATATATATAAAAGAAAGTCGTGTTAGTTACTACACTTATAACTCAAGAATGGCGGGAACAATTTTTATGATTTTTGTATTTTTTGAATTGTCTTTGTCAGGAATAGGATAATAAGTATTAAAAACAATGAATAATTGATCTAAAAAAATTATATAAGAATAAATATTTTCCCAAAATGTTTCTGGGTTTAAAAACTGCCGATTATTTTTGATGTTCAAGTTTATCCCGCCGCATTGTTTTTTGTATAATTATAGCTCCACACGATTAGTGTATTTAGCCAGTGTCAAGTATATAAATTCTTCCCATGTGTGGATAGCATTACAATACTCGGATTATTGCGTTTTTTTTTGTAAAGTTATGGCTTCACACGATTAGTGTATTTAGCCCGTGTCAAATAGTAAGTCAAGTAATAATTCTTCAAGTTTTTGTGAATTCAAGTCATGTAGATTTAAAAAATGTCAAATATTGTTAGTAATGATAATTGTTTGACATATTTATTGATTGTCAAATGAAATGTAAGCTTACATGCAACTTAATTCTTGCCTTCCCAATCCCAATAGTAATCCAATTTTATGCTATAATGAATTAACTAAATCAATAATACAATCGGCAAATGAAACTATTCCCTTAAAGAAGCAAAAACGGTTCTCATTCTCCCCGCCTTGGTGGGACCAAGAGTGTTCTGTAAGTGTGAGAAATCGGAATGAGTCAGAACTGGCTTATAATACAGATATGTCCCTCTGCAACTATTTAGAATATCAGAAAAACGCAGCAAAAACTAGAAAAACACTGTCAACAAAAAAAAGGTTAGGATGGACTAAGTATTGTGAAAGTTTATCACCCGATACTCCCCCTTCCCTCATTTGGAGACAGATACGTAGATTTAGAGGATATTATAATCATAGAAATATTTCATCTAATGACTCTTCATCGTGGTTAGAAGCATTCGCTAACAATCTTGCCCCCCCTTTTGTACACATATCACTTTCCTTCAACATACCCGCTCACATCACCCCTTGTTACTCAGATCCAATAGACATACTCTTTTCGTTTGAAGAACTAGAGTTGGTGCTGGATGGACTGGAGGATTCCTCTCCAGGTTTAGACGGTATCACCTATTCCTTCATAACAAAAGCCACAATAAATACTAAAAAAATCCTTTTATCGTTAATTAATCAGTTTTATGAAAAAGGTTTAATTCCAGACTCATGGAGCTCACAAATTATAATCCCCATTTTGAAACCAGGCAAAAATCCCACTAGCCATAACTCCTATAGACCCATTGCTCTATCATGTGTCTTGGGCAAAATTACTGAGCACCTAGTCAAAAATAGATTAGAGTGGTATGTAGAAAAGCAAGGCATCTTAGCCAATTCTCAATTTGGTTTTCGAAAAAACATGAGTACCATAGATAGTCTAAGTATAATTACAACGGAAATACATGGCGCATTTGAGGACAAGGAATACCTCACAGGGGTCTTCCTTGACATTGAAGCAGCCTATGATAATGTTTGTCTTCCGGTGCTCAGAAACAAAATGTTACAGCTGAGTCTACCTGTGAGGATCGTACGCATTGTTTTTTGTTTCCTTATGCAAAGAACTATCATAATAAAATCCCAGGATGCAAAACTCCCCCCCAAGAATGTATGGAAAGGCCTCCCGCAAGGTTCTGTTCTAAGCCCTCTCCTATATAACATCTACACTTATGACCTAGAGCGTACTGTCAAACCTTTTTGCGAAATCCTTCAATATGCTGACGACTTGGCCATTTATTGTAAAACAAAAACAGCTATTGAAGCAGAAGATCGTCTAAGTAAAGCTCTAGAATACTTGGAAAAATGGTTGTTTGACCATGGACTCTCATTGTCAGCCTCCAAGAGTAGATTCGTAGTCTTTACAAAAAAACGTAACACTCCTATTCTGAACCTAAAAATCCACAATGAAGACATAGCACAGGAAAACTCTGCTAAATTTCTCGGTGTATGGCTTGATACAAGATTAACTGGAGTTCCACATTTTAACTACATTGTTGGTAAATGTGAGAAAAATATTAATATACTGCGTGCTCTATCAGGAGCATGGTGGGGATCACACCCTTTTTGTCAAAAGATATTATATAATGCTATTATCCGCAGCCACTTAGATTATGCCTCATTTTTATTAGAACCTTCCAATAAAGCCGGACTTGATAAGCTTTCAAAAATTCAATCCAAATGCCTACGCATCATTCTGGGTGCAATGAAATCTTCTCCAATTAATGCCATGCAAGTAGAATGTGCGGAACCTCCCCTACACCTCCGTAGACAATTTCTCTCAGATAAATTTACCTTTAAATTACTACAAAACATTAACCATCCACTTAAAAGAAAGCTCGAAAATCTTCACAGAACAACCATATCTCACGGACCTAAACCCTTAGAAAGCCTACCTTGCATCATTCGTAGCTACGTAAAATTCATTCAAATCAATAATCCAGTTGCCCAATTTCCATTAAATCCCCTATTTGCTACGAACTATTTCGCCCTAATTATGCAACCTAAAATTATCCTTAACTTTGGAATAGACAAATCTACTGTAGACCCTTCCTCCAAGCTCTTTAACACCATAAACACACACTGGCATGATTGGCTAACTATCTTTACAGATGCCTCAAAGCTAACAAAGGAGTCTCATGTCGGTGCAGCAGTATGGGTACCTAGATACAAAATTATCCTTGCCCAGAAATGCCCTCCTGAAACATCTGTATTCACAGGAGAAGCTGTTGCCATTCTGGAATCAATTGTGTATATACATGCCCACAGAATTAATAAGGCTCTAATATTAACAGATAGTAAAAGTTGCCTGCAAGCTATTAAAGCCAATCAATTTAAAGCTAAGATAAAGTTCCCAATCATTTTAAAGATAAGAGAAGCTCTTTTTCAATGCCACCAAGATAATCTTAATGTTGTACTAGCCTGGATTCCTGGTCACATGGGAATTTCAGGCAATGAAGCAGCCGATTCTTGCGCAAAACAAGCAGCCACAACTGGTAGCATGGACCATTATAAAAATTACTGTCATGACTTAGCCAACATATGTCAATTAGATCTTCATAAGAATTGGGAGACCCTGTGGCAAAAAACTAGAATCAACAAAGGTAAGCATTATGGTTCCATTCAAAAAAACATACCTCCCAGACCATGGTTCTCCAAGTTAAAAAAACTAGATAAAAAAACCACCTCAATAATTTGTCGCCTGAGGTTGGGTCATGTCTGCTCACCTGTTTTTCTAGCCAAAATTAGAATAAGAGATCATTCAATCTGTGAATGTGGTCTAGAGGAAGGAGATCTAGATCACATATTTTTCAATTGCTTAAAGTTGCGCTATTCTTTATATGATAGTCTACCCCCTGAAATACCCCGTCCTACAAACCTGATTTCCCTACTATCCCTTGTTTCTACCCCTTTCATCTTTATTATTTCTAACTTTATTAAGGTTAACAAAATAAAATTATAAAGTATATACTATATTTTTAAGTACATTATTCCATGAACTATTTATGATGTTTATTATATAACTGTGTTGTTTTGTGTTGTCCTTAAATGTTTCTTTCCAGAACTCAGACAAGTTTAACCGATCAATACCAGCACACCGGGCAAACTCCTACGCTTGTTGTCTACTCTATCCACGTGACATTGGCAAAATTGTGGTAACTCTGCAAAAGCCACCAAAGAAAAGTTGAAGTTGAAGTTGAACTTAAAAATGTTTATATTTCCAAAAACCATTTTACCATTTTTTATTCTATATCCTGGATTGCCATAATATATTAATAAACTTAATATCTCTTTTGTATTCATTTATTACGTTCATAAAAGTCTAAAACAAGTTCATCTAAAAGGTAACATGACATTCATTGTATTCAATCATTCATTGTATTTATATGTTAGGTAGTACGAAGTTCGCCGGGCCAGCTAGTATATGATAATGATCATCTGTGCTAATTAATATAGTCCCAAAGATAATATAATACTAAGTATGCGTGGATGGAGTATTAAGTTCTCTATGCTACGGTCTCTCTGACACATATAATAATCTGTGACACATATAGTAATATGTGAATTAATCTGTGGTCTTTCGTGTTGTACTTGTACTATTAATTATTCTGTGGTTTAACATTAGCTTGCTTACGCATATAATTTTTCCATTTCCCTTAGTTTTGTTGTTATCAGTGCTGTGAAACTACGTTAAATATTAACTGTACCGTCTAGATATAGTTATAAACGTGAACATTGAACAATGGCTGCAGTACAAGGTCCCGGCAAGCAATGGGGCAGGCCGGTCATGCAGCATCAGAATAGCCAAAGCGCCGCTAGCCTTACCTTAAATAGGTCGATAAATTTGTATCCATTGACTAATTACACGTTTGGGACTAAAGAGCCGCTGTTTGAGAAGGATGCGTCGGTGCCGGCGCGCTTCCAGCGGATGAGAGAGGAGTTTACCAAAATTGGTATGAGAAGGTGAGGTTATGTCCGCTTTAGAATATTGATGCGTTAAATTAAGATTATACAGCCCAAAGTCTGCCTTTTACCTACTCCAAAACATTCCCCACATGTTTCGCAGTGAGTTTTTAAATAAATGTAACTAAAATTAGAAGGGAAAGGTCAATTCTTAGTTATGGCTTTTGAAAGTTTAAAGACCATAGTAATGGTTTTAGTCAAAACAAATACATAATGCTAATTTTTCAGACGCATTCTCATCATGCCTGTTATGTCTCGATCTATGGCTAAATCATACAGAGCATGCAATGCTTTGTCTGTATTCTAAAGTGCTCTATGTCCTTTCGTACTATACTGACTGTCCTGGCATAGTTTCAGCAAAATTTGATAGATCTGCTTAGTTGAGCAAATGCATCAATCTAACAGACAGAAAGACAATGTTACATTCTAATTAACTGACTTCACAAAAATCAGGAGATTCACAATTCGTCAGAATCTTTTTTCTATGTATGTTTACCGATTATTCGAAGATGCCTGGACTGATTTGGAAAATTTATATTTTGTTTGAAGTATCTTTCCCAGGTGGCCCCAGTTAAATTTTAACAAAATCGGTCGAGCGGTTTTTAATATATCAACATTTGTATTACGATGCATTTATATACCTCGATGACAAGATAATGGCTACTTGCTACTTTTACTAGCGCGACGATGGAAGTTGGTTCTTTTAGTTTTTTAAATGATCTACCCAGTTCGTTGTAAAAAAAAAAGTTGTAGACTGGTAGAGAAAACACACTCCCGCGCTATGCTGCGTGATTTGGTGCAGTGTGCGAATCGCCTAAGAGTGTGAAGCCATAAGCGTGGCGTGCACCCATCTGGCAAAATAATTTTCACTAAAATGTGT
Organism: Cabera pusaria; assembly: GCA_954871355.1. Classification (NCBI taxonomy): domain Eukaryota; kingdom Metazoa; phylum Arthropoda; class Insecta; order Lepidoptera; family Geometridae; genus Cabera; species Cabera pusaria. The sequence goes on along the minus strand of OX940912.1, from coordinate 7,250,970 downwards.
ATACAGACTTTAATATTGACAACACAAATTAGCAGATAGCTTGCTGTAGCCAAGCTTACCGTCATCATACTACCCGTCTTGCTTACTGCGCACAGATGGTTTGCTTGAAGCATGTTACGGTTTGCTTGAGGGCCAGATGGCGTAATCGGGAGAACAGTTGGCTCTGATGCGAGAGGTACCGAGTTTAAACTGCCAAGCACAAATAGATTTTTGTATCCAAAAATTTATGTGCGCTTTTTACAGTGGCCCTCCAGTGAAGGCAAAACATCGTTAAGAAACCAACAACCCCCGCATAACTGCCCCCCGCTGCCCGGCGGGCACTAACTAGTGTCCGCCTGGCCAGCTACCACCCTCAAGTTAGAAAATCTATTATCTATATCTATTCTAGGCCTAGCGTGCTTACCATCTTGACCGCAACATCACTTACCAACAGGCGAGATAGTGGTCAATTGCTAGCCTATAAGATTTAAAAAAAACTTTTGTAGACTGACAGTTGTTAGTGCGTGGACAGCTGGTGGTCTGCTAGCTGGACATGGAGCTTTCACTTCCGTTTAAGCGGTGTTTTGCGGGAGCGGTGTTGGAGCAGGGTCGTGTTACTGGGCTACCACCTTTAGGATTATGCTAAGGCTCCTAGGAGTAACAACAATATTCCATAACTTTAGTCTTAAATCCATAGCAGGTGGCACATGGACAAGAACAGCTACAGATAGAGAGAAATGGCAACAGTTGGAAGAGGCTTTTGTCAACTAGTGACATACAGACAGGGAGTCAATGCAAAAATTTATAATTAATGAGTGCAAAAATTTAAAAAGTGTTACTTAGAAATTTTATTACAAATTATCATATCATGTAACTAGTTATATATACCAGAGTTTGAAAATATCCAATATTTATTATAAATATCAAAATATCGGATATTTATGATATATATTGGATATATATCAAGTTTGATATATATGTAAATTCTGTATGAAAGCCATATTATTATTGTATTGTATTATTTATGAATACTATTTGTATATGTGTTACATAAACATACTAAAATTATCAAACAAAAAAAACTACTAAATTTTTTTATTAATTTATTTACTAAGGTGCTTACAATCAGACAAATGAAACCACAAAATAAAATCTTCTTTTAGATAAAGCAAAATCAACTAAAAAACATAAAATAGGAAGTAGAAATAGTAAATACAGTAACCAACGCTAAAAATTACTTAATAATATTAATTATTTTAACCATTTTTGTATTGCAATATATTAGAAAAAAACATTGATATATATTGTCGAACCCAGTTTGATATATATCAGATATATGATATATATTGGATACATAATCGAACCCTGCTCCTAGAAGTAACAACAATATTCCATAACCATAGTAATTAATATAATGTTCAACAGATCAGTAGAAGGAGTGCTGCTGGTTCACGAGCATGGTCTCCCGCACGTGTTGCTGCTGCAGCTTGGAACAGCTTTCTTCAAGCTGCCCGGAGGAGAACTTAATCCTGGAGAGGTATGGAAACTGAAAGCTAGTTTCATCAGTGCCTTAAAGTCCATGATGGCTAAAAATAAAACTGGCCAAGTGTGAGTCAGACTTTTATCCCGCACATGGAGGGTCCCGAACGCCATCTAACAAATATCTAACGAACTTCTAACACCAACTAAGTGAACATTAACACATAGGTGTTAGTAATTAATATTATTAATAAGGTAAACAATCGTTCATAGATGGCGCTACAGTAAACACACACACACACACTTTTTTGTATGGAAACCCCCTTTAATTTTTAAATTTGATCTGTTCTTAGTATTGTTGTTATAGCGGCAACAAAAATACATCATCTGTGAAAATTTCAACCGTCTAGCTATCACGGTTCATGAGATACAGCCTGGCGACAGACGGACAGACAGACAGACAGACAGTGGAGTCTCAGTAATCGGGTTCCGTTGGTCCCCTTTGGGTTCAGAACCCTAAAACCTGGCCAAGTCCAAGTTGGACTCGCACTAGTAGGATTCCGTAACACAGTAGAGTATTTTATAACTATAATTTTTCGCCAGCCTCATAGATTTTTTTATTAATAAAAATGTATCACCAAGCTTTTTGCATATTCAGGAAGGTTATGATATGAACTCTGACCACTCACCGATAATTCTATCGATAAGTGAGAACATAATTGAGAAAGAAACAAGCCCATCTTTGGCAAATAAAAACACAGATTGGGAAAGTTTCAAGATAGATTTAGACAATGTAATTGACCTAAAAACTTCATTAAAATGTCCAAATGAAGTAGATATAGATTAAAAAAATTCATAACTGACATTCAACAATGTGCCTTGAAAAATACATCAGAATACAAAAAGGAAATTAGAGGTAATTATTATCCCATAGAAATAAGAGATATGATAGCTAATAAGAGAAGACAGCAACAGCAATGGCATATGACAAGATGTCCAAAAGACAAAATGCTTCTGAACAACTTAACAAAAAAACTTCACAAGACAATACAAGCTTTCAATGACGAATCTATTAACACTTACTTGAGTTATCTGACAAGTGATCGTTCAACCAACTATTCATTGTGGAAAACCACTAAAAACCTTAAAAAACCTACTCTGCAGGTCCCACCTATAAAAGAAATTAACGGGAGTTGGGCCGTCAGCAATGAACAGAAAGCTTCTAGATTTGCACAACACTTAGAGTTGATATTTCAGCCTAATGAGGATATGGACCATGACTTTACACTTACTGAAACATCCCAAGATGATATTGAAATTAAACTTACAACACCAAGAGAAGTTTACAATGAAATCAAAAAGCTTAAAAAGAAAAAGACGCCCGGATATGATTTGATTACAGGTGAATTACTCCAAAATCTTCCTCGAAAAGCGCTAGTTAAACTAACAACACTCATCAATGCGTCATTCAGACTTCAATACGTGCCCGACTTGTGGAAAATAGCTGAAGTTATTATGATCCAGAAGCCTGGTAAACCTCCCAAAGATGCAACATCATATAGACCAATCTCTCTGTTACCAATAATATCGAAGTTATTCGAGAAACTGCTCTTGAAAAGGCTGAAACCCATTATAGAAGAAAGAAAACTTATTCCTGACTACCAGTTTGGATTTAGGGAAAATCACTCCACCATAGACCAGGTTCATCGAATCACCAACATCATAGAAAATGCTCTGGAAGAAAAGAAAGTTTGCACTACCGTCTTCTTGGATGTAGCTCAAGCGTTCGACAAAGTTTGGCATAAAGGTCTTATACACAAACTGACAATTATGCTTCCTAAACAGTTTGCAGATATTCTTGAGTCTTACTTAACACAAAGAATGTTTAGGATAAGACAAGATGACTCATACTCTGAACTAAAGCAGATAAAGGCTGGAGTACCACAGGGCAGTGTTTTAGGTCCGTTCCTGTACGTATTATACACCTGTGATATTCCTCATTTAGAAAATAACACTATCGCAACCTTTGCAGGTCTCACCCAAGAGGAAGCAGTGGAAAAGGTTCAGACAGCAATTAACTCCATAGTTGCATGGACAAAGCAATGGCGAATAAAGCTCAATGAAATTAAATCTGTACACGTAGATTTCACAAATAAGAGACCAAACTACCACCTGGTGTTCATAAATAATCAACCAATACCTTACGATAGCAAAGCAAAATATCTAGGGATGACATTAGACGCAAAGCTAAGTGGAAGCTGCATGTCAAAAAGAAACGTGAAGAATTAGAGCTTCGCTACAAGAATATGCACTGGCTGTTTGGAAAACATTCATCTGTGTCAGTGCATAACAAAATGCTATTATATAAACAGGTCCTTAAGCCAATATGGACTTATGGTGTCCAGCTATGGGGATGCACCAAACAGAGCAACGTACAGATTATACAAAGATTTCAAAACAAAGTACTCAGGAGCATTGTAAAGGCACCCTGGTACATAAGAAATGATGATCTCCATCGGGACCTAAAAGTGGAACACGTTGCTAAAACGATGAAACAATATGCTGAAGCTCACGATCGCAGACTTCACCATCATGTGAACGTCGAGGCTATCCAGCTCCTCGATAACACGGACATAGTTAGAAGACTAAAAAGGGTAAAACCGTTCGAACTACGTTAGTGATATTTTACTAAGTGAGCATAAGTGTAGTGATAGTGAACGCTATATAAAAGAACACAATAACAAAGTGTCTACCCCTTAATAGAGACATTAGGAAAAGTGTTAATGGACACATTCTTAGTAATATTTTAATAGTAAATTAAGTTAAAATCAAATTACTTATAAGCCTAATTATAAGGCTAGATTGTAATAGCAGTGAGACATCTACGTGAAGTAGATGAATCACTACAAAAAAAAATAAAAATTTTTCGCCAGCATAAATAGTGTTTGCATGAAAAACAAAGTTATGTTTTTTATATGTTTAAAATGTGCTAAGAAGTATGATGACATGAGCGGGTCCTATTAGTTTCATCCCTCCAGTATGACCTGTTAGTTTCATCCCACTTCCCATCTAATCGCAAAGATCTTAAAAGGACAGTGATTTACACAGGTGTCGTCGATTAGCATCAAAGAGGTTCGGACCCGTGGAGAATTTCAATTACTATTCGACAAGTATATCTCTCAAAAACTTCTCACTATATCTCGTTCAAACCGGGGGAAACACATTTTATCACTTTAGAAGTGTCAATCTTTCAAACAATCAACTTTGAGGAAAAATGGTTTTAGGATCCTAAATGTCATATATATGTCTAATTCTAATTCTAATTGGTAATGGGGGCGATAAGACCTACACTGACGTCCCGCTTGGGGTGTATTGTGCATTTCCCCCTGCCAGCATTCACCCAAGCCATCCCAGCTCCTTGACGAAGCGGAGCACGGCTTTAGGTTGCTGGCATAACGCTTCCAATGGTGATGGTGATGTTGTATCGGATAGTAAAGATGATGCTGTCAAATGTATGTTGTAATAAAAAAATTTGGTTTATAAAAAATCTAAACGTTACTGGTTGTAACATGAAGGTTATAGAGTATAAAAAGCTAAAAATTAATGTTAGGTAGACAGTATTTATGAATATCGAGCGCCCTTGTTCTACCAAGATCTAAAACTTACCAGGATAAATCAGCGGTGTCATTGAGACTTTTAATCTCGGACCGGGGGACAGGCAAATGATAACACGGTTTGGGATTGTATGACAAATTTTAATACTTCAAAACGTCCCTTACCTCCAGAATGAGATACACATTATTTAGTTAAGGCCGGAATACTATGTCTAAACATTTGACTATAAATACCATTCGGTTTTCGTTACTTTTTAGGTTAATTTATTTTACATTTTACTACTGAAATTTGGTTATTGTCTTTCTTTAATCGTTGTCTCTAATGTCTTTCTTGCATCTTGCGAATATGAAATTAAAGTTTTAAGGGTAATAAAAAGAGTTATAATGAAATTAGCTTATCTGCAGCGTCCGGTGGCGTCTGAGCACACCGTTCAAAATAGACGACGACATCTAGCGTCGCTCAAACAGCTCAAAACTACGACGACATCCAAACGTGGTGCGTCGAACAAACATCTCAAAATAACGACGTCTTCCGGCGTCGTACAAACAGTTGACGACACCCATAGTCGCACAAACAGTAGACGACAGTCGTCCAAACAGTTCAAACAGCTCAAACCGCTCAAACGGCGCCGAAGGCTGTAACCAAAAATCCGATTGTAAAGTATATGTCGCCATGAAGGATGACGCGAAACATTTTAGGTTATCAAAAATTGACTCACCGCAAAATCACGTCGCTAACACATAATAGAACACTATATGCACGCCAATCAGCGTCGCATAAGTGATTTAAAAGATGGATTCTTCTTGTTGAATCCGATTTAAAAATATTACAAAAAGGTTAGCCCTTGTAGGCCCAAGGTGCAAGAAAAGTGACGTCTCCGATCGAGAATTGACAGATGTCAAAGTCATTTTTTTTTTGAAAGATTGTCTATAGGATATTGAATGATCCACAGACCAAGTAATAACTCGATTATTTAAAATCGACTAAAAATGGCTAAATACGAAAATGTTCTAAATTATTTAAAACCAAAAGGTAATTTTGTCAGTCTTAGAAGCTGAAATGTGCTTCCAAACGAAAAATATGTAACGAGTCGAAATACCTCGTTACAGTACATACCTTCCCAAAAAAAAATAAAAGAATGAAACTTCTTTTATTTTTGAGAAGAACTCCCAAAAAATTCCTAACAAAAACTTATTCAAAAAAATTAATAAACAGAAAATATTCCGCCACCAAAATATGAAATTTATTCAAACTAAAAGAAGACACTAATAAAGCATAACATTAAATCAGTTAAGCTTCTAGCCACTGACTAAGTTGCTCTAGAAAAACAAGTTATAAAAACTTTCTTACCAAGTGAAAAACAATGTAAAGGTTTACCAAAACTAATCCATCAATATGACTCAATCCTAAAATCCATCACAAATTAATTATACTCAAGAGTGGATAAGCACCATAGCCTCCATCTACCTATCTGTATTACAAACCAAATAAATATTTCTGAAATATTTAACAAAAGTGTAGATAAGCACCATCGCCTCTATCTTTTATAATCTCAGAACGATTCTAACTAAATTAAAAGGTAATAACAAAGGTTATCCATATTGTAGTACGGTTAAGCATTAGCTGCCGACTATAGATAATTATTCACTGCAAAAGATTCAGTGAACAAGTTTTCAATGAAAAAGTTGAACAACAAAAGTTCAAATTATTCTCATAAAAATAGAGAACCAAAAATAATAAGTAGTGACCGGCTCAACTCTACCGACTTTCCGAACACTAACAAATTAATAAAAGGGTTTGTCAAAAAGACCAAAAATTGTATATTGTGACCGGCTCAACACCACCGACATTCCGTGCACAAAAACAAGTTAACAAAAGTTTGTTGGGAAAACAACAAAGTTGTATTGTGACCGGCTCAACACCACCGACTTTCCGTTCACAATATCTAAAGTTTCCAACGCTTGAACCAAAAATGTCAAAGCGAGGAAAAAATGAAGAGTAAAAAATTACCCAAAAAGGTTAACTGAGACAAAAGCTCAAAAGAGTCAAATCCGAGAGGCAAATCCGGGTAAAAATTATATAGAGCTCTAAGTGTCAAATCCGAGGCTTAGGTCTACAACAAACACAAACTAAATAATCTAAATAATATATAACATGCTTCACAAAGACTGAAACACATTTATATTAAAAATGTATTTACACTATGTGCAGGCTATTTGAAAAGTGGAAAGCTTTTCATAGCAATCTAAAACAATATTTATACTAGAAAAGTGGAAAACTTCTCAAAGTATCTAAAAGAAAGTTGAGTACTTGAAAAGTGAAAAGCTTTTCAAAGTAACCAAAATAATAAAATATACAAAAATATACATAAGATCTTTTGATGCCAAGAAAATTTCTAAAAGAAAATATAATCGTCAGATGTAGCTTTTAAAGTTGGGTAAAAGTTTAAGAGTAGGATAAAAGTATCAAAAATAGAATAAAATTATCGAAAATAGACCTAAGTTAGGTTTAGTAAATTTAAAGTTGTATTTGAATAAAGTGTTGGTTTCCTTTCAGATAATCATCTTTCATCCTGCACGTCCTCTTCCATACATCAAATCTCATACTTCCACAATCAACGTGCCTCCCAAAACAGAATACCAAAACAAAGTTAAATAAAAGTTAAATCCAAAAATGAAAATTTTAATATTTAATTATATCTTTAACATGGTAACGTCCAGTACTTGTTTTATTAAATTCCTTTAGTACATAAACGTTAGGAGAAATTCTCTCTACAATTTCACATTTAATAAATTTAGGTGCTAATTTAGCCGAAAAATATGCAGGTGCGTTTGACTGTACAAAACTTCTACGCCAAACTACATCACCGACATCAAAAGAAATGACTTTTCTTCCCCTATTATAATAAAGAGCATTACGCTTATAAGCTTTCAAAAGATAAGCTTGAACTTTAACAAAAACTTCACTAAGTGAATTTAAAGAGTGAGCATAAGTATCTCTAGTACCAAGCTCAAGTTGATCTAAGTTATCAAAAGAGTTACTAAAACGGTGCAAAGATGCATCAAAAATAAGTTCTCTACCGAACATCAAAAAGTTAGGAGTGTACTCTGTAGCAAGATTTACACTACTATTTAAAGCTAATTGGACATGAGGCAAAAACCTTGACCAAGTTCGATGATCATTTTTAACAAAACAAGAAATACATGTTTCTATTGTCTTATTATATCTTTCTACTGGATTATTCTGTGGAGTGTATAGTGCATTATAAAATATTTTAGTTATGTTGAAATTTTTTAAGAAATCTACAAAATACTTAGATATAAATTGGGGTCCGTTGTCGGCCACTAAGATTTTAGGTACACCAAATTTAAGAAATATTTCTTTTTCAAAGATTTTACAAATTACTTTAGAAGTAGCATTTATCATTGGAAATATCCAACAATATTTAGTAAAAACATCTACAAATGAAAGAATGAATCTATGTCCAGAATAAGATTTAGGTAAAATCCCAATAATATCAACGGATAACATTACCATGGGTTGATCAACTTTCTTAGGGTTAACCATCTTACCAGCAGGAGCAGAAGTTGAATGTTTATAAGCTTTACAAATGTCGCAAGAAGAAATATATTTTTGAACGTCTCCGAACATTCCTTTCCAATAATAATGTTGTTTTATTTTCAAAGTGTCCAGAATTAATATCATCATGATTAGAACGAATAGTATCTAAAACATGTTCTTTAGGTATTACAATTTTCCAATTTAAACGACTATTAGGGTCAAATTTATTTTTACAGTAACGATACAAAGTATTATCTTCTACTCGAAGGTTTTTCATTCTAGAAGGGTATTTTTGACAATTTATAAAGACTTTTCTATACCAAGGGTCTTCTATATCTTCATCTGGTGAGACAATATTTATAGCGGAAACTAATATTGAAGTTATATTGATTCTAGATAAAGCGTCAGGAACTTGATGTAAAGATCCTTTTTTATGAACAATATCAAAAGTAAATTGAGAAATACGTGCAGCCCATCGAGCTAAGCGTCCACTAGGGTTATTAAGTTTTAAAAGCCACTTAAGACTAGCATGATCTGTCACGACTGTGAATTTCATTCCTTCGACATAAGGTCTAAAATGTTCAATTGAATCTAAAACTGCCAAAAGTTCACGTTCAGTGGTACTATAATTTCTTTCACATTTATTTAAAGATCTTGAATAATAAGCAATTGGATGTTGTTCATTATTTTCGTCTTCTTGACTCAGAACACTACCAATTCCTACAGAACTAGCATCGCAATGTAAAAAGAAAGGTTTTTCAAAATCAGGACACTGTAAAACAGGTGTAGTTATTAAGGCATTTTTTAAATTAATAAAGGCTTCTTCAGCTTCTTCATTCCAAACAAAAGTATGTTTTATCTTTTTACTTCCGGAAGTTAATTTAGTTAAAGGGGAGGCAATATCAGCGAATTTACAAATGAAACGTCGATAATATGAACATAATCCTAAAAAGCTTCTAAGTTGTTTTACGGACTCTGGTCGTGGAAAGTTTTCTATAATTTCTAATTTAGATGGATCAGTATGTAGGCCTTGACTGTCTACAATATAACCGAGATAACGGAGTCTTTCTTTGCAAAATTCACATTTTTTAAGATTTACTGTTAAGCCTGAGTTTTTAAGTATTTCATGGACTTTTTTAAGGTACTCTATATGATTTTGAAAATTATCATTTACTAAAATCAAATCATCTAAATATTTAAACAGGACATTGTCAAATTCAGGTCCAAAGAGTTTATCAACCAAGCGTTGTAACTCTGCCGGTGCGTTGGTGATTCCAAAAGGCATCCGAACAAAATGGTACAAGTTTTTTCCAGGAACTACAAAAGCAGTCTTTTCACGAGAGGACTCTTCAAGTTTAATTTGCAGAAATGCTTTAGAAAGATCTATGGTAGATATGAATTTAGCCCCACGAAGGCTGTCTAATATCCTAGAAGGGTACGGCAAAGGATAAGAATCTTTAACAGTTATTGAATTTAATCGTCTCGAATCTAAACATAATCTGGTTCCACCATCTTTTTTATCGACGGCTAATACAGGGGAACACCAAAGAGATTTTGAAGGTTCTATAATTCCTTCCTTTAATAAAACTTCTACTTCATCATAAAGTTCTTTTTGTTTAGCAGGACTCAACGGCCAATATCTACTTTTAAAAGGTTCGCCAGTAATGTTAATTTTATGTTCCACAAGGGTGGTAAGGCCTAAACCTTTTTTCTCATAAGAAATATCTTCAAACAAAGCAATGGTTTCATCTAATTGTTGTTTCTCAGAAGGAGTTAAATGAACTGTAGAAGTAACAGCGTTCACTTGAATTTTATTATTGTGAACATATTCAATATTTTTCCACAAGTCTTTAGCTAAGTTAAATTTCAACCAAAAATCAAATCCCAATATAATAGGTGGATCAAAAGAGGGTATTATTAAAAATTCTACAAATTTACAAACATTGTCAACGGTAACCGGTAATCGCATAGAACCGATAACTTTTCTTGATGAACCGTCAGCAGTACAAGCGGAGGCATCAATAGGTTTAATTTGAAGTCCTAGTTTAGAAAAATGCAAGTGTTGGTTATTACCTAAAACACAGCTATTTGAACCACTATCTAGCAATCCAGAAAAAGTTTCATTATAAATGGTAAATTTTAAAAATGGTCTAGTATCATTTTGTTTAGTAAAAAGTATAGGAGCTGCTTTATGAACAGAAAAAAATGTTTTTAAATAGTCAAGCCATTCTGAAAATTCTCTCTTACACGTATCATCATCAGGTTTATAATTGGGTATCGGAGCACCTGAAGTTTTTTTAAAAACTTGGGCCCGATGCCTTACAAGTTTTTTGAATTATTATTATTTTTAATATTGTCAGAATGACAAGTATCACAGTTCTTTGTCAAAACGCCTCGTTTATGACATTTAAAGCACACAGGTCCAAGAATCTCTGTACACTCTTTATAAGTGTGGTCAGTCGACTTACACTTCAAACAAGAAAGTTTGGTTTCAACCGCATGAAAGTTTTGTTTAATTTCCTTTACAGGTTTTCGGTTAACTAAAATCTCTAATTCCTTACTAATTCGGATAAACTGTTCAATAGTGTCTATTGATTTTCCAAATAAAAACGGTGTGTAAATAGGTAACATGTTGTGTTTAATTATAGTTATCAAAACATTCTCAAAAGTTGGATTAGCTAATCTGCTAGACATATCTAAAATCTCAGTAATGAAATCAGGAAGTGACTCATTACTCCGTTGTTTGCGAGTTCTCATTTCATACTCCAAATGATAATCAAATTCAGGTTTGTCGAATCTGTTCAACAATTCAGTTTTAAGTGTTGTCCACGAAGAAACCCTAATTCGAATACTACGGAACCATTTCGATGCTGTTCCAGTGAGCAGATCAGAAAAAGAACCGACTAAAAAGTTTTCATCAAAGTTTTTATACAAAAAATATTCCTCAACCGAAGTGATAAAGTCTCTAACACAAGTTTTCCCATCAAAAGATATCTTACTACGCTTCAAATCAGGAAGTTTATTTGTTGAAGGCAAATGCTTTTTCAATTGTTCATTGAGTTGAACATTCATCGAGTTAAACGAAGGTAAAGGTGTAAAATTATGCAAGCTACTATGACCAAGGTTAGGTAAGAAAGGGTCAACAGCCTCTGTTGTATTCTGCATAACTAAATTATCCAACGCCGGATTAGAAATAACATCCCTAGAAGTACCAGGTAAATTCTCTTCCAACAAGGGTGGAAATTGAACCTGTTTGTCAGTCATGATGAATAATCAAAAATATTAAAGAAACAAAGACAAACAACCAACTAAAAATTCAAAGAATAGTTAAAACTCATCAAAGTTTATAAGATTTTTTGTTAAAAACCGGTTTTAGTTATTATGTTTTAAAGTTTATGTTAATATTTAATAATGTTCAAAAGTATTTAAAGAAATTTGAATGTACAAAGAAACATTCAAATTGTGAAGTATGTAAGATGCAAAAAAGATTCACAATTTATCTCAATTTTCAAGATTATTAACAACGGCTAAGGTTATATCTATTTGTGAAAAGTAAAATCAATAAACTGGTTAATAATTATGTTAATAAGCTAGTATTTTCTAATATGAATGTAGTTTAATGCTTCTCAACAGTAAACAAACGTTATAACTTTATATAAGACAAAGTTATATCAATTCAAACAAAAACTTAGCACTTTCAATGTGGTCAAGGTCAGTTCCTTACAAAATGTAAACAACACATATCTCAAATGTTATTATATAGTAAGTACACACTTAGATTAGTCTATCCAGTATATAAGACATATAAAGAACATTGTATGTTAATTAGTTTTGTTAAAATACAAAAAAAGTTGTAAACAAAGTTACAATTCTGTTTTCAAAGTACAAAAACTGTAAAAATGCTAAAAAAATAACACAAAAATTGCACTAAATTGTGACAAGAAAAACAAAAATAAGATGCAAGAAAGATTATATATGTGGAGGTAACTCCGGTCCCTGTTCGGGCGCCAATTGTAATAAAAAAATTTGGTTTATAAAAAATCTAAACGTTACTGGTTGTAACATGAAGGTTATAGAGTATAAAAAGCTAAAAATTAATGTTAGGTAGACAGTATTTATGAATATCGAGCGCCCTTGTTCTACCAAGATCTAAAACTTACCAGGATAAATCAGCGGTGTCATTGAGACTTTTAATCTCGGACCGGGGGACAGGCAAATGATAACACGGTTTGGGATTGTATGACAAATTTTAATACTTCAAAACGTCCCTTACCTCCAGAATGAGATACACATTATTTAGTTAAGGCCGGAATACTATGTCTAAACATTTGACTATAAATACCATTCGGTTTTCGTTACTTTTTAGGTTAATTTATTTTACATTTTACTACTGAAATTTGGTTATTGTCTTTCTTTAATCGTTGTCTCTAATGTCTTTCTTGCATCTTGCGAATATGAAATTAAAGTTTTAAGGGTAATAAAAAGAGTTATAATGAAATTAGCTTATCTGCAGCGTCCGGTGGCGTCTGAGCACACCGTTCAAAATAGACGACGACATCTAGCGTCGCTCAAACAGCTCAAAACTACGACGACATCCAAACGTGGTGCGTCGAACAAACATCTCAAAATAACGACGTCTTCCGGCGTCGTACAAACAGTTGACGACACCCATAGTCGCACAAACAGTAGACGACAGTCGTCCAAACAGTTCAAACAGCTCAAACCGCTCAAACGGCGCCGAAGGCTGTAACCAAAAATCCGATTGTAAAGTATATGTCGCCATGAAGGATGACGCGAAACATTTTAGGTTATCAAAAATTGACTCACCGCAAAATCACGTCGCTAACACATAATAGAACACTATATGCACGCCAATCAGCGTCGCATAAGTGATTTAAAAGATGGATTCTTCTTGTTGAATCCGATTTAAAAATATTACAAAAAGGTTAGCCCTTGTAGGCCCAAGGTGCAAGAAAAGTGACGTCTCCGATCGAGAATTGACAGATGTCAAAGTCATTTTTTTTTTGAAAGATTGTCTATAGGATATTGAATGATCCACAGACCAAGTAATAACTCGATTATTTAAAATCGACTAAAAATGGCTAAATACGAAAATGTTCTAAATTATTTAAAACCAAAAGGTAATTTTGTCAGTCTTAGAAGCTGAAATGTGCTTCCAAACGAAAAATATGTAACGAGTCGAAATACCTCGTTACAATGTGTGTATGCCTGCTTGTTTGTGAACTTGGATGTAGTGATAGTGCTAAAGCAGATGGTGATGATGATGATGATTGTAAATGTTGTTGCTGCTGCGACTGGTACTCTGCATCCGGGTCACGCTCATGCAACCCAGCTGTGGTTCGTATTTCGTTTAAGACGGGACAATGAATTATCACGTGTTCCACGGTTTCATCTTCTGACATGCATCCTCGACAAAGAGGACTGTCTGTGGCTCCAATTTTATAATATACATATTTATGTCATATCAATGTCAGACCTTGATAGACCCTGCACATATAGGTTAGATAGAAAAAAATATAATAATGGGGAGCTCCTCATACGGGGTACGGAACCCTAAAAATTATAATAATGTTAATCAAGTGTACTTAAATTATTTTCCAGGATGAGATTGACGGTCTGAAGAGACTACTGACAGAGACTCTCGGCAGACAAGATGGTATCAAGCAAGACTGGCTCATTGAAGATACTATAGGTATAGTAGTTTTTTTTTATGCTATAAGGTAACAGGACAAGCACGACGCTCGCCTGATGGTAAGCGAATGAACATGGATTTTTCTATAGATAGATTTATGAGCGCTTTTCACAGTGGCCTTACGGTGAAGGAAAAACATCGTTAAGAAACCCCAACCCCTACATGATGGTAGGACACTTTCAAATGTCCGCCTGACCAGCTACCACCCTCAAGTTAGAAAATCTGTCGCCAAACATCTAATGAGTTCCGGCAGCTATCCTTGAGAGCCAGTTCCCATTCTAGGCCTAGTTTATTTACCATCTTCGACTGCATCATCACTTACCAACAGGTGAGATAGTGGTCAAACGCTAGCCTATAAGATATAGAAAAAAAAATAACAGGCGCAGTGCAGTGACATGTATAATTTTGGCTATCCTGAATGTTGCATGCCGCTGTATTTGTAATAGGTAGACATCATCCCTTACCATCAGGCGAGCGTCGTGCTTATCCTGTTTTCAAATATCATAAAATAATATAAGATTGTTTACAAAATGAAAAAAACTGATTTCACTGGCCGCGATAGGCAAAGTAGCCAGTAGTTATAAGCATGTCATCTAAGTATACAAATTTGCTTATATTGTTTATCTCTATTGATTGATAATTGTCAGATCTCTATAAAATTTGAATGGGACCAAACGGGAGGCATAATCTCTCAAACAAAAAAGACGTGTGGCACTCGGGGACTGCCGCAGTAAAGCTATTGCATAGCATTTTTTTATTTATGCAGTATTTTTTTCTTTGATATTAATTCAAGTTACACTTTTTGAGTGTGGTTACCGATAAGAAAACAATTTTTTTTCTTTTATTAAATAAATGAGAAGTTATAAATAAAATATCTAACTGAAATATTTAACTGTAATATTTAACCGAAACACTCAACCGAAATATTCAACCAAAACATTCAACATGAATATCTAACTGATGAATGTTTTGGTTGAATATGTGTTCAAATCGCGAAAGTTTAAAGTTTACAAATGAGAAGTTAATATTGTTCAACATATTTTTATTATCTTACAATACATGTAGGTTATTCAGGAATATTTATCATTGAAACTATAGGTTTATGCTAACTGAAATAAGAAACATAAGTTTGAGACTTGATATTTTCTAAATATCTGGAAAATACCGCGTCAATGGTGATCCCATATTTTGTTGTGGATTCTTGTGGATCATTATTTATTTTCAAATTAATAATAATAAAATGTATGTATATAGAGTACTCACTCATTTTCTTTCACTATTTTTTTCGTGACTTTCTTCATTAATAAATGCACTTTGTTTATTCATATTTACAGATAGAGACAGAGTACAGATATTCACTGTTGTACATAGATGATAAATACCTATACACACCTATCTGTGTCACGGCTACATGTATGAAGGCAGTGAGTGTTTAACAAGGAGGAATCATGTAAAGTTCCGAGGACTTGTTCACCCTTGACATACAAGAAAAAATCAAAATTAGCCGGTCCGAGGGGTATATAAGTGGTTAGGGTAGCTCCCCTCCATGTGAAGTGGGGATGAAATCCGATAGATGGCGTTGCTCACCGCTAACACACGCAAGTGTTTCATTTTATCAAGTTTTACCATTAAATTGAATGATGTGTGAAACCAAAGACGACCTTATCTCTACTACGCTAAGGCTTAAAAAAGGAGGTTCATTGGGATGTTAGGTTTTATTTTCGTTACGGAATTTCTGGATTCGGTCTCCACGCTCAAGGCCCGCAATAGAAGCTATGCAATAGCTTAAAAAAGAATTTTTCAAATCGGTTTATATTTCACGGAGTTCTGTGGTAACAAAACGAGAAAAAATACAGTGGAATTGAGAACCTCCTCCTTTTTGTGAAGTCAGTTAAAAATATAAACAATATATGTTCCAAAATGCACACTAACGTATAAATTCCTATAATTTCAGGCAATTGGTGGCGTCCTAACTTCGAGCCCCCACAATATCCGTACATTCCTCCTCACATAACAAAACCAAAAGAGCACAAGCGCCTTTTCCTAGTACAACTACAAGACAAAGCTCTATTTGCAGTGCCAAAGAACTACAAATTGGTTGCAGCACCATTGTTTGAACTCTATGACAATGCTCAAGGATATGGGCCTATCATATCATCGCTGTCTCAAAGTCTGTGTCGATTCCATTTTGTTTACATGTAAGATGTAATAGATATTATTTTTATACTTAGTTATAGCTGACAAATAACTGTACCCTTAGTACGAGTTTTCATCGTAAACACTTTTGACAGATCTCACATAGTTTTCGACTTATTCTGGCTCCCTGATTGGTCTAAATTTAGTTATGTGTACTAGCACTAGAGGCGCTGTACTATTTTTCAAACTAAATTTGCTCGAGATACAATATCGAATTTGGTGTGAAAACTCATACTAATGGTACTGTTCTCAATATTTTATCTGTATAGAGTCCTAATTCTGTAACGTAACAAGCAAAAAGCTTATGTATATGTATATATATGTCTTTTTATATTATATAAGCAAGTGTTTGACCACTATCTCACCTGATGTTAAGTGATGATGTGAACCACGATGTAGCACGCTTACCTAGCAAATATCTGTTTATCGCGATTTAGAGACCCCTGGATTGTCTTAACAGGAAACACAGACTCTGGCAGGGAATTCCATTCCTTCGCTGTGCATTTGATAAATGTTGATGCAAAGCGCTTTGTGCGACAGAATGTAATATCTATCATGTATCGATTGTGTATATCTGTGCGTTTGGTAGTATTATAGTAAAAGAAAAAAAAAGTTTAACTAAAGCAATGCAAATGCCAAGTCTTTGGCGCAATGACTACAAGAACAAAATTTGAGAGCTCTGTTGTTGTAAAGGACAGCGACTATCTAGTGTCTGGCTGGCGAGCTACCACCCTCACGTTAGAAATCTGTCGGCAAACATCTAATGTGTTCCGGCAGCTATCCTTGAGAGCCAGTTCCCATTCTAGGCCTAGCGTGCCACCATCCTCGACCACATCATCACTTACCAACAGGTGAGATAGTGGTCAAATGCTAATCTATAACATATATTACAAGAATTAACGCTGTCAATATCAGATGAGAGATGTGAGGCGCTTGCTATATAAGGGTTTGCTAGCTTACAGAATTGGGATTCAGGCTCGATACAAATATTTAGTTTCTACTACTGTATTTTGATCGGCAAATATCGATCAAAAGTGGATTTTATTCTTCAGAATTTGATGACAGTGGTATTTTTTTTATACTACTTTAATGTCTCTTTCACGACTCTCGAGTAAAGTGTTGAATAGCTACTTGTCTATTCGTGTTAATTGGCTAGTAAAATATTATAAAAAAACATCAAAAACACCGTGGCACTTAGGTCTTTGGGTATACCGGGGAAAACTTACGCATAACCCCCCCAACTAACCAAAAAATTTTGTCGGGCCATCCACCAAACAGATTAACCAACCCCGTTGATTAACCAGAGATTAACTTACTCGACATTTTACTTGTAGACGGTGAAAGAAGATCTTAAAAAATTACAGATATTGTATTAATTTTAATTAGAATTAAGTACCTTTGACTAAAGTGTGGTGAAACATTACAGCTGTTTTATTTGTACCTCAAGAAAGAAGACTGTTATTTAGTTTAAAGTAGTTTTAAGTTAGTTTAAAGTAGTTTTAAGGTGAGGTATTAGAATGAGATAAAGCGGGCAGTGTGGCGTGTTGTAAAATTGCTGTTCAACGTGCCCGTTTTGAAATTAAATTGAAATCTATTATATAAAACACGAAACATGTTTCTACCTAATGTCTGTTATAGACTTTGGAACCATGGAACCGATGTGCCCTAAACCAGTTCCATTGGAAAAGCAAAAATGCGAAGATGATTTTAGACCACAAAATGCATTAGGCACATTCGGTCACATTTCTTTATTTAGCGTAGTACGCCGGGTTTCCACTAAATAAATTATAAGACTGTAACCGAACTAAACCAAAAATGAGTGGGTTCTGTAGAATTAAACGAGAAATGTTTTCATGTAAAATGTATGGGCTATGTTAGAAATTTTACTATGAAATAATTTGTTTAAGGTTTCATTTTAGCCTGTTTTCAGGAGTTTATTGGATTGAAAAGAGTACATTCTATTGTATAACGAATAAGTGCATCTTTAGGTGTATTGTATATTTTTAAAGACTGTTATTTAATTATAAAATTATATAAAATATGCGGGGCAGTCCTTGGGGACTGTCGATAGAGGTGAAAACTAAGTAACTTGGGAATTGTATCGTCGAGATACAGTGTTCATATAGCTCATGGGAAGCATGCGATGACGCGAGTTGGATGGAGTTGGATGGCCAAATCCGAAACTTTGACGAATAGCAAAAAATGCTCGAAAGAGTTTCGGGCCTGATTTAGATGAAAACTAAAACTGCATCATTAGATTTTTGTAAATCAATATTCCTAGCCAGGAATTTAACCCGTTGATTTTGAAAAAAAAAACACCTGTATCATTGCACCATTTGATAGTGTCGCTAATAAGGAACGAATTATGGGAACTAACGACATATGGCGTACTTAGAGAAAACGTTAGATTTTATTAAACTTCATATTTCAGACAATATCTTTACTAATCATACCTACTTACCATATGTACCTTGTGCAAAATTATGTGCACAACCCGCAGCGCAGTCTTCTTCACAACATCATGTTCTAATATCAAATCCAGCTATGTATTGACAACAATTACCGCCATCATTTTGAACAAGTAATAAGTTAACACTTTGACTGCGGCACGTTTTCGCATATTATTTTTTTTTTTAAATTATTTTTTGTAATTTTCTTTCGTAGCTGTGGCATCAAATCAAAACTAAAATCCAACAGCAGAACGTCACACGCACCCCTTGTAAAAAGATTTATTAAAAAAAAAATGTATGATATATATTTTTTTAATTTTACTTCCGATACCAAAAATCAAAAAACGCACGGTGTGTGATTTCAGCAGCGAACGGTTTAATGGGTAGGTAACGTAAGAAAAATACCACGCTGAGATGACGATACGCTGTAAAATTTGTCAGATAGCCTTAACAGGAAACAGTGAAACCATCTAGCTATACATATATATATATATATATATATATATACATATATAGGTCAATGGATAAAACGCCCCAAATATTATAAAATTGTGATAATACCATTGGTAAGTAACATATTTTGTTATTATTAATATTATTAATTAATTAGTAGTGTAGAACGCCCTCCAGCTAGGTGGAGCGATGATATACGCAAGCTGGCTGCCAGCGGTTGGAAACAAGGAGCTGAAGATCGAGCTCAGTGGCGTGCCATAGGGGAGGCCTATGTCCAGCTGTGGACAGAGATAGTCTTAGGCTCTACTTTTCCAGTCACTGCCCACCGCTTTGCGTATGTCGTCGCTCCACCTAGTCACAAGACATCCTACGTTACGTTTGCCCATTCGCGGTCTCCACTCTAGAACCAGTCTACCCCAACGGTTATCAGTCCTGCGGCAGATATGACCAGCCCACTGACACTTCAGTTTACTAATCCGTTGAGCTATGTCGATAACTTTAGTTCTCTGGCGAATCACTTCGTTCCGAATTCGATCCCGCAGAGAAATACCGAGCATAGCTCTCTCTATAGCTCGCTGAGCGACTTTAAACTGGTGGACCAGTCGAACTGTGAGTGTCCACGTCTCGGCTCCGTATGTCATTACATGTAGGACGCACTGATTAAAGACTTGTCTTTAGACACTGCGGTATAGGCGACTAGAAGACTCGACGAGTTTTCCGAATGCTGCCCAGCCCAGCTGAATTCTTCTCTGGATTTCCTTCTCGAAGTTGTGTTTGGCTAGTTGGAGCGTCTGCCCTAGGTTAACATACTTAGTGACAACTTCGAGTGGAATTCCATCTACGGCAATCGGTTCCGGAACAACGTGCTCGTTGTACATGACTTTGGTTTTATCCAAATCCATCTGGAGACCGATGCGACGAGATTGACGAGAAGAATCAGCTAGGCCATTCAACATCTTTTGTAGGTCCTCCAGCGTCTCTGCCATGATGACGATGTCATCTGCGAATCGTAAGTGAGAGATGTACTTGCCGTTGATGTTATTGCCAGAATCTTTCCAGTCCAACGTCTTAAACATATCCTCCAATGCGTTAGTGACCAGTTTCGGGGATATGACGTCCCCCTGTCTCACTCCTCGACGCAGGTCGACATGTTTAGATCGCTGGTTCTGTACTTGTACAGTCATCGTTGCGGCATTATACAGACATCTCATCACTTGGATATATCGCCAGTAGACTTGGCAACGCTGCAAGGACTCCAGAACGGACCAAGTTTCGATTGAGTTGAAGGCCTTCTCATAGTTCACAAACGCTAAGCACAGGGGCCGATTGTACTCTTCGGTCTTCTGTATAATCTGCCGCACCGTGCGGATGTGGTCTATGGTGCCGGGACCGCTTCGAAACCCGGCCTGTTCCGGAGGTTGGAACTCGTCGAGTATCCGCGCAAGACGGTTCGTGATGACCCTTGAAAACAGCTTGTAGACATGGCTCAGAAGCGAAATCGGGCGGTAGATTTTCAAGAGGGTTTTGTCTCCTTTTTTGAAAAACAGAACCACCATGCTTCTGTTCCATGCCTGTGGAGTTCTCCCAGTGAAAAGAACGGAATTAAAAAGCCGTTGAACTGCTGGAGCTCCCCCGGCTTTTAAAAGCTCGGTTCTGATTCCGTCTTCTCCTGGGGCTTTCCCAATTTTGAGCTGTTTAAGGGCCATCACGATCTCGTCTCGACTAATTTCGGGCAGATCTTCTGTGAAGTGGCGGGTTAAGGTGGCTCTAGAATCTTCAGTGTCGGGTACGGGCCTTGAAACATGCGATGCGTAGAGCTTGCCGTAGAAGACTTTAACTTCCGACAGAATCTCCGACTTGGATGCGACTAGTCCAGTTGACGTTGTCAGCTTTGTGAGATGGCTTCTACCCAGAGGCTGCGTGAACGAACACCTTCGACCCCCGATTCTGCTCGATTGATTTTTTTATCAAGAGCGTGTTAGAGGATCGGAGGTCGCCTCGCACCAGCTTCTTTATGGTTTTGTTGCGCACCTGGTTAGTTGACAAAGCTGACAAAGGGTCTGTTCGTCTATCTTCCATTAGTCGAAGTGTTTCTGTTGAAAGTTTGGAATTTCTGTCCGTACGCTTGCTCTCGCAAAACTTCATCCCTTCATCCCTGAGGATTTCCACCACTTCTTCGAGTTTCTTGCCTACGTCATCTGTGGTTTCCAAAGCAGCGAATCGATTCTCCAATTTTAATTGGAATGTTTGGGAACCAACAACGGTTTGGAGTAGGTTCGGTCGGAGCGTGGACTTCATCAAAGTCAATATCCAGGGAGCCTCGTACAAGTCTGTAATCTTCCTTCCAGTATTAAACCTAGTGATCACTGAGACGTCTCAGAATATGCGCCGTTTGTCCGTAATTATAAAGTCTATCTCGTTTTTAGTCACAGCGTCGGGGCTGTGCCACGTCCACTTCCCTTGGGGCTGTTTCTTGATGAACTCGTAAGAAAAGCCCCTCTCTTTCTGACGAGCATTTGCCTCCTGTGATTTCTACTCCCAAATCCGTATGGTCCTATTGTCGATTCTCTGCAAGTCTCTGTATTCCCACTTTGGCGTTAAAGTCTCCCATGACAACGTTGTAGTGAGCCTTGGAGGTGGTGTGTAAACCTCTGGAGATATCTTCATACATGCTCTCCACCTCATCATCCAAGTGTGTCGAGGTCGGTGCGTAGACCTGGATAACCTTGAGGCTGTACCTCTCGATTAACTTAAGTATGAGGTACGTTACCCTGGTCGACACACTGGAGATTTCTACAACGTTGTCGATGAGAACGTTGTTGACTAGAAACCCGACGCCGCCTTGGGATGGCTGATCTCCTTCTCTGTAGTACATAAGATGGCCCGGTTCTAAGGTTATGGTGTCTTCTCCCAGTCTTAGGACTTCGCATAACCCCAGGATGTTCCATCTTATGTGTTTCGGCTCTTCCTCCTGCAGTGCCAGATGATCGTCCAGTCGAATCGTGCGTCTATTGTTGGTTGCGAGGGTCAGTTTGTTTTGGCGGCCTACCGTAGCCCGGGGATTCTTAGCACCCCCAGCCCTGCAGTTACCGTGACCGCCGCCTAGGTCAGGAATTACAGGGCGGCCGGGAACTGGGGGCCGCGGCATATTCCTTTCATACTTCTTGAATCCCTTGAGAGGGATATGCCCTAATCGCCACTCTGGCCAGGCTGAATGGCGATCGCAGGACGTAGCTTCTCGCACCGGTGACGCTGCTGCCCGTCACCTGCCTGAATAAAATTTAGCTACGCCATACATATGAAATGGTTATACCGCCATTTGTCGGTCGCCAGAGCCCCGTCTGTTGGTCAGCAGGATGCACCACGAGTAGGTGAGGTTGGCTGGGAGCACCGAGGTCGTATTTGTGCTGCCTTACATCCTTGTGCTCCCTTACATCCCCATCTTTAAGGCTCTGATAATGATGTTTATATTATTAAAGATTATTGACTTGTATGAGTGCATATACTATGCATATGCAAACATAAACTAAACTTTAAATTGCATATAAAAACTAATGTTATATAAAGTATGATATATAAGTATTAACATATAGTTATAAAATCTATGTAATCAACAGTTTACCAAAGAGTTTTTAATATTATTAATTTTTGTTATGTACCTATAAATTTATTGTACTAAATGATTATGTAATAAGAAGAAACGTGGGTGCGAGGAATTTAATAAAAAATGGGTATTTTAAAGAAACTCTTGCCGTCGCGAAGTGCCCTAACAACCAACGAGAGTGCGATAGGGACAACTGCAACTTAGCCCGCTTATCCCTCCGCCCCCCCCAACCAACTTTGGACCTAGAGCCCCACTTCAGGCCGATCTCTAAGAATATAGAGATCATGAGGTCAGACCTCCGCTCGCTGCAGGCAAGTACTCGAAAGAGCCGGCACTGGGGATCTTCTTGCGTATACCACCCACATTTTGAGCGAAGCTATTGATAATCACGGCGAAGCACTAGCCGTTTCTCTAGATATATCGAAGGCCTTTGATCGTGTGTGGCACAAAGGCCTCCTTGGCAAGCTTCCTTCTTACGGTCTGCCTGCTGGTCTGTGTAATTGGATTTCCGACTTCCTGGGGGAACGGTCGTTACGTGTAGTCCTTGATGGAGTATCGTCCGACTTATTGGCAATTAATGCCGGCGTACCTCAGGGGTCTGTCCTCTCAGCCACATTATTTTTACTACATATCAACGATCTTCTTTGGGCACGCTGATGACAGTACTGTTGCTGTAAGATACATGTCCAGTGCGCGTGCCAGCAGAGACGAAATATTAAGTCAGAAAAGATGGTTGAACAACTTAACCTTAAGTTGGAAAAAAGTTCCGAGTGGGGTGACGCTAACCTGGTTAAATTTAACGCCAATAAAACACAAGCTTGTTTATTCTCCGCAAAGAAGAGCCAATTTCCTTTTCTACCCACATTTCGTAATATGGTTGTACCGATCGGCGACCATCTTGAACTTTTAGGTATCACGCTTTCGTCGAATTTGAACTTCGGTTCCTACATTGAGTCCAAATCCAAAGCCAAAGTTGCATCTAAAAAGTTGGAAAAAAGTTTGAAAAAAAATAATCTAAAAAATATAACCTGGCATTGTTCAAATCGAGAGTGAATAGGTATTTACTGAGCAAGCGTGCTACATCTTCGGCTACATCGTCACTTACCATCAGGTGAGATTGTACTCAAATGCTTGCTTAGTCGTAAATTTAAAAAAAAAAACCTCCAGTGCCGACCATCGAGACTGTACTGGCGGTGGAGGAGGTCAAACAAGTGCTGGCCTCTATACAGAAGGGAGATCTGCACACCCCGGGCCGGTCACTCCCAGTTCCAACCGAACAGTCTCAGACAGAATCGGCTGAAACGAGGCCCACCTACGCCAAAATAGCTTCCAAGCCTCCCTCATCCAGTCTCAAGCCAAATCACACCCTTATTTTCTCCTCGACAGACCCTCGGGCCACCTGAAACTAGGTGTAGTGTCAGTTTATCTGGTCGGGAAAGAAGACAGCCATACTTGGATCGTATGAAAGTAGCGAGCGGGAAACTGCCGACTGGAGTCACTGGTGGGGCAGCAGAACGGAGAACGCCAGAGGAGAAGCCTACAACACCCTCCTTAACGAGATAGAATTGCAGATCCTCAACACGGGAGATATTGCAACCTTCGAGGAGTACAGGGGAGACAAGCTTTATACAAGCTGTGTAGACGCCACTACTTGTAACTCGTCACTGCTATATAAGGTCGAAAACTGGACAGTAAATCGAGATCTAACCACGTCAGACCACAATGCCATTACCTTCGATCTACGTCTGAATGGGCGCCTGCAGTCGCTAAAGCCCATCACGACAAGAAGGTACAACACCAACAAGGCAAAGTGGAAGGATTTCAAGACGCTTTTCAGGACAAATCTAGCAGAAAACAACATAACCCCTGACTCCATAGAGAATATTACGTCCGAAAGGGATCTGGAAGACATGATCGACGCCTACACGGATATCATCCACAAGACCTGCGATGAATTGATCCCTAAATCGGCGCAAGGAGGGAAACATCACTACCCCCGTGGTGGTGTAAAGAGCTCGATGACCTCAAAAAAGACACTCTTCGTAAAGAGACGTATCAAAAACGCTGCTCCATCACGACTGAAAGCGGTCATAAAAGAATAGCAAGACGCGCGAGTGACCTACGCTGTGAGAGCCAATGAAGTCGAGACTAGGAGTTGGATGGAGTTTTGCACAACACAAGACGGGGAAATCCTGTGGGATGGGATATACAGAGTCATCAGGGAAACGGCCAGAAAACAAGAAGACATGCTACTTCGAGGTGCCGATAGACAGACACTAAACCCTGTCCAGTCGGCGAATCTTTTGGCGGAAACGTTCTATCCTGACGACTGTATCAACTGACAGCCCACACCACACGCTAATTCGAGGACTGACCCCCAGATAAGCCACCTGAGGAGTTCGAAGGCCTATCGGACGTCGATCCGCCATTCAAGTGGGCAGAATTGGAATTAGTGTTGAGATCATTAAATTCAAAGAAAGCCCCGGGAACGGACGGATTGACTGCCGATATATGCACAAAGGCCATCCACAGTGAAAGGGAGGTGTTTATGACGATAGCGAACAAATGTCTATCGCTCGCACACTTCCCCACACTGTGGAAAATCGCACAGTGGTGATCCTCAGGAAACCGGGAAAGGAGGACTATACCCATCCAAAGTCCTACCGACCGATAGGTTTGCTTTCAGTCCTCGGAAAAATCTTTGAAAACCTCCTGATATATAGACTGCAATGGCACATACTACCCACTCTTAGTCCAAAACGATATGGTTTCATGCCACAACGCGGGAACCTTGCCGCTAGACCTGAGAATCCAGGAAGCCGCAAGTCTATATATGGCGAAAAAAGTCTTGTCTGCAGACTACATTCCACCAGGAAGGGAACTGGAGCAAAATGTGAGTTTCCTAGATCAACCTCACCCCTCGACACTCGAAACAACTGAGTACGAGCTCCTAGAGGACATGAACCAGGGAACCTTGAACTCCCACCAAATTACCGATCCACAAATCTACACGGACGGTAGCAAAATCGAGGGAAAAGTTGGCGCAGCCCTCACATGGTAGGAGGAAGGCAGGAATCATGTTTCTCAACCTTCAGTCTGGACCCCTCATGAACAGTATTCTAGTCAGAACTTTATGCACTCTTCTGGGCGGTACAATCGGCGAAATCCAGCAAGGCCAAAACAGTCAACATCCTGAGCGACTCAAGATCGTCGCTTGACTTGCTGGCAAACCCAAGATTGACCCATCCCCTGACAAAAACGATCAAAGAGTACATAAGCGGAATGAAAGCAAAGGGGAGACAAGTACGGCTATTCTGGCTGAGAGCGCATGTAGGTACCGCGGGTAACGAACGAGAGAGCCGATGAGCTAGCCAAATCCACGGCCCTGCATGCTACTTCAACCTTGGACTATAGCAAGATCCCGTTATCCTACGTCAAGAGAAAGATCAGAGAAGAGACGGTACGCAGATGGCAAGATAGGTACGACTCCTCTAGCACGGGTGGGGTCACCAAACTGTTCCTACCGGATGTCAACAAGGCATACCGAATAGTTAGAACAACAAAGTTGACACCCACCCAAGTGCAAGTCTTGACGGGGCATGGAGGGATAGCCGAATATCTGCACAGGTTCAGGTTATTGAAAAGCCCAGGTTGCAAATGCGATCCCAACATTAGCGAAACAATATGGCACGTAGTTTTGGAATGTCCACGCTTTCTGGCTGCAAGATATGAATTGGAGACGCAGATAGACTGAAACGTCTTGAAAGAAAATCTGTCAAGAATCATTGCAGACCCGGGAAGCAGGACCTACTTCTTCAACTATGCTTAAAATAGTATTCAAATTGCAGCAAGAAGACACCGCACTTTGACAGCCACACGACCCACACCAAACACCATCCCACCCACCATCATCACCATCACCAACAACCCACCTGATGAACGGCGGCCCCTCAACATCGAACCCCATTACACCAGTTATTGGAGTTATTAGTGCAACGTAAACGCAAAGAACCGCGTCGCAATTTCCCCCGGACTAGCAAATCTGCTCAATGGAAGCACCATAAAGACCACCATCAAATGGAAAAGGTACAAAGAGCTGGCATTAACAACAATAGCCGAATGCCAATGTCGATTAGTGCGATCACATAACAAAGCGATCGTACTAATCGACAAAGACACTAAAACACCTTTTTCTCTGGCAATCGCGGTGCTCTCAAAGTTTGGACAGGCAAACAACGAAGAAGTTCTGACACCTCGCATCATCAGTGTAGACGCGGTGGTAATCGAGTACGAGAGAGGGGAATTGGGGGATCACATCGGGTGCATAAAAGCCTCAGCACATCACCACATTGTTGCTTACGAGGACAGAAGCGAAGACCTGAGTTATTTCAAAGCACCCACCTCCTCTATTAATCCAAACACCAGTGGAAACCTCCATTTGTTCTCGATTGCACAAACAGGGTCAAAACGTCTTTAAGAAAAAGTCGAAGCAGAAAAAACCAACGCGAGAAGGAGAGCAGACCGGGGCGTAGCAGCTGGCCAAGCGGGACGCAAAAAGGCTCTCATGGACATTGTCAGTGCAGTTGTTCAAGGAACAAGAGACAAAGTCTCCAGGATAGCGGAACGACAAGCAGCCGCTGTTCGAGACTTCACATCACCTGGCTCAGAACCCAAAAGGATGAAACATCCCAAAAGAACGAAAGCAGACAAAGGGAAGTCAGCCCGCCAAGCTTCATACTAGCAACGAAACCAACGGACCACGCGATCAACGCATTCCACGAATTCCTGGCAATTGAAAAAGAAACGAGAGATGTTAACCTGAAAACTTGCAAAACATCCTGCAAGCACATCATTGGGAAAACGAGGGGTTGCTGAACGTGCAACCCGCGGAGGCGGAGGCAGCCATATAAGACAATGATAAATCCCAAGTCATCGAGGGAAAAAAAAATTAAATGAAATCAAGACAGTATATGACCGCGGGTCGATTCGTTCCCCTGAACGAAAGGGAAACACAGCGGACGGGTAAATCAACTTTCCTGACACCCCCTAACGATCCTCTTGTCGTAACAGCCCGGTACAGACCAGCACAAAGATAATGCTGCAGAAGAAAATCCTCACACGATCACACGATCCTGAAGTGGAACGCGAGCTCTGGACGATGCCAAACGTCACCTGGATCAATGGGGTACCTGGATGCGGCAAAACATCATGGATTGTTGACAAATTCGACGCTGACAAAGACATCATAATCACCACAACAACCGAGGCAGCCGAGCCTACCTTACCTGCGAGGTCAGGTAGCGTAAGGCATAGGCGATGGAGTCAAATCCAAAGTTCGCACTTTGTATCCATACTCCATCGCCTATACCATGGCCTCCGTACTAGCCAACCGTTTCATGGAGCGGAGTGAAAAGTGTCTGCATATAGATGAAGCTCACATGAACCACTTCGGGGCTATAGTAATGGCAGCACGTTTGTTGAGGGCGGAGGAAGTGGTCATCGTGGGAGATGTCAACCAGCTGCCTTATATCGACAGAGAGAACCTCTTTGACATAAGATATAGCAATCCCGGTATACTGGTATCCATCAGCCAGGAGATGTTTTGCACGCACCGAAGCCCCATGGATGTGGCATACGCTCTGAACGAAGTATACCCAGGAATGTATTCCTCAAGATCCTGTTTTCGTTCCCTGAAGCTGAAAAGGTATACAGGTGCAAATATACCAACTGACCTTCCGCAAACCCTATTCGCACTTACACAGGAGGAAAATGCCTCCCTAATCAGCAAAGGATACGGGTCCTGAACGGGGTCCTGCACCTTAACTGTACACGAAGCTCAGGGACTGACATATGAATTACGAATCGGTGATCATAGTCCAGACGAGGTAAAGATCAACAAAACTCCGAAACAGCGTCCCCCATGCTGTGGTGGCCGTGTCGCGACACACAGCTAGCTGCACTTACAACACGGACGACAGCTCGGATGCCATGGGCAGGTTCGTGCGGCAGCCGATTGAAGCCAGTGAGCTGCACATAATCGACCATAACCTGAAAATGGCCATAAGGCACAAAGACGAAGAGGTCGTGGAATCTTTAGTCTGTGGCAGAAACGTCAGGACCTAACAGTTAATAAGTACATTGTATTGATAACAAATGTTGGTGTTAGAAGGTCGTTAGATGGCGTTGTAGTTAATAAGCATGGTTGGTATTGACACGGTAATATATTATACTTATATATTATTATACTGCGGTTCGGAACCCTCCGTGTGCGAGACAAAAGTCTGACTCGAACTTGGCCAGTTTTATTTAATTTGTACATGCATATATATTCAGGATGGATTATTGAAATGGGATCGTAAGAGCAGGCATCTTATAGTTTTCCGGCAGCATACAGCCCTTGAAAGTAAAAGTATTCTCAACCTAGCGTGTTCACCATCTTCGACCACATCATCGCTTACCACCAGGCGAGATAGTGGTCAAACGCTAGCCTTTAAGATATAAAAATAAACTAGCCAAGTGCAAGTCGGACTCGCACATGTCCTTACCTACATTTTACGGAAACCCTATCCGATTAAACAAAATATACCGGAAATAAATTTCTTGTATGCCTTTAATTTTTAATTTCGTTTTTAGGGTTCCGTACCCAAAGGGTAAAACGGAACCCTATTACTAAGACTACGCTGTCCGTCTGTCTGTCTGTCTGTATGTCCGTCTGTCTGTCTGTCTGTCTGTATGTCCGTCTGTCACCAGGCTGTATCTCATAAACCATAATAGTGAGACAGTTGAAATTTTCACAGATTATGTATTTCTGTTGCCGCTATAACAACAAATACTAAAAACAAAATAAATTTAAAAATTAAAGGGGGTCCCCATACAAAAACGTGTATTTTGTATAGCGCCATCTGGTCAAGGTGTCATCTGCGTGTTAACAACCTCAGAGTAACTATTACTCATAGACATATACTACTAGACGGAACATCTCGAACTGGCATTGTCGAATACTGCGAGTAAGCTGGCTGGCATATTCTCGCTCACACGTAGCTCGGCACTCGAAACAACAGCACGTGCTTATGTTAAAAATTGCGTATCCGGATTGCCATCGTGTGTCCTCAGATACTGCAAAAACCAGTCAGGAAAAACAAACTGAGACGACGGAGTCACTTTTCACAATTAAGTTCAGATTTTCGAATTAAAACCCGCATACATAAACGTTAATTTGTAATGACACTTCACGACGCGACGCCATGTTTGCTGGCGCCATGTTCGTATATTATGTAAACAGATGTGACATTATAGCGCGAAATGAAATTGCCTATTTTTAAATTTTGAAGAAAATAGTTTGACATGTGTGTATATACTGTATAATTATGTCTGTGGTATCTTAGCTCTCAACCCAAGTGACTGGACCGGATTTTAATTTAGTTTTGTTTATTTTTTTTATTCATACTATTCTATGAAACCGACATAAAAAGAAGTAGGTTCTCAATTCGACTGTGTTTTTTGAATGTGTGTTACGTTACCGCATAACTCTGTAATTTATTAACCGATTTGGAAATATCTTTTTTATTTGAATGCGTATTAAGTACTTACGGATTGGTGCCATTTTATATAATATATCTATATCGTATTCTATCCTTTTCTCTTAATAAAAATACATTGGACGTTGTCGGTAAGGACGGTAAGGCGATATGTGTTTAATCTATAATTAGTCACAACCGGCGGCGGCAACCACTCCCCCGTGCCCCCGCGTGAATGATAGGGTGGGGTGGGCATCAATGAACCACCTAAAGTTTGAAGAGGTGTAACTCACTTATTTTAATACTTTTACTAAAACAGAGCTTTACAAATTGTAAGAAAAATATCTAGAAATTCTTTGGCATAACAGAATTTAGCTTAACTTGATTGGTTTCTAAGATATAAATGTTATTTTTTTAAAATGGAAAGTGGTTCATTATGTACCACCCGGGGTACAATTTGAACCTAGGGGTGGTACTATTTGAACTTAATGGTACTCATTGAATCATAGTTTAAATTTCTTAGTTAATACGCAAATATATAAGAATACTACATTTCTAGTCTTTCGATATCTTTTTGCTATTTATAATAAATGGCAACACAACAGTTTCTTACTATTTTTTTCTATTAATACAATAATCAGTCACGATATTTTAAATATCTAGGTACTAATTTCACCAGTCTTGCGCTTAAAGCTCGAAATATATATTATTTAATATCTTAAATTTAAACGTGATATGTCCACAGGAAATTTTATAATTTCTTGTCGACGGCTTGAACCTTGAATTTTGGGCGATGGCAAAATATATTTAATGTCTTGTTAAAGCCTGATACAGCGGGGCTAAATAGCCCCGCGAGGTTCAACAAACTGCTGAAGAGCCTTACTTTTCAGTTTGAAGTATTTTACAAAGTAGTCATAATCTTCATCTTCATCTAATATCTCTAAAATTTGGCCAATGTAATAAATGGTCTCAGTTTTCGATTTAAATTCAACGATGACATATTCTTCCTCACGAGGTAGCCTTTCCAAAGGACTGAAATGGTTACTTAGTACGATTTCTTCATCTTCTTCATCGCTAATAAATATTTCACCACCGGAAGAAGAACCACTACATTTGAATTCGCCATCTTCATCATCCGAGGAAAGTATTACTTCAAGCTTTTTAGTGTTTGTCTTTTTTTCAAATAGGTTTAGTTTAACTTTTTTTTATAGACACCTTTGCTTTTTCCTTGTCTTTTTTAATCTTCTTTTCAGCTATTGCTTCCTTTTCTGGAGTGTGTGTGGCTATGAGACTTCTTCCAGGTTGTCTGCGTCGGTTTTTATTCCGAGGTCCCGCTTTTAATGGTGGTCGGAACATTTCTGGTGTAATCAATTGTTTAGAGGTGCTAGGTTCGACAACTGAAGGAATATTTTGTTTTAGTGGAGTCGTTACTTTTGGTTTTTCTGATTCTTGATAGTTGTTGGTTCTGATTTCAGGAGTTTGTGCTAGATTATATATATATAGTCATTGATTATTGACGGAGAGCCAATTATTAAATTTTGACACTCATGAGTAGTATTTGGTGGTGTAACAATTTTAGAGCTTCTTGGGTTATCAACTTGTAATTTTATGGTATTCTCAGCACCTTCATCCGAGCTGGATATCTCATCTTCTGCATCTGTTTTATCCTGATCGTCTATATTTGTAGCTGGTATTGGTCTATCTGTGACACTACTAGGCAAGAAGTCTATTTCAGTAAAAATAGAGTCATCGTATGGGAAAATACCGGTTTTTTTAAACGCAGCCGTGATATTACTAGGTGTCATAGCTTTTAAATAAGATTGACCCACACACTGTGCAATTTCATATATAGTAAATGGTTTACCAGGATTTGCTAAGAGCCATGAGTAGACTGCCGCATTGTAAAATGTCTTAAAGGGTCCATTGAGTCCAACGTCTAATGGCTGCAACTTGGCTGTTGTGTGTGGGTGCAATGTTAAAATCGATACACCAGACGACTTTGCCAATTCAACTGCCTCCAGGGAAAGGTGACTCTCATGGTTGTCCATAATCAATAGCACCGGATTTAATTTCGACGCAGATGAATGTTTAATGAAATGTTTCATGACTTCAACAAAAAGTTCGCCATTCATCCACCCTGATGGATTGGCTAGCCCTAATGAACCTGGGGGAGCACCATGAAGCATGTGTGGTTTGTAATGCTTTCTTGGAAAGACAAGTGCTGGTGGTAAAGCCTGTCCTAGAGCGTTTACGATGCAACAAGTTGTTACAAGTACACCACGTTCGCCACTTGTAACTTTCGAAACGGCTTGTCCTTTTCGAGCCAATACTTTTTGAGGACGTTGCACTGTAGTAGTTGCAGTTTCGTCAAGATTAAATATTCTAGTGCCATTTCCAAAATCGGGATGACGACTCATTACGTCCCGCAGATTGTTAAAATATCGAGTCACGTTTTCTCTGTTAAAGGCGCTCGCCCTTGCTATACTGCACGGTTCTGGTTTTCGTACTGATATTTCAGGGTGCCTCTTTCTAAACCCTCGTAACCAATCTTTTCCTGCAGTCTTCTCTTTTTCCCATGTAGTAGGCACTTGAACGTTATTCATTTTAGCCATTACGTATGCAAGTTGGCGACATTGTTTTGTTGTCAAGCCATAAAATTTGTCGGCACAGTCAATAATATACTGCTTAAGACTTAGCTCCTGTTCTATTGTAAAAACTTTCTGTGTACTATAGTTTGCCTCTAAATCAGTAGACGTATTTATCAAATATTTTTTCACATACCTCCTCAACGTTGGATATGGTATATTGTGTTCCTTTGCTGACTTTCTTAAAGATCCGCCAGCCAGATGGAATTTTATGACTTTTTGCATTTGTTCTTTTGTATGCTTTCCCTTTTTTCGAGCCTCTCTTCCTAATGTGTTTCTTCCCATTCTGAAATATCGACTTAAATTAGTTTAGGCACCTAGATGAAAAGGTAAGTTGATTGAGACTACACATCGAAATAAATAAAAAATATGCATAGGTACTTGATAAACCAGGTGTGGTACTCTTTAAACCGCGGTTCATTGAGTACCAAATCGAAGCGGTTCAAATTGTACCACCCTTACCCAAAAAGTTTTCAGGTTATCTAGAAACTTGTCGAAACATGTTTCGTTAATGACCATTTTTCTATTAGAATGGCAATAAAACGGTTCATGGGACTACATAAATCATATTTTAATATATGTTATAGTAAATGACTGAGAAAACAAAGAACTCACCTGTTTTTTTTTACTTTTAAGCACTAAAATCACAGAAACAACGATGTCACGTGCGCTCACGTGAGTTGTCGGTAATGAAGTGTAGACTGGTGTGGAAGGGAGCGCAATCAAATACGCACATTTCCCTCTCGTTCATACAACGCTGTGACTTCGCGTTGCTAAATTAGAGGTCTGATTCATTTAGTACCCTTGGCTCAATGAGTGCCAACCCACCCTAACCGTTTGACAAAATTTATTTGCTCGGGATGACAACTCTTTGTTTTACCCACAGACCTGCTATATATTAAACTCGATCGCGTACACCGGCCCTCATGAGAACGACCTTGAACGGAGTTTGTCCCTTTCTTTTGTATGGACAACTTACATATATATCATGTATATAGTATAGAACATATATAGGACTATCAGGTTGTTAGAAAAGGAAACACTCCCACCCTGGTGTTTCTCAATTAGGCCGTTTTGTTCTACAAAGCAATTACAACCTTATCGTTAAAGCATACGGATTAAATTGAATTTGATAAAACATCTGCAGTGTACCATCATATTTAATACGTCTATGGTTTTACCTCAATGCTATTACTACTCTCAAAGTCAAAGTCAAAGTCAAAGCATTTATTCAGTATATGGGCAAATTAAAAATTTGCACTTACACTCGTGAAATTACATTAAATAGATCATATTCAATAAAAAATATTATAGATATAACAGAAACATAACTTATTGCTTTGAATTTACAAAAAAAACCAAAGGTATTGAGCCATTCAACTTTCATCTAGACGTCGAACGTCACACTTAAAACACATGTTTAAATAACTCTAGTGACTCTAGTAATAGTTACTCTGAGATCAACAACCGAACAACAACTTTGCGTTCGTTAGATGGCGTTAAAGTAAACAAGCACACGGTTCACAACTCTGTCATAGAAAAGATAATAATAATACTACGTAACTCTGTTATGTTTCGTATTGTACTGTGTTTACGGGCATTAATATTTTTGCCCTCCCCTCCCTACGTGTGTGAGACGCAAGTCTGACTCGCACTTGGCCAGTTTTATTAGAATACGTCGTATTATCCGTGTTTTCAGCCAATGAAAAACTGCTACAATATTATTAGAATACGAAGGTAAGTTTCGCCACTTTCTACAAGGCTAGCTCGATAAGAAAACAAAGCCGGTCACGAAACTAGAGGGAACTAGGTATATTATATTTTCTGTGCTAGAGGACCCCGATTCGAGTCCAGACAAGATGATCATTTTTACGTTTTTTACAAGTTCCTTCTTTTATTATTGGGAGCCGAAGAATTGCCAAAAAACACGATTTACAAAAAACATAACACCGAGCAAAGCATGGTGATACAGGTACCTACTGTCTAATAAAATAAATATTCATTACGAATTACGACATTTACGAATTTAAATGAAAAATATCTCGATGACCCAGCTTTGCTTGGTATTATATATATATTTTGTTATTGTTAAATCGAGTGTTTTTGCATTTTTTTTTGCTCCTAATAGTAGTTGTACTCACAAAAGAAAGAAAAGAACTTGATAAAAAATGGGAAGTTAGTCACCTTATCTGGACTCGAACCAGGGACCTCCAAAGCGTCGTCCTATCGATCTTCCACCGAGCTATCATAACGTCTTAAAATACGCCGAAATTACCCTTTGTATTCTAATGATATTGTAGCAGTTTTTCAATGCCTAAAAACACGGATGAAATGACGTTTTCTAAAAAAAATAGATCGATTTATTGCCCCCGAAACCCGCTGCATACTAAATATCATGTAAATAGTTGGAGCCGTTTCCGAGATCCCGATTATATACATATATAAACAAGGTTTTCTCGTTTAAAGGTTATTACCTACAATATTATAGATGTTTCGTGAAAATGTTGATGAAATTATTGTGGTGACGCTACATTCGCTAAACTACCTTCGAAAAGTACCTAAATAACAATAATTTGTTGCTCCTGCTTGCCGCTTGCTTGGGTAGCGGGGGGAGTAACGTAACATCACGCAGCGAGCCATAGCCGCGCGTATTCGCGCGAGCGTCGTCATGCTGTCCGGATGCGCTTCGAAACCCTGCCTATAAGTTAGCAATTTGCTACTTGAAATTTCTGGTTTAATAATAGAAACTTTGTAGTATTTAGGTGATATTATTTGCGTAACTAACTACGTAAGTTAGTTAACTGTGCAATTTGCATAAATATAAATAATCGGTACCTACTAGTTAAATAAATACCGTCTTCTTATTAAAAATGCCGTGACCACCTTCTAGCTTCATCATCAGACCCTAGATCTAGGTGTAAAGTTCTCCTTATGACGAATCAATCGAGCCCAATCTCGGTGGGTTTATGTTGTTTTATCGCAGAGATGCCGTGGCCAATCAATCGAGCCCAAACTCGGTGGGTGTATGTTGTTTTATCACAGAGATGCCATGGCCACCTTCCGTCTCCATCATCAGACCAGCTCCATGGTACCATATCATTGTTGTCACCGAAGATTCATAAGTTCACCAAATTTGAGTCCAATCGGATATCGAGGAGTGGGTCTCTACTTTAGCTTCCAAGATTCCACCTGAACATACATAGTGACATACATACATACATACATTGCAAGTTAAATAAAAGCTTGTAATAAAATGTATTTAAGTAGGGCTCCCATACAACGGACATGTTTTTTTTGCCGTTTTTATAGATATTGGTACGGAACCTTTCGTGCGCGAGTCCGACTCGCACTTGGCCGGTTTATTATTATTTGATCTTATAGCAGCCATTGTAATACACATTATGAGCAAATTTCAAGCCTATTACGGTTTGTAAGATCGAGTATAAAACGCCTGAAAAAACACGTTACTTGTAAAGGGACATACATTGTAGAAATTCATGTCTGTACCTAACAGCCCTGTGAAATGCGGACAGACGGACGGACAGCGAGGTCACAGAAATAGGGTTCCGTTACTACCCTCTGAGTATGGCACCATAAAAAATTAGATATATTCGCTGCGGCCTACCTAATCCACCATCACACAGTTTCAAAATCAAGCTTCATGAAATTAGATTTCCGAAGTCGTAAAATAAACAATAAAAGAAATAAATTTTCATGAGCATTATCTAAAAACAGTTCTCGATTCTTGCGTAACGTGCAAGTAGCGTAACTATGTGGTGTATTTTTCTAACGTTTTTGCTGTATTTTCAAAATGGGTTTTGTAATCTTTGGCCGAAAGGAGTTGTACATTATGCTGTGAATAATAAAGATTATGGTGAGATTACTGTTATTTTTATCCGAGGATGCAAAGCAGTATCATTTTCAAACCGATTTCCCAAAAAGAAGGAGGTTCTCAATTCGTCTGTATGTTTTTTTTGTATGTATGTTACGCGATTACTCCGTCAATTGTGAACAGATTTGAATGATTCTTTTTCTATTTTTAATCGGTAGGGTATGTTTCCAGGTAGGTAGGGTGGTCCTATTGTAATTTCATAGAGATCTGATAAGTATCTCCAGAGATATGACGATAAACGTCTCAAACTTGCTACTGAAATTGACTCGCGGGGCATGAAAGTCGGTGGTTTTAGTTTTTAGGCAATCTTAATTATTACGTTGTTGTATATACGATCCAAAATGTCACCGCACGGCGCACTGACGGGACTGGAACCCGCGCCTCCTGGGGCAACATGCCCAGACGCTCTACCAATTCAGCTACAGCACGAACTCTAACTACTGGATGGGTTTAGTTTATTTTTGTGACAGACAAGTAGTTACTTGACCGCTATCTCACCAGATGTGTGAAAAATCAGTCTAAGATGGAATCGTAGGTTAAGGTCGTCCCGTGTATATATATATATGTATGAGGTGAGGCTTTAGTTTAACCCCCCCCCCCCCCCCTCCTCTTCCTACCCAAAATCACGTGTATTTTTTGGAACAACGTAAGAACTTATTGACATTTTCAGATTTTAATTGCTCATTATATTCAGGCTGCCACCCCTCGTGATATTTCATATTATTTTCCGAACACCTTCCCCCCTTTCGAGCCTCACGTGATAAAAGGACGAACCCGTACCGGTACTTGTCTGGAATTGACAGACGACAGTGGGATGAGACGCTGCACAACTGTGAACTGACTAGTCCCATTATTTTATACACCGATCTGGGTATCACTTGAACACTAGTTATCTCGTAGCTATCTCACATGTTGAGAAGTGGCGATGCGGTCGATGATGGAGCGCATTTACCCAAAAGTTCACTCGCGATTTGAAGACCCTCATGTTGTACTTAACCGGAAACACGGACTCAGGCAGGGTATTCCATTCCCTGACAGTTCGTATGATGAACTAGAGCGAGAGATGGGAACTATACGCCTGTATAGATGCGTCTTCCATTCGCCTATTCGTTCGCCTTCATTCTCTAGGTGACTTCGGTGTGTACTCAGCATTAGATGTACCTAAGCGTAGACAGGTAATCCTAGGACATTAAAGGTGGGTAATGACCGGTGTAACGGGGCGTAATGTACCATTCCCAGCGGGCATGATACGTTTCGCCGTGTGATAAAATTCATGTATCACGTTCGTTTCGAACTCTTAGCTCGCCTGTGCTCCAGCGCGTAACACTCAAAGGATTCGTTAAAAAACAGACAGCGGGGTCAGTCTCTCAGGGAGTGCAATATCTGTACTTGTACTATTCATTATTCTGTGGCGGGGTGGAGCACTCGCAGCGAGCAACGAGCAGCTCTTTTCTCACTGCGAGCGCGTTGTTTCCCCGTACGACTGCACGAACGCTCGCTATGTAACACGTTACATTACGTAACGTAACGCTGCTCAGTACCCATCTTAATACATACGGGAATTCCTAGGATGTGCATTTGTTTTACCTGTCTGTAACCCTGTATACGTTTCTTTGGATAGACGTCCATTCTCAAGATATAATAGTGTCAACACTAACGGAGATTGAGAAGGAGATTTGTGTCAAGTTCTTCAGCATGCCTCCCGGGTACAACTCCACCGAGCGAGTGTTGTACATCAACAACCCTGACAAACGGAAGACTTGTCCACCAGATGTATATAATTTTACTGGGAATATTGTTGTGAGTATAATTGATTAAAGATTTAAAAAACTGGCCAAGCTGAGTTGGATTCGCCCACCGAGGCTGCCGTACCAACGTTGGTTAGTACCAATTCAGCTAGACCTCTAAATCGTATGAGCCTTCATATAACTCAGAGTTCTACCTTAATTGGCCAAAACTATGTATTATTTTTTAATTATTATGTATTAATTTTCAAATTTTTTAATTTTTTGGAATTTTTCCTTTATTTGTACTGGACCTTGCTTCTTACCAAATTTCATGATTCTAGGTCAACCGGAAGTACTCTATAGGTTTTGGGTCGAAAACCTATAGAGTACTTCCGGTTGACCTATAATTTTCAATTTTGTGTAAAAGCAAGTAAAGGAAAATTCCGAAAAATAAAAAAAATGAAAATTAATGTAAATTTAGGTACTTACAAGTTTTCGCGAAAATCTAAATTTGCCCATATCTTTTTATCGTGTTGACTCAGGACCTTACTTCACACACCTAATAGGGACTATAGACCTCAGTATTTGCTAATAATTTCAATTTGCTAGGTCCACCCATGCCTGAGAAAATCGGTGGTGACACACGGACAGACGGACAAGAAAATGATCTTATAAGGGTTCCGTTTTTTAACCTTTTGAGGTACGGAACCCTTAAAATTAAAAGAACCGACTTCACACGTGGCGCTAGTCTTTTTCAGTACCAAGTTTGGAGGCGTTCATCTGCATACTCGTATCTCTAGAGATACTGACCATTATATGTCCATGAAATTTAAATGGGATCACCTGTGAATTATATATTTATATTAAGTATATAACTTTTCATTCAAAGAAATAAAAATAAATTCCCAAATCGGTTTTTACATCAGTGAGTAATCGGTGAACATACATAAAAATATCCATACAGTCGAACATAGAACCTCCTCCTTTTTGAAGTCGGTTAAACATAGATTGATTAACTTTTAAGGGACAGATCGCCGATTCAAATTCTAGCTCATGTGTTCGTCAATAGGTGGTAGAAGCATATATATTATGTCGATATTCCACCTGACTGTTGCCAAAAAGTAGCTTACCACCATCAAGGATAAAATCTGCTGCCATAAACTTTTTTTTATACTAGATAGGAAAGCGTTTAACCACTATCTCACCTGATGTTAAGTGAAGATGCGATCGACGATGTAGCACGCTTTACCTTTAAGGTGTTCCAGCAGCACACAGCCCTCGAGTCGTATACCATTCACCATCTTCGACCGCAGCATCGTTTACCTCTCGCTCTACCGGGTGAGGTAGTGGTCAAACGCTAGCCTATGAAATATTGTATAAAAATGTACTGTTGACAATATTATTTACAAGTGAATTATTGAAAAGTACAAAAAACCCGACTGCGTGAAAAAAGATTTATGTGCATTTCCTATTCCGCAACTTACTGCAATTAAACATAAGTTTTTATATATATTCGAAATCACCTTTATTTTGAAAACATTTTTTTAATATTTATATTACGTTTTGGAGCCAAAAATCCTTAATTTAGATTTTTTAAATTTTGATATCCCAGTGCACCCACGACAAGCCGTTTAGGCTCTAGGGCTTGCCAAAGAAATATACATACTTACATACATACATAGGTACACTCGAAAAACATAACCCTCCTTCTTTCGCAGTCGGGCGACGCAAAACTCATGGCGCTTTCGATTCGTCATTTTAGGCGCGAGAAAACTACGCCTTGGTGCAACTAGCGCTTACTTTGTAGAATCGTTTGATAACACAAAAATGTTAATAATTATTGTTAACGTGTGTTTATACTGTGGATTTAAACGACAATGTTTTTAGCGCTGCAGTGAACTTTTAAAATGATTTTCCAGGACATGCCAATTGGCTACAAATGTATCGACCAGAAGAATATTGTAAGAATTATCGTGGACATGCTCCGAGCGAGCATTGAGCAAACAGGTCAGCAATTGAACTATATCAGCTTATTTCCGTCCACTGCTGGACATAGGCCTCTCCTATGACACGCCACTGAGCTCGATCTTCAGCTATTTGTTTCTAACCGCTGCCAGCCAGCTTGCGTATATCATCGCTCCATATCCACGCTGGAGGGCGTCCCTACGTTTACAGAACCGTGGTTTCTAGAACTCTAGAACACGTCTACCCAAACGGTTTTGAGTTCAAATTCAAATGTGGCGGTAGGAGAGGCTTATGTTCGACTGTTGACTAGGATGAAGATCATTCGCTTCGTTCACGTCCTCCGGAGAAGGATTTTTGGTTGTTTTGCAACTCGCTCAAAGGTCCGGAACGACCACGGGTGTTTGTCACTCAAATTGTGACTTTGACACTTTTTAAAAGATCGTTTGATGTATATATCAAACGTCGAGTTAAATATAACTCAACGTTTCGACCAGTTGCATTGATCGTGGTCACGAGACGACCGATCACCGATAGTAAAGTAGGTATCTCCAGAAATATGTAGCTGATAGAAAATAAACACATCAAACTTAGACTGAGCGCAGACTATAGTCAAGACAGACTACTGCAGTACAAAACATATGAACACGCGCACACCTGAAACAAAACGTCTCGTAGACGAAGTTGTCTACGAGACACGGCGACAAGTCTGACTGACGAAGACTATCGGCACAGAACAGATAATAATACGACATATAGAAAAGACACTTTGTCCCACCCACCAATCGGGGCTTCCTCACCTCGCCACTGATTCTGGAGCTGCCGAGAAGCTAGCTTGAGCAAGGACACCACACGCGGACGACTACAGAACAATAATACCTACTACTCACGGGGAGAAGAACATCAACTTCATACATTTATGTTCCGACCAGTATATTCTGTAAGCTAGTTTACGCATCTCACCGCGGATTCCGCTTGTGAATTGCGTAAACTTGCTTGCAGAATAGCCCTACAGTAGACACAGGAGGTTCAAAATAACTGAAGAATACATAATACGTGTATTGGTGGAGCGAACATAGTGTCCCGTCTATGCGTAAGTAGTATTATTATAATCTGTTCTATGTCGCATCGTAGACAAAACAGTTTTGTTTGACGCCGTGTGCGCCGCGTGATAGATACAACTATTTTAAGACAGTCTTGTCTTGTAAAGACAAGACTGTCGTGACTATAGTCTGCGCTCAGCCTTACAGCGTTTGTCCACAGCAACGGCACCGGAACAACACCGGCAACAAAATGCCGGCGCCGAAGTAGCGGTACATATGTATGGCAGCTTGTCCACAGCATGATCGGCACCGGACGACGTCATCCCGGTCGCCGATATTTCGAGTAGATCGGCGCGACCGCTAGAAACCGGCCAGCCGCCAGAGATTTTGACGGGCCGATGTGCCGGCATTGGCTCGCAATACAAAACACGTTTGATCTTGTCCACCACTGCCGGCACCCGGCGCCGTTCGATAGGTTATTGTTTTTTTGTCCGAGGTTGTTTGTTTTATTTCTATGGAAACGCATCTGCCACGCATGACAACTAGACTACCGGGACCGGTGGCGGTGGACGAACGATCGCCGGCACGTCATTTTCAAACCTGCCCGAAAAACCTCAGACAAAAAAATAATAACCGATCGAACGGCGCGGACGCCGGCAGTGTGTGGACAAACGTGTTTTGTATTGCGAGCCAATGCAGGCACATCGGCCCGGCAAAATCTCTGGCCGATTTCT
Source organism: Cabera pusaria (assembly GCA_954871355.1). Lineage (NCBI taxonomy): Eukaryota > Metazoa > Arthropoda > Insecta > Lepidoptera > Geometridae > Cabera > Cabera pusaria. The sequence goes on along the minus strand of OX940912.1, from coordinate 7,208,400 downwards.
AGCGGTCGCGCCGATCTACTCGAAATATCGGCGGCCGGGATGACATAAACCGGCGCCGGTCATGCGGTGGACAAGCTGCCATGCTATACATATGTACCGCTATTAGTCTGAAAATTACTAGCGCGGCATTTGAAGTTGGTATTTTTTGTTTTGTAAACAATTTTAAATTATTTTCAGTGCCTACCATGAATAGCTTCGACTTGATCAGGAAGTTTCAAGAAATGGTAAAATTTTAATGTTTCTAATTCCTTTTACTTAAAGCGGCAAAATATATCTAGTAAAAAAATTTAGCCTTACTTTTTTAAATTTTGTTAACGACTCTTGCAATAATAAATAACAAGCGGCAATAGCCCTATGGCTAATATGTCGGCCTGACGATCGAGAGGTCGTGAGTTCGATCCCCACCCATTGCTCTATTGACGTGAATCCACTCCAGAGTACTCCAGACCAGACAAGCATATTTATCTTAGTTAGAGCACAGAATAATGAATAGTGAGGGGTTAACGTTACAAGACTACTAGTAATGTGCAACCCACATTGCTAGTAAGCTTTAGTTTAAAAAAAATAGCTCTTACTACCTTCTATTAAGGTTTTCCTATTCCTGGCAGACAAGCACTTGACCACTATCTTACCTGATGTTAAATGAAGATGCAGTCTCAGATGGAATCGAGTTTGTCTGAAATTGAAAGGCGATGGAAAACTAGACTTTTAGAGCGTTTGTTCACAGCAACGGCACCGGGACGTCAACGGGAACAAGATGACGGCGCCAAAGTAGCGGTACATATGTACCGCTTGTCCACAGCATGACCGGTACCGGGCGACGTCATCCCGGCCGCCGATATTTCGAGTGGATCGGCGCGACCGCTAGAAATCGGCCAGAGATTTTGACGGGCCGATGTGCCGGCATTGGCTCGCAATACAAACCACGGTTGATCTTGTCCACACACTGCCAGCGCGGCGCCCGGCGCCGTTCGATCGGTTATTGTTTTTTTGTCTGAGGTTGTTTGTTTTATTTCTATCGAAACGCATCTGCCACGCATGACAACTAAAAGAAACAGAACCACCGGAATCGGTGGCGGTAGACAAATGATCGCCGACACGTCATTTTCAAATCGACCCGAAAAAATCTTGTTAGGTCCCGGTGCCGTTGCTATGGGTGGACAAACGCTCTTAGTCAAATCCATTGAACACAAGTATCCCAAACTGTCTTCCATATTGTTCTACCCCATTTTTCCACGGTTGGAAGAATCATATTATATCAATGTTCTGCCTGACTTGTTACCAAAAAGTAGCTTACCACCGTCAAGGAAAAATCTGCCCGCCATAACCTTACGTAGTCCCGGCAGCACACAGCCCTTGAGAGTCACGAGTATTCCAGGCCTAGCGTGATCACCATCTTCGACTACATCATCGCTTACCACCAGGCGAGATAGTGGTCAAACGCTAGCTAAGATATTAAAAAATATGTGTGCTGTCAGACTGTCAGCACAGAATCGGAAAATCGGCTCCTAGACCTCCGAAATGTACCTACCTATTTATACTGTCCATCACCATGGTCCATGCAAACACTTCAAAGGTCAATGAAACCATATCAAAATCTCGTACCCTTTCTCCTCTAATTTAAATTCTACAATTCCAGAATGAAGATCCTACCCGTCCATATCTGCTCTCCCCAAAAGATCGTAACTTTATAAATGCGCACTATCACGGCGAGTGTGGCACTCTGTCGCGCCCACGTCTTATATTGGACACGAGACGGGCGGCGGGTGGTCCCTCTATGACTGACGAAAATAAACGCTACTATCAGGATAAAGTGTGGCCGCTTGCTATAGTTATGTATGGAGTAGAAGAGGAATTACGTAAGTTTTCGCTCGCTTCGCTCATCACCTGTTCCTTAAATTATCACGGCGAGTGTGGCACTCTATAGTGCCCACGTCTAATATTGGACACGAGACGGGCGGCGGGTGGTCCCTCCATGACTGACGAAAATAAACGCTACTATCAGGATAAAGTGTGGCCGCTTGCTATCGTTATGTATGGGGTAGAAGAGGAATTACGTAAGTTTTCGCTCATTATCAGTTTCTTACATATGTGTGTATAAGACACTAATAGACTATTTAAGAACTTAGAACTGAAGGTATCTTCGTGGTTCGACGGTCTGCATCCAACTTACTGCAACAGCTTATACTTGTCAGGAGTTGTAACCAAAAGGAAGTATTACAAGAAAAGTGAGGCCTTTCAAGGTCTAACCTGTTTACTATCCTCAACCATGGACCACATCACCACTTATCATCAGGCGAGATAGTAGTCAAAAGCAATAACTTTCAGTTAAATGTGGAAGCCAAGCTGTCAGTTACCAAAAATCATGCTGGCACTTGGTAAGCTAATTTGCGACAAGTCTATGTTCCGACGAGTCAAGGAGGTAGCGTATCACGAATGGTCAATATTCAATATTTTTAGTCAATTGTTTCACAGTCACCATATTTACCTACTTATTACCTTACCTTTTTCAGGAGACAGTCTGGACCACAAACGGCTACAATACGCGATGACGACCATTGAACTAGTCTCGGGCGTGGTGTTCCAGGAGGTGCGAACTGATGATGTACTGCATCCCAAGAGTTTCCTCTGGTTCGGGAGTGAGGGGGATGAGGCGCCGCAACTTGGGTTTAAAGAGGGGAATCAGGTAGGTACTAAATTTGGTGATATTCTCAGCTGGCAGGTTTACTGTTATGTCATTTTTAATTTTTAGCTATTCGTTGATTACTTTATTTCATAGCAGTCTATTGAATAGTTATTTTGATAAATCCGGACCAATTTTATTTTATTTCCGCTGGCCCCATTCCGTCAGATAAAATTTTCAGAAAATCGCTCGCTTTTCTTTTTCTATAATGTAGGTCTCCATATTCTACAACTGTTAGGGGTAGCACGTATTCGACTGTCTATACCCTTTTGCATCTATCCTTGAAAAATAAGTACAACCTTTTCGCTCGCTCCGCTCAAAAGACAAACATATTATTTATTCTAAGATCGTTTAATACACGTTGTCTTTAGTGTAGCTTGCATGAAATACATCTATATTATAGGTTTGTATTTGATCAAGCTCTCTTCACAAAAAAATAGCTAGTACTTGTACGCGATTTGCTGAGTTCAAGAAATGGCGAGCGATACATAGGTATATGTTAATAAACAGGGAAAATAATTTATTAATATTATTATATATTTTGTAACCACCACTATCTCACCTGTTGGTAAGTGATGATGCGGTCGAAGATGGTAAGCACGCTAGGCCTAGAATGGGAACTGGCTCTCAAGGATCGCTGCCGAAACACATTAGAAGTTTGGCGACAGATTTTCTAACTTGAGGGTAGTTGGCCAGGCAGACACTAGATAGTGTCCAACCACCATTGTGTTGTTGGTTTAACGATGTTTTCCTTCACCGGAGGGCCACTGTGAGAAGCGCACATAAATTTTTCGATAGAAAAATCCATTGGTGCACGGCGGGGTTTGAACTCGGTACCACGGTATCAAAGCCGACCATTCTCCCGCCACCGGGCTCTCTTTATTAGATATTGATGTAACAAATAACCTAACTTCATAGTTAGGTTATTTGTTAAATGTACATGTTAAATGTGTGTTAATAAATTATTTTTTTTTGTCCTGTGTATTTTTTTAATTATATTTTTGTGTATTCTTCATGCGTGTCTTAATTTTGTGTTTATTATAATATTTATTGTTAAATTAATTAGATTTTTTCTATGAAAGTCTTTGATAGTAGCTGGAAATTTATAAATTGTATGATATTTTCAGTCAATAAGCCTAAATTCGATGAGCTGGGGCGCTCCAGGCCACACCAGCCATACTTTGAACCTGCTGCTCCGAGCGCTCGGTATACCGATGATGTCCAACCGACCTGACCGCGACAACCAAGTCATTGTGCATTGGTCTAATGTTGAGAAAGGCAAGTGTTCTCAGTCTCACAGCGGCGACATAAAAGGGGGCGGCATATTTTGCTCATCGGCAACGATTGCAGTCTTAAAAAATGTTACTCGTATATGCCGGCTATAATTCACCTACCTTTAGTCGAATTTTCTCGACCTAGGTTTCGAGCGAGTCAGTCGCTCTTATTCGAGAGTGAGGCCACGCGGTGCGATCGCGTCGCGATGTCAATCAACTCACTCGACGGACTCGCTCGAAACCTAGGAATCAAGAATCAAACCATTTATTCAGTATATGTAAGCAGTATTAATATACGCACATATACACGTCAGAATCATAAGTCATAATCAATTATCAAGTAGCAAAAGCAGAATTTAACGCTTTGAATTTAAAAAAAGAAACAAAAGTAATGAACCATTCAGCTGTCATCCAATTGTTGACGTCAGACTATAAAAAAAATATTAAAGTAGGGTTGCCAACCATACACGTAACTGTGTGTGTTCAGTACTTCAGGGAATTTTTAAATTAAAAAAGTGAAATAGTGAACAAAAAAAACACAAAACACAACTTAAAGAAACGCATACCGATCATAGTACATATCATGATTCGAGATAATTCTACTAAAGGTACGTGAATTACAGCCGGTATAACGTTACAACTTCACGATATTTTAAAACAAGTCTTAAAAAATACAAAATGCTTTTAATTCAGAAATAAGTCTGTTGTAAAAAAGTATTGGATCTACCCTGCCTTTTGCTTTAATCGTTTTGACTGTATTACGGAAGCCAGTTTCTTCCCAAGAATATGCCTCGCTACATTCGTGCACGCAAAATATTTATAGCCATTTGCACTAACTTAAGAATTGCCTTAGTTCTCAATCCAGACTATCCAGACTAATATAATAAAGGGAAACGTATCTAAACGAGTTCAACTTTGGAGATGATTGATCACGAAGCAAGTGCATCAGTTTCAATATCATACATTTAGGCAATATTTAAAGGAGAGCTATCGAAATCTACGCTAGCGCCATCTCTGGGTTTTATTTGAAAGTAAAAAAAGTAACTCTGTCTGTCTGTCTGTCCCGCTTTCACGCCAAAACTACTGAACCGATTTAAATGAAATTTGGTACACCGATAGTCTAGAGCCTGGGAAAGGACACAGGCTACTTTTAAATGCGAAAAGATGGTTGTAAGGGGTTGAAAGGGGGGATGAAAAGTTGTATGGAAGTATCGTCATTTGTAAAGCTAGAAACTTGAAATGTATTATTTAGGCTGTTGATTCGATATAAATATATATGACATATCACAAAGTTTGTGAGGAGGAAGGGGGAGTGGAGAGGGAGGGTGAGGGGAGTGATGGGGGAGCGGGGGGAGGGTAGGGGGAGGGGAGGTGATGGGAGGTGGAGGAGATGTGGAAGTGAGGGGAAGGCGGAGGTGAGGGGCGGGGCAATCAATTAAATCAATTACCTAAAGACAGTATTCTACGCGGACGAAGTCGCGGGCACAGCTAGTATATCATATCTTACAAAAGAACAACACTAGATATCAAAATATATGCAAATATAGGCTCCTTGGTCTATCTGCAAAGTATTTTTGTAATGTTGATTCCTTCTTTTGTTAGATATCTTAGGCTATTCTTATGTTTTGATACTTTTGATACTGCAATCGGGCAGTCTTTCTTTTTTAGACATTCTAGCCATATTTATTTATCTGTAACATATTTGCAAAGAAGGTGGTGGAAGGACACTATTTAGTGTCCGCCTGGCCAGCTACAAGCCTTAAGTTAGAAAATCTGTCGCCAAAACATCTAATGTGTTCCGGCAGCTATCTCTGAGAGCCAGTTCCCATTCTAAGCCTAGCGTGCTTACCATCTTCGACCGCTTCATCACTTACCAACAGGTGAGATAGTGGTCAAACGCTAGCCGTATTAAAAAAAACGTTGATGGCGCCTGAATTGTGCATATATTCCACGCTCGCTTCGCTCGCGCAGTAATACTTCTCCTTCAATAAAATTATTTTACTTGACCTTTATTTTAAATGAGGCGTTTAAAAAAGTGAACTTATTTATCTGACACTGTCATTGCATTTTTGACAAAAGCAAGAAAAGCGAAATTAAAAAAAGGTTTAAGTATTTTTTTTACTAGACAATAATATTTTCACGCTGTTCCTTTGCTCGCAGAAAGCGGACAGCGTGAACTTTTTTCCTGTTTGTCCACTTAAGGGGGCAGATTAAGGGGACAAATAGAATAAATCATATTTATTTATCTTTACTGGTTACAATACATTACCACGTTTCTCAGGTAAAGAGCATTACCTAGAGAAGTACCCTACGGAAGCGTGGATTCGAGACGGACAGCTTCCTTACGACTTTGACAGTGCGACCCACGCGCCTACCAATTTTATGTGTAGTAACTGTCTGCACGGCGAGTCTACCGTCACACCGTTACAGGTACGGACAAGCACTTGACTCTAGGACTCTATTGAGGTGTAGTAATATGAAAGGATGTGTTCTAGACTTTGAGAGTGAAATTCATTACTAGGTTCATCTTCACAAATAAACATGAGGCGATGTAATATAACTTAGTAATAAAGTTAGTAGTAATATTAGTTACTGTAAGACGCCCTCCGGCTAGGTGGAGCGATGATTTGCGACTCGTTCCCACATTGATATTCATACATTTTTTAAAGTGAAAATTTTATTAAATCGCCTCCATTTTTTTCGTCCCATTTATCGCATGTCGCATTACAGCCGGTGCTGATTGGTGGATATGATGTATGGCATTTAGGTCTAGCTGTGAAAATAAAACTGGCCAAGTGCGAACCAGCATCGCGTCTCATATCGCACATTTAGGAAGGGTTCCGTACAATACGAAACAACAAAGTTTCAACCTCATATATTTGCTTAATTGATATTACCAAGAATGTTTGGTTTCGTCGCGATCTAGAAAGACGCGGCTCGTTTACTAGCGCCATCTATGTCATTTTGCCGAAACTAATTAGATAGATGGCGTTTAAAAACACGTTTTTTGTATGGGGACCCCCTCTAATTTTTAATTTTATTTTGTTTAAGTATTTGTTGTTCTAGCGGCAACAGAAATACACCATCTGTGAACATTTCAACTGTCTAACTATCACGGTTAATGAGCTATAGCCTGCAGACGGACAGACAGACAGACAGACAGACGAACAGCGGAGTCTTAGTAATAGGGTCCCGTTTTACCCTTTGGGTACGGAACCCTAAAAATCAGCGATATCCAATAAGACACGTTAATACTACTACGACGTGTGACGTATATCTTTGGAGTAAGGACTGTCTGTCAGGTAGTCGACCTTTAAAGCGGCGAAACCTGACAGCTCTCGAATGAATTATGATAGGCCTCTGAGTGTATATGAGCGCTCATACAATTTAGAGGTCTAGCTTAATTGGTACCAACCAACGTTGGCACGGAAGCATCGGTGGGCGAGTCCGATTCGACTTGACCGGTTTTATTTGTTTGTTACGATTTAACTCAATAAAACTGGCCAAGTGCGAGTCAGCATCGCGTCTCTTATAGCACACTTAGGGAGGGTTCCGTACAATACGAAACATAACAGAGTTTCAACCTCGTGTATTTGATTAATTGATATTACCAAGAATATTTGGTTTGGTCGCGATCTAGAAAGACGGAGCTCGTTTACTAGCGCCATCTATGTCATTTTGCCGAAACTAATTAGATAGATGGCGTTTAAAAACACGTTCTTTGTATGGGGACCCCTTTTAATTTTTAACTTTATTTTGTTTTTAGTATTTGTTGTTCTAGCGGCAACAGAAATACACCATCTGTGAAAATTTCAACTGTCTAACTATCACGGTTAATGAGCTATAGGCTGGTGACAGACGGACAGCAAGACAGACAGACAGACAGACAGACAGACGGACAGCGGAGTCTTAGTAATAGGGTCCCGTTTTACCCTTTGGGTACGGAACCTTAAAAACTACTCGACCGATCTCAAAAATTATTTCACTAATGGAAAGCTAATTTATCAGCGAGTAACATAAGCTATATTTTATCCCCGTATTCTCACGGGAACGGGCACTACGCGGGTGAAACCGCGAGGCGCTGCTATGTAATGTATAGTGATAGTGATTTTGTTAACAGGACCACCTCTGGCAGAGAGTTCTGTACGGGATGGGTCGCAAGCCGGTACTCAGCGATGGTGATGTCAAATTGTTGAACATTATCTACGGAGCAGCGGAGAGAGCTAGACACGTCGCTCAAACACACAAATAACTTTGTAATTACTTGTAAATATATTGTTATAATTGACTTTTGTTGTTGTTTTATTAAAGTTAAACTTTTATGACATTGCCTGACATTTTTTCGTCCATCTATCGCATGTCACCAGTGCTTTTTGATTGGTGGATATTATGTATGACGTTTAGATCTAGCTGTGATTGGTGGACGCTTCCGCAGCCATATTTGTATACATGCTAATGTGTCATATTAACTGCTGTCATAGTAACTAGCTACCATAGCTACACATAAACAAAAAGCTTCACTTGCATCATGGTTTCATAAATGCACAACAAACTTTTATTTCCGTACACGTAACTTTACTACATGTATTTTGTAGTGGTAGGACTTCTGCTAGTCCGCCTGGGGCGGTACCCACCACTTTGCCAATTAATTTTCAACCATGAAATATAAATGATATCCGGTTTGAATGGCAAAATGTCCAGTGAGAATTACAGATCATTTGAGACATCTTTTTGCCTCGAGGTAACAGGCGCAGTGCAGTCACATGCAACATTTTGGCTATCCGTAATTTTGCATGCCGCTGAATCAGTACTAGGTAGACATCATAGCTTACCATCAGGCGAGCGTCGCGCTTGTCCCAGTGTCTATAATCAAATCTAACGAGTTTGACTCACTTTCTTCCAGTAGTAGGGAATTTTACTCTATATTAGAAATAATCTAAAAATGTATTATTGGGATAGCTGTGGCAAAAATCTGTCGGAAAACGTTAGTTTTAGTTCATAAAATAGCAAAGGTAAAGCTTTTCTGATGTGAGCCCCTAGACAAAATCCATTTTCCTGTTTGCCTTCACGCTAACGCAAGTTCAAAATGTATGGAATGACATTTATGTTTCCGCAACAAAAATGTCATTCCCATTTGTCTAGGATCTAGGATTTTGTCTAGGGGCCCTGTTTCATAACACCATTAAATAGTAGTCGCCATGTTATTACGTCATACGGCTATGTAAACTTAGAAGGGTCAACTGTCAACTATCATATCACTGCATTTGTTTAAACAGCCAACTGACGTCATGACCACAGAGCAATATTGCGTCCACTGCGTCCAGAGTTTTCGTCAAATTACGCGCGAAATTTGAAAATGCAAAATGTTTATGCATTTTTACATTTTTTGATTTTTTCCCGATTTTTCAAGCAAGCAGTTTAGCTTTTAGAGGGGGGAGGGGACGCCCTACTGGAACAAAAATTTGCACTGTAAAGTTTAATATTTCGTAAATGGAGCATTCAATCGAAACATGGTATTAGCAACCCTTAAGTCATTTTAAAAGACCTATTCAACGATACCCCACACGATGGGGTAGACGATGAAAAAAAAATCATCCCCACTTCTCATATAGGGGCACCCTAAAAAAAATATTTTTCACAATTTTGTTTCAGGCTGAAAATATTTTTTTGCTGAGCTGAAACTTTCAGCACTTTGTCGGCGTAATTTATATACATACCCCCACAGAATTCAGCTTTCTAGTATTAACGGTCTCTTAGCAAAACCTCGAACAGACAGACAGACAGAAAGACAGACGGACATGACGAAACTTTAAGGGTTCCTTGTCAGGACTACGGAACCCTAAAAACGGTGTGTTTTAGAGGACTACGCGGCAGAAGTGAAAACTTCATCAAGGCGCGGATAATAATACGAATTAGTCGCCTCGAGCCGACATTACCCGAATCCGAGCCGACTTTATCCGAACTCGAGCCGACTTTACCCGAACGAGCGTTACATTGCCGAGAGTTACAGCTCAGTCTCACTCAATACCCACAAAATAGTGCTCAGCGCGCCCAAAGAAGTTGTCACAAAAAATAAAACAAGTTGTATTTATATAACACATGAGTCTATTTTAATAACATTTGACGTGTATGTGTGCTATATACATATTTTATACTGCCTATAAGCACCTGATTTGAAAATCTTAACTATTTGCATGCATGATATTTGCTTTTTATAGGGTTCCGTTTTTTGCCATTCGGCTACGGAACCCTAAAAAACGGTGTGTTTTAAGACTACACGACAGAAGCGAAAACTTCATCAAGGCGAGGTTTAATACATAATACGAAATAGCCGCCTCGAGTCGACTTTACCCGAACCACCGTTACATAGCGAGTTAGAGACAGTTTCACCGGTTTCTGATAGCGCTAATATGAAGAAATCTGACAGATTTTTGACAGCTTTTATATGGCGTCGTCTGTCAGATAACCATCTGACACATTATCAGGAACCGGTGAAACTGGCCCTTAGGGCTCAGTCTTATTCAATACCCACAAAATAAAGTGCTCACCGCGCTTATAAAAGTTTTCACTAAAAAAAATAAAACAAGTTATATTTACACAAGTATTTAAATAACTTTTGACATTTGTATGAGTTCATATACATATTATATACTGTTACTGCCTAATGTATACAGAAAAAACACTTTTAACTCGAATACGAAGTTGTATAGACTTTGTTTATAAATAAGTTAAGCCTGCTATTTTTAACACTCGGCCTGTTATAAGCACCCGATTTGAAAATCTAAACTATAAGATATTGCATGCATGATATTATATTTCTAAGTATAACGAATATGAAATGTTTATATTTTATTTTTACTATATACAGGTGGATTCTTGCAATGGGACTGTATGGGCACCTGCCTCTTCCGTTGTAGCAGTTAAATATCAGTTATAATTTAAGATCGATTAAAAAACTAAAAATAATCGACTTCAAACGTCGCGTTAGTCATTTTCAGTACGAAGTTTGAAGTGTTTATCGCCATATCTCCAGAGATACTGAACATATCTCGATAAAATTAAAATGCGACCACCTGGGAAGTATACCCTTTCAAATAATAAAATAATTTTCCAAATCGGTTGAGGCGTCTTCGAGTAATCGGTGAACATGCGTAAAAAAAGATTCCGACGGATTGAGAACCTCCTCCTTTTTTGTGAAGTCGGTTAAAAATAGTTTTTAGAATAATTTATTTTTAAGTTGTGTCATAGATTAATGTGTTAATGTGTTTTTGTAAACATTTGACGACATAACAGAATTAACTAAATGCACTTAACTAAACAAATAAAAAAAAATATTGAAAAAACAATAATATTTTATTTTGAAAAAAGAAAACAATAAAAAAGAGAATTAGCACACATTTCAGTTCATCAGATTTATAATATATTTATTATACAATATAACAGACAGTCTCCTCCGGAAAAGTTTGACTGTACGACGCTATCACGGAATAAGCCTGTATGGTCCTATCAAAAATACACCTTATACATCCTGTATAAGTAGGTAGTGACAGATATCTATAAACACCCACTATGTTACAAACAAGTTTATGGCTGGATTATTGTTATTTATTCCTTTTTTGTCATAAGCCATTTTAGACAACGTCTAATAAATCGATGAAGGCCGGCTCGAACGCCGGCGGTTGCATGCACGAAAAATATCCCGTTACGAGCGTAAAAGGATAATGTCCCGTTACGCTCATGGTACGCATGCGCCGATTTCATCAATGTTTTTCTAATAACGTTGTCGCGTTAAACTATCGTCCGTAAACCAACTTTACAGACAACCAATTTTTTATTGTACTCGTATCTAAGGCTGTGCGCCTTCGTACGCTTTATCGAGAGCTGATGAGTATTTCCAGAGATATGGAGATAAACACCTCAAACTTGCTACTGAAAATGACTAGTGCGGCATTTGAAGTAGATTCTTTTAGATGTTTAAACGATCTTAAATTATTGTAAGAAATTTATTGTTTATAGTTTTTTAAGATCGAGCAAATAACACCACTATCATTTTTCGCCAGCAAAAATTCAGTTAGTTTTTCATAGTGTGTGTATGAATGGCAAAGTTATATGTGCGGTTTTGAAAATGTGCTATTTCGTTGAAAGTTTTTATTGAGATCAACAGCATATATATATATATATATTTTTTTAGATTTTTCACTCTGTTATGTTAGAATGGCAAAGGGGGGGTGGTACACACACACATTTTACCACTTTGGAAGTGTCTTCTCTTCTTGCAACCAATTGACTTTGAGAAAAAATGGTTTTAGGAACCTCAATGTCATTTTTAAAGACATTTTTATCTATAGACACACCGCACGTAAAGATTTGATGTTTTTTTTTGTTTCTTTCAGTTCCATGAATAGAGAATGCCTCCCCTTAATCTTTTAATTTTTTTATATCTTAATCGTAAAGCGGTTCACAGAATACATCTACCTACCAAGTTTCAACCGTGTAGTCTTAATAGTTTCGGAATAAAGACTGTGACATACGGACGGACCTACAGACAGACAGACATGACGAATCTATAAGGGTTCCGTTTTTGCCATACATTTTGCACTCGGCTATGGAACCCTTAAAGCGTTTGTCCACAGCAACGGCACCGGAACGTCACCGGCCATAAAATGCCGGCGCCGAAGTAGCGGTACATATGTATGTATGGCAGCTTGTCTACAGCATGACCGGCACCGGGCGACGTCATCCCGGCCGCCGATATTTCGAGTAGGTAGGCGCGACCGCTAGAAATCGGCCAGAGATTTTGACGGGCCGATGTTCCGGCATTGGCTCGCAATACAAAACACGTTTGATCTTGTCCACACACTGCCGGCGCCCGGCGCCGTTCGATAGGTTATTGTTTTTTTATCTGAGGTTGTTTGTTTTTTATTTCTATGGAAACGCATCTGCCACGCATGACAGCTAGAAGAAACAGAACCTCCGGAATATCGGTGGCGGTGGACAAACGATCGCCGTCACATCATTTTCAAATCGGCCTGAAAAAATCTCAGTGCCGGTGACGTCCCGGTGCCGTTACTGTTGAAACGCTCTTATACTCTCGAATTAAGATATAGAAATTACTCCGACACGTTTTGGACATTTTTGATGTCCTTTTTACCCGGCTACCGCGCGTCCCTTTAATAACGAGATTCGACACGTAATTGAATGTATTGTTAGAAGTAATTTTCATGTTTTTTTCTTACAATACTGACAAGTCTCGGTTTCAAACACACTCGAACAACTATGACAATAATTAACGCATTTATTTGCAACTAACAAAGATTTTTGATTCATATTTACAGATTTTCCTTTAATATTTTTTACGCTGACAACTTTTTTATTATTTAGAATCGCCCTTTTCCCTTTTTTTTCAGCATTTTGTTTAGGACTTTTATCAATATTGAATACTATTTCATTATTAGTTTTTTCAGGAGTTTTATTCACTAAATTAGCTTTTATCTGGTCTTCGATATCATCACTGTCAACTTTTTGTGGTATAATTCTATATATTGTAACCAAATCGTCGCCATTTTTCTCTTTAGTGACTGTTATTTCATTTGTATCACAATCTGCTTTCTCGTCATATTCATCTAAGAATTTTACATTTGAATCGGAAATTGAATCGAATTCCACGACGTGGGTTTCAGAATCGATGGACTTTGGTGAGGAACAAATTGGTTTAATTTGAACGTTCCGAAAAGGTTTTTTCGTTAAAGGCGGAAGATCGTTTGGGATTTCTAATCGTATTTTATCGATTTTTTTACTTTCATTTATATCGTAAAAATGTTTTTTTGGCTTACGGACTCTTCCGCTACGTCTTTTAACCGTATCATCATTTTTAACAATGAGTTTTACGTTATTTATTATGATTTTCTTTTCTATGTCGGGGTGTGTTTTTTGGACGGGTATTTCTATATTTTCTAATGTATTTAGCAATTCCTCCTCATTTATACTAATATCTGAACAACCGCTACTACTGTCTTTCCTTTGTTTATTACCGTTATTTATAAAGTCATTTTTGTCTATTACATGTACATCTTTCTTTATTTCATTTGTATTAACACTTATTTCATTTTTGTCATCATTGTCTTTGTCTTCACACGATCTTTTCTTAATGTTACCTAAAACGTTTTCTAATTTTGATCGTTTCTCGACGAACTTTTTAAAGAAGTTTATATCATTTTTGAGTGCTCCTTTAGATCTATCAGGGTTAGGTTTTTTGATGCTTAATTTGTTTCGCTTAGGGTCGGTTTTTGCTTGTTTATCAGTGCTCTTGCGTTTGATTCTGTTCGAGTATATCATTGCTTCATATTCTTCATCTTCATAAACTTGGTAGTACATTTCTTCTGAAATTAAAGAGAACCTACGTTTTATATTTATCTTATTGTTATTTCTGACAGAGTCCATTGTCGTGACATTAGTCGTGGCCATAGTTCAGAGGATAGCCACCCTGAAATGGCAGTGGGCCGGCCACATTAATTTATAAAATTAAAAATTATTTATTTCATATAACGTACAATCCATTTTTTGATGGCCCGAGAAGGAGGTGATGTAATCGGTAGAACTGTCGGCTTTGATAAATCTTAGTCTTAAGCTTTTTACTAACAATAATGGATCTATTGAAATCTGAAATAAATGAATTATTATTCAATCCACATCACGGGCTGCAAATCGTCCGGCCCTTTGGAAGGCATTAACGGAACCGAAGCCAACGTCCAGAGACCCTTTACAATATTAAATTAAATTTTGTGGATGGAGAGATGAAAAACTATAAAAAAAGATGGTATATTAATTTATTGTGGCTATGAATGTGTGCTGCTTGATGTCTGTTTTCTGATCTATGGGATGAGGTACGGCACCTGCCAAATATGCCTCATTTCAAAATATTAAGGCGGGTGGTGACTCGCTATACACTGAATGGGCCCCCCATAAAGGCGGACCGTTATATTGGCGCCGAGGGGCAACATTGGCGTCGAAAGCTTACGGTGTTGAGAGGTGTGCTGCACTTTCACTAACCGCTACTAGCGGCTTTATGTCTTTCAACACTTCCACCCTGTAGTTTAGGTCTTAGCTCTTGCGATTCCCACCACCGGCCAGCCGTTCAAGGGAAGCCGATGGTCAGAGGGTCTCATTTAGCCCTCACGGGATAGGGGTACGCGGTGTCGCCACTCACCGTCGGCTCGCAACAAAGCCGCCCCTGCGGGAATTATTATTATTATTTGATGCCAGGGGTACCAAGTTCAATCCCCACCGTGAACCAATGGATTCTTCTATCTAAAAATTTATGTGCGCTTTCCAGCCCCCGCATGGTGGTAGGACACTATCTAGTGTCCGCCTGGCGAGCAACCGATTTTCTAACTTGAGGGTTCAAGTTAGAAAATCTGCTTACACTGTTGGTTCGTCATTTATTGCCATCAGGATATTTCTAATGTATAAATCATAACACTTTTTGTAAAACCACACCCGAGCCTCAAGATACAGGCCTCGTGCTTAGTTTGGGGCTCACTGGTACTTACAATGTAATATTACTAAGTAACCGCTCTTTCTGGGCCTATGTTAGTTAATAAAATTTTGTAGAACTTTTTGGTAGACCTGTTTCGATTGTGAGTGATCGAATCTTTTTGATTCGATCGCGACCAGTACATGAGTGATCGAATTATGGATCTCTAACAGATTCGATCTTATTTGACTCGGTCTCGCATATCAGTCTCGTGTCTCGTGATCGAATGCTTAGTCTGAATGTTGCAACATGATTGAATGGCTAAGTTATTATTAATTACGATACTTTACAAACAGGCGACATGTTCATGAGATCAAAATAGGTATTCGTTTTCATCATGACAAATAACATTAATATCATGATTCTAACCATCATCCGTTCAGCTAGGCTATTCTGTAAGCTAGTTTACGCATCTCGCAAGCGGTGAGCGGTGAATTTCGTAGTACGAAATTCAAATCTCACCGCTAGCGAGATGATTCGCCAGCAGTTCAGCATTCGTCATTCGGTCATATAGGTACTCATACAATACAATTTCGATCATTTCGATCATTTGGGTCGCAGTTCGCATCCCGTGAGGGCTAAATGAGAATCCCGTGAGGGCTTAATGAGAATCCCGTGAGGGCTAAATGAGAATCCCGTGAGGGCTAAATGAGAATCCCGTGAGGGCTAAATGAGACCCTCTGACCCCCGGCTTGCCTTGACCGGCCGGCCGGTGGTGGGAATCGCAAGAGCTAAGACCTAAGCTCCAGGATGGAAGTGTTAAAGGCATAAAGCCTCTAGTAGCGTTTAGTGAAACTGCAGCACACCTCTCAACACCCTTAGCTATCCACGCCAATGTTACCCCTTTTTGTTTAGCAAGTCACCACCCGCCTTAATATTTTGTAATGAGGCATGATTGGCGGGTGCTGTACCTTATCCCTTAGTCCAGACCACTGACCATTAAGAATTTATAACAATAGCCTATATTTTGTACCATCTGTCCATAGTTTATCATATCCTGCCATCCATATACAATAATTTATAATTAATATAATACATTGTAAAGGGCCTCTTGACGTTGGCTTCGGCTCCGTCAATGCCTTCCAAAGGTCCGGGCGTCTTACGACCCGAGAGATTTCATCGAATAAATGAATAATAATTATGATAATAATAATAGCGAGGCATCTTCCAGGGTGACAGTCTGAGTCCGTTGTGGTTCTGTCTAGCCCTAAATCCTCTAAGCATATTATTAGAGGATTCAGGGCTGGGCTATCGGCTTAGGAGAGAGGGTGAAGTCATTTCACACTTGCTGTACATGGATGACCTCAAACTTTTTGCACCGAAGCGCCATGATTTGATGGAATTACTGAAAGTCACTGAGACTTTCAGCAACGCCATCAGCATGGAGTTCGGTGTAGATAAGTGCGCGGTCATGCACGTACAGCGGGGGAAAGTTGTGAATTCAATGAATTTACAACTTTCTGACACAATGACTTTCAGATCTCTCTCCGAAACCGACACCTATAAATACCTTGGTATGTCAGAGTCATTAGGTATCGAGAGTGGGGGGATAAAACAGTCGGTGAAGGAGCATTTCTTCGGTCACCTGACGAAGGTACTTAACAGTCTTTTGTCAGGAGGTAACAAGGTGCGCGCCTTCAACGGCTGGGTTATGCCTCTACTTATATACACCTTTGGCATACTCAGGTGGACTCAGACCGAGCTAGACGCCTTGGACAGAAAAGTTCGAAAGCAATTGACATCACATCGCATGCTTCACCCACGCTCGTCTGTTATGAGACTGTATATTCCACGGAAATGGGGTGGTCGAGGCTTTTTAAATGCCAAGACACTCCACAACCGTGAGGTGTGTAGTCTCCGGGAATATTTCCTAAACAACGAGTGTGGGATGCATCGCGATGTGGTGTCAGTTGACAAGACTTTAACGCCTCTCCTTAGGCAAAGAGAACTGGCGCAAGCCTCAGGTGTTAAACACCGAGGACCGCAAGGACGTATGGAAGAGCAAGGAGCTGCATGGCCGGTTCCATCGAGTCTTAACAGGACCCGATGTGGACCTGCTCGCGTCGGTGAACTGGCTACGATTCGGGGACCTCTTTGGGGAAACCGAAGGTTTTTTTTGTGCAATTGCAGACGAAGTTATCAAGACGAACAACTACCAGAAATATATTATGAAGGACGGTACGGTCGACATATGTCGGGCATGCCGCCGTCCCGGAGAGTCACTCAGACATATCATTTCCGGTTGTTCTCATCTTGCTAACGGCGAGTACTTGCACAGACATAACCTCGTAGCCAGGATCATCCACCAGCAACTAGCTCTTCAATACGGCCTTATGGAGTCCGAGGTGCCGTACTATAAGTACGCACCTGCGCCAGTTCTTGAAAATAGACGTGCTTTGCTCTATTGGAACCGATCTATTATCACGGACTATTGTCACCAATAAGCCTGATATCGTGATAGTCGACCGGTTCCAGCGGCGGGCAGTGTTAGTCGACATCACCATCCCGCATGACGAGAACCTCGTAAAGGCCGAAAAGGACAAGCTTAGCAAGTACCTTGACATGTCTTACGAGATTACCGCCATGTGGGATGTTGACTTGACTATCATTGTCCCGATAGTTGTCTCGGCAAACGGCCTAATAGCTAAGAGTCTCGACCAACATCTGAAGAGACTCTCGCTAGACGGCTGGATCAAGGGCCAGATACAGAAGGCGGTACTTCTTGACACGGCACGCATCGTCAGGAGGTTCCTCTCTCTGCAGCCCTAACCACCGGTAGCTTGGACCCTGCCCCGCTGCCGGCGGCACCCTAGATTTAGGTCTTTTATAATATTTTATGTTTTTATAGTTAAAGATAAAGATAAAGATATTTTATTTGCGTAAAACATGCGTATAACAAAAAGTTGTGACAAAATATTCAAACGATCGTCATGTTTTGCCTTAACAGGCGTGCAAACTTTGCAGATGGCGCTGCTTTACTCACTACATATAATCCAAATTTAAATACATATTACACTGGTCATTCTTATAAACTAAATTGAATCATAAAATTAAAGTTGTTTTCTTTATTACTTTTATATGGATATTATAAAAAACCTAAATATAAGAAAATGAAATATATATGTGAATAATAATAATCATTACTATTTTAAGGACAAGTCTATTTTATATACTCTGTCTACGGGTCAGATAATCAAATGCTTGCCTGTTAAAAATATGGAGTAGTTACCTGGAGGGTCTTCCCACCAAACAGGGCTGGGGCAGGTGAGGATCTCCATAAGGTCTTCATCATCCATTTCCAGGTCTACTGACGTCATCAGATCCGGCTGCGAGGTCTTTATGGTGGGCTGGCATCCTGGAATCAATATTTACATTATTTATACCCGATTTCGAAAGAAAGGAGGTTTCTCAATTCGACCATATATATATTTTATGTTTGTTTGCGGATAACTTCGTAGTTTATGAGCCGATTTTGATGATTATTTTTTGCTGGAAAGGAGATATCCCAAGGGTGGGTACTATTGTAATTTCATCGAGATCTGATAAGTATCTCCGGAGATATGGAGGGTACTGAAAATTAATAGCGCGGCATTTGATGTCGGTTCTTTTAGTTTTTTAAACGATCTTATTATTTACATCATCCTAGCATCTATACCCTGCGACTTCGTTCACGTACATCAAGAATGAAGTAGCCTATGTTCATCCTCATGCTACAAAGTATGTCCTTGTTACATTTCAGTAAGATCGGATCGTCCGTTTAGACGTGATTAGGAAACAAACAGACAGAGTTACAAACGTTTTCATAATATTAGTACGGATAGGCTAGAGTTTGACCACTATCTCACCTGCTGGTAAGTGATGATGCGGTCGATGATGGCAGCACGCTAGGCCTAGAATGGGAACTGGCTCTCAAGGATAGCTGCCGGAACACAATAGATGTTTGGTGACAGATTTTCTAGCTTGAGGGTGGTAGCTGAACAGGCGGACACTAGATAGTGTCCTGCCACCATGCGGGG
Source organism: Cabera pusaria (assembly GCA_954871355.1). NCBI lineage: Eukaryota > Metazoa > Arthropoda > Insecta > Lepidoptera > Geometridae > Cabera > Cabera pusaria. The sequence goes on along the minus strand of OX940912.1, from coordinate 7,188,894 downwards.
GTTGGGGATTTCTTAGCGATGTTTTTCTTTCACCGAAGGGACACTGTGAAAAGCGCACATACATTTTTCGATCGATAAATCTATTAATGCACGGCGGGAGTTGAACTCTGTACCTCTGCCGCCAAAGCCGACCATTCTCCCACTACACCACTGGGCCCTCAATATATATATTTTTATTACAATATTATATTAAGAGAGCCTACAGTAATTCAATTCAATTATTTTTTAATATCTTATTGGCTAGCGTTTGACGACAATCTCACCTGTTGGTAAGTGATGATGGTAGCACGTTAGAACATAGTATTATTATCTTTCCTATGACGTAAGGCCTAGATGGAACTATAGAAAACTCAATTATTGCTTCATTTGGGTACATTGTATTACTTATGAATGTCATTAAATTACATATAACTTAATATTGTTTAAAAAACTAAAAGAACCGACTTCAAACAAACTTCAAACTTCAAACGTTGCATTAGTCATATTCAGTACCAAATGTGAGGTGTTTATCTCCATATCTCTGGAGATATTGTACATATCTCGATGAAATTTTAATGGGACCACCTGGGAAGTGGGAAGTATACCCTTTCAAATAAAAAAAGAATTTTCCAAATCAGTTCAGGCGTTTTCTAATAATCGACGAACATACATAAACAAAAAAGGTTCCAACGAATTGCAAACCCTTACTCCTTTTTAGTGAAATAGATAATTGATATACATTGAACACATAACAATGCAATATATGTGTGAAGCTTAATTGAGAAAAATATCATGCAACGATGGTCGAATCGAATGCACTGATATGGGTAACAAAAAGGTGTAACTAAGGTGATGCCAATATAGAAGACGGGTTGAGACAGTTAAGACAGTTTTTTTAATATATGATAGGCTAGCATTTGACCACTTTCTTGAATCTCGCCTGGTGGTAAGCGATGATGTGGTTGAAGACGGTGAACATGCTAGTCCTAGAATACTCTCAAGGGATGTGTGCTACCGGAACACCATAAAGGTTATAACCGCAGAATCATCGTCTTCCTACCCTTATCCCACTTAAGTGGGGTCGGTGCAACATGTCATTCCCTTCCATTTGGGTCTATCCGCAGTCATTTCCGCATCCACTCCTTTAACATCCATATCTTCTATCACACAGTCCATACACACACACACACTTTCTTCTGTCTTCCTCTTCCTCTATAGCCATTCACTTCTATTGCCTTTCTAGTCACGTGGACTTCACTTCTTAACATCAGAATGACAGATATAATAGACAGTAGCACAATCATCATCATCATTATCATCAGCCGGTGCCAGTCCACTGCTGGAAGTAGGCCTCTCCCAAGATGCGCCACTGAGCCCGGTCTTCGGCTCTTCTTTTCCAGTCACTGCCCACCGCTTTGCGTATGTAAGTCGCTCCATCTGGTCACAGAACTGTAATAAAAAAATTTGTGTTATAAAAATATATATGTTACTGGTTGTAACATGAAGGTTATAGAGTATAAAAAGCTAAAAATTAATGTTAGGTAGACAGTATTTATGAATATCGAGCGCCCTTGTTCTACCAAGATCTAAAACTTACCAGGATAAATCAGCGGTGTCATTGAGACTTTTAATCTCGGACCGGGGGACAGGCAAATGATAACACGGTTTGGGATTGTATGACAAATTTTAATACTTCAAAACGTCCCTTACCTCCAGAATGAGATACACATTATTTAGTTAAAGCCGGAATACTATGTCTAAACATTTGACTATAAATACCATTCGGTTTTCGTTACTTTTTAGGTTAATTTATTTTACATTTTACTACTGAAATTTGGTTATTGTCTTTCTTGCATCTTGCTAATATGAAATTAAAGTTTTAAGGGTAATAAAAAGAGTTATAATGAAATTGGCTTAGCTGCAGCGTCCGGGGGCGTCTGAGCACTCCACTCTAAACAGACGTCATTCATCGTCGCACCAACAGCTCAAAACTACGACGACATCCAAACGGTGTGCGTCGCACAAACACCTCAAACTAACGACGTCTTCCAGCGTCGAACAAACAGTTGACGACACCCATCGTCGCACAAACAGTAGACGACAGTCGTCCAAACAAACAGCGCCAAAGGCTGTAACCAAAAATCCGATTGTAAATATATTTGTCGCTATGAAGGATGACGCGAAACATTTTAGGTTATCAAAAATTGACTCACCGCAAAATCACGACGTTATCATATGGCACTACGCCATAAGCACGCCGAGTATCATCGCAAATTTAATTAACAAGATGGATTAATCTTGTAAAATCTGATTAAGAAAAAATACAAAAAGTTTAGCTCTTCGTAGGCCCCAGGGACAAGAAAAAGTGACGTCTCCGATCGAGAATTGACAGATGTCAAAGTCATTTTTTTTTGAAAGATTGTCTATAGGATATGGAATGATCCACAGACCAAGTAATAACTCGATTATTTAAAATCGACTAAAAATGGCTAAATACGAAAATGTTCTAAATTATTTAAAACCAAAAGGTAATTTTGTCAGTCTTAGAAGCTGAAATGTGCTTCCAAACGAAAAATATGTAACGAGTCGAAATACCTCGTTACAGTACATACCTTCCCAAAAAAAATAAAAGAATGAAACTTCTTTTATTTTTGAGAAGAACTCCCAAAAAATTCCTAATAAAAACTTATTCAAAAAAATTAATAAACAGAAAATATTCCACCACCAAAATATGAAATTTATTCAAACTAAAAGAAGACACTAATAAAGCATAACGTTAAATCAGTTAAGCTTCTAGCCACTGACTAAGTTGCTCTAGAAAAACAAGTTATAAAAACTTTCTAACCAAGTGAAAAACAATGTAAAGGTTTACCAAAACTAATCCATCAATATGACTCAATCCTGAAATCCATCACAAATTAATTATACTCAAGAGTGGATAAGCACCATAGCCTCCATCTACCTATCTGTATTACAAACCAAATAAATATTTCTGAAATATTTAACAAAAGTGTAGATAAGCACCATCGCCTCTATCTTTTATAATCTCAGAACGATTCTAACTAAATTAAAAGGTAATAACAAAGGTTATCCATATTGTAGTACGGTTAAGCATTAGCTGCCGACTATAGATAATTATTCACTGCAAAAGATTCAGTGAACAAGTTTTCAATGAAAAAGTTGAACAACAAAAGTTCAAATTATTCTCATAAAAATAGAGAACCAAAAATAATAAGTAGTGACCGGCTCAACTCTACCGACTTTCCGAACACTAACAAATTAATAAAAGGGTTTGTCAAAAAGACCAAAAATTGTATATTGTGACCGGCTCAACACCACCGACATTCCGTGCACAATAACAAGTTAACAAAAGTTTGTTGGGAAAACAACAAAGTTGTATTGTGACCGGCTCAACACCACCGACTTTCCGTTCACAATATCTAAAGTTTCCAACGCTTGAACCAAAAATGTCAAAGCGAGGAAAAAAATGAAGAGTAAAAAACTTACCCAAAAAGGTTAACTGAGACAAAAGCTCAAAAGAGTCAAATACGAGAGGCAAATCCGGGTAAAAATTATATAGAGCGCTAAGTGTCAAATCCAGGTCTTAGGTCTACAACAAACACAAACTAAATAATCTAAATAATATATAACATGCTTCACAAAGACTGAAACACATTTATATTAAAAATGTATTTACACTATGTGCAGGCTATTTGAAAAGTGGAAAGCTTTTCATAGCAATCTAAAACAATATTTATACTAGAAAAGTGGAAAACTTCTCAAAGTATCTAAAAGAAAGTTGAGTACTTGAAAAGTGAAAAGCTTTTCAAAGTAACCAAAATAATAAAATATACAAAAATATACATAAGATCTTTTGATGCCAAGAAAATTTCTAAAAGAAAATATAATCGTTAGATGTAGTTTTTAAAGTTGGGTAAAAGTTCAAAAGTAGGATAAAAGTTCCAAAAATAAGATGAAGGTATCAAAAATAGACCTAAGTTAGGTTTAGTATATTTAAAGTTGTATTTCAATAAAGTGTTGGTTTCCTTTCAGATAATCATCTTTCATCCTGCGCGTCCTCTTCCATACATCAAACCTCATTCTTCCACATTCAACGCGCTTCCCAAAAAATATCAAAACAAATTTAAATAAAAGTTAAATCCAAAAATGAAAATTTTAATATTTAATTATATCTTTAACATGATAACGTCCAGTACTTGTTTTATTAAATTCCTTTAGTACATAAACGTTAGGAGAAATTCTCTCTACAATTTCACATTTAATAAACTTAGGTGCTAATTTAGCCGAAAAATATGCAGGTGCATTTGACTGTACAAAACTTCTACGCCAAACTACATCACCGACATCAAAAGAAATGACTTTTCTTCCCCTATTATAATAAAGAGCATTACGCTTATAAGCTTTCAAAAGATAAGCTTGAACTTTAACAAAAACTTCACTAAGTGAATTTAAAGAGTGAGCATAAGTATCTCTAGTACCAAGCTCAAGTTGATCTAAGTTATCAAAAGAGTTACTAAAACGGTGTAAAGATGCATCAAAAATAAGTTCTCTACCGAACATCAAAAAGTTAGGAGTGTACTCTGTAGCAAGATTTACACTACTATTTAAAGCTAATTGGACATGAGGCAAAAACCTTGACCAAGTTCGATGATCATTTTTAACAAAACAAGAAATACATGTTTCTATTGTCTTATTATATCTTTCTACTGGATTATTCTGTGGAGTGTATAGTGCATTATAAAATATTTTAGTTATGTTGAAATTTTTTAAGAAATCTACAAAATGTTTAGATATAAATTGGGGTCCGTTGTCGGCCACTAACATTTTAGGTACACCAAATTTAAGAAATATTTCTTTTTCAAAGATTTTACAAATTACTTTAGAAGTAGCATTTATCATAGGAAATATCCAACAATATTTAGTAAAAACATCTACAATTGAAAGAATGAATCTATGTCCAGAATAAGATTTAGGTAAAATCCCAATAATATCAACGGATAACATTACCATAGGTTGATCAACTTTCTTAGGGTTAACCATCTTACCAGCAGGAGCAGAAATTGAATGTTTATAAGCTTTACAAATGTCGCAAGAAGAAATATATCTTTGAACGTCTCCGAACATTCCTTTCCAATAATAATGTTGTTTTATTTTATTAAGAGTTTTATGTATTCCAAAGTGTCCAGAATTAATATCATCATGATTAGAACGAATAGTATCTAAAACATGTTCTTTAGGTATAACAATTTTCCAATTTAAACGACTATTAGGGTCAAATTTATTTTTACAGTAACGATATAAAGTATTATCTTCTACTCGAAGGTTTTTCATTCTAGAAGGGTATTTTTGACAATTTATAAAGACTTTTCTATACCAAAGGTCTTCTATATCTTCATCTGGTGAGACAATATTTATAGCGGAAACTAATATTGAAGTTATATTGATTCTAGATAAAGCGTCAGGAACTTGATGTAAAGATCCTTTTTTATGAACAATATCAAAAGTAAATTGAGAAATACGTGCAGCCCATCGAGCTAAGCGTCCACTAGGGTTATTAAGTTTTAAAAGCCACTTAAGACTAGCATGATCTGTCACGACTGTGAATTTCATTCCTTCGACATAAGGTCTAAAATGTTCAATTGAATCTAAAACTGCCAAAAGTTCACGTTCAGTGGTACTATAATTTCTTTCACATTTATTTAAAGATCTTGAATAATAAGCAATTGGATGTTGTTCATTATTTTCGTCTTCTTGACTCAGAACACTACCAATTCCTACAGAACTAGCATCGCAATGTAAAAAGAAAGGTTTTTCAAAATCAGGACACTGTAAAACAGGGGTAGTTATTAAGGCATTTTTTAAATTAATGAAGGCTTCTTCAGCTTCTTCATTCCAAACAAAAGTATGTTTTATCTTTTTACTTCCGGAAGTTAATTTAGTTAAAGGGGAGGCAATATCAGCGAATTTACAAATGAAACGTCGATAATATGAACATAATCCTAAAAAGCTTCTAAGTTGTTTTACGGACTCTGGTCGTGGAAAGTTTTCTATAATTTCTAATTTAGACGGATCAGTATGTAGGCCTTGACTGTCTACAATATAACCAAGATAACGGAGTCTTTCTTTGCAAAATTCACATTTTTTAAGATTTACTGTTAAGCCTGAGTTTTTAAGTATTTCATGGACTTTTTTAAGGTACTCTATATGATTTTGAAAATTATCATTTACTAAAATCAAATCATCTAAATATTTAAACAGGACATTGTCAAATTCAGGTCCAAAGAGTTTATCAACCAAGCGTTGTAACTCTGCCGGTGCGTTGGTGATTCCAAAAGGCATCCGAACAAAATGGTACAAGTTTTTTCCAGGAACTACAAAAGCAGTCTTTTCACGAGAGGACTCTTCAAGTTTAATTTGCAGAAATGCTTTAGAAAGATCTATGGTAGATATGAATTTAGCCCCACGAAGGCTGTCTAATATCCTAGAAGGGTACGGCAAAGGATAAGAATCTTTAACAGTTATTGAATTTAATCGTCTCGAATCTAAACATAATCTGGTTCCACCATCTTTTTTATCGACGGCTAATACAGGGGAACACCAAGGAGATTTTGAAGGTTCTATAATTCCTTCCTTTAATAAAACTTCCACTTCATCATAAAGTTCTTTTTGTTTAGCAGGACTCAACGGCCAATATCTACTTTTAAAAGGGTCGCCAGTAACGTTAATTTTATGTTCCACAAGGGTGGTAAGGCCTAAACCTTTTTTCTCATAAGAAATATCTTCAAACAAAGCAATGGTTTCATCTAATTGTTGTTTCTCAGAAGGAGTTAAATGAACTGTAGAAGTAACAGCGTTCACTTGAATTTTATTATTGTGAACATATTCAATATTTTTCCACAAGTCTTTAGCTAAGTTAAATTTCAACCAAAAATCAAATCCCAATATAATAGGTGGATCAAAAGAGGGTATTATTAAAAATTCTACAAGTTTACAAACATTGTCAACGGTAACCGGTAATCGCATAGAACCGATAACTTTTCTTGATGAACCGTCAGCAGTACAAGCGGAGGCATCAATAGGTTTAATTTGAAATCCTAGTTTAGAAAAATGCAAGTGTTGGTTATTACCTAAAACACAGCTATTTGAACCACTATCTAGCAATCCAGAAAAAGTTTCATTATAAATGGTAAATTTTAAAAATGGTCTAGTATCATTTTGTTTAGTAAAAAGTATAGGAGCTGCTTTATGAACAGAAAAAAATGTTTTTAAATAGTCAAGCCATTCTGAAAATTCTCTCTTACACGTATCATCATCAGGTTTATAATTAGATATCGGAGCACCTGAAGTTTTTTTAAAAACTTGGGCCCGATGCCTTACAAGTTTTTTGAATTATTATTATTTTTAATATTGTCAGAATGACAAGTATCACAGTTCTTTGTCAAAACGCCTCGTTTATGACATTTAAAGCACACAGGTCCAAGAATCTCTGTACACTCTTTATAAGTGTGGTCAGTCGACTTACACTTCAAACAAGAAAGTTTGGTTTCAACCGCATGAAAGTTTTGTTTAATTTCCTTTACAGGTTTTCGGTTAACTAAAATCTCTAATTCCTTACTAATTCGGATAAACTGTTCAATAGTGTCTATTGATTTTCCAAATAAAAACGGTGTGTAAATAGGTAACATGTTGTGTTTAATTATAGTTATCAAAACATTCTCAAAAATTGGATTAGCTAATCTGCTAGACATATCTAAAATCTCAGTAATGAAATCAGGAAGTGACTCATTACTCCGTTGTTTGCGAGTTCTCATTTCATACTCCAAATGATAATCAAATTCAGGTTTGTCGAATCTGTTCAACAATTCAGTTTTAAGTGTTGTCCACGAAGAAACCCTAATTCGAATACTACGGAACCATTTCGTTGCTGTTCCAGTGAGCAGATCAGAAAAAGAACCGACTAAAAAGTTTTCATCAAAGTTTTTATACAAAAAATATTCCTCAACCGAAGTGATAAAGTCTCTAACACAAGTTTTCCCATCAAAAGATATCTTACTACGCTTCAAATCAGGAAGTTTATTTGTTGAAGGCAAATGCTTTTTCAATTGTTCATTGAGTTGAACATTCATCGAGTTAAACGAAGGTAAAGGTGTAAAATTATGCAAGCTACTATGACCCAAGTTAGGTAAGAAAGGGTCAACCTCTGTTGCATTCTGCATAACTAAATTATCCAACACCGGATTAGAAATAACATCCCTAGAAGTACCAGGTAAATTCTCTTCCAACAAGGGTGGAAATTGAACCTGTTTGTCAGTCATGATGAATAATCAAAAATATTAAAGAAACAAAGACAAACAACCAACTAAAAATTCAAAGAATAGTTAAAACTCATCAAAGTTTATAAGATTTTTTGTTAAAACCGGTTTAAGTTATTATGTTTTAAAGTTTATGTTAATATTTAATAATGTTCAAAAGTATTTAAAGAAATTTGAATGTACAAAGAAACATTCAAATTGTGAAGTATGTAAGATGCAAAAAAGATTCACAATTTATCTTAATTTTCAAGATTATTAACAACGGCTAAGGTTATATCTATTTGTGAAAAGTAAAATCAATAAACTAGTTAATAATTATGTTAATAAGCTAGTATTTTCTAATATGAATGTAGTTTAATGCTTCTCAACAGTAAACAAACGTTATAACTTTATATAAGACAAAGTTATATCAATTCAAACAAAACTTAGCACTTTCAATGTGGTCAAGGTCAGTTCCTTACAAAATGTAAACAACGCATATCTCAAATGTTATTATATAGTAAGTACACACTTAGATTAGTCTATCCAGTACATAAGACATATAAAGAACATTGTATGTTAATTAGTTTTGTTAAAATACAAAAAAAGTTGTAACAATTCTGTTTTCAAAGTACAAAAACTGTAAAAATGCTAAAAATAACAAAAATTGCACTAAATTGTGACAAGAAAAACAAAAATAAGATGCAAGAAAGATTATGTATGTGGAGGTAACTCCGGTCCCTGTTCTCGCGCTAATTGTAATAAAAAAATTTGTGTTATAAAAATATATATGTTACTGGTTGTAACATGAAGGTTATAGAGTATAAAAAGCTAAAAATTAATGTTAGGTAGACAGTATTTATGAATATCGAGCGCCCTTGTTCTACCAAGATCTAAAACTTACCAGGATAAATCAGCGGTGTCATTGAGACTTTTAATCTCGGACCGGGGGACAGGCAAATGATAACACGGTTTGGGATTGTATGACAAATTTTAATACTTCAAAACGTCCCTTACCTCCAGAATGAGATACACATTATTTAGTTAAAGCCGGAATACTATGTCTAAACATTTGACTATAAATACCATTCGGTTTTCGTTACTTTTTAGGTTAATTTATTTTACATTTTACTACTGAAATTTGGTTATTGTCTTTCTTGCATCTTGCTAATATGAAATTAAAGTTTTAAGGGTAATAAAAAGAGTTATAATGAAATTGGCTTAGCTGCAGCGTCCGGGGGCGTCTGAGCACTCCACTCTAAACAGACGTCATTCATCGTCGCACCAACAGCTCAAAACTACGACGACATCCAAACGGTGTGCGTCGCACAAACACCTCAAACTAACGACGTCTTCCAGCGTCGAACAAACAGTTGACGACACCCATCGTCGCACAAACAGTAGACGACAGTCGTCCAAACAAACAGCGCCAAAGGCTGTAACCAAAAATCCGATTGTAAATATATTTGTCGCTATGAAGGATGACGCGAAACATTTTAGGTTATCAAAAATTGACTCACCGCAAAATCACGACGTTATCATATGGCACTACGCCATAAGCACGCCGAGTATCATCGCAAATTTAATTAACAAGATGGATTAATCTTGTAAAATCTGATTAAGAAAAAATACAAAAAGTTTAGCTCTTCGTAGGCCCCAGGGACAAGAAAAAGTGACGTCTCCGATCGAGAATTGACAGATGTCAAAGTCATTTTTTTTTGAAAGATTGTCTATAGGATATGGAATGATCCACAGACCAAGTAATAACTCGATTATTTAAAATCGACTAAAAATGGCTAAATACGAAAATGTTCTAAATTATTTAAAACCAAAAGGTAATTTTGTCAGTCTTAGAAGCTGAAATGTGCTTCCAAACGAAAAATATGTAACGAGTCGAAATACCTCGTTACAGAACGTCCTACTCTACGTTTGAAGTCTACTCCAACGGTTATCAGTCCTGCGGCAGATATGACCAGCCCACCGCCACTTCAGTTTACTAATCCGTTGAACTACATCGATAACTTTAGTTCTCTGGCTAATACTTCTGAATAATACTTCGTTCCAGATTCGATCCCACAGAGAAATACCGAGCATAGCTCTCTCCATAGCTCGCTGAGTGACTTTACATTGGTGGACCAATAGACAGTAACACAATATTGGAACATTAATGAATGTCCAGCTCACTGCTATTTTCCACATCCATACAAGACAATACAATCTTAGAACGTACATCATATACTACTATATTCTAGCATAAGGTGATATAGCAGCCAAGTAGTTGTCCTATACAAATATTAGTCCTAACAAAATAAGTTAGTTCTACTATAAGGACTTCTGCTCTGCTAGTCCATGTCATATCGACAGAAGTTTGTAATACGGTAATGTTTTTTAACCGACTTCACAAAATGGACGTAACGCTATGTTTGAAATCAGTTCTTTTAGTTTTTTAAACAAACTTAAATTGTTGATGTTTTATGTGAACGTACCAGCTTTTTTCCAACATTGTATTTATTTCGGATTATGCTCCGACCAGGTATCTGTATTGTCTATGTTTTTTAATGTAACGAAATGGCAGAGTCCAGTAAAATGACAGAACGTATGAGACTTAACATCCTAATGTCTTATCATAGCAGGCATATTGCATTGGCATGCAATATTCAGGCATGTTTTTTTCTTTTGTCAGTTTTGTATGACACATTAACTATCAATGCTTTTTTTATATTTTCAAATAGACTAGGGATTGATCAGTATCTCACCTGTTGGTAAGTGAAGATGCGGTCGAGGATGGTAGCACACTAGGACTGGAATGGGAACTTGTAACGAGGTATTTCGACTCGTTACATATTTTTCGTTTGGAAGCACATTTCAGCTTCTAAGACTGACAAAATTACCTTTTGGTTTTAAATAATTTAGAACATTTTCGTATTTAGCCATTTTTAGTCGATTTTAAATAATCGAGTTATTACTTGGTCTGTGGATCATTCAATATCCTATAGACAACCTTTCAAAAAAAAAATGACTTGGACATCTGTCACTTCTCGATCGGAGACGTCACTTTTCTTTCTTGCCCCTAGGCATACAAAGGGCTCATTTTTGGTAAATTATTTAAATCTGATTCAACCAGATGAATCCTTCTTTTAAATAACGAATGCGACGCTAATTGGCGTACATATAGTGTCCTAGTATGCAATAGCGACGTGATTTTGCGCCTTTGGCGCTGTTTGTTTGGACGACTGTCGTCTACTGTTTGTGCGACGATGGGTGTCGTCAACTGTTTGTTCGACGCTGGAAGACGTCGTTAGTTTGAGGTGTTTGTGCGACGCACACCGTTTGGATGTCGTCGTAGTTTTGAGCTGTTGGTGCGACGATGAATGACGTCTGTTTAGAGTGGAGTGCTCAGACGCCCCCGGACGCTGCAGCTAAGCCAATTTCATTATAACTCTTTTTATTACCCTTAAAACTTTAATTTCATATTAGCAAGATGCAAGAAAGACATTAGAGACAACGATTAAAGAAAGACAATAACCAAATTTCAGTAGTAAAATGTAAAATAAATTAACCTAAAAAGTAACGAAAACCGAATGGTATTTATAGTCAAATGTTTAGACATAGTATTCCGGCTTTAACTAAATAATGTGTATCTCATTCTGGAGGTAAGGGACGTTTCGAAGTATTAAAATTTGTCATACAATCCCAAAACAGTGTTATATCATTTGCCTGTCCCCCGGTCCGAGATTAAAAGTCTCAATGACACCGCTGATTTATCCTGGTAAGTTTTAGATCTTGGTAGAACAAGGGCGCTCGATATTCATAAATACTGTCTACCTAACATTAGTTTTTAGCTTTTTATACTCTATAACCTTCATGTTACAACTAGTAACGTTTATATTTTTTATAACACAAATTTTTTTATTACAATTAGCGCGAGAACAGGGACCGGATTTACCTCCACATATATAATCTTTTTTGCATCTTATTTTTGTTTTTCTTGTCACAATTTAGTGCAATTTTTGTTATTTTTAGCATTTTTACTTTGTTTTGTGTACTTTAAAAACACAATTGTAACTTTGTTTACAACTTTTTTTTGTATTTTAACAAAACTAATTAACATACAATGTTCTTTATATGTCTTATATACTGGATAGACTAATCTAAGTGTGTACTTACTATATAATAACATTTGAGATATGTGTTGTTTACATTTTGTAAGGAACTGACCTTGACCTCTTTGAAAGTGCTAAGTTTTTGTTTGAATTGATATAACTTAGTCTTATATAAAGTTATAACGTTTGTTTACTGTTGAGAAGCATTAAGCTACATTCATATTAGAAAATACTAGCTTATTAACATAATTATTAACTAGTTTATTGATTTTACTTTTCACAAATAGATATAACCTTAGCCGTTGTTAATAATATTGAAAATTGAGATAAATTGTGAATCTTTTTTGCATCTTACATACTTCACAATTTGAATGTTTCTTTGTACATTCAAATTTCTTTAAATACTTTTGAACATTATTAAATATTAACATAAACTTCAAAACATAATAACTAAATCCGGTTTTTAACTAAAAATCTTATAAACTTTGATGAGTTTTAACTATTCTTTGAATTTTTAGTTGGTTGTTTGTCTTTGTTTCTTTAATATTTTTGATTATTCATCATGACTGACAAACAGGTTCAATTTCCACCCTTGTTGGAAGAGAACTTACCTGGTACTTCTAGGGATGTTATTTCTAATCCGGCGTTGGATAATTTAGAGGCTGTTGACCCTTTCTTACCTAACCTTGGTCATAGTAGCTTGTATAATTTTACACCTTTACCTTCGTTTAACTCTATGAATGTTCGACTCAATGAACAATTGAAAAAGCATTTGCCTTCAACAAATAAACTTCCTGATTTGAAGCGTAGTAAGATATCTTTTGATGGGAAAACTTGTAAGGCATCGGGCCCAAGTTTTTGAAGAAACTTTTGGTGCTCCGATATCCAATTATAAACCTGATGATGATACGTGTAAGAGAGAATTTTCAGAATGGCTTGACTATTTAAAAACATTTATTTCTGTTCATAAAGCAGCTCCTATACTTTTTACTAAACAAAATGATACTAGACCATTTTTAAAATTTACCATTTATAATGAAACTTTTTCTGGATTGCTAGATAGTGGTTCAAATAGCTGTGTTTTAGGTAATAACCAACACTTGCATTTTTCTAAACTAGGATTTCAAATTAAACCTATTGATGCCTCCGCTTGTACTGCTGACGGTTCATCAAGAAAAGTTATCGGTTCTATGCGATTACCGGTTACCGTTGACAATGTTTGTAAACTTGTAGAATTTTTAATAATACCCTCTTTTGATCCACCTATTATATTGGGATTTGATTTTTGGTTGAAATTTAACTTAGCTAAAGACTTGTGGAAAAATATTGAATATGTTCACAATAATAAAATTCAAGTGAACGCTGTTACTTCTACAGTTCATTTAACTCCTTCTGAGAAACAACAATTAGATGAAACCATTGCTTTGTTTGAAGATATTTCTTATGAGAAAAAAGGTTTAGGCCTTACCACCCTTGTGGAACATAAAATTAACGTTACTGGCGACCCTTTTAAAAGTAGATATTGGCCGTTGAGTCCTGCTAAACAAAAAGAACTTTATGATGAAGTGGAAGTTTTATTAAAGGAAGGAATTATAGAACCTTCAAAATCTCCTTGGTGTTCCCCTGTATTAGCCGTCGATAAAAAAGATGGTGGAACCAGATTATGTTTAGATTCGAGACGATTAAATTCAATAACTGTTAAAGATTCTTATCCTTTGCCGTACCCTTCTAGGATATTAGACAGCCTTCGTGGGGCTAAATTCATATCTACCATAGATCTTTCTAAAGCATTTCTGCAAATTAAACTTGAAGAGTCCTCTCGTGAAAAGACTGCTTTTGTAGTTCCTGGAAAAAACTTGTACCATTTTGTTCGGATGCCTTTTGGAATCACCAACGCACCGGCAGAGTTACAACGCTTGGTTGATAAACTCTTTGGACCTGAATTTGACAATGTCCTGTTTAAATATTTAGATGATTTGATTTTAGTAAATGATAATTTTCAAAATCATATAGAGTACCTTAAAAAAGTCCATGAAATACTTAAAAACTCAGGCTTAACAGTAAATCTTAAAAAATGTGAATTTTGCAAAGAAAGACTCCGTTATCTTGGTTATATTGTAGACAGTCAAGGCCTACATACTGATCCGTCTAAATTAGAAATTATAGAAAACTTTCCACGACCAGAGTCCGTAAAACAACTTAGAAGCTTTTTAGGATTATGTTCATATTATCGACGTTTCATTTGTAAATTCGCTGATATTGCCTCCCCTTTAACTAAATTAACTTCCGGAAGTAAAAAGATAAAACATACTTTTGTTTGGAATGAAGAAGCTGAAGAAGCCTTCATTAATTTAAAAAATGCCTTAATAACTACCCCTGTTTTACAGTGTCCTGATTTTGAAAAACCTTTCTTTTTACATTGCGATGCTAGTTCTGTAGGAATTGGTAGTGTTCTGAGTCAAGAAGACGAAAATAATGAACAACATCCAATTGCTTATTATTCAAGATCTTTAAATAAATGTGAAAGAAATTATAGTACCACTGAACGTGAACTTTTGGCAGTTTTAGATTCAATTGAACATTTTAGACCTTATGTCGAAGGAATGAAATTCACAGTTGTGACAGATCATGCTAGTCTTAAGTGGCTTTTAAAACTTAATAACCCTAGTGGACGCTTAGCTCGATGGGCTGCCCGTATTTCTCAATTTACTTTTGATATCGTTCATAAAAAAGGATCTTTACATCAAGTTCCTGACGCTTTATCTAGAATCAATATAACTTCAATATTAGTTTCCGCTATAAATATTGTCTCACCAGATGAAGATATAGAAGACCCTTGGTATAGAAAAGTCTTTATAAATTGTCAAAAATACCCTTCTAGAATGAAAAACCTTCGAGTAGAAGATAATACTTTATATCGTTACTGTAAAAATAAATTTGACCCTAATAGTCGTTTAAATTGGAAAATTGTTATACCTAAAGAACATGTTTTAGATACTATTCGTTCTAATCATGATGATATTAATTCTGGACACTTTGGAATACATAAAACTCTTAATAAAATAAAACAACATTATTATTGGAAAGGAATGTTCGGAGACGTTCAAAGATATATTTCTTCTTGCGACATTTGTAAAGCTTATAAACATTCAATTTCTGCTCCTGCTGGTAAGATGGTTAACCCTGAGAAAGTTGATCAACCTATGGTAATGTTATCCGTTGATATTATTGGGATTTTACCTAAATCTTATTCTGGACATAGATTCATTCTTTCAATTGTAGATGTTTTTACTAAATATTGTTGGATATTTCCAATGATAAATGCTACTTCTAAAGTAATTTGTAAAATCTTTGAAAAAGAAATATTTCTTAAATTTGGTGTACCTAAAATTTTAGTGGCCGACAACGGACCCCAATTTATATCTAAACATTTTGTAGATTTCTTAAAAAATTTCAACATAACTAAAATATTTTATAATGCACTATACACTCCACAGAATAATCCAGTAGAAAGATATAATAAGACAATAGAAACATGTATTTCTTGTTTTGTTAAAAATGATCATCGAACTTGGTCAAGGTTTTTGCCTCATGTCCAATTAGCTTTAAATAGTAGTGTAAATCTTGCTACAGAGTACACTCCTAACTTTTTGATGTTCGGTAGAGAACTTATTTTTGATGCATCTTTGCACCGTTTTAGTAATTCTTTTGATAACTTAGATCAACTTGAGCTTGGTACTAGAGATACTTATGCTCACTCTTTAAATTCACTTAGTGAAGTTTTTGTTAAAGTTCAAGCTTATCTTTTGAAAGCTTATAAGCGTAATGCTCTTTATTATAATAGGGGAAGAAAAGTCATTTCTTTTGATGTCGGTGATGTAGTTTGGCGTAGAAGTTTTGTACAGTCAAATGCACCTGCATATTTTTCGGCTAAATTAGCACCTAAGTTTATTAAATGTGAAATTGTAGAGAGAATTTCTCCTAACGTTTATGTACTAAAGGAATTTAATAAAACAAGTACTGGACGTTATCATGTTAAAGATATAATTAAATATTAAAATTTTCATTTTTGGATTTAACTTTTATTTAAATTTGTTTTGATATTTTTTGGGAAGCGCGTTGAATGTGGAAGAATGAGGTTTGATGTATGGAAGAGGACGCGCAGGATGAAAGATGATTATCTGAAAGGAAACCAACACTTTATTGAAATACAACTTTAAATATACTAAACCTAACTTAGGTCTATTTTTGATACCTTCATCTTATTTTTGGAACTTATATCCTACTTTTGAACTTTTACCCAACTTTAAAAACTACATCTAACGATTATATTTTCTTTTAGAAATTTTCTTGGCATCAAAAGATCTTATGTATATTTTTGTATATTTTATTATTTTGGTTACTTTGAAAAGCTTTTCACTTTTCAAGTACTCAACTTTCTTTTAGATACTTTGAGAAGTTTTCCACTTTTCTAGTATAAATATTGTTTTAGATTGCTATGAAAAGCTTTCCACTTTTCAAATAGCCTGCACATAGTGTAAATACATTTTTAATATAAATGTGTTTCAGTCTTTGTGAAGCATGTTATATATTATTTAGATTATTTAGTTTGTGTTTGTTGTAGACCTAAGACCTGGATTTGACACTTAGCGCTCTATATAATTTTTACCCGGATTTGCCTCTCGTATTTGACTCTTTTGAGCTTTTGTCTCAGTTAACCTTTTTGGGTAAGTTTTTTACTCTTCATTTTTTTCCTCGCTTTGACATTTTTGGTTCAAGCGTTGGAAACTTTAGATATTGTGAACGGAAAGTCGGTGGTGTTGAGCCGGTCACAATACAACTTTGTTGTTTTCCCAACAAACTTTTGTTAACTTGTTATTGTGCACGGAATGTCGGTGGTGTTGAGCCGGTCACAATATACAATTTTTGGTCTTTTTGACAAACCCTTTTATTAATTTGTTAGTGTTCGGAAAGTCGGTAGAGTTGAGCCGGTCACTACTTATTATTTTTGGTTCTCTATTTTTATGAGAATAATTTGAACTTTTGTTGTTCAACTTTTTCATTGAAAACTTGTTCACTGAATCGTTTGCAGTGAATAATTATCTAAAGTCGGCAGCTAATGCTTAACCGTACTACAATATGGATAACCTTTGTTATTACCTTTTAATTTAGTTAGAATCGTTCTGAGATTATAAAAGATAGAGGCGATGGTGCTTATCTACACTTTTGTTAAATATTTCAGAAATATTTATTTGGTTTGTAATACAGATAGGTAGATGGAGGCTATGGTGCTTATCCACTCTTGAGTATAATTAATTTGTGATGGATTTTAGGATTGAGTCATATTGATGGATTAGTTTTGGTAAACCTTTACATTGTTTTTCACTTGGTTAGAAAGTTTTTATAACTTGTTTTTCTAGAGCAACTTAGTCAGTGGCTAGAAGCTTAACTGATTTAACGTTATGCTTTATTAGTGTCTTCTTTTAGTTTGAATAAATTTCATATTTTGGTGGCGGAATATTTTCTGTTTATTAATTTTTTTGAATAAGTTTTTGTTAGGAATTTTTTGGGAGTTCTTCTCAAAAATAAAAGAAGTTTCATTCTTTTATTTTTTTTGGGAAGGTATGTACTGTAACGAGGTATTTCGACTCGTTACATATTTTTCGTTTGGAAGCACATTTCAGCTTCTAAGACTGACAAAATTACCTTTTGGTTTTAAATAATTTAGAACATTTTCGTATTTAGCCATTTTTAGTCGATTTTAAATAATCGAGTTATTACTTGGTCTGTGGATCATTCAATATCCTATAGACAACCTTTCAAAAAAAAAATGACTTGGACATCTGTCACTTCTCGATCGGAGACGTCACTTTTCTTTCTTGCCCCTAGGCATACAAAGGGCTCATTTTTGGTAAATTATTTAAATCTGATTCAACCAGATGAATCCTTCTTTTAAATAACGAATGCGACGCTAATTGGCGTACATATAGTGTCCTAGTATGCAATAGCGACGTGATTTTGCGCCTTTGGCGCTGTTTGTTTGGACGACTGTCGTCTACTGTTTGTGCGACGATGGGTGTCGTCAACTGTTTGTTCGACGCTGGAAGACGTCGTTAGTTTGAGGTGTTTGTGCGACGCACACCGTTTGGATGTCGTCGTAGTTTTGAGCTGTTGGTGCGACGATGAATGACGTCTGTTTAGAGTGGAGTGCTCAGACGCCCCCGGACGCTGCAGCTAAGCCAATTTCATTATAACTCTTTTTATTACCCTTAAAACTTTAATTTCATATTCGCAAGATGCAAGAAAGACAATAACCAAATTTCAGTAGTAACATGTAAAATAAATTAACCTAAAAAGTAACGAAAACCGAATGGTATTTATAGTCAAATGTTTAGACATAGTATTCCGGCTTTAACTAAATAATGTGTATCTCATTCTGGAGGTAAGGGACGTTTCGAAGTATTAAAATTTGTCATACAATCCCAAAACCGTGTTATCATTTGCCAGTCCCCCGGTCCGAGATTAAAAGTCTCAATGACACCGCTGATTTATCCTGGTACGTTTTAGATCTTGGTAGAACAAGGGCGCTCGATATTCATAAATACTGTCTACCTAACATTAATTTTTAGCTTTTTATACTCTATAACCTTCATGTTACAACCAGTAACTTATATATTTTTATTAACAAAATTGTTTTATTACAAACTGGCTCTCAAGGACGGCTTCCAGAACACATTAGATGTTTGGCGACACATTTTACAACTTGAGGGTGGTAGCTGGCCAGGCAGACACTAGCTGAGACATTGTGTTACCATCATGCTGGAGCCATTGCCCAACACCTGTATTACCACTGGCCAGCATACTAAGCCGGGATTTTTTTAACAATGTTTCCTTCTCTGAAGCCTTGCCTTACCATCAGGCGAAACAAATGCTATTTCTTTTGTTTTTTACACCAAACTGGGTAGCACTTGACCACTATCTCACCTGATGTTAAGAGATGATGCGATTGATGATGGATGCTAGTTCTGTTATCTTATACCATAGGAAAAAATTATACCTTTAAGTGGAATGCGACGTTTCCTTTTATTTGTTGTAGCAACAACTTTATAATCATGTTTAGGATGTAATACAACCTTCTTCGCAGGCCCTTGCCTCTTCACTTTTTCAGGATAATATTCAATGTTCAGTGGTAAAAGTAAACTCCTTTGTTCATTGCCTTTTTTATTTTTAACGTTAACCTTTTTGTTTTTGGAACCTCTTTTTAACACTATTTTAGTTTCCTCCTTGAAGATATTCGCTTCAGTCAACTTTAGAGGGGCTTTATTTATAAGGTCTTTGAGAGATTTTTTAAGTTGTTGTGGAGATTCTAATTTTTTTTTCAGTATGGATGTCATTCTGGAAGACAATATATCATATTATCATGGGTTCTTATTAAATTTAAGTATACTTTCTTTATAAACATAGTTATTGGAATTATCTTAAAATTTTAATCTTATTGTGAAAATTCTTTAATGTTGTGTTATTGCTAATATATTTTAGAGTGTGATTTAATCATGCTAATTAAAATAACAGACATTAACGTAATACCTATCACAAGAAAAAAAAAACATAAATTTGAAAGACTAGATGCATAAATTACTTTTTAGAAAATATAATTTCTAAACATGAAACTCAGACGAAAGTATATTTTTTGCAATTCAAAAAAACAATTAGTTTATGTATGTATTACTCATTATTGAGGTACCAAACCAAGATAGCTTTTTTTAAATGGACATATATTAGAAGTAAACTTAGAAGACAAACAAATAGATTATTATTATTACAATCATTATTTTATTTTCAATGCAGAGTTAACATTTTGGAGTATTTATTTATCTTATCAGTCACAATACAGATAATTATTCAATATAATAGTTAAAATAAATAAAAAATAAAAATCAAAAGCTTGTAAGTTACTAATTCCAACGCTAGATGGCGCTTTACTAAAAAATATACCAGGAAGCATTTGGATTTGGCTAAAACGCGAAATCCTGATATGAAACAAGAATAGGAATAACACATACATAGCGCTAAATTAAAATAAAGAAATTAAATAGCTTCAGTTCACCCTTGCAATAATGCAGTATTTACCTATTTACTCCAAATAATAATTGTAAGGCTATCTTTTTCTACTGAATGCGAAAAAAGAGAGACAGACATACTACTAGTAGTAACGTAGATCGACAAAACCTTTTATAATTTATCCGTGTTTAACAAATTAATTAGTTACAATGGATACAATAAGTTAAACACTTATTAAAAAAATATCAATTCTTATTTGTAGAGGCTGGATAGTTTCTAGATAATCATGCAACAGATTAATTCCAGTACAACCTACCTTGTTGGGCGATCTCCAGAACAGAAGGAATTTGCATATAAATTTTATTGAAGAAGCTTAATACTAATATTCACTTAGTTTGTTTACAAGAAAACACTATTTAGAAAGACGAAATCGTTCAATAAAATCAAATCGTCCTCACGTTATCTCATCATAGCGCAACGAATAGAACCTAAATAGTGTAGTGATGCCGCCAAGGTTTCACGAAGGCATATAACTCGATTGTTTTTCAATCGATAGTGACAATTTTAATCTCATTACATCAACATAATTTTAATTCATTTATGCTCTTAATATAAATAAATTAATCCATTACTATTCTAAAGCTAATTTCATCTCATTTCCATATATTTGTGGAGTACTACTGAAAAAAATTCATAACGATAGTTAAGTTACGAATGATTTATTTCCGAATTATACGAAATGTCGATTAATATTGATTATAGAGATTCCGTCCCTAATGGGGTGGGGTAAGAAAATAGAAACTTGATGAAATGGCCGAATTTTGTAGCATCACATGTGATATTAAATAAAGGGCGTGGGCGTGTACCTTATTCTAATTATTTGATCTAAATAATTACATACTTACCTTCATGATTCAAGATACAATTTATTGTTTGTAGCTGTTATTGAGCATGTAACAACTAGATGCTTGTCTGTTTGTCCATCACATTAAAATAATATAATAGATTAAGCTAGGTAGGACGTAAGCTATCCTATGTGGTCCTTCCTGCTGGCAGCTGGCACACATTAAGGCTGAGCGCAGACTATAGACAAAACAGTCTTAACGGTCTGTCTCAAGACAGTTTTGTCTATCACCCTGCGCACACTGCGAACAAAACTTTTTTGTCTGCGAGGATGCGACACAGAACAAAATATAGAATGGACACTTTGATCACTCCACCAATACATGTATTATGTACCTACCTACAATTTGTCTTCTTCAGTTATACAGTAACTAGATATCTACTTTATCATTTTTAGGGTTCCGTTTCTCAAAAGGTAAAAAAAGGAACTGAGCGCTTATACAATTTAGAGGTCTAACTTAATTGGAACCAACCTTAAAAAATGTTAATAAATAAAATAGTGCTATTGAGTGATTTATTTACGTCGCGTCGTTTGCGTGTGGCGCGTCCTTGCTCAAGTTAGTTCCTCGACAGCTCAAAATCGGTAGGGAGGTGAGTAAGCCTTGATTGTTGGGGCGAACAGAGTGTCCATTCTATACGTAGTATCTGTTCTGTGTTGCATCGGTTTTCTTTGTCGGCACCGAGAACAAATAATAATACTACGTACAGAATAGACACTCTGTCCCACTCACCAATCGAGGCTTCCTCACCTCGCCACTGATTCTGGAGCTGCTGAGGAGCCAGTTTAAGCAAGGCACCACACGCGGACGAACACAGAACAATAATACTACTCACGTGAAGATTAACGTCAACTTCATACATATATGTTGGGACCAGTACACACAGGAGGTTCAAATTTACGTAGGTTCTATATTATATATAAAAACCAGCAAAATCGAGTTGAACTCGCCCGCCGAGGCTTCCGTACCAACTTCTCAGACTAGTTTAAGGGACAAACTTAACTTTGTAGTTCGATCCATATAGGAAATGAATTGCAACAACTACAATTAATCATAAGTTAAATATTATGTTTCTTTGAAGTGTTTCACACTTTATATTTTTGTAAATTGTTAAACAATTATTTGTTTAACAATAAATCATAAGTTTATAAAAGTAAATTAATCGTTTTTAGGGTTCCGTATCTCAAACGGTAAAAAAGGAATCCTTATAAGATCACTTTCTTATCCGTCTGTCCGTCTGTATGTCCGTGTGTCACCACCAATTTTCTCAGGAACGGGTGGACCTAGCAAGTTAAAATTTATACCAGATACTGATGTTTATGGTTCTAATTAGATATATAAAAATCAAGATCCAGAGTCAACACGATAATAAGATATAGACATATTTAGATTTTCGCCGAAATTTGTAAGTACCTAAATTTACTTTAATTTTCGACTTTTTTATTTTTCGGAATTTTTCCTTTACTTGTGCTGTAATATCTTGATTTTGACCATAGTTGACAATTCTAGGTCTACCGGAAGTACCATATAGGTTTTGGGTCGAAAACCTGTAGGGTACTTCCCGTTGACCTAGAACCATGAAATTCGACAAAGAGCAAGGTCTTACAGCACAAAAAAAGGGGAAAATTCAAAAACGAAAAAATTATTAAAGTAAATGGTGTCCCATACATACATAATTAACGCCAGTTAAGATATGCCTCTGAGTTATATGAGCGCTCATACAATTTAGGGGTCTAGCTCAATTGGCACCAAACTTAAGTTTGGTGCCAATTGATTGAGCCAAATACATAAGGTAAATATGTAACTAAAATTGTGCCTCTGTGTAATTTATTTTATTCATAGTTGACGCTAATTAAGATAGGCCTCTGAGTTATATGAGCGCTCATACAATTTAGATGTCTAGCTAACCAACCTTAAAAAATGTAAATAAATAAAATAGTGCTATTGAGTGATTTATTTTCGTCGCGTCGTTCGCGTGTGGCGCGTCCTTGCTCAAGTTAGTTCCTCGACAGCTCAAAGTCGGTAGGGAGGTGAGTAAGCCTCGATTGTTGGGGCGAACAGAGTGTCCATTCTATACGTAGTATCTGTTCTGTGTTGCATCGGTTTTCTTTGTCGGCACCGAGAACAAATAATAATACTACGTACAGAATAGACACTCTGTCCCACCCACCAATCGAGGCTTCCTCACCTCGCCACTGATTCTGGAGCTGCTGAGGAGCCAGTTTAAGCAAGGCACCACACGCGGACGAACACAGAACAATAATACTACTCACGTGAAGATTAATGTCAACTTCATACATATATGTTGGGACCAGTACACACAGGAGGTTCAAATTTACGTAGGTTCTATATTATATATAAAAACCAGCTAAATCGAGTTGAACTCGCCCGCCGAGGCTTCCGTACCAACTGCTCAGACTAGTTTAAGGGACAAACTTAACTTTGTAGTTCGATCCATAGGAAATGTATAGCAACAACTACAAATCATAAGTTTGTAAAAGTAAATTAACCGTTTTTAGGGTTCCGTGTCTCAAAAGGTAGAAAAGGAATCCTTATAAGATCACATTCATGTCCGTCTGTCTCTCTGTCTGTGTGTCTGTCTGTCCGTCTGTCTGTCCGTCTGTCCGTGTGTCACCACTGATTTTCTCAGGAACGGGTGGACCTAGCAATTTGAAATTTATACCTGATACTGAAGTCTATAGTCCCTATTGGGTGTATAAAAATCAAGGTCTTGAATCAACACACAAAAAAGATATGGGCAAATTTAGATTTTCGCGAAAACTTGTTAGTACCAAAATGTACCTTAATTTTCAACATTTTTTATTTTTCGGAATTTTTCCTATACTTGTGCTCTAAGACTTTGCTTATAACCAAAATTGATAATGCTAGGTAAACCGGAAGTACCCTATAGGTTTTGGGTCGAAAACCTATAGGGTACTTCCCGTTGACCTAGAATCATGAAATTTGGCAAGCAGCAAGGTACAGCACAAATTATGGAAAAATTCCAAAAAATAAAAAAGTTGAAAATTAAAAGGTGTACATACATACATAGGTTACGCCAATTAATGTAGACCTCTGAGTTATACGAGCGCTGATACAATTTAGAGATCTAGCTGAATTGGTTCGTACGGAAGCCTCGGTGGGCGAGTTCAACTCGACTTAGCCAGTTTTATTTTTAACTTTATTTTAGTTTTTAGTATTTGTTTTTAAATCCCCATAATAATACATACTTAGTGAAAATGTCAAGTATCTACCTATTACTGTAAAGGAAATACAGCTTTGAGAAAGGCGGATAGACAGACGGACGGATGGACAGCGAAGTCTCAGTAGTCCCTAGGGTCCCTTTGGTTTCGGAACCCTAAAAAATGTCTGATTTGATAAAGGTGCGTACTGACTATGTAACATGTTATTTAACTTGTGTTATATAAATATATTATAGTAAATATATAACACGTACACACCATGTAACCTTGTTATTCAACATTGCAACCCAAAACATTACTGTACACATTAGAATAACAATGTTATTTAACAATTATCGTTTGTCGTTCTCGGTTAGTAGGCTTGGGTAACTCCGGACACATCTATATCTTCGGATTTATATCCCTAAGCGAATATATACCCATCATTCCACTTCCCGAAACCTTAATACTAGTATATCCCATATATCCGGTATACCTTTATGAAACACAAAAAAAAATGTGAAATCGGTTAAAAAGTAAAGCCGTAAGTGAATAGGTAAATGCAAAAACACTACAGGTACGGTCTTATAATGTTACATAATATCGGTTATGAAATGCGGATATTTTTTATTTTGGATATGGGATATACTAATCATTGAAGTATTATTTATCTATTTATCTGCAAAGTCTGAAACACATTTTACATGGATATACCGAACATACTAAGCAGTTATACTAAGCGGATAATATATTAAGCGGACATACTAAGCGGATATATATCCTTACATGGAATTATATACGATGTACTCACTCCTCTGTAGTTAGCCCAAGCCTATTCAGTAGTGTACACGTGTTCCGTCGATGGACGCGGCCTCTTTGAACTTTGCCGCAAAAGGCGAAGCGGCGCTTTGACGACTGTTTCGCGAATATTAGGCGCGGTTTATACAGAAGAGACTTGGTGAGGGCTTGTGGCGTGGCGCCAACTTTTATCACGTAGTTTCGTAAATTATACTGAAGTGGCGGAGACACTTGGCGCGATACGGCTAGTGTGACCATATGTGGCAGGTTCCTACCTACCATTTTGGCAGTATTGGCTTCTTATTTTAGCCTCTGACACGATCGGCTAACGTTTTAAAGAACCGGGCGCAATTCTCTTTAAGCCAAAAATTACTCTATATTACGCACTATAAGGTTTATATTGCGTTACTTTGACTATCTACCTCCACCATCCGTCCGCGCCCTCCAGCTAACGACTCAATACCACGAGGCGCCCCCACAGTGCACCGTAGGGGAGGAATAGGAGGGAGAAGAAGGAAGAGAACGCGAAGGGAGGATAGACCAGAAAGCGCCGCGCCCACGGCAGCATCCACCTCGGTACCCCCGTCAATGCGACCGCCCAACTTCACACCATTCCTGCCCAAGATGCAACCACCACAAGACCCAAGGCTACTTGCACCCACAGTAACCTATGGGCCGTCTAGAGCCTCCATGGCGCACTACCCTCCACTACCCGAGCCAGCAACAACCAGACCTCGCTCAAGGTGGAGAGCCCCAAGAAGACGGCAAGCACCTGCTAGTACGCCAGCAGGAGAATCGGACACTGCGAGAGAAGGGGCACCCCTGCAACACCAACCGCAACAGCCCACCACTAATACAACAGAAGTACCAAGACCAGCACAAGCACTAACAGAGACCAGACCGAGACCAGAGTCACGAGTCCACTTCGTGCCAGTAACTCAGGTTGTCACGGGTACCACCACCACAGCATCGGCAGTGACTAGACCCACACCGAGACTGGCCAGAGGGACCACCAGGAGCACCATACTATATGCAAGCAGGTGCGAGTGCTTTTGCCCAGCCACGCCCACGCTCTGCAGCAAGGTTTCCTACAAGACCCATGCCAACAGGTCCATACCCATGGGCCCCACCATACCAGCCACAAATGACAGCCGTCTTTACTCAAGCCGGATACCCCTGCTACCAAGCAGGTCAACAGCAGAGTACCTTCCCGGAACCCATCTCAGCATTGGTGGGAGCCCTGGTGGGCCTACTTGCAGCCATAGCAGCCGGACGATCTTCGGACGGCAGCTATGCGAGGACTGTCCGCACTATCCCGGTTCCAGTATGCATAGATAAGACCTCCGCATACGGTACTGGTACCCGGGCGGCATCAAGACCAAGACCGACAACTTACGCATTCTCACCCATTCGCAGGATGTTCATATCATCCTCCTGGGTGAGACCAAGCTGAAGAAGACGGAACAATTTAAATTCGCCAACTACTTCGTGTACCGGCATGACGATGTCTCACCCCAGGGCCGACCATATCGTGGAACGGCTGCCTTAGTGCGGAGGGACATAGTGCACGACGTAGTTGGTGACCTAACCAATCAAATCACCAAAACCACTGCGGTCGTGGTCCAACTTGGAGGACACGATGTGAAGATATTTGGCGGATTTCGGCCACCGAACTCCAACTTCGACACTGGTGATATGAGGCGTATCTTTATGGACGCCACTCCAACCCTGCTGGCAGCGGACCTCAACGCCAAACATTTGGTGTGGGGGTCCAGAATCATTAATACCATCGGAAGAAAACTCCAAGAGGATACGGAGAGGAATGGTTACGAAGTAATCGGCCTAGACTCTCCTACCCACATACCATCCAATCCACGCCACAACCCGGACGTCATCGATGTAGTAGCCCACAAGAACCTGCCAGCCCCAATTCATCTGGAGGTCCTCTACGATCTGGATGAGCAGCACCCACCACTGCTCATCACGGTTGGAGCTTCGGCAGAAGCAACTCTTTGTCGGGGTACTTACACGAAGACCAATTGGCACCAGTTCCAACAGCGACTGATGACGATGATAGTAGGCCGATTAACCACATCGGACATCGGAGGACGTGGAGAGATGCACGGCTGAAATAACTGCCTCCATCAAAGAAGCAAAAGAAGCAGCATCTACTACTGAACCTCGAACAAGCTGGCGCGAAGAACTCCCAGGCCGCTTAAGGGCAAAGAAACGTG
The DNA here is from genome assembly GCA_954871355.1 of Cabera pusaria. Classification (NCBI taxonomy): domain Eukaryota; kingdom Metazoa; phylum Arthropoda; class Insecta; order Lepidoptera; family Geometridae; genus Cabera; species Cabera pusaria. The sequence continues at coordinate 7,161,323 of OX940912.1, read as the reverse complement.
CGATGCGTGAACTATGGGCCCGCACCCGCTGCCCAACAACAAAAGCACGACTAAATGCTATAACTGCAACGCTCGCCAATGAAGTCAAGAAGTGGAGAGACGACGCATGGGATTCTCGTATCGCCCAAGCCACTGAAGACGAAACCAACCTCCATGCCCTGAATAGGAGTTTGTTAAGGGCTAAGATACCAGTCTACCCACTAACGGACTCATCAGGAAGCCGGAAATTTGCCCCAGCGGAAAGAGAACTGTTGGTTGATCATTTAGAATCACAGTTTCAGCTGCATCCCGTTCATCTCAATGCTGAACCTGTTGTCGTGCCCCACTACAACGCAGTATCCGCGGAAGTAGTCCAACTGCTGCAGACTTCGGCGCCCCCGCTGGGAGGGGATGATTTCATCTCCCCAATGGAAGTGGCACGAGCTGTACGCTATTTACAGACGAAAAAGGCACCCGGTCTAGATGAGGTGTCGAACGCGGAACTCAAGCAGATGCCGCGGAGAAGTCTGGTGTGTATAGACAGACTCTTCAACGGTATCTTAAGAACAGGATACTTTCCCGCAACGTGGAAGACAGGGAAAGTCATAGTACTACCCAAACCCGGCAAGGTCCGTCGTCTACCCTCCAGCTACCGTCCTATTACCCTGCTGTCACACCTCGCCAAGCTGTTCGAGCGATTACTGCTGCGGAGACTGCGCCCTCACTTCACCCTACGTGAGGAGCAGTTTGGTTTCCGCACGCGTCACTCCACAACGCTCCAGCTGACGAGGGTGATCCACCAGCTCACCAGTGAACTGAACCGAAATAGTAGAAGCGTCGCCGTGTTCCTGGACATCGAGAAGGCCTTCGATAGAGTGTGGCACGAAGGCCTAATCTACAAGTTATCCAGGACACCGACTCCAGCGGCGCTAATCCACATCGTCTCATCGTTCCTGAGAAACCGACAGTTCTGCGTGTCCGTCGAGGGCGCCACTTCCGGCAACCGGCAGATCGCAGCGGGAGTCTCCCAGGGGAGTTGTCTCTCACCGTACATGTACGCGGTTTACACAGACGACATACCGGTTCTGGCGGACGAACACCTTGCACCAGGAGAACGAGGAGTAACATTAGCACTTTTTGCCGACGACAGTGCGTATATAACGTCCTCTGTCAAAGCTACTATAGCCGCCAACAGAATGCAGAAGGTTCTGGACATCCTGCCAGTCTGGCTGGACAAGTGGCGCATGGCCGTCAACGTGAGGAAGACGGCCACGCTGCTGACCAGAGCCCAAACCCATCCTGCCACCTCCACTGCAGCTCCGAGAACAAGACGTCAAGTGGGAAACGAGTACAAAGTACCTGGGCTTCTACATCGACCGGACGTTGAGGATGCGCCCGCACGTGGATCACGCAGTCCACCAAGCAAAAGCCGCTAAGGCCCTCCTCCATCCGGTCCTCCGATCGAAGCTGCCACTCTACACCAAAGTCGGCATATACAAGACGTATATACGCACGAAGATGACGTATGCTGCTCCTGCGTGGTATGCCCTATGCTCGGAAACCCAGCGCAAGCGTCTTCAGATCATTCAGAACGTCACCCTGCGGATATGCACGGGAGCCGGTCGATACGTACGCAATGACGCCAACGCCCGGGACGTGAAAATTGAGACGGTGAGGGAGTTCGTGGTCCGGTTGGCGCGCTGTCAATATGACCGTGCAGACAACGGACCACACCCTCACCTCCAGAACATTGCACCGCACCACGCCCGGCCGCCTGATGGCGCTGTATCGACCTGGCGTGCACTCCCACGCGACTTAGTCCCGGTGGATGAAAGCAGCAAAGAGGAGGAGTAGCGGTTACCACAGCAGCACAAGACCACCATGCCAAGATGGCCAACATGACCACCACGCCTAGATCTGGCCAACGACCATATCGGACCACTATAGGGCTGATTAAAACCCGCGCGTACCCCGAGGGTAGTTGCCCCAGAGCCCAACCAGGGTAAGGAGGCTCGCCTCGAAACCCTCACACGAACCCAGAATGGGAACGAACGTCCACACTGACTTCCGTCCGCGCCACGTTTCTTCTGTATAAACCACGCCTTACCGTGTACACGTGATTCGCCGATGGAAGCGGCCCGCTTTGAATTCTGCCGAAAAGCGAAGCGGCGCTTTGACGACTGGCGATGTTATTTGAACATGTTTTATGAGTGTCCAAATCATCTGAAACATGTTATCTCACCATGTTATACAATCCATTATGTTACATAGTCTGTACGCACCTTAACAAATGAAATAAACGCATCCTGTTTGACGGGTACGAACAACTTGTATGGAAAAAGAAAAACTATTTATTTTATTTTAATCGACTTCAGATTAGATCGTTTAAAAACTAAATAATTTAAGATCGTTTAAAAAAACTAAAAGAAACGACTTCAAACGTCGCGCTAGTCAAAGTAGCCAGTAGACGTAGTAACTATTATATAATCAGTGCCAGTAGGTAAAGTGCCAGCCAAGTAGTAAGTCGTCGAGATAAGTAAATGCGTCATAATACAAATGTTGATATATTAAAAAGGTTCGGCCGATTTCGTTAAAATTTAAATGGAACCACCTGGGAAGGATATGTTTTGAAACAAAAAAATAATTTTCCAAATCGGTTCAGGCATCTTCGAGTAATCGGTGAACTAAAATAAAAAAGAAAAAAGATTCTTACGAATTGAGAACCTCCTCCTTTTTTGTGAAGTCGGTTAAAAAGAACCGACTTCAATGCCGCGCTATTAATTTTCAGTCCCAATTTTTAGGTGTTTATCTTCATATCTCTAGAGATACTTATCAGACCTCTTTATATATATCTCCTTTCCAACAAAAAAAAATTAATCAAAATCGGTTCATAAACGACGCGGTTATCTGCTAACAAACCTTAAAAATGTATATATATATATAATAAATACTAGCTGTGCCCGCGACTTCGTTCGCGTGGAATAGTGTCTTTGGGTAGCATTAACAAATAAGACACATACGTATCCCAACTACACCACGCCGTACCACGCCACGCTACTCCCCCTTTCCCTCCGTCCCTCACATGCTCTCCCCTCCCCCTACCCCCTCACTTCCACCTAAACCCCCCAACCTCTCCCTCGCTTACCTACCCTCCCCCTTTGCTCCCCTACCCTCCCCCTTCCCCTCACTTCCACATCCAATCCCCTCCAGCTATCCTTCCCTCCATGTATCTCCAGAGATATGGAGATAAACACCTCAAACTTTGTACTGAAAATATAGCGCGGCATTTGAAGTCGAATGTTTTAGTTTTTTAAACGATGTTATTCGTTTATTTTGTCTTCTCTACAAACTTTGTCTTGGCAATAACAAGTGACTACGACTCACCACTAGGCTATAATATCGTTTAAAAACTAAATAAGATCTTTTAAAAAACTAAAAAAGAACCGACTTCAATGCCGCGCTATTAATTTTCAGTACCAATTACGAGGTGTTTATCTCCATATCTCTGGAGATACTTATCAGACCTCGATAAAATTACCATGGTACCACACTTGAGATATCTCCTATCCAACAAAAAAAGAATAATCAAAATCAGTTCATAAACGACGAAGTTATCCGCGAACAAACATAAAAAAAAAAAACATATATACGGTCGAATTGAGAAACCTTTGAAGTCGGTTAAAAATGAAGCGACAAAACGAAAATAATAACACAAACATGTTTCACCGGTCGCCGCCGACGGACGCGGCCCCTTTGATTTTTGCCGAAAGGCAATGCGGCGCCTGTGGCGGCGGTATGACTGAGTGCGTGTAGTTCGCCAAGAGCGAGTCGATTTAAGAAGGTTTGATTTCAAGTACCTAGTTAATTATATATATTTTTTTAATATATATTTTTTTACTGATTTCTTTACATGGAGTATACATACCCCTGCAAATATGGTGGGAATTCAAAACTTTGTATATACAGATCTGATAGTATTCTCGTCTGCAATTGACGAAGCTTTTTGAAAACAAGAATTATCTTTTTAATACTTGCTGTTGACACCACTAACATAAAAATACGATAAGCCATTCAGGCTCTAGGGCGTGCCTAAGAAATATACATACATTCATACATTTATATGTATATACAAATGTATATATAATATATATACGGTTAATATATATATAATATGTATGTATATATATATATATATATATATATATATATATATATATTAACCCTCCTTTCGCAGTCACCGGACTGCGGAAGAAAGAGGGTTATGTTTTAAAAACAATCGTCTCGTAGCGTCGTCCGCGTGTTGCACGTTCTTGCTCAAGTTTGCTCAAGTTAGGGAGGTGAGAAAGCCCCGATTGGTGGGTGGTACAGGGTGTCTATTCTATACGTAGTATTATTATCTGTTCTCGGTGCCGACAAAGAAAACCGATGCAACACAGAACAGATACTACGTATAGAATGGACACTCTGTTCGCCCCAACAATCGAGGCTTCCTCACCTCCTTACCGATTCTGAGCTGTCGAGGAACAAACTTGAGCAAGGACGCGCCACACGCGAACGACGCGACGAAAATAAATCACTCAATAGCACTATTTTATTTATTTACATTTTTTAAGGTTGGTTAGCTAGACATCTAAATTGTATGAGCGCACATATAACTCAGAGGCCTATCTTAATTAGCGTCAACTATGAATAAAATAAATTACACAGAGGCACAATTTTAGTTACATATTTACCTTTTGGCACCAAACTTAAGTTTGGTGAGCTAGACCCCTAAATTGTATGAGCGCTCATATAACTCAGAGGCATATCTTAACTGGCGTTATTTATGTATGTATGGGACACCATTTACTTTAATATTTGTTTCGTTTTTGAAATTTCCCCTTTTTTTGTGCTGTAAGACTGTGCTGCTCTTTGTCGAATTTCATGGTTCTAGGTCAACGGGAAGTACCCTACAGGTTTTCGACCCAAAACCTATATGGTACTTCCGGTAGACCTAGAATTGTCAACTATGGTCAAACTCAAGGTATTACAGCACAAGTAAAGGAAAAATTCCGAAAAATAAAAAAGTCGAAAATTAAGGTAAATTTAGGTACTTACAAATTTCGGCGAAAATCTAAATATGTCTATATCTTATTATCGTGTTGACTCTGGATCTTGATTTTTATATATCTAATTAGAACCATAAACATCAGTATCTGGTATAAATTTTAACTTGCTAGGTCCACACGTTCCTGAGAAAATCGGTGGTGACACACGGACATACAGACGGACAGACGGATAAGAAAGTGATCTTATAAGGATTCCTTTTTTACCTTTTGAGATACGGAACCCTAAAAACGATTAATTCACTTTTACAAACTTATGATTAATTGTTAAACAAATAATTGTTTAACAATTTGCAAAAATATAAAGTGTGAAACACTTCAAAGAAACATAATATTTAACTTATGATTAATTGTAGCTGTTGCAATACATTTCCTATATGGATCGAACTACAAAGATAAATTTGTCCCTTAAACTAGTCTGAGAAGTTGGTACGGAAGCCTCGATGGGCGAGTTCAACTCGATTTTGCTGGTTTTTATATATAATTCTATATTATACCTACGTAAATTTAAACCTCTTGTGTGTACTGGTCCCAACATATATGTATGAAGTTGACGTTAATTTTCACATGAGTAGTATTATTGTTCTGTTGTCGTCCGCGTGTGGAGCCTTGCTTAAAGTAGCTCCTCAGCAGCTCCAGAATCAGAGGCGAGTTGAGGAAGCCTCGATTGGTGGGTGGGACAGAGTGTCTATTCTATACGTAGTATTATTATTTGTTCTCGGTGCCGACAAAGAAAAACGATGCAACACAGAACAGATACTACGTATAGAATGGACACTCTGTTCGCCCCAACAATCGAGGCTTACTCACCTCCCTACCGATTTTGAGCTATCGAGGAACTAACTTGAGCAAGGACGCGCCACACGCGAACGACGCGACGTAAATAAATCACTCAATAGCACTATTTTATTTATTAACATATTTTATGGTTGGTTCCAATTAAGCTAGACCTCTAAATTGTATGAGCGCTCAGTTCCTTTTTTTACCTTTTGAGAAACGGAACCCTAAAAATGATAAAGTAGATATCTAGTTACTGTATAACTGAAGAAGACAAATTGTAGGTAGGTACATAATACATGTATTGGTGGAGTGATCAAAGTGTCCATTCTATATCTTGTTCTGTGTCGCATCCTCGCAGACAAAAAAGTTTTGTTCGCAGTGTGCGCAGGGTGATAGACAAAACTGTCTTGAGACAGTCTTGAGACAGTCTTAAGACTGTTTTGTCTGTAGTCTGCGCTCAGCCTAAGTAATTTAGTTAATTATTTGCCTACCAGTGCCATTTTATGCTGCCGTAGTATGTACCTACGACTTGTACTATTCACTATTCTGTGCTACGACACGACCCTACGAGGTAAAAACTACGGATATCCACATTATATTCAATAGTGCACCTTGTGCATGTGCATTGTGCACCACAAATAGATTAGGTTAGGTTAGGTATTTATGCATCTACCTACCTACTACCTAGGTTGTAGGTTGTACATCTTGTTGGAACATGCGTTGGCCTAATTACTATCACTAGGTAGGCCTTAAAAAATTCTAACCTATCTTGTTGAATTGTAGTCGTTGTTTGTAATTTTATCGATATAGCAATTTTAATGATAATATTATCGTAATAAATTATTAGGTCGTAAAACAACTTTTCGTTCAATACCCTAAACGTATATTAAATAGTAGGTATAAGTACCTAGGTACTTACTTAGTACCTACTTCAAATTTCCTAGGTACTAACTCATTTAAATGACCTAAGTTATGTAAAATCATATTGTTTTTATTTTTAACCGACTTCACAGAAAAGGAGGAGGTTCTCAATTCGATTACATTTTTTTAAATGTTTGTTACCTCAAACTGAACTCCGTCAAATTTTAACCGATTAGAAAATTCTTTTTTGTTTGAGAGAATATGCTTCCCGTTTGTTCTCATTCAAATTTTATCGAGCTCTGATAATCATCTCCGGAGATATGGAGATAAACAATATAAACAAATTTGTATAGGTACCATGATGACATGATTATGGCAACTGGCTATTTTGACTTTCACGGCATGTGAAGTCAGTTTTTAGGGTTCCGAACCCAAAGGGTGGGTACGGACAGCGGAGTCTCAGTAATAGGGTTCCGTGGGTACGGAACCCTATTACTGAGACTCCGCTGTCCGTCTGTTTGTCTGTCTGTCTGTCTGTCTGTCTGTCTGTCTGTCTGTCCGTCTGTCACCAGGCTGTATCTCATGAACCGTGATAGTTAGACGATTGAAATTTTCACAGATTTCTGTTGCCGCTATAACAACAAATACTAAAAACAGATCAAAGTTAAGAATTAAAGGAGGTCCCCATACAAATTTCATACAATTTATTTTTCCGGCAAATTTTGTTTAATCGGAACCCTACTTGTGCGGGTCCGACTCGCACTGGGCCAGTTTATTTTAGTTTTGTACGATCATAAATTATTGTTTGAGAGGAGTATGCTTCCCGTTTGGTCACAGATTATATAATAGTTACTGAGTGGTTTGGTTCCATTCGCCCAAAATAAATGATTTATTGAAATATGAATAATTTATGATATGATATGATCGTACAAAACGAAAAATCCGACTTGAGAATAGCCAGTTGCCATAATCATGTCATCAAGGTATACAATGTTGTTTATATTGTTTATCTCCATATCTCCGGAGATTATTACCAGATATTGATGAAATTTGAATGGGACCATAGGGGAGGCATAATCTCTCAAACAAAAAAAAATTTCCAAATCAATTACGATTTGACAAAGTTCTGAGGTAACAAACATTAAAAAAAACAATACAGTCGACTTGAGAACCTCTTCCCTTTTTGTGCAGTTTGTTAAAAAAAGCATTTTTCAAATGTGTTAAGATTTGCCGGAGTTTTGAGGTAACAAACATAAAAAAAAGGGTACTGTACCCTGATTCTCATTTCAATCGGATACAGTCAAATTCGAAAGCTCCCGATTTTCACGGATCGAATTATTTTTCGAGGGAGCAGCAAAATGCGAATCTCAACTACAATCGAAATCTGTCGGAAACCAACTTCGGCAATATAGGAAGTTATAGGAAATTTAAACGTGGCGGTACAGGGGGTGGCGCGTGGCGGGCGGCGGCGCGGCGCATAGACAGAAAATATGAAAATACAGCGCTCGACTCACGAGTCTGTCTACCTACAATTCTTGTCTTGTTAGCCGCGCACCGAAAATACATGTATTCCCGCGGCGCTATATAAGCAAAAATCATGCAGTTTTTACTAGTTTAAGTACTAAAGATAGGAAATATGGACTAATGTCATTAAATTCTAAACATATGGTCTTAACCTTAAAATATGGATAAATATGGATTTTAAAACCCTCATTGTCCTGCTTAAAACATCATAATTTATGTAGAAATCCAAATAATGAATGCATATGAATAAAAAATATGTGTCTACATATTTATCCGAGCCCTATTGATAACGTAGACAAAGTATAAAACCAAACTTTCCTTTCTCTATGGTTGATAACGAGTTGATAGCATTGACTCATCACTGACCCGATGATGTAACTGTCAGTGTCATTAATTCATGAGATTGCCTCATTTGCCGGATATAGCAAATTTTGCTTCTGTAGCAGCTACAACTAGTCACTGGTATTATATGTGGAACCAAGCACTAATCCACTCTGAGCATTAGCTTACAATGTAGATATGCTATTGCTATTTCAATGATTAACCAGTCACGTTTTAATTTTACTTAGCTTTGGCGCCTGGTGGTGGTGAGTGAGGAAACGGTAGCCCGGTAGCCCCCAATGAGTAATTGGACCTCCGGGAAAACTCCCGGGAAATCCCAGCTGCTTACGCGTGCCTTCCCTATCAACTAATTCTAGAACTGCGATAGGATGCGGAAAGGCACTTGCTGTTCCGTGGATTCGCTATTAGTTCACAAATCCCGGTGAAGGACAGAGCACACTCACTTGTGTAACAATTAATAAAGATCACTTATCTGTACTATCGACGGTCCTGGTTAGTAGTCCAATTGGACCGTTAAGATGCACTGGGTTGTTTCACTGTGTAAAGAAACTTCACATAATGGCAGGCCTGTCGCACTCCGTGCTGTAGCTGTGAAACTACAAGTACCTTCGCGCACCCGCTCGGGTGCAAGTTCAGTCAGTTAAGTGTCACGCGCGCTCTCGATCGGCCGCGCGCCTTACTTGTACCTACCTCATTATTATATTCCTTGCTTACAATATTAACATACAAAAATATTATTCAGTATGTCTAAACGAAGGGCTACAATGCTTTGCGTAGCATACGGATGCAACATGATTAAACACCCAACGGGAATGACGACATTACATTTCATACACTTCCTAAGAATCTCGAGAGGTAAGACATTAATAAACTTAATATTATTTATAAGTAAAGTAAATCTAGGTAGTAAGGCTATCTAGGTACTTTTTGTTTAACGATCCCGTCGTTTAGTATATATATATATATACCATACGTATACCATACATATAGTATAGAACATATATACATAGGACTATCAGGTTGTTAGACAAAGACACACTCCCACCCTGGTGTCTCTCAATTGGGCCGTTTTGTTCTACAAAGCAATTACAACCTTATTTTTAAAGCATATGGTATAATTGAATGTGTCAAAACATCTGCAGTGCACCATCGTTTTAATTCTTCCAAAAATCCTTACCAAAGGAGATTTTAACGTAAGGCGTACCCCTCTGCTGGCCATATAGCCATTTTTGGCCATATGAGCGTGCGTAACTACGCTGTATTTTTAATACTGTGTGCGTGTTTCAAGCTAGTGTGCGGGATCATTAAAGTGAGTCATTTGTGTGTGTGCGATGCGTGTTTACCTCGTCCCCCGTAAGTATCGGCAGAAAATTTTTTTTGCGGATTACAACGTTAACATCTCCATTGATAAATGCTCGAAGTTTTAATAAAAAGCTTTTAAATCTATACTAATATTATAAAGAGAGAACATTTGTATTTTTGTATTTTTGTATGTTTGTAATGATTTGGCTCAAAAACTACTGAACCGATTTAAAAAATTCTTTCACTAATACATAGAATGGACTTTCGGAATGTAAATAGGCTATATATTATCCCGTTTCAATCAAAGGTACATTCGTGGAGACCTAATTTGTAACCTAAGTCGGCAAAAAATCGGTCGAAAAAACACGTTTCTTACGAACGCTGCTTAATTGAAAATAGATAGAAGAATATTTTCTATGCAAGAGTTGTACAACTTAATAAGACCTACAAAAAAGTCCGCGACAGCATTAATCTACGAGTATCTCTTAAGGTTGACTCACAGTAACCATTTTTATCTTAAAATTTTTGTTAAAAAATATTACATAACTTCCAAGGCTATTTTATTTTCAAGTATATAGTATTAATCCTTATCCAAATAATTACGTTAATTAGCTTGGCCACATATTATAGATTAAAATTGTCCTTTACAGTATATAATTCAAATGAAAACTCTAGAAGATATCACGAGTTTCACATACACGCATCGCAAAATTAATGAAATATTTAAAGTGAAACCATAGATTAGGTCATAGTTACTTTGAAAATATTATTATAAGCTTAGCTATGCTGTAGATCCACACCGATCACAATCAATTTGAAGTCAATATAGTATAATAATATGATCTGTTGTGTAAAATAATATTCATCTATATATATAATAATATAATATTTTAAACCACCCCGACTGATCTATGTATACCTAATCTTTTCATTAAAAGCATTCCAATGACTTTAAACACGACTTTTAAAATCTGAGCTCTTAGTTGGTGAGGATTTGAGTATTCTGTAGAGTCCAGGAGATGTCCCAGCATCAGGTCAATGCTTCCATGTTCTTACAATATTGTTGAAGAAGAAGATTTTCGAATTGATCAGACCTATGAAAGTTGATTTCATAGCGCAATTAACTAGAAAAAAGCTCATAGTTTTATAACGATTGAACGAATTTTCATGAATCAAAGCTAAGAAAACTCTCGATGAAGACATCTATCAAACAAAAAAAAACTATGAATAATAAAAACAAAATCGGTTCATCCGGTTAGGTGCTAAGATGCTACAGACAGACACACAGATACACACGTTAAACGTATATTACCCCTACATTTTGCGTCGGGGAACGCCGTAAGGTTACGGCGGCAGATGTTCTCCTTGGTGGTCTCCTTGGTCCAGCTACTTTTTGGTTTGAATGATCCCACTACCACTGTGCGAAAACTCATGATTCATGAATGCACATAAAACTTTCATTGGTAGGTATATAGCTAGGATTAGAACCAACGACCGTCGGGTCAGAAACAGGGTTACTATCCTTTACGCCAAAGGGCCGTCCAATATCACTACGTAAGTATTATAAAACTAAGTCCATCACTGCGTCTGTCTATCTGTTCGCAATAATCTCAATAGCTACTGAACGGATTATCATGCGGTTTTTACCAATAGCCAGAGTGTTTATGAGGAAGGTTTAGGTGCATAATTCATTAAGGTTTTGTGTAAATTGGATGAAATTTGACGATGATTGTTAAATATGTTCATATTGTATATTCGATGCAACAAACTGATGCAAATTTTGTAGGCATATATGTTCTACCCGTGCGAAGCCGGAGCGGGCTGCTAGTTGTTAATAATTATAAAATTATTAAATAAAGTTGATGCTTTAAAAAGTATATTTTCTGTTATAAATATCTCCCAAGTTCATTAAGTCCCAAGTCCCATACATCAAGTCTCATCCGTGTATTGATTATAGAAAGTATTTTAAATCGGAAGTAAATTAATAAATGTTTTTTAATTCGAATCATCTGTTTTTTATTTAGAGATAAAACTATTACAAGATAAAGTTTTCCTACAATGAATAAAATACATAATTATTTTTGGTCGAAAAAGTGAGTCAGCTCCTAGACTATTATAATGTTACAAGTCAAACAACCTACGATTCTAGGCAAGTGAGTACTATTTTTTCGCGTTATTTAACTTACGCAATCTAAAACTTTACTCAATTTTAATTGAACGTAACGTATTTTCAACCGACTTTCCAAAAAGAAGGAGGTATGTTACGCGATTTCTCCGTCAATTGTGAACCGATTTGAATAATTCTTTTTTTTAATCGGTAGGGTTCGTTGCCGAGGTGGTCCCATTGTAATTTCATCGAGATCTGATGAGTATCTCCAGAGATATGACGATAAACGTCTCAAACTTGCTACTGAAACTGACTCGCACGGCATGGAAGTCGGTTGTTTTAGTTTTAACTATCTTAATTAAACTATCTTATTTATAGTATAACTGTAGTACTTTTATCCTACCTCTACATTAAACATTAATGTAGCACTTTAAATATACTCATTACATTGTTCTACCTTAAAGTTTTCTGCTACCAATTAAAGGCTTCAATAAGTTTTCCCTATAGGAGGGGCCGCGAGTTGACCGAGTTATTCAGACTCTCGCTGTGCGGACTTACGGTGCATTTTACTGTGCGCAACACGCGGTTCAAAGTTACTATTAGTTGATACTGTGACGAACATTCAAGGTCGCACTCGAGCCGTGAAGCGCATTTTGAACGTTATCGGCGTTGTAACTAGGTTTAATCTCGCATTTTTGATCTCAGGGAGTGCAATTTCTGTACTTGTACTATTCATTATTCTGTGATAATGGTAATTATTTTATTTACTGAAAGAAAAATAGGAGAGCACTGGACTTTCAGTCGACCAGTTGCTCGTTGTTGTGATGAATCGTTTTAATTAACGTGGCCCAGACACTTTAACAGAAAGGGCTCACGATACGATAGCTTTCTTTTATTGAAAGTAATTATCACATGAATATTGCCGGTTATGGCGAGAAAATAATATCAACTGCATAAAAAATTGCCCGTCAAACTCTCGACGACTTTTCTCTCATCGACATTCTAGTATTAGTTGATAGGGAAGGCACGCGTAAGAAGCTGGGATTTCCCGAGAGTTTTCCGGGAGGTCCCAAAAGTTTGAACGTTATACAATAAGGCGAGGTTGCCACAAGTATTTGAGCATTAAATATACGAAACAATATTATTTATTTTTCAAACAATCTGGCGACATTGATGAGTTCTTAGGCTGGCAAGGCTGTATCTGTCACTGTCATAATCTACAGTGTCACTTTCACTTTCCCACTCTTATTATCAGCTGTCTGTTTCCTGCAAACTGCAAAGTGCAAATCGTTTTATTTTGTTTTCGTTTTTCTTTAGTTTTGTTTAGTTTCCTTCCCATTTTGTTTTATTTTAATAAAGTTTTAAAATGAGAAAAAAGCAACTTAAACCTGAGGCAGACACTAAGCATAAAAAGTCGCTCACTTGCAAAATATGTAGCAAATCTGGATTTTTATCGTCTTACAAGTTGAACGCTCACTTGTTCCTTCACAAAGCCATTGGAGCCCGACACCAGTGCTCTTATTGCACTAAAGAGTTCTACAGAGCAGATGAGTATTCTAGGTAATTGGTTTGCCTTACTAACTCAGATGGTTATAGAAATGTACAACGACGAAGATCTTCAAAGGGTGCGTTCTCCCTATTGCGACATACAAAGCCTAGACGTGGAGGTTAGACTGGTCCACCAATTTGGAAGTCGCACAGCAAGCTATGGAGAGTGCTATGCTTGGAGTTTTACTGAAGGATAGAATTTGAAATGTAGTCATCCGACAGAGAACTAGGGTAACCGACATAGCTCAGAAGATTAGCATATTCGCAGGGTGGCTGGTAGTGGTTAGATAAGGACAGCTGAAGAACGAGCTCAGTGGCGTGCTATGGGAGAGGCTACGGATGCGATTTTTTTAACCTTGATCTGATATTATGGATTGTCATGGATCGCAACGTCTCGATCCGATCCGATCCGATTTACAAAAGATCGATCCAAAAAAATCGCATGAACATACAATATTTATTTCAAAAAAGGGTTGGATCGTTCAACAAGGCAACATAAATTACATTAACCTGAAAAGACTAATGTCTAATGTAATCTTATTAAAATTAACTTACAATATTTTAAGGTATACTAGTACATGTATGTCTATGAAGTATAAAAACCACACAACGAAACAATGAATTATGTAATAATATTCATAGTTATTGCTAATTTACTTTGCATGATAATTAAAATACATTACATTGTGTGCAAACCAATGTTTGGACCGCAATCTGATATTTGATAAAGTTGAATCTATCCGCGAATCCGATTGCATGATTTCGATCCGATCTGAAAATCAATTGGATTGTATGCCTACGATCTGATCTTCGAAAAGATCAGATCAGATTGGTGCATTGCTAGGAGAGGCCTTTGTCCAGCAGTGGATAGTAATAATAATACAGGCTGATAATTGATTCAAAGTTGTGTATTGGATACTTTTGATACATAAAAAAAAACCAAACTGCCCACTAAATAAAAGCAAGTTGCCAATAAGTTCACCAAATATTGGCATGTCCTACTGAGCCAGCTTATTCTGAAGAGTGAAGAATGATATATATGCTTAAAAATTAAGGCAAAGATCTTAAATTAAGTCGCCCTCTTAGGAGTGGGAAGGGTGGTGGTGAGATGGGGCAGTGATATTGACTAACAGAGTTTGATCCACAATATTAATCTATATCTGTATCCAAATCGTGGATCAAATTGTGTAAGGCTGGATACCATGTTACTAGAGGACCATGAGTTGGAAATGTGAAGTGAAATATCCTCGGTGTTTTCAGTCTTCTTGGATATTTGTTGTGGAAAAAGAATTGTAGTTTGTTTAGGGCAGTGTTTCCTTCATTAGTGGTATGCGTACCCCCAGGGATACGTAAAGTAACATGAAAGGGTTAGTGCGGTAATCTCTTGTCTATCTTGTAGCAAAACTGGATGCTATCTAGCATTTGGGCGGTGTTGATGGGGTAACGTGCTTGCTACTACGAGTATATTGTTAAACACAATCCAAAATGAAATTTTGGATTGTGATTGTTTCGATTGAACCCTTGAATTATTTGATTTATGCAGTGCATACATGTCTCGTCGGATTTGAAAACTGTAATGATTTCTTCCGACTGATTAACTTTCGAAATAAGTTATCATGTATGGCGCCCTCAATGCATTTGGGTAAAAAATGCTATCCACTAATTTCACCGTATGGATAGATCGAACCATGGCTTAATTGGCAGAGCACCTGGACATGTTATCCGGAGGGTTATTAGGGTTCAAGTCCTGTCGGTACGATGAAATTTTGGATTGTGTTTAAAGATTTACAAAAATATAAAGTGTGTAACAAATACTACTAAGAAACATAATACTACGAGTATGTCGGTGTCCCAATTTATATAAAGTTTTTTGTTCGGGCCTGCAGACTGCTGGTTAGATTTTTTAGCTTAAGGGGTACTTCAGATAAAGTTTTTTGAAGGGGTGTGCAAGCAAAACTAACTGACAACCACTGGTGACTGGTCTAGGGGTTTAATTAAACATGAGGAGTCTACGTCTCATACTTGTATGGTTTATACGCTGTTAGGTTATGCTATTCCTAGTTGACATGGGTTTTATTGTCCTATTCATTGATCACAAGCACAGACCAGCATATACGCTGGTCTGTGGTCTAAGCTAGTAGAACTGCAGCTAATATATCTCATTTGTTACAGACATATTGCAAGACATGAAAAGAAACAGAAACATTTCTTTTGCGACCATTGTGATCGAGGCTTCGTTGAGAAACGTAATTTAATCCTTCACCTTCACATCCATGATGACTTACCCCGATTGACAGAATACAGATTTAATTGCACAGCATGCAACGCTAACTACTGTGAGAAAAGACTTCTCAAACACCATATTAATAAAGAGCATCTGAATTTAATATCCATAGAACCAGCTCACATAACAAAGGATCTAAACGAAACATGGATCGAAGAGGTACGAGACACCAAAAACTGTGTTCAAATAACTAAAATTACAGCGAATATGTTGACGATAAAACGTTGCAAAATTAAACGAGAAATAAAAAATTATAACATTGATAAAAAGCCACTGTCGGCCATTCCATTTATGTGTACTAGAGTCAACAATTACTCGAAAGCTATTTGTGATTATTGCAATAAGGAGATGTTGAAAAAGAGTATTATATCGCATATACGGGAACGGCATTTGAAGCTACGGAGATTCCATTGTGAGATTTGTAATAGGACATTCATGAGAAATTATCAGCTTTGTGATCATGTTTGTGGGAAAGTAAGACAGAAGAGCCGAAGAGGCGAAAAGAAAAAGGAATCATGATATCTCGGTTATCACCTCTGCTTGACTTGCTATTTATAAAATATGCTTACAAACATCAAGGAGAAAATTTGACAGCATAACCTTGCTTACGGTGTTCTGGATGCAATGCATCGCTGCCACTAGACCTTCCTCAAGTTTCACAGCAATACTACTCTGCTGCTATAGTTACTATAGAGGTCCAGCTTATGCAAATGTTCTAGCACAGGGGTCGGCAACCTGAGGCTCTTTAGATGTCAAGCTGTAGCTCTTAGTTCCATACGCAATTTTTTTATTTATTTTATATTCGAATCGAAGCAAGTACTACTTATTGTTGGCAAGAATTATTGTTTAGTCTCAAAACAATTTGAATTTGAAAGTGGACTCTCTTAAAAAACTTTGAAATTTTGTAAATTGTATAATTTTCAACTCTTCTGACTTAAAAGGTTGTCAACCCCTGTTCTAGCACATTGCTTTTAACTTTGTTTGAGGCTTACTGTAAATATGAGACTAACGGCCGTACTCATGTAGATATTGACGAATGGTATATAGCAGTGGATTTGATACAATTAATGTCAATAATGTATTGGGTTCAACGCCACTATGTATTCGTGAGCATAGCGAGACCTCAGAGAGTTATATGTGAATATGGGGTAACATTTTAATAGTGTTAGGCTCAATTTACACCGCTGCGGAATGGAATGGAAAAGACTTTTTGCAACGAAATTGTACATAGCATAATGAATTTTATGTCAATTGTATAACATACAAAATAAATAGGAACCAAAAAAGTTCGCGTGACTTCCGGGAAATCCTCGCAATTTATCTTGAGAATTCCCCTAGCTACTGACGGCGCCGTCTGTGGAATCCGCGGGAGAGTGTGGAATCGCTCGCGAATTCGCTGGAATGCTGGAGTATTCTCGCGCATTCCAGCGAATTCTCGAACCTTCTCGTGTCATGAGGCTAAATAAACGCTTCTATTCCGTTCCATTCCATTCGGCGGCGGTGTAAATTGACATACCTTAGACATAAGAAACTTTTTGGTTAGACTGCTTGGCGATTCTTCCACCTACCTAGACTACTATCGAAGCAGTGTTAGTTAATGTGACCGCACCGTGAATCTTTTAAGGCGCCCCCACCGCCACTGTCTGAATCTGTATGTAAAATGGGGTGTCCATGGTTTATGTTAATAGTTGGTAAGATATTGTTATACATACACTGACCAATTTATCTTATGAGGTGAATATTAAGTATTTAAGACTTGAAATGCCGATTTTAAATGCCGCGCGAGAGATACTGTTACTTTTGAAATGTTTTTTGCTAATATCTCTGAAGATCTGTACAAACATTTATACAGATCTAATGGTAAACTCAGTTTAAAAGGGAATATAAATATACCTATGCATGCATGTAGTTACATTCTTTACTTACTTATTACAACTTTATTTAGTTGCCTTATCTAAATCAACTATTCATTATTCTGTGTCCAAATGCAAAATCGTTTCGCAACACTCGCTAGGTGGCGTTTGATGCGGATCCTACAGAATCGTTTGTTTGCTTATTCTTTTTTACGCAAATATTTATTACTTACAAATGTTTAAAATATTGGGAATAAAAGCGGTTTAGACATCAATTTATTGTCCTAAATGTGTATTGTATTTATTTTCATGAATGCCATCTGTTGTCTCCAAAAACATTTTATTTTTAAGTTTGCTTAAAAAAAAATTTTTTTGGAGACGCCTCATTGAACAGTTAAAATGGTCAGTCTATGATATAATTGTTTATTTTTAGAAAAATACTTCTCTTTTCACTTGTTTTACTACTTATAGCACAGTTGAGTTTTTTGTCAATAAGTTTCTTGTCCTATGCACAAATGGCTCGTTTTAACTCTATATCTGCACCAAATTTAAGACTAGATAATAAGAGAAACAATAGATAGTGAACTAATAGCACAATATTTGTTATGTTATTATAACCTGTCTATTAACAACCTTATTAGAGTTTTGGCGCGTGTTGTATTTAAAAGTAAGGATGGTTTGATTTGAAAGTATGTAGATATTAATATACTCAGGGTATTTTACAGGACTTGTATTATACTTTATACTGGCTAAGTATTAAAGTGGTGTGAAGCTATAAAAATACTAAAAAGTATACCAATTGTTGAAATATATTAATAAAATTCTTCCAGCATGTTTTAGGAAATTATTTGTTTAATATTATAAATAAAAATGTAGGTAGGCATATCTAGGCTTAAGAATATATTATTATATTTGTACTGGCTAAATACTCAAAGTGTGTGAAGCCTTAAAAACACTGAAAGAAACTTATTACAAAGTAAATAGGGTAAAATGGCCAAATTTTGGCACCTGTGTTTTAAATCAAAACTATGTTATTTAATTATTTTCTTTATTTTAAAAATATGATGTGGAGATAATTTTACGTGAATTGTAGTACATGAAATACAAAAATCATGCACAATAACTCACAATTAATAACTTTAATTTAAAACACGGGTGCTAATAATTGGACCAGTTTGTACTATTCATTATTCTGTGGACTAGTGTCAATATTTGGTCCTTTGACTTTGAAAATTTCCAATTTTATCGTAGATGGATAATTAAAAAGATCTGACATTAAAATAACAATAATAATATGAAAAGGATAAAACTATACAATCACTAGTATGAGTGAGCAAGACGGACAATTTTTTTTTATCATTTACTTTGACACTGGCTAAATATACCAACTGTGTGTGTGGAGCCATCATAGAAAAAATATTCTTCGAGTATGTTTATGGTTGAGAATAGTGTAAAATTGTTATTAGTTATGTATGTCATATATTAACAGAATATCAATGTCTTCCAACGTCTCAATTTTTTGTCACGTTATTATTATTGAACTATGAACAGTTCATTTTCTTTAAGGCATGTAATAACCTAAGCAGAACGGAGCGGCATGGCAAGGGATTAAAATGATTACCAATGGACATTCAAATGTATCGTTATAGAAATACGACATCAATTGCTATGCTTTAAAATGATGCCGTGGCATACCACGGCATTCCTTTTGATGCCACGGTATTATCATTTTAAGGCATAATTATTGCCATGTAAAAATGCAAATTATTCGACTCAACTTTCACAAGAGTAGTCTTGACCTTAGTTTCTAGAAATTCTGTAAAATGCCTTTGAAAAATTGACAAGACTGAACTATTTACTAAGTGCCTTACAAATTAGTATGAAAATATTACTAGTGCCTTCTTTACATAATTACCTACCTATAAGATATATATGTATACAAGCATGATAATAAACTACGAATAAATAGTAATACCTACCAATTTAAGTTTTTTTAACCGACATCAAAAAAAGGAGGAAGTTGTTTGTTTGGGCATAACTTCGACGTTTAAGAACCGATTTTGATTATTATTGGAAATTGAAAGATTTTTGTTGGAAAGGAGATATCCCAAGTGTGGTTCCATGGTATTTTCATCGATGTCTGATAAGTATCTTCAGAGATATGGTGATAAACACCTCAAAATTGGTACTGAAAACTAATAGCGCTGCATTTGAAGTCTGTTATTTTAGTTTTTTTTACGATCTTATAGTACTTTATGTATCGACCTACATTTGTTATTTTTTATAGTAGACGAGCAAGCGTTTGACCACTATCTCATCTGATGTTAAGTGAAGATGTGATCGACGATGTAGAACGCTTGCCTAGAAGATACCTGTTCACTCGTGAATTTGAATTTATGATACAAGTTTTGAAATAGTAGATTAGTAGCCAAGGGCTGTAAGGCATCAATTGCAGCCCGAGATATTTAGGCGCACGAGCGCAACGAGGGCGCCTATAGTTCGAGGGTGCAATTGATGCTTACACCCGAGCTAACTACTCTGCTTTACATCTCGATTGTGAGGTAACTAGAAAAAAACCGGCATTACAAGTATAAAACATTTTATTAGTTAAAATTTATAGTGAAATAGTTGCTTTTAACATTGAATAAATGCACCACAAACTAGATGGCTGCAGCTTTTTTGATAGCTCACTAAAGTATGTTAAGAATACAGTCTCAGATAAAAACTTTACTCGTTTTTCTTTTCGCCCCTTCATGAACTTGTCGTAAGTTTTCAAATATCTCTCTTTAGAACTTTCAAGCAAAATATTGTTAATTGCTGCTTCAGCTTCCATTTTCATTGAATCGGGAGTGCAGCTTATTTCTTCATCACTTACAGAACTCATGTTTTTTTCCTAATTAGCACGTAATTATAAAAAAATCCCAGAAACAAACAATATTTAAAGTAAAAGTTTTCTATTCCCGCCTTTTTTCTTCTTTTTGTTTTATTTTTCAAGAACGAAATTGAGCTTCACCGTTTGATATTATACTCATACGAAGACAAGGCTGAATATCGAAGCGACCTATTTTGTCATTGGGCTGAATGCATGATGTCTATTGCCAGTATGATGGTTAGATGTACGCGAACTTTTTGAAAGAATGAAAAAACACTTTACTCTTTCAAAAAGTTCGCGTACATCTAACCATCATACTGGCAATAGACATCATGCATTCAGCCCAATGACAAAAGAGGTCGCTTCGCTAATCAGCCTTGTCTTCGTATGAGTAGTCATCAATTTTAAATATCGAACGAACGAAGCCCAATTTCGTTCTTGAAAAATAAAATAAAAAGAAAGATGAAAAAAGGCGGGAATAGAAAACTTTTACTTTAAATATTGTTTGTTTTTGGGATTTTTTTATAATTACGTGCTAATTAGGAAAAAAACATGAGTTCTGCAAATGATGAAGAAATAAGCTGCACTCCCGATTCAATGAAAATGGAAGCTGAAGCAGCAATTAACAATATTTTGCCTGAAAGTTCTAAAGAGAGATATTTGAAAACTTACGACGAGTTCATGAAGTGGCGAAAAGAAAAACGAGTAAAGTCTTTATCTGAGATTGTATTCTTAACATACTTTAGTGAGCTATCAAAAAAGCTGCAGCCATCTAGTTTGTGGTGTATTTATTCAATGTTAAAAAAAACACCTGTCCCTAAAATTTGAAAATTGTTTTCATTTCACTATAAATTTTAACTAATAAAATGTTTTATTCTTGTAATGCCGGTTTTTTTCTACTTACCTCACAATCGAGATGTAAAGCAGAGTAGTTAGCTCGGGTATAAGCATCAATTGCACCCTCGAACTATAGGC
Organism: Cabera pusaria; assembly: GCA_954871355.1. Lineage (NCBI taxonomy): Eukaryota > Metazoa > Arthropoda > Insecta > Lepidoptera > Geometridae > Cabera > Cabera pusaria. Next base: position 7,139,791 of record OX940912.1, on the reverse strand, counting down.
GCCCTCGTTGCGCTCGTGCGCCTAAATATCTCGGGCTGCAATTGATGCCTTACAGCCCTTGGCTACTAATCTACTATTAATAATTAAGATAGTTAACTAAAAAAGCCGGCCAAGTCGAGTTGGACTCGCCCACCGAGGCTTTCGTACCAACGTTGGGTGGTACCAATTAAGCTAGACCTCTAAATTGTATGAGCGCTCATCTAACTCAGAGGCCTATCTTAATTAGCGAAAACTATGTATGTATGGGGATACCTTCTAATTTTCAACTTTTTTATTTTTTGGAATTATCTCTTTATTTGTGCTGGACCTTGCTTCTTACCAAATTTCATGATTCTAGGTCAACGGGAAGCACCCTATAGGTTTTCGACCCAAACCCAGGGTACTTCCGGTTGACTTAGAATTGTCATTGTTAAAAGCAAGGTCTTACAGCACAAATAAAGGAAAAATTCCGAAATATATACACATATGTCGTTGTTCTATACGTGCATTTATGTGCGTGATGTCTAAGGTTGTCGCCCGTAATCACCGTATCACAGATTATAAAATAGTTACTTCGTACATACGTACTACGTACTGACCGTATGAATATTTTTTGTACACTTACCCAAAAAGCTTTTAACACTAAAAATATTAGTCGCTATTTCGTAAACCATCGTCTACAGAAACATTAAATCACAACACTTCTTTTTTTTGTTTTTTTTTTTTGTTTAAATAAACTTCAACAAGCAAAGAGAATATAAATACTACGTAGGTACTTACATCAAGTTCCTAATTGCTGTGTTAAAAAAATGTTTTCCCGTAAAAGTTTTTTTTAATATTTTACAAACTAAATGTTATTTACGCACGAGTATATATCGTTGTTTCATTTATGAAAATGAATTCTAAAATACGAATATATAGGTAAGTATATAAGTATTTATAATATACCTACATAATAAGAACCTACGTAAATTTGAACCTCCGGTGTCTACTGGTCTTAACATAAATGTATGAAGTTGATGTTCTTCTCCTCGAGAGTAGTACCTATTGTTCTGTAGCCGTACGCGTGTAGCGTCCTTGCTCAGACTGACGCCTCGACAAATCAAAATCGGTGGCGGGGTGAGGAAGCCCGGAATTGGTGGGGGGAACAGAGTGTCCGTTCTATACGTAGTATTATTATCTTTTCTATGCGCACGATAGGACCTTGATTTTTATACACCCAATGGGGACTATAGTCCTCAGTATCTGGTATAAATTTCAACTTGCTAGATCCACCTGTTCCTGAGAAAATCGGTGGTGACACACGGACAGACAGACAAGAAAGTGATCTTAGTAGGGTTCCTTTTTTACCTTTTGAGGTACGGGACCCTAAATAAGGTTAAACTTGTATAGTGGTTTCATAAAACCGCAACACACTTTTTTTTCTACTTTATTATCTTTGATTTATTATTTTATTTTGTACTATTTTTTATGCTTTTTTCACTTTCACTTTAAACTTGTTCACTTGGCATGTTTAGTATTTATATAGATAGATTTGTCTCAAAGCTGTCTTCTGAAATATCTTTAATTTTCATACTTTTGCAACTTGGGTGTTTTCTATGCATATGATGATGTTTATGCTTCCTTGAATGAAATGATTCTTCTTCTCTTTCTTCAAAGTCATTCGAACGCCGCAATTTTTCAGTTTTGCGTATTTGTTTATGCTTTCTTGTATGAAGTGATTCTTCTTCTCTTTCTTCAATGTCATTCGAACGCCGCAATTTTTCAGCTTTGCTTATTTTCCCAAAAGCTTTCCAAACTTTCACGCCTTTAGAAACTTTTTTGTTGGGCCAATTTTCAAATATTTCAATCGAAAATTTAGCTTTTTTATTATGTCTTTTGTTTTTAGTTTTATTGTTAAACAAATCGACTACCAGTGGCTTGTCGATGTTTGAAACGATTTTCGTTTTAGGATTGATTATGCCGCAGTCTTTTACGCATGCGTAATTTTTTTTGCCGTTTTTCATTATTCGCGAATAGATGATGTGGTTGGTTGAGTTTATGATTCGGAAAGCAACGTAATCTCGTGTAATCTGTAACAAAACATGAATTTAAATTTTTTTGAAAAGAATCTTCTTTAGGCGCACTGGGGTAAAATTTGACGGAAGTCACGGTCCAAAGCCAGCGGAAGTGTCGTAAGCGTCACGTTATATTTTATACATAGATATAATAAAAAGGATGGTGCACTGCAAATGTTTTGACAAATTCAATTCAATCCGTATGCTTTAACAATAAGGTTGTAATTGCTTTGTAGAACAAAACGGCTCAATTGAGAGACACCAGGGTGGGAGTGTGTCCTTGTCTAGCAACAGGTTGACAGTCCTATATATGTTCTATACCATATGAATGGTATATATATAAGTTGTCCATACAAAAGAAAGGGACAAACTCCGTTCAAGGTCGTTCTCATGGGGGCCGGTGTACGCGATCGAGTTTAATATGTAACAGGTCTGTGATTTTATATTTATAAACGCTCTCTAATGTAGAACGCCGTAACTACATAGACGTATTCGCTATCATTCAGGCCACGTTCGGGCATTCGTCCCGCTAAGTTCAACCATAGATGATGTTGTTTTTACTCTATGTTTCAACAGATATGGTAGTACAAAAAAATAATTAGTGATGTTGAGGAATAAATTTGATTGAACTTGGAAGTTTCACTGCTAACGCGTAGCTATCTACGCACCGTCTTTTTTAATATCTTATAGGCTAGCGTTTGACCACTATCTCACCTGTTGGTAAGTGATGATGCGGTCGAAGATGGTAAGCACGCTAGGCTTAAAATGGGAACTGGCTCTCAAGGGTAGCTCAAGAATCAAGAATCAAAGCATTTATTCTGTATGTAGGCAGTATAAATATACGCACATATACACGTCAAAATCATAAATCATAAAATAAATCATAACTAATTAACATAGCAAAAGCAGAATTTAACGCTTTGAATTAGAAAAAAAAGTAATGAACCATTCAGCTGTCTGATCAAAAATCATCTGTCAAAAAATTAAAGTAGGTTAAAACCAACCATACATGTAACTGTGTGTTTCAGTACTTCAGACAATTTTTATATAAAAAAAATAAAAAAGTGAAATAGTGAAACACAACATAGAGAAATGCATACCGATCACAGTACATATCATGATCCAAATGGAACTGATAGTCCGTCTGTCAGCTGCATAATATTGTTTAAATAAAAATAAAAATGGCAAAACAAAATGCAAAGGCATGACAAAAGGGGAAAACTGAATGGCTGTTGAGCTGCCGGGACACATTAGATGTTTGGCGACAGATTTTCTAACTTGAGGGTGGTAGCTGGCCAGGCGGACACTAGATAGTGTCCTACCACCATGCGGGGGTTGTTGGTTTCTCAACGATGTTTTTCCTTCACCGGAGGGCCACTGTGAAAAGTGCACATACATTTTTCGACTTAATAATTTATGTTAACTTTGTGCACATATTTATGTTAATTATTATTAATAGCCATAGGTGAGGCCTATGTCCAGCAGTGGACGGAGATAGGCTGATGATGATGATGATGATTATTAATATTCCAATAACATAAAGACTGTATGCTGTAAATCCACATTCCATATCAATTTTCCACAGGTGTTAGGAGCATTATATCGATGTTCCGCCTGACTTGCTACAAAAAAGTAGCTTATATCCATCAAGCAAGGAGCAAATCTGCCGCCTATGGTATAAATAAGCACTCGCCTATGCACATAGACAAAAGTATATTATTTCTCAAAAATCAGATTTCGATAAAACCTACATAGATCTCATCCAAATAATATATATGCCATAAAATTAAAGTCACTAGGACCACAATTTAAAATTAGCAAAGGTGTTAAACAAGGTTACCCGCTTTCTCCTAAACTCTTCACCAGCACCCTCGAGGAGGTATTTAAGAACCTGGTACCCCAGTACCTTGGGCGGAAAAGGGTATTATAGTCATTGGTGAACGCAGATTAACAAATCTGCGTTTTGCTGATGATGTCGTTCTTTTCGCTTCCACAGCGCAAGAATTGCAATGCATGCTCCAAAAATTGAGCACGGCGAGCCTTGAAGATGGACTTTCGATGAATCGTACAAAAACCCAAATTATGACCAATAGCACGAAGCGTAGGGTCGAGGTTGATGGACAGAACTTAAATTACGTCGATGAATATACCTACTTGGGCCAGATAGTTTCCTTCAAGAACCGGCAAGATAAAGAAATCGAACGCCGAGTCGATAATGCCTGGAGGAGCTACTGGTCCATGAAGGAACTAATGAAGGGAGAACTTCCGGTGTCATTGAAACGGCAACTCATCGACACTTGTATTCTGTCCATCCTAACCTACGGTGCCCAAACATAGTCGTTTACTGAGTCTCAAAAGTCTAAGCTCAAGGTATGCCAAAGAGCAATGGAGCGCAGCATACTGGGAGTGAAAAGAACAGACAGAGTACGCAACACCGATCTGCGCTCAAGAACTGGCATAGCTGACGTGGGTGACAAGACTGCCAGGCTGAAATGGGACTGGGCGGGTCATATTTATCGGATGCATCCCGATAGGTGGGCCAAAATTGTCACGCAGTGGGTGCCTGAAGACGGCCGTCGACGTAGAGGAAGGCCCAAAAAGCGGTGGCGAGACGATTTGGATTGTTTTTACAATGACTGGCCACAAACGGCGTTAGATAGGGATAGGTAGAAGAAAATGAGGGAGACCTTTGCCCAGCAGTGGGATCAAATGGGTTACTTAAAAAAAAAAAACTCTATGCCTATGCACTTAGGTAGGATACACAGTAACATTATTACAGTGCCACAAGTATAACTTGGCGGTGGTGGTTTTTGGAACTAATTCCGAGAGATTAATTAATTATATTATTAATTGAGAGATTACCGCGACATTATTGTTGATAAATCTGCTACATTAAAATAGTTCAATAATGCCAAAAGTAATTAAAAGTGGTTTAAGAGAAACTGTTATCAAAGTACAAAGTAAAAGCACAGTGGCGCACAGCCGCGCCAAGTTATACTTGCCGGACTGTACTTGTATTATCATTTGTCACCCAATAGGAGAGTCATTTAACGGTGACAAGTTCATACGTTTACAATTTTGTGTTCTCCCGTAAACAGAGAATTTCTCCCTTGTAATGTAAGATCTATATAGTAATGAGCCAGTTTTTTTTATTGTTCCACTACACTCGCTAGGTGTGATGCTAACCTACTTTGCTGTTTATGTTTGTTTTATATTATTTTTGACTAAAATAGATCGTTGAAACTTACAAGTGTCAGAAATGTATGCCACGAAGCTGTAGGTACGAGTATAGACATCAATAGCAAAATAATTAAAAGAAAATGACATCACAAGTAGCTGTGCCCCGCTGCCTCGCACGCGTCAAAAAATACCCTATATCCTAATCCATATAATACTGGCTATTCTATCCCTATGCAAAATTTCAGCTAAATCGGTCCAGCCGTTTGACTGTGAAGAAGTCCTAAACAAAGAAATGTAGAAGACTTTCGCATTTATAATATTGGCGTTGATGTTCAGACCACTGCATTCATTGTGAAATCCATTTGTTAAGTCACTAGGAACTAACATGTTTTTTCGTAACGTTGTTTGCCTCATCACAGTAAGTAAAACAGGTGAAATAGTTATCAAACACTAGCCTATAAGATATTTAAAAAAATGTGGTAGGTACGAGTACCTTGTCTTACCATGTAACTAGTAGAAAGTTCGCAAATATCCCGCCCTCCGCAAAGTATGGCGGGATATTGTTCTGGAGCATGCTTCGAATAAATTCTTTGAATTTTCCATTTTGTATCGATTGGATTGTCGCATTTCACTGTGAGATCACCGAATTGGATTACATTCGGGCAGCTTTCCTCTATATTTGTGTTATTAGTTATATTTATTGCGCAAAGGTCTTCGTTGCTAATAATAGCTATTATTTCGAATGGGCACGGAGGATTTTCTTCAATAGTCTGTGAATAAGTTTTTAAACGAAATTTTATTAGTGTTGACAAGATTTAAGTAAGTAACAATCAAAGAGAATACAAATGGTAACAATCGATTAGTTTATTGATGTGCGATTTTCTATCGTTAGTCCTAAATTTGAAGCCAAGTTACATTTAAATAACACGCTCTAAATGATATCAGTTACTTACCCAGTAACCACTGTGTTCACAGGCTGTTGTATTATCACTACAGTTCATACTACTTTGGTATCTGTAGAAGACAACTCTTTCTTCTTTAGGATAGGCAACTTTGCGCCAAGTTCTCCAAAATGCATCTCTTCTGTACGTAAACTGAACTCCTTTCAACCCAATGAGGTTCCGAAATGCATTTTCATATATTTTTACTTGATCCCATTGAACTTGTTTCTCGTCTATTTTATAATGTAACACACCGTCGATAAAAACAGTATTATTTGATAAATAATTATCGATAATTTTAACTCGTTTCGCCGATGCTCGATTTAATTTTCGGTTTTGAAGAAAATTTTGTCTTGTATCCGTATTGGGAGATGCAAAAAAATAATCGGGTGAATAACTCGGGTCTTGGAATAAAAACGAATTTGTGTACATGACTGTTCTAAATATGTACAGCAACAACAACGTCCATGTTAACATCGTAGGTTTCAAAATTTGAATAAAACTATAGGTAATCTGAAACACAGTGTGAACTTAGCTCGTAATCAAAATATTATGGTTTAGTGTGGCACTCAGGAAACGTAACTTTTTTTACAACTGCCCTATTATTATGACTTCAAAATTAAGCACATAAAGGCAACAAGGCCAGAATTGCGGCACAGAAGCATGTGATGCGGCTGCTCACGTGATAATATTAGATGATAATATTACTATTATATCTATCTATACCTATGTAGGTATAATCACAGACCTAGCTAGGATTTCACAACGTAGTGAAATCTTAGGTCTATGAGTGCTTATAACCTGCAGAACGGTATCGGCAGAAAGCGACCTAGGTTCTGTTTTTTATTTATAGCAATTTTTATTTAATTTTATTTAATTTAATATACATTATAAAATAAAATATTATAAAATTTAATTTAATGATATATTTATTTTACTTTATATATTTTATACATTTTTGCGGGAACGTTAGAAGCGTGTATGCTCGCATTGTACTTTTTCCTAAAACTTGTGTTCTTCTGCTAGTAATGTTTAATAAATTTGAATTATCGTAAACAGAGATTTCTCTACGTGAACGTGAATTATTAACAATGCCGGTGAAGGAGTGCGAGTGTAGAGGAACAAAACAATGTTGAAAACGTAAACGTAATATAGATAGACTAGCTGTGCCCGCGACCTCGTCCGCGTGGAATAATGTCTTTGGGTAGCATTTTGAAATATTTAGGCTAATTATTTTACAAATACGCCGCGCTAATCGCCCTCCCCTCTCCCTCCTCTCTCCCTCTCCCTCTCTCTTCCCCCCACCCCCTTTCTCAGGGGGGAAAGGGGAGGGGATAGGGAAGTGAGGACACTTCCCTATCCCCTCCCCTTCCCCTCCCCCTTCCCTCTCTTTCCCCCCACTCCCCTTCCCTCACTTCCCTCTCCCCTCCCCTTCCCTCACTTCCCTCTCCCTTCCCCTTCCCCCTCCCCCTCTCCCACTTATCCTCTCCCTCTCACCCTCCCCCACTCCATTTCCCCCCACTCCACCTCCCCTCCCCTTTTTTTCTTTCCCTCACCTCCCATCCCTCTCCCCCTTTCCCCTTCCCCTCACTTTCACCCTCCCTCCCCTCCCCTTCTCCCTCTCCCTTCCCCCTCACAAACTTTGAATGACATATTAATTTATATCGAAACAACAGCCTAAACAATAAGTTTCAAGCTTCAACCTTTAAAAATGACGATACTTCCATACAACTTTTCATCTCCCCTTTTAACCCCTTAAAACCCTCTTTTCGCATTAAAAAGTACTAGTAGTTAGTATGTCCTTACTCAGGCTCTAGACTATCTGTGTACCAAATTCCATTTAAATCGGTTCAGTAGAACATTAACATAAACCTTACATATTTTAATACAAACATTCATCCCCTATTGTTATTTTACACCCTTGAGGGTAAAACTTTTAGAAACTTTAGATAATATAAGACCGCCCATTGTACTAATGTATAATTTATTTTAAGATGTTTATTATTTAATTTTGGTGTACAATAAAGAGTTATCATTCATTCAATATCATATTTATCAGGGCGAGCGAAGCGAGCCCTATACTATCCCACAACCTGAGCACTTTTGTGGTGCACTTTACTGAAAAACTATCACGCCTATTGATTTGTGCTTTAACATAGTAATTTAAATTCTCATGTAGATGTGTTATCAGTAAAAATAAACTGGCCAAGTGCAATTTGGACTCGCACTAGTAGGGTTCCGTACCACACTACAGTATTTTATAAGATCGAGCAAAAAATACCACCATCATTTTTCGCCAGTAAAAAATAATAATTAATAAACATTTTATTTCTTATAAAGCCATCTAACGTCTAACATAGGAGTTAGGGATTCAATATAACGCCATCTATGGGACGTTTACCTAACTAAGCGCTCATAGATGGCGTGAAATGCCGAAAAAATCACGTTTCTTGTATGGGGACCCTCTATTATTTTTAACTTTATTCTATTTTTAGTATTTGTTGCTATAGCGGCAACAGAAATACATCATCTGTGAAAATTTCAACTGTCTAACTATCACGGTTCATGAGATACATAGTTATAAATAAAATATCCAACTGAAATATTTAACTGTAATATTTAACCGAAACACTCAACCGAAATATTCAACCAAAACACTCAACATAAATATTTAACTAAAATATTAAAGTGAAACGAGTTGGGAGCGACGGAGTCGGCAGTCGCAGCGTCGTCGAGTGAAGGCAGCGACGCAGCAAGTCGGCGCGTGCACCAGGGACAACGACCTGCGATGCTCTGCCACCCACTGCACCTGTACGCACCACGAGCTCCACTCCCAGCCACCTGAAACATGAAATAGTTTGATTTAACTGAAATATTTAACTGAAATTTTTCACCGAAATATTTAACCGAAATATTTAACCGAAATATTTAACCGAAATATTTAACTGAAACATTTAACTAAAATACTTTAACCGAAAATTTAACTGAAATGTTTAACCGAAATGTTTAGCTGAAATGTTTTAACTGAATATCCAACTGAATATTTAACCGAAATATTAAACCGAAATATTTAACCGAAATATCCAGTTATAAATATTTAAATACGGGACTTATCGCGCCTAAAACATAAATCTTATCTACTCGACGTTTCGACCAAGTTGCATTGATCGTGGTCACGAGACGACTGACGTGGACATGAGATACAGCCTGGTGACAGACGGACAGACAGACAGACAGACAGACTGACAGACTGACAGACAGACAGACAGACGGACAGCGGAATCTTAGTAATAGGGTCCCATTTTACCGTTTGGGTACGGAACCCTAAAAATATCATTTTACTAACATTAAAAATAACCGGCCAAGTGCGTGTCGGGCCACGCGCAATGTAGGGTTCCTTAGTAGCCTGTTATTCAATGCAAGTCTTTACCCGTTATAAACAAGCAACTAGGTACTTCGTCTTTGCACTTTAAATGATTTATTCTAGGGATATTATATTATAGTATTTGGTACAAAATTATCTAACACCCAAGTTCAACAACGATTACTGATAAACTAATAAAGTTATCTTAACCGCTATAGTTTTTCTTTAAAGTTCATGAAATGCTATTAATATAGAAAAACTATCACGAATTTTTCCAGATTTTTCAAGCCAGCTGTTTAGCTTTTAAAGGGGAGGGGAGGGGGTCGTTAGAAGATCAAAGAATTAACTTCGCTGCGAACATAATATTTGGTTACTAACGCCATCTGTTGGAAATCTAAAGAAATTACATCTGTCATCCAAATGACTTCTGGTATCAGTGTACCATTAATGGCAGATATCTGCCATTAATGGTACACTGATGATTTAGGACCTACATTTTGCAGTTTTTTTTAAAATATCTTATAGGCTAGCGTTTGACCAGTATCTCACCTGTTGTTAAGTGATGATGCAGATAAAGCTGACGATTCCAAATAAACTGGCCAAGTGCAAGTCGGACTTGCACTCGTAGGGTTCCGATTCCGTACCACACTATAATATTTTATAAAATCGAGCAAAAAATTCTGAAAGAAATCACGTTTCTTGTAATAAATTGACAAATCGAATCGAATCGAAATAGGTTTTCATTTTCAGAAAATATTGTTTTATCCCTGTTTTCAGGTAATGAAAAACTCCTACAATATAATTAGAATATGAAGGTAAATTTCGCCATGGCTGCATTGTTACGATAGCTCGGTGGGACATCGTTCGGATGGCGATCAGAAGGATCCCGGTTCGAGTCCAGACGTGATGATTAATTGTTCCAAGTTTGTTCTTTTGTAAGAAGACTATTATTGGGAGCCAAAAAATTACATAAAACACGATTTACAAAAAAAAATTGCTAGCAAAGCTCGGTCATCCAGATATTATTATATTATATTACCGTGCCAATTCCAAACAATTATTAAAACAGGAGCCGCGTCCTTATTTAGTACAACGCCATCTTACTAACACTAACGCCAACTAAGTGAAAGTAACACAAAGGTAATTAATATAACTAGTACAGTCAAATATTCATAGATAGCGTTATAGTAAAATGCTGAAAAACACGTTTCATGTATGGAGATCCCCTTTAATTTTTAACTTTATTCTGTTTTTAGTATTTGTTGTTATAGCGGCAACAGAAATACTATCTAAATAATTATCTGTGAAAATTTCAACTGTCTAATTATTATTAAATATCTGGTTGACCGAGCTTTGCTCGGTATTTTTTGCCACTTAAACAGACAAGTATGACTCTTCCCGACATCTATTGACGAATAATAATACTATTTTTTTTTGTCATATTTTAAGTTGATTATCAATAAAGAGCTGATTATTAAAAACACGAATAAAACAACATTTTCTGAAAATGTCTCCTAGCTAGATCGATTTCTCGCCCCCGAAATCCCCTGTAGGTGTACTAAATTTGATTTAATCGTTGGAGCCGCTTCCTAGATTCAGATTAAGGTAAAGACGATAGCGCCATCCTTGATGCTAGGTAGATGGCGCTGCGCTATCGTAAAAACTTTTTTTAAACTTTTCTTTAATTTTTAACTTTGTTCTGTTTTTAGTATTTGTTGTTATAGCGGCAACAGAAATACATCATCTGTGAAAATTTCAACCGTCTAACTATCACGGTTCATGAGATACAGCCTGGTGACAGACGGACAGACAGACAGACAGACAGACAGACAGACAGACAGACAGACGGACAGCGGAGTATCAGTAATAGGGTTCCGTTGGTACCCTTTGGGTTCGGAACCCTAAAAATGGCAGATTTCAAGGATCTTTATGAATTTTGAAATATAAATAGAATTTTGCCAATTTTCTGTTTCTATTTAAGGTATAACATTCTTATTATGAATTTATTTGGTTGGAAAGGCCCTACGGGTATATGCTAAGTAAATCTGCCCCCGAAAGATATTTGATTGATATGTATACGATAATGTAGTTACTAATAAAATATGTATAATATGTATATATAAATATGTATATTCTGAATGCTTGAGATCTCTAACTCAATAGGTTTTTTTTTCTAAAATGTAAAAAATATCATGACAGACTGCAGCAATTAAACCATTTTTTTACATATCTTTAGGACTAATAATAGCTATTATAAAAAAATTAGAGCTTTATAACATCATAGGATCATAGAAAAATAAAAAAAATGTTAAATTTAATTTTTTACCATGCTACAATTTTGGCACAATAACAAAAAACATTTTTTTCATACCTAATAATATTTCCCTATAATAATGTAATATTTATTTTAATAAAAGGTATGCGTGAAGTGAAAAAAAATAAAAACCACTTTTTGGCCCCTATTATGCATTTACATATACATTACATGCTCGCTTTTAATTGCTTTTTTCTGCTATTTTTACTTACATACGAGTATATATGTACATCACATATACATAATTTATTAAAAATAATATTAATAACAACAATACCTTCTAGTGTGAAAGTAAATAAATAAAACATTCAAATATCAATTATCAATTTTATTATTACATCTTAATTAGCTGTGTAATCATATTTTGTTCCTTGAAAACAAAATATGATTATTACGACACTTCATTCCGTTCCGTTCCGTAGCCAAATGGTAAAAAACGGAACTCTTATAGTCAAAGTCAAAGTCAAAGCATTTATTCAGTATATGGGCAAATTAAAAATTAGCACTTACACACGTCAAATAACATTAAATAGATCATATTCAACAAAAAATATAGATATAACAGAAACATAACGCTTTGAATTTACAAAAAAAAACAAAGGTATTGAGCCATTCAGCTTTCATCTAGACGTCGAACGTCACACTTAAAACACATGTTTAATTCCCCTTATTAATGTAGGGTTGCCAACCGTACCATTACGTGCACCCGCAACCCAGTGCATGTTTCAGTACTTCAGACAATTTTTATCCAAAAAATTGTGAAATAATGAAACATAATAGATAAATAAAACGCAGACTAATTCCAGTACAAATCATGTTCCGAATGGAACTGATTGTCCGACTATCAGCCGCATAATACCGTCGTAACAGGCAACCCTAGATCTGCAAACAAAAGATGAAAACTGATTGACTGTTGAATCTACTGGTGTTTCGGAAGTACTCCCATCAGAGAAGAAACACCAAGAAACTCTATGGGGCTTGTCACTTATTTTAATTCATTTTTTTTAATTCATATTAAATAAATGTTTAATGTACAATAAGTAATTCTATTATCATACAATTTATATTATATCTTGGAGCTTGGGGCATTCAGGCCAAGCATTTTTGTCATTCATATAGTCATTTATTGTATAGTACGATTTCTTCATTAAATTGGATTTTACAAAGGTTTTAAATCTGCTTATAGACAGTTGATCAATATCTTTAGGAAGTTTATTATAAAATCGTATACAGTTCCCCAGAAAAGAACCACTAACTTTCCACAACCTGAATTGAGGTAGAATTAATCTATTTTTGTGTCTTGTATTGAAATTATGTACATCGGACCTCTTATCATACTCATTCAAATTTTTGCGTACATACATAATATTTTCATATATATATTGACATGCCACTGTGAGAATTTTAATCTCCTTAAATTTTTCACGAAGTGAGTCTCGCGACTTCATGGTATATATAGATCGAATAGCTCTTTTTTGTAAAACAAATATAGATTGGATTTCGGCGGCTTTCCCCCACAATAAAATGCCATAGGACATTATACTATGGAAGTAGCTAAAGTAAACCAATCTAGCAGTGGATTCGTCAGTCAAGTTTCTGATTTTACGTACTGCGTATGCAGCGGAGCTCAATCTACCTGCCAGAGCCGATATTTGAGAACCCCATTGTAGTTTTGAATCCAGGGTGATGCCCAAGAATGTAGCGGATTCAACAAATTCTATCGGTACATCGTTTATTAATATCCTGCTATTAATGACACCCATTCTTACATTTGGCAGCGAGAATTTAATACATTTAGTTTTTTTGGCGTTCAGTAATAAGTTATTGGTTGTAAACCAATTCAAAACCTGTGCGATTGATTTGTTAACATCGTCAAATCCAGGCGCAATCCTATCTATTTTGAATATTAAGGATTTATCATCCGCGAACAAAACAATGTCACATAAGTTTTGCACGAAAGACGGCAAGTCATTAATATAAACTAGAAATAAAAATAGTCCTAAGATTGATCCCTGCGGAACTCCCATTTTTATGAGGGATCCAGATGACCTGACGCCATTGACCTCAACCATCTGTATTCTATTACTGAGGTAGGATGAGACCAGATCAAGTGCTTTTCCGTTAACGCCGTAGTGTTTTAATTTGCAAATTAGCGTTTTGTGACAGACGCAATCAAACGCTTTAGATAAGTCACAGAAAACGCCGATAGCATCTTGTGCTTTCTCCCAGGCATCAAATATATGTTTAAGAAGATCTACTCCAGCATCAGTAGTAGAACGCCCCTTAGTGAAACCATATTGTTTGTGATTTAAAAGATGATTAATATTAAAAAGTGCCAAAAGCTGGTCTAATATAACTTTTTCAAAAACTTTACTGAGCGCCGGTAATATAGAGATTGGTCTATAGTTTGAAGGGTCATTTTTGTTCACTGACTTGTATAGGGGAATTAATTTACTTTTTTTCATTACATCAGGAAAGACACCTTCATCGACGCATCTGTTAAAAATAAACGCTAAGTGAGGGCTAATTGCATTAATAATATAACTAAGTACTTTGGTTGACATACCCCACAGATCCTCGGTTTTCTTTTGATTGAGCATTTTAAAAGTTTTGATAATTGATATTGAAGTTATGTGTCTGAACTCAAACATAGAGTCACATACATTCGCACACTTCGATAGTAAAACAAAAGCATCCTTAGGGGAAGAGTTTAAAGGCTGAGTAGTAATAATAGGTACTTGTGAGAAGTACTCAACAAATGTGTTAGCGACATCATTATTTATTAATTTTGATTAATTTATTATTAACTTTTAACATAATTTTACCGTCCCTCTGCTTAATTTTTCCAGTTTCTGTATTAATGACTTTCCATGTTGATTTTATTTTGTCATCGGCATGCTTAATTTTTCTACTTAGATGCAGTGATTTTGCTGTCTGACAAACAACTTTAAAAGTTTTTGAATACAATTTTAAGTGATTTATGAATTTAGTATTATGTAAATTAATGGTTTTTTGTGAGTACAAGTTATACAAATTGTTTCTACTTTTATAAATACCAGGAGTTGCCCAGTCATCGAAACGAACCTTCGCACCCTTTCTAACCATTTTAATTTTAAAAATATCATTGAACTCTGCATCTAACATTTGAAATAAAGCACTGCATAGGTCATCAGGATCCTCAGAAAATCTTAGGTTCATTAATTGCTTGTCAATGATATCCACAAACTGTTCAACCCGTTTGGTGGTAATGGGCCTGTAAAAATGTTCTTGGCCTTTGATGGATAATTTACATGAAAAAGTGACACTTTGTCCCAGATGGTCCGAGCCAAGTTTATCAAAAATTGCAATTTTTTCGGGTTCACAGTTGCAGAACACATTGTCCAAGCAGGTAGCTGACGAGCTAGTGATTCTTGTTGGCTGATTAAAAAGATGCTTCAGATTGAAGCTTAGAAATATTTTTTTTAATTTGTCGCTGAGCGGAGACTGCTCAATTAAATTAACATTGAAATCGCCACAAACTATTAAAGATTTAGAGGTGTTGAAGACTTTGCTCATTACTTCTTCCATAATTGTTTCAAACATTTTATAATCAGCCGATGGAGGTCTGTATACACAGATGACTATATGTTGCCCCAGCTCTATACAAGATAATTCAACACATCGTTCCACAGACAAAGCTACTATGTCTTTACGCTCTTTAAAGTTACAATTTTCAGTTACATATATTAGTGAGCCACCACGAATTGCCTTTTGCATTATAGATTTGTCATGTCTGTCTGTCTGTCCGTCCGTATGTCACAGGCACTTTTTTCCAAAACTACTTATAATTTGGGAATAGTTAGTACAATAGTTTAGACTAGTTTCGAAATTCCTAAGAATACACAGTTGAAACTTGGTAGGTAGATGTATTCTATGAACCGCTTTACGATTTTGATACAAAAAAATAATAATTTAAGATCGTTTACAAAACGAAAAAACCGACTTCACATGCCGCGATAGTAATTTTTAGTACTAAGTTTGAGATGTTTATGTCCATTCTCCATATCTCCGGAGATAATTATCAGATCTCGTTAAAATTTGAATAGGACCACACAGGAAGCATACTCTATCAAACTAAAAATATTTTTCCAAATCGGTTAAGATTTGACGGAGTTCTGAGGTAACGAAAAAACTTTTAAAAAAACTGTCGAATTGCGAACCTCCTCCTTTTTCTGAAGTCTGTTGAAAATAAAAGATAAACGGGAGTACCCATACATATACTTCAAAAAAATCATCAAACATACGTGCGGGGTATAACTTTGGTTACATACATTATGCAGGGTTATTGGTACTAAATATGTCGTATTTTAGCCCCCCATTATTAATGGGGGGCTTGGGTTGAGCAGATGATTTATTAAATCATCTGCTCAAAGTAAGACGGAGACACGGAAGGGAGACACACATTTTACTACTTTAGAAGTGTCTATCTTTCAAACGATTGACTTTGAGAATAAATAGTTTTAAAAGCCTCAATATCATTTTTAAAAACCTATTTATAGACACCCATAGGTTTGATGATCTTTTTTAGGGTTCCGTACCCAAAGGGTAAAACGGGACCCTATTACTAAGACACCGCTGTCCGTCTGTCTGTCTGTATGTCTGTCTGTCCGTCTGTCACCAGGCTGTATCTCATGAACCGTTGTAGTTAGACAGTTGAAATTTTCACAAATGATGTATTTCTGTTGCCGCTATAACAACAAATACTAAAAACAGAATAAAGTTAAAAATAATGCAGGGTCCCCATACAAGAAACGTGTTATTTTCGGCACTTCACGCCATCTATGAACGCTTAGTTAGGTAAACGTCCCATAGATGGCGTTATATTGAAATGTCGATCCCTAACACCTTTGTTAGACGTTAGATGGCGTTATAAGAAATAAAATGTTTATTAATTATTATTTTTTGCTGGCGAAACATGACAGTGGTATTTTTTTCTCGATCTTATAAAATACTGTAGTGTGGTACGGAACCCTACGAGTGCGAGTCCGACTTGCACTTGGCCAGTTTATTTCGTTTCCGTTCCATGTATGGGGGAGCACACCCTTAATCTTTTATTTTTGTATAAAAATCGTAAAGCGGTTCATAGAATACATATTCACTACCGACTAAGTTTCAACTGTGTATTCTTAGGAATTTCGAAACTATTCTAAACTATTATACTAACCATTCCCATTCATTAATAACTTCATTTTATAATGTTTTGATTGTGATCTGTTTTGTGCTTTTAATAAATAAATAAAATTCCCAAATTATTAGTAGTTTCGAAATAAAGTGGTTGTGATATACGGAAGGACAGACAGACAGACATGACATATGTATAAGAGTTTCGTTTTTTGCCATTCGGCTACGGAACCCTAATAAAGTGTCAAATTAATGTTTTGTTCCTTGAAACATAGCTAACTAAGATTGAATAATAAAATTGATAATTGATATTTGAATGTTTTATTTATTTACTTTCACACTAGAAGGTATTGTTGTCATTAATATTATTTTTAATAAATTATCTATATGTGATGTACATATATACTCGTATGTATAAAATTAGCAGAAAAAAGCAATTAAAAGCGAGCATGTATGTATTATACGTAAACTCATGATTGGGGCCAAAAAGTGTTTTTTTTTTCACAACGGCGTTCCTTTTTTAAAAAAAATTGAATATTATATTATTATAGGGAAATATTAAAGGTACGACAACTTTTTTTTGTTATTGTGCAAAAATTGTATCATGGTAAAAAATTAAATTTAACATTAACATTTTTTATTTTTCTATGATCCTATATATATAATGTTATAAAGATCTTAATTTTTGTATAATAGATAATATTAGTCTTAAAAACTCAAAAATAAATTAAACTATTAACTGAGAATAAATTAAATGTTATAAATAAAAATTAAAGTAGTTATAAATAAAAAACAGAACCTAGGTTGCAGCTGTCTGCCGGTAACATTCCCAAAAAGCTGGCGACGTTACCTCGTTGAATAATCGCCAGCTCTTTGGTCATGAGTGACGTCTATTAAGCGTCTGGACAGCTCCTTTACAAAACCCCGGGCATCTCGACCCCACGGACCCATTGTTTCGACCCCAAACGGAAGAAAAATGTAGTTATCACCAATAGCAGCATATTTCCTCCGTTTGAGGGTTTCTGCCGCATCCGCTGCCGCACCCGCTGCTCGTGAGGTCCCGCATATGTGGGACGCAGCTAACGTGTCAGCACACGTCGCGTCCCACACCAACGGTCTCCCTCGGCACCACGGAACCAACGTCATACCGTCGGGCCTCTAGCCATCGTCACGTGATAGACCGTTCGGCTCTAATATAGCCGGCACGTTAACGGTGGCAAGGGCCCGACGAATGACGTCATTCAAGGAGGCGTGACGTGAGAGACGCCCTGCACTGCGGCGGCATGACAGGCCATGGTGGCCTAATCTGTCTACTTCACTGCCGCAGTGACAATTGTGGGGAACTGTCCGGGAGATGCCCAGACGTAATCCCACAGCAATGGAGAAGCTGTCATCGTCCATACCATAAGGGTACCTATGTTGGAAGAAGGTAATGCGTGTAGCCAGTATCCAGATTCTTTTTCACGTGTGGCAAGGAGACGAGCCCGGTCCCTAATATCGACACTATTTTATTAAAAGTCTTAAAGTTATATAAAAAATTGGATTAATTGCTGCAGTCTTGAAAAAATTTTTTTTTTCAATTTTTTACATTTTGTGCTTTAGAAAAAAACCCAATTGAGTTACAGATCTCAAACTTTTCATATAATTCAATAATATGATGGCAAATTTTATGCATTTGTTGGAGTGGTTGGTGTTTTGGCAAATTTTTTGCCAGTGTCGGGCAGATTCGGAATTTAATATAAAAAAACTGCCTTAAAAATTATTACCAGGCGGAAAAACTACGCGAGCCCTCACAAAGCTCGGCTTTTAGCTAGTTTATATCAAATTAACAGCCTACAAAATAAGTTTCAAGCTTCTAGCTTTTAAAATGACGATACTTCTATACAACATTTCATCCCCCCTTTTAACCCCTTACACCCCTTTTTTCGCATTAAAAAGTAGCCTATGTCCGTTCTTAGGCCCTAGACTATTTGTGTACCAAATTTCATTTAAATCTGTCGAGTGGTTTTGGCGTGAAAGTGACACAGACAGACAGAGTTACTTTCGCATTTATAATATTAGTTAGGATGGTGCAATGCGGATGTTTTGACAAATTCCATTTTAACCGTATGCTATAACAATAAGGTTGTAATTGCTTTCTTGAACAAAACGGCCCAAACCAACTATTTATTATTCTGTGCCCAAACGAAAGGCTTCCGGGTGGGAGTGTGTCTTTGTCTAACAACCTGCTAGTGCTATAATGTACTATATATATTGTGTCGCTAAGCCCTTAGTTCCTACTTTACCTACTGTGGTATGAATAAAAAATGAAACTAAGTACTGAAATGAAAAGTTAAAATTTAATTTTTAAATGAAGCTAAATCACAACAAAGAAAACTACTAATAAACTACTACATATTTAAATTACTAGATACTAGCTCAGAAGGAGGGCACATAAAATTTATAGGGTCGTGGTTGGTCGACCTGAAGATTTGTTTCCACTTCCGTAGCACAGTACTTCCCTTCGACGCGAGTCCGGCCGAAGATGGTTGGTGGCCTCAAGGAAACGGAGTAGTACAGTGCAGTATAGGCAGCCAGGTGGTGCACGGGAGGTAGTTGACCCCGCGTCACTAAGTCGCGCAGCGAGGCGGGAACCTTCCAGAGGTTGCGGACATAAGGCCGGTCGCACACCGGTCCAAACGGTGTGGTCCCAATATTGAGGTCCTTAATCGGATGTTTGGTTTTTCTTTTGCGGGTGGTCTAACCCGTGTAGTGCTCCTGGAATTGATAAAACCAAACGGTTATCATTCGGCTCATCTATACCCCCGTTCCTAGGGCTCACAACGGCATCGCAAAGTATGTAGGTAGGTACTTGTGTAGTAGTTTTGCCGTGGTGGTACCAACTATCAGAACGGAGTTTACATTTTAATGAATTGAAATAGCGGAAGGCTTAGGAGATAGACAATAGAAAGTTTATAGCTTGATTACGTGAAAGATATTAAGCATTTTTGTGAAACAATAAAAAGATTAGGGTAGAATTAAAAAAAATAAGTGATGCAATCCTTGAAAAAATATTCCTAATAGCAGAGTAACTAGTTTGTGCAAACAAATAAAGAGTGGTAAAAGCTGAGATATAATAATTAACACAAGTTATTACATTACATTGTATGAAAAACAGCAAGTCATGATTACGATGTTTTATGTGCCATTCAAAACTTACCCTATATCGGGAAATCACTTTCACAACGTTATAAGTAAAGTTAAAAACAACTTTTGTCGAAATCAGTTAAATTGCTGATTATTAATTATGAAAAGAAAGATCGCGCTTGTCAGCTAGGACGCAAGACAAGCGTGGACCAGCTCTATTATCAGCCTATCTTCGACTGGCGGGAGTCGCGGACGCCGCCTTCGCTTGAACATCCATCGTACGACATTGCTCCGCCCACACCTCAACTCATGCCCCGCGATGCCTTGAAGAGTTCGGATATGTGCGTCGATGATAAAATCGAAGATTTCGTTCGGATATGCAACAAAAACAATGAACTTATAATCTTTTATAGCCATTTTAATGTACATAACTTTTACATATTTTCAATTATTGTTTATTAGTGTTTAGGTTATTCTTCGTTTTGTTTTTGTAAATATATTGTAGTATTTAATTCTAAGATTGCGTTTATTATTATTATTAAATATGTAACGTTTCGTTACAATATATTGAGTGATTGGTAGGTAGGTGCAAAGCTGCAAGGTGACGATAGTATAGACGGAAGTTGTGAACATTTGTTATGCTAAAAAAAACTTGCTTTCATCCGTCCATAAGATTGATTTAAGAAATCACGCATCTTCAATATATCTGTTGAGGAGGTTACGGCAGAATTGCATCCTTCTGAGTAGATCTTGCTCTTCTAACTCTTGCACACCCGTGCCATGGAAAGGATACTTTTTAATCTGGTACATTATACTCCACACCTTCCATTGAGAAATGTTTAAATTTCGATCTACTTTACTTTCAAATAGATAACTAACTAAGCATGTTATAGAAATTATTTGAACAAAAAAATAACCATTAGTTATATGGTATATATTAGGTATATATATGTATATATATTTATAAATATGTTATCTGTTATTGTTAATTTATGTTATTGTATCTATTTTATTTAAGTTATTGTTTCGGTGTTAGTCCTACTGCCGCTCTCAGGCCATTCTGAAAATCAGCGTCTTGGTTTTGGGGTCTACGATCCAAGAATCTAGACATTTGTGCTGAGACTGGTCTGTTTCAACACCTCATATTGTATTTCTTTTTTGTTTTATTTTGTTAAGTTTTTTTACTCAAAATGTCAAATATATTTTGCATCAGTACTTTAGCTTGAGGACCGCTGAATAAATGATTTTTCTTTCTTTCTTTCTTTCTTTCTAGTTTTTTTAAAGAGGCGTCAAAATTATTATCTTTTTAATTTCGTAAAATTTTCGTGAACTTCAAGTGACTGTAAAAATATTTGACGACACAGCTGCTTAGAACATGTTTCATTAGATTGCTTGCATATTACTTTAACTAGAAGTGCCCCGCGGCTTCGCCCGCGTTAAAAACTCCTTTTAAAAACTTTCATAAAATACATAAAATATGAATTAGCCCAATTGGTTCACCCGTTTTCATGTTATCACGTGACTAAGGCAAATCGGGATTCATATTTTTTATTTTTATTTATTTTACTTTATTCGGAAAACTAACGACTATTAATATTAAAATAGCAACTAATTATTCTACGTGTAAGTCAAAAAGTACCTACAAGTACAAGTTTTCACTGATAGAAAAACCCAAATTTTTAGACTTTGTTACCTACCTACCTACACCTACTATTTTGAAAAATCCTGCAACACGTACTTACTTATTTATTAACAGAAGTACCTATGTAAAGTTTCGAATAAAACAGATCTCATCTTGTTTCGCCACACAAACTTTGAATCCCCGTTCCGTATCTGGGAGGAAATTTAAAGAAAATCCTTTCTTAACGGATACCTTCGTCATAATAACTATCTACATTCTAAATTAAATTAATTAAGAAACAAAATTGATTTTCAGACTTTAATACCCCACTTCACCCTCTTAGGGTGGCATTTGGAAAAAGTTTGAAACTCGTATTTACTTATTTATTTACAGAAGTAGTTACTTGTGTGAAATGTCGAATAAAATGACTATACAAACTTTGAACCCCCGCTTCATCCCCTTGAAGAGTGAATTTTGAAAAATCCTTTCTTAGCGGATACTTACGTCAAAATAACTATCTGCAAGTCAAATTTCAGCGCAATCTGAAACAATATCGATTTCAGACTTTGTTACCCCTTTTAGGGGTGGAATTTCGAAAAAGCCTGAAACACGCATTTTCTTATTTATTTACTTAAGTACTTGTGTGAAGTTTTGAATATAAGAAAATAAGAGATAGATTCATAGAATTTTGTAAGAATATAGTAAATAAGACTGTAATAAAAAATAAGAAGTAGGAATAAGAGAGTACCATCACATATATTGTATATATGATGATAGATATCCATAGAATAAAAAGAGAATATTAATAGAAAGGTGAACATATTGTAAAATAAGAATGAAAAATGTGTTCATTTATTTAAGAATCTATTATAAGCCTGAAAATAAATTAACAACAGAACAGATATAAGCGATAGAATTGGCATCCCATCAATTACGAGACTTGAATGAGATGAATAAAAGATAGACAACGTATGAAGACTGACTGTGAAATCCGTAAGAACGCGAGAACCAGTATGAACGAGAAAAGTTGAAATAGGCTCCTATTTCGTTTGAGGACGTAGGCATACAAAAAAAAGAAATTAAAAAAAATACTAATCTTGTTTCTATACAAACTGTGAACTCCCGTTTCATCCCTCAGGGGTGAATTTTGGAAAATCCTTTCTCAGAGGGAACTAACGGCGTAATATCTGCTTTTATATAATATCGGCTTTTCGCCTCCAAAAAATTAACTTTGTTTTTCATAGTGTTTGTATGAAAAACAAAGTTATATTTGCGGTCGCTATATCTCAAAAACTGTACTTGTTGGAATCAATTTTCGTTAAAAGTTTTTATTGAGATCTACAGAATATATTTCTTCTAGATTTTTCACTCCCTTACTTTAAAAGTTAGAGGGGTGAAATGTGTGCCCCCCCCCGCACACATTTTACCACATTAGACGCGCCTATCTTTTAAATATAAAAATCGGAAATTAAATAAATTGTGAAATAATTAACTTATCATCGGAACTGGCTATAATTGGTATTAACTGTAACATTTTGGGTTTTTCGCCAAAATCATTGAAATATTGATAAAAAAATAATAGTCACACGTGTTCGCCAAAATCATTAAAACATTGATAAAACAATAGACTTCGTCCTAGATGACCATGGCTCAATCAAATTCTTTTAAATGGTCTAATACTATCGTTATCTTGCAGCTTTGCACCCACCTACCAATCACCCTTTATGTTCTATTCTCTTCTATACTATATGTATAGTACATAATATAAGTCGTCCATCCATACAAAAGAAAGGGATCAACTCCGTTCAAGATCGGTCTCATCAGGACCGGTTTGCTCAGTCGAGTTATTAAGTTATTAAACCGAAGGTTTTTGGTTAAAAAACATGCTATTTGCGCTCTCACCATAATTGAACTGATAATCTTAAGTAAAGTAGACATCATTATTGAGGGTATGGACATGGACTAGACTTTAACCTGAAACTTGATCTGAAATGTGACTTTGATGACCCATCTTTATGGCTTGAAAACACAAAATCTTGATGTATTTAAATACTTGACACTGGCTAAATACACTACTCATGTGGAGCCACGATGAAAAAAAAAATCTGTGGTGGAGTGATGTCACTGACATTAGATTTGAATTTTGATGCATGTCATTGTTGTCATTTTGTTTTGTGTCATTCATTTTGAAAATATGGAAGACAAAGGTTGTCTTTCTTCGCGTTTTAGCAAATTGTTATAATACAAAACCTAGCGTTTTATTGCTAGAAGTGACGAAAAATCGTGTGACATGGACCAGTGTGTTCGCAAGTGTATGTTTGTGTTTGTTTAGTGGATTAATTTCTTCATTTCTGACATTGTTATTACCCAGCTGATCATCATTGGTAAGTCGTGAAAATATTTTGTATATCCCATTCTCAATATCGTGTAAATTATGCGTAATTTTAGCCTTTTGCGTGAGTTTTACAAGATGTGCCACGATATCAGAGTATTTTGTTGCAAATACATTTTGAAAGTGTCACGAATTTGTTGCGAACTAACTTTGTTTCGGGAAACAAAGATTTCTGCATAGTGACTAATTTTGACGTACCTAAATTCATTCATAAAATTGTGTATGTATCTGTGTTGGGTAATTCCACGGGTAATTCACTGCATTATGGACACATTGAAAGCACTACACTATACTTACATACTTCAAAGTATTAGATATACCTACTCAAGAAATACTTGGATTGGAATTTGGTAGTGTTAGTACAGATTGGTGTATGAGCGGATTAACAATCTACACTAACACACATCAAAAATTATACATCATATAAAAAAGCAAGAAAAAGCAGTGACAAAGAGAAAGGGATGCTTAGATTGTTTAAACATCTAGAGAGGATAGATAAAGGAAGATTGATGAAACAGATTTATGAGACAAGTGTGAATGGGCCAGCCGGTAGATGCCGACCTAGGCGAACATATCACAACCAGATCAGAGACGTTTTAAAAAGAGGCCAAGTCAAAAGTACTTATAACCGGCGAGCATGTATAAAGGCGCTCATGAAAGTAGAAGACGCAAATGAGATTTGTCAGGGTCGTAGCATGTGGAAAGAAGTAGTCTCTGCCTACCCCAATAGGAAAAAGGTGTGATTTTATATATGTATGTATAAAAAGCATTCAATATTTCTTTGAATTCATAAAAACAAAAGTAATGAGCTATTCAGTTCTCATACAATCGTCAATGTTGTCTTCATGAATAGGTACATTATTTGTCTCCTATAAGTACTTGTTGCTGAATACTCTTTGTTATTTGACATCTTACCTAATTAGTTATAACAATGATATTTACACAATATGATTACAACACAATCTTTCATAAACATATTCAACATACATTTGAATGGGACCAAATGGGAAAAAAATGGGACCAAATGGGAAGCATAATCTCTCAAACAAAAAAATAATTTCATAAATCTGTTAAGATATGACGGAGTTCTGAGGTAACAAACATTTAACAAAACTGTCGAATTGAGAACCTCCTTTTTAACTGACTTCACAAAAAGGAAAGTTTGTTGCTGCCGAACTCCATTTAATCTTACCTGATTTGAAATTTTATTTATTTTTTGTTTGAGAGATTATGCGTCCCATTTGAGAATAAAAAAAATTTAGATTAAGGGGGGGCTCCTCATACACAGAACTAAAACTAATAAAAAATATTTTTTATCAAACCTATACATGGGTGTCTAAAGATAAGTCTTTAAAAATGACATTGAAGTTCCTAAAACCATTTTTTCTTCTAAAGTGGTAAAATGTGTGTCCCCAGTTTATTTCCTTTTTTATGGTACGAAACCCCAAAAAAGCATCTAGCATTTGAAAAACTGACAAGCTAATATGCTCTTCTCTGGCCCAAATATATTGTATGTGTGTCCCATATTATTTTGGTTCGGGGAAATTCCCGGTTTTGCCAAATTGTCAATGTCCTTGGCAATTTGCCAAATGTTGGTGCTTTTAATATTGCTTTGTGGTATTTTTACTATGTTATTCATTTTATGAATGGGTTAGTGTTTCTTGACTGACTTCACAAGAGGTACAACAGGTATATTAGTACCTTTTATTATAAAGCAATTCAATAAATTGCTGGAATCCTCTGGAAAGCACCAATGGTTTTTTCTGTTGAAAAATTTAAGTGTCCATTGCGTAGTAGCCCTCCTCAGTGGTGGAAAATATTCAATAAACTACCTAAATCAGTAATTTCAGTGCCGAGTTTGACCAGTTTCAAATGGTGGCTTAAATTCTGGCTTATCGAGCAGACATTCTATAGCTATGATGAATTTGCTGAATGTAAATTATAATATTTTTACAATTTAATTGATAATGTAATAATAATATATGTATTGACATTTTTTTATATTAGGGGCGGGTTATTTGACTAATATATAGATATATATTTTAATATAAATTATAAAATGTATAAGTATGATAATAATTATTTATGATATTAAAAAAAATAATAATAATGTACATTTTGTTAATTATTTTTATTTTTTAAATAAAATTTTAAATTAATATCAAATGAACTTGAATTGTATGAAAAGGCTATCTATAATGTGAATAACTTGTAATGTGAATTATGAATAAATATATAAATATGAGTATTGTTAAGAATGTTCCACCCCCTACATAGTGGTAGGACATTATCTAGTGTCCTATACATTTTATTACATTTATATATGGTTTTTAGGGTTCCATGCCAAAAGGGTAAAACGGGACCCTATTACTAAGAATCCGCTGTCTGTCTGTTTGTCTGTCACAAAGCTGTATCTCATGAATCGTGATAGTTAGACAGTTGAATTTTTCACAGATGATGTATTTCTGTTGCCGCTATAACAACAAATACTAAAAACAAAATAAAGTTAAAAATAAAAGGGGGGATAAAGATACCTATTCACTCGCAATTTGAAGATGGATTATTAAAATGTATAATGTATTCAAGGATATAACTCCAAAAACAACTCAAACCTAAAGGTTTGAGTTATTGAGATATTATATTCTATGTAATTGTTTTCCTGGTTTACCAGGACCGCGAAAACAATTACATAGAATATAATATAATAAACTAATAATTGTTGAATATATAATTAATACATTGATTAATGTAGGTACTTAATACTAAAAAATACCTATATTATCCTTATCTCTATACATAGTATAAAACAATGTTACTGAGTCCCCGCATCTGTACTTCAGGGCTGCGTTCACGACATACGGTCGGAGTGCATCCAAACGCTCTAATCCCGTTCACAACCTCAGAGCGTCGCACTCGGTTGTAGCAACTGTGTCGTTCACGACCTCGGTTGTTTCACTCTGGTTGCAACTTTTTAACCATCAAATTCGATGGTTAAAAAACGCTCTGACGTTTGTGACAGTAAATTTGGCGGGAAAAGCCGTAATTTTTTTACAGATTAAGGGGATCGGAAGAAATTTGCATTGTCGAGACTAAGACATGACATGACGAGACATTTATCGTAAAAACAAACGGAAAATATTTAGAAATAGAAAAACAAATGAACATAACCTCAAAATTCGAGTCTGCGCAAAATGTCAAAATCACAATTTGAGTGAAAAACACCCGTGGTCGTTCCGGACCTTCGAGCGAGTTGCAAAACAACCAAAAATCCTTCTCCGGAGGACGTGATCGAAGCCCTGTGGGTGTGCTTAGATTGTTTAAACTACGCCACGGATTTTAATGTGGTTCTCATCAATAAAGTGATTCAAGAAGAAGGTTTATATGTAGAGTTTAATATTGTTTTCATCCGACATACAAAAAGGAGGAAGTTCTCAATTCGTCAGTATGTTTTTTTTGTATGTATGTTACGCGATTACTCTGTCAATTGTGAACCGATTTCAATGATTCATTTTTTAATCAGTAGTATATATTTCCGAGGTGGTCCCATTATAATTTCATCGAGATCTAATTAGTATCTCCAGAGATATGACGATAAACGGTTCAAACTTGCTACTGAATCGGTTGTTTTAGTTTTTTAATCTTAATTATGTGTTAATTTGTTTAAATATGACGATAATTAATTCAAGATGTCTGATTATTCAATGATGTAATTGTTACTCCACACTGACACCACATTCATATCTACATTGCTAACGTGCGAAGCTGGGGCGGGTCGCTAGTTTAGCATAAATTCTGCAATAATAATGGCATCTTCATGGCATACAATTTTCAACTTTATTGCAGAGTAAAATTAAGCTGTAAATCCTGATCTACAACTATGGGTAAATGAACTTTACAAAGGAAACTGGTCAAGCAATGTTTTCATAATAACAGTATGGTACTTATACAATGTTTCAGTATTGTATGCATAGATACTTCATAGTTCCTTGTACACTTATTTCCTATCTGGAGGCCAACTCCGGAATGACACATCCGAAAGTTCAGGCCCGACCGAAATGCGACCGAATTTGCCGATGACCTACTACGAAAAAAGTTCGGCTATTTCTGACATAAAATGACGATAAAACTCTTGTCATATTATAGGTCAGGATTTTTTCATTTAGTAGGGTTTACGATATTACAACTTCGGATTACCACTTCGGAGTCGGCCTCCAGGTTCGTCGTATTCGATTCGTGTTCGTTCTGATCCGGTTTGGTCATCCTAGTAATTTTATGGAAGTTTGTGGACTCATTGTACGGTTCGTGTTCGATTCGGTTTTTTTTTTACCGACTTCACAAAAAAGGAGGAGGTTCTCCATTCGTCGGAATCTTTTTTTTATGCATGTTCACCGATTAGTCGAAGATGCTTGAACCGATTTGGAAAACTCTTTTTTATTTTAAAGGGTACCCTTCCCAGGTGGTCCGATTTAAATTTTAACGAAATCGGCCGCACCGTTTTTAATGTATTAACATTTGTATTACGATGCATTTATATACCTTGACGACATGCTACTAACTACTGGCACAGATTATATAATAGTTACGACTGCAACTTTGTCACTTTGTCAATTTGTTGCCTAATTACGCCTAAACGGGCCAATGAGATACTTTATAGCGTGAGGATGAACATAGGCTACTACTTTTTGTGAAAATAAAGTCATGATTTTTAACTCAGATCACACAAAAATAAAACCGGCTAAGTCGAGTTGAACTCGCCCACGGAGGCTTCCGACCAACCAATTAAGCTAGACCTCTAAATTGTATCAGCGCTCATATAACTCAGAGGTCTACCTTAATTGGCGCTAACTATGTATGTATGGGGACACCCTTTAATTTTCAACTTTTTTATTTTTTATATTTTTTTCCTTGATTTGTGCCTTGCTTTGCTGTTGACCTTGCTTCTTGCCAAATTTCATGATTCTAGGGCAACGGGAAGTACCCTATAGGTTTTCGACCCAAAACCTAAAGGGTACTTCCGGTTTACCTAGAATTGTCAATTTTGGTTATAAGCAAGGTCTTAGAGCACAAGTAAAGGAAAAATTGCGAAAAATAAAAAAGTTGAAAATTAAGGTACATTTTGGTACTAACAAGTTTTCGCGAAAATCTAAATTTGCCCATATCTTTTTATTGTGTTGACTCAATACCTTGATTTTTATACACCCAATAGGGACTATAGACCTCAGTATCAGGTATAAATTTCAACTTTCTAGGTCCACCCGTTCCTGAGAAAATCAGTGGTGACACACGGAGAGACGGACAGACAGACGGACAGACAGACAGACGGACAGATAGACGGACAGACAGACGGACAGACAGACAGACAGACGGACAAGAAAGTGATCTTATAAGGGTTTCCTTTTTTTTACCTTTTGAGGTACGGTACCCTAAAAACAGAGCTTTACAGTGATCAAATTCTTGGTGTACGTGAACGAAGTCGCGGGTAGCAGCTAGTGTTGAATATATTTGTTGAAATACGAATCGAATACGGATACGTGCGCAAACGTTAGGACCGTCCATATTTTTCAACCGACTTCAAAAAGAAGGAGGTCCTCAATTTGTCTGTTTTTTTTTTGTACCTATGTATGTTACGCGATTACTCCGTCAATTGTAAACCGATTCGAACGATTCTTTTTGTAATCGGTAGGGTACATTTCCGAGGTAGTCCCATTGCAATTTCATGGAGATCTGATAAGTATCTCCAGAGATATGACGATAAACGTCTCAAACTTGCTTCTGAAATTCGCGGGGCATAGAAGTCGGTTGTTTTAGTGTTTTATCTTAATTATTTACGCATCGAACACGAATCGAACTCGAACCGGAAAAGGATAAGTGGACAATCGCCCTTACTGTGTATTTAGTAGGGTTATTAACACAAAAGTGCCAAATGTCAATAACCGAAATAAAAATCTGACATTGATGTAAAATGCGTGGACATTGGCCTCTAAAAGCGAGAACATACTAATTTATCATAAATGATTGGCGAGTGAGTGATGATTGGACTATCATTATATGTTACTTAGTATGTATAGGTTATGTGCTAAATATATTGTACTATCTGTGCCCCGCGGCTTCGCCCGCAAAAAGTAAATAAACCCGTCAAGTGCGAGTCAGACTCGCACAACATTTGCCGGAAAAAAATATTTTTACTATACTAATATATAAAGAGAGAACATTTGTATTTTTGTATGTTTGTAATGAGTAAGCTCAAAAACTACTG
The DNA here is from genome assembly GCA_954871355.1 of Cabera pusaria. Classification (NCBI taxonomy): domain Eukaryota; kingdom Metazoa; phylum Arthropoda; class Insecta; order Lepidoptera; family Geometridae; genus Cabera; species Cabera pusaria. Next base: position 7,109,401 of record OX940912.1, on the reverse strand, counting down.
AACCGATTTAAAAAATTCTTTCACTAATACATAAAATGGACTTTCGGAATGAAAATAGGCTATATATTATCCCGTTTAAATCAAAGGTACATTCGTGGCGACCTAATTTGCAACCTAAGTCGGCAAATAAACGGTCGAAAAAACACGTTTCTTACGAACGCTGCTTAATTGAAAATAGATGGAAGAATATTTTCTATGCAAGAGTTGTACAACATAATAAGACCTACAATAAAGTCCGCGACAGCATATGTCTATCTCTTAAGGTTGACTCACAGTAACCATTTTAATCTTAAAATTTTTGTTAAAAAATATTACATAACTTCCAAGGCTATTTTCAAGTATATAGTATTAATCCTTATCTAAATAATTACGTTAATTAGCTTGGCCACATATTATAGATTAAAATTGTCCTTTACAGTATATAATTCAAATGAAAACTCTAGAAGATATCACGAATTTCACAAACACGCATCGCAAAATTAATAAAATATTTGCAGTGAAACCACAGATTAGGTCATAGTTACTACCAAAATATTATTATAAGCTTAGCTATGCTGTAGATCCCCACCGATCACAATCAATTTGAAGTCAATATAGTATAATAATATGATCTATTGTATAAAATAATATTCATCTATATATATAATAATATAATATAATATTTTAAACCACCCCGACTGATCTATGTATAATAGCTTTTTCCAATGACTCTAAACACGACATTTAAAATCTGAGCTGTAAGTTGGTGAGGATTTGAGTATTCTGTAGAGTCCAGGAGGCTTCCATGTTCTTACAATATCGTTGAAGAAGAAGATTTTCGAATTGATCAGACCTATGAAAGTTGATTTCATAGCGCAATTAACTAGAAAAAAGCTCATCATTTTATAACGATTGAACGAATTTTCATGAATCAAAGCTAAGAAAACTCTCGATGAAGACATCTATCAAACAAAAAAAAACTATCAATAATAAAAACAAAATCGGTTCATCCGGTTAGGTGCTAAGATGCTACAGACAGACACACAGATACACACGTTAAACGTATATTACCCCTACATTTTGCGTCAGGGAACGCCGTAAGGTTACGGCGGCAGATGTACTCCTTGGTGGTAAGCTACTTTTTGGTAGATTTAATGATTCCACTACCACTGTACGAAAACTCATGATTCAAGAATGCACATAAAATTTTCATTGCTAGGTATATAGCTAGGATTAGAACCAACGACCGTCGGGTCAGAATCACGGTAACTATCCTTTACGCCAAAGGGCCTTCCAATATCAATACATAAGTATTATAAAACAAAGTTCATCACTGCGTCTGTCTGTCTGTTCGCAATAATCTCAATAGCTACTGAACGGATTATCATGCGGTTTTCACCAATAGCCAGAGTGTTTATGAGGAAGGTTTAGGTGCATAATTCGTTAAGGTTTTGTGTAAATTGGATGAAATATGACGATGGTTGTTAAATATGTTCATATTTTATATTCGATGCAACAAACTGATGCAAATTTTGTAGGCATATATGTTTTACCCGCGCGAAGCCGGGGCGGGCTGCTAGTACAATATATATCTTATAGGATAGTGTTTGACCACTATCTCACCTGTTGGTAAGTGATGATGCGGTCGAAGGTGGTAAGCACGCTAGGCCTAGGATGGGAACTGGCTCTCAAGGATAGCTGCCGGAACACATTAGTTGTTTGGCGACAGATTTTCTAACTTGAGGGTGGTAGCTGACCAGGCGGACACTAGATAGTGTCCTACCACCATGCGGGGGTTGTTCGTTTCTTAACGATGTTTTTCCTTCACCGGAGGGCCACTATGAAAAGCGCACATACATTTTTCGATAGAAAAATCCAATAGTGCACGGCGGTTTGAACTCGGTACCTCTGGCATCAAAGCCGGCCGTTCTCACGATTACGCCACCGGGCCCTTAATGTTTTTTATTAGGTATCCCTAGTTAAAGATTCTTGGCCAACTTCTCAATCCGAAAATAATTAGGTGAGATCGAAGCAAGTAAGTGCTGACTGTCCGCACTAACTTAAAAATTCAGACAGACTTTTGCAAGGTGATAGGAGCATTATATCAATGTTCCGCCTGACTTTCTTTTTCTACCAAAATGTAGCTTACCACAATTAAAAAGAAAATCTGTCGCTATAACTGCTTCTTCCGACAGCACACAAACCTTGGGAGTTGGTCCATTCTAGCCCTAGCGCGGTCACATTCATCGACCACATCATCGCTTACCATCAGGCGAAATAGTGATCAAACGCTAATCTATTAGATAATACAAAAAACTGACAGACGCTCAACTAATTGATAACCTCATCTTTTATGGAAGTCGGTTAAGAGCACACTGGCTATTCATTTAAACAGCTGTAATCTATCTGCTAAATAGATAGATATATTAAATAGACTATTAAATAGACCTATAAAAAACACTTTTGTATAAACAAAATGCCTAAACTAAAATTAATCAGACGGTCGTCATACAAACTGTTACTTATTCCGTGTTCACGGAAAACTCGTAAAATCCTCTTTGGCACCAAAATAATGGTATCCTCTTGGCAAAATTTCAAATTAAAGTTTTGGGAAGGTAAAACGTAAAATGTTGTTACAAAGCGTAGGTTCGCCTTGTTTACTGAGTTTATAAAAGGAGTCTGAGGTTTAATCTGTTTACTCATTTTGCTACAGAATAAGTTATAGTAAATATCTTTTTTTTTTTGGTTCAGGAAAATCCTTTATGGATACCACTCGCCCGGGGGAGCGAGATGATTATGTGGGATTCGCTGCCTTAAAGGTAGGATACCGCACTAAAAACCTGGGGTGAGCCGTCATCCACCGTAGTGGGGCAAGATGGGATCGCGCTAGCATTCACCGCCTTGCCCCGGTGGCAGACCCAAAGGGGCCTCTGCCGCTGTGGAGGGATAACCTTGCTCACCAAGGTCACCTCAACCGTCATGTGAGGTATTGCAAGCCGTTGAAGAGTCCCCCGACTCTCCAACAGTTACCCCACTATGCCAGAGGAGTGTGGCTCGTCTTCTCGTCTAACTTACCACACCCTCTGTCCCTCTGATGACTGGTGTGCGAAGAGCAAGTACCCCTACTCGCACACTGTCCGCTGTTCGACCCGCATGCCAGTGCCAGTGGCATGCGGGACCCCACTCTTCGGCCGTCGCCGGCCCCACCACTCGGCCCATTGGACCCACGACCTGGTACACAAGTGCACCCCGAGTAGGGGTATTTGCCCTTCGCACACTGTCCACCGTCCACCTCGCACGCCAAAATGGCATGCGAGAAACCCTCCATCGGCTGTCACTAGCCCCTCCACTTGGCTCGAGCATATGCTCGGCCCCACCACTAGGCGGCTCCCACCACCGAGCCCGCCCTGCCCCATCACACTGTGGCCTCTGCTAATATCAGACGGACGCGCGGAGGAGCCCCTCACGTCGGAACTTACTCAGTAGACTAGGAAAAGTTGTCGGCCGATACCCAGGGTACACCACGAGGAGGTGTTCCGACCTGCAACCCATAGTAACAGTCTCTGCCTCAGCTGTAGTCAGCTCAAAAACACTATCAACAACTACCTACACGTTTTTTTATTTTTAACCGACTTCAAAAAAATGTTTCTCAATTCGACCGTATTTTCTTATTTTTATGTTTGTTCGCGGATAACTTCGTCGTTTATGAACCGATTTTGATTATTCTTTTTTTGTTCGAAAGGAGATATTCCAAGTGTGGTACCATGGTAATTTTATCGAGGTCTGATAAGTATCTCCAGAGATATTGAGATAAACATCTCAAAATTGGTACTGAAAATGAATAGCGCGGCATTGAAGTCGGTTCTTTTTTAGTTTTTAAACGATATTACTTGTATAGGCTAGTGTTTGACCACTATCTCACTTGGTGATACGCGATGCTGTGGTCGCAGACGGTGAACACGCTAGACCTAGAATACTCTGACTCTCAAGGTATGTGTGCAGCCGGAACACTAAGGTTATGGCGGCAAATTTTCTCCTTGATGGTGGTAAGCTACTTTCTGGTAGCAAGTCAGGCAGAACTACATGTACTATATTTATTCTGTGGCTGAAGTAAAGAAAAATAGGGGTTTCGTTTTTCTTTTGAACCACGGAACCCTATAAAGTATCCATATAAACCATCCAAAATAATTGAGTACTTGCACGTTTTTTTAAGTCGTTGAAAAGCATTGTTGAGTCATGGCCACATTACCAATATAGTTACAATTGATTCGCATCGTTGCGTTCATCAATTTGTATGAGTGCAGGGCATCCGTTACTCTGGCTATTAGGGCCGAGACACTGGCTTCTCCCGAATAGAACCCGCATGCAGATGAATTCATGTTTTCTTCTCTAACATTATTTATTTTTCTTTATTGTTCGAGGGCCCGGTAGTGTAAGTGGAAGAATTTGGCTTTGATGCCAGAGGTACCAAATTGAATCCCCGCCGTGCACCAAACCAATAGATTTTTCTATCTAAAAATGTATATGCGCTTTTCGCAGTGGTCCCTCTGGTGAAGGAACACATCGTTAATACATTTATTGCTCGATCTTATAAAATACTGTAGTGTTGTACGGAGCCCTACGAGTGCGAGTCCGACTTGCTAAGTTATATAATAACTGGCCAAGTGCAAGTCGTTTAAAGGCTACTAGCGTTTGACCACTATCTCACCTGTTGGTAAGAGACGATGTGGTCGAAGATAGTGTGGTGCTACCACGCTAGATCTAGAATGGGAACTGGCTCTGAAGGACAGTGCTGTCGGGACACACTTGGCTCGACGACAGATTTCAAAACTTGGAGTAGGATTAAGAAGACTAGTAAGTTCAGACGTAGACAACGTTTGCGGGTAAAGCTATAACATGTTTAACTTTAAATTGTAAATAGTTCATTAATTTAAGAGTGTTCTATTGAGCGATATAAATTTATGTAAGAAAAAAAAACAACGGGTTGCACTCCGGGAGTGCCGACAGAAGTGAAAACACGTCATGTTTGAATATTTTGGAATGACACCTCGCGCAAGCGCCCTGCGTTCCGTCTTACGAATTTTCGTCTTGCGATCAGGACACGTGACCCTGACGCGAATTTTACATTTTTTACCCATCCCAAGCAAAGTGCACAACGCCGCTAAATAAGTTTTCACTTCATAAAAAAGTTACATATAAATAATTAAAAAAGGAGGAGGTTCTCAATTCGTCGGAAGCTTTTTTTTATGTATGTTCAACGATTACTCGAAGATACCTGAAACGATATGGAAAATCATTTTTTTATTTCAAAGGGTACCCTTCCCAGGTGGTCCCATTTAAATTTAAACGAAATCGGCCGAGCCGTTTTTAATGTATTAACATTTGTATTACGACATTTACGACGCATTTACTTATCTCGACGACTTACTACTAACAACTGGCACAGATTATATAAGAGTTACTACGTCTGCTGTTAACTTTGACTAACGCGAAGTTTGAAGTCGGTTCTTTTAGTTTTTTGAACGATCTTCAATTATTATTTTTATTTTATTTTAATAGGGTGATCAATACAAGACTTGTCTCCTTTGTTTGTAGTATTATCTCAGGACGCGAGTTCAGGGTAATGACTCGTACAGTGAATGGTAACTTACTATGTACTTACTTAGTAAGAATAGAGATAGTATAGTGAACAAAATGTATAACGTCGAATTGAGAAACCTCCTCTTTTTTACCTGACTGCGAAAGAAGGAGGTTATGTTTTTCGAGTGTATGTTTGTATGTATATCTTTGGCACGCCCTAGAGCCTAAACGGCTTGTCGTATTTTTATGTGAGTGGTGTCAATAGATTCGTCTTAGTCGTGAGAGTGACACTCGGTACATCAAAATAAAAAAAAACAAATTAAGGATTTTTAGCGCCAAAAAGTAATCTAAAAAAAAAAACATGTTTTTAAAATACAGCGACTGTGGTATCAAAATAAAGAATGTTTAACGGTGATTACGAATATATATATAACTTATACGTTATATTGGAGTTTGCAATAGGAAATGCTAATAAATCTTTTTCACGCAGGGGGGTTTTTTATACTTTTCAATAATTCACTTTTTGAAGTCTGTTAAAAAGGAGGAGTTTATCAATTGATCTGTCTGGTTTTATTTTCTCGTTTATTCAGGATGTTTATATAGTAACAAGACACGTTTATATTATAAGTAACACTCAAAGAGCAATTATTATTAAAGTAATTATTGCTCTTTGGTAACACTGTTAGTGTTTAGTTAGTCATTTGACCTTGTGGCTTTGATAATCTCCAACGCCCCTAACAGTCATGTCCAATTCCTTATATCTCAGCCCATTTTTAGGGGTCCGTACCTCAAAAACAAAAGAAAGAACCCTTATTGGATAACTGTTTAACCGACTTCAAAAAAAGGAGGAGGTTTCTCAATTCGACCGTATATATATATTTTTTTTATGTTTCTTCACGGATAACTTCGTCGTTTATGAACAGATTTTGATTATTATTTTTTTGTTGGAAAGGAGATATCCCAACTGTGGTACCATGGTAATTTTATCGAGGTCTGATAAGTATCTCCAGAGATATGGCGATAAACACCTCAAAAATTGGTACTGAAAATTAATAGCGCGGCATTGAAGTCGGTTATTTTTATTTTTTAGACGATCTTATATGCCCGTTTGTCTGTCTGTCAAGACCGTTTTGAAATGTACATGAAACTAGTAAACTAATTTAGTAGCCTAGGTTCATCCTCATGCCATAAAGTATCTCCTTGTTAAATTTCAGTAAGATCGGATCGTCCGTTTAGGCGTGTTTAGGTAACAAACATACAGAGTGACAAACTGTGGTTACAAACGTTTCTATAATGATTATAAATAACCGACTATTATACTCACTAATAATTGTTGCCGACTGTCTCTCGATCCCGAGGATGTGCATCGGACATGTATGACCTAGGTTTCATACATGTCCGATGCACATCCTCGGGAGTTTACGCAGCTAGATCGCGACGACCACTGCGGGCCGCTGCTCGCCGCGCGCGGCTCGGGGGGGGGGGGGACTTCTATAATAATATTGGTACTGGAAGTACCCCAGTAAGTTTTTACAAATTAAAATTCATTTAAATAAATTTATTGTAATCCATTATATTCTTAATTATAATCTGCATCTTGATTTGATTTAATTTTCTTTTATTATTTTAAAATATTATAATTATTAAAAAAACATTTTTTTAACAACGATATACAAAATATTAAATTAAGTAAATTTATTCGTGGATTATCAATTAATAAACAGATTCCTCTAAATAAACTAAAATACCACCAAAATAAGTTAAAACGTTCTTTTATTTACTTAAAACTTTTCTTTTGTAAAAACGATTCTATCATTAAAGATCAAATAAGAATTAGCCATATCGGTTCACCTGTTTTCATGTTATCGGGTGACTAAGGCAATTCGGGATTCATATTTATTTGTACGGAACCCTCGGTGCGCGAGTTTAACTCGCACTAGGCCGGTTTTATTTCATTACATCCCACACACAAATGATAATTCTCTTCCGTGAACTTGACCTGGATTCCCATAACGGATACTTTTTGAAGCGGGCAAAGCCGTGGGGAACACCTAGCACTCAATTTTTTTTTAAATATCATATGCTAGCGTTTGACCATTATCTCACCTGGTGGTAATCGATAATGTGGTCGATGATGGTGAACACGTTTAGGCCTAGAATGCTGACTTCCACTTGCATTTACCAATGGAGATGTTAACGCAAGGCGTCTTTTGGCCATATGAGCGTGCGTAACTACGCTGTATTTTTAATAATGTGTGCGTGTTTCAAGCTAGTGTGCGGGATCGCTAAAGTGAGTGATTTGTGTGTGTGCAATGCGTGTTTACTTCGTCCCCCGTAAGTATACAAAATACAAAAACTCTTTATTGTATACCAACATAAATAATACAAGGAGACATTTAAACAAACATAATAACTATTAGGTTACAATGGGCGGTCTTATTGCTAACAGCAATTTCTACCAGACAACCTTTGGATGGACAGAAATACAGGAAGTAATAGACGGTGGTGTACAATAAATAAAATAATAATAATAAAATAAAAAGTTCATAATAAAATTAACGAATAATTTAATAATAAACCTAAATATATGTATGTATCTTTAACTTATATATTATATATACATAATATCCATATATATAAAACATATACACATTATAAAATAGCGATAAATACCGTAATTATACAATAAATAGTAAATATTACTTACATACACATCATAATAATAAATAAATATTATATTATGAGTGACAAATAATGATTTTTTACCATGTTTTTGAAAATCGGTAAAGTTTTTGCTCGTCTTACGTCTAAAGGCAGATCATTCCAGAGTTTTGATGCTTGTACTGTAAAGGAATTGGCAAAATATTCTGTAGGATGTGCAGGGATCTTAAGTAGGAGAGTTTCATCGGAACGTAAGGAGAGAGAATGAGATTGGTGTAGAAATTGAAAGCGTTCTGTCAGGTAAGGAGGAGTAAAGGGAATGAAAAGAACAGAATAGAGTAAGGACAGGATGTGAGCATTCCGGCGCAGACGTATGGGTAACCAATTCAGCTTTCTACGAAACTCAGATATATGGTCGAATTTACGTATACCATAAATAAAGCGAATACAGAAATTTTGTAAGCGTTCTAGCTTATCCAGCTGTTCCTGGGTTAAGTCTGGATATGAGGCATCGGCATAATAATGAGTATGGGGAGTAAAAGGGATTGATCAAGTGCAATTTTAGTGGGTATTGGCAACACATTCTTGAGTCTTCTAAGAGAAGAAGCAGAGGCAAAAATCTTACGGCTGGTTTCTGCTATTTGTGGTATCCAGGACAACTTGCGATCAATAAAAATACCAAGTATCGGCAGAAAATAATGTTTGCGGATTACAACGTTAACATCTGCATTGGTAAATGCTCGAAGGACTCCCAATTCCCAAGGCGGCAAGGAGGAAGCTCTCACATCACAAGTGAAGGGAAAAGATTGTTTAACACTACCTTATAGTGAAGGGCAAAGAACATTCATTTGTAGTTACACTACTTCCTACTAGTATTATTAGGAAGGAACGCGGGGTGCACTTTTCCATACAAATGTATTCTCCGTTCCTCCCTGGAAAATGTTTCTTGAGTAAAATTTGTTTCCACAAAATATAAAGGTCTGCTGTAGCCCCTACCGATTGCAAAAAGAATTATGATCCTTTGTATCTCCTCTCTAAGATTTTTGAAGGGTTATTTAGCTACAGCAGGCCTTGATTTTTGTAGAAACAAATTTTGCTCTAGAAACAATTTTCAGGGAGGAAACGGGGGAATACTATGTATGGAAAAGTGCACCCCGCCTTCACTCTTAAATGCGTAATGTTTCTATACAGATTGAGTTTTTGGATAAATTTTTAGATTATTTTATGACTAACTAAGTGTATCTGGTACTAACATCTAATACTATAAGAATCTTTGTCCTGACATACTGACTGACTGACTGACTCACTGACAGACAACGCACAGTCTAAACCGCTGGTCGTAGAGACTTGAAATTTGGAGGGTATATTTGTCTTAGTACGTAAGGGTGTACTAAGAAAGGATTTTCCAAAATTCACCCCTTAAGGGGATGAAATGGGGGTTCAAAGTTTGTATGGAGAAACAAGTTTAGATAGACTTTTCTATCCGAAACTTCACAGTAAAAAAATACCTTCAGTAAAAAAATAAGTAAATACGTGTTTCAGGGTTTTTTTTAATTCCACCCCTAAGAGGGTGAAATGGGGTAATAAAGTGTAAAATCAATATTGTTTCGGATTGCGCTGAAATTGGCATGCAGATAGGTATTACGACGTTAGTTCCCTCTGAGAAAGGATTTTCCAAAATTAACCCTCGAAGGGGATGAAACGGGGGTTCAAAGTTTGTATGGAGAAACAAGATTAGATAGTCTTTTCTATCCGAAACATCACACAAGTGCTCCAGTAAAAAAAAAAAAAAATACGTGTTTCAGGTTTTTTTGAAACTTCACCCCTAAGAGGGTGATAAAGTGTGAAAATCAATATTGTTTGGGATTGCGCTGAAATTTGGCATGCAGATAGTTATTAATTACGACGTTAGTTCCCTCTGAGAAAGGTTTTCCAAAATTCATCCCTGAAGAGGATGAAACGAGGGTTCAAAGTTTGTATGGAGAAACAAGAATAGATTGTCTTTTATATTCAAAACTTCACACAAGTAGTTTAGTAAATAAATAAGTAAATACGTGTTTCAGGCTTTTTGAAATTCTATTCATAAAAGGGTGAAGTGGGGTAACAAAGTCTGAAATAAATATTGTTTCGGATTGCGCTGATATTTGGCATCCAGCTAGTAATTTTGACGTAGGTATCCGCTAAGAAAGGATTATTCAAAATTCTCTCTTTAAGGGATGAAGCGGGGGTTCAAAGTATGGATAGTCATTTTATTCGACATTTCACACAAGTACTTCTGTAAATAAATAAGTAAATACGAGTTTCAGACTTTTTCAAAATGCCACCCTAAGAGAGTGAACTGGGGTAAAAAAGTCTGAAAATCAATACTGTTTCGGATTGCGCTTTTTTGGGTTTTTCGGGTTTTATAAATATGAATCCTTATATATTTGCCTTAGTTACGCGATAACATGAAAACAGGTGAACCGATTTGGCTAATTCTTATTTGATGTCATTAATGATAGAATCGTTGTTACAAAAGAAAAGTTTAAGGTAAATAGAAGGAGTTTTTAACGCGGGCAAAGCCGCGGGGGACTTCTAGTACACACATAAAATCACGCCTTTTTCCCATTGGGGTAGGCAGAGACTAATTCTTTCCACCTGCTACGATCCTGACATACCTCTTTCCCTTCTTCCACTTTCATGAGTGTTTATATACATGCTCGCCGGTTACAGGTAATTTTGACTTGGCCTTTCTTTAAAACGTCTCCGATCTGTCGTGATACGTTCGCCTAGGTCGTCCTCTACCGGCTGCCCCATTCACACTTGTCTCATAAATCTGTTGTGTCATTATACCTTCATCCATACTCTCTATGTCCAAACCATCTAAGCATCCCTTTCTCTATCTTTGTCACTACACTCACTACATCTTCTATCACAACACAACGTTCCCATATCACGCTGTTCTCCACCTTATCCATCAAAGTCACTCCAATCGTACTTCTCATTTCTACGGCATTAGTTTTGCTTTCATGCTTCTAACATCCATCCATTCATCTTGACCAACTTCCGCATATTATATATGCGTTGTAAATTGGTAGGATTTTTCATACATAATATCGTTTAAAAACTAAATAAAACATTAAATTAAAAAATCAAAAAACCCGACTGCGCAAAAAGTGAAGTGTTAAAAAACGAACTGAAAAGAAAAAAACAAATTAGTCTAGTAGTTTAGACTTCTGTTTAGGGATATCAAAAAACTATACCATTTAAATTCTTTGTCGGTCGATACACTCATAAAATAAATTATACATTGTTATATGGAATGTAGAGACTTTAACAGTCGGGACACATTAATGGCTTAACGAATGGGGATTAATATACATTACAATGGGGGATTTAACAACAAATACTAAAAACAAAATTAAATATAATATTAAAGGGGGTCTACATCACAGTGTGGTCTACATACAAGTAACGTGTATTTTTCGGCGTTTTGTGCTTGAACTTGTAAACTAATAATAGATAGAGACTTGAAATCTTCACAAAATATGTATAACTATGACCGTTATTACAATTATGGAAAAAAAAGAACTAAAAACCGAAATGCGTGAAATAGATAGGGTATTGCTTTTTAAGCTTACTTACTTTACAGTTGTACTATTAAACGACTATACCAAAAGGAAGAGGTTGTTTGTTACCTCAGAACTCCATCAATTCTTAACCGATTTGGAAAATCATTTTTTTGTTTGAGTTAATATGATTTTCGTTTGGTCTCATTGTAATTTTATTGAGATCTGATAAGTAACTTCAGAGATAAGCACTGCAAACTTGTTACTGAAAGTGACTAACGCGGCATGTAAAATCGTTTTTTTTTAGATTTGTACGATTTTAAATTATTTTTTATAATATATTTTGAATCTCCATTTTAGGACCTTTAATTCGATACCCCACTCGATAGGTTTTGAAAAAAAAAATTTTTTTGAATCCCAAATTTTGGCGTCTGAAATCCGCCATTTTGAATTTTTCAATTTTTTATGTTTTCGTTGACACTCGCGCTAGCATGGCAAATCTATTGACGTGCCAATTATCAAAATCGGCCCACGCGTTTGGTCTCTAGTGTGCCACAAAGGAACAAACATACATACATACATACATACATAGACTGATAAACACATTACCTCTCCTTTGCGTCGCGCAGTCGGGTAAAAAGAACCGACTTCAATGCCGCGCTATTTATTTTCAGTACCATTTCTGAGATGTTTATCTCAATATCTCTGGAGATACTTATCAGATCTCGATAAAATTACCATGGTACCACACTTGGGATATCTCCTTTCGAACAAAAAAGAATAATCAAAATCGGTTTATAAACGACGTAGTTATCCGCGAACAAAAAAAAAAAAAAAAAAAAAAAAAAATATATAAATATACGGTCGAATTGAGAAACCTCCTTTTTTTTTTAAATCGGTTAATAAAATCAATTAATACGACCGTAAAACCTGATTGTAACTTCTGGAAAAACAAAATAATGTATGTTTATGACAACACGCAAAACATTTCTAATTACAATCACGGCTATGTAGCAATCCTTTATTAGTTACGGGATTATTATATGGGGGGGAAATTCAGTGGAAGTGGAGAGAGTCTTTAAAGTGCAAAAGCGTTGCGTGAGAGTTAGTATGGTTCTTGGATTCATGCAGACCCCTTTTTAAAGCATGCAATATTATTCCTCTGCCGTGCGTATACATCAGAGATTTGTGCCTTTTTGTAAAGACTTACCCAGAGTACTTTGTGAAACGAAATGATATATTTACTAGACAAAATAGAAAAAAGTTCAAAAATCTACTGTATCAGCCACCTTGTCACAAATACATTTATCAAAAAAATGTATTCACCATGTGTATACAAGTATATAATTTGATCCCTGAGAACATTAAGTTGTTAGAAGGTAATACATTTTATAAAACATTATGTGACTGGCTTCAAAGAAACTGCTTCTGTGACATCAAATAATTAATTGACCTTAGTAAAAATAAAAATAAAAATGTGACTAAATAGCTTATGTTTTACACGATGACTTATTTAATGATTGAAACTATTGTATATGTAAAGATAAATTTAAATATTTGCGCGTCTGCTTGCAGGCAGAATACTTACACAAACCATATTTTTAAGAACCTAAATGTTATACTGTATTCTTGCAAATAAATACTTGTTTATGATTATGATTACAAATAAGATATGAAATTATGTATATGAATATCTTGCACGAGCTGGGCACAAAACAGCGGATGACTTAATACATAGGTATATTTCGGTATGAATGGTACATAGGTATATTTCGGTATGAATGGTGCCGGATGACTTAATACATAGGTATATTTCGGTATGAATGGTGCCTACCTCGATGCTAAAAGTATTACTATAATTTAAGATCGTTTAAAAAACTAAAAGAACCTACTTCAAACGTCGCGCTAGTCAAAGTAGCCTGTAGTTAGTAGCAAGTCGTCGAGGAATATAAAAGCGTCGTAAGTAATACAAATGTTGATATATTAAAAACGCCTTGACCGATTTCGTTAAAATTTAAATGGGACCACCTGGGAGGAGTAAGTACCCTTTCAAACAAAAAAAAAGAATTTTCCAAATCGGTTCAGGCATCTTCGAGTAACCAGTGAACATACATTAAAAAAAAGACTCCGACGAATTGAGAACCTCCTCCTTTTTTGTGAAGTCGGTTAAAAATAACTTAAGATTGTTTACAAAACGAATAAAACCGACTTCACATGTCGCGCTACTCATTTTTAGTAGTACTACTACTACTACTAGTTTGAGGTGTTTATCTCCATATCTCTGGAGATACTTATCAGATTTCGATAAAATTACAATGGAACCGAACGGAAAGCATAATCTCACAAACAAAATAGAATTTTTCAAATCGGTTAAAAATTGTAGAAGTTCTGAGGTAACAAATATTTAAAAAAAAGAGTGTGTGTACTTATGTACACGCGTTAGAAGTTATACTTCTGTGGCGTATGGAAAAAAAATAACTAAAATGTAGTAGTGATTAACGATAAATATTAAAATTAATCAAAAAGATATTATTTAAATAAAAAAAGGTTTTATTAACGTAAAAATATGACGTTAAATATGACATATACAACTTGAACATAGTCATGCCACCTAGAACTAACTTCACGATGTTAAATTTAGGTGTCGGTGTGCGCGCGCATCGTAAAAACCACAGAATAATGAATAGTACTTGAAACTCACTCTCATCATATTTCTCTATCGCGCCAAAAGAAGTATAACTTCAAAAAAAAAAACGTCGAATTAAGAACCTCCTCCTTTTTTGTGAAGTCGGTTAATAATAAAACTAAATAAGTATTCTACATCACAAATAATAATAAAAACTTTAATGGCGTCGATTATTAATCCCATGAGCTTATAGGGCAGTTCATCACACCATATTATCATACATACCATCTCCTATAATTAAACTACATTCCAGTCGATCCAATCCCATAGACAATAAAAACAGCTGACGTCACCACATCGTAAAAAACCCCTTCATTTAGACGTGGCGTTTTGTGTGACGTCATCACTCTCACATCAAGTGATTTTAATGGTCTTCTCACTAGTAACAATTAATGATTTATGTAGTTAGTGGTAGCTGAGTCCCGTAGTTTCGCCTGCGTAGAAATTGATGTGTGGCAAGTGGCGAACAATATCAGATTCACACACACTTATAAATAAATAAATAAAATAACAATTAAGATAGTTTAAAAGCTAAAACAACCGACTTCCATGACCCGCGAGTCAGATTCAGTAGCAAGTTTAAGACGTTTATCGTCATATCTCTGGAGATACTTATCAGATCTCGATGAAATTACAATGGGAACACTTCGGAACTGTACCCTACCGATTAAAAAAATAATCATTCAAATCGATTCACAATTGACGGAGTAATCGCGTAACAAATACAAAAATAAACTGGCCAAGTGCAAGCCACGTTTCTTGTATGGGGACCCCTATTATTTTTATTTTATTCTGTTTTTAGTGAAAACTTAAATTTTCTAACTATCACATTTCACGAGATACAGCCTGGTGACAGACGGACATACAGACAGACGGACAGCGGACTCTTAGTAATAGATTCCCGTTTTAACCTTTGGGTACGCAACCCTAAAAATAAGGACCAAGGCTTAACATTTTCTATTGAAACTTTTATCACCCTATTCGAATTCGAAAAAAGACTAGCCTATTCCAGTGTCTACACTACCTACACACACACACACACACACACACACACACACACACACACACACACACACACACACACAAACGCACACGCACACACAGACACACACACACACACACACACGCATGCACTCTCACTCACTCACTCACTCACTTTGGCATTTATAATATTAGCAGGACCTTATTTAATGGACTGACTGTCTGGACGGGACGAACTTCAAATATTTGACAGTTGCACGAGTCCAACTCGTACTTGGCCGGTTTTATTTCCTGCTGTGCGGTATCATGGGCGAAGCGGTAGCTTGCTCCGTTTGTACGCTGAAGGTAACTGGAGTGATCCTAAGCATAAGGCGATTCGCACACTACACCGCATTACGCAGCGTAGCGCGGGAGTGCGTGTTCTTACGTTGTTTGCAAGTATGTATCTGTGTTCGTATAGATAACACGCGTAGTGCAACACACAGAAAACGCACGCAACTTCACGCGCAGTGTTGCAGATCACGCGCATACATGCGGAGAAACACGCACCCCCGCGCGTGGGCAGGTAATGTTTGCGGAGAAATCTGCATGCTGATGCAGCACCCTGATTCTCAATCATTCGAAAGCTAATTCGGATTCGGAAACTGCCTCTCCGTCAATTCAGATCTTTACAATTCACAATGTTCTAATCCGTAACTTTTGTTATTTCAACTCGTAGTAATCAGTGATTTTAATTGGAAAGGTTTCCCCGAGCAAATAGCTCACGGAATAATAAAATTCGAAATTCAAAATAACGCTTCCGAATCTGAATTGGTTTTCGTATTATGACAATAAGGGTAGCTCTGCACTCCCGCACCCGCACGCGTGTCTCCGTCGCCACTCATCCCGCAGCGTAGCGTGGGGCAGTGTGTAATTCGTATAAAGTCCAATTCTCATAACGCCACTATCGCAAGTACCTCACCGTCACCTGTTTCCCCTAAAGCCTAAAAAAAACAAAAACATAACCTTCGTAAGTTTCCTGTTACAGCAAAGTCAAAGCCATATAATAATTAATAGGCCTTTATGAATTAGTAACAAACAGTTTATCATACAATCGTACGACTACATGATACGTTAATCAACTGTTATCAGACAGTAATGAGGATAAACAAACATTTGCTTACACTTATTTATAGATAGATAGATAGATAACACTTTATTTGCACACCAATTATAAGCGATACAATGAACATAAAAAAAAATTAAGATATGTAATGCCATAGGTAAATAATTAAAAACATAATTCATGGTGATTGGTGATGCGAAGGGCGGTTTTATCATCTTATCTTATACTGAGTGGAGAGAAAAGCAACGAATGATGTTAGTTTCAACAGCCTTCCAAAAAGGAGGAGGTTACGAATTCGTTTGTTTTTTCTTTTATGTTTGTTATTCTATTACTCCGCCAATTGTGAACCGATTTGAATGATTCTTCTTGAATTCTTCTTAGTGGCGGTAGTGCGGGACACTTATTATTAGTGTCCGCCTGGCCAGCTACCATCCTGAAGTTGGAAAATCTGTCGACATCGCCAGACACTACAGTTACTACACTACGCCTACTGGACAGCTTTAACGCTACAGCCATCGATATAAAAAGGTAGATGCGGTACTCACTCGTTTGCCACGTAAACATAATGGAACTAGAAACAATTCCTACATGAAAACACGAATTTCTAATGTCGAGCTTGATGTGCTTGAAGAACGACAGGAAGGCATTGTTGCTAATTATTTAAATGGATCTGCGATAATTGTACATGTAATTCTGTACGTGCTACACAAACGCCAGTTTGATTGTGACTAAGGTGAAATTAGGTTTGCGAACCTAATTCATACGGTCCACATTGAGGTGCGGGGTCCCTTATCTCCCTTTTTAGGGTTCCGTACCTCAAAAAGTAAAAAAGGAACCCTTATAAGATCACTTTCTTGTCTGTCTGTCTGTCCGTGTGTCACCACTGATTTTCTCAGGAACGGGTGGACCTAGCAAGTTGAAATTTATACCTGATATTGAGGTCTATAGTCCCTATTGGGTGTGTAAAAATCAAGGTCTTGAGTCAACACAATAAAAAGATATGGGCAAATTTAGCTTTTTTGCGAAAGCTTGTTAGTACCAAAATGTACCTTAATTTTCAACTTTTTTTATTTTTCGGAATTTTTCCTTTACTTGTGCTCTAAGACCTTGCTTATAACCAAAATTGACAATTCTAGATAAACCGGAAGTACCCTATAGGTTTTGGGTCGAAAACCTATAGGGTATTTCCCGTTGACCTAGAATCATTAAATTTGGCAAGAAGCAAGGTCTTACAGCACCAATTAAGGAAAAATTCCAAAAAAATAAATAAAGTTGAAAATTAAAGGGTGTCCCCATACATACATAGTTTGCGCCAATTAAGGTAGACCTCTGAGTTATATGAGCGCTGATACAATTTAGAGGTCTAGTTTAATTTGTTTGTACGGAAGCCTCGGTGGGCGAGTTCAACTCGGCTTAGCCGGTTTTTTTATATATATCGATGGCTACAGCTGTCCACTAAGAGTAGCGTTTGATCGCTTTCTCATCTAGTGGTAAGGGATGATGTGGTCGAGGATGGTGAACACGCTAGGCCTAAAATGTCTGACTCTCAAAGTGCTATGGTAAAATAGAACTAGGCTAGCTGATTGTCTGTCACCGACACATCTATGTCGGTGGGTAGGTACCACTAAATAGTCCATATGCTTTGTTGAAACGGTCGTGGTTGAGTTGCTGATCACGGTCTGATAGCGAGTAGTTTTAGTTTGAAATTGGGGCGTGATGTGCCTGTTTTTGACCGAATTTACTAAAGGAGGTTTAATCGATTTTTATTCTAAAAGCAACGTCGATCTACCACAAAAGTCTTAATAATGAGTGCCTTACTTATTTAGACTTCTGTGGTTGTAAGAAGTAGGCACAGAATAATGAATATGGTGTAGGCAGCAAGATCGCGACAAAACAGTTGTCAATCGGTTAACAATTGGGGGAGCAATAGGGAATATGCATGTTTTTTTTTAAATATTTTTATTTCACTCATTACATCCATATAACATAATAAAAAAATAAAATACTGCTGAGCTAGTGTGTTACCATGGTAATTTCATCGAGATATGATAAGTATCTCCAGAGATATTGAGATAAACATCTCAAAATTGGTACTGAAAATGAATAGCGCGGCATTGAAGTCGGTTGTTTTTTAGTTTTTAAACGATATTATTTTCCTTTAACCAAGACTCCGCGCGATTATTGTATTTAGCCAATGGCATGTTTTTATTAAATTATGCAGTTTCTCTAATCTCGTACTCATTTTTAGGGTTCCGTACCCAAAGGGTAAAACGGGACCCTATTACTAAGACTCCGCTGTCCGTCTGTCTGTCTGTCTGTCTGTCTGTCTGTCTGTCTGTCTGTCCGTCTGTCTGTCCGTCTGTCACCAGGCTATAGCTCAGTAACCGTGATAGTTAGACAGTTGACATTTTTATAGATCATGTATTTCTGTTTCCGCTAGAACAACAAATACTAAAAACAAAATAAAGTTAAAAATTAAAGGGGCTCCCCATACAATAAACGTGTTTTTAAACGCCATCTATCTAAGTAGTTTCGGCAAAATGACATAGATGGCGCTAGTAAACGAGCCCTGTCTTTCTAGATCGCGACCAAACCAAATATTCTTGGTAATATCAATTAATCAAATATATGAGGTCGAAACTCTGTTATGTTTCGTATTGTACGGAACCCTTCCTAAGTGTGCGATAAGAGACGCGATGCTGACTCGCACTTGGCCAGTTTTATTATCTATATTAAATGGTTAGTAATATACGAGGGTCATTCAATAAATACTTAGCCTACAAAAAGTAAACGAAAATTTTGGAAAAGTGGCAATTTATTTTTCAACATAAGTCTCCTTTTAGTTCGATACACTTAGCCCAGCGATGCTCCAACTTTTTTAACCCGTCCGAAAAATAGTTTTTGTCAAACTCTGCAAAATAGGCCTTCGTGGCGGCGATGACCTCCTCATTTGATGCATATCTATTCCCGGCGAGAGATTTTTTCAGATTCGGAAACAGAAAGAAGTCACAAGGGGCCAAATCTGGAGAATACGGTGGATGGGGTAGCAATTCGTAGCGTAATTCGACCAATTTGACCATTGCAACGGCAGACGTGTGAACCGGTGCGTTGTCGTGGTGAAACAGCACTTTTTTCTTAGTCAGATGGGGTCGTTTTTTCTTTAATTCGGCGTCGAATCGGCCCAATAAATCGGCATAGTAAAGCCCTGTAATTGTTTTACCCTTCTCGAGGTAATCGATGTAGATCACAATTGTGAATCCCAGAAAACGGTGGCCATAACTTTTCCGGCCGATTTTACAGTTTTCGCCTTCTTTGGAGCACGTTCCCCGGTCTGGATCCATTGTTTTGATTGCTCCTTGGTCTCTGGTGTGTACCAGTGGATCCAGGTTTCATCGACGGTCACAAAACGACGCAAAAACTCCGCTGGATTCCGCTTAAACAGCGCCAAACACGTCTCCGATGTGGTCTCACGGTTGCACTTGTTTTCCGGTGTGAGTAAACGCGGCACCCATCGCGCCGACAGCTTTCTCGTGCCGAGTTCCAGTGAAGAATATGATGCACTATTCCTTCTGAAATGCCTACAGTCTCAGCTAGCTCCCGAACCTTCAATCGGCGATCTGCCAATACGAGATCATGGATTTTTTTAATTTTATCTCCGTAGCAGCTGTTTTCGGTGCACCTGGACGTGGTTCATCAAAAACCGACGTACGGCCACGTGCAAACTCGTTGAACCAATTCTTGACGGTGGCCATCGATGGAGAAGAGTCACCGTACACAGCATCCAAGCACTCTTTGATTTCGATGCGCGTTTTCCCTTCCAAAAAAAGGAATCGAATCACCGAACGATATTGCTCTTTTTCCATTTTTGTAAAACCGATCGATACGTTCGCTTCCATAAGTTGTCAAAATAAAACAAATGAAGGGATTGGAATGAAAATTTGAAAAAAGAATGTGCTACACTGTGGTAAAACTCTTTTGAAACTACAGCGCCCTCTGGCGATGAGGCTAGGTACTTATTGAATGCACCTCGTACATTTTTGCACAATAATTCGCGGCAAACACAATATTTGGAAATAAATACAATAAGACCACACCATACATTAATTTTTATGTTCCCGCGCTCAATGTTTCTATCACGTGGAGTAGTGCATAATGACGTCAACTTTCGATTGACTGTTTTACATACTTAAATTTCCCTCGCTTAAATTGCATTATTCATTTATTATTTTAAGCAAATAAAAATGAATTAAAAAAAGCAAGGTTTTACATTATAACTCTAGGACAACAAAGATTCGAAAAAAAAATATTTACAATAAATCTGAGCTACATGCATTTCCCTATTGCGTAACAAACATACAAAAAATAAACAACATACAGACGAATTAAGAACTTCCTCCATTTTGGAAGCGGGTTAAAACAGTTTGTAATAAGGTTGATTACATAGTTGCCATGCAAAATCGCAGTCGTTTTATGTGGCCAACTAACTGTCACGCGGCAATCGGCAGAGATAACTCTTAATTAACAATTACCAGCAAAACAATGGGAAGTGTTTCACTCTACCACTTACAGCAAGTACTACTGAAATGGCCTTGGAGTAAATACTCCTTGGAGTATTTACTTGGCCTTGGAGTAATTCAGTAGGTACTATAAACAATATTACGTTTCGTTTCAACCGACTTCCAAAAAGAAGGAGGTTCTCAATTCGTATAAATATTTTTTGTTTATTTGTATGTTACGATTGCTAGTTACGATTACTCCGTCAATTGTGAACCGATTTGAATGATTATTTTTTAATCGGTAGTGTACGTTTCCGAGGTGGTCCCATTGTAATTACATCGATATCTGATAAGTATCTCCAGAGATATGACGATAAACGTCTCTAACTTGCTACTAAAATTGACTCGCGGGGCATGGAAGTCGGTTGTTTTAGTTTTTAAACCATCTTACACACTTTTTGTATATTGTTACACATAATCTAAAATTTCATCGTACCGACGCGACTGCATTCAAATGTGGCTTAGTTGGTTACAGAACAGCGCCTGCGCGTGTTTCCCAGGGGTGGGTTCAAATCCCGTCGGTACGATGAAACTTTGGATTGTGTGTAACAATTTATAAACTATATTCTTAATTATTATTATTGATAATATTGCGGTATATATACTGAGTTGTAATAATTTAAGATTTACAACGTTTACAAAACTAAAAAACCAACTTCACATGCTGCGATAGTGAAAATATCCACTAGTCATAATCATGTCACCAAGGTATCAAATTTGTTTATATTGTTTATCTCCATATCTCCGGAGATGATCATCTAATCTCGACAAAATTTGAATGGGACCAAGCGGGAGGCATAATCTCTTAAACACAAAAATATTTTTTCAAATCGGTTAAGGGTGCGTACAGACTATGTAATATAACAATTCATAACATGTTATAAAATTGTTATTTAACATGTTATAAAACAGGATTTTAAAACATGTTATTATAACGTGTTTTATAACATTCCGTGTCCACATTATCTGAAACATGTTGAATAACAATATTATAACATTTCATGTTATATAGTCTGTACGCACCGTAAGATTGGACGGAGTTCTGAGGTAACAAACATTAAAAAAACAGTTGAATTGAGAACCTTCTCCTTTTTTGTGAAGTCGGTTAAAAGGTTTTTAACATGGACGAAACTGCGCATCTAAAACCGAGTAATATTATGGTTGCAATTCACTTTCGATTGTCATAATCATGACCTGAATAAGAAGCTCTTGACACAAAATATAAATGCGTACAAAGATACTTATACTATATCCTCAACACATTCTCGACCAAGTGACTCAATTCGAAGAATGAAGTAAACAATTTATACTTGCGATTTCTGATGCAGTATTTATACTTGTTTTTACCCGACTACGTACGCGACTTTACACGACGGTTATGAGGTTGGCATGTGTGAGGATATGCTTCGAGTATCTCTCAAGGATCGAATTCGAAATAAAGTCATCCGTCAGAGAACCAAAGTGATCGACGTAGCTCAAAGTATTAGCAAACTGCACACATCGAATGGGCGTTTTCACATTGGACGATAACACTGTACTACACGATATCGTTCCGATATCGTCGGACTGGTAGTTTGATAAAATCACTACTAAATGCTTTCACACTGTGTCGTCCTATGTCGTCGACAGATTGTATCAAACTACCAGTCCGCCGATATCGTGCAGGTATCGTGTAGTTACAGTTATCGTCCAATGTGAAATCGCCCATTCAAAGTTTTCAAAGGTTTCAAAGTCTATAACGGAAATAGGTAGAAACGATTTTTGTATTTATATACAGGATGTCCCATCCAACCTGTACCAGCGAAGATTTGTGGTCTGGGGGACACCAATACGATTATATACCGCAATTTTTTGTTGAGATATACATTTTCTTGTTTTGTCAGATGTTTTTTTTTTTAATTTTTGACGGTTTTAGCTAACTATAACTTTTTCTGTTAAGTGATTCTTTGAGTTTTTCTTTATTAGTATTATAGCTAGCATGTGTGTTCGTCTGTAAATACACTAATAACAAAAATATTAACTAGTAGCTCAGATTTTAGTTACTAAATTAAAATTTCTGTTTATGAGAAAATTTTACTTGATTTTAAATTGAAAAAAATAACTTTACCCTGAATGAATAATTTTCTGATAATTTTAAAAACTGAATGAGTTCCCTAGCTCTCAAAATAACAAAAAAAACTTGGTACTTCATAGGAAACTTTTATGCAAAAACGGAGTTTAAAGTTTTTACAGTTGAAAAAAGTGAAATTTATATCATGCATTTAAATTACTTTTCTCACATTTTTCCAATTAATATGGTGAATAATTATGAATGTCATGGGTTGTCTGTTCTGTGGTATTGGTGTCCCCAAACCACAGACCTTTGGTAGTAGGACAGGTTGCTTGGCACACCCTGTATATAGATTTAGCGAATATACATAACAATACGCGATATTTCTTGCATTATGAAAAGATGTCAAACACCTGACAATGTTTCTCCTGACCAAATATATCGTGACAGTATTAGAAAACATGTCACATCGTGCAATGAATGTCAATGTATGTATTTGAATGCATTAACCCGCGACCAGACATGCGGGTGATGGGGGGTCTCGCCGAATGCCGATTAATCGCCTAGTCGTCGCCTTAGTGCTTATTTGTCCTATCATCCATTAGTTAGTTGAGGGCCCGGTGGCGTAATCGGGAGAACGGTCGGCTTTGATGCCAGAGGTACCGAGTGCAATCCCCGCCGTGCACCAATGGATTTTTCTATCGAAAAATGTATGTGCGCTTTTCAGGGGCCCTCCGGTGAAGCAAAAACTTCGTTAAAAATCCCTAAACCACCGCATGGTGCTAGGACACTATCTAGTGTTCGCCTGGCCATGGCTACCACCCTCAAGTTAGAAAATCCGCGCCAAACATCTAATGTGTTCCGGCAACTATCCTTGACAGCCAGTTCCCATTCTAGGCCTAGCGTGCTTACCAACTTCGACCGCATCATCACTTACCAACAGATGAGATAGTGGTCAAACGCTAGCCTATAAGACATTAAAAAAAAAGTTACCTCTTTATTTACGAGACAAATAATTTGTTGCCAACAAGTTATTTTTTACAGAAATAAGTCACCGTCGAGCCATATGCCCTCACTAAACTTCGTAAACGAAATAGTAAAAGTAAATGAATTGTATAGATAAACCTTCCTCGTGAATCAGTCTTACTATTGGCACGTACATAGTATTATTATCTTTTCTATGCTATTGGTGAAAACCGAATGAAAATCCATTCAATACTTTTTTAGTTTATCGCGAACAGACAGATAGACGCGGCGGGGTCTTTGTTTTATAATAATTATTATTTTATGTAGTGATTACCGTGTCGAGTACGACAGCGAGTAATAACTCGCTAATCGGCGAATAATCGTCTCGGGACACGCCGAGTCCCGCATGTCTGCTCGTGGCTTTACACATGTATTGTGTGCGATTTTATCTGTCTGTTTGTAACATTTGCATACCAAAGCGGTATCAAGTATTACAAATATTTACACTTGTCGGAACTTATCCGTTTGTTTATTCTCGCCTACGGGAAGGGTATTGTTGTCTTTCTGCTTCCGTAGCCTTAGTTAGACCTTAATCTACCCTACACGTGAACAATGGGATGACGTCACGTGATCCCCGATATTTTCAAAGTTTTTTAAAGTATATTTTTCTACAGACTTCCCGAAAGGAGGGTTCTCGGTTCGACTGTTTTTTTTTTGAGTGTATGTTACGCGATTACCCCGTCAATTGTGAGCCGATTCGAACGATTATTTTTTAACCGACTTCCATAAAAGGAGGAGGTTTCTCAATTCGACCGTATATATATATATATATATTTTATGTTTGTTCGCTGATAACTTCGTCGTTTATAAATCGATTTTGATTTTTTTTTTGTTGGAAAGGAGATGTTCCAAGTGTGGTACCATGGTAATTTTATCGAGGTCTGGTAAGTATCTCCAGAGAATGGTAATTTTATCGAGGTCTGGTAAGTATCTCCAGAGATATGGAGATAAAAACCTCAAAATTGGTACTGAAAATTAATAGCGCGGCAATGAAGTCGGTTCTTTTTAGTTTTTTAAACGATCTTATTATTTTATTTTATTGGTAGAGTACATATCCGAGGTATTCCCATTGAGATCTGATATTTATCTCCAGAGATATGACGATAAACGTCTCAAACTTGCTACTGAAACTGACTCGCGGGGCATGGAAGTCGCTTGTTTTAGTTCTTACACTATCTTAATTATTTTATGTTTGTTCACCGATTACTCCGCGAATTGTTAACCGATTTGAAAGCCGCCCGGACCGATTTAAAAAAATCTTTTTTATTAAAACAGTATACTTCCCAGGTAGTCCCATTTAAATTTCATCTAGATATGTTTCGTATATCTAGAGATATGGAGATAAACACCTCAAACTTGGTACTGAAAATGACTAACGCGGCATTTGAAGTCGGTTCTTATAATTACTCTCTAGTGGCATATCTACCTCGGTATGTGTTAAATCATTGTATACAGCCCACGGGGTGAATTTTTCAAGTGGGCGTGGATGGCCAAATCCGAAACTAACCGAGGAATAGCAAAAAATACTCAAAGGAGTATCGGGCCCGATTTTCATGAAAATTAAAACTGCATCATTGGATTTTTAACCGACTTCAAAAAAAGGAGGAGGTTCTCAATTCTTCGGAATCTTTTTTTTAATGTATGTTCACTGATTACTCGAAGTTGCCTAAACCGATTTAGAAAATTCTTTTTTAGTTTCAAAGGAAAAGGGAAGGGTACCCTTCCCAGGTGGTCCCATTTAAATTTTAACGAAATCGGCCGAGCCGTTTTTAATATATCAACATTTGTATTATGACGCATTTACTTATCTCGACGACTTAATCGTACTACCACAGAATAATGAATAGTACTACTAACTGCTGGCACAGATTATGTAATAGTTACTGGGTCTACCAGCTACTTTGACTAGCGCGACGTTTGAAGTCGGTTGTTTAGTTTTTTAAACGATCTTATATTATTGAATAATAAATATTCCTAGCCAGCAATCGAACCCGCTGATTTAAAAAATAACAACACACCCTGTATTATTACACCATTCGATAGTGTCGCTAATAAGGAACAAATTATGAGAGTAATGACATACGGCAAATTTTAAGGAACGCTAAAACTTAATATTTTAATAAAGACAATGTCTTTAATAATCACACCTATATTTGTATTGTTTGTTGTCTTTCTACCAGTATTTTTGCATACGAAATTATCATGTGTCATTTTATGTTCTCTATTGGCATATCTACCTCATATGTAAAATTATTGTACATAGAGGTAGGTGTAAAATATTATCTGGCGCGATCAAGGTCTACGAACTCGTTTTTGTTGTTATCTTTACACGAATATTTTAGCATAATTGGACGTTGCTATGCCACTTTTTTTAGTTAGCTGCCTTTTTTGCTAGCGGTACACGTTTATAACCAGTTTGAACTACTCTCAGTATCTAGTTTTTGATGGCCCGGTGGCGTAATCAGGAGAACGGTCGGCTTTGATGCCAGATGTACCGAGTTCAAACCCCGCCGTGCACCAATGGATTTTTCTATCGAAAAATGTATGTGCGTTTGTCACATTGGCCCTCCGGTGAAGGAAAACATCGTTAAGAAACCAACAACCCCCGCATGGTGGTAGGACACTATCTAGTGTCCGCCTGGCCAGCTACCACCCTTAAGTTAGAAAATCTGTTGCCAAAACATCTAATGTGTTTCGGCAGCTATCCTTGAGAGCCAGTTCCCATTCTAGGCCTAGCGTGCTTACCATCTTCAACTGCATCATCACTTACCAGCAGGTGAGATAGTGGTCAAACGCTAGCCTAAAATATTTTTAAAAAAGTGTTAGGAGCCATAGACAGAGTATTGCTAATACAGGGAAATAAAACTAAAAAAAAATCTAAAAATTAATCAAACCTATACGTTTAACCTAACCTAATATAAGTCGGCAGTTTATGAGATATAGCAACCGCAAATATAACTTTGGTTTTTCATACAAACACTATGAAAAAAGTTAAGAACAAAGTTAATTTTTTGGTGGCGAAAAATTATAGTTGTATAAAATACTCCTCCGTGTTACTGTACTATTCATTATTCTGTGGTGTTACGGAATCCTACGAGTGCGAGTCTGAGTTGCACTTGGCTAGTTTATTCCTTTTGAGGTACGTAACCCTAAAACATAAAGATGAATTGAAAACCTCCGCCTTTTTGGAAGTCGGTTTATAAAATACAACACATTTATGCATAACAAATATATAAATGTTTTGTGTATTTAAACTAATATTTTAAAGAGGAAAAATTGTTTATTTGTTAAGATTTCACTTAAAAACCAGTAGTTTTTAAGTGAAATCTTACCGATTTGAAAAATTCTCTCACTCATGGAAAGGTACATTTTAAGCGAGTTACATAAGCTAAAGTTTATCCCCGTATTCTCACGGGAAAGGGAACTACGCGGGTGAAACCGCGAGGCGCTGCTAGTTGCACAGGGCTACGTTCACGTCCTCCGGAGAAGATTTTTGGTTGTTTTGCAACTCGCTCGAAGGTCCGGAACGACCACGGGTGTTTGTCACTCAAATTGTGACTTTGACATTTTGCGCAGACTCGAATTTCGAGGTTATGTTCATTCATTTTTCTTTTTCTGAATACTTTCCGTTTGTTTTTACGATTAATGTCTCGTCAGGTCATGTCTTGATCTCGACAATGCAAATTTCTTCTGATTCTCATAATCTATAACAAAAATTACAGCTTTTCCCGCCAAATTTACTGTCACAAACGTTAGACCGTTTTTTAACCATCGAATTTGATGATTAAAAATGTGTAACCGGAGTGAAACAACCGAGGTCGTGGACGACACAGTTGCTACAACCGAGTGCGACGCTCTGAGGTCGTGAACGCAGCCCAGTAGGGCTATTCTATGAGCTCGTTTACGCATCTCGCATTTCTCGCAAGCGGTGAGATTTGAATTTCGTATTACGAAATTCAACCGTATTACAATCGTGTTACGATTTGAATTTCGTAGTACGTTAGAAGGCCCGGTGGTGTAATCGGTAGAACGGTCGGCTTTGATGCCGTGGTACCGAGTTCAAACCGCCGTGCACCAATGAATTTTTCTATCGAAAAATGTATGTGCGCTTCACACAGTGGCCCTCCGGTGAAGGAAAACATCGTTAAGAAACCAACAACCCCCGCATGGTGGTAGGACACTATCTAGTGTCCGCCTGTCCAGCTACCACCCTCAAGTAAGAAAATCTGTCGCCAAAACATCTTATGTGTTCCGGCAGCTATCCTTGAGAGCCAGTTAACATTCTAGGCCTAGCGTGCTTACCATCTTCGACCGCATCATCACTTACCAACAGGTGAGATAGTGGTCAAATGCTAGCCTATAAGATATAAAAATAAAAAAAAGTACGAACCGCGGATTCCGCTCGCGAGATGCGTATACTAGCTTACAGAATAGTCTTACAGTATAGTATATAGAACTAATAATACATAGTACAATTACCATAACACAAATAACACTGTATCACAGTTTTGTAGGTATCTGCACAGAATAAATAATAGTACAATAGTATCTGTATCGTGTGACTCATTAGAAGTAGTGTGATTGTAAATAAAACCATGACGCAATGTTTTGCTCATGTTACTGAGCGACGAGCGAGTATCTTATAGGCATATTTAGTCAGTAAGCTCATAAAAAATGCAGTGTTTTGTTTTTCTTATAGATTTATATATGTAGACACTAGCTTATAATCGTGACATTTTTGATGTGATGTGAAAACTTCTTTAGCGGCGTTGTGCACTTATCTTGGGATGGGTGAAAAATGTTAAACTTGCGTCATGTCACGTGTCCTGATCGAAAATTCGTAAGACGGAGCGCGGGGTGCTGGCGCGAGGTGTCATTCCAAAATATTTTAAATGCATGTTCAAGTTTCACTTCTGCCGGCACTCCCGGAGTGCAACCCGTTGTTTTTAATACGCTTTTATTAGCTTCAGACGTATGTATGTTTGTATGTTAGTATGTAACGGAATCTTTGAAAATGATTTTAACCCCCTTCAAAACGTCGGATTAACTCGAAATTTGGCATACTTATTAAGGACCGATGACAATTCAATATTTTAAACATTTAGACCCGTTATCCTTACTAGGATTTTTTTTAAAATTCGACTAAAAAAATTAAAAATAAATAATAGTTTAAAAAAACTAAAAAAATACCTTTTATAGAAAATCCAACTAAAAAATAGAAAATAAATTTTAATAAATTTGAATTAAAAATAGTGTAAGAAAAAATGATTTTATTGTAAAAAAAGCGTGGGGTGCTTTTCAGGATATTATCAAAATAACCCTTCTAGTCATATCTGTTCATAAAATATTTGGAACTATTGATACCATGCACCCCACGCTTTTTTTACAATAAAATAATTTTTCTTACACTATTTTTAATTCAAATTTACTAAAATTTATTTTCTATTTTTTAGTTGGATTATCTATAAAAGCGTATTTTTGTAGTTTTTTTAAACTATTATTTATTTTTAATGTTATAGGCTAGCGTTTAACCAATCTAAATCTATCTCTGTAAAGCTCTGTCCATCAATATTTGTGTGATCTGAGTTATTTAAGGTGTATGTAAAAATCATGATTTTTTTTTTAAAGTAGCCTATGTTGTCTGAGTATCTCCCTGTTAAATTTCAGTAAGATGGGATCGTCCGTATAGTCGTCATTATGTAAAAAACAGACAGAGTGACACAGTTAGTTACAAACGTTTTTTAGTTGGGATGTAAGGGAGCACACAGGGATGTAAGGGAGCACACATACCATCTAAGTGCTCCCAGCCAACCTCACCTGCCCGTGGCGCATCCTGCTGACCAACGAACGGGGCTCTGGCGACCGACAAATGGCGGTATAACCATTTCAAACTATGGCGTAGCTATAAATACTACAGGCCGGTGACGGGCGGCAGCGTCACCGGTGCGAGATAAAACCAGTATGACCACAAAAATATTAATAATAATGGTTATGACTTACGTATTAAGAGCACTCACCGAGATCGCTAGTACTCGCCATTGAAGAAAGAGCGCGATCTGGAAGCCGATTGCATGTCGCTATTGACTTTCGACCTTATCACGTTCATATCGATTCTATAGCTAAATTATCAATACTTATAATTAGAAGTAGCCAGACCAAACAAATTAAAGATTATAGTAAATAATGTAAATATATATCAGTGAAAATTATGATAACATCGCCCAGACGCCTATAGCTGATTCACAAACAAGATTGTCAGAATTGTGTAGGAATCAAAATTTTATTATTATCCTTGTTAGGTGCAATAAATCTACATATATCTACATATATTAAAAATAATCTACATATATTAAACTTCTTTATATGCTTCGCAGCTTCGCCCTTGCAATGAATAGTTATCAATAAAAAATAGTTCCAATACACTTTCGAGGTGGCTTTTGAAGCGAAGCGAAGCTACTGAAATGTAATTGGCAAAAGCGCCACAGCGAATCTTCGTTTATTTTTTAGCGAAAAATATGTAGGTATAGTTGTTTAAAACAAAGGTCGTCGAACATTACATCGAATTGAAAGCTTATGAGAAGAAAACAAGACGATTGACACATTTGGTTCAGAATGACAGTGACAGATAACTGAGTTAATTTTGTAAGCCATCTGTTGAGTCTCCAGGAACTAACATGTTATAAACGAAGCCTTATTGGAAATATTTCGCCGTAGCATATGGAGTCGGTTCCTGTTGAAGGTTCATGTTCATAAATTGATATCATTATCCCATTGGCATTCCCTGAAGCCATTATGTTGAAATTATCTAAGCAAAACTTTTCTTTGTTTCAGAATCCAGCCAAAACCAAAGACTGACACAAAAGCTACATAAATGTAGTAAAACAAACATTCCAAAGGAATTATAAACTGAAAAATCGCCGCAATTTTGTACAGTCAGCTATATTGCTAATGAAGCCTGACGCCATTATACCTCCGCCATTTTGAATGACGCGCGACGCCATCTTGACAACACGACTATTGTGAATTAAACTCGACGCAATCTTGACAGATTTATTGTCTCTATGAGGCTCGACGCCATACTATCACGGCGGCCATTTAGTAAAGGACGCTTGGCGCCTTGTTGGTGGATATCTTGTGAAAGAGTTCCGGCGCCATCTTCTGAATGAAGCTCGACGCCATCTTGTGACTGCTTGCATTCACTGAACAAGGCTTGGCGGCATCTTGTCGAGTATCTCGTGTATTTTGGCAGTGTGTATGGGTCGTGAGATGCATGACGTAGAGATGACGGGGGGGCCCCGCGAGCTGCCGAGGGCGGACGATGCTGCAGACAAGTTGCTGGATGTCGCGAAGCCGCTGCCGCAACACGCCAGGGGGCGCGTGTGTACTGAGAAGCACGGCAAGAAAGGTGAGCAGGTTTATTGCATCATAATTATTATGTGTAGATTCTAGGAGAGAGATAGACGAATTTGATTTTTGTCCTTTGTGGTGTGTGCATGATCGATGAGTAAGTCTTGGCACCAAGCAACAAACGCAAGCCCGCATCTCTTTTTTATGATATAGGTAGCAAACAAGCAAACAGCTCACCGCATGGGAAGCGGTCACCGTCGCCTATGAACACTTGCAACACTAGGGATGTCACTCATGTGTTGCCGACCGATCTAAAAATAATAATATAATTAAGATACTCGTAGTTTAAAAACAACCGACTTCCATGCCCCGCGAGTCAATTTCAGTAGCAAGTTTGAGACGATTATCGTCATATCTCTGGAGTATCTCCAGATATCCCTATCAGATCTAGATAAAATTATGGGACCACCTCGGAAACGTACCCTACCGATTAAAATAAGAATCATTCAAATCGGTTCACAATTGACGGTGTACTTAATCGCGTAACATACACAAAAAAAACATACAGACGAATTGAGAACCTTTTTTTTGGAAGTCGGTTGAAAATCGTACAAAAATATCTATTGGCGTACCGAAAATCTTCTTTAATATAGTTTGATATAGGTTAAGCCGCTACTGTTGCAACAATTTCGTAACCGAATGCGTTTTATCTTAGAAAATAAATGTCGTTCATACAAAATGCATTTTTTTGATGTAAAGCAAAATGACTAAACCACCTTGAGTTTAAATTAAAAAGATTCAAGTACTGTTGGGTCTGGTATTTAGTACCAATTTAGGTTTATAGCAAGAGAAACGTTTTATTTCCGTTAAAATTCCCGGTCTCGTAATACGGCCCGACAGACTAAAATGAACATAATAGTTACTATATAGCGCGAAAAGAAAAGCAAGCATGCTTAAAATCCACATCACTACGATTTCGGAACACATTTTCTTTTTATCACCACAATGAGGGTAATGCTTCACAAACGCCTTACTATTACCAACCAATATATTTTCTACTTAATTTTGAGGGTACTTGCACATCTATATCCGTCATTTTATTCTCGATGTCTCAATAGTGCGTTTGACACGTATTTTATTAAGTGTTGGCTAATTTGTGTTGTTTTACAAAATGAGGAAGGCCAGATATAAAAAATTGCGTAAATGTAAGTAGTTTTTATTGTTTTCAATAGAATTATCGGTAAGTTAGGTTACTAAGCGATCGGAAGGCAAAGGAAATTTTCGTTACATTTCTTTTACAAGCTTACGCATTTAATTTACTCAATATTTTAATTGCATTTATATGTAAGTAGCATGTATGCAGATGTTAGAGCCCCTAACATCTGCATTTCCCCTAACTTAGGGGAACGGTTTTGTGAATGACCCTGCTAAGGGTATCGCATCAAGTGCTGGAGTAAAAAGATCGATTGTAAAATAATCAACTGCACTTAGATTCTTAACTTAACCGTTCGTCACTTAAAACAGTTTTGGTACACTTTTTTTGAGTAATTATGCTTTCCATTTGGTCCCATTGTAATTTCTCATAGAGATCTGATAAGTATCTCCAGAGATGTGGAGATAAAAACCTCTAAACTTGCTACTAAAAATGATAAGGGCGGCATTTGCTGTCGGTTTTTAGGGTTCTGTAGCCGAATGGCAAAAAACGGAACCCTTACAGATTCGGTCTGTCTGTCCGTCCGTCCGTATGTCACAGCCACTTTATTCCGAAACTATTAAGACTACACAGTTAAAACTTTATAGGTATTTTGTGAACTGCTACTGCTGTACGATTTTTACGCTATTTTGGCGCTAGAGTAGGTTGAATAGCTCTCCTTGTAGATATTGCTTAAATGTATGAGATCCTCAACATCGCGCAAACGACATTTTCCGCGATGTTGTACTTGTTTCGTCATCAAACATCTTAACATTTGAACTCGTTATAAAATGTTTTATCTTTATAATATTAGTAAAGATTAAAAATATAAATAATTAAGGGGGGCTCCCTCAGATAAATATTTCTGTATACTCAAAGCCTCAAAGGGGGCTCCCCATACATAAAACTGAAACTATTTTTTTTTCATCAAACCTATACGTCTGCATTGTCCATAGATAGGTCTTTATAAATTACATTGAGGTTCTTAAAATCATTTCTTCTCAAAGTCAATTGTTTGAAAGATAAACACTTTTCAAGCGGTAAAATGTGTGTCCCCCCCCTCTAACTTTTAAAATAAGAGAGTGAAAAGTTTAATAAAATATATGCTGTAGATCTTAATAAAAACTTTTAACGAAAATTGGTTTAAACGAGATATTATAGTCAGCGGTTTTTGAGATATAGCACATTTTCAAAACTGCAAATATAACTATATCATTCATACAAACTATAAAAAACAAAGTTAATTTTTTGCTGGCGAAAAATTATAGTGGTATTTTTAGCTCTTATTTATAAGATAAGAGTGAAAAAATATTGTAGTGTGGACGGAACCCTACGAGTAGTCCGACTTGCGCTCGGCCAGTTTATTTTCGTTTTGTAAACAATCTTCAAGTATTGTGAAGTCGGTTAAAAAGCTTGTTGTTAAAAAATATTATTTCTTTTAATTTATTTTATACTAGCTGTGCCCCGCGGCTTCGCCTGCGTTAAAAACAACTTTCATTTATTTAAATATTTGTTTTTATACTGTCCGTCTGTCTGTCTGTCTGTCTGTCTGTCCATCTGTCACCAGGCTGTATCTCATGAACCGTGATAGTTAGACAGTTGACATTTTCACAGATGATGTATTTCTGTTGACGCTATAACAACAAATACTAAAAACAGAATAAAGTTAAAAATCATTGAGTGTCCCCATACAAGAAACGTGTTTTTTTCGGCATTTCACGCCATCTATGAACGCTTAGTTAGGTAAAAGTCCCATAGATGGCGTTATATTGAAATGTCGATTTCAATATAACCTTTGTTAGACGTTAGATGGCGTTATAAGAAATAAAATGTTTATTAATTATTATTTTTTGCTGGCGAAAAATTATAGTGGTATTTTTTGCTCGATCTTATAACATACTGTAGTGTGGTACGGAACCCTACGAGTGCGAGTCCGACTTGCACTTGGCCAGTTTATTATATATAAGAAGATTATTGACAAAGGTCAATAAATATGATATCATATTAATAAAACGGGAAGACATCGTTGCACTGCAGCAATAAGGAAAACTGTATACTGTATGTGTATATATATGTATGTGTATGTGTATGTGGGTATACTCGTATGTAGTAATTTTCCTAGAATTATCAAGTTGGTAAACAGTGCTTCAACTTTACCACCTACCATTTCATCATTTTGCCTACTATCTATCTATCCTGTCTTGTGTTTTCGTACGCTACATTAATCATCTGAATAATACTACCTGCCCCCCGCGGCTTTGCTCGCGATATTTTTTATAATTTAAGATTGTTTACAAAACGAAAAAAAACCGACTTCACATTCCGCCATAGAGAAAATATTTACTAGTCATAATCATGTCATCAAGGTATCAAATTTGTTTATATTGTTTATCTCCATATCTCCGGAGATTATTATGAGATCTCGATAAAATTTGAATGAGACCAAACGAGAGGCAGTCTTTCAAACAAAAAAAAAAAGAATTCAATTCGATTAAGATTTGCGGAGTTCTGAAGTAAAAAAAAAAGTATTTAAAAAATACAGTCTCATTGAGAACTCTCTCCTTTTGTGTCGGTTAAAAATAAACGACTTCACAAAAATGAGGAGGTTCTACATTCGACTGGTTTTTTTACTGTTTGTTACCTCAGAACTCCGTCAAGTCTTAACCGGTTTAATATATTATTTTTTATTGTTTGAGAGATTAAGCCTCTCCCGTTTGGTCTCATTCAAATTTTATCGAGCAGTTATCTCCGGAGATATGGAGATAAACAATATAAACAAATTTGATACCTCGATGACATGATTATGGCTAGTGGATATTTTCGCTATCGCGGCATGTGAAGTCGGTTTTTTCGTTTTGTACGATCATAAATTATGGTAACGATCATTCGACTTGGCAAATGGCAATTGAACCATATTTTTTATTTATATCTTATAGGCTAGCTTTTGACCACTATCTCGCATGGTTGGTGGTAATCGATGATGTGGTCGGAGATGGTGAACACGCTTATATATAATTAATACTAATAAAATATTAATGGATGACGAAATATGAGGGCCCGGAAGTGTAGTGGCAGCATGGTCGGCTTTGAAGCCAGACGTCCTACTTCATTCCCCGCCGTGCACCAATATTTTTCCATCAAATAATTTAGGTATGTGCGCTTTTTACAGTGGCACACCGGTGAAGAAAAACATCGTCAATAAACCCCCAACCCCCGCATGGTGGTAGGACACTGTCTAGTGTGCGTTTGGCCAGCTACCACCCTCAAGATAAAAAAACTGTCGACAAACATCTAATTTGTTCCGGCAGCAATCCTTGAGAGCCAATTCCCATTCTAGGCCTAGCGTGCTACCATCCTCGACCGCATCATCACTTTCCAACAGTGACCAACAGGTGAGATAGTGGTCAAACGCTAGCCTATATGATATTAAAAAAAATCTAAATAATGTCGATCATATAAAATGTGAAGCCGTTCAGAAGTAGACTGTAAAAATCCAGCGAACAAAGAAATCGGATCAAAGAAACACAGAATAAATAGCACAAATCACGGTATCTGGGCGTGCCATAGAATAAACAAAAGTCATCATCGCTTTGCTCCAAAATGTAAACACAGTGAAATATACGGGGTGGGATTCTGGCGAACAAATCTTATAGATTTTACACTTTATTGAGCACCTTGTTAAAACAAAACATACAGCAAGTAGGTATGTATTATAATTAACAGTGATAGTAAAATAAATTAAAAAAAAAAAACTTATTAAAAAACAAGCTTTTATTCAAATGCGCTAAAAAGAAAAAAATAAACTTTTTCTTAAAAATGTCACTATCAACTTATAACGTCATTACACAATTTATATGATACAAAAGCTTGTCGCGAGATAGCAATAGCAATACAGGTTTTTGCAAAAAACAAACAGTATAAGCATTACACTCGCCTGATAGTAAATGATGACGCCTACCTACAACAAAAACGGAACCGTAATATAATTATCGTGACAGAAACGTTATAAGGTATCCTTTGTCTTATTCTACCACACAGCATATGAAACATTAAAGCCAAATCTGTACAAACGTTTAACCGTGAAAAGATAACAGACTAGTCACTTTGCCATTTATAATGTCATTAGTATGACTTTAGTATATTTTAGGTACAAGCTTTTATTACACTTGCAAATTTGTATGTATGAACGTTCGGGTCAAATTTTACAAGTTTAATTTGACCCACTTCCCGGTTTTTAATGGAGCTGAAATGTCCATACATATAAATGTAAATCGGATAACAATGCACTGTTATGGCACCGTCGAGCTCGTCTGATGATGGAGCCGGTGGTGATGATGATAGGAAGGTGCCTATAGGAACTCTTAAACTACACATCATAAGCCCGTAGCGTTTGGGCTCGTTGGATTTGCCTTGGCGAACTCAGGTCCCTGATTAAGAAAAGTTGTTTTTTTTAAAGATTATTAAAATATAACTCATCTATCGTGATATTTTGTTCAGTAATGTTTGTCTAGCATTCTACTGTTTGCAGTATGTTAGTTCAAACCATCCATCGTTATCTTGCAATATATCACTATGTAGCAATAAGAGAATATAATATTTTGCATAATTATCGTAGTACTATTTTTTTTTATTATATTTTATAGCCTAGCCTTTGACCACTATCTCACCTGTTGGTGAGTGATGATGCGGTCGACGATGGTAAGGTACGCTAGAATGGGAACTGGCTCTCAAGGATAGCTACCGAAACACATTGGCGATAGATTTTCTAACTTGAGCTGGCCAGGCGGTCACTAGATAGAGTCCTAACACCGCGCAGGGGTTGTTGGTTTCTTTACGATGTTTTCTTCACCGGAAAACTTCACCGGGCCACTGCGAAAAGCGTACATACATTTTTCGATAGAAAAATCCATTGGTGCACTACAGGGATTGAACTTGATACCTCTGGCATTAAAGCGGATCGTTCTACCACTTACACCACCGGGTTTTACCCGCGTAGACATCGTTCCCGTGGGAATACCGAGATTAAAAGTACCATATGTGTTATTCCAGGGTCTAGGCTATCTACATACCATATTTCACTTCAATCGGGTGAGTAGTTTTAGCGTGAAGAAGGTATACGTAATATAGGCGAAAGTTCGTATGTACGAATATAGGCCCTCTAGTATTAGTAGGAAATAGGATAACACGTTTCTTTAATGCATTTGAGTGTTATCATGTTAATTCATTTTATTTATCCCTCGAAACTCCCGAATATGCTCGCAGAATACCAACGAGCTTGCTCGCGGCAATTCGAATCTCTATGTCCTGTGTATAGTTTACCGCACTCCAGCGTCCAGGATTGGCTGGGAGCCAACACTGGGTGTTCCGACACTAAATATATCACAAAATCGTTCAGTTTAGCTAATTTTAGAGTATGGTTTTGAATATTCTGCAAATATGATTTTACCCTTCGGGCGTATAATTAATATTCAGAGTATTCCAAAGCAAAACAGTCGAATTGAGAACCTCCTCCTTTTTTGTGAAGTCGTTTGAAAAGAGGAGGTTATCAATTCGACGGTTTTTTTATGTTTATTGCCTCAGAACTCCGTCAAATCTTAACAGATTTGAAAAAAATCTTTTTTGTTAGGAGACTATGCTCCCCGTTTATTCCCATTAAAATTTTATCGAGATCTGATAATCATCTCCGGAGATATGGAGACAAAAACTATAAACAAATGTGTATACCTTGATGGCACGTAACTGGCTACATTCACTACCGAGTACCGGGGCATGGGAGGTCGGATTTTAGGGTTCCATACCCAAAGGGTAAAACGGGACCCTATTACTAAGACTCCGCTGTCCGTCTGTCTGTCTGTCTGTCTGTCTGTCTGTCTGTCCGTCTGTCACCAGACTATAGCTTATTAACCGTGATAGTTAGACAGATGAAATTTTCAAAGATGGTGTATTTCTGATGCCTCTAGAACAACAAATACTAAAAACAAAATAAAGTTAAAAATTAAAGGGGTCCCCATACAAAAAACGTGTTTTAAACGGCATCTATCTAATTAGTTTCGGCAAAATGACATAGATGGCGCTAGTAAACGAGTCCCGTCTTTCTAGATCGCGACCAAACCAAATATTCTTGGTAATATCAATTAATCAAATATATGAGGTTGAAACTCTGTTATGTTTCGTATTGTACGGAACCCTCCCTAAGTGTGCGATAAGAAACGCGATGCTGACTCGCACTTGGCCAGTTTTATTTCGGTTTGTACGATCATAAGTTAGTATCGTATAGGTTTGCGTTTGACCACTATCACACCTGTTAGGTTAGTAAGTGACGGGGTGGATCGAGGATGGTAGGGTAGCTCGTTTGACTCAGAATGGGAACTGGCTCTCAAGGACAGCTTTGGTGACAGATGTTCTAACTTGAGGGTGGTAGCTGGCAGCTGGCGGACTATAGACAGTGTCCTACCACCATGCCGGGGCATTTCTTAATAATACATGTATTATAATATTACGAATACTCGTATACAGAATATATGCTCTGAACTTTTTGGTGTGTTTTCCCGTATACACTAATGATTTAAGATGTGAATATAAGAGACTTGAAATGGCGCGCCACTCATTTTCAGTAGCAAGTTTCAGGTGTTATCTCCATATGAGATACTCATCAGATCTCGATGAATTTACAATGGCACCAACTCGGGAGTATACTCTTTAAATAAAACAATA
This sequence comes from Cabera pusaria, assembly GCA_954871355.1. Taxonomy (NCBI): domain Eukaryota; kingdom Metazoa; phylum Arthropoda; class Insecta; order Lepidoptera; family Geometridae; genus Cabera; species Cabera pusaria. The sequence goes on along the minus strand of OX940912.1, from coordinate 7,069,976 downwards.
ATATTGTAAATCTCACAGCGAGCAAAAATGCGAGATTAAACTTAGTAACAACGTCGGTATCGTTCAAAATACGCTACACTCCTCGAATATGACCTTGACTTTGCGTTACAGAATAAATGAATAGTAACTAGGAACCGCGTGTCGCGCACCGTAAAATGCAACGTAAGTCCGCGCTGCGAGAGGCTGTATCGCTCGGTCAGCTCGCAAGGCGTCAGCTGTCTTTTACTGTAAGGTTGAGTGTTGTGAGAAAACAGATTGAATAGTAAAGAAAAGGCGCGCGACCGATCGAGACGCGTGTGACACTGCTGTCTGAACTTGTAGCCCGCGGGCTGCCGCGGAGGTACTAGCATTTTCATAGCTACCGCGCGGAATGCGACAGGTCTGCTAATACGCATTATGAATAATGATGGTTACCATCATAAATACGCAAAATGACCAACACGTGAAATGACTAGTCCGTAAGATTACCAAAGCGCTAAATGACCCACACGTAAAATGACATATGATACGACATACGATCTACTAATATATATTATGTACTTACACAAAATGTTACTAGTAAATAATCCAGTTAAGATTCAGTGACCTCAAAATATGTTTGCAGAGATATGTCCAGCCAATAGACGCGTCATCTAAGCATTAAAACAGTATAGATTTGTCATTTACGTAGACTACTTACACATATAAATCGTTTAAAAACTAAAAAACAACCGACTTCAATGCCGTGCTATTCATTTTCAGTACCAATTTTGAGATGTTTATCTCAATATCTCTGGAGATACTTATCATACCTCGATAAAATTACCATGGTACCACACTTGGGATATCTCCTTTCGAACAAAAAAAGAATAATCGAAATCGGTTCATAAACGACAAAGTTATCCGCGAACAAACATAAAAAATAAAAAAATATATATATATACGGTCGAATTGAGAAACCTCCTCCTTTTTTTGAAGTCGGTTAAAAAATAGGTCAGTCCGTCTGGCAGCTTAAGTCAACGTCCTTCTTGAGTAAATAAGGTGCGTTGACATTACGATCGATTTGGACATCGATTAACATCTTCAACAAACATCGTCATATTTCAACCAATTTACACAACATTTTAACAAATTATAACATTTAAACCTTCCTCATGAACCACTACATGAAATACATTAAACAATACTATTATGCATATTATACTATAAATGTTTTATTTTGTCCACAGTGAAACTGCCAGAAGATGAAGGGGGCGCTGTCGGCACCGGTCGGTTCACCATCGGGCCGGCGTCGGAGCAGGAGCCTGATTGGGAGATGGTCCCCCCAGATGGGAAGTGGGGATGGCTCGTGCTCGTAGGTAAAATGCTCCTTGTATCCTTATACTTAACTAGCTGATACCCGCGACTTCGTTCACGTACACCAGGAATTAAGTAGCCTATGTTCACCCTCATGCTAAAAAGTATCTTGTTACACACAATTCAAAATTTCATCGTACCGTCGGGACCTGAACCAGCACCCCTTGGGAAACACGCCCAGGTGCCCTGCAAATTAAGCCACGGTGCGATACCATCAATACGACGATTTTAACCCAATTATGCATTGGTGGCGCCATCTATGATAACTTTATCGAAGTTAATCATTCGGATAAAATCATTACAGTTTTCAAATCCGACGAGAGATGCTGCACTGCGTAAATCAAATATTATGTTTCTTGAAATGAAAGATTGTGTGTATCAATGTACAAAAATATAAAGTGTGTAACAATTCAAGAAACATAACATAAGCATCTTGTTAAATTTCAGTAAGATCGGATCGTCCGTTTAAGCGGTATTAGGTAACAAACAGACAGAGTTCAAGCGTTTTTATAATATTAATATGGATTCCACTTACTACATAATTCCAGTACGATCCACCTTCCCCCATGTACCATTGTAGGTACTACCAGGCGCACAGACCATGAGCCATCGGTATACATCGTAGATAGTACATTCTGTCGTACAAAGCGCTTTCCACATATATCATTCGCATTCACAGCGGAGGAATATTCTCGTCGCATATACCACAGTGCCTAAAGACAAAAGTCTTTAATCAGTGCGTCCTACCCGTCATGACATACGAAGCCAAGATGTGGACACTCACGGTTCGACTCGTCCACCAACTTAAAGTTGCTCGAGAGCTATGGAAAGAGCTATGCTCTGTGTTTCTCAGCGGGATCGAATCCGGAACGAAGCAATTCCCCAGAGAACTAAGTGATCGACATAGCTCAACGGATTAGCAAACTGAAGTGGTAGTGGGCTGGTCATATCTGCCGTAGGACCGATAACCGTTGGGGTAGACTGGTTCTAGAGTGGCGAATTCGTAGACCGCGAATCGGTAAACGTAGCGTAGGACGCCCTGTGACCAGGTGGAGCGACGACATTCGCAAAGCGGTGGGCAGTGACTGGAAACAAGAGCCGAAGATCGGGCTCAGTGGCATGACTTGGGAGAGGCCTATGTCCAGCAGTGGACTGATACCGGCTGTTTATGATGACAGCGGAGGAATGGAATTCCCTGCCAGAGTATGTGTTTCCTGTTAACTACAATCTACACAGTACAGACATCGTCGACCACATCATCGCTTACCACGAGGTAAGATAGTGCTCAAACGTTAGACTATGAGATATAACAAAAAACTTATCGATCCACTCATATCATCAGTTATGAAGCAATTTTAACTGGGCCCGGATTTAACAATAAAACTGGCCAAGTGCAAGTCGGACTCGCACTAGTAGGGTTCCGTACCACACTACAGTATTTTATAAGATCAAGCAAAAAATAGAACTAACATTTTTCGCCAGTAAAAAATTAAAATTAATAAACATTTTATTTCTATTAACGCCATCTAACGTCTAACAAAGGTGTTAGGGATCGACATTTCAATATAACGCCATCTAAGGGACGTTTACCTAACTAAGCGTTCATAGATGGCGTGAAATGCCGAAAAATACACGTTTCTTGTATGGGGACCCTGCATTATTTTTAACTTTATTCTGTTTTAGTATTTGTTGTTATAGCGGCAACAGAAATACATCCTCTGTGAAAATTTCAACTGTCTAACTATTACGGTTCATGAGATACAGCCTGGTGACAGACGGACAGACAGACAGACAGACGGACAGCGGAGTCTTAGTAATAGGGTCCCGTTTTACCCTTTGGGTACGGAACCCTAAAAACTAATTCATTTGACGTTTTAAAGAAAGGCCAAGTCAGAAGTACCTATAACCGGCGAGCATGTAATGTATGAAGGCGCTCATGAAACTGGAAGAAGCGAAAGAGGTATGGATCGTAAGGAGGATCGTAGCATGTGGAAAGAAATAGTCTCTGCCTACCCCAATTGAAAAAAGGCGTGATTTTTAACCGACTTCCATAAAGGAGGAGGTTCTCAATTCGTCTGTATATTTTTTTTTGTATATATGTAACGCGACTACTCCGTCAATTGTGAACCGATTCGAATGATTCTTTTTTTTAATTGGTAGGGTTACATTGCAAATTACATTCCAAGGTGGTCCCCTTGTAATTTCATCGAGATCTGATAATTATCTCCAGAGATATGGTGATAAACGCCTCTTGGTACTAAAAATTAGTGAAAATGAGTAGCACGGCATTTGAAGTCCGTTTTATTTGTTTTGTAAACAATCTTAAATTATATTGTACTAGTTGCGTCCCGCTGCTTCGCCCTCGTTAAAAAGTATCCTCGTTTTTTTATGGTAAAAGGTAACAGGACAAGCACGACGCTCGCCTGATGGTAAGCGATGACGTCTACCTTTAACAGATACAGCGACATGCAAAATTATGAACTGCCAGAATTTTGCATGACACTGCACTGCGCCTGTTACCTTGAGACATAAAGATGTTGAGTCTCACATGCCCTGTAATTTCACTGGACAAAATGTCGTAATCCACTATACTGACTATCTGTGTGCGAAATTTCAGTCGAATCGGTCGCGCCGTTTGTCCGTGAAGAGGTCCCAAACAAACAAATATACAAACAGACTTTTGCATTTGATATTTTTGTGTTTTTTTTTTACATAACTAGTATTCATGTTAACCCCTCCAACTAAGCTAAATATGCTTACAGTGTCTGGTTCACGTCAATAGTGCAAATTGATGGGGATCGACTCTCGAACTCACGATCGCCAGGCCGACACCTTATCCATTGGCCTATTGCCGCTTTAATTTTTTTTGCTTTACCATTCATAATATTGGTGTTGATGTATGCATTTAATTTGATTCCAGGAGCGACTGTGGTGAACATCCTAATACCTGGTACCATTAAATCTTTCGGTGTGCTGATGGTGGAATTCAACGATGTGTTCCAAACTACCCCCGCCGCTTCTTCGGGGATCGTGGCACTGTGCTACTTTTTGTACAGCAGTTTAGGTGAGTGAGATGTACTTTTTGTACAGCAGTTTAGGTGAGTGAGATGTACTTTTTGTACAGCAGCTTAGGTGAGTGAGATGTACTTTTTGTATAGCAGTTTAGGTGAGTGAGATGTACTTTTTGTACAGCAGTTTAGGTGAGTGAGATGTACTTTTTGTACAGCAGTTTAGGTGAGTGAGATGTACTTTTCAACCGACTTCCAAAAAGAAGGAGGTACTCAATTCGTCTGTATGTTTTTTTTTGTGTGTATGTTACGCAATTACTCCGTCAATTGTGAACCGATTCGAATGATTGTTTTTTTAATCGGTAGGGTACATTTCCGAGATGGTCCCATTGTAATTTTATCTCCAGAAGAAGACTCTCTTTAGGCAGTTCCTATTATAGGCATAGCGTGCTACCATGTTCGACCGCATCATCTCTGACCAACAGGTGAGATAGTGGTCAAACGCTAGCCTATATGGTATAAACAAAAATCGTCCTACCTCTTACCCAACATAAGGCGGCGAGTCGTGGACACTCACTGTGGGTTCGTCCACAAATTTAAGCTCGCTTCGCTCACAATGCATTTGAAAGGGCTATGCACGGAGTTTCTCTGAAGGTGGGTCTACGCTAGAGAAACCGAGCACGAGCTGAGCATAAGCCGAGCCGCTCTACTCGCGGTGTCAAGTGTGAACGTGTGTGTTTCTTGTTAACTCGGGGGTCTTTAAATCACGAGTGAACAGGTATCTTCTAGCCAAGCGTGCTACATCGTCGATCACATCTCCACTTAACATCAGGTGAGATAGTGGTCAAAGGCTTGCTTATCTACTATATCAATATTTTTTTAAAACGTATAACGAGCCTACAACAATCACTGTCCTCCAACGTAAATGTTACCCATTGTGTTCGTCAAAAAACCGACAGTACGCGGGGCACAGTCGAGCAAGAACCAAACGCTCGAAGCGCGCTCGTTCGAGGCTTGTCAGTCGGTACACACTACCAAGGCTGTCGTACTCCGCGCTGTAGCTATGAAAATGCTAGTACTTCCGCGACACCTCGCGAGTGACAAGTTCAGTCAGTAGTGTCACGCGCGCTCTCAATCGGACGCGCCTTTACTTACTGTTCAATTTGTTTTCTCACAACACTCAACCTTACAGTAAGAGACAGCTGACGGCCCGCGAGCTTACCGAGTGATACAGACTCACCGCGCGGACTGACGGTGCATTTTACGGTGCGCAACACCACAGTTTTACAATCATACAGATTGGAATCGAATGTACTTGCGCAGAACAACGGCGGGGTACTCGCGGGGAAGCGGGCGGCGTGTATCGCGGTCCTCAATCTCGCTTAGTTTGTGCACTCGCACTTTACGGGTCGCCGTGACAGTGTAAGATCGACTTTTAATTATGAGAATCGTTGATGACATTAATTATAATGGTGCATGCACACTTGTTCTGTGTAGGTAAGTAAGGACTTACGATTTCATTTACCCGTGACGCGAGGGAAGTTTATTCCTATTTAACTAAGTATCCAACCAAATATCGTCGAATACTATTATTTGAAATTAAATGAGTTTGTTTTACGTGAAATACCTAGAGTATAAAAAAGTGGTTTGTAAAATTATTTCGCACATAAAATAGCACTTAAATGATTAAAACAAAAGCAACAAATGTTCAATTTACATTAATACTATTAATTAATACGATACAATATTTATTGTATCCCCTTTAGACAAAGTTATGTAGTAAAATTGAGTTGACGATAAAAAATGATTTCAACATCGAATTAAGAAGCTTTGTGAAAAAAATTACTATCGGCATCATTAATATTTGGTACCTATGTAGGCAATGATCTTCTATATAAATTAGAGTTTGTACCTAAGTACATACCATCGACGTCCTAGCAAATACAAGCGTCGATGGTACATATGTATTTTATTTTATTTATGTAAAAAGGTACTATTGTATAGAATATCTCTGTTAGACATTCTTGTTCTTTTATTTTTCAAAATCAATAACAATGTTTGTCTCTTAATTTATCAGCTCGTAGTTTGTTTTTGACAACCCTTACACATTTGCAGCTGATAGCGTATGTGTACCTACTCAGGCGGCGGTGTCGTCCGACATCAAAGGCGATTCTCAACTGTATGATTGTAAAACTGTGGCAACACCGACACGCGGTTCTCAGTTGCTATTAGTTGATTCTGAGACGCAAATTCAAGGTTACATCCCAGACGTGTAGCGTATTTTGAACGTTACCGACGTTGTAACTAGGTCTGATATGGCATATTTGCTATCAGAGAGTGCATCTTCTGTACATGTACTATATTTACTGTGGGAAACTACACGAATTTGTGCTCGGATCGTGCTCGTCTCGTCTAGCGTAGACCCAACTTAAAGAAAAAGAATCGTATCCGGAACAAGGTGATTCGACAGAGAACTAAAGTCATCGATATACCTCAGCGAATTAGAAAACTGAAGTGGCTGTGGGGTTAATAACAATTTATGTTTTAACAAATTACCTTACATTTTCAGGTCCGATATCGTCTATACTTTCCGTTAAGTGGTCGTACCGCACGGTGACGCTAATCGGTGGTAGTTTTGCAGCCTTCGGCATGATATTCAGCAGTGCTGCCTTTTCTATATCATATCTATACCTTAGGTGAGTTTCTTTTAATTTTTTTTTTTTCATAAAAGCTTACTAGCAATGTGGGTTGCATAATACTAGGTAGTCTTGTTTACCCCTCCAACTAAGCTAGATATGCTTGTGTCTGGTGTGCGTTCACGTCAATAGTGCAATGGGTGGAGATCGAACTCACGACCTCTCGTTCGCCAGACCTTAGCCATTGGGCTATTGTCGCACGAAATGTTAATCCTGAGCGTAGCGACTAAAATGTCATGAAATATCACGAAATGTCATGAAATGTCACCAAACGTCATGAAATGTCATGAAATGTCACGATATGTCACTAAATGTCATGAAATGACACTAAATGTCATGAAATGTCACGAAATGTCATAATATGTCACGGAATGTCTTGTAATGTGATGAAATGTCACAGAATTTTAATGAACTTAGATAAGGCACTATAATAGGACAATCATAAGCCAAAAATTAAAAAATCACTTTCCGCCCTAGGGCGAAGATCTATTTTGCGCGCACTTATCGAGAAACCGACCATCGCTTTTCGAATTGATGGGATGAAAAAGTGCATTTAGCTTTTCATTGTATAAAATGTATTAGAGATACATATAATGAAAATTTGATTAATTATGGTCTGGAATTTCGACCCTTGGCTTGACCCTTGACTAGTTTGTTATTACTTATCCTTCCAGTTTCGGCGCCATGGTAGGCACGGGGGCGGGTCTCGCGTTCCCTCCCACTGTGTACATAGTGACGTCATACTTCTCCCGACTGCGTGGCTTAGCGAACGGTATATGTATGTCCGGCTCAGCTTTCGGGAGCATCGTGCTACCGCCCGTGCTGAGGTATCTGCTTAACGAGTATGGATATAAGTGAGTATTGTTGTTAATATTTAAGTTATTTAGCCAAATGTCGAAATCGCCGAACATCAGATATAACATTCAAAATTCTAAAATGTAACGAAAACTCGAACTTTACAACCAAAAAATGTAACTACACGACCAATAATTTCACTTCGCAACCAATAAATGTAACTTTACAACCAAAAATGAAACTTTTTTCGATCTTAAATCCAACAACACAGTCAACATTCCATCATCATGACTAAAATAATTTAATCAAAAATTCAACTCGCTTGTCCTTAATTAACCTTAATTCTAACTCTAAAATCATAATTTTACAAAATTAATAAACATTTAGCTCCAAAATCATTATTCAAGCAACACAATCAAAAAGTCTAACCCTATCTTATAATTATAACATTGCTAAAAAATTACCATTTCCACAACCAAAAATTCAACATGATAATTTTGTTAATAATCTATTCTTGGCGACCAGAAGTGAAAAAGGCTAAAAAAAATAAACAATGCCACAGAACCTCAACATAATTACAATTATATAATGTGTCTAAGCTAACAACATAACCACTACGTCCGAACAGTACGATGGCCACGCGAAGACTGAGTCATGATACGCGCTCTTACCGCTTTTATACTATCGAGCCCAGTCGCAGCGTGAAGGTAGATGGAATATTTCTAATACTATTACCATCTGATTACTTTCTTCCTTCATTCTTCATCCTTATCTAAAGTAGTAGTATATGTATCAACAAAATCTAAGTATCATCCGGGTAGTATGTATGTGAGTGGAATCTACATAGTGACATCGTGCTTCTTCTGACTGTGTGGCATAGCAAACGGTATTATGTATGTCGGGCTCGGCTTTCGGGAGCATCGTGCTGCCGCCCGTGCTGCGGTATCTGCTCAACAAGTATTGGTACAAGTGAGTATTGTTGTTAAAACTTTGAATATTTAGCCAACTATCTGTCCCCACCAAAAATCTACTTTAGTAGCCGTAAATGAGATGTAACCTCCAAAAATCCAAATTACAACCAAAATTCCAACTTTGCAACCAATAATACAACTTTCCTTAACTTTCAACTCAAAAACCATGATTCCAACAATATATCCTAAAATTCAACTGTATCTTGATCATAATCTTAACAACTTAATTATAACTCCACAATCATCATTTTACAAAATCACAAAAAAATTTAGCTCCAAAATCCAACAATACAACCAAAAAGTTAATTCTAACTCTTACCTTACAGTTATAACATTGCAACTAAAATATTAACATTTCCTTTATTACTCTTCCAGGTAGGCTTCTGCGAATCGGTTCTCTGAGTTTAGGCATGATGTTCAGTGCTAGCCAGTAAGAAAGGCGGGTTTCTGTCGTAGAACAGATAACCGATTGGGTAGACGTTTTCTAGAGTGGAGACCACGGCTCGGTGAACGTAGTGTAGGTCGATCTCCAGCTAGTTGGAGCGGTGATATACGCAAGCTGGCTGGCAGCGGTAGGAAACAAAAAGCTGAAGATCGAGCTCAGTGACGTGCCATAGCTCTATAACCATAACCTATGGCCTATGTCCAACAGTGGATGAATGCTGGCTATCAATGATGATGATGATGATTTGTTCTGGATGTTTTTTTTGCATCGAACTGGGTAGCACTTGACCACTATCTCACCTGATGTTAATTGATGATGCGGTCGATGATGGAGCGCGCTTACCCAGAAGATACCTATTCACTCGCGATTGAAGACATTGCATTTAGCCGGAAACACAGACTCAGGCAGGGCATTCCATTCCCTGGCTGTTCGTATGATGAACGAAGATGCAAATGGCTTCGTTCGGGTAGATGGTATATCCACCATAAATCGATGGCGCCTTTTAGTGTCTTTGGATGTCCGATAATAAAACGGGGAAGGTGGAATCAAATTATGCAGTTCCATAGCACACTCTCCTAAATGTAGCTGATAAAAACCGTCAAACATGCGACTTTGCGGCGATGCGCGATATTCTGGAGTCTCTTGCTTACTAGTAGGTCGTCACCAATGAGTTTCTTGGCTCTCCTCTCAATGTCTTCTTTGTCTCAATTGTCTAGTGTCTCCAGCAGGTATTTGGCAGAACCATCCCAAAGGTAAGAACAGTACTCCATGCACGATGTTTATTGACAGTCACTATATTTTTTTCCCCAGAGGTGCAGTGCTAATTCTGGGCGGTATAATGCTGAACGTTTGGGCTGCCGCATTGCTGTTCCAACCTGTTGAAGAACATATGATCCGGAAGTATAAAGAACCAGAAGAAGACGAGGAAGGTCCTCAGGTCAGTTTATTGCAAAATAATTAATTGATATTGTTGTAACGACGGCTGTGATTAAATTAGGGATTTTTGTAGAATAATAGAGAATATTTCAGGGTCGGCAGTCTCTACTTCGATATCGATGCGTTCGTCATCGCAAATGTCTAATAGAGATGGAGCTAGGCAGTTGTATAACTGCATCTCTTTTTAACAGACATCAAAATAAGATCGTTTAAAAAAATTGAAGAACGCCTTCAAATGCCGCGCTATTAATTTTCAGTACCAAGTTTGAGGTGTTTATCTCCATATCTCTGGAGATACTTACCAGATCTCGATGGAATTACTATGGTACCACCCTTGGGATATCGCAAAATCAACAGTTCATCAACGACGAAGTTATCCTGAGAACAAACATAAAAAAAAATATATACGGTCGAATTGAGAAACCTCCTCTTTTTGATGTCGGTTAAAAAGGAGGAGGTTGTCATATCATTTGTACTTTTTTTAATGTTTGGTACCTACCTCAGATCTCCGTCATTTATTAACTGATTTGATACTTAAGTTTTTTTAGTTTGAGAGGGTTCGTTAAATCCCATTGTATCTCGAGATCTGATGAGTACCTACTGAGATGTAGAGATATATACCTCAAACTTAATACTGTGAATGTCTAGCGTGGCATGTGAAAATATTTTTTAGTTTTTAAATGATCTTAATAACTTAGCGATGATATCATCGCTCGAAATTCATCGATATTCATATAGAGACTTCCACATTGGGGCTCCAATTCTATGGGCTAGCAAGCAAAAAGCCAATGCGCTGTTGTATTTGGCTAGATGACTAGAAACCTTGTCAAAATCGGGATCATGTCATGTCAGAATGGAATCAGAGATTCAAGTGGTATTATTATGCTATAATTGCTGTAGAACGATTCGCTAACTTATAGCATTGGAGCTCTGAGCTGTTTGTTACTAATTTGCCTTTTTATAGTATAGTTGGATTTTTGGTTGTAAGTTTGCAGTCAAGAATGTTAGTTGGATTTCTGTTTGTGAGGTTGGTTGTGAGATAGTTGGATTTCTGGTTGTAAGTTTGGAGTTAAGAATGTGAGTTTGATTTTTAGTTGTAAGACAGTGTCCTTATTGTAAATTTGCTTCTTGACGACTTAAAATGTTGCGTAAAAGTTGAGTGAATATATTTTAATAATATGAATATTATCTCCACACGTGCTCGGAACTTAAATTATAATGTTGAGGATTATTATGTTGATAGAATGATACCGCTGTAGTTGGTTGTGAAATTGAAATTAGGGATTTTGTTGTAAAATTGGAAGGAGTTCGGTTCAATTTGTTACCGAGTTGCAAATTTTGATAATATTTATTTATGCAAGGTATTGTGGTTGTAAAGTTGTAATTTTGTTGAGTGTTTAAAAATAAGGTTACTAAGAGCTAAACATCGAGCTCAGTGGTTTGCCATGGGAGAAACCTATGTCTAACACTGGACGAATACTGGCTGTCAATGATGATGATAATGATGTTGTGTGAATTTATTGGTTGAAATAAAATAGTGTGAAATAAAAATGATAGTGAAATATTTCAGGAACATGTTTTTTCTATTGTGTTGTTAAAATGTGGACTTTTTTGTTGTTGTTATGATAATTCATTTATTATATTGATTGTGATTTTGCTGCTATGATTTGCGAATGATATTTATGATAGCAGTGATGTTTAAAAATAAGTAGTTTTTAAGATTTGTTCAACAAATTATATTTGAATGTTACTTTAATATCACAACCAACTGGCAACTTTAACGCCTTAAATGTGGACTTTAAAAAAAAAAGCATCATTCCAAAATTCGTTACAACATTTTTTACGTATACTTTTTAAATATTTTTGATAGATTTTCGTAGCTTTTTTTATTTTTTGAACGAGTGTGTTTTTGAAAATGAAACAGTTGTCATTTCGCATTTATTTACCAAAGAAATGGGATCATTGAGGTGCATCGCAACGCATAAAGTAAGCAATATCGTTTTTTATATGTTAAATAGCACGTTATAAGCTATCACGCTATATTATGCTATAAAATGATTGAGTTTTAATAACGTTATTGTCAAGTAGCATTTGTAAATTATTTTTAGATAACGTTATTTTTAGATGTAGAAGTAACTGAGCTAGATTTTAACGTGATTGTAAGTGACGATTTGTAGTACAATTTTAATGAACTACTTTATTTTGTATTGCGTTCAATTTCTACGAAATGACGAAATAGATTTAAATAAGAAACTTTAAAACAATAATAAAAAAATACATATGAAAATGCATAAATACTCCTAGTAGTACAACATTTGTTTACAAAAAATACAATTTAGTGTAGGTAAATACTAAATACATCGTCGATCACATCTTAACTTAGCATCAAGGGAGAGTGTGGTCAAAGGTTTGATTATCTACTATAAAAAACTATAAGTACACAAAAGATATTTAGATTGATAGGTACATACAAAGGTATAATGCTGTTCTGATACTTATAACGTGCTCTAATATTAAGTGTTGTGGTTGTCGGTAGATAACAGTATTTGTGGTTTCATTTTGTTAATTATTTTCTAGTATCCACACAAGTCTAAAAGTAAGCCCTTTACACTTCTATATTTCACAACACCTTAGTGACAGGTATGAAACACATTGCTATTTATAACAGCTATTCGTAACACGTTAAAATAACGAATAACATATTAACGCAAAACGCTAATTGCTTAACCCATTAACACATGATTAACGATTTTAATAGATAACACAAACATAATAACCCTTAAACCTTGGAAACAAAACTAATAATAACAAAAATAATCACTTTCCTTACTTCACTTAACAACACGCGAATAAATTAGTTTCATTTTCAAAAATACACAAGAATAATAACGTGCTATTTGAAGCGTTGCGCAGAGGTAACAGAAATAACGTTAAAAAGTAACAGTTAATGAAAGTGATTATGTATTTGAGCTTAGTATATAATGTTGCCAGTTTTTATTTTGTGTAGTAGCAGTAGTCGTTTTCTGTTGCTGTGAAATTGAATGGCGTAATTAATATTTAAGTGTAAAAATAACAAATAAGCAGTTAAAAACATGTTATTATTACCCAATAATAACAGAATACTGAATAGCATTTACAAAAACATATGTTTATTGCGTCATAAATATTTGATGTTTAAATCGCCTTCTATCAAAAACTTTTAATTTCAGGACGACATATTGTTCGAAGAAGAAGAACCGTTAGAATCGTACGATCTATCGCCGGACATACCTCGATCAATAACAAACGAGAAGATCGACAACGGACATCTAGATCTCAAATCTCCAACAAAAAATTCTTCTCCAAACCAAGTTCATATTACACCCGTACCTTCTTCGGCTCAGCTACGTCAAAATATGTCTAAAAGAAAGCTTTCCTATACTAGAACCATACCTAAATCTACTTATAGTTCGAATTCGATAGGTTCAGAAGTGAGAAAGTTAGGTTCTACTGAAGCTTTTGGCCGTAGATTAAGTACAGCTGGCCCTAAACGCAATTTCTCAACATCTAGCTTCGCTTATGTACCATCAACTCCTTTCCACGGATCTACCTTATCAGCATTCGAGCAGCCAAATCAATTCGCTTCACAGTTCAGTTTAAAATCAGTTACGGATAGCGTTGCAGAAGTGGCTTACTGTTGCTTTTGCTGCAAAAAGAAAACTAAGAGGGAAAAAACAGAGCCTAATAAATTCTTCGATTTGAGCTTGCTAGCTGATCCAGCGTATTTAATCATTCTTCTTTCAAGCTCTACCGTAGCTATTTCAGTGACAAACTTTATCATTCTATTGCCTTCCCACGCGCAGAATATTGGATTTGACAAAGCGAGAGGGGCTTATCTACTCAGTACGGTTTCAGCTCTCGACTTGGTCGGACGTATTGGTGGCTCCGCGCTTTGCGATTTGAATTTAATCCCTAAAACAGTTTATTTTGTTGGTGGGCTCGTATTTTCAGGGATTGCTTTAATCATAGTGCCCTTTTTGGAGACTTATTTGTCTATAAGTATTGTATGCGCGTTTTTCGGTCTCGCATCGGGCGTTAATAACAGTGTTACAACTTTGATTATGGCTGAAGTTTTAGGCGTAGAAAGACTTATGTCGACTTACGGTATAAGTTTATTTGTGAATGGGATTTTGCAACTTGTAGGGCCGCCCATATGCGGCATTTGGTTTCAGAGAGCAAAGAATTACAAATCTATGTTCATAGCGTTTGGGTTTATTTTTATAGCAGGAGCATCGCTTTGGCTCTTCATGCCTTTGGTTAAAAAAAGACAGAAGAAGCAAGAGGAAAGGGCACAAAAAGTTTAGATTTTTATGTTATTTAAAGTTACCTAGCGTGCATCGAACGCAAACAAATTTAAATCATTTTAAATTAAGAATATTTTTTTTAAATTTAGAGCTTAAGATTAACTGTTATTTTATACTGTTATTTATAAATAACAGGTGTATTAACACGTTACCAGAAACGTTACATCACTAAAGCTATTTCTAATTATATAAAATAGTTTTGAATTACCATTATTTAACGTTATTATCGCTATGCGTTATTTCTTATGATATTATGCGATGTTTGACTGTGAATAATAATATCGAATTAAAGTGGTAAAATCAGCGCCCCACCAATAATGCCACCGTAATTTTTTCTTAATTTGTTAAAATAAAATTAATAATGGTTTAATAATTATCTTCGCCTGGTTTCACTCGACAACAGAATCGGTAAAATTTAAGGCTCATAAGGCTGGTTTTATATGTCTAGGGCACACGGAAAAACGGACAATGACAGATTGTATTATGTTTGCATCGATTTAAAACGACAACAATCGCTCTCCATACATTTCTTTGCCGCTAACACGCGTAAGGTACGCTGGGTGCAGTTTTCCATACAAATGTATTCCTCCGTTTCCTCCCTGGAAAATGCTTCTAGAGCAAAATTTATTTCTACAAAAAATCAATGTCTGCTATAGCTGCCTATCGTTTTTTTTTACCAACCAATTGCTAAAACAAATATAAGCCTTCTAATCTCTTCTTTGATATTTTTGAAGGGTCATATTTCTATTTGCAATTGGTTAATCAAAAAATAAAACAAGAGGGGCGTAGCTACAGCAGACTTTGATTTTTTGTGGAAATATTTTTTTCTCTTGAAGCATTTTCCAGGGAGAAAACGGGGGAATACATTTGTATCGAAAAGTGCACCCCGCGTTTCCTCGTAATAACGCGTTTTTATTAGTACGAGATGCGGAGATAAATTATATCTTTCGGAAATGATAAACTAATTAAAACATGTATGGGAGAATGTTCTAATTATCCTCTACCCTCAATACAGTCCATACATGTCGCGCGGGAAGACCACCTGCCCCGAATGATTGACTGAACAGACTTTGAGTGTTATGGAACCATACCAAAAAACAGTTCCATGTCCGTGTTCCACAAACTCAAAACTCAAAGTACGTAGGTATTCAGCATATGGGCAAATTAAAAATCTGCACGTACACACGTTAAACGTAAACACAGCACAAGTAAAGGAAAAATTCCGAAAATTAAATAAAGTTAAAAATTAAGGTACATTTTGGTACTTACAAGTTTTTGCGAAAATCTAAATTTGCCTATATCTTTTTATCGTGTTGAGATGGTTTTTATACACACCTAATAGGGACTATAGACCTCAGTATCCTATATATACTAACTTGCTAGATCCACCCGATCCTGAGAAAATCGGTGGTGACACACGGACAGACAGACGGACAAGAAAGTGATTTTATAAGGGTTCCTTTTTTTACCTTTTGAGGTACGGAACCCTAAAAACAAAAGTAATGAGTCATTCAACGTTTATCGAAATGTCGAACGTCACACTTAAAAAAAGTGTTTAATTCCCCTGATTAATGTAGGGTTGCAAACCGTACTATTATACCAAGAATTCTTTGCTATCCCTTGGGTATAAAGTTCCTTTGTCCGTTTTCCACCTGCCCTAGAAACGGACTTTAACAATTGGCATTACAGTGCCGATAATTGGCTGGTTATTCTTACGCCGTTAATTAAGCACAATCACCAAAATTAGGTAAGACATCTACACGTTTTATTAATTTTATAGTTATTTTATATATTAGCTAGAATGGCTTAGAATTTGATACTGTTAAACACACAGTACAGTCTTTTTACAAGTAGATGGCCAGCTACCACCCTCAAGTTAGAAAATCTGTCGCCAAACATCTAATGTGCTCCGGCAGCTATCCTTGAGAGCCAGTTCCCATTCTAGACCTAGCGTGCTTGCCATCTTCGACCGCATCATCACTTACCAACAGGTGAGATAGTGGTCAAATGCTAGCCTATAAGATATTTAAAAAAAATAGATCTAAACTAATATTAAAAAGAGGAAAGATTTAATTTTTTGTTTGTTTGTTATAATTTAACTCAAAAACTACTGGACCGATTTGAATAATTCTTTCACTAATGGAAAGCTACATTATCAGCGGGTAATATAAGCTATATCTATAATCCATATAGTATTAGGTGGTATTGGGCAAGTGCCTATCTGTTCGAATAAAAAAAACAAAAATATCCTCGCTCGCTTATTAACTATTTTAGGAACAGCTTCTTAGACTAATTTAGCGTATGTACGTACGTATTAGGTATTAAACCTAATACTTTTTAAATGGCGTTTTAAATGTGCATAATGTAATGACATTATGCTATAAACATGACTGTGCACAGCAGATTTTTGATAAGGTTTAATCCGTATGCTCTGAACATAAGGTTGTAATTGCTTTGATACATCAAAACGGCCCGAGCGAGAGGATAGTAGAACGGAGTGTGTCCTTGTCTAACAACCTGCCCGTGCAAAACATACATTATGTTTTATGTTATATGTATTTCTTTTGTGTTCCCCACAAAAGAAAGGGACGAACATCGTCCAAGTGTCTGTCCATTTCGGTCTGGTTTTTGCGCCTAGTGCACAGTCTAGTTCAATATAGTACAATGTCTTTGGCATAATGTTAACATTTTTTTTCAGCTAATAATAAGTGAATAAAAGT
This sequence comes from Cabera pusaria, assembly GCA_954871355.1. Classification (NCBI taxonomy): domain Eukaryota; kingdom Metazoa; phylum Arthropoda; class Insecta; order Lepidoptera; family Geometridae; genus Cabera; species Cabera pusaria. The sequence continues at coordinate 7,052,727 of OX940912.1, read as the reverse complement.
TACCTAAGAGGCTTCCGTTATATTAATATGGCATGCTATATGCTATTAATCATTAAGTACTCGTTACTAGCGCTTAACGTTATATGTAACGGTTAAAAGTGTTATAATTGTAAGAGATATTGCATCGTTCCTTAAATATTACAATGAAATTTTGTATGGCGCATGTTGATTTTTGTATTATTATAGTTATATAAGAATCTTGTAGCTTTTTATATCTTTATATTTAATGGATTGTATGATTGAATTTACGGCGACCGCTTTTATATATTTGAATAAAATTTAAAAATTACCGAATTCACAAATTATTTTCAGTTACAAGTTTGAGGAATTCAGGTACTTTTAGTAGCAAGTCAGGTGGGACATCGATAAAAAGCTCCTACCACCTGCGTACCTTGACTTGCCACTGAAAATATCTCTCGCGGCATGTGAAATCGGTTTTTCATTGGTTTTTAAAGATTCCCATTTAATACTGGAATTGAATATGAAATTCCACCTTTTGTTAAATCGGTTAATATTATTATTCCCCGATTTTGTTGCGATAAAATGTTGCAATTTTCTCTCGTGTATTATTTTTTGAATTCGTGTTTGAGCCCCAATCCTACTTATTTCTATTTATAAAAATTTAAAAGGTTTATGGATGAAAAAAAAATCATGTAACTTTAATTATAATTAATTAAAGTTACATGATTTTTTTTACTTACTCTAATGAGTAAAGAGTTATTACATTGCGTTTATTTTAAATGTAAAATTAGTTGATAACGCTGTTTGAGTGTTACATTTTTCGGTATGTATTTTCTCTTATAGTTTGAAAAGGGAAATACACGATGTCGATATAGTGATTGACTATTGATGTAGCTTTACCAACCCGCGTTCCCGATTTCAAAACATTAACGTTTTTAAGATCGTTTAAAAAACTAAAAATAACCGACTTCAATGCTGCGTTATCAATTTTCAGTACCAATTTTGAGGTGTTTATCTCTATATCTCTGGAAGATACTTATCAGACCTCGATAAAATTACCATGGTACCACACTCGAAATATCTCCTTTCCAACAAAAAAAAAAATCAAAATCGATTCATAAACGACGAAGTTATCCGCGAACAAACATTAAAATATATACATATATATATATATATATATATATATGTATATATTTTAATGTTGTCTTATATATATATATATATATATTACTCCGATTACTCCGCCAATTAGAGACGATTTGAATTATTATTTTTTATACTGGTAAGTGTCCTAAGGTGGTCCCATTTGAATTTTATCGAGATCTGATATGTATCTTCAGAGATATGACGATAAATGTCTCAATTTGCTACTGAAACTGAAACTGACGTTACTCTCGCGGTTGGCTAGTCGGTTGTTTTAGTTTTCTAAATTAAATTAATTTTAACTATCTTAATTATATTATTTAATATTTAATTATTTATATTAATCTGTTTATCAGGGTTATTATATTATTTAACAGGGTTTTTGTTTCTCTAATCATGGAGCCTAGTTAACTTACACTATTCGTTCGTTGTCTATTGAAGAATAAATACACTGTTTCGCATATGGGTTGGGATTCAATTCAATAACTCTTTATTGATAAATGATAATTTATAGCACAGCCTAAACCCGCACATTACGCACGCTTTTCCGTTACTTAAATAGTCTATTATTGCACGACGTTTAGCAGCCTCGCTGCGCTCGGGTGCCATCTTCTATTTGACGGAAAAGCGTAAAGTGTGTGTTTATGTCACACTGACAGCTATAAAATAATATACGATACTCGTGACTTAAGTAGTATGCTAACTTCACGCCGTGCAATAATAGACTACTTAAGTCACACGTATCGTAATATTTTGCCAAAAAGATATACAAAGATCAAATATATGAAAATTAAAAATATAAAAGAGCGAAAATTAAATCGGGTTTGACAGTGAATCTCAAACTAGGCAAGCCTTTATCTTGAGGCTCGTGTATTGTCGTACATCAGACTTTGAGTTATTGATTACCAAGGATAAAAACAAACTCAAAATTTATAACAATATGCGGGTAATACGATCGGCGGTCTTAAAGCTTAAAGCGGTCTCTTCCAGACAATCTTAGACAGGTCAGGAGTATTAATGAATGCACTATAATAAAAGTACAAATGCCTATTTTTTAGGGTTCCGTACCGCAAAAGGATAAAAAGGAGCCCTTAAAGGATCAATTGTTGTCCGTCTGTCTGTCTGTCCGTCTGTCAAGACCCCTTTTTTTCAGGAACGCGTAGAGATATCAAGTTGAAACTTAAATCTAATACTCGGGTCTCTATTTATCTCTATTCTATTCGGTCGGGTTTATTCTCTTTGCTGTGAAAAAATCAAACTTGTAAGTCAACGCGATCAAAAGTTATGACCCTTTATGTCGCATATTTTGCGGTTTCACAAGGGAATCAAAACCTATAGGGTACTTCTCGTTGACCTAGAATCATGAAATTGGCAAGAAGCAAGGTCTTGAAGCTTTTATATATGAATAAATCTGAAAACCGTAAATATGTAGTATAATAACAAGAACACGAGGAATTTACGATTACAAACTTGTTGTATGTGATTGGTGCAATACATTTGTTACGGATCGAACTACAAAGTTGAGTTTGTCCTTTAGCCTAGTTTGACAAATTTGTACGGAAGCCTCGGTGCGCGAGTCCTACTCGCACTTGATCGGTTTTTCTATATCTTATAAGGCTAGCGTTTGACCACTACCTTACCTGGGCCGGTAGTCTCTACATGCATAGTGATTAATTTCGAGCGATAATCGTCGATACGAAAAGAGATGCAGATAACAACCGTCTAGCTGCATCTCATTCTAGCAGACGTTTGCGATGACAGGACGCATCGCTATCAATGTAGAGACTTCCACCCCTGGTGATAAGCGATGATGTGGTCGAGGATTGTGAGCTTGCTAGGCCTAGAATGGTCTGACTTTAAAGGACTGTGTGTTGCAGGAACACTGTAAGGTTTTGGCGGTAGATATTCTTCTTGATTGTAAGCTACTTTTTTGGTAGCAAGTCACACGTAACGTCGATATATATCACTTCTACCACATGTAGAGGGGTAGGCAGAGACTACTTCTTTCCACATGCTACGATCCTGACATACCTCTTTCGCTTCTTCCACTTTCATGAGCGCCTTCATACATGCTCGCCGATTATAAGTACTTTTGACTTGGCCTTTCTTTAAAACGTCTCCGATCTGGTCGTGATACGTTCGCCTAGGTCGACCTCTACCGGCTGCCCCATTCACATTCGGTCTCTGCCTACCCCAACGGGAAAAAGGCGTGATTGTATGTATGTATGTACCATATGTGGACATCGATGTAATGGTCGGTTATTGGTTTATTTTATTTTAATAGTTAAAAACGATAGAATAGTGTCCGTTTGTCTATGCTCCAGTCATCTTGCCGATTTATTTTTTCTTTCCTAAATAGTAAATATATAATGATACGTGATTTATCTACTATTTACTCGTTCATTCCAAAATTCATTCCTTTATTAATTCCCTTAAAAAATGTTATAAAATCACTAACAACGCTACCCACTCTCCATTTTGTTGAACAGTGATTTAAAATTAAGTGTAATAATTTATAGCTATTATTTCATAACACATCAACTAAAGCTCGGTTTAGATAAGGCGATTTTATTAACTGACGCCGACGAAGAAATCGTTTACGGCATTCGTATGACAAATAATCGTTGGTTAGGCGCTTCGCAGACGAAAGAACTTTGCAGCAACATTTAGTCACGGATAAGAAGCAACGCGCAGCTATTTTGGTTGGTGAACAGACAAGCATATGTCCATTATCTTGCCTGATGTTTAGAAACTATGCGGTATGGGATGGAATCGTACATGTCTGAAAATAAAAGACGATAGTGAGACTTAGCGCTGTAAAACTGTTTTTAGTTCAATCCACCTAGCCTAGGTAGCTCACAATCCATCGATTTGTTACATTACTTAATCGTATGACGAATAAATAGAAATTGCGCAAACAAAATCACTTCCAAATGTAAGCAATTAGCAAATCAATGTTATCATTCGTTTCAAGGCAGTCAAATAATATAGATTTAAAAAGATTTTTGCATTTCAAGTCGATTTTTTCCGATCTTAAATTATGTTGATGCAACTGCAACCGGTAACGAAAACTTTTGTTGAAATTTGTGTCTTCTAAAGTTGCTCCGTCTGTAGAGCACCTAAAGTATTATTTATTCTGCTCTAAAGCTTTGTACTCACATACGGTATTAAACGATAGTTCATACTCGAAAGCGAATAAAAATTATCGTGTAGCCCGCTGAATTTCTAACTCGGAGGTTCATGTTTGCAGTCCTTTTTCCTGATTTTTACTCACTTTTGATTTTACTTTCGAGTGACACCGTATTGCAAGAGATGATTTCACACACTTTCGAGTTAATATTCCGGTCTATGGTTTATGGTATCTCTAAGCTGTGAAAAAACAAACTTGTACAGTCCAACAAGTATAACTTGGCGGTGGTGGTTTTTGGAACTAATTCCGAGAGATAAATTAATTATATTATTAATTGAGAGATTACCGCGACATTGTTGTTGATAAATCTGATACATTAAAATAGTTCAATAATGCCAAAAGAAATTAAAAGTGGTTTAAGAGAAACTGTTATCAAAGTACAAAGTAAAAGCACAGTGGCGCACAGCCGCGCCAAGTTATACTTGCCGGACTGTAAGTCAACGCGATCAAAAGATATAACACATATTTTAGCATATTTTGAGATTTGACAAGGGAATCAAAACCTAACTATCGAGTTCCACATGGTTCCTCAAGATGATTTCACTTACTATCGAGTTCAACTATCGTGTAATAGATACCGTATTCTTCAAGATGATTCCACTCACTTTCGAGTTAAACTATAGAGTAATACTTGATAGTTTAACTAGAAGGTACCTTCACCTTTGGTACTTACGTACTATAAGTACCGAGTATGGAGTTTTAGACTGGGCGAGAAATCGTTTTTGAAAAACTGAACTTGTTAAAACCAATCTTTTACTTTTGATTAACTATGTACCTACCTACTATTATTTAGATATAGAATTTTTGTTACACTTGATCGTAAGATGTTGATGCGAAATTGTATTTTGAAAAATAAATCATGTATTTTATTAAATTGTTGTTTTCTTTAAATATACATCATCATCATCAGTAGCCTATCTCTGTCCACGGCTGGACATAGGTCTCACCTTTGGCACAGATTATATAATAGTTACTACGTAACCTATGGCACGTCACTAAGCTCAATCTTTAGCTCTATGTTTCTAACCGCTGCCAGCCAACTTGCGTAGTAGGTAGATAATATCATCGCTCCATCTAGCTGGAGGGCGCCCTACACTACGTTTACCGAGCCGTAGGCTGCACTCTAAAGTAATGACCCCGTATTACTCTACATGCATACAGTCTTAAATTGTATACACAGTTATAAAACACAAGTATTTGAAAAAAAAGTGTATGTACGAGTATGTGTCTGGGCATAGAGAAATAATATGTGTCTGGGTCATTTACAAATAACTAACATCACACACACATTGTTGACATTATTGTTTTTTTTATTTTAGTTTCATTATGTCTCCACACGATTAGTGTATTTAGCCAGTGTCAAGTATTACAATTCTTCAAGTTTTTGTAAATTCAAGTCGTAAAGATGGGTCAAAGTCACATATCAAGTCAAGTTTCAAGTCAAAATCTGGTACAAATCATACCCTCTCTCTCAGAAGAGACGAAGAAGAGAGAAGAAGAGACGAGAGAAGAACGCAAATAGCATGTTTTTCGACATTATGCTGTCTCCCTACACTCGCACACATTCATCGGCATTTAATGGTTAATAATCCACATTTATTACACATTAACTCGCGGAAGAACACAAGTTATAGGAAATAAACTGGCCAAGTGCAAGTCGGACTCGCACTCGTAGGGTTCCGTACCACACTACAGTATTTCATAAGATCGAGCAAAAATACCACTATCAATTTTCGCCAGCAAAAAAAATAAATAATAATAATTAATAAACATTTCGTTTCTTATAACCGACGCCACGAGATGGCGGTAGTGGTAAACCGAGAGCCTAAGCACAGGCCCAAGTAAGATGTTTGAATAAATGCGAAACATCGTTTCGAACATTTGTTTGTAGTTTTATTTCTACCGTCTTTTTTAATAGTTCTACCTACTTAAATGTGTTCAGTAACATTAATTTTTTTGTAATTACAATAAACTGGTGTATAAATGTTTTTCCTTGATTTTTTATTTCCTTGATATTATGATGTAAAAACTGATATTTTGATATTATTATTAATTAGACATGTAACGATAAGAATTTCGAATTTATTTTGATTTTTATAATTGATGATACATGATATTTTATAATAATCTATGAAATAATGAATATCACTTTGTAAACTATATTTAATAATTAAGATTGCATGAATATAATTTAACCACATCCAGCATTCAATAATTGTACATAATATTATTATATTATGTACAATTATTGAATGCAATAATTGTACATAATATTATTATATTATGTACAATTATTGAATGCTTGATGTGGGCTACTCATGGGTCTAATAACAGCTAGCCCAATGTAAATTTAGTGAGTACCTACCTTAATTGATAATCTAAAAAAAAATCTGATTCTTATATCATTATCACGAAGGTTATAGTAACTCTTGGTTACAAAAAAAACTTATTGGCTACGCGCCAATTTTTGTAAAAGTATTAAAATAAAATTCAAATGTTTATTTAATATTTACCTCCTTTAATTATATTTTTCACGAAAATGTTTTTTAAATACGATAAAAACATATTTTCTTTTCGTTGATTTTAAATGCGCGCGAAAACAGTCGGTCACTTGACATATTTAGCTGTTACGTTTGCAATTGACGTTAACTGCAAGTAATCACTAACGTGGTTCATAAAATATGACGTCACAAGATGCTCAATCATGGCCGCCTGCGTTTCGTTTCTTGCAATGAACAGATACAAATTCACAAATTTATTTTGCAAAAATAAAGTATTTACATTAATCTTCAATAAAAAAACTTATTGTATAACATAATTATTGTCTACCCCTTAATTACCATATCTCACCCAACATAAATTATATTTTATTGTTACAACAGAGTCAAGTAGTAAATTCAGCGTCCAGTATCCAAGCTCTGCAGGCCTATGCTTGAATTTAATAGGGATTAAAATGAACGAAATTACAGAGTCGGAACTATACAGCCTGTATAGCTGCATCCCCATTAATTATTTCATTTTGTTCATTCAATAATCAACTGTCAAAGTCAAGCATAAGTCCCCTGTTCCCCCTGTTCGCAGTGAATCTTGGGTCTGTGGTTCCGTCTCTAATACTCTATCAATGTTGAATATTAGAGTGACCAAGGATTTATGTTTGATTCAAAGCAAATAGCATGCTGAGTTTATTGTTCTTTTTGTTGCTTGATTTGCGTTTTTTGTTTTGATTGCACGACTTGTGATATTTGTTGATTTGTGTCTAAATTTGCATTTTAGTTTTGTTTAATAATATGTGATTGTAGTTCACAGAAGTTGTTAAATGAATGTACATTTGTTTGAAACGTTTTATTTTATAATAACGAATGTTAACCTTTAAATTAAGTTTTACTTTGGTATTACAAAATGTATTGTTTGTGTTATGTTTGCACACCTATTTATGTTTGCAGCGTTTACAGATGATTTGAAAAACGTTTTGTTTATTATTCTCGATATTTCTTATTTTTGTATTGTCTTATGATTTTTGTTTCCTGCGTTTTGGTCAAGGACTGGATTGGTCAGGGATAAGGGCGAGGCGGTATGTCTAAACTCATATTCGTTTTCATCGTCCATTTCGCCACTAGATGGCGTTAGTGGTATAAATAGCAGCGATTGTGAAATTTACTGAGTCCAAGTAAGGTGTTTGCGAATTGAATGAATGCGAAAAAAAATTACCCGAACATTTTGTTTTTCATCATTTGTTTGCGATTTCATTTCATTACACCTTTGAAGTTTGAACACAGGTAGGTATATGGAATAGGATATGTCATATTCCACATCATATCGGCTTCGTTCGTGATAAATCCCATAGGTAAATCCCATAAACTTTCATTTACACCTAGGTGAACTTTTTTCTGTCATATAGGTTTTACAGGAGCTTTTCTTATGAGGTTTACTTACAAGTTCCTAATTGCTTTCTTCCACAGCTGGAACCGTTCCCAGAGGAACCAGGTGACATCGAGGACTCCCACCCAAAGCTTGTCTTCACGGAAGACACTCCCGGGGATAAACAAAACGGTTCACCCCCCATCTTTAAGGACCGTTCCAACGCACACTTAGAAGATAGATATTCCCCCAGCAAAGACTTCGCCAGATCAGCGAGCGCTGCACAAGTGTCAACTATAGAGAGAACGAGGAAGATCTCGACTCCCGTTCCATCGAAAACCGGCCTTCAAAACATGACTAGTAAGAGCCATTTACATAGCAATCCCTCATTACTGGAATCTGTCCCCGAAGGAAAGACAAGTCGAGTAAATTCGCAAGAAGCGTTCCTAAAGAAGCTACACGTGCCGAAAACTCCCAAACGAAGTCCTTCAGCCTCTAGCTTTCAGTATATGTCAACTCCTTTTCACGGTTCAACATTATCAGCATTTGAAAAACCGAGTGAATTCGCGTCACAATTTAGTTTGAAATCTGTTACAGAAAGTTTAGCGCCTATTACTTGTTGTGGTCTAAAGAAACGTCAAAAGGATGACAACACTAAAAAGGAACCTAATAAATATTTCGATATTCAGTTACTTAAAGATCCGATATTTTTAGTTATTCTAATATCGAATTGCACGTGTTCCATTTCTTATACGAATTTTATTATTCTCGTTCCGTCATACGCTAAAGAATGCGGTTTCGATAAGTCACTGGGAGCGTATTTGCTATCCATTATTTCGGCGTTAGATTTAGTTGGCAGAATCGGCGGTTCAGCTTTGTCAGATGTAGTGACGACTCCGAAGTGTTATTTCTTTATTTTTGGTTCGCTGTTATCGGGAATTAGTTTATCCGTTATACCGTTAGTGTCAAGCTATTCTGCTATTAGCGTTTACTGTTCCATATTCGGCTTAGCGTCAGGGATTATGACAGGTGTCACAGCTCTAGTCATGACGGAAATGCTCGGAACGGAAAGGCTGATGTCTTCTTATGGCATTAGTCTTTTCGTAAACGGTATATTCCAGTTAATAGGACCGCCTATTTGTGGTTTTTGGTTTGAGTACTCGAAGTCGTACAAACTATTATTTGTAACGTTAGGGTTTCTTTTGGTAGGCGGAGCGTCACTATGGGCTTTCGTGCCATTTATACATAGGAGAAGAAAACGGGCCGAGATCAATAAACAGCTGAAGACGTAGCTTTTGTTAATGATTGAACGGTGTGATGTTTGAAATTTGATACTAACTGAAATTTGTATAAGTACAACAGAATTACCCTTGTAGATACCGTATGTACAGCGACGAAAGACCACCGCATTACGACACAAATGCTTAGGCACCATTTCCACGAGTCATTATATCGCTGCGATATTCTCGCCGTGTCATTAATTTTAAAAGAAATTTAAACGAATGGTGTAACTGCGTTACTTCCGCTCTTGGAAGTGGCGCTTTAATTTAAAACGCCGCTTTGAACTTGAACCATGTCTATAGTTTAGTCTAAGTGTCACACCTGTGAGCGCATTTATTTGTACAGTTTCAACCGCGGTGGGTTTGTTTATGATAATTGTCAACCCCTTACATCAGGGCATACGTATACCCCACACCACATTATAAAAAACATTTTCAGTCATACTACGTCTGAAAAAAGATACAGCGATGCAGATAAAGTAGCGTCTCTCTCAGCTGTAGTATTGCTGGAATAATCTTTTAATACCATGTAGCTGGTCCAAAGCTTTATAGCCAAATTTGTCCAATTATCCAAATTATTAATTATTGATTTCAGTAACCTAGGACATTCATCATTCATCGTCATTTTCATTTTAAAAACTTAAAAAGATATCGAAGATTAAAAGTAACGCGCATTGCACTCTATAAAATATTTGCAGCGAAACCACAAATTAGATACTAGTATTGCACTCGTGCGTAGCCTGGGGGTGTTGCTAGCAATTTATAAAATTGAACGAACATACACAGCTTGTTTAACTGCATCTCCATCATTCCATTCATTGCGATCACGATCGATGTTCAACAAAGGCCACAGGTCTCACAGATAGTCTAAACTGAAGCCATGATTATTGGTGTTTTTTTCGGCCCACATGCGGTATCTATTAAAGGATAATCTGTAGAACACAACCAATTTTATAGTACATGAGAATGGGTCTAAAGTACTGGATAATATCCGCATTATACTTTTTCGGCGAATATTTGAATGTCACAAATTTGAGGAAACGGTATATGGGTGTTAGTTATAGATATTTTTAATTTTCTTACCAGTTTAAATAGATATCTAGGTTAGAATGCCTGCCAGACGTGACAATATGATTGTCAATGTGATAGAACAAAATTGCAGATGAAATTGCCTCGTGTGGCAGATTACTGCAATAAATACGATCATTGAAACATTTCATATTTATAATTTTATATTTTAATTATGTTTTTACTTGATTTAACAAATTATGTTTTAATTATTGATTCTATTTTAAAATATCAGTGATTGTATTGATATTAATAATAATTCAGTGGTAGATTTTTTATAAAGAATAGCGCCACTTTTACTGTAGAAAATGTAATTATATAAACAGGGTTCCAAAAATCAGTAGTGCATTTTCAATTTGTAGTAATGGTCAGCTTCATTTCTATTATGTATGAATAATAGAAATGAAGCTACCAATAAGATATTATTTTTAGTTGTCAATGAAAATAAAAACCTTATTTGGTTGGTTCGCCCTGTTTTTATTAAATTACAAATTATAAAGAATATTGGAATAGGTTTTAAATAAGAAGTTTTCTTAAACAAAATCTTTATCATAAACTCCAATAATGGCATCAAAGATGTTAAACGCCTTCTAAGTGGAGTTTTCAATGTAGAATATTGCTTTAATGATTAGTTCTTTCACTTTGGTATTATTTCTATCCCAGTCAGTGTGATATATAAGAGTGGGATAGAAACAACACCTGTAATCTTCTGTATAACACTAATACCAGGTTCAGACCAGGCGATTTTTGTTGTTCAACATCCTAGTGATGTACGATACGAGTTACAACAAATACTCATTCGATACTTTTCTATCGAATAAATCGCGCTTAATTAGCCAATTAAATAAAAAGCTTAATTCTAAACCTTATCGCTCTATAATGCCAGCTTAAATGTTCTTCCGAGACAAGTAATTTAGTAACCAGACGAGTACTTTTTACTTACTCAATATTGATTCCAAAGTATCGATGCTAAAAGTACTTCGTATTGAAAGAAAAGTACTTTCCTTGGAAGTTTAACAACAAAAATCGCCTCGTGTGAACCTGGTATAAATCAATGTGAAGAACAGAGCGAAAACATGCTTGCCGACATTCAAGGTAATATTTTTATTCTTCATAAGTTTGTTCTATCTCCACAGAGTATAATCTACTTGAATGGCACACATACCAATAAGATTATACCATAGACTTAATATAAAAGGATGGTGCACTGCAGATGTTTTGACAAATTCAATTTAATCCGTATGCTCTAACAATAAGGTTGTAGTTGCTTTATAGAACAAAACGCCCCAATCGAAAGGCATCCGGGTGGGAGTGTGTCCTTGTCTAACAACCTGCTAGTGCTATATATGTATCCAAACTAATATTATACAGAGAAAACGTTTTTAAATGAGTTCAACTTTTGAGATGTTTAATCACGAAGCAAGTGCATCAGTTTCAATATCGCGGAAAAAATCGTTTGCGCGATGCAGGATCTCATACATTTAGGCAATATTTAAGGAAGAGCTATTAAAATCTACGCCAGCGCCATCTCTGGGTTGTATTTATCCTTACTTAATATTATAAATGCGAAATTCACTATGTCTATCTGTTTGTTTCGCTTTAACGCCAAAAATACTGAACCGATTTAAATGAAATTTGGTACACAGATAGTCTAGAGCCTGAGAAAGGACATAGGCTACTTTTTAATGCGAAAAGAGGGTTGTAAAGGGTTGAACGGGGGGATGAAAAGTTGTATGGAAGTATCGTCATTTTTAAAGCTAGAATCTTAAAACTTATATTTTAGGCTGTTGTTTCGATATAAATAAATATTACATTAAAAGTTTGTGAGGGGGAAGGGGGAGGGTAGGGGGAGTTGAGAGCGTGGGTAGGGGGAGTGGAGGGTGAGGGAAGGAGAGCTGGGGGAAGGGGATATGGAAGTGAGGGGAGGGGAGGTAAGTGAGGGGTAGGGAGAGAGGAAGGGAAGGGGAGGGTATGTGAGGGAAGGGGGGATTAGCGTGGCGTGGTACGGCGCGATGTAGTTGGAATATGTATGTGTCTTATTTGTTAATGCTACCCAAAGACACTATTCCACGCGGACGAAGTCGCGGGCACAGCTAGTAGTATATATATAAGTCGTCCATACAAAAGAAAGGGACAAACTCCGTTCTGGGTCGGTCTCATCAGGGCCGTTTTGCGCAGTCAATTTGTATTACGTCTATGGATTATACATAATAACATGATATTTAAACAGTTCTGTCACTGTCATCACATTTTTTACAGAGGAACGCTTCTTTAGCGTTCCGTATTATCGTAATTGGTGTCTTAGGTCACGGGAAAATATACGTGTAGAATAAAAATCGTGAATGTTGTTGCTGAAAGACAAATACACATTAATTATGTTTAGTAGTACTTAAATCAAAACTGTTAGATAAAAAGCATGACATCTAAGTATTACAATATGCTTACAATTTATATTCCTGAGGTATGTATCTATATTGTAAAACTTAGAAATGCAATACTTTAAGATCGTTAGCAAAACGAAAAAAACCGACTTTAAATGCCGCGCGAGTCAATTATCAATACTAAGTTCGAGTTTTTTTTTATCCATATCTCTGGAGATACTTATCCGATCTCGATAACATTTTAATGGGACCAAATGGGAAGCATACTTTCTCAAACAAAAAATAATTTTGTGACGGATTTCTGAATTAAAAAACTTTTTAAAAAATACAGGCGAATTCTCCTTTTTTTTTTATGATCCACTTGAGAACCTCCTTCTTTTTGTGTAGTCGGTTAAAAATCATGCGCAATAAATTACAGATTTGATATAAAACTTAGGTGCTAATCACTGTACCAGTTTTGGGCGTTTTACCCCATTCGCTTTGTTTTGACAGTGACAGATCAATAAAATCGAATAAGAGACCATCTAGAGAGAGTAGTCGAACATTTTTATGGAAAAGGCTTATTATTAAGATTATTATTTTATTTAATATAGATAATTTTGTATAGTTTGATATTATTTACAAAATTAAAAAAGGTACCGGTGTGCATGTTTGTACTTAATGATTGAATCAAAATAGTGTCCAAATAAAACAAATAGACATAAGGTTTTTTATATTAACTTTTTTACAAATATTCTTCCAAGTCCCTTTTTATACATTTAATTTTAGAATTAAGATTATTACAAAATATTTAAAATGAAAAACTTTTCGAAAATATTGCAATTATTGATATTAACAAAAGCCGAAGACGATCCAACGGCTTGATTCTAACATCAAGCAGTTTGTCCATATATAAAGCTAACAAAATTATAGTTTAGTTTTAATAATTTATATTAGACTGCAGATATTATATTTTATATATTATATTTAAGGTAATACAGCATCTGATTTATTAGTTACTGAGTTAAATGTCGATTAAGTTCTGTACAAATTCTATTCAGAATTGTCAAAATCGAATAACCTCTTAAGAGTACATACATTTTAAACGACTTTTATAAGTACATACAATAGATAGATGAACTCTTTATGGATCACCAATTACAGAAGGATATTTAACTTAAGGATAAACACATTATTTCTAATTATAGTGGCAATGAGCGATCTTATCGCTTATAGCGATTTTTTCTAGACAACCTTGAATCGACATATACATAACAAAAATGAATGAAAATATATTAATATATGATTATTTTAAAGTTTCTGTTTGTATAGAAAACAAAATTAAAATGTTACAATCTAAATTGGTCTATTTTTAACGGCAGTAATTGAACGTGGTGAATTGGTGATGGAATAATAATATGCCACAGTGTTTTTCTGCTTCGAATTTGCGAGACAAAGCTTAATAGAAGACAGTTCTATGATAAGTTAATTGTATTTCTTTATGTCTGACAGAGGAACAACCAGTATTTCGCCTTATTATGAAATCGTGCTTGTCTGAAATTGAAAGGTTTTTGTGTAATATATTGAATCCATGTTAGTGAGCCTAGCTAGAACATAAATTCTATAATTAAATTCATAAACTGATGTTGTAATTTTATTGAAATCATCGCGATTATAACTAATTGTTCTGGTAAACTACTTACGTGATAAGATTGAAGTTGATATTAGTGTGCGACCGCTTACGGAGTGATCTGCTATCACTCATCAAAGGCGAGGACGCGTGCTTTCGATGAGCACGACACTTCAGTGCGATCGATAGTCTACTATCGACAGACTCGATTTTCTATCGATATTAAAGACAACACCGATAGTAACTGAAATCTATCGATAGTATTACCGATATCAAGTTATACTATTGAATATACATACTAATACTATCGATATGGTCGCTATTTATACTACAATAGTATCGGTAGTATTTACTTATATACTTTGCCTTTGTTAATATCGGAAAATTACCGATAATCTATAGTATGCACTATCGATAGTATCAATAATATTGACTTTTCATGTTCAGCTTTCAAGGTCAACTATCGTACTGTGTACTCGTACTCTGTCAGTATCACGTGAATAGTTTACCGGATAAATAAAACTGCAGCTGTTCCTCAAAAGTTTGATTTTGAAGAGGTTTTGAAGAGTGATTTACCTATAACCCTGTTTATGTAATGTTGTTTTCAAAAACTTTTAGTGTAATATTTTCGAATTGTTTATATGTAGCATTAAATCATAATGTATAAAGCGCTTAATCTTAAATTCAAGTCAATTGGATGTAAATGTGCCATTGATAGAAAACTCACGAAATAATAATGTGTAAATGCAAAATCTGCCTTAATTAAAAATATAAATATTTCTATTATATTATGTAGTTTTATTTTTGCGTAGATGCCTTTCTATAGGATTTTTCAATGAGAACGCGTGAACTTTGACATGAAATAGCGGCCATTTTCTCTTATCACTATGCTGCAGTAGTTTTGACATTTTCCTACGCGATTGAACAACGATTTCAAGTCAAAGTTCGAGCGCTCCTTTATAAAAGCCACATATTTCTATTGAAAACATTTAAAGGTTTATTTTAAAAAAGAGTTTTGAATGTTGTTCGGATCTTGCTCTTTATAGATTTTTCACTGCAAGGTCCTATGATAATAATGACATTTTACAAGACCTTATTATGAACAACATCACCTAATTACGGCCAACAGACAACGCGCTGTTTATGCCTTTACGTCGAACAATCGAGCACTAGAGCATTATCTAACTTGATGTTTAGAAACTATGCGGTAGGATATTGAATCGTATCGTACTGTATGCATGAAAATTAAAGACGGTAGGGCGACGAAGCGATGTGTAACTGATTTTAGTACAAACAATATATGGTTTGTACCGAAGAAGGTCGAAGAAGCTACTTAAGGCTATAGCTTTAAGTAGCTTCTTCGACCGCATCATCACTTACCAACAGGTGAGATAGTGGTCAAACGCTAGCCTATAAGATATTTAAAAAAATATGTACCCTTTCGCTAAACAAAATGGAGGATATGCTTATAAGACAACGGGCCCATGAGATTTTTCTCTTGGGTTAATAATTTAATATCATCACATCCCACGGATTGTCATAGGCCTTTTAAAGACCACTTAGGCATAAAGTGATTTACGATAAAAGAAGAAACACCATAGTGGAGCGTCACGCTCACGCAAAGTAGAAGACCAAATACCTACGCTAATCTAATGTCTAAATCTAGTCTAACCCGAGTGATCACTACTCCGCGAGTAATCGTTTACTGTTAAGGATTATAATCGTAAACAAACCCATTAATTGATCTCTTTGTACTGCAAAAGGCACCACGCCTCGTATGCTACAGCAATACAGTCGAGTCCGCTGCACTCTGCTTGTCATTCACAAAAATATATAACACCCATATGCATAGTCGGTTCCTCAAGATTTCCTCCACTCGAATGTGATTTGACTCAACCTCAAGGATAAAATCGGTATGCAGAAAGAAAAAAAAATTCCTCGACTTGAGCAAATTTCTCAGTCGAGTCGAGTAATGAACTGTCAAACTCAAGGTACGTCGCGAACTACCTTAGGGTCTCCTCAAAGCTTGTTATCAGCGCTTTCAAACTTATTTCTTAGGTTATTTCAAGTTTTAATATGTATAATAATAATATAATAAATTAATTAATGACGTCATTCCTTCACTCATCCTGGATTCGCCCTTACTAGAGGTTCCTCACTGGAGGGTGAAGACGTAACTGAACATACTGATCTCAAGGGTATTTTCAAGAATTCCTTGAGTTTACCTCGTCTAAAGTCGAGTGGAGGAAATCTTGAGGAACCGACTATGCATATGGGTGTAAAAGTTCAATGTACAGTACTTGTTATCGATCTGTCGATACATATATTTGTTCACTTCACTCTGTCTTTTGGTGATAAGTAATAAGATCACACTAGTTCAAGTATAAGAACTCGGGCGTACCGCGCCCGTAGAATGTTCCTGTAGAATCCGTTGAAGTGGCTAGCGTGTAACTATGCCACAACGAAACTATAAGATTTTAATGACATTAGTAAACACAAATATAATAAATGCGAAATTAGGTTCCTTTGTATATTTACTTGTGACCTCATCAGTTATCAGCATCACTTACGTAGCAACATTAGTAATCTGTGCCACGATCAAACTTTGCGACATATTTAGCTGAAATTTTGCACAGGTATAGTTGGTTTTGTGGAATAAAACACAGGTTTTTTCAACGCGAGCGAAGCCATGGCGCGCAATAAGTTTTAGTAAAAATAAGAATACCTACATGAAAAGTTATATAAAGAAGTATGTAGAAATTAAACGTTCAACTTTGAACTTAACGAACTTACAAAGGTATATTAGGTTTGGAACACTTATAGTATATTCGAAGTAGCAGAATACTCCCAGCACGGATATCATAAACGTCTGACCTTTACATGTCGGAAGTAAATTTTATTTAGGTCTGTTTGGCGGTACACGGGTTGAGAGGAGCACGGGTGCCCTTGCACGGCTGTGATTGGCCCGTCAGTAAGAGTGCCTGCAGTGACGGGCCAATCATAGCTACCCGCGCTTCCCACTGTGTCATCACGCGATGTTAGCAGTACCAATGTACAACATTATTGCTCGCTCTATTTCTTTTACATCCGTTCCGGGGTTTATAGTAAGTATTAGAAGTAAAAAGCCGCGTTTACATCTGCAATTAAACTCGAGGAAGTCTTGCATGAGTTACTTGCAGATGTAAACGTGGCATATACCTATACGTTATTGCTTAATGATAGTAATATCGTCAACAAAATGAGATCGCCCCGTCTTCCAAGTGGAAAACAATATCTACGACTTGAAAAAACTATTACGAAGCATGGCACGTTTTAAAAAGATACTGAACTAGGTACTTTAGAACGAAATTAGGTATTTACTATTTTAATAAGTAGCTAAATTTTTTCTTAGATGTAAAACTGGCTCAATGAGCCGTTTTATTAAAAAAAAAATCCAGTGTGTAATGGAACAATTTTTTTAAATAAATTGTTCGAGTGTTCGCTAGGTGGCTATTTAATCAAACCCACTTTGATATCTTTATTTGTGTATTATTTTTTATGAAAATAGGTCATAAAAATTACAAATGTTAAAAAGGTAAAGAATGAAAGCGGATAGACATCAATCGAAAAATAATTAAACGAAAACATGCGGTTTGTCCACGAAATAGGTTGGGTATGTTTGTGTGTTTTATAGATACCTACACAATCTCAGATATTTGCATTCATTTTCAAAGGCACTAGAAATTAACTAAGTCTTTTGAAACTAACATGTGTTTTTTTTTTGTAAAAAAACGCCATAGTCAGGTCATTTATTTATCTCATGAAAAGTACATTATTATGTACATTATATAAATAGCCATTTCCGCCGAACTAGGTGTTTGTAACACCTGTATTTTGGTAGAAAGTTGAAAATCTATATATCTTAACTCTAGCGAATGAATTTCTTTCTTCCACAGCTGGAACCGTTCCCAGAAGACCCAGGTGACGTTGAGGAATCTCACCTGAAGCTGGTCTTCACCTCCGACGACACTCCCGGGGATAAACAAAACGGTTCATCCACCATCTTCAAGAACCGTTCCAACGCACACTTAGAAGATAGATATTCCCCCATCAAAGACTTCGCAAGATCAGCGAGCGCTGCTCAAGTTTCAACTATAGAGAGATCGAGGAAGATGTCCAGTCCCGTTCCATCGAAAAAAGCCCTTAACCAAAACACTACTAGTAAGAACCATTTACATAGCAATCCCTCTTTACTGGAATCTGTCCCCGAAGGAAAGGCAAGTCGAGTACATTCCCATGAAACTTTACAAAAGAAGCTACACGTGCCAAGAACTCCCAAACGAAGTCCTTCAGCCTCTAGCTTTCAGTATATGTCAACTCCTTTCCACGGTTCCACATTATCAGCATTTGAACAACCCAGGGAATTTGCGTCACAATTTCGCTTCAAATCTGTTAGAAAAATCTTAGCGCCTATAAGATTTCGTCGCGGTCTAAAGAAACGTCAAGAGGAAGACAACAGTAAAAAGGAACCTAATAAATATTTCGACATACATTTACTAAAAGATCCGATATATTTAGTTATTTTAATATCGAATTGCACGACTGCTATTTCTTATACAAATTTTATTATTCTCGTTCCGTCATACGCTAAAGAATGCGGTTTCGATAAGACACTAGGAGCGTATTTGCTGTCCATTATTTCGGCGTTAGATTTAGTTGGCAGAATCGGCGGTTCAGCTTTGTCAGATGTAGTTACGACTCCGAAGCGTTATTTCTTTATTTTTGGTTTATTGTTATCAGGAATAAGTTTGTCTGTTATACCGTTAGTGTCAAGTTATGCTGCTATTAGTGTTTTCTGTTCCATATACGGTTTATCGTCAGGGATTATGACAGGTGTCACAGCTCTAGTCATGACGGAAATGCTCGGAACGGAAAGGCTGATGTCTTCTTATGGTATTAGTCTTTTTGCAAACGGTATTCTCCAGTTAATAGGACCGCCTATATGTGGTTTATGGTTCCAACACACGAAATCGTATAAATCATTATTTGTAACGTTAGGGTTCGTTTTGGTAGGCGGGGCGTCACTGTGGGGTTTCGTGCCGCTTATACATAGGAGCAGAAAACGGGCCGAGATCAATAAACAGCTAAAGACGTAGGTAGCTTGTGGTAATTATTGAGTGATTTTTGAAATTTGTATAGGTGCTTTCTAATAAGCCTGATAGATACCGTGTGTAGAACGACGAAAGCGCACCGCGTTTCGATGCAAATGCTCAGGCACCATCTCTACAAAAGATTTTATCGCTGCGATATTCTCGCGGTGCCATCTTATTCAAAATATATCTTATGATTCAATGATCTATACGGTGATATTATTATCGCGGTCAAGCGAATAGTCGTGTTACTCTAATATCTAAGAGTATGTAACACACCTAAGGACGAAATAAACAAACACAAATTCTCCCGCTAGGAACCGGGGCCGCCCGTAGATGCTTTAATAAGTAAATCGCCGCTTTTTTCGTGTAAGTGTCACACCTCTGAGCGCATTAATCTGTACGGTTACAATGACGGTGGAAAATTGTTTGTTAACCTTGTAAGCTTATAAGCACCTGCTTATTACAACATATTTATTAAAACCTTTAATATTTCAGTCATACTACTTCATAGAGATGATACAACGCTGTAGATATTTTAGCGTCTCTGTCCACCGTAGTAGGTACTGCTGTTGTTTTTATTACTGTGCGGTATCCGAAGTTTTATACGTCCTTATCCAAAAAATGTTTTAGTTCTTTGGTCACTTAATATGGCAAAATAGGTCCATTACAGTTTACATTTTTATCGATGAAAGTCTTAGAAGCTATCGCAGATTGAAAATTACACAATATACCAAAATAATATTTGCAACTTAACCATAAATTAGATACAAGTTACTAAGTAAACGTAACTATTCTGTAAATATAAATAAATCAACACCAATATTATAAATGCGAAAGTCAGTTTATATGTTTGTATGGGTCTTCTTCACGGTCAAACGGCCGAACCGATTTAGCTGAAACTTTGCCTTTGTATAGCCAGTATTATGGATTAGGCTAAAGGATACTTTTCATGCGGGCGAACCCGCGGGACACAGCTAGTATGATGTAATGTATAATTATTTGATATTATTTACAAAATATAAATACATTTCATATAATGTATAAATATTTGATATAAATTCCATCCGTACGAAGCCGGGAACGAACATATACATCTTATATAACTGCATCTCCATCATTCCATTAATTGTAATCATGATCGATGTTCATAAAGGTCATAAAGGTCCCACAGGTCTCAAAGCCGAAGCCATGATTTTTGGTTGTGTTTTTTCGGTCCACATGCGGTATCTATTTAAGGGATAATCTGTAGACTACAACCAATTTTCACAATTCTTAAGAATGGGTCTAAAGTACTGAATAGGATCCGTCATTATACTTTTTAGCTGGAGGAAACGGTGTATGGGTAGTTATAGATATTTTTATTTTTATACCATTTATAAAGATATTTAGTTAGAATGCCTGCTAGACGTGACAATTTCATTGTCAATGTGGTAAAACGACATTGCCGATGAAATTGCCTCGTGTGGCACATTACTACATAAATAGGAGCATTGGAACATTTGTAATTATAATTTTGTTTTATTTTTGTATACTTATGTAAAATTTATTATATTTACTTGATTTAACGAATTATGTTTTATTTTTAATCATTGAGTCTACTAAGTGATTGTCTTGATATTTTATCTAATTACTAAGATGTATTCTAAAAATATAACATTTGTTTTTTTGTATGTTTGTAACGGATTGACTCAAAAACTACTGGACCGATCAAAAATCGAAAAAAATTTTCACTACTATTTAGAACAGACTTTCGTAATAAAAATAGGCAGTATATAATCGTGGAGACCGATTTTGCAACCAAAGTTGAAAATAAAACAGTAGAGATAACACGTTTATTACAGAAATTTGAATAAAATGTGAATATATAAAAATTGTACAACTTAATAGGGCCTATAAAAAAGTTGGCGATGATATAATATTAATCTCTTAAGGTTGACTCACAATATGTTACCATTTAAATAATATTTTTTTAGTAAATACTATTAGGTACATAATCTCCAAGGCTAATTTCTTGTATACAGTATTAATCCTTATCCAAATAATTATGCTAGTTACCTTGGCCACATGTTATAGATTAAAATTGTTCTTTACAGTGTACAAATGAAAACTGTAGACGATATCACAGATTTAAAATTACGCGCATAGCAGCTACTAAAATATTTGCAGTGAAACCACATATTAGACCATAGTTACTACGTAAACGTTTATTAGCTTGGCTATTCTGAAGAACCGACTCTCTCTACTAGATTTATTCTTTCTATCGAATCGATCTATTCTATCGACTAGGTCTCAACCGACATAAACCTAAAATGGCTTGACTCTCGATAGCTGTGTTATTCCTGCCAGAACACCGTTGGGTTATACGGCAAATTTTCTCTTTGATGCTAACTACTTTTTTGGTAGCAAGTAAGGCAGAACATCGATTTAATGCTTCCACTCCACCACCTGTATACGAACACCCCTGGTCCATGAATGCACATAGAAATATCCATTAGCTAGGATTAGAACCAGCGACCTTCAAATTAAAAGTAGAACTTTCTATCCTTTACGCCAACGGCTGTCCAATAGGTATATGTATGATATAAATTTCACCCGTGCGGAGTCGGGGCGGGTTGCTAGTAATAATATATAATATATAGTATAATATATAGTGGTAGAAAAAAAGCACCAATTTTATTTTAGGAAATTCTATGTAATATATGTTCTATGTACAGGGTGTTAAAAATCAGTAGAACATTTTTAAATTGTAAAAATGGTCAGCTTCATTTCTATTATATTGGTCAGCTTCATTTTTATTATATTTAGGAATATATGAGAAATGAAGCTGACCATTATTACAATTTGAATTACTGGTAGGACAATAGGATAGGTAATATTTTAGTTTTCAATAATAAACCTATTTGGTTGGTTCTCCCTTGTGATTACATAATAAAAATAATATTGGTTTATAAAGTGATTTTTCTTAAAAAAAACTTAAAGACCAATAGATAGCATCAAGATTAATTGCCTTCTAAGGGCGTTTTCTAAAGGCTTTGTTTGAATACTTCTTTCTGCTTTGATACCTTTCTAAGCAAAAATATTTTCCATTTTTATTTTATGAGTTGAAACTAAAATTGGCTGCAGCACTTTACGTCTAACCAAACGATTCAAACATGCAGCGCTAGATTACTTCAATGAGTTTTTTCAAGATAGATTATATTAGAGATTATATAAAAGATTTTATGAACAATCTCGTTCGTCGTAATATCGTAGACTGAGTAGAACAATTGAACAGAGTGAAATACTTAGTATTTCACTCTGCGAACGTGGTTGTCTATGCTAGTATAATATATTAGAAAATCTATGCAGCCTGCCGCGCCGTGAACAAAGTTTTGGCGCCATAATAAAAAGACAATAATATTTTATGCAGGTGTTATTTATTCCAAAACCTGAACTTGTGAAAAGTGATTCCGTCGCTTTTGTTCGTTTTTCTCGACTGGTTTTGAAGTGAAACTTTAAACGGCGCACCGGGGTAGAACTTAACGGAAGTGACGCAGCGTCACGGTCCGAATGCAACGGAAGTGATGTATGCGTAAATCTAAATTGTCAATATTTCAATGTGAAGTAAGATTCACTTTTAACGCGTAGCTTTCTGCGCATTTCCTTTTTTTACATTATCTGAGGACGCACGATGGTATTTCGGATACACTATTACCTATACATATCGCAAGCAACGTGTATTCGCTGCGCATGCCCAGCTTCGTGTGAGTACGCCATAATAGATTAAGGGTCAGCTCAGACCGCGACGCGACGCGGCGCGAACTTATTAGGAGAGTTATACAAAACAGAATTTTAATGACTACTCAAAAAGATACACATTCATTGAGTTAGTTCGGTGGCTTCAGGCTGCGCCGCGCGGAGTATCGCTGAGCCGCGCTGGAAGCGCGGGAAGCCGCCGCATGATAAACAATTGAACTTTATAAAATACACAATAAGATACACATTGCATTGAGATCATTTGGTGCCATCGCGCGTTTTGCTGCGCCGCTCGGCTTCTCGCTGCGCCTCGCGAAACTAAAAGCATTTTAAAATTAATGGCTTTATATAATCTAGATAAAAGCTTTTATTAAAATAAAGAAGTTTAATGTGAGGTTATAAAATTACTTAGGCGTGGCCGAATCACGTTCCGTTTCACCTCGTCGCGAGTTTTAAACTGACTCCATGAGCTAACATACACATAAGTAAGTCACGCATGTGCGCCTAACAACAGATATCTCTAGTGTATGACGGTGCCCCTTGTATAAATCTGCCCCACTTCCCCCTATACTTATATTAATATTTCTGTGATTGAAATCGATTAAGAGGCCATCTAGAGAGCTTAAACAGATTATTTTTTATGACAACGGCTTATTCTGATTATGAAGATTTTTATTTTATTAAAAAGTTAGTTTTATCATATTTTGGTAATTAAAAAAGGTGCCAGTTTATAAGTATGTAAGCACTTAATGAGTAAATCAGGTTAGTGTCCAAATAAAACAAATAAACATCCGGTGTTTATATAAACCTTTTTACAAATATTCTTCCAAATCCCTTTTTACACTATTATATACATATTATAAGGTAGTGGAACCAGTATAGAACTTGGCACCATTCTTGGACAATATAAAACACATTCTACCAAATAAGAATTCCTTACACTATTTGATTATTGGCAACATTAAATCTTAAACTTCATTTATTTAGCTGTCAAACTTCGTAGTGACAAACGACAATCGGTCATTTTATATTTCATGGATTGTGTTTCATTACGACGCGTACGCTCTATGGCGAAAATCTTAACGAAAATCTTAAGCAGGTAAGTAGAATTATACTGTGATAATAAGATTTTTAAGTAGGTACGACATAGTATGTTTATTGAATTGCTCGCTATGTATATCAATATCGTACATAGTTAAACAGTTTTAGATTATTTATGACTGAAGATTATTTGGATTTTTCGATTTACATCATAGGATACTAATTTTGTGACAGTTACCAGTAATGATCTTATTGTCCATAAATGGGTATTAGGTGTTTATTCACTTTGCCACCTAATTCTGATCCATCTATCTTTTTACTATGACATGTAGTTGTACGGCACAAAAAAACGCACGCGATCCAGTTATGGACACGTGTCCATTACTACAACTTCGAAAAACATTTTGTTCAATGCCTTATTATTTCTGACTTAAATATTATTCAGTAGGTATATACTTACACACAAAGTACTTAAAGGTTAAGTTTTTTTGTACTGAATTGTAATATTAATTTTTGTTTATTATTTTTAGCAATGTCACCGACGAGAAATTATACGCCACAACAAATGGGTCAGACGATGGAGGCGGTCAAGAAAGTGCTCAGCGTAGGAGCCGCTGCGAAAAAGTATAGCCTGCCGCGTATAACCCTAAGAAATAAGGTTACTGGTAAAAGTCCAAATTTATTTTTAAGTTTACAAAACAAAAGTATTACTTGATCTTGTTGATTCATTGACAAAACTGATTTGAATTTGTATTATTATGTGACTAAAACAATAAAACGTTACCGCACTTTGTTGTTTTTATTAAATAATTACTGTTTTGACCATTACTGAATGTCCATAACTGGGGAGCGTCAATCACTGGTTGTCCATATATGGGGTTGCAGCTGTCCATTACTAGGGCTTAAGAAAGACGTTAGATATTTGTAATTTTCAATTATTTATTATGTAGCTATTTTTACCTTCTGATACCAATTATATGCATATTGAGAGATTTTATCATTTACACGGTTCATTAAATCGATTCTTTTTTTGTACTATTTTTGATTAATATCTGCGTTAAAAAAAAATCTTAACATAGTCCAACACTGGTTCCACTACCTTACCTATTAAATTTAGAAATAAGATAATTATAAAATAGTTAAAATGAAAAACTTTTCGAAAATGTATTACAGGTGCGTTTAAATAAACGCGTCTCTCTTTGCCTATTGTATATTATTTTTATATCATACCTATAGGTTAGCGTTTGACCACTATCTCGCCTGGTAGTAAGCGATGATGTGGTCGAAGATGGTGAACATGCTAGGCCTAGAATACTCTGTCTCTCAGGGGCTTTGTGCTGCCGGAACACCGTGCTCTACCAAGTGGACCAAAACTTCATGTTTCGACTCAATTTGAAGCAGAACAGTTCACCACCTTCCAGATATTATTTTCAATAAACAATTAAAAAATAACATTCAATGTATACTGCTTTGTAATAATAAACAAATAAAATTATATCTATAAAACTGTTTGTTTTGTCAATGTTTTAATTAAGGAAGTTCCCGCGCCGCACAGGTAAGTATTAAATCAAGCGCAAGTCAATTGGATGTAAGTATTATGTCATTGATAGAAAAACTCACAAACGAATAATGTGTAAATGAAAAATCGGCCTTTATTATATAAATATTTCTAATAAAAATGAATTGTTTTATTTTTGCATACATTGCTTTATTTATGCCTTTTATATAAGCTAATATACCTATAACTTTAATATTACGTATCTTCACGTGTTATTTACTTTACACCTATATTTTACATCATTAATATATCAATAAATTACATTATGGCGGTCTTCAAATCGCGAGTGAATAATAGGTATCTTTCGGATAAGCGCGCTCTATCATCGACCGCATCATCACTTAACATAAGGTGAGATAGTGGTCAAGTGCTATCCAGTTCTATGTAAAAAAAGGTATAGTATAACAGTATGGCTGGGTTCACCATCTTACATTAACTATAACAAACGTCAAAAGTCAGTCAAACTCCCATAAACAACGGTTATGGTTATAGTTGCAATTTAGATGGTGCAAATCAGCCTTAAACATAATATTTGATTTAAGCAGTGCGACACCTCTCGTCGAATCTGTAATAGTTTCATCCGAGTAGTAATTACTTCTAAATAGTCAATGAAAATGGCGCCACCAATACATAATTGATTACAATTAAAATACGTAGGCGTAATAATTAAGAAGTTTAAAAACTAAAACAACCGATGTCCATGCGAGTCAATTTCAGTAGCAAGTTTGAGACGTTTATCGTCGTATCTTTTTTAATGCGAAATTGGGTATCGCTTGATCAATATCTCACCTGATGTTAAGTGACGATGCGGTCAATGATGTAGCGCGCTTACCCAAAAGATACCTATTCACTCGCGACTTGAAGACCCCTACGTTGTATCTAATCGGAAACATAGACTCGGGCAGGGAATTCCATTTCTTGGCAGTACGTATGATGAAAGAAGAAGCGAATCGCTTTGTACGCATAAATGGTATATTTACCATGAAGCGGTGGCGCCTCTTAGTATCCCTGCTCGTCCGATTATAGAAAGGGCCGAGACTTTAAATTAAATACAAAAAGACATGTTTTTGTTAAACAAGTGAATATAAATATTTGCCGAATTCCTTTTAATTAATTAATTATTAAATTAAATTTAAAATTAACTTAAATAATATATAATATACTAATTTTATCATTATTACTTATTTTTATAAATTAAAAATAATTATTTTTATATAAAATTAAATAAATTTTAAATTTTATATTTATTGAAATTATTTATAATGAAATAAAATTTACTAACAATATAAATTATATAATTTTATACAATTGCGGAATCAAATTATGAAGTTCCGATGCACACTCTCCGAAATGAATCCGATAAAAAACCGACAAGCAAGCGACCTTGCGACGATGCTCGAGACTGGAGTCTTTTGCTTACTAGTTGGTCGTCGTTGATGAGCTTCTAGGCTCTCCTCTCAATAGCTTCCAGTGTCTGCAACTAGTATTTGGCAGAACCATCTCAGAGGTGAGAATATACACTACCGGACTTGTGCTAGGTAGAGATTGACCAACTGTCCCGGTGTGAAGTATTGTCTCACCTTAAACAAAATTCCAAGCTTTTTGGAGGCCATCTGGACTTTAGACTCAATATAAGAGTCGAAATTGAGAATTGGTGTTAATGAGATGCCAAGAAGCTCAAGCTGGCCATTTATCGGCACGGACACATCCCTGAAAGAAGAAGCCAGTTGAAATGGACTCCGTTTGGCGGCGGAGAAAAGACACGCCCTGGGTTTTAGAAGCATTAAACTTAACCAGATTGGCATCGCCCCAATCGGAGACTGCCTTCAAGGAGAAGTTTAAGCGCTGAACCATCGCTTCTCTATGAGACTGGATTTGTAATGCACTGGCTCGTGCACTAGACATATAACTCTCCACAACGGTGCTGTCGTCTGCATACCCAAAAATACCAGGTTTTAGCAGGTCATTGATATGCAGCAGAAAAAGCGTTGCAGAGAGTACTGACCCTTGAGGAACACCGGCATTTATAGCCAATTGGTCGGACAAGCAGCCATCAATGACCGACCACACGAATCGACCGTTCCCTCAAGAAATCTGATATCGAGACACAAAAACCAGTGGGAAGGCCGTATGAAGGAAGCTTGCTAATAAGGCTGTCGTGCCATACCCTGTCAAAGGCCTTAAGTGAGACGGCGAGCGCCTCCCCATGATTCTCAATGGCCTCGCTCCTCGCTCGTGAGTGGCATACGCTAGAAGGTCCCCAGTAGACCGGTTTCGGCGGAACCCGTACTGTCGGTCTCTGAGGAGATCGTTTGCTTCTAGGTATGTTAGGAGCCTGTGGTTCAGTACACGTTCCATAGTCTTACAGAGTATGGAAGTGACTGA
This sequence comes from Cabera pusaria, assembly GCA_954871355.1. NCBI lineage: Eukaryota > Metazoa > Arthropoda > Insecta > Lepidoptera > Geometridae > Cabera > Cabera pusaria. Next base: position 7,024,386 of record OX940912.1, on the reverse strand, counting down.
GATGGGCCTGTAATTGGCAGGGTCAGCACGACTACCCTTTTTGGGCACGGGTTGCACGTTAGCTTGCTTTTAAGACTCAAGGGCCTTATTCACGATCCATCCCGGCTGTACGTCAGCTCAAGGCCGCGTCGCTGGATGTAGCATACTGACTGTCGTGCGCGCATCTAGCGAGCAGAGTAAATAGAACGAAAAATGTAGTAAATTATAAATGTATACTATACGTATATGTTAAATCTGCTTAATTTTTTTTTTTAATTTTAATTTTTTTTAAATCTGCTGTACAGCAAGTCTATACACCATCAAGCCGCACGATGCTGGACTGCTCTGCGTCTTCTTCATCTACGTCCGCGTTATTCGCTGTCTATCTGCACGACGGTCGCGGTGGTGGGGGTGCTCGCTGGATGCAAAGTCGGTCGTGCAAGCCCAGCAACCAATTAATAATAATTATCGACGTACGTCAAGCCTATTCACGATACTTTTGCATAGCGGGGACGCCCGAGCCCCCCCAGAGGGGTCCATCGGGTCCTCTCGTCCGGTCGCCGACCGGCACGATGACGCACCCCCGGGATTTTTCGCTAGATGGCGAGGCAGCCTTTCGTGAGTGGCTGGCTTGACCACTTGGGCCCCCAACTATCTGCGGTCGGCCAGCGGAGAACCGTGCCTCGGATCCCGCTGCTCTCCGAAACTGGTCATTAATGAAATATCCAATAAAAATATCCAATGTGCCACAATTTGTTATTAAAATAAGCGCAACTGTATCCGATCCGTTTTCCCAACAAATGGCTTCACCAAACATCATGCTGTAAAGCGACCGCTTGGCGGCATGGCTTTGTCTGGTGGGTGGTAACACGCCGCGGCCTAAGCCTAGCTCCTGAAAAGTACTGTTCTTTTGGCGGCACCCAGAGGACACGTGACATCGAGGGCAAATCCTACGGACGCGAGCAATATAGCTCCCCATATCTCTGAAGATACTAATCAGATCTCGAAGAAATTACAATGGGACCGCCTCGGAAATATACTCTACTGATTAAAAAAATAATCATTCGAATCGGGTCACAATTGACAAAGTAATCGCGTAACATACATACAAAAAAACCATACATACGAATTGAGAACCCCTCCTTTTTGGAAGTCGGTAAAAATGCATTGCAGACCCCTAGTACTAGTTTTCATCATAAACGCTTTTGACAGATCTCACATAGTTTTCGACTTATTCTGGCTCCCTGATTGGTCTAAATTTAGTGAAGTGTGAAAACCGCTAGAGGCGCTGTACTGCTTTTCATACAATTTTTTTTCGATATACGATATCGAATTTGGTATGAAAACTCGTTCTATTCTCAATCATTCGGAAACCTATTCGGATTCAGAAGCTTCATTTATTAAATAAATCCATGAGCTATTTTGTCGCGGAAATCTTTCCGATCAGAATCACTGATTTATTTGAATCGCAATATCAAAAGTAGTAAGAGAATTGCATAGATCTGAGTCGACAGAGAGGCAATTTCCGAGTCCGTATTTGCTTTCGCACGATTGAGAATGACACTGCAGAAGTTACGTCGCTTCAGTGGGAGTCGTCCATACCTAAGTTGGTTCAAAGCCCTTGGGCGTGTAGTTACCTAAGAAGCGCGGGTTCGAATCCCGCTGAACCAGGCCTGTCGCACTCCGCGCTGTAGCTATGACAAAATTAGTACATACGCGGCAGCCGGCCGGCTACAAGTTCAGTCAGTAGTGTCACGCGCGCTCTCGATCGGACGCGCGCCTTTACTTACTATTCAATCTGTTTTCTCACAACACTCAACCTTACAGTAAGAGACAGCTAACGGCCCGCGGGCTGACCGAGTGATATTTTGGAATTGTATTAATAATAAAGCTACTTTTTCCGCGCGAGGGGTTAAAAATAAAACAACATATTTATATAAAAGTTTATTGCTTACATAATAAGATCACAAAAGTGACAGATATGTACGGTATCCTTAAATACACAATAATTATGTCAAAATCACATTTCGTAACTAAATTTAGGCATCGAGTACACGGTTGGAAATAAGTGCTTGGATTTTTTACAATTTGTTACAACTTTCAATTGTATTTTCTACTTGCTCTATTGTCAGGTTCAGACCAGGCAATTTTTTTTTGTTGTTCAACTTACTAGGGATGTACGATACGAGTTACAACAAATACTCATTCGATATTTTTCTTTCGAATAATCGCGCTTGATTAGCCAATCAAATAGCTTACTTCTAAACCTTATTTATAGCTGTATAATGCCCGCCTAAATGTTCCTTCGAGACAAATAATCGAGTAACGAGACGAGTACTTTTAACCGGTACCAACTCAGTATCGATTCCAAAGTATCGGAATCGGAAGAAAATTACATCCCTAGGAAGTTGAACAACAATAATGTATGATCGTACAAAACAAAAAAAACCGACTTCAGATGCCGCGATAGTCAAAGTACTGGCTAGTTATTATCATTATCTGCCGCAGTAATTAATTATTAAAAATAAGTATGAACGACATCTAAAAACACTCGGAAAATGTATTATTGGTCGTTTTAACTGATACAAAAACAAAAATTGATAGAACGTTCGTAAAACGTAATTTACGTAAATATCGTCGAAAAATATCAAGCTGCGGCCCACCGATACAAAAACCGACAGGTTTTTTGTACAATACTATTGCGGAAAATGTACTCGGCAACCAATTGGAATCAACAAAATAGGTTCAATGCCAAAAGAGATTGCCACATTCTTGAATCTATCAAATCCCGGACAGTACACAGGACATTGCTTCCGTAGAGGCTCTGCTATCGTTGTAGCAAATTCAGATGGTGATCTTACAGAACTGAAACGCCACGGAGGGTGGAGGTCCAGCACAGTAGTAGAAAGCTATATCAAGGATTCGATCGAAAACAAAGCTAAAAGATGCAGCCGAATAGTTGAAAATATAAATCTGAAACGATCTGCGCCACTATCTCCGGCGCGCCCTTCAACGTCGAAAGCAAAACCCTGTAAATCGACTAAATTACAGCTTTCTCAGGAACAGCAACCACAAATTACGAAGACTTTGCCAAATACCCAAGTTTTATCAAATACGACCATTTCAAAACCAAACAACATAACACTGCATTTTGAAAACTGTTCTAATTTCACAATACATTTGTAATGTAATCTTTGTTTTTTTTTTATTTATTACCTTCTGATTGTATAATAAAATATGATATAAATATCATACTACTATTTATTTTCTCGCAGTCAATGGTAAAAAAAAGATTACACGACTCGTGAATAAAAAACTTAATCTCGGTCCTTATATCCCTCGCTCCGCTCAGGATTCTAATCTTGAATCCCTCGCTGCTCTCGGGATCAAACTTAGTATCTCGAATTAAATTGCCTTTTTATTCACTTGTTGTATAATTCTAGTATTTTTGTTTGAGATATTATGCTTCCCGTTTGGTCACATTCAAATTTTATCGAGATATGATAATCATCTCTGGAGATATCGAGATAAACAATGTTAACATATTTGTATACCTTGATGACATGATTATGGCTACTGGACACTTTCACTATCGCAGCATGTGAAGTCGGTTTTTTCGTTTTGTACGATCGTAAATTATTTTTATATCTGTTCCTGATACTTATCCATGTTATTATTAAAAAATGTGTAAATTGTAGAATTTTTTGGAATTGCATAATTTTTAGATACGGTGGCAGCATTAGAAGTAGGTTCATTTAAAACAAATCCAACCAAATTAATAAATGCGAACTTAATTTCGCAACATGGAGAGCGCATGGTATTGTACATCGTATTTCCTCAATCGCTGGTTAAAAGACATCTGGGAAAAGAAATCAACTGGTATTTTGTGTGAATATCATATTTTCACAACTGAGGGCGTGACAGCTTAGTGGTGGCATAATCTAAACACTGTTGCTAAGGAAACTTGGTTTATACTCCGTTCACACTCATACTACCAGTACCCTTACAGCGTTTGTCCACAGACGACGGCACCGGACCGTCAACGAGAGCGAGATTTTTCTGGGCCTAATTTTAAAATGACGTGCCGGCGATCGTTTGTTCACCGCCACCGATCCCGGCGGTTCTGTTTCTTCTAGCTGGCATGCGTGGCAAATAACAGACAGAAAGACAATCCTGAAAGACGCAATACGTCACAATTACTACGAAAACAACGCTGCGAAGTAATACTACGGAACCGTTTGACTACACTGCACTATAATTTTTACTAATACTCGAGCATTTAATATTACTAAACTTGCTGGCACTCGTGTATATGAGTCCACTCCGTCTGCCTTTATACAGTAGTCTGAGTAAAAAAACAATAACCGATCGAACGGCGCCGGGCGCCGGCAGTGTGTGGACAAGATCAAATGTGTTTTGTATTACCAGCCAATGCTGGCACATCGTCCCGTCAAAATCTCGGGCCGATTTCTTGCGGTCGCGCCGATCTACTCAAATTTCGGCAGCCAGGATGACGTCGCCCGGTGCCGGTCATGCTGCGGACAAGCTGCCATACTATATACTTCGGCGCCGTCATCTCGTTCTCGTTGACGTCCCAGTACCGTTGCTGTGGACAAACGCTCTAAGTACGAGTTTTCATCGCCAACGCTTTTGACAGATCTCACATTGTTTTTGACTTAATCTGGCTACCTGATTGGTCTAATTTTAGTGAAGTGTGAAAATCACTAGAGGCGCTGTACTGTTTTTCATACAAAATTTGTTCTATATACGATATCGAGTTTGGTATGAAAACTCGTACTATGGGTACTGTAGTCGTAATCGGGAGTCTGTAGGCGGCTCCATACATTCGGAATTTCGATTCGATATTATTTCGAACGGAAAACTACTATGCTTATGTGAGAGGTCCATAGATCCGAATGGATTTACTGCGTTCAGAATCCCGATTCGATATTTCAATTCAGAATTCCGACCGCCGCCTTAAACAAGCTAAAGAACTCAAACATTTGGATAACTAGAATATTAACGCGCCACTGACTGCAATTCTAGCAAAGAAACAATCTATGGTAATAAACTTCTATATTTTCATTTTTTTAACTAAAACGCGTTTATGACTGAGGCAACTACTCTAATAAATATACATATATATTTTTATGATTATTGAAATAAAATGTTTAGAGATCGCATTGAAAATTAGGAATGATTGATTAAATAACAAGAAATATAAAGAGAAAGCTTAATAAAAGATTATGAGAGAAAGTGAATGAACAAGATAGTGATCATCTCGTCTGGTGGCTTAACACAATCACAATCTTAGACCACATCATCGCTTACGATGAGATGGTCTAAAATGGTGAATACTCTGATACTTTCTCCCTCACACACACACAATCTGTTTCATGAAGCGCGGGCCTCCTCAAAACAATTACAAAAGCATAATTGTTCTGAGCCAAAAAGTGGCGCCCAACGTGGGGCCCGACGAGACCCGAGATAGTAAAAATAAACAATGATCCTTTGAGATACAGTTTCCTTATCGTGAAACTATTAAAGTGAACATATTCTGATAGTAAGTTCCTCGAGAAAAAATAATTTACAATCGTAAAATATGACTGAGAATCTTTTTGGGCGAATTTTGTGCCTACACAATGCGGCAAACGGAATACGAGACGGGCGAGTCCATTTCTGTGTTCGCGAAAACTCGCGATTATCACAATTGCCGCCTCCTACAGACTTCCGATCAAAGAGGAAGATAACCTTCGTCGTGTGAAACAGTAGAGTGATATTACACCACTGTTTACCACCGTGTTAGCGAGCGAGAATAGGCGATACCTACTTACACTGACGCTGCGCTGTTACTATGCCGCCGATAACACGCGCAGGGAAAAGTAATGGTTCGGAATCCGAAACGGATGACGAGATAAATACTACTACAGTACCATCATCACCGAACGATAATATAACACGATGACGGAGAATATGCTGCAAACGCTCGTCTTCAATTTCACGCAGTCAAGCGGGGCGAACCGAGCTTTGATAGAGAGCATTCTGGCGGACCGGCACCAGGCATTCTGTACGAAATCACTGAGCCCGGGCTCGAAGATGCTTCGTAGTCTGCTACAAGCACGAGCCAACGCGCGCGACCCGGAAACTTCTCCATGCGCACGGCGCGCTTCGATGGGTTCGCGAATAACCGGACGAGCTGCAAGCTTATCACGAAATTTGAGAACGAAATGGCAAAGATGGAGCGATACAGCCTGCGTCCCCGTCATTTAGTTCATTCAATAATAAACTGTCAAAGTTCGTGATAGTTTCGACTGGAGGCTTTTATCGACGCGGTCGAGGTTTACCGCGAGTGCACCAACGTCTACGAGAAGTACGCACTGCGGGGCCTGCCTATGCTGTTGATCGGCGACGCAGCTGTTTGGTGGCAGGGAGTGAAGGCGGCTGTCAACTAATGACGCGATTCAACGGATACGCGACCTGTTTGGAGTTCCTCGACCCGCGTATAAAACTTTTCGGGAATTTTCACCAGTGAACAATGTAACGACCGAGCCGACGTGTTAATTAGTAAAGTGCACGCCTTATTTAGTAAATTACCGTACGATGTTCCGAAAGCGATGAAACTAGATATGGTTTATGGTTTGTTAAATCGTAAGATAAGAAAACGTGTGTCCCGCGACACGATCGACGGAATGGATCAGCTGATCTCGAAAGTCAGGCTGGTTGAAGAGTCATTGGCGGAGGTGAGTAGTTCTGATCTTGTAAGCAATGCGAACATTGTGAACCATTACCGCGCGCGAGCGCTCAAACACTCATGTTAACCCTGCGGCCATTTAATTTGTAAATATTCGCCGACGCTGCCCGAAGCCCCGTACTTCGGAGGAGATAATCTGCGTCAACGAGCCGGAGGAGCCGGTATGCTGGTGGTGCCGAAACAGCACCACCATTTTACCGAACTCTAACATCACGCGGACTTAAAAATACTACCCAAAAACTCATGCCTTCTAGACCAATAAAAGACCCTTTTCAGGGTCAATCGCAGCCAAGTTCCATCACCCTAGTGACGGATACTGAAACCGCTTCCACTAGTGACAATCATACCAATCGTAACCATTGGTACTAGAACACTTTTCTTCCAAGTCTGCGTAGACCACAAATACAAGGTCACGGGTCAACGACACAAAATAAAATTGACACTGGCAGTGTCTGATAACACTCACAACATCAGAAACGCTAGCGCAATAACACAGTGGCCATTTTTCGGTTGTTTTCTTCACAAATTAAACTTAGTATTCGAAAAGGCGATTGGGGACATTAAATTCATACTAGAAATAGTGAAGAAAGTGGTCGTTTACTTTAAAAAGAGCAATCTCGGTACAGAAGCTCTTCTAATATCAAACGGATTTCGAAAAGAAAACACAAGCTCTTCGATTAATTCAATCAGTTCCGACACAATGGAATTCTGTATCATATATGCTGCAGAGATTCTTAAAGTAATCTCTTCAAGCAGTCATACCTAACTAAAGAGTTAAGAGAGCCAATCATATCGGCTGAAGTCTGGGAAGCTACAAAACAAGTGTGCATGATTTTGAAACCTTTTGAAGAAGCCACTAGAGTCATGAGTGGCACACAATACCTGACAGCGAGCTTGGCTATTGTAATAGTAGATTGACTAAAAAATGTAATGAAAAATAATCTAATATTTGGCGCGGCAAAAACCTTTCTTGGAAAGCTAGAAGACGGTTTAGCAACATATTTTCCGGCAACAGATATCGAAGATAATGCTGCTAAATTCAAATTCAAAATTAAAATATTCTAATGATCATGCTTCTGGGCAATCTAGGCGTACGTACGTTTCTGGATCCCCGAATGAAATTCCACGCATTTTTGGATCACGCTGTAGTAGAAGTAGAAAGAAAAAAACACGTGAGCATATAAGACGTGCATATTTAATTAAATAGCATATTTACACGTTCTCAAAATTAAAATCCGTGAAAAACATCGCCAGAGACGCCATTACTGCACATAAATTCGAAAATATATCCGACAAAGACGCTTTAGAAGAACTTCTATTGCTACTAAAATACGGCAAATACTTGGTGGACGGGGTCTTTGCTGAAATTAACGCTTCTTGCTATCCGATCAGCATTTGCTCCAATGCCACAACTTTTATCAAAATCTACTTGGAATCGTTGGGAGACCACCTGGGTAACAACGAGCCTGTAACCAAGTTCTTGTGCCGAAAAAGGGCCTTACTCGGAATGTTGCAAAATAACCGACATAAAGAAAAGTAGCTGGATTTTACGTGCAGGTTGCTGAAGCAAGATTTGCATAATAAAGTAGCGCGGACAGATGTTAAGACTTTTACAGAATTATTGGAGAAAGCGCGTCATTTTTAGACACTAGACAATAACACTCAATCGAAAATTGCTACAGAAAACCAGCCGAATGATAATTCGGAGAAGAAGAAAAGAAGTAAAAAGATATTTGTTTCAAGTTTTACCCATAACATTTACGATCTTCCCAGAAGCCAATGACAATACAAAAGCGGCAATAGCCCAATGGCAAAAGCGTCGGTCTGGCGATCGAGAGGTCGTGAGCTCGATCCTCACCCATTGCACTATTGACGTAAACCCACTCCAGACACAAGCATATTTAGCTTATTTGGGAGGGGTAAACAAGAATACTAGTAATGTGCAACCCACATTGCTATAGTCGGCGCGTTATCAACTGAGACGTGAGGCCATACATAATTTCCCTATTTCTATCTCGGACGCACTTAAACACACCATCAACAGGTTGCCGCTTACCGATATCCTTATCTCTATCGACGTTTATGGCTTCACGACTCAGTTGATAACGCGCCGACTATAGTAACTAGGAATCGATCGTCTAGAAGAAAACGGAATCATTTTGAACGTAGCGCAGAGGCTGTGGCTTAGTACTATTTATTTTACTAGTAATTTATTATTATGAAAAAATATACCAAAAACCGTTCAGTCATAGTGTGAAAAGTGTAAAATTTATATTAAAAAAGTTATGTCTTTCTTAATGACAGCGTAATCACATATATGCAGTAAATTCATCAAAATGTGTTTAGTCTAACCTACACAAAGTTAAAAGGCTGATTAAGCTATGCGATCCACAACATCGTTTTTCGTTTAGTCGACTTCAAAAAAGAAGAGGATTATCAATTAGTCTGTTTATTTTTTGAGTGTACGTTAGATATGTTAAAATGTGTAATAATTCTATCAAAATGTACCTACTAGCGCCATCTAGGCTTGCGAGTGTGTTTGTTAAACCGTTGTCAGTCATCACAGACCCGCTACTTAATATAAAACTTGACTGCGTACAACACCAGCCCCAATGAGACCGACCTTGAACGGAGTTTGCCCCTTTCTTTTGTATGGACAACTTATATATGTAGGATCGAATGCAAGAACTGATCGTTTAAAAGTAGCCTTACAGAATGACAGTGACAGATGAATGTAAGTTTATTTGACAGATAAGAGTTTTAAACAGGTTAATATGAGAGTGAGTAAGAATTCAAGAGTTGGGTGATCTGTGCATTGTGAGATACTACGAGTTACAACGAGAGGTGTGTGCGCATTGTAAAAATTAAATAAATTAATTATTAAAAAGCAAACTACATAGAGATAACAATAAATTACTACATCGAGTGAGTATCTCTTCATTTTACCCGGAATTTACCCCAATACGGGGCTAAATCCCACAAACTGGGGGCTCGTCCAAAAACTTCCACGCAACAGTAAACGTGTACAAAAAGAAGAATAAACCTAAACCATCCACCGAAAGACGAAAAGAATGACGAATGCGCACACAATACGACGATTTTACGAAGATTTAAGACGATTTCCAGAAATACCACACACGACGCTAGATTTAAGGTACCAAGATGACGGAAAAAGCATCACAAGTTTCACAGACATCTCAGCTATGCGCGTCTACATGCTGCAGAGATTACGACGCATCAATCTCCAAATTTACTGGCCACGAAGACGACACATACACATCGGTCAATCGGGCGCAAGACATCGAAGACAATGCTGACATTTTCGGATGGACGCCGCAACAAAAACGAATCATAGCACGGAGATCACTATCAGCTACGGCTGCATTATGGTTTAAAACAGAAAAAGTCTTTAAGTCATACGATGAGCTCAAAGCAGCATTGCTCAAAGAATTCCTAGAAACCGTTTATAGTCAAAAATTCCTGAGTTGATGGCATAAAAAAAGAAGAAGCCCGATGAAAGTTTTTACAACTACATGCTCACGATGAAGGAGATGGGAAAGCGAGCTAAGTTTCCATATTATGTCGCAAAACAATACATCATCGAAGGCATTCCTGACTTGAAACTAACAAGCAAAATGCTGTGCGGAGTAACTTCATATAATATTCTCAAAGAACGGCTGCAGCAATATGAAAAAATGAAGAAGATAGTTAGCATCCAATGGGAAAATACAAGCTGTAAAACTACAAAGACATTGACAACTACAAATGCAACGGGCATACGGTGTTTCAAATGTGGTGAACCTAATCACAAAGCTACATCTTGTCTTAATGACAAGAAATGTTTCCGTTGTAACAAATTTACAAACCATATTGGGAAAAATTGTCCACAAAATGTGAAAGATTCACAACTTGCAAGCCAGAGCGCAAAAAGTCAATCGGAACATATAACCAAAAATAAAGTTCTGCTTACTTCAACCGAGGAAAGAGAAGATGCAAGCTATGATGATAGTTTTAAAGTCATGAAAATAAACCAAACGAGTTAAATATCAAATAAATCTACCAAAAATGTTACATTGCTTTGTAGGTGAATACTCAAAGTTACATTGTCATATGAAGATGCTTCAATATCAACGGAGTCACTTGTAGATACAGGAAGCCAAGTAAATTTAAAATCGCATAGTATATACCAACAGTAAAATGCTGAAGAGAAAACAACAAGAAGAACAAGACTTACGATGAAAGTAGACAATACGATGTACGAGAATGTTGAGTTTCATATAGTGGAGAACGCTGCCATACCGGTTAATGTAATTTTAGGTCTTGATTTTCTTAACTCTGTAACGATGATAATGTGTGAAGGAACCGTGCACCTAATGGCAAAAGAGGATGAATGGATGTCACGAGTGAACTGGTGTATGAGTGAGATTGATATTGCAGAACAGATTGTCAGCCCAGAGGTGAAGAAAGAAGTTTTAAGCCTAGTTCAAGAGTACACCCCGACGAAGACGAAAGAAGCACCAATAGAACGGAAAATAGTACTTAAAGATGACATACCTGTGCAACAGCGACCCCGAAGAATATCACTTGCAGAACAAAAGCTGGTCGAAGAACAAATAGTGGACTGGATAGATAAAGGAATAGTCAGGGTGAGTTTTTCTGAATATTCTTGTCCTTTAGTTTTGGTCAAAAAAAAGATGGTGATACTAGAATTTGTATTGACTACAGATTATTAAATAAGAAGATAGTAAAAGATGAATTTCCAATGCCAATAATAGGCGACTTTAATAGATAAACTAAAAGATGCTAAAGTATTTCTATACATATAGTATAGAACATATATAGCACTAGCAGGTTGTAAGACAAGGACACACTCCCGACCGGGTAACTTTCAATTGGGCCGTTTTTTTTCTACAAAGCAATTACAACCTTATTGTTAGAGCATACGGATTAGATTGAACTTGTCAAAACATCTGGAGTGCACCATCCTTTTATATTACGTCTATGTCAGTCATAGATTTAAGGGTAATTAAAGGTCTGTGGTAATAAGTTAGGTACTGTATTCAAGTTAAGATAAAGTTAGTCTGCACTGAACAACCGACGCGTTTCCTTTAGAGGTTATGGGCTATCCCGTATTTTCCACGATTTAAACAGTTTTTTTGCAATTAAATAGATAACGGTAGTTTTGTGCATGACAACTCCCTATTTAGCTAGTGTGCCTAAACTGAAAGGCAGGGAAAACTATTACGAGTGGACATTTGCAGTCGAAAAATTTACTTGTATTGGAAGAGATGCTACTTTGTGTAAAGCCAATGAAGGGAAAGAAAATAAAACCCGAAGATGCCGTGAAGACTCGGGCTAAAATTATCCCTAACTATTAATCCAGCTTTATACGTGCACATCAAGAAGAAGACTTCGAAGGAGTTGTGGAATAAACTCAAATCCCTGTTTGACGATTCAGGATTTTCGAGAAAGATATCGTTGCTGCGTCACTTGATTTCAATAAGACGAGAAAATTGCGAGAATATGACTCCCTACGGTACTCAATTGTTGAAATATCGCAAAGATTGAGCGGAACTGGTTTTGAGATAACAGATCAATGGATCGGTTCATTGATGCTGGCAGGATTACCAGATAGATTCACGCCCATGATAATGGTCATTGAACATTTCTGCATACCAATTACGGCTGACGTCATCAAGGCAAAGTTGATTGATTCAGAACCGCCAGAGATGACAGCTGTGACAACGAATTAAACGCAGAATTATGAATCGGCGTTTGCTTCAAAATGGGCGAAACAAAAATCAAGACCATAGACGTAATATAAATGGATGGTGCACTGCAGATGTTTTGACAAATTCAATTTAACGGCCCCATTGAGAGACACCAGGGTGGGAGTGTGTCCTTGTGTAACAACCTGCTATTCCTATATATGTTCTATACTATAGGTATATACTATAGGTACTATATAAGTTACTATTATACTATATAAGTTGTCCATACAAAAGAAAGGGACAAACTCCGTTCAAGGTCGGTCTCGTGAGGGCAGGTGTACGCGATCATGTTTAATAAGTAGCAGGTCTGTGATCAAGACCAAACCGGTCGGGACGTCAGTATCAAATTCCAAAATGATGGGAGGAAATAAAAATATAACTGTAACAAGACAAAAACCCAGAACGCACGGATACGAATACTTTCTCCCTCGCACACCGACTATCTGTTTCACCGAGCATCGGCATCCCCGCCACAAGCCCGGGCGCGGCGCGGCAACTCCCCCCCTTCTCCAACGCCGCTGCTATATAAACGGTCGCCGGCCTAGTTTAAATTTAATAGTGAGATTATAGTTTCTCAGTCCACTCTGTCGCCCCGCGGTCGCGAAGTAGTCCTCCACTCCGGTGCTCCGAGGTCGCGAAACATTAACCTGTACCTTGTAGAGCTAAGCTTGTTGAATAAACGGAACAGTACCCAATTACCGTTGTTTTACTGAGCTGCCACCTACAATCTGGCGCCCAACGGAAAAAATAGGAAAAGGAAGAAAGTAGAAGATAGCGAAAGCGAAGAAGAAGAAAACAAAATGTCCATTCAGCTCACCAGGGAACAATTTGAGAAATTACTGAATCGGATACCATCTTCCGCACTGGCATCAGGCAATAAAAATTTTTCCAGATGCACTCTGCTTTTCTACGGGGAACGTCACTACGATAAAGTAGAAGAATTCATTACCGGCGTTTCAATATACAAAAAAATAGAACATATATCCGACGAAGACGCTTTAGAGGGAGTTCCGCTGCTACTCAAGAATACGGCAAGTACTTGGTGGACAGGGGTCCGTGCAGAAATTAAGACCTGGTCGGCAGCTCTTCTTGTTATCCGATCAGCGTTTGCTCCAAAGCTACAACCGTACGAAATATACTTGAAACTGTTCGAAGACCTTCAGGGTAACAACGAGCCTGTAGACGAGTTCTTGTGCCGAAAAAGGGCCTTACTTGGAATGTTGCCAAATAAGCGACATAAGGAGGAAGAGCAGTTAGATTTTCTCTACGGTTTGCTTAAGAAAGATCTACAAACTAAAGTTGCTCGGACCGATGTAAAGACTTTTTCAGAGCTATTGGAAAAAGCACGTCATTATGAGTCCTTAGAAAAGAACAGTCAATCTTTACCTTCTACAGAAATCCAGCAGAGAGATAATTCCGAGAAGAGAAAAGAAATAAAAAGATGTACATTCTGCAGTCGAAAAGGTCATACGGAAAATATATGTCGCTATAGAATAAAATATCTGAACGAAGCAGGAACCAGTAAGGAGTTGAACAAATCTGATATAGTAACAAAAAAGGAAACCGGTAACAAGAATACCCCAGGCGATAGGAAACTGGTACCAAATAGTCCAGTAACGTGCTATGGGTGTGGAAAACCGGGAGTATTCAGAAGCAACTGCGAAAATTGTAAAACAAAGGATAGTCCACCGAAACCAATACAGTTCTATGCCGTGGACTGGGCTATACAAAGTGCAGCAAAGGTTCCAACAATTGAAATAAAATATAATGGAATGCTCGGCCATGCAAATATAGACACAGCTGCTCGCACAAGCGTTGCCGGAATAAAATTATTTCACATAATGAAGGAGAACGGTGTACAATTTCATGAACAGGAAACAGTGGTTGGCTTAGCAGATGGATCGTCGAAACAAATGATTCTGCTGACAACTAAAGTAGAAATATCAGTGGGAAACCGAATTTTACCCATAACATTTAAAATCTTTCCTGACGCCAATGACAACCGTACCTTACTAGGAATTGATTTTCTGGAAGAAAATGGAATTATCCTAAACTTAGCGCAGAGAGTATGGTTCTTTATCGATGACCCTGGTCAAAAACACCACTTTATACGGGTTCAGAACACCCTAAACGCGACAAAGAAAATTATTTTTTTGGACCAAAGCAAATCCAATCAATTGATTAAAGAAGAAAAAGGGTTACCTGAATTCTTGCAATGGGCAAAGCAGTTACATATTCTATCACCCCTCCCAGACTCCTCGCCAACAACAAGTCCGAGATACGTAGAAGATTCGCCCCAAATGTCGCCAAAATGGAACCTCAAGAAGTTGGATTCTCCGCCTTATCCCAAGCGTCATTGCGAATCACGTGATATTAATGATAAAAGTCCGAAGGACCCTCGTATTGATTATGTACAAATAAATCAGCTACAACTATATTCCTTAGACTGTTGTTTAAAAAATACCAATAACACGATCCTTCCAAATACCGAGTTAAGACAAGTAGACTTGTTACTTGAAGAATATAGTGATATTTTCAACAAACAAGGAGAACCAAATCCGTTTGCAGAACATAAAATAGACACTGGTAACCACAAACCTATAGCATTAAAACCATATAGACTATCCCCGATCAGACAAAAGCAATTAAAAGAAAAATTAAAAGAGATGTCAGATCAGGATATCATTAAAGAATGCAAAAGTCCGTGGGCAGCTCCAGTTGTCCTTATACCTAAAGGTGAAACAGACATCAGAGTATGCATAGATTATAGAAAGTTAAATGAAATCACCTTACCAGATAGGTATCCTTTGCCTCGCATAGATGATTTGTTACATCAAGCCAAAGCAATGCCATTTATGACAACTATAGATTTGCAATCAGGCTACTATCAAATTAAACTAAATGAGAAGGACATAGACAAATCAGCGTTCGTAACACCGTTCGGAACATACTGTTTCAAAAGAATGCCGTTTGGATTACGAAATGCACCTAGTACGTTTCAAAGATTAATGGATAAATTCTGCCGTGAACTACAAGCAGAATCAATGGCCTATCTAGATGATCTGATTTGTAGGTCATCGACCTTTGAACAACACCTGGAGGATCTACGGGAAATATTTAACACATTAAGACAATATAAACTAAGAGCAAACAAAAGTAAATGTAGATTTGGTTGTCAAAATATTAAATACCTGGGCCATATTATAACACCAGAGGGTATAAAAACAGACCCCGCCAAAATTGAAGCCATCAGTAGTTTACCCCCACCAAAGACCCTGAAACGCCTAATATCTTTCTTACAAACTGCATCTTGGTACCGCCGTTTCATAAATAATTTTGCGGAAATAGCAAGACCACTAACAAACCTAACGAAGAAAAATGCAAGCTGGAAATGGGAGAAAGCACAAGAAACAGCTTTTGATATTCTAAAAAAAGCGCTGACTACTGCCCCTGTATTAAAACAAGTCGACTATAACTTGCCATATATTATCAAAACTGATGCCAGTAATTACGCCATTGGCGCAGCTTTGCTGCAGGGGGAGGGTGAAAAGGAACACCCAATAGAATATGCCAGCCGCTTGCTTACGTCAGCGGAACGTAACTACACGGTAACGGAAAAAGAAGCCTTAGCCATTGTATGGGCAATAACCAAATTTAGAGGTTATATAGAAGGGTCAAAATTCCTTACTATCACCGACCATCAACCACTAAAATGGCTTCTAAATTTAAAGTCACCGACAGGAAGACTTGCTCGTTGGGCATTACAATTACAACCTTACGAATTCGAAATAAATATTCTCCAGGAAAACAAATGTCATAGCAGATAATTTGTCACGACTACCCTGTCATAACTGCAACGAAACTTGCGAAATATGTCTATTTGAACTGGACATCCCGAAACGAGATGAAAATAATATAAGAGAGGAACAAATGAAAGATGAAGCTCTTGAAATGATCATTAAAGCTCTGGAAGACAAAAATGAGACAGAAAACTTTATCCAATGGTCAAAAAGAGGGTACCTTCTTCACAAAGGAGTGCTGTATCGGTTCACCCCTGATCAAGAAACTGAAAATGCCAAATTGGTAATTCCACGTCACGAAGTAACCAATGTTTTAAAAGATCTGCACGATTCGCCAACAAGTGGTCATCTTGGAATAGATCGAACTATTAAACGAATCGAAAATAACTTTTTCTGGAAAGGATTAAGAAAGGATGTTACCAAGTATATAAAAACTTGTATAGATTGTCAAAGATACAAACCTTCCAATCAAAAACCAGCTGGACTTCTCCAGTCAACTGCTAATACAAAGCGATTTTAAATTCTTTCTATTGATTTATTTGGACCGTTGCCAGAAGGACCCAATGGAGAGAGATGGGTCTTTATAATAGAAGACACCGCATCACGATGGATAGAATTATTCCCATTAAAGGAGGCAACCGCACAGCAATGTGCCATGACACTTCTTAATGAAGTATTTTTGAGATATGGAATCCCCCGCAGAATTACAAGTGACAATGGAACACAATTCATATCAGCGGTTATGCAACATCTGACATATTGTTTAGATATTCAACAAATACTAAGTCCTGTATACCACCCTGAACCTAACATAGTGGAAAGAAAAAACAGAGATTTAAAAACGCAAATAAGCATCATGGTTAAAAACGAACACAACAGATGGCCAGAAACTCTACCGGCTATTCGTTTTGCGATGAACTCAACATTTAACCAAAGCACTGGTTACACAGCTGCATATTTAACATTCGGGAGAAATGAGAACTCTATTCGAAATAAAACATGATTTAAGCGAAATTATACAATCCGAAAATTTTATAGACGAAATTACACCTCAACTTAGTAACTTAGCAACAGACCTGGCAATTGTTAAAGAAAACATAGAAAACATGCAAGATTGCATTAGAACCAAATCAAATCTGAAAAGAAGACCAGATCCTGGATATAAAATTGGAGAAAAAGTTCTAGTGGAGACACATCCAATAAGTCGCCAAGAAAGCAACTTTTCAGCAAAATTTGCACCAAGACGAGATGGACCATATGTAATCACAAAGAAAATAGGCAGTTCAATCTATGAAATCGCAAATGTTACAGATCCCGAACAACCTATCGGAAAATACCACACGTCTGCAATAACCAAGTATGAAAACAGGGACGATCACACTCCAATACCAATAATACCGATCGTCGGCGAGGAAGACCTAAGAAAGATGAGTCCACCAAAATTCCTGGTACTCAAACGGGACGTCAATGAGTACCAGAGGGGGAGAATGTAACAAGACAAAAACCCAGAACGCACGGATACGAATACTTTCTCCCTCGCACACCGACTATCTGTTTCACCGAGCATCGGCATCCCCGCCACAAGCCCGGGCGCGGCGCGGCAACTCCCCCCCTTCACCAACGCCGCTGCTATATAAACGGTCGCCGGCCTAGTTTAAATCAGTTCGCCTTCAGAGCTCGGCTTTGAGAGATTAAGTTACCAGTCCTCAAGTCGTGGCTCGAGCTTCAGAGTGAGATTATAGTTTCTCAGTCCACTCTGTCGCCCCGCGGTCGCGAAGTAGTCCTCCACTCCGGTGCTCCGAGGTCGCGAAACATTAACCTGTACCTTGTAGAGCTAAGCTTGCTGAATAAACGGAAGAGTACCCAATTACCGTTGTTTTACTGAGCTGCCACCTACATAACTACAAATGTGCGGCTATCCTGTATTTGACCGTTTTGCTATGTCATACAGACCCCTTGTACGTTGTTTCTTCCAGCAAGAAATGAATTGGAATATAGAGTAATTTTCTTGCTGGAATGTCAGGAGAAAAAAAATATCTGTCAGTTATCGCCCTGATTTTGTGGGAACCAATTTGTTATATAATAAATATAAAAGTAGTGATGAGTGATCTTATATCGGTGTAAAAAATACGCTTTACAAATAGGTATACATTGTGTGAATAAATATATGAATAATATTATGCAAATGAACTTGATTACTATGATCACACCCTCCTAATCTGCGTGCGAAGTACTGGACACTTAGCTAAGTATATTTTAATTTTAAAATTATCGTGTATTTGTAACATTATTATTGTTATATACCGGCTGTAATTCACGTACCTTTAGTCGAATTTTCTCGACCTAGGTTTCGAGCGAGTCAGTGTTCACCGAGTGAACATCGCGATCTCACCGCGTGACCTCACTCCCGAGAAAGAGCGACTGACTCGCTCGAAACCTAGGTCGAGAAAATTCGACTAAAGGTACGTGAATTACAGCCGGTATATAACAATAATAATAGCTAAGTATAGTTATGTTCATTGAAGTAGTTTAGACTTTGAGCATTTATCAATGGAGATGTTAACGTTGTAATCCGCAAAAATTTTTTTTCTGCCTATACTTACGGGGGACGAGGTAAACACGCATTGCACACACACAAATCACTCACTTTAGCGATCCCGCACACTAGCTTGAAACACGCACACAGTATTAAAAATACAGCGTAGTTACGCACGCTCATATGGCCAAAAATGGCTATATGGCCAGCAGAGGGCGATTGCGTTAACATCTCCATTGGTAAATGCTCGAAGAGTGTAGAGGATTACCAGAGGTAGACACCTATATGCCGTTTATGGAAAATACCTGATGTGCTTTCCATAGCCCAAAGTCGGGTAACTTGGACAACGACGTGCCTTCTATCTTCTTACTGGAAAGATCCAGTTACATAGAAGGCACGCAAAAGCATTATCGGCATCCCGGGATCTCCCTTGGAGAATACGGGAGATCTCCAGGGGCGCCAAAAATGTAAAACGCCGGGTCATTATCGAAATCAATGTCCAATAATTGAAAATTCAAGTAGAAATAAATCTACAATTGCATTTAGTGCAGTTTTCTTGAGTGCTAAATATGAGAAAGGCGTGTGGTACGTGGATTCGGGAGCCAGCGCGCATATGTCAGCTATCGAATCGTGGTTGCAAAATTTTTCGAGACATTTCCCGAGATAGTGATCGCTAACCGAGAAAAACTTCAAGTTAAGTGAAAAGGCAATGTTGGAATTACAATGATGTTTTATGCGTTCCAAGCCTAAAGTGTGTGGTGCGAATGATGGAGCATCATTCGACGCGTCAATTGCTCGAGACCAGAGAGCAAATCTGGACAGTAGAGAAGACGCACGATGATATCAAATTCTGATTTCGACTATCGAGCGAATTACCGAACGATTGTCAATTGCCTAACGAGACGTTCAATGTTAGCGTCATTCGCTATTGTCAATGGCCTTCCATCAAAATTTCCATCAATGGCCTTCAATCACGTAGTTGAACTGAACAATGGCTTCAATTGCTGCAATCTCTAAAACCAGTTCATCGTCTATACGATGAACTGGTCCACCCATGACGTAAAAATTGTCAATTGCGATTGACCGTCTCCGGAGCAATTTACGACAAATTTTTTGTCAGTGTGTCAGCTAATCAAGAATAACAACAGTGTCTCTTCTCAGACAGTCAATGTTTGATATACAATGCGAAGAAAGAACTTATAGCTGTTGCTAATTTAACTGACGGTCTGTACAAGTTAGATATCCGTGCAACACCAGTGGCATATTTAAAGACAACTCATTGTTTTGGCATAGGACCCTACGAATAAATAATAAGTCAGGAATTGTAACTGCGTTAAAAAAAATGACCCAACAAAAGTCGTGTCCAAGCAGGCGGGGTTAAAATCGTGTCCAGCGCGTCATTAGTCGGACATTTGTCTTGTTTGACTCAACTGTCATAATAGACATTGCAGCACATGCGCGAACCAATCCCTGCTTTCGTTCCGAATTTAAATTAATCTCCAAGCCAATCATTTGTAACTTCGAAAGTGATTCTTATTTTGAATCACCGTCGTTTTGGTTTGAAGGAGGGCCACTTTTTGTGTGGAATTTGTTCTGAATTAGAGTTCCTGAATATTTATTCGCAGTTAGGACCTGAATAAAATTTAGAATAGTGCTGTGGAAGTTGTCAGCTATGAAGGCAGTTATGAAGTGTCAAAATCAAACTGTGTGACTTGTTGTGAGGGGAAACAGTCACGTCTCCCTTTCTCCACCGGCACAAGAGCAAAAAAAGTGCTGGAAATTGTGCACGCTGATGTGTGCGAGCCAATGTAAACCAAATCTATTGAATTGGCAAGGTACTACTTACTCTTTGTAGATGCCTATCGTCACATGTCATACATATATTTCATGAAAGAAAAGAGAGGTATTTTTCTTATAATTCGTGTTATTTCGCGAGTTACTGTGTAATAATAGTATATTACGATACGTGTGACTTAAGTAGTATATTATTGCACGGCGTGAAGTTAAAGCGTGCAATAATAGACAACTTAAGTCTCGAGTATCGTATATTATTTTATAGCTGTCAGTGTGACATAAACCCGCACTTTACGCTTGCTATGTTTTACCGTCAAATAGAAGATTATTGCACAGCGTGGAGTTGGCACCAAGGGTAGCGAGGGTGCTAAACGTCGTTTAATAATCGATAATCGAATTTAAGTCACGGAAAAGCGTGCGTAAAGTGCGGTTTTAGGTCACAGTGTGCTATAAATGTAGATTATAAACCATTAAGTGCCGGTGAAGTGTGCGAGTGTAAAACAGCACAATGTTCAAAAACATGCAATTTGCGTTCACACGAAAATTCCACCGAAAGCCTTCAGAAAAGTCCACATCTTTACTGCGGGTATTACTTAAACTTGACTCAAATGTAACTGTGATACGACTTCACGACTTGAATCTACGAAAACTTGAACTCAGCTAACACTTTAACACTGGCTAAATACACTAGTCGTGTGGAGCCATAATGAAAAAAGAAAGTTGCATTTGTCATTAACAGAAATTGGACTTTGTTTAGGAGAGTAGATCAAATATTAGAAACGGTAGTTAGATAGATATGTGTATGTGATTTATGGGATGTAAGGGAGCACAAATACCACCTCAGTGCTCCCAGCCAACCTCACCAGCCCGTGGTGCATCATGCTGACCAACTAACGAGGCTCTGGCGACCGACAAATGGCGGTATAACTATTTCAAATTATGGCGTAGCTAAATCCTACAGGCCGGTGACGGGCAGCAGCGTCACCGGTGCGAGGAGCTACGTCCTGCGATCGCCAATCCGCCTGCCCAGCGTGGCGATTAGGGCATATCCTTCCCAATGAGCGGAAGATCGGGCTCATCTTGGGAGAGGCCTATGTCCAGCACTGGACTGACACTGGCTGATAATGATGATATGGTTTATAGGAAGGCAAAGCCTAATCAGCCTTACAAAATTTCCAAAAGTGTATATACATTATTTATAAAACATTATTAAAAATATCTTAAATATTTTTCTACTAAATTTTGGTCAGTGTTTATCACTAAATTTTCCTAAAGAAATTCTAAATTGACAATATTTATACACATTTTTTGCCATTGCGCTCAATATTACGCGACTAGCCAGCTTGTTAAAATCAGATCTGTTATATTGCACATTCAAAAGTCAATAAAACATTTTGGGGGTATCAATAAACCTATTTATTTGGCCTATCAATAAACTTTACACCTACCCCATATTTTTAAATTAATATAGAAACGTTTTAAAAAAAGATTTTGTATAATGATTTTCTAAAACAATATCCATTAAAATGCACATATTTAAGATTATGCTAGCTTGCAATTACTTTTCCATTTTGATTACCATTTACATATAAATATATCTTGCCCCACCCAAAATTATATTTTGTAACATTTCAATGGACGATCGACGCTTGTTTTTACAATAAAATAGTTTTTTTTACTATTGCATTCCTGTAGCAACTTTTTACATAAATTTTTCGCATATAAACTTGTCACAAATTATTAGTGATCATAATTAGTTTTTTATTACACAATTTTCGTATTTTTTTTTTCGTTTCCTTTAAAATACGAGTATAGTATATTTTAAATAATTTTCACTATTTACAAGAACTTTATGATACGAAATTTGCTTTTATGATAACGAAAAAACAAAGAAGAAAATCCCCCATGAATATAAAATCAATAATCTAGAATGGATGACTTAATACAATAAGACCACCTACCGCAAATTCTAGGTGTATCCATACATATATAATATTAAAAAAGTTTGTAACTCTGTCTGTTTGTTACATAATCACGCCTACACGGACGATCCGATCTTACTGAAATTTAACGAGGAGATACTTTAAAGCATGAGGATGAACATAGGCTACTACATTCTTGGTGTACGTGACCGAAGTCGCGGGTATCAGCTAGTATATATATATGACCCTTAAAAGTTTAAAAATATTATTATTTTCATAGAAATATTTCTGGTGCACATAACACCTAGGCTATTCTGTAAGCTATCTCGACAGCGGAATCCGCGGTGAGATTTGAATTTCGTACTACGAAATTCAACCGTATTACGAACGTGATACGATTGAATTTCGTAGTACGAAATTCGAATCTCGCCGCGGATTCCGCTGTCGAGATAGCTTACAGAATAGCCTAGCAGATAAACAAAAGCTATATAAAATTGTTTCTTATCTCAATCCGAGTAAAGTCTTGTTTCCCTTAATAGCTGCTCGTAGTTTTTTGACAAACGCTGAAGGCTGTATCAAAATTGATGCTTCTGTGCCGTTAAGGCTCAGTCTGTTCATATCTTCTTCACCACCCTGCAAAATAAATTATTAACATTTGTTTATGCGCACTGGAGTAAAATTTGACGGATGTGACGTAGCGTCACGGTCCATAGGCAACGGAAGCGACGTAAACGTCATGTTATCCTAACTATATTAATATTATTAATGCGAAAGTACTCTGTATGTCTTTCTGTCTGTGTGACTTTCACGCCAAAACCACTGAACCGAGATAAATGAAATTTGGTATACAGATAGTCTAGAGCCTGAGAAAGGACATAGGCTACTTTTTAATGCGAAAATAGGGTTGTAAGGGGTTGAAAGGGGGGATGAAAAGTTGTATGGAAGTATCGTCATTGTAAAATCTAGAAGCTTGAAACTTATTGCGTACCAACCAGTCGCAAATAGAAATATGACCATTCAAAAATTTCAAAGAGGAGATAAAAAGGCTTATATTTCTATTTGTGACTGGTTGATCAAAAAAAGCAAATGATAGCCATAGTACAGCAGACCAAAATTTTTTGTAGAAAAACATTTTGATCTAGAAGCATTTTCCAGGGAGGAAACGGGGGAATACGTTTGTATGGAAAACTGCACCCCACGTTTGCTCTTAAGTACTGTGTTTGTACAACAAAACAAAACTACAAGACTACAAAAGAACTACTACTGGAAACAAAGAGCCGAAGATCGGGCTCAGTGGCGTGTCTTGGGGGAGGCCTCCGTCCAGCAGTGGACTGACACCGGCTGATGATGATGATGACTGTGTTTGTTACCCGCGACTTGTAAACCTACCTTAATCAAGTTGACGGGTCGGTTGTTGACCTCAGTAACAGCCCAGTTCCCCGGCGGGGGGAGTCCCGCTACCCCCGCGGGGGACTGCGGGGATACTGATGTTATATTACACTCGTTGTCTAGTTTTATACCTGGGGACAAAAGATAACATTAAACAAATTCAATTTAAGAGGGAATGCAAATTCAATTTTAAGGTGTTCCAGGATTCCGGGGGTCTTCAAAACGCGATTGAACAGGTATCTTCAACGCAAGCGTGCTAAATCGTCGTTCACATCTTCACTTAACATCAGGTGAGATAGTGGGCAAAGTCTTGCTTATCAACTATTTAAAAAAAATCCAGTCTAGTCGAGTTGGACTCGCCCACTGAGGCTTCCGTACCAACGTTGGTTACCAATTAACCTAGACTTCTAAATTGTATGAGCGCTCATATAACTCAGAGGCCTAATTCAATTGGCGAAACTATGTAAGTATGGGGACAACCTATAATTTTCAACTTTTTTTATTATTTTTCCTTTATTTGTGCTGTAAGACCTTGCTTCTTGCCAAATTTAATGATTCTAGGTCAACGGGAAGTACCCTATAGGTTTTCGACCCAAAACCTATAGGGTACTTCGACCCAAAACCTATAGGGTACTTCCGGTTGACCCAGAATTGTCAATTTTGGTCAAAAACAAGGTCTTACAGCACAAGTAAAGAAAAAATTCCGAAAATTTAAAAAAAGTTGAAAATTAAGATAATATTTTGGTTCTTACAAGTTTTCGCGAAAATCTAAATTTGCCCATATCTTTTTATGGTGTTGACTCAGGAACTTGCTTTTTATACACCTCATAGGGACTATAGACCTCAGTATCTGGTATAAATTTCAACTTGCTAGGTCCACCCGTTCCTGAGAAAATCGGTGGTGACACACAGACGGACAGACAGACAAGAAAGTTATCTTTTGATTTTAAAATTATCGTGAATTTGTAACATTATTATTGTTATATACCGGCTGTAATTCACGTACCTTTAGTCGAATTTTCTCGACCTAGGTTTCGCCTCGCTCTTCCTCGGGAGTGAGGTCACGCGGTGAGATCGCGATGTTCAATTCGACTAAAGGTACGTGAATTACAGCCGGTATATAACAATAATAAGAAAGTTATCTTATAAGGGTTCCTTTTTTTAACTTCTGAGGTACGGAACCCTAAAAATATTAAAAAATAGGTATTTTAAAGAAACTATTGCCGTCGCGCAGTGCCCGAGCAATCAAAAAAGAGTGCAATAGGGACAACTGCAACTCAGACTCATTTGACCTAAAAAAAATTTAACTAAATCTTTTCGTATTCCCCTGTTTTTATGAATATCAATATACAATTATATATATAATTTACCTATACTTTCTTTATCGCGTTTGCTGACAACGTAGATTTTTCCTAAGGGCACTCGATGAAATAAAAGGTCCACCTGAAAATATACAACATTTTTACACATCTAGCTGATAATGTAGCTTTTGTTAGACGAAAGAATTTTTAAAACTGGCCAAGTGCGAGTTAGAGTCGCGACTCGCGTCTCGCATCGCACACATACAACGTTTGTCCACAGCAACGGCACCGGGACGTCAACGGGAACAAAATGCCGGCGCCGAAGTAGCGGTACATATGTATGTATGGCAGCTTGTCCACAGCATGACCGGCACCGGGCGACGTCATCCCGGCCGCCGATATTTCGAGTAGATCGGCGCGACCGCTAGAAATCGGCCAGAGATTTTGACGGGACGATGTGCCAGCATTGACTCGCAATACAAAACACGTTTGATCTTGTCCACACACTGCCGGCGCCCGGCGCCGTTCGATAGGTTATTGTTTTTTTGTCTGAGGTTGTTTGTTTTATTTCTATGGAAACGCATCTGCCACGCATGACAGCTAGAAGAAACAGAACCACCGGAATATCGGTGGCGGTGGACAAACGATCGCCGGCACATCATTTCACGGCGAATTCTGTCGAATGCGCGCGAATTCGCGTCTGTTGTTTTTATCGTAGAAGAAATATGTGTATTATGTTGTGGAGATAAGGGTGAATTTGCTATGTTAAGTAACAGATTGATGCTTCGATGCGCTTTGACTTTGCTCTAGTATGGATTGACCCTGTCCTACCACCATGAATATGAGTATTGGTGGATATACCATCTACCCGAACGAAGCGATTTGCTTCTTCGTTCATCATACGAACCGCCAAGGAATGGAGTAACCTGCCTGGGGCAGGCCTCCCTCACTCGCCCATAGCTACTGCGATTTATACCTAAACTTTCGTCACCTGCGCCGGTACTATCTGCCAGTCGGTTGTCACTGCTCACGCGCGCGCAACGTATATTATTATTTAAATGACGGGATAACTGCGCATTCGTATTCTATATTAGAAAAGATTTAAGTTTTTCAAAGTCATTTTGCGGGTTTCACAAAAAACAAGTATAATATGTTTCATTTTTTTATGCTAACGATACTAAAATGACAAAACGGCGTAAAATTCACTTTCTCGACTTCAAATTCGACTCTTAGTTAGGAATTTTGATGTTATTTTGTGAGGTAAATAAAAAGAATTCGTAAACTTTTTTTATTTCATTGAGTCAACCCTTTACTGTTTAAGGCGCGCGCCGATATATCGCGCGCTGAACAAAGTAATAACAACGCTAGGTCGAGCGCCTTAGACATATTTTTGCTTGTATTGTCTGAGCTAAACGTTGGTATTGTGTTTTTGTAGGGGAGTGAAGTATCTGTTACGTAGTAACTATTATATAATCTGTGCCTGGGGTGGAAGTCTCTACATTGATAGCGATGCGTCCTGTCATCGCAAACGTCTAGTAGAAGGAGATGCATCTAGACAGCTGTTATCTGTATCTCTTTTCTTATCGACGATTATTGGTCGAAATTAATCGCTATTCATGACGAGACTACCGGCCCTGAGTCTGTTTCCGGTTAAGTACAATATCTTCAAATCGCGGAGAATAGGTATCTTTTGGGTAAGCACGCTCCATCATCGATCGCATCATCACTTAACATCAGGTGAGATAGTGGTCGTGCTACCCAGTTCAGTGCAATAATAACAAATAATTCCACTAACCGTATGCGTCCTCCCCCCTGATATAAGGCCGCGGGCGTGCACAGCGTCGCGTGGCGCGTTTCCCCGCACGCCGACCGCGCGGTCGCCGGTTCTACCCGCGCATCGGATACCGCTGCTTCCCCACCATGCTATCCTGGTGGGTATAACAACAACATTGTATACAATTTATACAACTATATACAGGGTGTCGGGTTTCATATGGTCCAAACGAAAACCATCGATCGACTCCAAGGGCTACCCAGAGAACCCCCATGTATGTTCCGGGAAAATCGATAGTTTTCGAGAAAATTGCGTTTTACTTGTTTTCGAGTTAGTCGCCGAAATTTTGCAATTTATTTAAATTTTCTCCTAAACCATCAGGGGGTTCTTGGGGTAGCCCTTGGAGTCCTCCATCTATGGTTTTCGTTTGGACCACATGAAACCCGACACCCTGTATACATACAACACTACATATACAACAAATATACACATACTACAATTTACACAACATAACAACAATATTGTAGAGTCTGTGGTAAAAGAGAACCGTCGTAGAAATTGAGGGCGCGCGTGTTGATGGTTCTAATTTACTGTTTATTAACAGACTTCAAAAAAGGAAGGTTTCTCAATTCGACCGTATATATACCGCGGATAACTTCGTCGTTTATGAACCGATTTTAATGATCAAGAGTTTGGTACCTTCCAAGGTATCAAACATTTTTAGTCGTATTGGCAATGACAGAAGAATGTTGTCAACGCAACAAAAACATTAAATACGACGGTTGTCTTTTTGCACAGACTCTACGGGCTAATACATATTAATATAATATTTTACCTGTAGATGAGTTATACCGCCGTCATATTGACTAGACGAATTCATAGATAGAACTAAAACAACCGACTTCCATGCCGCACGAGTCAGTTTCAGTAGCAAGTTTGAGGTGTTTGTCTCCATATCTCTGAAGATACTTATCAGATCTCGATGAAATTACTATGGTAACACCCTTGGAATATCTCCTTTCAAACGAAAAAATAATCATCAAAATCGGTTCACAAACGACGAAGTTATCCGCGAACATACATAAAATATGTATATACACTGACGGACTGATCATAAACTGCATCAATGTTCAAGACGCCTATGCAATAAACATTTTAACCAACTATTCAAACTTTACATACAAACTAGCTGTGCCCGCGACTTCGTCCGCGTGCAATAGTGTCTTTGGGTAGCATTAACAAATTTGACACATACGTTTCCCAACTACACCGCGCCGTACCACGCCACGCTTCCTTCACATACCCTCCCCCTTCCCCTCATTTCCACCATTTTGCCGTGTCGTGTGACGACAAAATGAGTTCGGCGCTCACTCGAGTCGGTCGCATCGACACACAACGCCCCTGGGACATCGTTGCGACGCCCCAGGGCGTCCCGCCGCAGTTTGGGAAGCCCTGCTCTATAGTATGGATGAGACAGGACAGTAGGATCACTCACCAGACCTGCTTGTTGTAATCAACGAAGAGCGGCGGGTCGTTGCAACGCACGGAGGCGACTAGCGCTGCGCCGCGACGTTGCTCGCTGCGTAACGCACCCGCTTGTCGCGCTAGCAGGGGTTGGAGCGAGGGTAGCGGGGTACAGGGGGGAGATTGACCTGGAATACACATAAGGAATATGCATGGTATACATTTACTTGAAATAATTTATTTTGTACTCATTATTATCATATATTTTTGTATGATAAAAGGTAACAGGACAAGCACGACACTCGCCTGATGGTAAGCGATGACGTCTACCTATTACAGATACGGCATGCAAAATTCTGACAGTCCAGAATTTTGCATGTCACTGCACTGCGCCTGTTACCTTGAGACATAAAGATGTTGAGTCTCACATGCCCTGTAATGTCACTGGACGCCTTGCCATTTCAACAGAAAAACATTCCTATTGCACGGCTGAAAATTAATTGGCAAAGTGGTGGTACAGCTCCAGGCGGACTAGCAGAAGTCCTACCGCTACAAAATCGTACTGGTATTGTATGTTAAACATTTTTTATTAATAAAATACTCTTAAATTGGTTAAAATATTACATGAAAATGCTAAACAAGCGTGGGGAATTTTAATTTGCACATCACCACTTCTCAATTAGAAAGTGACGTCACAACATACACTGCTGTCACCACAGACTAAATCTTTGTCATAGAAAATAGTATGCACTGTTGTACGAATATGTACTATTTCTATTACAAAGATTTAATCTGTGGGGACAGGGAGGTATGCTGTGACGTCACAAAGGTGCGCGAAATTTTGGCGGCGTTTTAGACACCTTATATTTTTTCAATGCTAAAACTATTTTTTGTAGCTTAATTTGAACACTTTCAGTATTATTTCATTATTTTACTGTGTTAAATGGATGTAATCAGTGAAATAAAAATATTTTAAAAATCATGCATATTCCCTATTAGGAGTTAACTCAGACAGAGACGCGACGCGACGAGACGCGACGCGACGAGACGCGACGCGCAATTTTTAAGATAGTTATACACAATAGCACTTTATTAACTACACAATAAGATACACATTGCATTGAAATAATTTGGTGGTGTCGCGCGTTTTACTGCGCCGCGGCTTCTTGCTGAAACCACAAGCATTGTCACGTCGTGCTATATATTTTTAATATTATATAGCGTATAGTTTGACCACTATCTCACCTGTTGGTAGATGATGATGCCATAAAGGATGGCAGCATGCTAGGCATAGAATGGGAACTGGAATCATCATCATTAGCCTATGACTGTCTTAAAGACTTCAGCTAATAACCCGGACTGGGTAGCACTTAACCACTATCTCACCTGATGTTAAGTGATGACGATGCGATCGATGATGATTATTAAAGTTTTATAACCCCCCGCGCGAAAAGAAAAGAAGAGGTGTTATATGTTTCACTGTATCTGTGTATGTGTTGTGTATCTGTCTGTGGCATTGATTGTATCGTTCAAACGGATGAACCGATTGTGATTAATTTTTTTTTTCAATAGGTGTCTTTATCGAGAGCTCTTAGCTTTGATTAATCTAAATCTGTTCAGCCAAGACTACTTTCAAGACTATGAGCTTTTTTTTAGATGATGACGCCATGAGATCAACTTTCGTAAGTTTGATCAATTCAAAATTCGGTATCCTCTTACTTCAATGACATTGTAAGGAACATGGTAGCATTGACCTGATGCTGGGACAAAAGTCAAAGCATTTATTCAGTATATGGGCAAATTAAAAATCTGCACTTACACACGTCAAATAACATTAAATAGATCATATTAATAATAATTGTAATAAATATAACAAAAAGATAACTTGCTTGCTTTGAATTCATAAATAAAAACAAAAGTAATGAGAAATTCAGCTTTTGTCCAAACGTCGAACGTCACACTAAAATAATTAAGTTTAATAAACTGGCCAAGTGCAAGTCGGGCTTGCACTCGTAGGGTTCCGATTCCGTACCACACTACAATAATATAATTAATACAGTCAAACGTTCATAGATGGCGTTATAGTAAAATGCCGAATAAAAACGTTTCTTGTATAGGGACCCCCTTTAATTTTTAACTTTATTCCGTTTTTATTATTTTTTGTTATAGCGGCAACAGAAATACATCATCTGTGAAAATGTCAACTGTCTAACTATCACGGTTCATGAGATACAGCCTGGTGACAGACGGACAGACAGACAGACAGACGGACAGACAGACAGACGGACAGCGGAGTCTCAGTAATAGGGTTCCGTTGGTACCCTTTGGGTTTGGAACCCTAAAAACTAAAACAACCGACTTCCATGCCCCGCGAGTCGATTTCAGTAGCAAGTTTGAGACGTTTATTGACAAATCTCTGGAGATACTTATCAGATCTTGATGAAATTACAATGGGATCACCTCGGAAACGTACCCTACCGATTATAAAAAGAATCATTCGAATCGCTTCACAATTGACGGAGTAATCAATCGCGTAACATACATATTTAAAAAAACATACAGCCGAATTGAGAACCTCCTTCTTTTTGGAAGTCGGTTGAAAAACGATTAATTCCCCTGATTAATATAGGGTTGCTAGCCGTACGATTACGTGCACCCCAATGCATGTTCAGTACTTCAGACAATATTATCAATAAGATCGTTTAAAAAACTAAAAATAACCGACTTCAATGCCGCGCTATTAATTTTCAGTAGCAATTTTGAGGTGTTTATCTCCATATCTCTGGAGATACTTATCAGACCTCGATAAAATTACCATGGTACTACACTGGGGATATCTCCTTTCCAACAAAAAAAATTAATCAAAATCGGTTCATAAACGACGAAGTCATCCGCGAACAAACATTAAAAAAAAAAATATTCGGTCGAATTGAGAAACCTCCTCCTTCTTTTGAAGTCGGTTAAAAAATTGTGAAAATTTATGACATCTACTGGAATCTGCAGGATACACGACTCTTCACCAACTCGGTCATATCTGAAATGGTATCATCAACATCATCCTCATCAGCCGGTGTCAGTCCACTGCTGGACGTAGGCCTCTCCCGATGCGCCACTGAGCCCGATCTTCGGCTCTTCTTTTCCAGTCACTGCCTTGGGGTCTTGGCTTTGTGTGTGACTTTCCATCTTGGGAGGAATAAATGGTATAAAGTAATCTTGGCGCTTACCATTAGTCAAAGAGCTGCTTCTCCGCCTGTTTCTATCGAGCCGTACCTCAGGACGTGATCTGTGCACTACTTTCACTGGTGACGTCACCGTATTCCTACAAACATCACAATGGACATTTACATTTACACTTATTTTGAGATTCGTTGTAATCCGTCAAGCGTGTTCCAGACGGATGTAATCCAGCGTAACAGAGATAACTTTGATTGTTTCAATCCATCTAGACTGCAGATGTAATCCAAATTTTGATTTGTCCTTGGAGTACGGGCGCACGTTCCCATCCGCAGTTAGAGCGCGCGGATTGCATCCGTTTAGTTTAGCCGGCGGATACATCCATCCAACCAAAGCCAGCGCTGTGACAGGCAGCGGCTGCGCAAGTATGCGAGTGCAAAATGTCGTCAATGGCGCACAAAAATCCCAGGAAGGCCCAGTTTTTTAAATTTTGATAATTTAGGAGCCATTTCTACAGTACGATACGGTCCGTGCACGACACGTGTACGTGATTTTACGCCAGAAGAAGAAGACTCGCGACTGATACTAACGCGTTGGCGCGTGGATGAGATCCGTGTAGCCAAAACACAATCCGCAGATGGAAACTAAGTTCCCACTAAGGTCACATCTGTTGGAACGCTGGATTACATCCGTCTAGAATACGCTTAAAGGATAGATGCCTTGACTTTTAATAGATAGGTCGCTGGTTCAAATCGTAGCACGAGTGTTTGTTCACAGGTGGTAGTTGTATAATACACGTGTTCAGCCTGACTTGCTATAAAGTAGCTTTAAAATTATACACTATAAATACATTGTTTCACACAATCCAAAATGTCATCGTACCGACGGGATTCGAACCCGCACCTCATAGGAAACATGACCATTCGCTGTAACCAACTAAGCCACAGTACAATCCTATCAATACGACGAAACTAATGGATTGCATTTTAACCAAAAAATTATGGATTGTGTGTAACAATGTATATATTTTTTTTATTTTATTGCAGATTTTTTATTTCTTATTTTATTTTTTTATTTGTTTTTAATAAATGATTTATACTTCGGCCGTTCAGAGAATGCGTTCCTGACACATATCAGTTAGTCACGACTAGTGATGGGCACAACATAACACTGAGTTCGTTACCGTTCCTCCAAAATGAACCGCCGCATTATTTTTAAGATTATTTTCGTTTGAAATTGGCGGAATCATTTAAAATTTATATTTTAGTTATTTAAGTGGAAACCAAAAAAAGGTAATATTAATATAATAAAATTGTTTTATTTATTCTTTGTTACAAAGTTACAATCTGCATTTCTATGCAATGAAGTACATTGAATTGAATGTGCGTACAGAATATTAATCAGACTCCGATTCGCTTGAGGAGGTGGTGTCTTCATTATCATCTTCGCCTACATGTATAATTATATTTCATAAAAGTTATCTTATAGTCCATTATTTTAAAATTCTTAAAAAGAAAAACAAAACGTATTATTTTATAAAGTACTAGCAGCCCGCCCCGGCTTCGCACGAGTAGAACATATATGCCTACAAAATTTGCATCAGTTTGTTGCATCGAATATAAAATATGAACATATTTAACAATCATCGTCATATTTCATCCAATTTACACAAAACCTTCACGAATTATGCACCTAAACCTTCCTCATAAACACTCTGGCTAGTGAAAACCGCATGATAATCCGTTCAGTAGCTATTGAGATTATTGCGAACAGACAGACAGACGCAGTGATGGACTTTGTTTTATAATACTTACGTAGTGATATTGGACGGCCCTTTGACGTAAAGGATAGTTACCTTGATTCTGACCCGACGGTCGCTGGTTCTAATCCTAGCTATATACCTACCAATGAAAGTTTTATGTGCATTCATGAATCATGAGTTTTCGTACAGTGGCAGTGGGATCATTAAATCTATCAAAAAGTAGCTAGTACAATATTTATATGTATACATATATATGTATAGGTATTTTATTTTTATGTAGGTATATATATATATATTTTATTGAGTATGTATGTGTGTACAGTGTTTATCTATGTATAATGATGTGTATGTATCTATAGTTATAATGTAGATATTTTAGGTTCTTAGTCTTAACGGTCTAAACTGTATGTTTATTAAATGCAAAAGAGTTTTAGCTGAAATAGCCCTCCGGCCAATACATATGCATTTATCCAGTCCCTACATAGGTTGTCTGGAAGAGATTGCTTGATGCGATAAGACCGCCGATTGCTTTACCATTATGTTATTGTTTTTTTTAATGAAGCTATTGTACATTTTGTATTTTGGTAATCAATAAAGAGTTTTTGTATTGTATTTGTAGCTTAACACAAGAAGAACATCTGCCGCCGTAACCTTACGCGTTCCCCGACGCAAAATGTAGGGGTAATATACGTTTAACGTGTGTATCTGTGTGTATGTCTGTAGCATCTTAGCACCTAACCGGATGAACCGATTATGTTTTTATTATTGATAGTTTTTTTTGTTTGATAGATGTCTTCATCGAAAGTTTTCTTAGCTTTGATTCATGAAAATTCGTTCAATCGTTATAAAACTATGAGCTTTTTTCTAGTTAATTGCGCTATGAAATCAACTTTCATAGGTCTGATCAATTCGAAAATCTTCTTCAACGATATTGTAAGAACATGGAAGCATTGACCTGATGCTGGGACATCTCCTGGACTCTACAGAATACTCAAATCCTCACCAACTTACAGCTCAGATTTTAAATGTCATGTTTAGAGTCATTGGAACGCTTTTAATGAAAAGATTATACATAGATCAGTCGGGGTGGTTTAAAATATTATATTATATTATTATATACAATAGATCATATTATTATACTATATTGACTTCAAATTGATTATGATCGGTGGGGATCTACAGCATAGCTAAGCTTATAATAATATTTTCGTAGGAACTATGACTTAATCTGTGGTTTCACTGCAAATATTTTATTAATTTTGCGATGCGTGTTTGTGAAATTCGTGATATCTTCTAGAGTTCTCATTTGAATTATATACTGTAAAGGACAATTTTAATCTATAATATGTGGCCAAGCTAATTAACGTAATTATTTGGATAAGGATTAATACTATATACTTGAAAATAGCCTTGGAAGTTATGTAATATTTTTAACAAAAATTTTAAGATTAAAAATTTGTACTGTGAGTCCACCTTAAGAGATAGACATATGCTGTCGCGGACTTTTTTGTAGGTCTTATTAAGCTGTACAACTCTTGCATAGAAAATATTCTTCTTTCTATTTTCAATTAAGCAGCGTTCGTAAGAAACGTGTTTTTTCGACCGTTTTTTTGCCGACTTAGGTTGCAAATTAGGTCTCCACGAATGTACCTTTGATTTAAACGGGATAACATATAGCCTATTTTCATTCCGAAAGTTCATTCTATGTATTATAGTGAAAGAATTTTTTAAATCGGTTTAGTAGTTTTTGAGCCAAATCATTACAAACATACAAAAATACAAATGTTCTCTTTATAATATTAGTATAGATAACTGTATAAGAACAGATTACGATACTATTATTGCCTGTTATTGTTAGCACAGCACTACAAATATAAAGCGCTGACATAACCTTGTAATAGCGCAGTATAGATTTAGAAAAATATTGTTTACCAAGTTATTTGACACTCAGTTTGGCACAAAATTATAACATTCATTGATTATTGATATAATAATGTTGTTTTAATGCTCATAAATTGTTAAAACGGTAAACAACCAGCAAAAATATTTTTATCGTAACTGCAACGCCATTACGAAGTTACGTCGTCAGTTCAATCGCGACGTGTCAGGAAAGCATTCTCTGAACGGCCGTAGTATACAAGTTTTTATAACGTAAAGTACCAGTAAGCCTTATGCAGGTTTGTCTAGGCACTAGGTACTCTACATATTATAGTGTACAAGCAATACATTACATTATTATGTTGTCGTACCTATTATTTATATTATAACTTATAACTAGAGGTGGGCCTTTTAAACAAAAACGTTTTTAAAAACGTTTTCTGAAATGAGCGCCAAAAGCCGCTTACGAATTTCAGTCTTCGTTTAAACGTTTTTTCATACGACTATATTCGGCCATAAAAATGACCTTATTTCCACTACAATAAGGCACAAAATAACATTTTTTTATTAAATTGATTTAACATCCTTATTTCTATGCGGATAAGACTCAATATCGGTGGGATCGGTTACCATATTATGCGACTAAAATAAAATCTGCTTGTTTCCGTTGCGGTAGTCTGACAACGCTCCGTTTTTGATTTGTTAGTATTTTCAAACGTTTGTAATCGATTTTATGCGATTAAAATGAATTCTGCTTGTTTCCGTTATGGAAGACTGACAACGACCGGTTTTTGATTTGTTAGTATTTTCAAACGAAATGTAACGTTAGTACGTTTTTTGTTGTTTGGATAAGACGAGCTCGTTTTATGTTAATATTAAACGTATGCGAACAAAGTTAGAGAGCATGCAGTCGATATTTTGTTTATTAAATTGCTTAATATAATAAACTCTATTGATGTGAACTGTAGGTATGGGTAAATAAGTGTTGTGAATTGTAAACATTTAAGTATTTTATTATATACCACTCAGGGATCGCAAAATATATAAATATATAAGAAATTATCGAGTTTAAAAACGTGTGCAGTAGCGGAATGGCGCGAACGTCGCGTCGCGTAATTCTTCGCATGCAAAACTAATCACACCATATTTTCTTATTCTGTAAACTGTGCTTTATTTTGTAATAGATTTACTTCATTGTTGTATAAAAATAAAGTTTATATTTTGTATTGTTATTTTTTATTTACACCTCAAAACCCCTGAAATGTATATCTTGGATCTTTGCCTGAATATGAGATACTCAAAACCGAAATATTAAAAATACAATACGCAAATCAAAGTTCTAGAACCCAGCTACCACTATACACAAAGAATTGGGTATCCTATTGCGTAAATGTTTATAAAAACCGAGCTCGAAACCCGACCCACTTGAAAGGGTTTAAGTAGGTACTTACGTTTTTTACGATTGTATAAACATTCGTCAGCATGACTCATACCATCCTGAATTGATTCCTTGAATTGATTTAGTGATTTGTCTACTTATTTGCAATGATATTCGAAATGCTTATTTCATTCATTATTTTCACTAATTTCACTTTTTATTCAACACAGAAACTCGAAATTGCGGGAAAACCGCCACTTGGTAGAAAACCCGACGATCACACAAATACGATGATATTTCTAGAATTCAATAGCTAAGATGGATTCACAAAACACAAATGAATAGAATTTACACTAGATATATACTAAAAACTAAAATAAACCAACAGAAAATAACAATTCAAAACACAATCTAGCGTCAGCATTCCAAGCGTCAATGGCGTCTATGGTCGACCTAAGGCGTTTTCATTAAGTAGTTTTCATTGTGCGGGGAAGAATAAAATATAGTTCAATATGGCATTTTATAAATAAAATATTTCTTCATCAAGCGTGTAAGACCAAAAAATGGTTACAATTTCTAATATTATGCGCTGTAAATATAGAAAAAAAAAGTTGGCTAAGCTGACCCACCGGTGGGTCCGTGAAGCTTGACGGAATTGCTTAATTGTTCTTGACCCACCGGTGGGTCAGCGATCCCTGAGTGGTTAAAGATATAACGATCTTCACAACAATAGCGACGTGTACTGCTTATAGTTTAATAAAACCGTTTAAGCGAAACGCTTTTTCAAGCGTTTAATAAAAAAAGCGCAACGTTTAAACGTGTTGTCAATTCAAAGCCGTTTATCACATCTCTGATTATAACATGTGTAACTTATAATGATAGGAACTATTATTAGGTTCGAGATTGATTTTTATAAACTGACAACAACAAAAACCTACAACTGTTTTCGATGAGTATCGAGTACAAAGACCGGTCTCCACGGTCACAGTCGCTTTGGATTACACTAACAGATACAGGATGCTTCGAGTTGATGGACTTATTAGGTCTTTAAATAATATGTTTTAATAATTTTATTTTTTTTAAATAATAGATAGGCAAGCATTTTACCAACGCAATTTTGCGATTGCCAACCCGCCTGCCCCCCAACGTGGCGATTAGGGCATATATCCTTCCCAATGAGCCGAAGATCGGGCTCAGTGGCGCATCTTGGAGGAGGCCACGTCCAGCAGTGGACTGACACTGGCTGATTATGAAGCATTTCACCACTATCTCACCTGGTGGTAAGTGACGATGTGATCGAGGGTGTAGCATGTTTATAAAGTGTGTAAAACTTAAAGAAACATAATATTAGACTATGAATTGCTTGGCTATTCAGCATCCTTATCATCACGCAAGTTGGCTGGCAGCGGTTAGAAACAAGGAGCTGAAGATCGAGCTCAGTGACGTGCTATAGGGGAGCCCTATGTCCAACAGTGGACTAATACTGCCTTGACTATTGGCTAGACCCAAATGGAAGAGTATGACAAGTTGCACCGACCACACTTAAATGTGACAAGGGTAAGATGATGATGGTTGATGACATACCTATCATCAGCACCATTTCTGTTAGGACTCTCATGTCGTTTCCCCTGCCCGATTCCTCGCAGTCTGCTTAATAGTGAGAGCTCAGTGAGACCTCGCTTCCATATTGGTTTAGGTTGGGTTGCTTCTTGCTTTTCTGAAATAAAATATAGCAAAAATGTAAATCAAAGCCGATATTTTTTTTATATATATCATAAAGGCTAGCGTTTGACCACACTCAACACTTGACATCTCACATGTTGGTAAGTGATGATGCGGTCGAGGATGGTAGAATGCTAGGCCTATTTATATATACATAAGGTTTTAATTGTTTTGTTGGCGAGTTTACACTAGTTCTACAAGTGTAAAAAGTATGTGACGTCGTACTAGGGAGTAGAGATGTTACGGAGTTCCGGCTTCGGTTCCGACATACCGAAACTTTGGTGGATTTCACACCTTCGGTTTGGCTTCGGTTCCGAATGATTTAAAGCGGGGGTTATATCGAATGAATAATAATATTATTATATCAAACGTGCAATCATATAGGTGTTGGTGTTCATTTAGTGTCAGAGTACAGGCCATACCTGTCTGAGATAATGTAATCAGTATGGTCTGTATTATATTACTGTGTATTTTTTCCAATAGATATTAAAGAACAGAATAATAATATATATTTTTTAATGATTACTCGCAATGTGGGTTGCACATTACTAGTATTCTTGTTAACCCTCCAACTTAGCTGAATATGCTTGTGTCTGGAGTGGGTTCACGTCAATAGTGCAATGGGTGGGGTGGGGACCGAACCCACGACCTCTCGATCGCCAGTCCGACACCTTATCAATTGGGCTATTGCCGCCTTGTATAATATAATTATAGCATTGTTTTATTAATTTATCTGACCCAGCCTTAAGATAGGTTCTCATTTGTCCCCAACACTCCATGGTTCACCTTCGGTTCCGATTTCGGTTTCGTTAAAATAAATGTCAAATCTCTGGTTTCGTCTTAGTTTCCGATAAAACCACCTCCGTAACATCCCTACTGCTGACCAACAAACGCGGCTCTAGCGACCGACAAATGGCGGTATAACGTCTTACGAGCTACGTGCTACGATCGCCAACTCGCCTGCCCAGCGTGGCGATTAGGGCATATCTCTTCCAATGAGCCGAAGATTGGGCTCAGTGGCGTACCATGAGAGAGGCCTACGTCCAGCAGTGGACTGACACTGGCTGATTTTGATGATGATGAACAATTTAAATTTACAGAGATGAAAAAGACTCTCACATCTCCATGCGCATCTCACAAATGTGATCAAGTGTGAACTGTGACAAAGATGGGGGAGGGGTCAAAAGATCACGAAATTAGTGTGACGTACGGATGACCTCGTATGAAACTTTTTTACCGACCTCTAAAACGGAGGAGGTTATAAATTCACATGACACATACATATATAAGATCGTTTAAAAAACTAAAACAACCGACTTCAAATGCCGTGCTTTTAATTTTTAGTACCAATTTTGAGGTGTTTATCTCCATATCTCAGGAGATACTTATCAAATCTCGATTAAATTACTACTATGGTACCATTCTTGGTCACCATCTTATTTCCAACAAAAAAAAGAATAATCAAAATAGATTCATAAACAACGAAGTTATCCGCGACCACACAGAAAAAATATATATATAATATATGTATATATATAAGGTCCAATTGAGAAACCTTCTTCTTTTTTTGAAGCTGGTTACAAAAGTAAGATGAATTGATCCTTATTTATGAAATTCTGTCAATAATATATTTCTTATGTAATATCAATAAAACTCACCCACTTTTCCATTTCTCTTCGGTCCATTTTCCATCCTGTTCTCTCTTCTCGGCAAATTATCATAAGCGTTTTGACTTTGCGATCTGTCTATATTAGCCCTTATTTCTCTTACGTTAGAGTTCACAATAGCTACTGAATTCACATGCATTCTTGAATTTGTATTTTGTGAATTCAATGTAATATTGGATTGATTTGTTGTATTCGTCGAAATAGTTGTTATATTAGCTGCCGTTGTAGTTATATTGGTAGAAATTGGCGTGCTATTAGTAGAAATAGGCACGACATTTGTAGAAATCGGTGTTAGATTTGAAGGTATGGGCGTGATTGTAGTAGAGATTGGCGTTCTATTAGCAGCGAGTGGTGTTATAGTGGTAGACATCGGCGTTCGATTTGTTGAGAGAGGTGCAATTGTGGTAGAAATTGGTGGTCTACTGGTAGAAATAGCTGTGATATTGGTAGAAATAGGCGTTATATTGCTAGTATTGGACGTAATATTATCTGTACTGCTATTATTCTGACTTAAAAACAGATATTCATACGTAGAATCAGAATTAACTGTATCTAAGTTCGGTAACGATGACTTTCTCATTTTATCTTGACTTTTTAACCTCCTCACGGACAAAGGCGACGCCTTAGAGGTATTCGAAGTCGAAGCAAAGCACAGCCTCTCATATAAACCTTCTTTCTCTCTGACATTTGATTTGACATCTCCCGTCAAACTGACAGTGGTTGTCAAACTCAGATGGCCATATTCCGATTCATTTTTGGCGAACACAGTACCATACTCGTTTTGCACGTTTACTTCAGTATTGACAATGTTGATGAAGTTTGGTTTTTGGGAAGTATTTGCAGTTTTAAAGTCGAAATCGAATATGTCTGTTTCTGGGCCTATGATCGGGATCGCCGTGTGTGGTGCGTCTTTGTTAGAAACTTGGATTACTGTGATGTTGGAGGGGCGGTCGCTAGAAAGAAAGTATTAGAAGTTATAATTTTTATTTTATTTTATGTATTTTTTTTTAAAGAAACATTTTAGTGCTCCTAAAACATTCCGATTCCAATTTTTTTAAATATATTATGTGTGTGTGTGTGTGTGTGTGTGTGTGTGTGTGTGTGTGTGTGTGTGTGTGTGTGTGTGTGTGTGTGTGTGTGTGTGTGTGGTCAAACACTAGTCGTGTTTGACCTTTATCTCGCCTCGTGGTAAGCGTTTATGTGGTCGAAGATGGTGAACATGCTAGGCCTAGCATACTCTGTCTCTCAAGGGCTGTGTGCTACTGTATACATCCATCATACAATATGGAGTAGAATTCCTTGCCCGAGTGTGTTTCAGGGACCATCAGTTACCATCAGGGATCGCGAGTCAATAGGTATCTTCTAGGCAAGCGTGCTACTCCTAGGACCACATCGTCACTTAACATCAGGTGAGATAGTGGTCAACGCTTGACTATCCAGGATAAGCTGGTCTAGCTAAGACATCATCAGCGACTTATTGTCCACAGCTGGACGTAGGGCTATCTTAAGTCACGCCACTCAAAATGCCAGAAAAAAAGTTTTTTGTAAATTTAATTTAATTAAAAAAAGTAAATTCAATTTATATTTAAATTGTTTTTATTATTTGATGCTAAAGCAACCCTTTTTTAACACAATTAATGAGCTAATTTCAAGTCTCTATCTATTACCGTTTGTAAGATAGAGCATAAAATGCCTGAAAAAAAAAAACGTTTCTTGTATGGGGGACCCTTTTACGACTTTTATTTTTAACTTTACTCTGTTTCTAGTATTTGTTGTTATAGCGGCCAAAGTGATACATCTAATATTATAAATGTGAACATAACTCTGTCTGCCTGTCTGTCTGTGTCACTTTCACGCCAAAACCACAGAACCGATTTAAATTAAATTTGGTACACAGATGGTCTAGAGCCTGAGAACGGACATAGGCTACTTTTTAATGTGAAAAGAGGGTTGTAAGGGGTTGAAAAGGGGGATGAAAAGTTGTATGGA
This sequence comes from Cabera pusaria, assembly GCA_954871355.1. Lineage (NCBI taxonomy): Eukaryota > Metazoa > Arthropoda > Insecta > Lepidoptera > Geometridae > Cabera > Cabera pusaria. Next base: position 6,982,335 of record OX940912.1, on the reverse strand, counting down.
AGTATCATCAATTTTAGAGCTAGAAGCCATATATATATATAGCTTATTTTTTAGGCTGTTGATTTGATATAAATTAATATGTCATTCAAAGTTTGTGAGGGGGAAGGGGGAGGGAGAAGGGGAAGGGGGCATGAGGGGAGGGAGGGTGGAAGTGAGGGGAAGGGGAAAGGGGGAGAGGGATAGGTGAGAGAAAGGGGAGGAGAGGTGGAGTGGGGGAGGGGGAGTGGGGGAGGGGGGGAGGGGAGGGGGAAAAGAGAGGGGGAGAGGGGAGTGAGGAGAAAGGGGGTGTAGGGAAGAGAGAGGGAGAGCGCGGCGTGATACGCTGCGGTGTAGGTGGGATACGCATGTCTTATTTGTAAAATAATTAGCCTAAATATTTAAAAATGCTACCAAAAGACACTATTCCACGCGGACGAAGTCGCGGGCACAGCTAGTATTTTATATTAGTCTCTATTATGGTTCATTTCATAAGTTCAAGCAAAAAACGCCGAAATAAACTTTTTATGTTCTGAGTATTTGTTGTTAAATTCTCCACAGCAATACATACGTCGTGAAAATTTCAAGTATCTACTTGTTACAGTTAAGGAGATACAGCCCTGTAAAGTTAGGACAGACGGGCGGACGAAAGGACGGACAGCAAAGTCTCAGTAATAGGGTTCTTTGGTACCCTTTGGGTATCGGAACCCTAAAACACGTCATATAGATCAATCTCCGTCTTTTTGAACGGGATATTTAGCATGTTTTTCATTATTTGTGCTAAATGAAAAACAAATAATGAAAAACATGGTAAATATCCCGTTGAAATATCTTGTGAAAGTGTTAGTGACCATGAAAATTTAAAAACTTATAGACTGATACTAAAACACATACCTATTACTCCCATTCTCTACAACTTCGCCTTCTAGCCGGTCACTAACCAAAACGGTCTGTCTAAAATCTGCATCACTGTCTTGAACTTCAAACTCCTTTCTCCCTTCACTGGCTTTACTGCCAAGAGAACTGGCATCAAAATCATCACTATCACTCTCACTTCTCTTAAACAAAGAGTCGTCGAGGCAGATATTCTGTCCGCAGATTTTTTGGACACTTGCAGGTCCTTGGCTCGTGCTTGGTAAAGGATTGTACGAGGTTTCTGATTCCCAAGATGAAATGTCTATGTTTTCCTGCGGTGGCATTTCAGGCGGTGAGATTTCTGGTGGGTTCGTGGGCTCTTCTGGTGAGTTAGGCTCGGGTGGATGAGTTGTGATGGCTGCACGGATGTTTGGGGTTAAGTCTATGCCGGGTACTCTGAAACAATTAATTTTGTAATGTATATGGTGAACACGCTAGAGAGAAGAAGTCGCTTGAAGTCGAGCCATCTATTTTAAAGCAAATGGAGCTCTAAAACTAACGAGACACTAGAAAACCACTTCACTTGTTACCTCTACAGTGAATAGGCGTGACGAAAGATTTTGAAATCCTCTTCCGTAATGTGGGAACACATTTACTATTCACGAAAAAACCTTAATTTAGGTAACTAACTTAAGTTTAAAGCAATTTTTTATAATATTTTTTCAATAGTGCGCAAAACAGCTCACATGTGTCATGGCGTCGGCTGTGACGTCACGCATATGTTAATGACATACTTAACGTAGTAACTATTTTATAATCTGTGACAATGAATACACATGGGTTTTCCAAAATTTTATAACATTTTCAAGAAAACCTCATAAGAGGACATAGGCGTGACGTCATGCGCTGTGATTGGTGTTTCAATCAAAATGGCCGATTGCAGTATTTTAATGTTTTATTATATTGAAAGTCGACCACATCGTCACTTAACATCAGGTGAGATAGTGGTCAAACGCTTGACTATAATGAAAAAAAAAAAAAATAATAATTTAGTTAGTTAGTTAGTTTCTTAGTTTATGGCTTCTGTGGCTTGTTGTCACAATTTTGCCAATGTCCGTTCCACAGATTACTATATGTGGTCTATTCATGCTAGTTTCATAAAGCATGTGGAGAGTGTCTGTAAAATTAGAATATGGTCGGTGTTCAGGAGTGAGAATCGACCAGAATTTTACACACCATGATGATTTAATCTAAAACAAAAGACAACACAACTAATATAATATACAAACTATGTTACAGTACACATAAACTAACTAATTACACAAATGATACACATTATTTTACAATATTAACAACCAATATAGTTTACAATCTAATCTTATTTATTTTAATAAATTTACATAACATAGGGTTAACTACAGGAGAGAAGGTTAGGGATAGGAGGTATTTAAGTGTAGTTGGACGAGGAATACTAGGAGGAAGAAGATCGTACAAGGAGCAATTAAGTCTTATCGATCCTAAATTGTTTATACCACTGTTGGGTTTTAGCTGACGGTATCACTGGCACAGAAAAGAATAATAGTCCTACAGTTTACGGTACGGATTTATTTCATGATTTATGATTTTGACGTGTATATGTGCGTATATCAATACTGCCTACATACTGAATAAATGCTTTGATTCTTTGATTATGTTTTTTTTATGGTAAAATGTGACAGGACAAGCATGACGCTCGCCTGATGGTAAGCGATGACGTCTACCTATTACAGATACAGCGGCATGCAAAATTCTGACAGTCCAGAATTTTGCATGTCACTGCACTGCGCCTGTTACCTTGAGACATAAAGATGTTGAGTCTCACATGCCCTGTAATGAACCCTGGACGCCTTGCCATTTCAACCGAAAAACATTCCTATTGCACGGCTAAAAATTAATTGGCAAAGTGGTGGTACCGCCCCAGGCAGACTAGCAGAAGTCCTGCCACTACAATATGTAACAGTATGTGTGGTGACACAGTTTAGGTCGTGGTAATACCTACCGCGAGTACCGCGAGGCGAGCTCTTTAGTCGTCCCTTATCCCTCGCCGCGGTTCACGGCACGTCTCATACGCAACGTTTATATAGACAAATATTATCAGTGAAACTAACGTTTTTTATGTAACATTGAATAAACTGAATTGAAGTGCTCAGTGACATTAGTTTATCAATAGCCTAGCTCATATAGAGATAGGACCTCTCCAGATAGCCGCCAATATACCGACACCATATAACATAAAGGGCCGGTAAATATGTAAGTGTATATTACCTATCCGGCGGCACGGGGGGTGTAGGCGGCAACGGGGAGGTGGGGTCGCGCGCGGCAGCGCGGGGCGCGGGCGGCGCGGGGGGTGACATGTATACATTCTCACAGAGAGGGACAATCTTCAACTCGTGCAGTTTGTTGCGAAGCGTCGTTACCCAGTCTTGCATAGAGTCCCTGAAACAATCATACAATACATCTTAAACTCTCCGCATCCATCTAAATGACCATTAGATGCATAATAATAATAAGCCATTTGCTATGTACTTAATTGAGGGTACATATGAAAATGTATCATCTACCTACAGAGATACATAAAAGACAGTCTGGATTTATCTACAATACAGTGAGTTGACTATTTATCAGATTACGCGTATTCCGCGCACTCTGAATGGGCCACTCCGATAGTACCAGTATTAAAACCGAATGGGAAGGTGAGATTGTGTGGAGACTATCGTTCCACGGTGAACACGGTAACCAATACGGATACATACCCATTGCCTACACTGAATGAAGCATTTGTAGAACTGCAAGGGGGGATAATATTCTCTAAAATCGATTTAGAGCAAGCGTATACACAGGTCGGAGTAGATGAAATAACAGCCAAACTGTTGACACTGAATACACCGAAAGGATTATTTAAAATGAAACGATTAGCGTTTGGTGTTAAAGCTTGCCCGGGTATATTTCAAAGGCTAATGACCTCCCTTCTTGCAGGCATTCAAGGAATAGCAGTCCTATTAGACGATATAGTAGTCAGTGGCACAGACATTCTTACACACAATGCAAGGTTGGAAAAGGTGTTACAAAGGTTACAAGAGGCAGGTCTGAGAGTAAACCAAGATAAATGTATGTTTGCAGTACCAAGAGTTAGCTTCCTGGGCTACATAATTGATGAATCAGGAATACATCCATCTAAAGAAAAGGTGGAATCAATTGAAAGGACACCGGCACCAAAAAATATAAAAGAATTACAGGCTTTCCTGGGATTACTTAATTTTTATGACAGATTTTTGTCCCACAAGGCAACAATAGCAGAACCATTGTACCGATTATTAGAAAAGGACTCCAAGTGGAAATGGACCAAGGAACAGGAGCTGGCTTTCAGGAAGTTGAAAACTATGTTGTCTAGCGATGACACACTGGTTCACTATGACAGCAAAAGAAGATTGATAATGTCTTGTGATGCATCTCAGTTTGGGCTTGGTGCAGTCTTGGAACATGAAATGGATGATGGGACTATTAAACCAATAATGTTTGCATCAAGAACTATGAATAATCATGAACGCAACTATGCTCAGATAGATAAAGAAGCCGCTGCCATAGTTTTTGGACTAAAGAAGTTCCATCAATATATAAGTGGCAGAAAGGTGATAATTAAAACTGATCATCGACCACTGTTGGGTATTTTTGGCACGGGCAAGCCGATTCCAAACATTATATCGCCAAGAATGCTGAGATGGGCCCTATTATTGAACTCATACGACTATGAAATACATTATGTTGAAGGCAAAAAATTAGGAAATGCAGATGCGCTTAGCCGATGGCCATCTGAAGAATCGTCAAAAGAAGAAGAATATTTAGGAGTCCTCTTGTTAGAGGAGACACCCGGGGATCTGGAGTTCACAGCAAGAGAGGTGGCAATAATGACCAAGAAAGATAAGACTTTGAGCAAGGTGTTATATTGGGTTAGAAATGGGTGGCCTTCTAAAGTAGAGACAGAGTATAAAACATTTTGGGTAAAAAGAGATGAATTATCAATACACAGTAACTGCATTCTATGGGGTAATAGAGTGGTGGTGCCAGATAACATGCGCCCACAAATTCTTGAAGAGTTGCACCAAAACCATGATGGTATAGTTATTACCAAATCTTTAGCTAGAAGTTACTTTTGGTGGCCCTCCATAGATAAACAGATAGAAGAAATGATAAAAAATTGCAACACATGCTCAGAAAATAGGAACATGCCGACACAGGTGTCCCATCAGTGGTTAAAACCAGACAGAGCTTGGTCGAGACTACATATTGACTATGCTGGACCATTTCAGGGTAAAACATTTTTAATACTCATAGATGCATTCTCAAAATGGCCAGAAGTAAAAATAGTCAATGATATGAGCAGTGCCACACTGATCAGAACATTAAGAGAAATTTTTGCTCAACAAGGGTTACCAGACTGCATAGTGAGCGACAATGGTAGGAGCTTTGTGTCAGAAGAATTCAGGAGTTACCTTAAATACTGTGGCATCCGACAGGTGTTGGTAGCACCGTACCACCCTGCTTCAAATGGACAAGCAGAACGCACAGTTCAGACAGTGAAAAACAAGCTGAAGAAACATACAATGGAACCTTGGCATGTGAGACTACCAAATATGCTGTACGGGCTTCGTGCAACACCCAATAGTGTAAATGATAAAACACCAGCTGAATTATTAAATAAACGTAGATTTAGAACTAAATTTGACTACTTGAATCCACTGTCGTTCAACACAAGTAAGGAGTTAAGTGCAGATGAGAAATATGAATCTGTAAAAGTTCGTTCATTTAATGTGGGGCAATCTGTATTTATTCGAAATTACTGCAAAGGTCCCAAATGGTTACAAGGGGTAGTGGAGAAGAAAGTTGGGGTGTGCAGATACTTAGTACGATGGAACGGAAGACTACTGCTCAGGCACATTAATCAGATGCATTGTCATGGGGTGGTGAAGGATTCGAGAAAGGCAAAGGAGCAAGCACAGCTGACAACAAATTTAGGCGACAGTGATGACGAAGGTCAGATGGAAATACCTTCCCCACAAAAATGGGCTGATATTATTGGAGTATCAGGGTCGCAGGATATAGTATTGCCACCACAGCAGGATCAACCAATAAGAAGCAAACGAGCACTGTCAGTCACACCACCAACATCAACTTCAAAGAAGTCTAAGTCTTGGAGCAAGGCACGGAATGTTGCAACTAGCCTGGATGACTACGAACACTACTCGGATGAAGAATTTAGTAATTAACTCGAAAGAAAAATCATAACTACCCATAAAAATAATATATAAATAAGTATATAGAATAAATAATAGTATTAGTAATAAAAGACTCAAAAATAATAATAGGGTAAAGTTTAAGTGAAAAGCAATTTATGTAGTGGACATGTGAAATACTATTCTGAGCTGACTCGAGGGGAAGGCATGCTATGTACTTAATTGAGGGTACATATGAAAATGTATCATCTACCTACAGAGATACATAAAAGACAGTCTGGATTTATCTACAATACAGTGAGTTGACTATTTATCAGATTACGCGTATTATTCGAAATACAATACCATTGATTCTGGACTATGTGACAATGTTTGGGTATATATTTTATGTAGTTTTATATTGTTTTATATGATGTCACGCAGTCCTGCATGCCTCGTGGCATAGGCATCCTCCAAAATTTTCCATTGGGATCTGTCTCGTGCGACCCTTCTACAATGAGGTCCTGCTGTCAGTTTTTAGTTGTCTTCCCATCTGGTTTGCTGGCGTCCTATGTTGCGCTTCCCATCCCCGGGGGTACCAATCCGACACTCTTATGCTCCATTTATTTTGGGCCGCCCTTATCATGTGCCAAGACCATCTCCATTTCTGGTTGTCTATTTTTTCAATATGTCAATAACTTTGGTTTTTTCTCTTAAAATGCTACTCAGAATTTCTTGAGATGCATACATGTCAATTTAATTTTCTTCGCATTTTTAACAAACTTCACAATAATGTATGATCATACAAAACGAAAAAACTTCACATGCCGCAATAGTCAAAGTAGCCAGTGGTCATAATCATGTTGCCAAAGTATACAAATTTGCTTATATTGATTATCTCCATATCTCCGGAGATAATTGTCAGATCTCGATAAAATTTGAATGGGACCAAACGGGAGGCATAATCTCTCAAACAAAAAAATAATTTTTCAAACCGGTTAAGTATTGACGGAGTTCTGAGGTAACATACATAAAAAAAATAAACATACAGTCGAATTGAGAACCTGCTCCTTTTTTGTGAAGTTGGTTACAAAAGGAGGTTTTAAATCTCCACTATTTATTTATGATTGTCACTTTAGAACTCATCATTTAGATACCGATATGGAAAATTATTTTTTTGTTTGATAGGGTTGAACCGGGTACCTATACTTTCCGTGTCATTCCATAGTAATTTTATCAAGATCTGATAATTATATTCAGAGATATACAGGTAAATACCTCAGACTTCAGACTGAAAATGACTTGCACTGTGTGTGAAATCATTATTTAAATTATTTGTACACTTACCAATCTAATAAGCAATTTCTTATTGTCTCTAATAAAGGTGTATACACATTGTTCAAGAGGTCATACGTATAGCACTTTATCGCTAAACTCTAATTTTACTCAACGGTTTTGTCCGCTTAAGTATCTCTTTATTTGCCGAAAAGGCTAGATTGTAGTGACTATAGGGACTTTAGTAATACGATCTGTAATCATAAAAAAACTTACCAATCTGGAGCCAACATTCTGACTGGTCCGTCGTGTGTATCAACCAGGAAGTCATACTCATTGTCTCTAGAGGTGACTGATGCGGTCACATGTCGAGCTGTTTGTAGGCTAGCGCGCCATACTGGCCTATGTGCTCGGGCAGATGTTGGGTCTCGGTATTGTTCGAGGTATGGTGTACGGCCGTTGTGTACGCATAGCTGGGTCCAAAGAGGTTTTAGAACGGGTTTCTGGAATGGAAGTTGTAGGGTATAGATTTTTTATTGTGTGAGGGTACTTGGGAAAAAGTTATAAATGGTATATATGTATCTGCTTTGAACGTAGAATCATAATTGCAAAATGGTGATTTGGAAAGAACTTTCAACATTTATTTATTGCACCCTTAAGGTCATAATAGGCTGGACATAAGCTGCTGAATGATGGAGATGATGCACAGGCTTTGAAATCTATTTACCGTTTGATACCAATCAACAATGTTTTTAGGCAAAAAGACATACCAATGTGCACCGTCACTTTATGGTGAATGTTCCATCTACACCACGAAACATTTAACATCATCATTTACAATATTTTCTGCTAAGGAATGGAATTCCTTGTGCCATCTATGTGTTCCAAAAGCTACGCGGGATCTTCTAGGTGAGCGTGGTTCATCGTTCAAACTCATCGTCACTTAACAACAGCTAAGATAGTCACATAAAATTAAAGAAACATCAAATATTACAAATATATTACAATCTGAAATGTTGTTCTTCTCTACATAAGTTGTGATTAATGGAATATATGCTGGATCGCCTGTACCCTTTGTAAGTTTTCATTGTAAACGCTTTTGACAGATCTTACATAGTTTTCGACTTATTCTGGCACCATGATTGGTCTAAATTTAGTGAAGTGTGAAAACCACAAGAGGCGCTGTACTGTTTTTCATACAATATTTGTACGATATATGATATCGAGTTTGGTATGAAAACTATTGATATATATCAATGGATATATATCAAGATATATATATCAATGGATATATATCTGATAGATATCAAGATATATATATATCAATGGATATATATCTGATATATATCAAATGTTTTTTAAAAATAATATATTGCAATACAAAAATGGTTTAAAAAATTCATATTATTAAGTAATTTTTGCAGTAGTTACTGTATTTACTATTTCTACTTCCTATTTTGGTTTTAGGTGATTTTGCCTTATCTAAAAGTAAATTTTATGTTTTGGTTTAATTTGTCTGATTTTAAGTACCTAAATAAATAAAACATTGTAGTGTTTTTTTGATAATTTTAGTATGTTTATATGTATGTAACACATACGCAAATAGTATTCATACAATAAAATTATAGTATGGCTTTCATTCAAAATGGATATGTATCAAACTTGATATATATCATAAATATCCAATATTTTGATATTTATAATAATATCAGATATTTTCGAACCCTGCTAAGGGTACTGCTTAAAAGTCTAAGCAGCCATCGGGCACAGCTAGTATTATTATAAATGAACGTTACCTTAAGCCCTAGAGGCCTAAGTTTGCTTCCACCAGTGTCCTCAGGTATTCTCTTGAGAAATGCATTTTTCTGAATTTCCCGGTAGTAGACCGGACTTGAGTCTCTGTGGGACATCTTGATTCAACATCTGACTTTCTGTAATTAGAATTATTTTTTTACTTTAGTAAGCTTCTATTTCCCATGCAATACTGAATGTTGTTATATGTCTTAGTAGTTTGGTTTTTAATTACTGCATGCTCCCTTTTTGGTAAAAACCTCCTCCATCTGTTGCCATTTTCCTTACCCCTGTAAGGTAAAATAGCTTTTTCTTCAGAGAAACACGAAAAGTACGAAGTATGCCGTGAGTGTACCTTGTACTTTTCTTGCCTGCCCACAAGCTTGAAGTGATCGAGACAACTGGCTCATGTTGACGATTGTGATTGACCGATGATTAATAAATAAGGCCTATTTGTAATTACATGTACTTACTGTATTTATTTTTGATATTTTCAAGGCAAAAGGGGTAAAAATCAGTTTCATTTATGCGTCATAAAGGTTCAACAGGTCGAAAAGGTGACGAACCTCTCAGCTTCTTAATGTAGAATAATGGACGAATGCCATTTGCGCGGCTGTAGTAGTGTATCTTAATTGTATATCAGTGATTAAGGGTTAAACTAGAGTACATGGTAAAATCTCAATTGGTGGACCCTTCGAAAATTTTGTGAAACTGCTAACTATGCCAGAAATGTAGAGCAATATCACTGTACATTATCAATAGCAATTATAAGACTGTTTTTATAACTGTTGTGTTGAGTCAAGCTACTTCAGTATGCAACTCATATGTCTACAATTGATTAATATTAGTCCGCAAGCGATTGCCACAATAATTAATTAGTATGAACATCGAGGACGCGGCATAAATGACTCAACAACAAACTATTTGCTAACATCCCTTTTTTAGCAAGCAATAACTTTGCTCTAGAAAGTAACGGAAAGAAAACAGGCGATTCCGAACGAAAGTTTACACAAAACACGGTAAATACAATACGTAAGACCATTATACGTGTGTAAATTCATTATTTAACACCTATTGTTTGTGTAAGCAGTAAAAATGATATCTCACTATATGTATTGTGGATGTTATATTCAATATGCATTAAGTTTGAAACAATCCTTGTTCATAGTTTCAGATGTTTATGATACATGTTATGTATAAAATGACTATTATATGTAATTTATCACTGAATTTAAAATAAAATACAATGCAAAACACTATCATGCACAGCCAACACAAAGCAAGGACGCCATATTTATTATTTATGACATTGATTGATTGATTTGATGAAAATATGATGTATGGTGATGGTATGACATTGGAGAAACAGTTTTTTTTTATTATGGCTCCACACGATTAGTATATATAGCCAGTGTCAAAGTTAAAATCGGATTAAAGTCATTATCAAGTCAATAACCGAATCCTATGACTTCAACTTGATTTGAATGCGACTTTGCCTGCCTGGATACGCATGTTTCAGGGATGACCGTGACGACGGGTGGGCGGGTTGTGCCCTACTTGTTAAAAAAAACTTTTCATATTCTCTTCTCCCTCTTCCACCTCATAGTAGTAGCATTAATGCTGTTGCTGTGAGATGCTTAAATATTTCTTTTCTGTCTATTTACATTCCTCACCCTAATTCTTCTATTATTGCAGAACTTTCTCCGATTTTTTCTGCGATCCCTCCTCCTGTAATTATACTTGGTGATTTTAACTGTCACAATACTATGTGGGGCTGTCAAGTTTCAGACTCATTTTCTTCGAATCTCATTGATCTCATGGATGATTATAATTTATGCCTTCTTAATGATGGCTCTCCTACTCGAGTTACTTCGCCACTTCAAAATCATAGTGTGGTGGACCTGTCATTTTCTTCTCCTTCTCTGGCATCTCAACTGTTTTGGTCTGTTCTTCCAAACTCTCATGGAAGTGATCATTTCCCTATTATAATTTCAAACTCCTCTCTAAGTTCAGTTCCGCCTCCCTTACCTCCTCTTTTAAAATACAGACTTGCTAATGCTGATTGGAAAACATTTTCTTCTGTACTTCATGACAAAGTGTTTACATTTCCAACTGTTGATGACTGTAATTATTTATTTATATATTCAAAATTTGTTGATGCTATTATATCAACCGCAGATTTAATTATTCCTTTAAAAAAAACTTGTTCCAGAATCTCTTCTCCTCCATGGTGGGATTCAGAATGTACCACTATAGTTAAAGAACGCAATGAGGCTGAGAAATATTTTAATGCAAATATTAACTTAGAAAATTTCATTCTGTTCAAAAAAGTTCTAGCAAGGTCTTTAAGATTATTATCAAAGAAAAAAAAATCATCTTGGATTCAATTCTGTGAAAGTCTGTCTCCACGATCTCCTCCTTCTCTCGTTTGGAGAAAAATCAAAGCGTTTCGATATTCTAGAAATGATTCTCGTCCCATTGCTTCTAATGATTCTTCTTGGTTAGAAGGATTTATTGACAAATTGGCTCCTTCATTTGTTCCTTCCAAAGATCTGATACCTTCTCTTCCTAACAATCTTTCTTTTACATCTATGGATGGTCCTTTTTCTTATGATGAGCTTTGTGCTGCACTATCGCATCTTAAAGACTCCGCTCCAGGATTAGATGGAATTCCATATTCATTTATATGTCGGTCATCCACTTTCACCAAAGAATATCTTTTGAGTATCCTGAACAAAATATATGAAAAATGTGATTTTCCTGATGTCTGGAAACATCATTCCAATTTTAAAACCAGGCAAAGACCCCAAAAACCCTTCGTCTTATAGACCAATAGCTTTATCATCAGTTATGATAAAAATATTTGAAAATCTTCTCAAAAACAGGCTTGAGTGGTTGTTGGAGCATCGAGGAATCCTATCCAAATCACAATATGGATTTAGGAAAGGTTTTGGTACTATCCATAGTCTTAGTATATTTACATCAGATATTCGCCTTGCTTTCTCTAGAAAGGAGAATTTGATTGGAGCCTTTTTGGATATTACAGGGGCTTACGACAATGTTCTGCTTCATACTCTTAGACAAAAAATGATTCAGCTTAATTTGCCAGCTAGAATGACTCATGTTATATTTAGTCTTTTAATAGGTAGGCTCATATCTGTAAGGTTCCAGAATTATGTTTCTTCTCCAAGATTAATCTGGAGGGGTCTTCCCCAAGGATCTGTTTTAAGTCCTTTATTATATAATCTGTATACTTTTGATCTACATCTAAGTGTAGATTCGTTATGTGATATTCTTGAATATGCTGATAATATAGCTCTTTATTACTCATCAGACTCTATGTTGGATATAGTATCACGTCTTAATTTAGCTCTAAGATATCTCAGTGACTGGTTAAGCAATCATGGCTTATCTTTAGCTTCAGATAAAAGCAATGTTGTTGTGTTCTCTAGACAGAGATCCATACCCGACGTTCAAATTTGTATTGGAGATCATTGTCTTGCTGTTAATAATCAAGCAAAATTTTTAGGTCTTATTTTAGACTCGAAGTTATCAGGCTCTCCTCACATCAATTTCATAAAAAAATAAGTGTGAAAAGAATGTTAACATCCTTCGTGCTTTGTCTGGGGTGTGGTGGGGTTCTCATCCCTTCAATCAAAAACTATTATACAATGCTATCATCAGAAGCCATTTTGATTATGCTTCATTGCTTTTAGAACCTTGTAGTAAAATTTCAATGAGATCTCTTGATTCTATTCAATATAAATGTCTTCGTATCATATCAGGAGCCATGAAATCATCTCCTATAAATGCGCTTCAAGTGGAATGTGTTGATCCTCCTTTATTTCTTCGCAGACAATATTTGAGTGATCGATTTTTCTTTCAAGCTTTCTCACTTTTCATTTCATCCATTATTAAATAAGCTTCATTCTCTTTCTATCCTTAATCGTACTTCGGATTACTGGCGACATAAAGATCCAACTTGTCTTATGAATCCTTTTGATAAACTTTCTAATATTCCCTCCTCATTATTTAAATTTCCTATTCACCCTCTTTTTAGTGTTCCCTATGATTGTTTGATATATAGACCGAACATTTTATTTAATTTTGGTATAGATAAAGATTCTCCAGGTGCTGATAAAATTTTTCATCATACCTTGAACCGTCAATGGGCCAATTGGATGCCTATTTTTACAGATGCGTCTAAATTAACTGATAGTGGTTCAGTAGGTTCTGCAGTTTGGATCCCCAAATATAGAATAGTTCTAAGTTATAAATGCCCTTCTTATACGTCCGTTTATTCTGGTGAATCAGTGGCTCTTCTAGAAGCAATTATATATGTAGAGTCTCATAAATTAAATAAATCTATCATCTTTTCTGATTCCCTTAGCTGTTTGCAAGACATTGATAAGTTTCCATTCCGTTCTAAAGATTTATTACACACAAACCTAAAAATAAGAGAAATTCTTTATAAATGCCACACTTCTGGAATTGAGGTAGCTCTTGCCTGGATTCCAGGTCATTGTGGTATTGAGGGTAATGAATGTGCTGATATGTATGCAAAGCAGGCCGTTGAAATGGGCCTGGACACTTATTCTAAATTGTTTTCCAAAGACCTCCGTTCTGTAGCTAAAAAATTCTCTATAAAAAGTGGTCAGTAATTTGGAACAGGACTAGAATTGTCAAAGGCAGATATTACGGTGAAATTCAACCTGAAATCCCAATAAAGCCATGGTTTTTTAAATTTAAAAAAGCTAATAAATGGGTTTCCTCTACCATCATTCGTTTGCGTCTTGGTCACGTTTGTTCTCCAGATTTTCTTGCCAAAATTAGGGTCAGAGACCATTCTCGCTGTGAGTGTGGTTTAGATGAAGGAACTCTAGATCATATATTTTTCTGTTGTCCAAAATTATCTTTCTCCCTATATGATGCCATAAGCCCCAAAATTCCTCGTCTCTTTAATATAAAATATCTCCTTTCAAATGTATTTACTCCATTTGTATATATTTTAAGTAATTTTATTAAATCTAATAATATTCGCTTATAAAATTCTATTTTAAATGCAATGTTTCTAAGCAATTATAAGTTTTAAGATATTTAATTTATTTTTTCTTTCTTTCTTGTGTCGGTTTTTTTTTCTTGTAAATATACTGTGTAATAGTACACTGGCCATACTTTTGACACTGGCAGAAAAACGCCAAGCAGCGTTTAAAAGCCATAAGAAGAAGAAGAAGACTTTGAGTTGACTTTACGATTTGTAAACTTGTATGTACTAAAATCAATACTCTGACCCCGGCTAAATGATCTCGTCGTGTGGAGCAATAATTTATTTTAAAAAACTTTACAAGTTGTCAAAAAGCTGTCAAAAATTGACAATGAAAAAAAGTGACAATCACAGGTGACAATTTGACAAGGAAGCAAAAGTGCTGTAAACAAATAGAAAAACGTTGAAAAGGTAAGCAAAGTTCGACAAATTTGGTCCATTTATGTAAATATTCTTGTTTATAATATGAATCATTATCATGTGGCTGAAAGCTTCATAGAAAATGTACAGATTTTGCGTATCACCTACAGCGCCCAACTGTCAAAATGTCATAGAATTTAGCACACCGTGGCGCTTCCGTCGCTGTCTATTTTGATCACGTGATCAATTCAACCGCCAAAATTATTGTCACTTTTTTCGCCGACCATTCATTTTCCGCGTTAAAAAAAACGGTAAAATTTCATTGTTTTACCATTGTGCCTGTTGATTATAGTGTTGAACCGTCCGTAGTGTCGAAATAACTGAAGAAAACATACCAGCAACGCGTGCACGATGGCTAAAGTGCACATAACCAACGTTGTAGTCCTCGACAACCCGAGCCCTTTCCTGAATCCATTTCAGTTCGAATTAACCTTTGAATGCATCGAAGAACTGAAGGAGGACCTCGAATGGAAAATGATTTACGTGGGATCGGCGGAGACAGAGGAGCACGACCAGATTTTGGACACTATTTACGTCGGTCCGATTCCTGAGGGCCGCCACATGTTTGTGTTTCAAGCGCCTCCTCCGGACGTCACGCGTATACCAGAAAACGATGCTCTGGGCGTCACAGTGGTGTTACTCACGTGTTCGTATCGCGGGCAAGAGTTTGTACGTGTAGGATACTTCATAAATAACGAATACAGTGACACAGAGCCGGAACTCCGAGAAAATCCGCCTGCGAAGCCGCAATTCGACAAAGTAGTGAGGAATATCTTAGCATCAGAGCCTAGAGTGACTAGATTTAAGATAAACTGGGCAGAACCTGATGCAGCGACGGCAGATTCTGGTGATGGCAACATAGAGTCACATGCTCCAAGCAATGATTCTTACGGAGCATCTTTTAATGCGGATAGTCAAATTAGTGGAATAGAATTCCAAGGAAGCCTCAGTGGCTATGGAGATAATTCAAATTCAATAGCACCGATGGAATGCTGAGGTAAGAAATACTTTATAATTATTAAAATAAGGATCATTATCACCCACAGATTAATGTAACAAAAGAGATACAGATATATAGCTGCATGTCTCATTATTGTTCTGAATGTGGATGTGACACAAAACCTAGGTCGAAACAATGAACACTGCCTGTGGCACTATTTTCGCAACTTTCCAGCTATGCAAATCTACACACGACGTCTGTTTCATAGCACGCATCATATTGTAACTAAAAATCAGCACACCAGTTGAGAAAGTTGTTGGTACAGTTGTACGGATTACACGCCAGGCTTGTTTTGCAAATTTTATTACTGCTGAGAAATAGACAGGTGGTGTGTGAGCCGCACTGTAGTAGGGCCGCTTTACACACCAACTGTGTGGCGCCGCATTGCCATAACGTAAATTTGCTCTCACACCATGTGTGAGCGCCCGCACTTGCGTAACGTTATGAAAAACACAGTGTGTGTTTTCAGCAGGCAACATGTTTATTATATTTTAATATTAGGCACTTTCTTATTATAATCTTTTAAATTTTGAAAAAAATTAAGGGTCAGTTTCATCGATTCCTGATGAAGTTCAGACTTACAATGCTGTACAGAAGTTGTAGTTTATATGGCAGATAAGTTTCTCATAGATTATACCTCTATAGGTACCAGATAGTCCTCACTATCTGGTACCGGTGGCAAAAACTGCCCCAAATTCTTAATGTTGATAGGGTGAAAAGACCTGCACATTGCACAGATATCCTGCTAAGGTACAATGGGCTTGGCGATCGAGAGGTTGTGAGCTCGATCCATAGCAAGCTCGAAGCATATTTAGCTTAGTAATTTACCCCTCCAGGGTTAACAAGAATACATAAAAAAAATTTAGGCTGTATTTAGAGCTATAAAGCGGGACGGTACGGATGTCCGTCTTGATTGTAAAAAAAAATATATCATTTTTCAAATTTTCATTTCAGATTGCCAAATTAATTTTAGAAGAGGATATTTTACTCAATGGGGAGCAATCCATCATGTGTATGCCGTCTTACTCTAATGCAAAGAAGCGACAGAGAAGGCAAATTGTAAATTTGTGATTGTAAAGACCACATTGTAGTATTAAGGACCTAGCACACTGTAATGACTCTAACACTAACTCAACTCAAAATATTGCATTTACATAATATGCCTTAAATATTGTGTTGTAGAGTATAATGTCTTTATTTATATGTATGAGTAACACGAGCATCATAACTTTTCAACTCTGAGCTCAGTCGAACTGTAAAAACCTAAAGCGCCTAGGCGATATGGCGCGCAAGTATAAGATAATAATAAAATATCATTGAAAAATAGACTAGACAAAATAAGTCCCAAAAGCTGGAAGGATTATGAGTGTGACATATATCACGCTTCGGCGTTATCTTTATTTTGGGCTTGTCGGTGCTCGAGGGCTAAATGTAACTCAATTTAACCCTTGTCGTCAAAGACATATCTGTGTGTCTGTCTGTCTGTCTGTCTGTGGCATCGTAGATCCAAAATCTCTAAAACTGATTCTGATAATTTTTCTTTTGTTTGTAAAGTAACTTGATTGGGAAAGTTCTTAGCTATGATTCATTTGTTTATTGGATATTTTAGAAGGTTCACTTAAGGTTTTATCAATGTATTTATAACCTTTAACATATACTTTGGGTAGCAAGTCATAAAGTTCATATTTCATTGCTCTATCTTGAGTTGAACGAGTCATTTTAGTGCACTATGGACGTCTAGTATTTAGATAACCAATTTGTAATGACGTAAATGACAAATTTGATTCCTTTATAGCTGGCAATATTGTTGTAAGGAAAATATGTAAAGCACCGAATGTACAGGTTGACATTTGCTGGCAATATTAATATCAAAATTTTAGCAAAAACCTACTCTTTTAATAAAGATCATTGCAATCAGAATTCTTGATTCTGGATATAACTGACTGGCTAATTTAAAGGCCCTAATATAACAAAAATTATAAAATAAACAAATTTTACTCAAAGGGACACTTAATAAAAGTGTGTGTGTTTGTTTTTATGTGACAGTGTGCCTAAAATCATTAAGGTTACATCTCATTATAGCTATTCAGCACTGGGAGTGAGGTGACTATAATGAATAACCTTTATACTGTGTATTGACTAACGCTTGCCGCACAATCCACACGCTTTAGCCACGAAACTTGAAGCAGATAGTTTAATTGAAATTAAATATATTTGAACTTAAAAGCCTCATTCTGAACGAATCCTTGAGCTCTTTGGTAGCGGAAACCTTTTCAATTAGAATCAGAATTTATATGTCCAAGGTTTCCTATCTTAGCATTGTAAATTTCAAAGATCCGAGTCGCAGGAGAAGTAGTCTGCAAATTCGACTTTTATGTTATGAAAACAAGCCGATGGCTCGCCTGATGGTAAGCGGTTACCATTGCCAATAAACAACTACAACACTGAGTGCTGTTTGCAGATCTTGAGATTGTTTTTGAATGGTTGTGAATAGCCTTGCTGAAGCGATTGCACTTGTAGTTATCTGGACAGGCCACGAAGCAAGTTTTTCGTTCTATGTCATATTTTCTGCTTCACATGTGGGTTGCACGCTTCTGCTACCAAGGAGCCGCTTCCAACGTTAAGTAGCTGGCAGCACTTTGTGGCCATAATGCGTGGCTTGTATGCAGCAAGCATAATTATATGTACTTGAACGATTGACTGATTTCCAAAAGTGTAAAACGTCAAGATCTTGCATACAAATTTGTTATTTTGATTGAAACATATCACACTGTAAAGATAATAATAAATAGTTTAAATTGACAACTTTGACATATTTAAGCACTAGCTGACCCAATAGACATTCTATATTTTCAAAGGTTAAAGTACTTTTAATTTAGTCCAATTTCTGTTATTTCAAAGCTTTATTGTGGGTCTAATAGAGAGGCTGTTGTGTGCCAATTTGCCGCTAGAGGTGCTATGGACTAATAGGTCAGCGAAATGTCAATCTTCATTTGTATAGGATTTATCCCAAACTGACATTTACTTAATATAATTTGACTTATACATTTTATAGGTAGACACCTGTCATCAGGACCATTCTCATTAAGCTAACCTAATAAAGCGAGTCACTCATAAGTCATATCTCTACTTCGCCAATTTTTATAGCGTTAGTAGTATAGTATGTAAGTCGATCACATTGGCGTATTGGCATTGTACTAGCTTGGTGTTTTGACACAGCCTAAAAATGAGATTTGACATTTCGAAGATCTCTTAGTCCACTAGCGCCCCTATCGGCAAATTCACTCGCGATAGCCACCCGTTACTATGATTCATACCTGCAATAAGGTCAACGAACGAGTTATGATTTTGCTACAAAATGAAATTCATTTAAAAAATACTTCGAGCATTTACCAAAGGAGATGTTAACGCAAGGCGTACCCTGCTGCTGGCCATATAGCCATTTTTGGCCATATGAGCGTGCGGTACTACGCTGTATTTTTAATACTGTGTGCGTGTTTCAAGCTAGTGTGCGGGATCGTTAAAGTGAGTGATTTGTGTGTGTGCAATGCGTGTTTACCTCATCCCCCATAAATATCGGCAGAAAAAATGTTTGCAGAGTACAACGTTAACATCTCCATTGGTAAATGCTTGAAGAAAAAATATGTAGGTATTATTATTTAATTGATATGGGTAGTGTATCGTGGTCTGTTTCACGTGCTAGAGGGATGAAGGTAATTAAATGTTTTAAGAGAACGGGACGGCATGGCAAGGGGTTTAAATTTGTACCAATGGACATTCAAACGTATCCTATAGCAATATGACAAATTGCTAAGCTTTAAAATTATGCCTTGGTATCTAAAGGGATTTAATAGCATCATTTTAAAGCATACCAATTTATGTCATTCTATATCCAACCGTTTGAATGTGCATTGAAAAGTAAAAATGTAAGTCCCTTGCCATGCCGTCCCGGTCTGCGTAGGCCTTAAATCGGCATGTATTAGCCAAAGTCCTGTCAGCTTTTGGTATGTAAAGTAAAGAGGTGGTCTCACGGAATGACATTTTTATTTTGTTTATATTTTGTAAATATTGAATCATCTTACCTATCTACCTATGAAAGCAAATGAGACAAAATAAAAAAATTCCATTATTTTACAACGATGTAATTATTGCCCTTATATTAAAATTGAAATCTTCCTATCAACCAATGAAAAAAATGAGTCAAAATCAAAATGTACCGTTATTTTACAACCATGTCTGAAAGCAAATGAGACAAAATAAATGTGTGCCGTTATTTTACAACCATGTCATTATTGCCCTTATATATAAATTGAAATCTTTCCTATCAACCAATGAAAGCAAATGAGACAAAATAAAAATGTGCCGTTATTTTACAACCATGTCATTGAGAACCTCATGAAATTGTATTTTAGTAGAATATATTTTTGTGTACAATATAACGATATCTGATAATAATATAGTTAGTTATTTAATATTATGTTAAAAAGTTATTAAACATTACTTACAATGACTGAAAATGTAATTTTATTTATTTTGTAAGTAAGGTAAACTTAGTTTAAAAAGTTTTCGCGAAAATTATTCATTTTAATGTGAACGTACCGGCTTTTGTTCGCGTGTATTCATTTCGGATATTCTCTAGGTTTCAACCTAATACGTAGGTCATCGTCTGTGTTGCGCCGGGAAGCGCGGGCAATACGACGTGCGTTGCCGCCATCCTAGCCGCTTCCAGACGATGACCTACGTATTAGGTTGAAACCTGGTCGGAGCATATCCGAAGTAAATACACGCGAACAATAGCCGGTACGTTCACATTAAAAGGTAAACTTAGTTTGGATGTAGAAGATATTCCTTGAAAGACAGACCGACTCGGCGGTGGACTTCGTTTCATAATATGAGTGATATTACATTTACTTAAAATTTAAAACCACCCCGACAGGTCTACGTATAATAATCTGTTCAATACGACCATTCCAATGAGCCCAAACACGACATCTCTGCTGTAAATTGGTGAGGAGTTGAGTATTCTGCAGATTCCAGGAGATGCCATGCATCAGGCCAAAGTTATCTACCATGTTCTTGCAATATCATTGAAGAAACGGGATACCGAATTTCGAATTGATAATCACATGGCTGGGCTGCGTTCACGACCTACGCTCGGAGTGCACCAAACGCTCTAACCCCGTTCACGACCTCAGAGCGTCGCACTCGGTTAGCGCAACTGTGTCGTTCACGACCTCGGTTGTTTCACTCCAATTGCAACTTTTTAATCATCAAATTCGATGGTTAAAAATCTCTCTGACGTTTGTGACAGTAAATTTGGCGGGAAAAGCTGTAATTTTTTTTACAGATGAAGGGGATCGGAAATAATTAGCATTGTCGGGACTAAGACGTGACATGACAAGTAATCTTAAAAACAAACGCAAAATATTCAGAATAAGAACAATAAACGAACATAACCTCGAAATTCGAGTCTGCAAAAAATGTCAAAGTCACAATTTGAGTGAAAAACACACGTGGTCGTTCCAGACCTTCAAGCGAGACGCAAAACAACCAAAAAACCTTCTCCGGAGGACGTGAACGGAGCCCATATGATTTTTCCTTCTTCACCTTCACTTAACCATCATCACAGAATAATGAATAGTACAAGTACCATCATGTGAATGTCGAGGCAATCCAGCTCTTTGACAATACGGACTTAGTGAGAACTGAGAAGACGAGTTACTACAGTGATATTTAACGTTTCAGATCTTTGATTTCCACAGTCCTGTTGAATTTTCAGTTAGTTTCATATCATATAGGCTAGCGTTTGACCACTATATCACCTGAACCTAAAGCCAGCCTAAATTGGGAACTGGCTCTGAAGGATAGCTACCGGAACACATTAGATGTTTGTTTAGTGACAGACTTTTGAACTTGATAGTGGAATCTGGCCAAGCGGACACTAGAAAGTGTCTTAGCAGCATGCAATTATTTTAATTTTTATGTAACAACATCATAATAGGGAATATGCATGAAGCTCAGATTTATTGAAAATAATTTTTTTTCGATTCTTTGTTGTCCTGGAGTTATATGTAAAACCTTTTTTTTATTTAATTCCATTTTATTTGCTTAAAATAATAAATTAAAAATGCAAATTAATCGAGGGAAATTTAAGTTTGTAAAACAGATACCATTGGTCGAATCGAAAGTTGACGTCATTGTGCACTACTCCACGTGATAGAAACATTGAGCGCGGGAACATAAAAATAAATGTATGGTGTGGTCTTATTGTATTGATTTCCAAATATTGTGTTTGCCGCGTATTATTGTGCCAAAATGTATATTACTTACCATTTAATATAGATAAAAATGAGTACGAGATTAGAGAAACTATAATTTAATAAAAACATGCCATTGGCTAAATACAATAATCGCGCGGAGTCTTAGTTAAAGAAAAAAAAACCTAGTTTGCTTCAAGCGGCGTGTGTCTGACGTAAGTGCGTGACGTCACAATGCATTAACAAAGAGCCCGGGAAATGATGGATTTTAAACTGCTCAAATTTATTTGTATATTTAAATGTTTATTTAAAAAATAATTTAGCCTGTATTTTATTTTTTTATTATGTTATAAAATAATTCCAGCAGTATTTTATTTTTTTATTATGTTATATGGATGTAATGAGTGAAATAAAAATATTAAAAAAAAACATGCATATTCCATATTATGAGCCTGTGTTAGTCCACTGCTGGACATAGTATATCTGTGGCCTCTCCTATAGCACGCCACTGAGCTCGATCTTCAGCCGTCCTTTTCCAACCGCTACCAGCCACCCTTCAAGCACTAGGTACTTCAAGTTTCAGTGTCTAATTAGTGCACACATATTTACAAAACTGACCTCACGTCATTGTTTGACAAAGCGCTCCGTCTTGACTTGTTGTTTGGTCTGAGGTTGGAGTAATATTTCAATAATTAGGTAGGTAGATACTTGTTACAAATACTTTATAATGCGGGCGAAGTTATTCTTAAAATAAATTCATATTATTGTCCATAGAATAAGGTCAGTGTTCCACTCCAATAGTCATTGGATTTCCGTTTGACCTCTTCAGACCTTTATCGAACTTTGACCCCTTACTGTGCCCTTACTCTATAAAAGCCGTGAATCAACGGATTGGACGAAAATATACCTAGTTAGTTACATGGAATTTTAAGGAAAACAAAACAAAACGACAACATTAAATAAAACTGGCCAATTGCGAGTCAGCATCGCGTCTGTTATCGCACACTTAGGGAGGGTTCCGTACAATACGAAACATAACAGAGTTTCAACCTCATATATTTGATTAATTGATATTACCAAGAATATTTGGTTTTGGCGATCTAGAAAGACGGGGCTCGGGGTACTAGCGCCATCTGTGTAATTTTGCCGAAACTAATTAGATAGATGGCACTTAAAACCACGTTTTTTGTATGGGGACCCCCTTTAATTTTTAACTTTATTTTGTTTTTAGTATTTGTTGTTCTAGCGGCAACAGAAATACACCATCTGTGAAAATTTCAACTGTCTAACTATCACGGTTAATGAGCTATAGCCTGGTGACAGACGGACAGCGGAGTATTAGTAATAGGGTCCCGTTTTACCCTTTGGGTGAACTTCCTTATCATTTAGAGCTTTTATTTATTTTTCAAACTAATTTCTAAAAAGGAGGAGGTCTTGAATTCGTCGGAATCTTCTATTTTTTACTAGCTGCACTCCGCAGCTCTGCCCGCGTTTAATCCCGGGTATAAACCATCTTCTTGAATCACTCACTCACTCACGAAAGTCCATTCTATGTATTAGTGAAAGAATTTTTTAAATCGGTTCAGTAGTTTTTGAGCTTACTCATTACAAACATACAAAAATACAAATGTTCTCTCTTTATAATATTAGTATAGACATGTCACCATAATTGGTGACATTTTATAAAAATTGTGTTTTACGTGAGATTATACTGAGGAGAGTTGTAGGCACGACAATCTAAATTGTTTAGATGTTTTATTTGTGGTAGGATCAAAGAAGTAGTATCAGGAATATAGTTTCCTGATGTCTGGATTAGCAAACTGAAGTGGCAGTGGGCTGGTCATATTTGCCGTAGGACCGATAACCGTTGGGATAGACAGGTTCTAGTGTGAAGACCGCGAATCGGTAACCGTAGCGTAGGACGTGCTGTGACCAGGTGGAGCGACGATATTCACAGTTTCGCGTGTCAGTTTTTGTTATGGGCAGTCGTCGTTGCGTCATGTTATCAATTTACCTATACATTTCGAATTGAGAACCTTTTCCATTTTTCGTCGGTTAAAAATATACATGTCACACGAATTGAGTAGAAACGCTCTCCTTTTGTGAAGTCGGTCGAGAACACATTAGTCTCCCTCTTACACATTGGGCATAATTCTATTCTATTACTTACAATGTTAACACTTATTAGTGTAAGTACCTAGTGGTGACAAACGCCCATTTATATTAAAATAGAATAGAAAGTAGTTCAATGTGTTTTATGAATAATAAGGCTTTATTCACACTTGCCATACTTGCTAAAGATCGGTTCGGTCTAAAGAAGGCGACGTGTATGTATACAGCTGATGGCAGAGGCTCAATGAGGCGTTTTCTTAAAAAATAAAAGTTTCTGTAGACTCAATAGATGGTTTAAAAAATGAACGCAGTGATATGTCACTGTCACAATAAAAAAAACTGTCAAACCTCTTGTTTTCTTTTCATACGATTCAATTGGGGTTTATACAAATTATGATAACTGTCCAGGTTTATACCACTCTCATTTATTACTTTTCTGTGACTTCAATTTCTAACATTTGTTTTTTCCAATTCCAACGATCTAATTATTTGCAATAATAAATGTTAGTTATATTTTTTCGCTAAAGTCCACTATATTTCAGCGTAGTAGGTATTTAGCGATACCTCCGTCCCCGTGACGGATATTCCGATCGCGTAGCGGGGAACTGTCAGCCAGCTAGCAAAAGTGACAGACACTACCTCGAAGACGCCTTGCGGGCTATTGTAGGGCTATTCTGTAAGCTATCTCGGAAGCGGAATCCGCGGTGAGATTTGAATTTCGTATTACGAAATTCAACCGTATTGCGAACGTAATACCATTGAATTTCTTAGTACGAAATTCGAATCTCACCGCGGATTCCGCTGCCGAGATAGCTTACAGAATAGCCCTACAATAGCCCGCAAGGCGTCTTCGAGGTAGTGTCTGTCACTTTTGCTAGCTGGCTGACAGTTAGGCCGCTTTGTTGTATAATATTGTGTTTAAAAAAAAGGACTATTTTGAAAAGTACTATCCATTAATTTTCCTTTAAACTTATTTTCCTATTTATTGGCATATTTTTTGGTAGTCTTAGTTTAATGTACTTTAAGTAATACCCAAAAAACGATTTAAATTTCTTTGTTTTCGTGATTTTTTTTATCAATTGAAGTCGTAAATATCGTGTTTTGAACCATTAAATAATCAAGAATGTTTCTTGAACTACATCATATATATTTTTCTGATCAAAACAAATAATATTTCATTGTTTGCTGTTAAATCAAAAACTTGTCGATCTGGAATATTTAAGCCATAAGATAAAGATTCGCTTTGACGCTTTTGACAGCGACATCGCAGTAGGTTTGCATCAAAAGCCACCATCGAGTGTGGTGGAACAATTTTTTAAAATGAAATTGGCTCATTGTATTTTATGCACACAATGTTAGCACTTATCTAATATACCTACCTAATATCCTCGTGACAAATAAATGCCCATTTAAATCGAAATAGAATAGAAAGTAGATCAATGTAGTTAATAGATAGTAAGGCCTTATTTGATATCCGTTTGTGTAGACGTGTTCTAAAGAGGAGACCACGGCTCGGTTAACGTAGTCACGGTAATATAATATATCAGTAATGTGACTACATACAAACAGTCGGAACGCGAGTCATGCCTACGCGCCTCGAGTTCGGTACGCACTCGGTATCCAGCTCACGATTAAATGTCATCTTTGAATGCGCCGCAGTGACGAACGAACCGAGTGATGGTACGGTCGTGTAAAAAGCGTGTGAATTGCAAATATTGTATATATATTTGATTGAATATACATCGTGTTACAGAATAAAAAAATATAAAATATAATTAATTATCAAAGCCAAAAATGTTGTCAACGCTAGTAAGCTGTCATGTCAGGGAACCAGATTATTAAACAGATAGGCCTACGTACCTATTTTACCAAATTATTGTAGTTTTTCTATTTTTCATTCATAAATGTTTGCTACCTCAATACAAGGATGTCATTATACTCAAGTACTGGCTCCAAAAAATGATTCTTTTTGTGGGGTTATTATGTAAAAGACAGAGTGTATTTCTCCGATTGCCCAACGGTTGCCGAGATGGAACAGTGTGTTGGATCGGTTTTCGCATTAATAACACCGAAGATGGTGCGAAATGCTACACAAGCCATATCCCGACGAGCGAGGTTGTGTATTGAGCAAGGCAGAGCACACTTTGAGCCGTTTCTGTAAATTTGACGTTTATTATGAAAAAGTAAGTGTTCGTTTAAGTTGTTTCGTTAGGTTAGGTCTTTTAATTTTTTTTTGTTCCGCGAATTAGGTAGAAATGTTTGAAACGCTTGAAACATTCTGCGTAGTTAACTCTTTAATTTTACTAAAACAGGGTTAGCACACCAGTGAAAAAAAAAAACAATTTTTTTGGGGGTATGTTATACAGCGTTACTACGGTTATTAAATATTGTGAATGGACTCGTTATAAGGCCCCATTTAACCTCCTTTGGCTTTACGGGTAGTTTTGTAACACCCTGTATATATATATATATATATATATATATATATATATATATCTAAGACAGGGCCGATTCACATTACTGATATATTATATTGCCGTGACGTTGTGTAGGACGCCCTCCAGTAGGTAGAGCGATGATATACGCAAGCTGGCTGGCAGTGTTTGAAAACATAGAGCTGAAGATCAAGCTCAGTGGCGTGCCGAAAAAGAGGCCTATGTCCAGCTGAACGAATACTGACTGTTAATGATGATGATGAAGGCCTGATTCGCACTTGCTATATTTTGCCGATTCGGTCTTTCATGCTGATTATTAACTGACCTGCAAGCCTAGACAAAATACAATAACAGTCACGCCAAACGCAACTTCTAAATGTATGGGAATGACATTTCTTTTTCCATAATAAATGTCATTGTCACTGTCATTCCCATAAACTTAGAAGTTTCGTGAGACGAGAAATCTTTCAAATAATTATTGTGTCTAGTCAGGCGTATGGTGTTGGCGTAATGGATAAATGTTTTGACTTCTAAGCGAGAGTTGGCCGGTTCATATCCTAGAACGGGTGTTCCTTCACAGGTGGTAGAAGAATATATAATCGATGTTCCGCCTGACTTACTGCTACAAAGTAGCTAAGCACTATCAAGGAGAAAATCTGCCGCCATAACCATAAAGTGTTCCGGCAGCACACGGTCCTTGAGAGTCAGAGTATTCTAGGCCTAGCGTTCACCATCTTCAACCTCATCATCGCTCACCACCAACCGAGATAGTGGTCAAACACTAGCCTATAATATATATATTTATATATAGTATAAGTCTGATGTGAAAACACCCTAAACCCTAACGCTTCTTTATACGATGCCAGTGCTGGCATGCCAATTAGACTGGCGCCAGTGACAGGCATCGTGTAAACGGCTTTTCGTGGCCGTCCATCCCATGATCCGCTCCCTTGTTTTAAAAACTGGACTAAACTTAAAAAAAAAGCTGAAGTCGAAGTCAATTTGTCACTGTTACAATAGTCATTATTTCACAATGTTTTACATCAAATTATCTGAAGTACTGAAACATGCACTGGGTTGAGGGTGCACGTAATAGTACTGTTGGAAACCCTACATTAATCAGGGGAATTAAAAGTATAAACATTTGTTTAAAGTGTGACGTTCGACGTCTAGATGAAAGCCGAACGGCTCAATAGGTACTTTTGTATTTTTTTTAAATTCAAAGCAATAAGTTGTGTTTCTGTTATATTTAGAATAATTATTATTGATATGATCTATTTAATGTTATTTGACGTGTGTACCTATGTGTAAATTTTTACATACATACAATCACGCCTTTTTCCCGTTGGGGTAGGCAGTGACTACTTCTTTCCACATGCTACGATCCTGACATACCTCCTTCGCTTCTTCCACTTTCATGAGCGTCTTCATACATGCTCGCCGGTTATAGGTACTTGTGACTTGGCCTTTTTTTAAAACGTCTCCGATCTGGTCGTGGTCGTAAATTTTTAATATGCTCATATACTGAATAAATGCTTTGACTTTTGACTTTTTGACTTTTGAGTCATGTTATGTGTAGGTATAGGATTTCCCGTAAATTAACGTAAAGCCGCACGATGACAGTTATTTATTTGAGCACAATCTTTAATCAACATCTTTATAAAAATAAAAACTAGCTGACCCGGCGAACTTCGTACCGCGAATTAATAAATAAACTTAATTAAATTAATTAAATTAAAAATTAAATGAGGTCCCCATACGAGAACCGATTTTTCCGGCAAATATTGTTCAATCGGAACCGTGCGTGTGCGGATCTAACTCGCACTGTCCAAGTGCGAGTTAGATCCGCACACGCACGGTTCCGATTGAACAATATTTGCCGGAAAAATCGGTTCTCGTATGGGGACCTCATTTAATTTTTAATTTAATTAAGTTTTTATTATTTGATCTTATAGCAGCCATTGCAATACACACCATGAGTAAATTTCAAGTTTATATCTATTAAGGTTTGTAAAATCGAGCATAGAAGCCTCAAAAACACGTTTTTTGTATGGGGAGGACCACCCGTATTATTAAACTTTATTTTGTTTTTATCGGTGCGAATACCCATGTGTGGAAGTGCCATAATGACAACCATCAAAATATGTTAATACAATGACAAATATTTCTGAACGAACCAACAATGACAACCTGGGAGAACCATCAAAATTGAAAATATTAAAATTTAAATACCTACGCGATAATCCGAGTAATGTGGATATATTATGTTGTCGACTCAAAACCCATAATTTAATACGCGCTTCAAATTTCAATTCGAAAATGGAACAGAGTCTACCCTACCGTACCGAAGGGACGAACGTCAAATGTTTTACAGGAAAGTATAAAACAGTTTATATGGGAATATTAAATTGTTGATTTTACTATCTTCCTCGGAATTTTCCCATATTTTCTCACCGTTTAAACCTTTTCTGGATTACGACAAACATTTCAAAACATAAATCAGCTAAATCGGCCCAGCCGTTCTCGAGTTTTAGCGAGACTAACTAACAACAATTGATTTTTATATATAAGAAGATATTGTCGTCTGTGACAAATCTTTACATTATCTTGCATTTTTCTATTTTTATATGTTATAAAACAAAGTCCCCCGCTGCGTCTGTTTGTCTGTCTGTTCGCGATAAACTCAGAAACTACTGAACGGATTTACATGCCATACATGCGGTTTTCACCAATAGATAGAGTGATCATAAGCACAGAATTATAAATAGTACAAGTAGGGTAAATGTCATAAGTTAGTTATATGTGTATAATGCTTTAAGGTTTAGTATAAATTGGTTGACGTATGACGATGATTTTTGAAAAGGTTAATTCCACAGGTTAATTCATACTCGACGCAACAAACTGATGCAAAAATGCAGGCATATATGCTCTACCCGTGCGAAGCTGGGGCGGGTTGCTAGCCTTGTTTAAATAACAAGACATACTGAAAGTATGTGAACGAAGCGTGCCCGAAAGTGTTTCATACCTTTTTTTTTTTTATTTTTTTTTTATACGTTATAGGCTAGCGTTTGACTACTATCTCACCTGTTGGTAAGTGATGATGCGGTCGAAGATGGTAAGCACGCTAGGCCTAGAATGGGAACTGGCTCTCAAGGATAGCTGCCGGAACACATTAGATGTTTTTGGTGACAGATTTTCTAACTTGAGGGTGGTAGCTGGCCAGACGGACACTAGATAGTGTCCTACCACCATGCAAAATACCTAACTCAAACGAAATTTATAGTGACGACAAATTCTTACCTCTTATATTATGTTTCTTTTAAGTGTTACACACTTTATATTTTTGTACATTGTTGCACACAATCCAAAATGTCATCGCACCGTCAGGATTCGAACCCGCACCCTCCTGGGAAACATGTCCAGGCGCTGTAACCAACTAAGCCACCGTACGATCCTATCAATACGACGAGTCTAATAGATTGCATAGGTACATACATACATAAAATCACCCCTTTTTCCAGTTGAGGTAGGTAGGTACTACTTCTTTCCACATGCTACGATCCTGACGTACCTCTTTCGCTTCTTCCACTTTCATGGATTGCATATTAATCAATTATGCATCGGTGGCGCCATCTGTGATAACTATTTAAAAGTTAATTATTCGGATGAAATCATCAGTTTTCCGCAGACCTGCTGTATATTAAACTTGATCGCGAACACCGGCCCCCATGAGACCGACCTTGAACAGAGTTTGTCCCTTTCTTTTGTATGAACAACTTATTTTGCAGGTTGTTAAACAAGGACACACTCCCACCCTGGTGTCTCTCAATAGGGCCGTTTTGTTCTACAAAGCAATTACAACCTTATAGCTAAAGTATACGGATTAAATTGAATTTGTCAAAACATCTGCAGTCCACCATCTCTTTATATTACGTCTACGCAATTTTCATATTTCTTCTTGTTGAACAGAATGAAGGAATTACTATTTTACACGGTGCCAGTCACTAGCGCTAGTGCAGCTGGTATGCTAGCACTGTCTTCGTATTAAAAACTGAGTGTCAGAGACAAAGTTTTTATTTTAAATTGAGCGCTGAATGGAACATGACATTAGTTGTGTTTTTAATTTTGTACAATGTGTTTTTATAAGATTGTGAATTTCGTACTGTGAGTACCGTTAACACGCAGATTATTTTTTATTTAACTTTATTTTTGCCGCTAGCCGGTAGTAAATTGTTGTATGTTTATACATATTTCCTTTATTTTTTTTGTATCTGTAGAGACACGCGCTTCTTCAATATTAAATCACTTTTTCAAGTAAGATAGAATAGTATAGTGGCTTTCTGTAATTGGACGGTTCAATAGACAATCATTGTTTAACCGACTTCAGAAAAACGAGTAAATTCTTAATTCGCCTGTTTTGTGTGTCGGACCGATTTGAAAAAATATTTTTTTATTTGAAAGTAGATGTGGCGACCTCGCCTTATTTTATGATGTTCGAACTCTTTGTTGACAGCTTAATTTTCTCATCCGATATATTTGAATGTTTTCATATGTCGATGGTAGAATTGGTTGTCAAGGATTCTGACATTATTTTTCAATGGTAATTAATATTTTTCCTTTGCCCTAGTTGGTAAAATTTGATGGCAATAATACTGATTGAATGTAAATGTAATACTATTTACTAAAAGCATGTGCTTTGGTAAAAGCATCAAGGCCATGCAATAACAATATTTACTTCAATATAATAAATTACAAGAAACTGTGTTTGCTTGAATAGCGAAGCCCAGAGCATTCTAAGGTCCATCAGGACTAATATCTGCCCGGGACCGTCGATATAAAAGCTAAGTACCTATACTTTCATTATAAATCTAGAAGAGGACCCCTCTCTGTTCTTCACCGGCTCTTACGCCTCAGTCGTAAAACGCCGGAACTGCAAGTGCCATCCCATTCCTGTCTCAGTATCTAAGCAGCAGTCGATAGGGTTGGCACACGTAAAAGTAACTGGGATTATCCCGGGAAACTTCCCGGAGGTCCCAAATAGGTATACTTATATTTGGTCTCATTGTAATTTTATCGATCTAATAAGTATTTTATAAATATAGCAAACAAGCATGCAGCCCATCTGATGGTAAGTGGTTACCGCCGCCTTCTGATAAATGCAATACCAGAGGCAAAAACCGGTGCGTTGCCTGCTCTTTTGAAAGAGGAATCTGTTAACTCTTCTTTTGAAGCAACTCAGGTCTTTCAGTTTCGTCATGTCCGTCTGTCTGTCAGTCTGTCTGTCCGAGGTTTCGCTAAGAGACCGTTAATACCAGAAAGCTGTAATTTTGTATGTATATAAATTACGCCGACAAAGTGGTGAAATAAAATTTTGAAAAATATATTTTTAGGGTAGCTCCCCTACATGAGTAATGGGGATGAATTTGTTTTTCGTCGTCTATCCTATCGTGTGGGGTATCGTTGAATAAGTCTTTTTAAAATGACTTAGGGGTTGCTAATACCATTTTTCGATAGAATGCTCAATTTACGAAATATTAAACTTTAAAGTGCAAATGTTTGTTCTAGTAGGGCGCCCCCCCCCCCCCCCCCTCCCTAAAAGCTTAACTACTGGTTTGAAAAATCTGGAAAAATTCGTGATAATAGTGCATTTCATTAACTTTAAATAACTAATTTAATGTATGATTTTTTAATAACTAAATAGAATAAATCCTTTAAAGTGACAAAGACAAAGTACCTAGTTGCTTGTTTATAACGGGTATAAAGACTTGCATTGAATAACGGGCTACTACGGACACTGCGCGTGGCCCGACACGCACTTGGCCGGTTATTTCATAAGTTAACTATATAGGCTAGTGTTTGACCGATGTCTCGCCTGGTGGGAAGCGATGATGTTGTGAAATCGCTAGTCCTAGAATGGTCTGACTCTCAAGTCTCAAGGGCTGTGCACTGCCGGAACACCGTAATGTTTTAGTGGCAAATTTTATCATTAATGGTGGTAAGCTATTTATGAAGTATCGGCCTTTTTGGTAGCAAGTCAGGCGGAACATCGATATAATGCTCCAACTATATGTATAAAATAACTTTATTTACCGGCTGAAATTCACGTAGGTACCTACTTTCTTTTACAAGTCTGAAGATTATGTGAACGTGACGATCGCACCGCGTGACCTTCCTCGCTCTCGCTCGAAACCTAAAGCCGGCTTTTCACTATCGGATATAACATGTATATAGAGAGATAAAATGTTATCGCTCGTCATACATTTCGTATGAGACCGTTTACACTATGCTATAATGTATATGCTATAAATATTTTTTCGACCGACTGAGCGATATTTGAAGGTTAATATTTGACCTCATATCCCCGGACACCGCACCTCCCCCTGCCTCGCCCTCAGTTTTTTTAAATTTTTTATTATGGCTCCACACAATTAGTGTATTTAGCCAATGTTTTGATTGAAACCATAGACAACCAAAGCTGAACTGTATATCTTACAGTGTGAACAGCAATCGCGGGATGTAATATATAGCTCGAGATGTCATTTACATTATATCCCATAGTGAAAAGCCGGCTTAAGTCGAAAAAATTCACTGAAGGTACGTGAACCAAGCGCCTAGTGGTGTAGTGGGAGAATGGTCGGCTTTGACGCCAGACGTACCGAGTTCAATCCGCGCCGTGCACCAATGGATTTCTCTAGAGAAATAAAACTGGGCAAGTGCGAGTCAGACTTTTGTCCCGCACACGGAGGGTTCCGAACGCCATCTATCGAATTTCTAACGAACTTCTAACACTAACTAAGTAAACGTTAACACAAAGGTAGAATAGTATTATATAGTAGTAATAGTAATAGTAGTAATAAAGATAAGATAAAGATAAAGATATTTTATTTGCGTAAAACATGCGTATAACAAAAAGTTGTGACAAAATATTCAAACGATCGTCATGTTTTGCCTTAACAGGCGTGCAAACTTTGCAGATGGCGCTGCTTTACTCACTACATATAATCTAAATTTAAATACATATTACACTGGTAATTCTTATAAACTAAATTGAATTATAAAATTAAAAGGATACAGCACAATGTCATGAAAATAATAATAATGATTATAATTTGTCACTTAAAAATTCGTCAATACCATAATAACATTTCTGAATTAAAAATTGTTTTAGCCTATTTTTAAACATAATATTGTCCATATCCTTTAAAGATTTAGGAATTTTATTGAAGACTGTTGGCGCCATACCAATTACACTTTTAAATAGTAATTTTAGTAATTAATATGATTAAATATCTGGTTGACCGAGCTTTGCTCGGTATTTTTTTCCACTTAAACAGACAAATATGACTCTTCCCGACATCTATTGACAAATAATAATACTATTTTTTTTTAATTGAGAGCAACTAACTGCTTTACTGAAACAGTACTTCTACTCGCCAATAGATGTCGAGAAGAGTCATATTTTAAGTTGATTATCAATAAAGTTGATTATTGAAAACAAGAATAAAACAACATTTTCTGAAAATGAATCCTAGCTAGATCGATTTATCGCCCCCGAAATCCCCTGTAGGTATACTAAGTTTTATTTAATCGTTGGAGCCGCTTCCGATATTCAGATTAAGGTAAAGACGATAGCGCGCCATCTTTGATGCTAGATAGGTGGCGCTGCGCTATCGTAAAAAACTTTTTTTTAACTTTTCTTTAATTTTTAACTTTGTTCTGTTTTTAGTATTTTTGTTATAGCGGCAACAGAAATACATCATCTGTGAAAATTTCAATCGTCTAACTATCACGGTTCATGAGATACAGCCTGGTGACAGACGGACAGACAGACAGACGGACAGCGGAGTCTCAGTAATAGGGTTCCGTTGGTGGGTACCAACGGAACCCCTTTGGGTTCGGAACCCTAAAAATTATGTGCGCTTTTCACACTTGCCCTCCGGTCCGAAAAACATCGTTAAGAAACCCCCAACCCGCGCATGGTGGCAGGATACTATCTAGTGTCCGTCTGACCAGCTACCACCCTCAAGTTAGAAAATCTGTCGCCAATCATCTAATGTGTTCCAGCAGCTATCCTCAATAGCTAGTTCGCATTCTAGGCCTAGCGTGCTACCATCCTCGACCGCATCATTATTTACCAACAGGTGAGATAGTGGTCAAAACGCTAGCCTATATGATATAAAAAATATAAGTTCAAAAACTAAAACCCGACTACTGAAAAATCACGCTCTAAAATGTATGAAACAAGAAAATATTCTCATCTGAGATCGCTATGTAGAAACTAATCAATATGTATCGTGTATTATACAAACAACTGACTTGTAATAAATATTTTATTGTATTTCATAAATATTCTTAGTGGTGTTCAGTGGATACCCGTGGTCGTATGTTACTTTGAAGAATTCAAAAATAGGAGGAGGTTCTCAATTCGACCGTATATATATATTTTTTTTATGTTTGTTCGCGGATAACTTCGTCGTTTATGAACCGATTTTGATTATTATTTTTTTGTTCGAAAGGAGGTATCCCAAGTGTGGTACCATGGTAATTTTATCGAGGTCTGATAAGTATCTCCAGAGATATTGAGATAAACATCTCAAAATTGGTACTGAAAATGAATAGCGCGGCATTGAAGTCGGTTCTTTTTTAGTTTTTAAACGATATTATGTCAGGTGACATAGACCACGGCTATCCTGTATGTTTTTATTATTCGTAGCATAACCCTCCCTATTGTTTCTTTGCGACGCCGCGTGGGGTAAAAAATAGTTTTCTTGACTTTGACATATGTCGCAAACACTACGCTTGGAAAAAATAAGATGTAGCAAACCCTACCTCCGTTTTAAAATCCCTATTCAATGAGACCACACACGATGGGGTGGAGTAAAAAATTTTTTTTTGTTCTTGACTTCGTGCCCCCTAGAGGGCGCCAAATTTGTTGTGACGTGATGACGTCACATAACCTATAACTAGCAGACAAATAAAACGCATCCAACGACACCTCATTTGTCTAATAATAATAAGTAGTTTAGAAGTTATGAGGGAACAGATGAACATACATACAAATACACATACATACATACACACATACATACATACATACTTACATACATACATACCCAAATACCGGTCAAAAACATAATCCTCCTTTTTGCCTTGCTGTAGTCGGGTAATAATAAATCGTGTAAAAACCTAAAAGAACCGACTTCCGATGCCGCGCTATTAATTTTCAGTACCAAGTTTTGAGGTGTTTATCTCCACATCTCTGGAGATACTTATCAGATCACGATGAAATTACTATAACACCAGCCTTGGGATAACTCCTTTCCAACAAAGAAAGAATCATCAAAATCGGTTCATAAACGACAAAGTTATCTGCGAAAAAACATTTAAAAAATATACATATATTATTATTATATATTATTATTATTATACATATATTATGGTCGAATTGATAAACTTCCTTTTTTGAAGTCGGTAAAAAATAACATTATCTCGTCAGATAAGCTTTCAGTCATTGACTTATCAATTACAATACAAATAATGCATGTTATGTTATTTAATATCGTTTCAGATTGCCAGTGTGTATAGCAAGTGTATGCGTGAATGCAACACTCACTCATAAAGGTAAAATCACCACCAATCATCATCACTAACCGCCAGTATTCGTCCACTGTTGGACATAGGCCTGTCCAGTAAAATATAAATCACCACCAATTCACTACTAACATATTATAAAACTAATTCCCCCGACGCGTCTGTCTGTCTGTTCGCGATAAACTCAAAAATTACTGAACGGATTTTCATACGGTTTTCACTATTAGACAGATTAGTTCACGAGGAAGATTTATGTGTATAATTAGATAAGGATTTGTGTAAAATGGTTGAAATATGATATGACGATTATTGTTGAAGACGGTAATTCATACTCGACGCAACCAACAGATGCAGGCATATATGCTTTACCCGTGCGAAGCCGGGGCGGGACGCTAGTAAAATACATATTATATATTTCAAAGTGTATTTAATTTTTGTAAATTGTTAAACACAATCCAAAATGTCATCGTACCGACGGGACTTGAACACGCAACCTCCGGAATAACATGTTCCGGTGCTTTGCCAATTAAGCCACGGTGCGAAGTATCGTTACGACGAAATTAGTGGATTGCATTTGTTAACCCAATTATGCATTGGTGGCGCCATCTATGACTACTTATTACGTAAGTTAATCATTCGGAAGAAATCATTACAGTTTTCAAATCCGACGAGAGATGTTGCACTGCGTAAATCAAATATTATGTTTCCTTGAAGTGTTACACACTTTATATTTTTGTAAATTGCAATAAATAATAATTTACTATTAATATTTAATATATTAATTATATTTGTTATTTATTTGTTCACAGGCCACAATATGACCTTACAGCGGTTGAAAGCGCTTCGAGCGCTGATGTCCCGCGAGCCTCAATCGCTTGCAGCTTACATAGTGCCAACTGCCGACGCTCATAATGTACGTACTTCAAGTTTCTACGTTTTACGATTTCCCACTTGTGGTAGGAGCATATTAAATCGATATTCCGCCTGACTTGATACTAAAAATAGCTTACCACCATCAAAGAGAATATCTGCTACTATAAAATAACCTTTTTGTGTTCCGGTAACAACCTAGAATACTCAACTCTCAACCCCTTGAGAGTCAGAGTATGTATTCAGGTCTCACCAGGAGATAGAAAAGAATGAAATTTTTCATTTCATTCATTCATTTCATTTTAGGTGATAGGTATTAGGTATATATAAGATGTACCTTTCACCTGGGGCACAGAATAGTGAATAGTACAAGCCTGAGGTGAGAAAAGACGCGAGGTGTTCTTTGCGATATCGTTTTACTGAAAAATATTATGAGCAACATTTAAAATTACAGCTATGCTCTACTTTACCTTTTATGAAGCCTGCAAGAGATCGCTTTTACTTATAAGACCGCCCATTGTAATACCATATACTTATAAGTTGTTTGTATGATATATGTATTTATAAAATCACGCCGTTTTCCCGTTGGTGTATGCAGAGACTACTTCCTTCCACATGCTACGATCCTGACATACCTCTTTCGCTTCTTCCACTTTCATGAGCGCCTTCATACATGCTCGCCGGTTACACGTAATTTTGACTCTACCTTTCTTTAAAACATTGATTTTCAAAGTGGGGGGCGCGCCCCTCTAGGGGGACGCGAAGACATCTACAGGAGGGCGTGGCTTCTACCGGCGTCCAAGCTTTCAACATTTTCTTACATTTTTGACGAAAAATATAACATGGTTTAAAAACTATTGGAATCGATACCGTAACGGATTCTGAACAAACTACTTTCAGGTTTCGCATCAAGTAGGAATAACCTTGTATATTATATTTTATTTTATTTTACAATTGCCTAATTGCTGGGCCCTGGGCCGAGGGGAGGCGTGGGCATATTAATTTTAAGCAGTAGGGTAGGGAGGCGTGATACTTATAAGTTTGGGAACCCCTGCATTAAAACGACTCCAATCTGTTCGTGATACGTTCGCCTAGGTCAGCCTCTACCGACTGGCCCATTCACACTCGTCTTTGTTCCGTCAATCTTCTTTCATCAACATACTCACAGTAGTTTTAATAATATTTCTATTGTATATTCCCCAGTCAGAATACATAGCCCCAATCGACGCAAGACGCGAGTGGCTATCGGGGTTCACTGGATCGGCTGGTACAGCTGTGGTGACAGCGACGAAGGCCCTTGTGTGGACTGATGGGAGATATTACACGCAGTTTGAGAAGGAGGTCGACTTGACTGTCTGGTCGCTGATGAAGCAATGTAAGTCACTGTTAAATACATAAAAAGAGGGTGTGTAAAAAGCTACGCGTTAGTTAGTCCAATTTATTTCTCAACATCATTAGGGGAAGTTGGAGTGAGGGGAGCTGGAGGTGAGGGAAAGGGGAGAGGAGGGTCAGTGAGGGGAGGGGGGAAGGGGGGATTAGCATGGCGTGACAGGGTGCGGTATAGCTGGGATACGTATGTCTTATTATTCAATGCTACTCAAAGAGGTTGAGGTCCCGGTGGCGTAATCGGGAGAACGGTCGGCTTTGATGCCGTGGTACCGAGTTCAAACCGCCGTGCACCAATGGGTTTTTCTATCGAAAAATTTATGTGCGCTTTTCACAGTGGCCCTCCGGTGAAGGAAAATATCGTTAAGAAACCAACAACCCCCCGCATGGTGGTAGGACACTATCTAGTGTCCGCCTGGCCAGCTACCACCCTCAAGTTAGAAAATCTGTCACCAAACATCTAATGTGTTCCGGCAGCTATCCATCCTTGAGAGCCAGTTCCCATTCTAGGCCTAGCGTGCTTACCATCTTCGACCGCATCATCACTTACCAACAGGTGAGATAGTGGTCAAACGCTAGCCTATAACGTATTAAATAAAAAGACAGTATGCGACAGACGCGGACGAAGTCGCGGGCACAGCTAGTATAAAATATAATATGACGCTTACTTCCGTTACTTCCGCTGCCTTCGGACCGTGACGCTACGTCACTGCCGTCAAATTTTACTACAGTGCGTCTTATAAAGTTTCACTTTGAAAACATACCTATATCAAGTACTATAATTTATTCTGTGTCCACAAGGAAGTCCTCTGGAGATGGTTTATACTATTTTCAACCGACTTCCAACAAGAAGGAGATTCGATTCGTCTGTATGTTTTTTTTGTGTGTATGTTACGGGATTACTCCGTCAATTGTGAACCGATTCGAATGATTCTTTTTTTAATCGGAAGGATACGTTTCCGAGGTAGTCCCATCGTAAATTCGAGATCTGATATGTATATCGATTAAATTACAATGGCATTGAGATACATCTCCAGAGATACATCTCATGCATGGAGATACATCTCCAGAGATATGACGATAAACGTCTCAAACTTGCTACTGAAATTGACTCGCGGGGCATGGAAGTCGGTTGTTTTAGTTTTTAAATCTTAATTATTTATATCTACCAGATCAGCCAGCGTTTGACCACTATCTCGCCTGGTGGTAAGCGATGATGTGGTCGAAGATTGTGAACATGCTAGGCCTTGTTTGGTCTCATTCTCAAGGGCTGTGTGTTGCCAGAACACCGTAAGGTTTTGGCAGATTTTCTCCTAGATGGTAGTAAGCTACCTTTTGGGAGTAAGTTATAAAGATAAAGATATTTTATTTGCGTAAAACTTGCGTATAACAAAAAGTGGTGACAAAATATTCAAAAGATCGTAATTTTTTGCCTTAACAGGCATGCAAACTTTGCTGATGGCGCTGCTTTGCTCATTAAATATAATACAAATTTAAATACATATTACACTGTTAATTCTTATATACTACATTGAATTATAAAATTTAAAAGGATACAGCACAATGTCATGAAAATAATAATAATGATTATAATTTTTCACTTAAAAATTCATCAGTACTATAATAACATGTCTGAATTAAAAATTGTTTTAGCCTATTTTACAAGCTTTTATTTATATTGTCCATGTCCTTTAAAGATTTAGGAATCTTATTGAAGACTGTTGGCGCCAGTTATAAGTTATATTTGGTAGCAGTCGGATCGATATAATGCTCCTGCATTCTGTAGACGAACACCTGTGCCGGGTTTTGAACTTGCAACCTCACGCTTACAAGACAAGCCTTCTATCCTTTAAGCCAACGGGCCGTCTTTACTTCCATAATATTTCCTAAGGGCTATTGTATGTATGATTGGTTACAGCGTTGCCCGATACCTTGTCTATAGAGAAATGGCTAGCAGCAAATCTTACAGAAGGGGCAGTAGTTGGGGTCGACCCTCACACCACGACTAGAGATCTCTGGACTCCGATAGAAGTAAGTACCATTGTTTAGTCTCGTTTTTTTTTAACCCACGATGCAAAAAGAAACGGTGTTATAAGTTTGACGTGTGTATCTGTGTATGTATGTGTCTGTCAGTGGCATCGTAGTGCACAAACAGCTGAAACGATTTTGATTTAGGTTGTTTTTTTGTATAATTTTTATAATTCATGGAAATCCGTCAAGCCGTTTTAAGACTATGAACTTTTTTTATTAAGTTTTGTAGTTCTGACCAATCAAAATGCGCTATCCTGTTACTTCAATGATATTTTAAGATCACGGTAGCATTGACCTGATGCTGACAACTCCTGGAATCTGCAAAATACTCAACTCCTCACCAACTTGCAACAGAGATGTCGAGTTTTTACTCGTTGGAATGGTCTAAATGAACCGATTATTCATAGATGACTGGGGTGGTATTACATTTTAAATTTAACTTTTGTATTGCTACTTTATTCATATGTATTTAACACATTTATGACAATTTTTCGTGCGTGCAGCCGGCGTTCATCGATTTATAAAACCTTATCACGTCAAAAAATAAATAAGTAAAAATTAAGGTGCAATCCTTACTTCCTTACTAATATCACTTTACTGTACTATTAATTATTCTCTGCTAATATTATAAATGTGAAAGTAACTATGTCAGTCTGTCTGTCTCACTTTTACGCTTAAACCACTCAACCGATTTATATGAAATTTGGAACACAGACAGTCTAGAGCCTGAGAAAGGACATAGTACTTTATACTATTATATATACTATACTTTATACATACTTTTTAATGCGAAACAAGGGTTGTAAGGGGTTGAAAGGGGGGATGAAATGTTGTATGAAAGTATCGTTTCTATCGTTATTTATCGTATTTTTAGAGCTTGAAGCTTGAAACTTATTTTTTAGGCTGTTGATTCGATATAAATAAATATGACATTCAAAGTTTGTAAAAGTTTTACCCTCAAGGATGTAAAATACCAATAGGGGATGAAAGTTTGTATGGAAATGTAAGGTTTATGTGAATGTTCTACAGAACCGATTTAAATGATATTAAGTTCACAGATAGTCTAGAGCCTGAGAACGGACACAGTCTACTTTTTAATCGGGGCGGGTCACTAGTATTTTTAACTGACTTCACAAATAAAGAGGAGGTTCTCAATTCGACTGTTTTTTTGTTAGGGTTCCGTACCCAAAGGGTAAAACGGGATCCTATTAGAGACTCCGCTGTCCGTCTGTCTGTCTGTCTGTCTGTCTGTCTGTATGTCTGTCCGTCTGTCACCAGGCTGTATCTCATGAACAGTGATAGTTAGACAGTTGACATTTTCACAGATAATGTTAATTAATTAAATTATTAATTAAATTTATTATTATTTTTTGCTGGCAAAAAATTATAGTGGTATTTTTTGCTCGATCTTATAAAATACTGTAGTGTGGTACGGAACCCTACTAGTGCGAGTCCGACTTGCACTTGGCCAGTTTATTTTTCTTAAGTTGTATGCTACTAATATTCTACTGTGCATCATTTCAAATCAATCATCCTAAACTGAACCTCTGAAATATGTATATTTTATTTTATCTGTGTCCCATAGACAACCCTGACAAAAGCGAGCATGAAATTAATCCCAGTGTACAAGAACTTAGTGGACCTAGCCAGAGTGGAACTAAATGACCCTCCACCGCCCAGACCTAGGAATGACGTAGAGCCGCTCAATAAAACATATACAGGTACGTTCTCATATATTTTCAACCCACTTACAAAAAGAAGGAAGATCTCAATTCGTCTTTATATATTTTGTTTTTCTTTTTTTTAGGGTTCCCGTACTTTAAAAGGAAAAAAGAAACCCTCATAGTATCACTTTGTTATCCGTCTGTCTGTCTGTATGTCCGTCAAGACCCTTTATCTCCAGAACGCGTAAATGTATCAAATTGAAACTTATACTAAATACTTGCGTCTACTGTATCTTTCGGTTGTGAAAAAATCAAACCTGTAAAATAACGCGACCAAAAGATATGATCGTTTATGTCGCATATTTTACGATTTCACAAGGTAATTAATACCTATAGGGTACTTCCCGTTGACCTAGAATCATGAAATTTGGCAAGAAGCAAGGTCTTAAACCACTTATATAGGAATAAATCTGAAAACAGTAAATATGTAGTTTAATAACAAACTAAAAGTGAATTTACTATTACAAACTCATTATTTGCGGTTGGTGTAATACATTTTCTATGGATCGAACTGCAAAGTTAAGTTTGTCCTTTAGACAGATTGTTGTATGGACATATTAAATTTGTACGGAAGCCTCGGTGCGCGAGTCCAACTCGCAATTTGCCGTTTTTTTAACCGACTTCCAAAAGAGGAGGTTTCTCAATTCGACCGTATATATTTTTTTTGTTTGTTTACGAATAACTTCGTCGTTTATGATCCGATTTTGATGATTATTTTTTTGTTGGATAAGGGATATCTCAAGGATGGCACCATAGTAATTTCATCGAGATCTGATAAGTATCTCCAGAGATATGGAGATAAACACCTCAAACTTGGTACTGAACATTAATAGCGCGGTATTTAAAGTCGTTTTCGTTTATTAAACGATCTTATTCTTGTTAGTGATGTTTGGTTTAAGCTAAGTCAAAAGCTTACTTATATTATGTTATAATTTCAGGCAAGACAGCAGGTGATAAAATAAAGGCGCTAAGAGAGAAGATGCTTGAAAAGAAGGCATCACTCTTAGTGATCACGGCTTTGGATGAAGTTGCATGTAAGATTTTTTACTTTTGTTTTTTAATAGCCTAGTCAATAACATTTACCTAAACTAAGGAGTG
The DNA here is from genome assembly GCA_954871355.1 of Cabera pusaria. Taxonomy (NCBI): domain Eukaryota; kingdom Metazoa; phylum Arthropoda; class Insecta; order Lepidoptera; family Geometridae; genus Cabera; species Cabera pusaria. Next base: position 6,939,221 of record OX940912.1, on the reverse strand, counting down.
TGCCCCCTTTGCTCTTTGTAGTGGTAGAATGGTCGGCTTTGACGCCATTGATACCGAGTTCAATCCCCTCCGTGCAACAAAGGATTTTTTTATCAAAAAAATTATGTGCGATTTTCACAGTGACCCTCCGGTGAAGGCAAAACATTGTTAATAAACCCCCAACCACCGCATGGTAGAAGGAAATCTGTCGCCAAACATCTAATGTGTTCCGGCAGCTATCCTTGAGATCCAGTTCTCATTCTTGGCGTAGCCAGAATCTCTTCTGTAGCCTAGCGTGCTTCATCTTCGACCGCATTATCACTTACCAACAGGTGAGATAGTTGTCAAACGCTAGCCTATAAGATTTGTATGAAATTTCAACACATATGCAAGTAAATATATTCTGTTATATTATATATTGTGCATTGTATAAATAAACTTTGACATAGGTACACAATTTTAACAAAAAAACCCACAAAGTGATTTTGTGCTTACGCATCTCATTCTTTAACAATAATGGAATATAAATATAATTTATTTTGAATAAACATAATTAAATTTAAATGTAAAGTATATATGCACATTCACACAAAAACACTATAGAAAAGATAAAAATACTACGCACAAACACACGGACGCACACTTACGCACCCTCTCTCTCTTATACTCACACTCTCAAACACACACACAGATACACACACTAACACACACACACACACACACAGACACGCACACACTCACGCACACACACACCACACTCAAAACAATGACGTGACTATGATGTGATTAAGGACGGGTAAACACACTAGGCCTAGAGTAGTCTGACTCGCAAGTACTGTACTGCCAGAACACTGTTAGGTTTCGGCGGCAGATTCATCTACTTCTCTTTGGCAGCAAGTCAGATGGTAGGAAACATTGATATTGTGCTCCTGCCACCTTGTGGTCCTTATTATTACCTGTGCTATACACAGACATTGTTACACTCAATCCAAAATTTCGTCGTACCGTCGGATAGATCTCCCGTCGGATCTGAAAAGTGAAAACTGTAACAATTTCATGCGTGTGATCAACATCGGAATAGTTTTTTTTACATTTTTTTTATTGTAAAAGGTAACAGGACAAGCACGACGCTCGCCTGATGGTAAGCGATAGATGCGTCTACCTATAACAGATACAGCGGCAAGCAAAATTCTGAACAACCACAATTTTGCATGTCACTGCACTGCGCCTGTTACCTTGAGACATAAAGAAGTCTCACATGCCCTGTAATTTCACTGGACACCTTGCCATTTCAACCGAAAAAACATTCCTACTCGTATTTCACGGCTGAACATTATTTGGCAAAGTGGTGGCACCGCCTCAGGCGGACTAGCAGAAGTCCTACCACTACAAAAAATAGTTGACATAGATGGCGCCACCAATGCATAATTGGTTAAAATGCAATCCATTAGTTTCTCATATTGATGGTTCGTACTGTCGCTTAATTTGGCTAAGCTGCCAGGGCATGATTCCCAGGAGGCGCGAGTTCGAATCCCGTTGGTACGATGACATTTTTTGGATTGTGTAACAATGTACAAAAATATAAAAGTGTGTTACATTTAAAGAAACATAATATTATCCACAGACACTCTAAACCTGCGTGGCAGTGACATCGAGTTCAACCCCGTGTTTTTCTCGTATCTCATTATTGCGCCTAAATATGTCAAGCTGTTTTGGGCTGATGGAAATCTTGCCGAAAATGTCAAGGTATGTAAATTGAAAAAAAAAATGTAGTAACTACTGTTTTTTTTGTTATGGCTCCACACGATTAGTGTATTTAACCAGTGTCAAGTATTAAAATTGTTGTGAAGTTTTTGTCATAATTCAAGTCATAAAGTTGAGTGAAAGTCGCGTTACAGGTCAAATTGTAGTCATAGTCTAGACTAGACTCTAGTCCATGTCATACCCTCAGTAAAGATTTTCTAGAGATTTTCAGTAGCATGTTTTTCAACATTGTGCTGTTTCTCGGGTTGGAATATGTACACACATTATTATATAGATTATTTTTAGATATTTAGGTAAACTTATTTGATTCTTACTTACCTAAGTTTAGTGCCATTAAATACTCAAAACGAATAATCGAATACTATAAGAATCTTTGTCCTGACATACTGACTGACTGACTGACTGATAGACAACGTACAGCCTAAACCGCTGGTCGTAGAGACTTGACATTTGGTATGTATATTTGTCTTAGTACGTAAAGGTGTGCCTACTAAGAAATTTTTCAAAATTCACCCCTTAAGGGGTGAAACGAGGGTTCAAAGTTTGTTTGAAGTAAATAAGATTAGATAGTATATTTTTATTTGAAACTTAACACAAGTACTTCTGTAAATAAATAAGAAAATACGTGTTCCAGGATTTTTTTTAATTACACCACTAAGAGTATGAAGTGGGGTAACAAAGTCTGAAATCAATATTGTTTCGGATTGCGCAAAAAATTTGGCATGCAGATAGTTATTATGACGTAGGTATCCGCTAAGAAAGGATTTTCAAAAATTCATCCTCTAGGGAGATGGAACGGGGGTTAAAAGTTTGTATGGAGAAACAATAGTCTCTTATATTCGAATCTTCACACAAGCACTTCTGTAAATAAATAAGAAAATACGTGTTTCAGGCATTTTCGAAATTCCACCCCTAAGAGGGTGAAGTGGGGTAAGAAAGTCTGAAAATAAATATTGTTTTGGATTACGCTGAAAGGCATGCAGATAGTTATTATGACGTAGGTATCCGCTAAGAAAGGATTTTTCAAAATTCATTCCTTCAGGAGATGGAACGGCCCGAGGGTTCAAAGTTTGTAAGGCGAAACAAGATAAGATAGTTCGTTATACATATTCGACACTTTATATAAGTACTTCTGTAACTAAATAAGTGAATACGCGTTGCAGGATTTTTCGAAATTCCATCCCAAAACCCGAAAAACCATATTTTTTTCGGGTTTTATAAAAATGAATCCCTGTTTCCCTTAGTCACGCAATAACTTGTAAACGGTGGACTGATTTGGCTCATTCGTTGTTGATGTGTTTTTATGATAGAAAAGTTTTTACGAAAGAAAAGTTTTAAGTAAATCAAAGTTTTTTTTACGGTGCACTTCTTGTTGTACATAAATAATTTATTTCAGAGTCATTTGGAAGAGGAAGGCGTAAAGAATTACCAAGGTCTACCTTACGGGTCCGTCATCGAAGATCTGCAGGATATTGCTGTAAGTTTTCTAATTAATAAGGGGCAATAGCCCAATTGCTATTATGGCTAAGGCGTTGAGAGTTCGTAAAATTCGATCCCCCCCCATTGAGCTATTAACGTGAGCCCACTCCAGACACAAGGATATTTAGCTTAGTTGGAGGGGTTAACAAGAATACTAGTAATGTGCGAACCACATTTCTAGTGAGCTTTTTAAAAAAAAACAAGAAAAAAAAATATTACTGACTTCAAAAAAGGAGGAGGTTCTGAATTTGTCGATTTAAAAAATGTATGTCATATAGGCTAGCGTTTTAACCACTATCTCACCTGTTGGTAAGTGATGATGCGGTTGAGGATGGTAGCACGCTTGGCCTAGAATAGGAAATGGCTCTCAAGGATTTTAATGTTATGTTCACAGATTACTCAAAGACGTCGGACCGATTTAGAAAATTCTTTTTTGTTCATAAGGGTATATACTTCCCAGGTGGTCCTATTTAAATTTCATCGAGATATGTTCAGTATCTCCAGTGATATGGAGATAAACATCTCAAACTTGATACTGAAAATTACTAGCATGGCATTTGAAGTCGGTTCATATAGATTTTTAAACGACCTTAAATTTATTATTAAATGGATTTACTATATAAGTATCGTGCACAACAGATGTTTTTACAAATTCAATTTAATTCGTATGCCCTGAACATAAGAAAGAAAGAAAGAAAAATAATTTATTCAGCAGTCCTCAAGTTACAGTACTACTAATATATTTGACATTTTGAGCAAAAAACTTAACTAAATAAATCAAAAAACAAAAAGAAATACAATATGAGGTGCTGAAACAGACCAGTCTCAGCACAAATGTCCAGATTCTTGGATCGTAGACCCCAAAACCAAGACGCTGATTTTCAGAATGGCCTGAGAGCGGGAGTAGGACTAACACCGATAACAATAACTTAAATAAAATAGATACAATAACATAAATTTAGAATAACAGATAACATATTTATAAATATATATATACATATATATATATATATATAATAGTACATAGTATAATATAACGTATAACGGATAAATATAAATAACATAAAAAAATTAAACTACTCATAGTTGTAAGAACCGGAACCAACTTTTTAAATGCGCGCCACTGCTGAGCAAAGAGAGTGATGTAGGGCCACGTAATAGACAATCTGTGGGAAACAGGTACGAATTTGTATGTCAACGGATATTGACATTGACATTGTTTAAGCATAAGGTTGTAATTGCTATGTACATCAAAACGGCCCAAACGAAAGTCACATAGGTGGGAGTGTGTCCTTGTCTAACAACCTGCCAGTGCTTTATACTATATGTATAGTATGTACCCAGTTTTACAATCATACAGTTTGAAATCGAATGTAGTACCTGCGCAGAGCAACGGCAAGGTACTCGCGGGGAAGCGGGCGGCGCGGATCGCGGTCCTCAATTTCGCTTAGTTTGTGCACTCGCACTTTGCGGGTCGCCGCGTCAGTGTAAGATCGAGTTTTAATTACGCGGACCGTTGATGCCATCAATTATAATGGTGCACACTTCTGTGTATGGATGTTCCGACAGCAAAATACAACAGGGACAGTTTACGATTTCATTTCCCCGTGACGCGAGAGAAGTTTATGTATCTAACCAAATATTATATAATACTATTATTTGCAATGAAATGAGTTTATTTCACGTGAAATACCTAGAGTATAAAAAAAGTTGTTTGTTAAATTATTTCGCACATAACATATCATAAATGATTACAACAAAAGCAACCAATGTTCAATTAACATTAATACTATAAATTAATACGATACAATATTTATTTTGTATAAATTAATAATGCCCCCTCTATACTAATTGTTTTTGACAACCCTTGCACATTTGCGGCTGATAGCGTATACGTACCTACTCGGACGGCGGTGTCGTCATCAAAGGCGATTGATTCTCAAATCTCAACAGTATGATTGTAAAACTGTGGTATATGTATAATATGTGGTCCATACAAAAGAAAGGGACAAAGTCCGTTCAAGATCGGTCTCTTTCGGACCAGTAGTGCACCGCCATCATATAAAACATCTTTGCCTATTTATGTTATTACAGAAATGTCTATCGGAGAGTGGTGACGGTAAACACTCGATATGGCTGGCGAGTGATGCTAGCGAGGCGATACATAGGGCAGTTTCTGGGGTAAGTAATAAGCCTACACTTCTTACAAATTTTGAAGCATGCATAACATTTTTAGCCCTATTTTTAACCGACTTCCAAAAAAGGTGGTTACTCAATTCGACCGTATATAAATATATATATACTAGCAGCCCGGCTTCGCACGGGTAGAACATATATGCCTACAAAATTTGCATCAGTTTGTTGCATCGAATATAAAATATGAACATATTTAACAACCATCGTCATATTTCATCCAATTTACATAAAACCTTAACGAATTATGCACCTAAACCTTCCTCATAAACACTCTGGCTATTGGTGAAAACCGCATGATAATCCGTTCAGTAGCTATTGAGATTATTGCGAACAGACAGATAGACGCAGTGATGAACTTTGTTTTATAATACTTACGTATTGATATTGGACGGCCCTTTGGCGTAAAGGATAGTTACCCTGATTCTGACCCGACGGTCGTTGGTTCTAATCCTAGCTATATACCTACCAATGAAAGTTTTATGTGCATTCATGAATCATGAGTATATATATTTTATATATATATTTTCGTACAGTGGTAGTGGAATCATTAAATCTACCAAAAAGTAGCTTACCACCAAGGAGTACATCTGCCGCCGTAACCTTACGGCGTTCCCCGACGCAAAATGTAGGGGTAATATACGTTTAACGTGTGTATCTGTGTGTCTGTCTGTAGCATCTTAGCACCTAACCGGATGAACCGATTTTGTTTTTATTATTGATAGTTTTTTTTTGTTTGATAGATGTCTTCATCGAGAGTTTTCTTAGCTTTGATTCATGAAAATTCGTTCAATCGTTATAAAATTATGAGCTTTTTTCTAGTTAATTGCGCTATGAAATCAACTTTCATAGGTCTGATCAATTCGAAAATCTTCTTCTTCAACGATATTGTAAGAACATGGAAGCCTCCTGGACTCTACAGAATACTCAAATCCTCACCAACTTACAGCTCAGATTTTAAATGTCGTGTTTAGAGTCATTGGAAAAAGCTATTATACATAGATCAGTCGGGGTGGTTTAAAATATTATATTATATTATTATATATATATAGATGAATATTATTTTATACAATAGATCATATTATTATACTATATTGACTTCAAATTGATTGTGATCGGTGGGGATCTACAGCATAGCTAAGCTTATAATAATATTTTCGAAGTAACTATGACCTAATCTGTGGTTTCACTGCAAATATTTTATTTCAAAATTCGTGATATCTTCTAGAGTTTTCATTTGAATTATATACTGTAAAGGACAATTTTAATCTATAATATGTGGCCAAGCTAATTAACGTAATTATTTGGATAAGGATTAATAATATAAACTTGAAAATATCCTTGGAAGTTATGTAATAATTTTTAACAAAAATTTTAAGATTAAAATGGTTACTGTGAGTCAACCTTAAGAGATAGACATATGCTGTCTCGGACTTTTTTGTAGGTCTTATTAAGTTGTACAACTCTTGCATAGAAAATATTCTTCTATCTATTTTCAATTAAGCAGCGTTCGTAAGAAACGTGTTTTTTCGACCGTTTATTTGCCGACTTAGGTTGCAAATTAGGTCTCCACGAATGTATCTTTGATTTAAACGGGATAATATATAGCCTATTTTCATTCCGAAAGTCCATTCTATGTATTAGTGAAAGAATTTTTTAAATCGGTTCAGTAGTTTTTGAGCTTACTCATTACAAACATACAAAAATACAAATGTTCTCTCTTTATAATATTAGTATAGATATGGGATATCTCCTTTCCAACAAAAAACGAATCATTAAAATCGGTTTATAAACGACGAAGTTATCCGCGAACAAACATAACTATACATATCATATGTATTTATGTTTGTTACATAGTTGTTGTATATAGCTGTTACCTACAGAATGTTATAATATCATGTTTTATAACATTCCTTGTCCACATTATCTGAAACATGTTAAATAACAATGTTAGAGCATGTTATGTTACACAGTTTACAAAAAATTAAAATTCGGTCATATAGCTAATAATATTCAGAGTATTGTAGGCCTAGCGTGTTCACCATCTTCAAACACATCATCGCTTACCACCAGGCGAGATAGTGGTCAAACGCTATATTCTTCTTCTTATATATAAAAATCAATTACTGTTCGTTAGTCTCGCTAAAAGTCGAAAACGGTTGGGCCGATTTAGCTGATTTTTGTTTTGAAATGTTTTTCGTAGTTCAGGGAAGGTTTAAACGGTGAGAAAATTTGGAAAAATTGCGAGGAAGATAGTAAAAACAACAATTTCATTTTTCACATATAAACTGTTGTACTTGCGGTACGGTAGGTTATATTCTGTTCCACTCTCGAATTGAAATTTTGAAGCACGTATTAAATGAAGGGTTTTGAATCGTCAACATAATATATCCACATTACTAGGATGATCACGTAGGTATTTAAATTTTAAAATATTGAATTTTGATGGTTGTCCCAGGTTGTCATTGTTGGTTCGTTCAGACATTTTTGTATTGACATATTTTGATGGTTGTCATTATGGCGCTTCTATACATGGGTATTCGCTATTTGTGTATAAATCCGATAAAAACAAAATAAAATAAAATAATAAATGGGGTATATACAAGAAACGATCAAAGCATAAAAAAGATCGAGCATAAAAAGCTTCAAAATCAAAGCTTTTTATGCTCGATCTTACAAACCCAATAGATAAAGACTTGAAATTTACTCATATTGCAATGGCTGCTATTAGATCAAAAAATAAAAACTAAATTAAATTAAAAATTAAAGGAAATTCGAAAAACGTATTTTTCCGGTAAATATTGTTCAATCGGAACCCTGCGTGTGCGGGTCCGACTCGCAGTTGGACAGTTTATTTATATTCGCGGTACGAAGTTCGCCGGGTCAGCTAGTAAGATATAAAAATAAACAACGGGTTGCACTCCGGGAGTGCCGGCAGAAGTGAAAACTTGAACATTAACGTTGTGCATTTGGTCTACTCTCCCTCCGTCTTACGAATTTTCGATCAGATCCTGACGCGAGTTTAACATTGTTTACTCATCCCAAAAAAGTTCACAACACCGCTAAAGAAGCTTTCACTTCAAAAAACTTTGATGAATGGAAAGCACATTAAATATCTTTATTTTCAGAGCGAAGTACTGAAGAAACCTTTGACTCTGATATCGGAGGTATCGCCGGTGGCGTTAGCCAAGCTTGTCAAGAACGAAATTGAGATCGAGGTAATACTATTATTTTAACCCCCGACGCAAATAGAAGAGGTGTTATAGGTAGTTATATATAATATGTATTAGAGGGCCCGGTGGCGTAATCGGGAGAACGGTCGCCTTTGATGCCAGAGGTACCGAGTTCAAACCCCGCCGTGCACCTTTCGATCCGTGGATTTTTCGATCGAATAATGTATGTGCGCTTTTCACAGTGGCCCTCCGGTGAAGGAAAAATATCATTACGAAACCAACAACCCCCGCATGGTGGTAGGAAACTGTCTAGTGTCCGCCTGGCCAGCTACCACCCTCATCAATCAAGTTAGAAATCTGTCGCCAAACATCTAATGTGTTCCGGCAGCTATCCTTGAGAGCCAGTTCTCATTCTAGGCCTAGGCCTAGAATGAGTGAAACATACAAACAACCTTATAGAATGAGTGAAAAGTGAACGTGCTACCATCCTCGACCGCATCATCACTTACCAACAGGTGAGATAGTGGTCAAACGCTAGCCTATATGATGTAATAAAAAAAAATGTTGGACGTGCAATGTATGTGCGGTTGTCTGTGGCATCGTAGTGCCCAAACTGATGAACCGACTTTGATTTAGTTTTTTAGGGTTCCGTACCCAAAGGGTAAAACGGAACCCTATTACTAAGACTACGCTGTCCGTCTGTCTGTCTGTCTGTCTGTCCGTCTGTCACCAGGCTGTATCTCATGAACCATAATAGTGAGACAATTGAAATTTTCACAGATTATGTATTTCTGTTGCCGCTATAACAACAAATACTAAAAACAAAATAAAGTTAAAAATTAAAGGGGGTCCCCATACAAAAAACGTGTATTTTGTATAGCGCCATCTGGTCAAAGTGTCATCTGCGTGTTAACAACCTCAGAGTAACTATTACTCATAGACATATACTACTAGACGGAACATCTCGAACTGGCATTGTCGAATACCGCGAGTAAGCTGGCTGGCATATTCTCGCTCACACGTAGCTCGCCACTCGAAACAACAGCACGCGCTTATGTTAAAAATTGCGTATCCGGAATGCCATCGTGTGTCCTCAGATACTGCAAAAACCAGTCAGGAAAAACAAACTGAGACGACGGAGTCACTTTTCACAATTAAGTTCAGATTTTTGAATTAAAACCCGCATACATAAAACGTTATTTTGTTAATTTGTAATGACTCTTCACGACGCGACGCCATGTTTGCTGGCGCCATGTTCGTAGATTATGTAAACAGATGTGACATTATAGCGCGAAATGAAATTGCCTATTTTTAAATTTTGAAGAAAATAGTTTGACATGTGTGTGTATACTGTATAATTATGTCTGTGGTATCTTAGCTCCCAAACCAAGTGACTGGACCGGATTTTAATTTAGTTTTGTTTATTTTTTTTATTCATACTATTCTATGAAACCGACATAAAAAGAAGGAGGTTCTCAATTCGACTGTGTTTTTTGAATGTGTGTTACGTTACCGCATAACTCCGTAATTTATTAACCGATTTGGAAAAATCTTTTTTATTTGAATGCGTATTAAGTACTTACGGAATGGTGCCATTTTATATAATATCGTATTCTATCCTTTTCTCTTAATAAAAATACATTGGACGTTGTCGGTAAGGACGGTAAGGCTATATGTGTTTAATCTATAATTAGTCACAACCGGTGGCGGCAACCACTCCCCCGTGCCCCCGCGTGAATGATAACCGTTTGACAAAATTTATTTGCTCGGGATGACAACTCTTTGTTTTACCCACAGACCTGCTACATATTAAACTCGATCGCGTACACCGGCCCTCATGAGAACGACCTTGAACGGAATTTGTCCCTTTCTTTTGTATGGATAACTTACATATATATCATATATATAGTATAGAACATATATAGGACTATCAGGTTGTTAGAGAAGGAAACACTCCCACCCTGGTGTCTCTCAATGGGGCCGTTTTGTTCTACAAAGCAATTACAACCTTATCGTTAAAGCATACGGATTAAATTGAATTTGACAAAACATCTGCAGTGCACCATCATTTTTAATACGTCTACGGTTCTTGGTCATCATGGTCTTATGGTTCTATTACTACTCTCAAAGTCAAAGTCAAAGTCAAAGCATTTATTCAGTATATGATCAAATTAAAAATTTGCACTTACACTCGTCAAATTACATTAAATAGATCATATTCAATAAAAATATTATAGATATAACAGAAACATAACTTATTGCTTTGAATTTACAAAAAAAACAAAGGTTTTGAGCCATTCAGCTTTCATCTAGACGTCGAACGTCACACTTAAAACACATGTTTAAATAACTCTAGTGACTCTAGTAATAGTTACTCTGAGATCAACAACCGAACAACAACTTTGTGTTAATAATAGCGTTCGTTAGATGGCGTTAAAGTAAACAAGCACGCGGTTCACAACTCTGTCATAGAAAAGATAATAATAATACTACGTAACTCTGTTATGTTTCGTATTGTACTGTGTTTACGGGCATTAATATTTTTGCCCTCCCCTCCCTACGTGTGTGAGACGCAAGTCTGACTCGCACTTGGCCAGTTTTATTAGAATACGTCGTATTATCCGTGTTTTCAGCCAATGAAAAACTGCTACAATATTATTAGAATACGAAGGTAAGTTTCGCCACTTTCTACAAGGCTAGCTCGATAAGAAAACAAAGCCGGTCACGAAACTAGAGGGAACTAGGTATATTATATTTTCTGTGCTAGAGGACCCCGATTCGAGTCCAGACAAGATGATCATTTTTACGTTTTTTACAAGTTCCTTCTTTTATTATTGGGAGCCGAAGAATTGCCAAAAAACACGATTTACAAAAAAATAACACCGAGCAAAGCATGGTGATACAGGTACCTACTGTCTAATAAAATAAATATTCATTACGAATTACGACATTTACGAATTTAAATGAAAAATATCTCGATGACCCAGCTTTGCTTGGTATTATATATATATATTTTATTATTGTTAAATCGAGTGTTTTTGCATTTTTTTTTTGCTCCTAATAGTAGTTGTACTCACAAAAGAAAGAAAAGAACTTGATAAAAAATGGGAAGTTAGTCACCTTATCTGCACTCGAACCAGGGACCTCCAAAGCGTCGTCCTATCGATCTTCCACCGAGCTATCATAACGTCTTAAAATACGCCGAAATTACCCTTTGTATTCTAATGATATTGTAGCAGTTTTTCAATGCCTAAAAACACGGATGAAATGACGTTTTCTAAAAAAAATAGATCGATTTATTGCCCCCGAAACCCGCTGCATACTAAAAATCATGTAAATCGTTGGAGCCGTTTCCGAGATCCCGATTATATACATTATATAAATAAGGTTTTCTCGTTTACAGGTATTACCTATAATATTATAGATGTTTCGTGAAAATGTTGATGAAATTATTGTGGTGACGCTACATTCGCTAAACTACCTTCGAAAAGTACCTAAATAATAATAATTAGTGGCTACTGCTTGCCGCTTGCTCGGGTAGCGGGGGGAGTAACGTAACATCACGCAGTGAGCCATAGCCACGCGTTTTCGCGCAAGCGTCGTCATTCTGTCCGGATGCGCTTCGAAACCCTGCCTATAAGTTAGCAATTTGCTACTTGAAATTTCGGTTATTTCTGGTTTAATAATAGAAACTTTGTAGTATTTAGGTGATATTATTTGCGTAACTAACTACGTAAGTTAGTTAACTGTGCAATTTGCATTAATATAAATAATAGGTACCTACTAGTTAAATAAATACCGTCTTCTTATTAAAAATGCCGTGACCACCTTCTAGCTTCATCATCAGACCCTAGATCTAGGTGTAAAGTTCTCCTTATGACGAATCAATCGAGCCCAATCTCGGTGGGTTTATGTTGTTTTATCGCAGAGATGCCGTGGCCAATCAATCGAGCCCAAACTCGGTGGGTTTATGTTGTTTTATCACAGAGATGCCATGGCCACCTTCCGTCTCCATCATCAGACCAGCTCCATGGTACCATATCATTGTTGTCACCGAAGATTCATAAGTTCACCAAATTTGAGTCCAATCGGACATCGAGAAGTGGGTCTACTTTAGTTTCCAAGATTCCACCTGAACATACATAGTGACATACATACATACATACATTGCAAGTTAAATAAAAGCTTGTAATAAAATGTATTTAAGTAGGGCTCCCATACAACGGACATGTTTTTTTTGCCGTTTTTATAGATATTGGTACGGAACCCTTCGTGCGCGAGTCCGACTCGCACTTGGCCGGTTTATTTATTGATAGATGTTTTAATCTAGTGTTCTTAATTTTGATTCATGAAAATCCGTTTAACCGTTTGTGAACCGACATGAATGATTCTTATTTTAATTGATAGGGTACATTTTCAAGGTATTTCTTATATATGTTGTTTTAGTTTTTAAGCTATCTTAATTTTTTTCCCTTTCCACGTTTTTCACAATATTTTTTAGATAAAATAAATATATTTTTAATCACCTCTTTCAAGCCCTTTAATATGACCACTAGATAGGAATTGAACAAAAAAAAATTTTTGAACCTCACATTGTGGTGTCCAAAATGCGAATTTTTTTTGAACATTTTGAATTTTTCTAATTTTTAGGGTTCTGAACCCAAAGGGTACCAACGGAACCCTATTACTAAGACTCCTCTGTCCGTCTGTCTGTCTGTCTGTCTGTCCGTCCGTCTGTCCGTCCGTCTGTCACCAGGCTGTATCTCATGAACCGTGATAGTTAGACGGTTGAAATTTTCACAGATGATGTATTTCTGTTGCCGCTATAACAACAAATACTAAAAACAAAACAAAGTTAAAAATTAAAGGGGGTCCCCATACAAAAAACGTGTTTTTACTATAGCGCCATCTATGAACGATGGTAACCAACAAAAAGGTCACTGACCTTTGTGTTAACGTTCACATGGTGGGTGTTTGAAGTTCGTTCGACATTCGTTAGATGGCGTTGTAGTAAATATGTTTAGTATTGACACGGTATTTATATATATCGATGTTAAAACTATGTAAATTTCCGGTAAATTTTGTTCAATCGGAACCCTACGTGTGCGAGTCCGACTCGCACTTGGCCAGTTTATTATGTTGTCGTTAATCATAAGCAATCATTTATTTGTCAAACACATATAGTCATACATTATATAATTCATTCCGGATCTTATGAAATATTTTGTCAATATGTTCGGCCTGCACACAGACGTACAAACATTTATATTTAGTCTCTATGCTTAAGTATACATTAACATTATAATTTTTATTTTTATTTATTGTCTACATATCATTAATAGCATTAAAGAAATGCTATAAAAACATTTGTCCAGCAGCCATTCATTTATCTTAGTCTAAAAACCTTACCACTCTTAAGTGTCTTTATCTCATCTGGCAGTTTATTATATGAATTATCGTTGACACTCGCGCTGGCATGACGAATCTAACGACGTGCAACTTATCAAAATCGGCCCACGCGTTTGTTCTCTAGAGTGTCATAAAGGAACAAACAAACAAACACACATACATAGACTGATAAACATATTACCTGTACCCTTAGTACGAGTTTTCATACCAAACTCGATATCGTATATCGAACAAATTTTGTATAAATAAAACTGGCCAAGTGCGAGTCAGCATCGCGTCTCTTATCGCACACTTAGGGAGGGTTCCGTACAATACGAAACATAACAGAGTTTCAACCTCATATATTTGATTAATTGATATTACCAAGAATATTTGGTTTGGTCGCGATCTAGAAAGACGGGGCTCGTTTACTAGCGCCATCTATGTCGTTGTGCTGAAACTAATTAGATAGATGGCGTTTAAAACACGTTTTTTGTATCGGGACCCCCTTTAATTTTTAATTTTATTTTGTTTTTAGCATTTGTTGTTCTAGCGGCAACAGAAATACACCATCTGTGAAAATTTCAACTGTCTAACTATCACGGTTAATGAGCTATAGCCTGGTGACAGACGGACAGACAGACAGACAGACAGAGAGACAGATAGACAGACGGACAGCGGAGTCTTAGTAATAGGGTCCCGTTTTACCCTTTGGGTACGGAACCCTAAAAACAGTACAGCGCCTCTAGTGGTTACTACACTTCACTAAATTTAGACCAATCAGAGAGCTAGTATAAGTCGAAAACTATGTGAGATATGTCAAAAGCGTTTACGATAAAAACTCGTACTAAAGGGTATAACAGTCCTTTTAGTGGCGCAGTCGTGAAAAAAATAATAGACAATCTCCGCAGAATGTTTTACTGTAACTAAAACGGAAGAGAAGAATTGCTTTGACTAAACTAGATGATATAATTTCAAGCTGATACATGAATAAAACATGTGTGGTTCTCTCTCTCTCTCTCTCTCTCTCTCTCTCTCTATCTCTCTCTCTATCTCTATCTCTCTCTTTTTGACAGTTTTTCAAAAGGAGGAGATTATTAATTAAATTTTGTGTGTATATGCCTCGATTTGTCCACTAATTGTGTACCGATAATATGATTATTTATAGTCCTTTTATACAATTCATCAGGATGTAATAGGTATATCCAAAGATATGGAGAAAAAACCTCGCAGCACTCTCAATTGCAGCTCAGCCCTTGAGAGTCAGACCATTCTAGGCCTATCGTGTTCACCATCTTCAACCACGTCATCGCTTACCACCAGGCGAGATAGTGGTCAAACGCTGGACCACTAGCTAACGCACGGCATGCGATTTCGCGGTCAGGGCTCACCGACTGGTCAGTCAAATCAATCTGCAGCAACATTCTTGAAAAAAAAGCTTTCTAGCTATGTGGGTTTCACACATCGACGTCATAACAATGTTTGTCATAACAATGTCATAACAATTGCTATGACGTCGATGGTTGCACATTACTAGTAGTCTTGTTAAGTCCTGCAACTAAGCTAAATATGCTTGTGTCTTAAGTGGGTTCACGTCAATAGTGCAATGGTTGAGGATCGAACTCACGGCCTCTCGATCGCCAGGCCGACGCCTTAACCATTGTGCTATTGCCACTTATATATACCATCTTCCAAACAAGTAATAACAACATTTTTCATCAGGGTTTCCGTCAGTGTCACATCCGTGATGGAGTGGCAGTGACTCGACTGTTCAAGTGGCTACATGACAAAGTTGACGCGGGCGTAGAAGTATCTGAAATACAAGTCGCTGATAAATTGCTACAATTCCGCAAGTAAGTTGCTTGGTTCATATATCTATACAGGTCGATTTTTGAGATAGGACGAAATGTACAGTCAGCAAGAATACGGGAAATATTGATTTAGTTACTAAGGACCAAAAAAAACACTTTGAGGAGACTTTTGGCGGGAACGTGAAAAAGTGTGTGTTTTCATTGTATTTTTTTCTAAAACTTGTGTTCTTTTGCGAGTTAATGTGTTATAAATGTGGATTATTGTATTTTTATAATACAATAATCCACATCTATATGTTATTGTGGTGTAGGGAGACAGCACAATGTTGAAAAACATGCTAATTGCGTTCACACCAAAATTCCACTGAAAATCTTCAGTAAACTCAACATCATTACTGAGGGCTTATGACTTGGACTAGACTATGACTTCGACTTGACCTGAAATGTGTATTTTATATTTATAAACACAGAGGGTGTTTATAAATATATCGTAGAATGGCGTAATGTGATGTAAGGGAGGACAGGGATGTAAGGGAGCACAAATACCACCTCAGTGCTCCCAGCCAACCTCACCTGCCCGTGGTGCATCCGGTGACCAACTTACGAGGCTATGGCGACCGACAAATGGCGGTATAACTACGTCTTAGAAGCGACGTCCTGCGATCGCCAACCCGCCTGCTCAGTGTGTTGATTAGGGCATATCCCTCACAATGAACTAAAGATCGGGCTCAGTGTCGTATCTTGGGAGAGGCCTACGTCCAGCAGTGGACTGACACTGGCTGATTATGATGATAATGTACATTTTAAATTCACAGAGATGAAAAAGACTTCAAAGGCCCATCTTTCGAGACAATCGCCGGTGCGGGAGAAAACGGTGCTATAATACACTACGCACCGAGCAGAGACGGCGAACAAAGAATTGTACGCAACACTGACATGTTTCTACTTGACTCCGGTGGTCAGTACAGGTGAGATACTGCACTGATTTTGATCGTGTTTACAGTATTGTATAGATAATTTTTAATGAAAACGGTGTTATACACTAGTACTGGCGGCGCGTGTTCGTTTAAAATGGTTTTTTTTTTCATCTGACTCCCAAAAAGGCGGAGGTTTTCAATTCGTCTGTAAGTATGCTTTTTTAATGTATGTTACGCGATTAGTCCGTCAATTGTGAACCGATTCGAATAAATATTTTTTTATTGGTAGGGCACATTTCCAAGGTGCTCTTATTGTATTCCATCTAGAAGTTCTATGTATCGACAGAGATAAACGTCTCAAAGTTAGTACTGAAATTACTGGCGCGGCATTTAAAGTCTGTTTTTCTTAGTTTTTAAACTTCTTATCTTATCTTAATCATCAACGGCGAGTACGTGTGCTCCATGCGAGCGCCACACTAGTACTACGTTATAAGAGTTGGCACTTCCCTACATTGTTGATACCTTAATTATGAAAGCACTGTGTAGCCAACCTAACAACGGAAACTATTATTTACGAAGTAACTATTTTATAATCTGTGGTATTATGCTTATAATTTTTTTTGCATTGTTGGTTGGTACAAAGTACGTTCATAATTCTGAGTTATTTAATTGTGTATGCAGTGTCGCGGGACTGGTACTGGTGTTGCGTGTACGTTAGTCGGGTTCACAACGGCTCTGAACGCAAAACGCGTTGTAACGAAACGCGCAGTAAAAAGCGAAGAATATATTTTATGTTATAAATAGCATATTTTGTTCGGCGCCGTGGCGTTTGGACGAAACGAAACGCTCAATGATATTATATAAGTGTGCGATGTCGTTGTTTTGTTGAACACGTCAAGAGAAAAAATCAAGTGCCTTTTACAATTTACTATATTTTACTTACCTAAAATACATACACGTCGACGGTCGAACATATTTAACGTAATCCTTTTTTGAAGTCGGTTAAAAATGTACATGTGTATAAACGTAATACTGACATTACAGACTACGCATATTATATATATAACTAGCTGCGCCCCGCGGCTTTGCCCGCGTCGAGTCCTCGTGAAATGTGATAAATAAAGAACCGCTCGACCAATTTTGTGCAAACTTCACATAAACCATCTGCTAAATAGTCCGAACAAAGCCTAAACATTTCGTTTGGATAGGTGAGCCCGTTCCTAAAGCGAAGCGCCAGCGCAAAGCAGAGCTGCTGAAAGCAGTCTGCTATATATATAAAAAGCAGACTGGGGGCCAGTTTCACCGGTTCTTGACAAAGTCTCAGATAATTATCTGACAGATCACGCCATATAAAAGCAGTCAAAAATCTGTCAGATAAGTTGCTAGTATCAGGAACCAGTGAAATTGGCCCTGGGTCTGCTATATTTTTTATCTGCGCTTTTTAACTGCTATCTAATATAAAGAGTACGTTCAAAAGTTAATTTTTCGTTTCCAGAGACGGCACTACCGACATAACCCGCACTAGACACATGGGCGCACCGAGCGCAGAACAAAAGGACGCGTTCACTCGCGTGCTGAAGGGACAGATGATGTTGGGCAGCGCTTTGTTTCCTAAAGGTGTTAAGGTAATTTAGAACATTGCGAGCCAGTTCCCATTCTAGACCAAGCGTACTACCATCCTCGACCGCATCTTCACTTACCAACAGGTGAGATAGGCTAGCATTTTGACCACTCAAAACGCTAGCCTATATGATATTAAAAAAGAGGGTGTGTAGAAAGCTACGCGTTAAAAGTCAAACTTCAAAGTTCATTCAATTTATTTCTCAACATCACTAATTTTTTTTTTCTACAACTCCATCTGTTGAACTTTAGCGAATAAGTCTTCGTAGTTACGCCGTTCTACAATAGAGGGCGTTTATAAATATAAAATATAACACGAAGGCAACGGAAGTGACGTAAGCGTCATGCTATATTAAATATTTTACATATTATTTGCTGTACCGTGACGCTACGTCACTTCCGTCAAATTTGCGCCTAAAGAAGTTTCACTTCAATAAATGAATAGTCGGAATATATGAGTAGTCGGAATCGCTGCAATAGGGTGTGTAGAGACGCTCAACGTCGCTATATTCATGAATCCGTCGAAAATGAAGATCCAGCTAAGGTTTGGAAATTCCTTAGGTCTCTTGGAGTCGGTAAATCACGTAATAATAATTCTATTCCAAAATCTTTCGACATCAATATATTAAATCAGCATTTTGTTTCAGCTCCCTCTATTGATATTACCAATAAATCAAATACTTTAATACATCTTTCTACCCTTAGGACTCCTGACCATCCTCAGTTTTTCTTCAGTCCATTTTCCGTTGGGGATGTCAGGAAGAGCATGCTCTCCATAACATCGAATGCAGTTGGAACCGACGCTATCAGTCGAAACATGCTCATCCCTATTATCGACATCATACTTCCTGTCATTTGCCACATCATGAACTTTTCCTAATCCAGTTGCATATTTCCATCAGAATGGAAAGATGCCCAAATTATTCCTCTGCCCAAAAAACCTAATCCCAAAACCGTTACAGATTACCGTCCCATATCCATCCTGCCTTTCCACTCCATGATACTTGAGCGACTTGTTCACAACCAACTTCATTCCTTCCTTATATCCAACCAACTCCTCAATCCATTTCAGTCTGGGTTCCGTCCTGGACACAGCACAGTTACTGCCCTAGTCAAAATAACAGATGACATACGTTTAGGAATGGAAAACGGGCAGTTAACTGTGCTGACGCTGCTTGACTTTAGTAACGCATTCAATACAGTTGATTTCGACATTCTGCTTGCGTTACTTAAGTCAATCAATTTATCCCCAACGGTTATTGACTGGTTTTACAGTTACTTATTCGATCGTCGTCAGCGTGTCCGCATTGAAGTCTTTCTCTTCCTGGTGCGGAACCGCTGCTGGCGTTCCACAAGGCGGCGTCTTATCCCCTGTTCTTTTTTCTCTTTTCATTAACTCCATATCTTCGCGTCTTACTTCATCCTATCACGTCTATGCAGACGATCTCCAAATTTACTTTCAGGTTCCATTCGATAAATTATCCATTGCTGTCTCCATGATCATTAAAGACTTATGCACTATATCAGAGTGGAGTTACGCTCACGGACTTAGTGTTAATCCAATTAAGACTCAAGCTTTAATAGTTGGTAGCTCTAGAACTATATCCAAAATTGATTGGGGCACTCTGCCGCAAATAGTTTTTGAAGGAGTAACAATTCCCTACAGTAAAACTGTTAAAAATCTAGGAGTTATTTTTGATCAATGCCTGTCGTGGGAGCCTCAGCTCATAGCCGTTAGCCGCAAAATGTTTGCTTCAGCGGGAGCCCTATGAAGACTCAAGAACTTTTTACCTACTGCTACTAAAGTTGCGTTAGCACAATCTCTCCTTCTCCCCATTCTTGACTACGCCGACGTCTGTTATCTTGACCTCACAGAAGAGCAGCTAAATAAGCTTGAGCGACTCCAAAATTTTGCGGTCAGGTTCATATTTGGTCTTCGCAAATATGACCATGTTTCAGAATTCCGTCGTAAGCTCAAGTGGCTACCTATTCGCCTTCGCCGGAATACACACATACTTTCACTTCTTTTTAATATCTTATTTAATCCTACTTCTCCTGGTTATCTAAAAGAACTCTTTGTTTTTCTTCAGTCCTTCAATTCTCTCTCGTTAAGGTCATCAGAGAATCTAATGCTTTCGTTTCCTAGTCATCATAGCACCTTTTACGACAAATCTTTTGCTGTACAAGCTGCCAGGCTATGGAATGAACTTCCATTGGAAATCAAACAGTCACAAACTATTTCCACGTTTAAGGAACGCGTTAAGACTTACTATCTTGCTAAACAGTAATCATTGTTGTATTTATTTGTCACCAATTCACTTATTTACATAAACGTATTGTTTTCTTTTATCATTTAGTCAATTTCCATATATATACTTATTTATTTATTTTCCTTTAAAAGCGTATTTACATACATATACCTATTTATTATGTATTGTATATTATATATTTAATTTGATAAATCACCATACACCGCCGTATCACGTTAATTGTTTCTCCATCAGAAGGTTGTCTGGAAGAGATCGCTCTTAGCGATGAGACCGCCTATTGTTACACTTGTTTTATTTTTATTTATTGTATTGTACTGTTTCTTTATTATGGTGTTCAATGAAGTGTTTTCTATTCTATTCTAAATATTTTTAAGCTTTAATTTATTTGAAGGCTGTTGGCGTGAAGGATAATTACTCTGGCTTCGAACCTGGCGGTTACCAGTTCAAATCCTGAAATGCTATCCGTGCACCAATGGAATATCCTATGTGCATTGTAAAGGTGAACGCCCACATGTGGTAGTATTCTATCGATGTTCCGCTTACCATCGGCCACCAAAACCTAACAGTGTTTTGGCAGCACAGCCCCGAGAGCCAGGCCATTCTAGCTCTAGCGTTTTCACCATCTTCGACCGCTTCAACACTTATATATATTCTCTTATATATTCAACATCCGGCGAGATAGTGGTCAAACGATGTGGAAACTTCCGTTTTGAAGTCAGTAATACTTCTCGTTTGGTCCTATTGTACAATGCATCTAGATCTGATGTGTATCTCCAGAGATATAGAGGTAAAAAAAATAAACACCTCAAACTTACCTCAAAAGGGAAAAAGGAACCCTTATAAGATCACTTTGTTGTCCGTCTGTCTGTCTGTCAAGACTCTTTATTCCCAGGAACGCGTAAAGATATCAAGTTGAATTGTACATCAAATACTGACTGTTTACGTCGTATATTTATGCAAATTTTGTCGATTTCACAAAGGAATCAAAACCTATAAGTACGTAGTATTATCATCTGTTCTGTGCCTATAGGGTACATCCCGTGGTCCTGGAATCATAAAATTTGGTAAGAAGGTTTTAGTCTTGAAGCACTTATAAAGGGAAAAATCTAAAAACTGTAGTTTAATAACAAATAAAGCGAATTTACCATTACAAACATATTATTTGGTGGTTGGTTAACATTATTTTACCGGGTAGGAGTGGTGTTAAAAAGTCTGCTACGACCTTTACCTTCCAGGGTAACGTGTTAGACAGTTTCGCTCGCAAGTGTCTGTGGGACGTGGGACTAGACTACGCGCACGGCACGGGGCACGGGGTGGGTCACTTCCTGAACGTGCACGAGGGACCCTCGGGGGTCTCGTGGCGCCCCTACCCCAACGACCCCGGCTTGGAGCCCCGACAAGTGCTCAGCAATGGTCAGTATTTTAAGTTTTAAGTTGTAGTGTGCAATTACATGTTTAGATGATAAACATGTATATGAAAGAATGTGACATTTCAATGTAACACGTACGAGTACTATGTGATAAAGTTTAGTATATAAGATAAGTATCTTTAAATCATTGAGTTAATATAGAGTTGACATTATGTAAAGAGTTATACGTTGTTTCCCTTACCCTGGTTCCCCAGTAGTAGACCACACTACACTATGTACCTACATTTATTTATTTTCAGCACATTTGCTAAGCTAAAAAAATAAATTTATGAAGCCTGTATAAATTGTTCGAAAGATAAAAATTACGCACCATACACCGTGCGGTAAGTACTTTACCGCACGCTCCGCGGTTGACCTCTACGGTTTTTTTTAATTTTCGTCAAAACTACATAAGAATTCCGCCAAAGAGTTTCATATTGCGAGAATAAACAAGCTGAATGTTAGAACTTCCTTCAAAGCGCTTTTGCTTAATACGGCGGCAACAGCCCAATGGATAGGGTGTCGGACTGGCGATCGAGAGGTCGTAAGATCGAACCCCACCCCACTCATTGCACTATTGACGTGAACCTACTCCAGACACAAGCATATTTAGCTTAGTTGGAGGAGTTAACAAGACTAGTAGTAAAATACGTTTGTCTCACTTTAATACTAAAGAGTAAATGTTCGAAAGTTAAAATTACGCACCAACTCGGATTATTCCTAGGACTCGGATTTATTACATACAACGGAGCGTGCGGTAAAATATGTACTCTCACATAAGTAACTACTTTACCCCACGCTCCGTTGGCGCCGTGTAGATGTGTGTATGTATACATTGCGGTTTTTTTTTAATTCCACCGAAGGGTTTCGCATTGTGAGATAAAATAAGCTAGAACCTCCCTGGAAGCGCTTTTGTTCAATACGTTTGTCTCACTTTAATTAAAGAGTAAATGAGACGAAAGATGTAGTTGTTATTTTTACTACAGGTGGCGCTATTTGAAAATTCACGCCATTTTCATATTAGAAACGGCGAAGATTGTTTCGACTCTTTGATTATTTGATTTATGTTTGTTTTATTACAAATTTTAATTTTGTACTTGTGTTTTGTTGTTTTTTTTACTCTTTAGCTATACCACCCACATGCACCAATCGCCCTATCTTTTTAGTAAGCGATGTACGGGTGGTCAGTGGGCACACCATGCTTGCGTTCCACGAACCGGACGCGATAGAGCTATCGCTCTAATGCTGATAAATCATAACACGGTGCTCTCCTCGTACTTTTAAGCTCTTATTAAGTCAGTCTGTAATTAGTCGCCGTAAGAATCACTTGTATAAAATTATTATTGAATTTAATTCTTTTTGTGTATTTTTAAGGTTCCGAACCCAAAGAGTACCAACGGAATCCTATTACTGAGACTCCGCTGTCCGTCTGTCTGTCTGTCCGTCTGGCTCCAGGCTGTATCTCATGAACCGTGACAGTTAGACAGTTGAAATTTTCACAGATGATGTATTTCTGTTGTCGCTATAACAACAGATACTAAAAATAGAACAAAGTTAAAAATTAAAGACGGTCCTCATACAAAAAACGTGTTTTTTATTATCTATGAACGATTGTTTACCTTATTAATTACTACCACCTTTGTGTTATCGTTCACTTAGTTGGTGTTCGAAGTTCATTAGATATTTGTTAGATGGCGTTCGGGACCCTCCGTGTGCGGGACAAAAGTCTGACTCGCACTTGGCCAGTTTTATTTAAAAACCGAACCACGGTTCTTCCCAGCTTGCCTCTTTGTTGATTGTGTTCTGTTGATTTGTTGATTCTTTATTTTGTTTCCAGAGCCTGGTTACTACAAAGTGGGTGAGTACGGCATACGTCACGAGGATCTGGTGGAGATCATTCAGGTCACGAAGGACTCTGATCATCCTAAGGTACCTATTTAAAATTATTTTTCGTCGTAGACGGAATATTATATAGACAAGACATTAGCGTATGCGAATGAAATAGCTATAGAAATATAACCCGACTAAAATGATGAACACGTGATACATATGCCAGCTATAAGATAAAATGAAAAAAGTAATTTGGTCGGGTTATACATGCCAGCGGGTGAAAGCCAATGGGTGCACTAGAACTGGGAGCCTGAGCTGGCTCCAAACAATAAAATCGCATATGCAGAGAAGGATAAAAAATTGTTGTCCGTCTCACTCTTTCATACTTAGTGATTATATAGTTTTATCCTTCTCTTATTATCATTGTTATTTTAATATACTCTGTCTAAGTTTTTCGTCAATACCTTTTCTTACTTTCATTATGGATCTACACGATTAGTGTATTTAGCCAGTGTCAAGTATACAATTTGTTCAAGCTTTTGTAAATTCATGTCATTAAATTTGCTTAGTCTCTGAACGCCACGTTACGTATGTCAGGTCCCACAAGCCTCGAAAAAAGATCCCCGAAATCAAACACGCACGGACTCGAAATCGATGTATTTCCAACTGACGTATAAAATTTTGTCTAAACCCTCAATTCATAAAAATATAAATATCGAACTACCTACATCTTCGAGCATTTACCAATGGAGATGTTAACGTTGTAATCCGCAAACATTTTTTTCTGCCGATACTTACGGGGGACGAGGTAAACACGCATTGCACACACACAAATCACTCACTTTAACGATCCCGCACACTAGCTTGAAACACGCACACAGTATTAAAAATACAGCGTAGTTACGCACGCTCATATGGCCAAAAATGGCTATATGGCCAGCAGAGGGGTACGCCTTGCGTTAACATCTCCTTTGGTAAATGCTCGAAGACCTACATAGAAAAGTAATGGTGAATCTAACTTGCGTTTCGGGACTAGAGGCGACATCTATTAAAATATTTATATAGTTATTGATAAGTAGCTCTAACAGTCTCATTTCAGGTTATGTATAGTCTAGTTTAATCAATTCATACCCTTAGTAAAGATAAGGATTCTCAGTGGAATTTTGGTGAGAAGGCAAACAACATGTTTTTCAACATGCAGTTTCCCTGCACTCGCACTCATTCACTGACACTAAATGATTAATAATTCTCATATTAACACACCAGCTGTGCCCGCGACTACGTCCGCGTGGAGTAGTGTCTTTGGGTAGCATTAACATATAAGACACATTCGTGTCCCAACTACACCGCGCCGTACCACGCCACGCTAATTTTTTTTTAAATACTTTATGACTAGCGTTTGACCACTATCTCACCTGTTGGTAAGTGGTGATGCGGTCGAAGATGGTAAGCACGTTAGGCCTAGAATGGGAACTGGCCCTCAGGGAAGGCTGCCGGAACACATTAGATGTTTGGTGACAGATTTTCTAACTTGGGGGTGGTAGCAGGCAGGCGGACACTAGATAGTGTCCTACCACCATGCGGGGGTTGTTGGTTTCTTAACGATGTTTTCCTTCACCGGAGGGCCACTGTGAAAAGCGCACATAATTTTTTCTATAGAAAAATCCATTGGTGCACGGTATGGTTTGAACTCCGTACCACGGCATCAAAGCCGACCGTTCTCCCGATTACGCCACCGGGCCCTCAAAATAATATATTTTAAAAAAAACCCTCCCCTCACTTACCCTCTTCTCTCCTTCCACTCACTTCCACCTCCCCTCCCCATCCCCTCCTCCCCCTTTTGCTCTATGCGATAAGACTGCCGATAGTATTGTAGATTGTATTGCCTTATTATTCTACTGTCTTTTATTACATTGTACGTACAATTTGTAATTTTTTTGGTGATAAATAGATAGTTTTTGTATTGTATTGTATTGTTGTAAATGTAACTGTTAGTTGTAAATGTTACTGTGTGTTGTAAATGATATTGTGTGTTGTAAATGTTGCAGGCTAAAACGTTGAAAAGTGATTACGACGGTCGAGGCGTACTCGGGTTCAATACCATGACGCTCGTGCCACACCACGCAGACTGTATCGATGTCGCCATGTTGGATGATTTTGAGGTTAGCTTGCGTTTTTACTAGGTTTTTTTCATGATATAAGGTAACGTGACAAGCACGACGCTCGCCTGATGGTAAGCGATGACGTCTACATATTACAGATGCAGCGGCATGCAAAGTTCATGCGCTTTTCATTATGGCCCTCCGGTGACAGAAAAACTTCGTTAAGAAACCCCCAACCCTCGCATGGTGGTAGGACACTATCTACTGTCCGCCTGGCCAGCTACCACCTTCAAGTTAGGAAATCTGTCGCCAAACATCTAATGTGTTTCGGCAGCTATTCTTGAGAGCCAGTTCCCATTCTAGGCCTAGCGTGCTTACCATACTCGACCGCATCATCACTTACCAACAGGTGAGATAGTGGTCAAACGCTAGCCTATACCTATGATATTTAAAAAAAGATGTATTTTTTCTTCTTTTCTTTTATAACGTTTATTTTTGTTTGTGTATCTTTCAGTTAGAGTACCTCAATGCGTACCACGGCCGCGTTTTGAAAGTGATCGGCGGAGTATTGAAAGAGCGCGGTCTTATGGCGGACTACTTCTGGCTCGAGACTCAATGTCGACCTTTGACTAGAGGATGAGGTAAGGGATGAAGTAAGACTTCATTTAACATGCTACGATAGTAGTTTTTAGTACTAAGTTTGAGATATTATATATATACATGTTCCGGTGCTTTAACGGAAAAAAAAAGCACCGGAACATGTTATTCCGGAGGTTGCGGGTTCAAGTCCCGTCGGTACGATGAAATTTTGGATTGTGTTTAACAATTTACAAAAATATAAAGTGTGAAACACTTAAAAGAAACATAATATTTGATTTACGCAGTGCAACATCTCTCGTCGGATTTGAAAACTGTAATGTATTCTTCCGAATGATTAACTTACGTAATAAGTAGTCATAGATGGCGCCACCAATGCATAATTGGGTCAACAAAATGCAATCCATTAAGTTTGAGATGTTTATTTATCTCCATATCTCCGGAGATGATTATCAGATCTCGATAAAATTTAAATGGGACCAAACAGTAGGCATAATCTCTCAAACAAAAAAAAACATTGAAATCGGTTAAGATTGGACGGAGTTCTGAGGTAACAAACATTAAAAAGAATATACTATAATATAATAAAAAAAAGAATATACAGACGAATTGAGAACACCCACCTTTTTTGTGATGTCGGTTAAAAAGTGCTCTCCGCCTATAAAGCCTATCTTATTTAACTCTTGGTCTACAAGAGTTAAATAAGATAGGCTTACTGATTTTCTAATTGTTGTCCCATTTTGAACCCGGCGTGGTACAATGCTCGACCGCATCATCACTTACCAACAGGTGAGATAGTGGTCTAACGCTAGCGTATACGATATAAATAAACTGGCCAAGTACGAGTACAAGTACGAGTACGTCATTCACGTAGGGTTCTGTATACAAAATTTATTAAGATTGTACAACATTTGCAAAAAAGAAGTTTCTTGTGGGGGAATCCCTCAGAGTAACAATTACTAAGTAACTAAGTAATTACTAAGTAATTGTTACTGAGTAACAATTACTAAGTAATAAAATAAAATAAAAATGTTACTCTGAGGGGGATCCCGTTTAATTTCAAATTCCATTTGATTTTTATTATTTGTTATTATTGCAGCCATAGTAATACATATAATATTTTGTGAAGTATATACGTATTCCTATATACTTTTACTTATATACCTATTATAATTTAGAAGATACAGTACTCTGACAGACGGACGGACGGACAGTGAACTCTCCGTAAAAGGGTTCCGTTGGTTGGTAGTTTAATTAGGTCCTGTGACCAGGTGGAGCGACGACATACGCAAAGCGGTGGGCAGTGACTGGAAATGAAAAGCCGAAGATCGGGCTCAGAGGCACATCTTGGGAGAGGCCTATGTCCAGCAGTGGATTGACACCGGCTGATGATGATGATGAATTTGGTTTCTGAAATATTTTATTTTTGTTTCAGGACCAGATCAGAATATATTCAAGTTTGATAACGTTTTTATTATTTACTTATGACTGTTATGACTATTTAAAGGGCCTACATACATTATTTTAAGTGTATAATAGCGGCCAGTGGTCCTATGTATACATTCTAATGTAATAAATGAAGTGTATGCAAAATACTGTATACACATAATTTTATCAAATCAAATTGGCAAAGTGGTGGTACCGCCCAATGCGGACTAGCAGAAGTCCTTCCACCACAAAATAATTAATTTCGTTTATTTAAATATTAATTTCAATTATTGAAAAGAACGAAAAACCAGATTGCGTGAAAAATGTTTTTTTTTTTAAATGAAAATTCCAGAGCACACCATATTTTCTACCGTAAGTGTTATACATATTCGGAATGGACTTTGTATGCTCTTTACCACAGAATCATTAAGAGCGAACGTGGGGTGCACCTTTCCATACAAATGTATTCCCCCGTTTCCTCCCTGGAAAATGCTTCTAGAGCAAAATTTGTTTCTACAAAAAATCAACGTGTCCTGTAGCTATGCTTCCTTTTTTTTACCAACCAAATGCAAATAGTTTCCATATCTCCGGAGATTATTATCAGATCTCGATAAAATTTGAATCGGACCAAAGGGACGCATAATCTCTCAAACAAAAAACGAAATTTTTAAAATCAGGATAAGGTTTAGATTTCACGGAGTTCTGAGGTAACAAAAATAAAAAAAGCAAAAAAAAAACAGTCGAATTGAAAACCTCCTCCTTTTTTGTGAAGTCGGTTAATAAATAGGCCAAGTGCGAGTTGGACACGTAGGGTTCCGTACCACAGTGCAATATTTAATAATTTTGTACAAAATTTGTCAAAAACAAGTTTCTTGTATTCCCCTTTAATATTTAATTCAAATTAATGTTTAGTTTTTGTTGTTATGGCAGCCATAGTAATACATATTTTGAGAAAACAATTATTTCCTATTATGATTTAGAAGATTTTTTTTATATATATATATCTTATAGGCTAGTGTTTGCCCATTATCTCACCTGTTGGTAAGTCTATACCATCTATTGGTGAGTGATGATGCGGTCGAATATGGTAAGTACGCTAGGCCTAGAATGAGAACTGGATCTCAAAGATAGCTGCCGGAACACATTAGATGTTTGGCGACAGATTTCTAACTTGATTGATGAGGGTGGTAGCTGGCCAGGCGGGCACTAGATAGTATCCTACCATCATGCGGAAAGCAGATACAGCCCTCTGATTGACGGAAGGACGGACAGCGAACTCTCAGTAAAAAGGTTCCGTTGGTTGGTAGTGTTATTACTTCCTGTGACCAGGTGGAGTGACGACATACGCAAAGCGGTGGGTAGTGACTGGAAATGAAAAGCCGAAGATCGGGCTCAGTGGCGTGTCTTGGGAGAGGCCTATGTCCAGCAGTGGACTGACACCGGCTGATTATGATGATGAATTTGGTTTTTGAAATCTTTTTATTTTTGTTTCAGGACCAGAACAGAATATATCCAAGGTTGATATTAACACACAACATTTTATTATTTACTTATGACTATTTAAAGGCCAACAAAAAATATTTTAAGTGTATAATAGCGGCCAGTGGTCCTATGTGTACATTCTAATGTAATAAATTAAATTTAAAATGTATAGTTTGTTTTATTTACCTTTATACGCACTGATCAAAGCCATTTCGTCAATTTTTTTGCCAAGTTTTGGTATGATGTTTGGTTACAGCCAAATTTAAAGGCCATTCGAACTGCTGTTGTTAATTTCCTCATAAGCATGAACTCTTGACTCTATCTCACTGATGTTAAGAGAAGATGTAGTCTATAAGATGGAATCATCTTCACTTAACATCAGGTGAATCAAAGTGAGATAATTAAGATAAAACAACTGACTTCCATACCCATGAGTCAATTTCAGTAGCAAATTTGAGACGTTTATCGTCATATCTCTGGAGATACTTATCAGATCTTGATGAAATTACAATGGGACCACCTCGGAAACGTACACTAACTAACACTAACGGAAACTAGGCAATCAGGAGTTATGGACGCCCAAGATACAGGCCTAGCCTAGTTTGGGGTCCATGGAACCAATTATATACACGCTATGTGTTCTGTCACTATTATATCTGTGCTGTAATTTTATTGATGATACCTTCTCTCCAAAATTTTATATGATGTTTAATAATTTGTCCTGTAGAGAAACATTGTATCATAATTTTAATTGACCCTGTTTCAACCTTTCGTGTATTGCATATTTTTTGAAATAAATATCTTTATCTTAGAATAGCCCTACAGAATGCATCATCACGGTCGAAACTTTCTACTTATCTACTAAATAAATGATAGGTAAATAAAATAAGTAGATATTACTAGATATCAACAGATTACCTTGTAATATGTTAGGTTATCCAGATTAGAAAAACCTTATCTATATCATTTTATCTCATACAATAAATATATGGAATTATTGATAGCATTTCTTATATCGATATCGTCTAGATAAAAACAAATTAATTGGTCAAAAATGGCGACCAAGTGTGGAGTATTAATATGCATGTTGTAAGTATTTTTATTTCATTTATTTTTATAAAAACTATGGCATGGTAGAATTACCAGCTTGTAACAAATGTTGTGGCGTGTGACACCATATTTAAATGTATTTTTTTACAGTCATATCGTAAAATAGTACTTTTTACTATGATGGTAGGCTTTATGCATGTACAACTTATTATAATACAGTTCTTAGAAAAATAATGTTATAAATATTTTTTCTGCTCTTTAAAGTAATGGTTTGTGGATGGAAGAATATGAAAAACTGTAAAATGGTACAAATTATATTGGCTATTATATCAGTAAGAGCTGATTGTTCGTTTATTGGCAGCCGCCAATTTTGCGTCATTACAAAATATATAGGCGGGTAGGAACTTGCCATCCACTCAATCGGCCCCCTCAAAAAGGCGAACCGTTACCTTGGCGCCGAGGGGCAATATTTGCGTGGATGGCTTAGGGTGTCGAGAGATGTGCTGCACTTTCACTAGACGCTACTCGAGGTTTAAGCCTTTATAACTTCTAACCTGGAGCTCTTGCGATTCTCGCCCCAGGACAGTCGGTTAAGGCACGCTGACCTTCTGGTCTCATTTAGCCTTCACGGGATAGGGGTACGCAGTGTCGCCACTTACCGTCAGCTCGCCACAAAGCCAAAATGACTGCGGGAAATTTATATTATTCACATATATATATATAATTTTCTTAAATTTAGGTTTATTTATAATTATAATAAAGAAAACAACTATAAAAACATACAATATTATAAAAAACCTAAATCTAGGATGCTGCCGCAGCGGGGCAGGGTCCAAGCTACCGGTGGTTAGGGCTGCAGAGAGAGGAACCTCCTGACGATGCGTGCCGTGTCAAGAAGTACCGCCTTCTGTATCTGGCCCTTGATCCAGCCGTCTAGCGAGAGTCTCTTAAGATGTTGATCGACACTCTTCGCTATCAGGCCGTTTGCAGACACGACTATCGGGACAATGACGGTCGAGTCAACATCCCACGTCATCTATCCAACTTTATTATTATTATAGTTACAGTTTTACATTGGAAGCGGCATTGGGGCATTTGCCTACGAGGTACTATAATTCGGCAGAACCTGATGCGCCCATTTACGGTAAGGATAAAATAATTAAATGCGTATTATTCTTATTTTGTTATTATTATATTCATCCAGTTAGATAAGAACTTGACCATAATCTTATCTGACGTAATACACCAACGATATGTTGATGTTTGCACCTTGTTCCGGCAGCACACAGCCCTAGAAAGTCAGACTATTCTAGGCCTAGCGTGTTCATCATCTTCAACCACATCAATCGCTTTCTATCAGGCAGGCAAGAAGTGATCAAAGCCTATAAGATATAAAAAAATGTTCCCTTTGACACAAATCCATCATGAGAGGTTCATTAAGTACCAAATTCAAAACACGAACCTGTGTGGAGTAGTCAAACGGCGGTTCTTGCAATTAGTCAGCCAAAATCAGAAAAAAATAATGTATGATTGTACAAAACGAAAAAACTGACTTCACATGCCGCGATAGTCAAAGTGCTGGCTAGTTATAATCATGTCATCAAAGTAAACAAATTTGCTTATATTGTTTATCTCCATATCTCCGATGATAATTGTCAGAGATCTCGATAAAATGAATCTGATCATGGGACCAAACGGGGGGCATATAATCTCTCAACCAAAATAGATTTTTTCAATTCGATTACGAGTTCGGAGTTTCAAGTTTTGAGGTGAACAAACATGAAAAAAACATTCAGTCGAATTGAGAACCTCCTCCTTTTTTGTGTGGAGTCGGTAAAAAATGTATCATAGCTAACGTTGAATATTGTTAAACTTTCAGTACCAGATCCAACTGCGGAGAAGTTAACTCGACAGACCAGTTTGGATCGTCTGACAGCTGTTCGTAATGTACTCGCTGAACGAGGGATCGACGCTTACATAGTGCCCACCGCGGATGCACACAATGTAAGACATTTTAGTTAACACATGAGTTGGCAAACGTAGCGTAGGACGTCCTGTGACCAGGTGGAACGATGATGTGCGCAATGCGGTGGGCAGTGACTGGAAAAGAAGAGCCGAAGATCGGGCTCAGTGGTGTGTCTTGGGAGAGAGCCTACGTCCAGCAGTGGACTGACCCCCGCCTTTTTTTATTAACACCGAACTGGGTAGCACTTGACCACTATCTCACCTGATGTTAAGTGATGATGCGATCGATGATGGAGCGTGCTTACCCAGAAGAGAACCTATTCACTCGTGATAAGAAGACCCCCATATTGTACTTAACCGGAAACACGGACTCAGGCAGGGTATTCCATACCTTGGCGGTTCGTATGATGAACGAAGAAGCAAATCGCTTCATTCGGGTAAATGGTATATCTTTTTAATGTGAACGTACCGGCTTTTGTTCGCGTGTATTTACTTCGGATGTGCTCCGACCAGGTTTCAACCTAATACGTAGGTCATCGTCTGGGAGCGGCTAGGATGGCGGCAACGCACGTCGTATCGCCCGCGCTTCCCGGCGCAACTGACGACTCGAAACAGGCGCTACCATTGGCAAGGGTGGTGTCGTAGATCTTCGGGTGCGCTCGGGTTCTGCGTTCGGCTCTGCCTCCGATTCGTCATCGCTATTTAATACTGTTATGTTAGGTTGTAGGCATACTGTGCTGATTGTGTCCACTGCATGGTAGCCTTGTTGAATGTTGGCATCGGGGTAGGAAGCGCCCAATGTTGGCACCCATGCCGGCGGTACTGTCCACCCACGATCCCGGTTAAAATTAGGATACCTGTTGATTTCGATGGCCTCCCGTACTTTACGAGGAACGAAAAACTTCTCCCTCGCTAGCACAGAGACCTTATCGAACCGTAGGTAATGCCTGGTGTCCGAGATGTGAGCGTGTTCTGCGACCGCCGAGCGAACGGTATCACCATTTTTGACGCTTCTAATATGCTCCTGAATCCGTGTCGCGATGTTTCTTCGTGTCTCACCGATGTAGCATTTGCCACATTCACAGGGAATCTTGTAAATGCCAGGTCCCATAAGTGGTTCTTGATCCTTAGGTGAACGCAGCAGTCGGCGGAGTTGGGAGAACGGGCGGAACGTCGTTTTAATATCATACCTACGTCTCAGGTAGTGGCTGATTTTATCAGTCACACCTTTGACGTACGGTAGATAGATCGGCGATCGTTCTACCGTAACCTGTCTCTTTTTTTTCGCTCGCGTTCGCCCATCGAGAGCTTTGCCGCCAGTTATAGCCATTGCTCTCAAGGACTTCTCTGACATGCTTCAGCTCCGTATGCACATGTTGAGGGTCGCAAATCTGGATGGCTCTATTGATCAGCGTTCTAGATACTGATGCGAGATGTGCGGGGTGATGGTGCGAGTCTGCCCGCAAGTACTTATCCGTGTGCGTCGGTTTTCGGTACACGGTGTGGGCCAATCTGCCATCTGGCTTCCGTATAACACGCACATCTAAAAAGGGTAAGCTCCCCTGCTTCTCTTCCTCAACAGTGAACTGGATACTTCTGTGCACTGTGTTTAAATGTGACGCAAAGTTTTCAAGCGCGTTTTTATCGATAATGTCCAAGCATCTGGCAGCCATTTTGCAGCCTCTAACTGGCAAAAGTAGCAGAACCGTGGTCGACTCACGACAGTTTGTCCACCTTATAGAGGATGTACAAATCCAGCCAAATGAATTGATGGTGAGTTTTGACGTCACGTCACTTTTCACCAATGTACCAGTAGCGGACTCCATTACATTAATCAGAAATCTTATAACTGCCTCCAACATACCTACTGCGTACATTGAATGGACAGAGTTCTGCCTGAAAAGTGGTTATTTCGTCTGGCGAGGAGACCATTATCGACAAGTGGACGGAGTGGCCATGGGTTCACCGATAGCTCCAGTAGTGGCCAATATCTTCATGGAGTGGTTTGAAGACAAGGCGATAGAGGACGCTCCTATGAAGCCACGATACTGGTGGCGCTATGTCGACGACGTGTTCGCCATTATCGATAAAAACGCGCTTGAAAACTTTGCGTCACATTTAAACACAGTGCACAGAAGTATCCAGTTCACTGTTGAGGAAGAGAAGCAGGGGAGCTTACCCTTTTTAGATGTGCGTGTTATACGGAAGCCAGATGGCAGATTGGCCCACACCGTGTACCGAAAACCGACGCACACGGATAAGTACTTGCGGGCAGACTCGCACCATCACCCCGCACATCTCGCATCAGTATCTAGAACGCTGATCAATAGAGCCATCCAGATTTGCGACCCTCAACATGTGCATACGGAGCTGAAGCATGTCAGAGAAGTCCTTGAGAGCAATGGCTATAACTGGCGGCAAAGCTCTCGATGGGCGAACGCGAGCGAAAAAAAAGAGACAGGTTACGGTAGAACGATCGCCGATCTATCTACCGTACGTCAAAGGTGTGACTGATAAAATCAGCCACTACCTGAGACGTAGGTATGATATTAAAACGACGTTCCGCCCGTTCTCCCAACTCCGCCGACTGCTGCGTTCACCTAAGGATCAAGAACCACTTATGGGACCTGGCATTTACAAGATTCCCTGTGAATGTGGCAAATGCTACATCGGTGAGACACGAAGAAACATCGCGACACGGATTCAGGAGCATATTAGAAGCGTCAAAAATGGTGATACCGTTCGCTCGGCGGTCGCAGAACACGCTCACATCTCGGACACCAGGCATTACCTACGGTTCGATAAGGTCTCTGTGCTAGCGAGGGAGAAGTTTTTCGTTCCTCGTAAAGTACGGGAGGCCATCGAAATCAACAGGTATCCTAATTTTAACCGGGATCGTGGGTGGACAGTACCGCCGGCATGGGTGCCAACATTGGGCGCTTCCTACCCCGATGCCAACATTCAACAAGGCTACCATGCAGTGGACACAATCAGCACAGTATGCCTACAACCTAACATAACAGTATTAAATAGCGATGACGAATCGGAGGCAGAGCCGAACGCAGAACCCGAGCGCACCCGAAGATCTACGACACCACCCTTGCCAATGGTAGCGCCTGTTTCGAGTCGTCAGTTGCGCCGGGAAGCGCGGGCGATACGACGTGCGTTGCCGCCATCCTAGCCGCTCCCAGACGATGACCTACGTATTAGGTTGAAACCTGGTCGGAGCACATCCGAAGTAAATACACGCGAACAAAAGCCGGTACGTTCACATTAAAATGAATAATTTTCGCGAAAACTTTCAAACTAAAAAAATGGTATATCCACCATAAATCGGTGGCGCCTTTTAGTATCTAGATGTCCGATTATAAAATGGGTTGAATATGATGATGATTATGACGGTAATTCCGCTGACTACTTACTACAACTATTTTACAATGTGACTTGCAATTTGTAAACTAGTTTTACTCTTAATAGCATGACTGCTTATTGGAGTTATTATAATTAATAGCTATTACATCAAAACCCGCTCTAAAAAGGTCTCCAACCCATGTCGGAGGAATAAAAAACAAACCGGAACAAGAAAAAAAACCCTACTACAACCACTGCTACAACTGTCGACTACTACGCCCAATTTTTTTTTTTTTTTAAAGTTTACTAGCAATGTGTGTTGTACATCACTAGTAATCTTGTTTACCCCTCCAACTAAGCTAAAAAACTTTGCCTGTTAAAACTTTTTGATGTTCACGCTCCATTACGTTCAATAAAAATTAAACATCTCCCTGCTCCTTGGCTTACAAATGAAATCAAAATTTTAATGCATAAAAAGACTGTAGCCAAGACCAAATTTAAGCTACGACCTAATGACGTTAGTAAGAAAAAATATACAGACTCTCGTAATCACTGCAACAAGGTGTGTAGGAATGCTCAACGCCAGCACATTCACAACTCTGTCGATAATGATGATCCGTCCAAAGTATGGAAATTTCTTCGCTCGCTAGGAGTTGGAAAACAACGTCAAGATAATTTACCTAAAAACTTAAACATTAATTTACTTAATCAGCATTTTTCTACTTCAAATAATTTAGACGCTTCTATTAAAGCATCAACTTTGGACAATCGTTTTTCTATTCCAACTCCTAACTATACTCCTTTTGTTTTTCGTGAATTTACTGTCAGTGATGTTAAGAGAAGCATTACCTCCATTGCGTCAAATGCAGTCGGCAGTGATAACATTAGTCGCAATATAATCATGCCCATTCTCGACGAAATCTTTCCTGTCCCAGCGTATATCCTTAATGAGTCCATCAAAACTGGTAGTTTTCCAGCTTTGTGGAAAGATGCGCAAATCATCCCTCTTCCTAAAAAGTCCAACCCATCATCCTTTTCCGACCTTCGACCCATATCTATCTTACCTTTCCTTTCCAAAGTCCTCGAGCGTCTGGTCCATCAGCAGCTCTCTCTTTTCCTTAACACTAACAACCTCCTTAATCCCTTTCAATCAGGTTTTCGTCCCGGTCACAGTACAGTGTCTGCTCTGGTCAAAATTACCGATGATATCAGACATGGAATGGATAATAGTCTTGTGACTGTGTTATCACTGCTAGATTTCAGTAACGCATTTAACAACGTCGATTTTGACTTTCTCCTAGGTATCCTTCGCTCTCTTAACATATCTCCTGTAGTAATTTCCTGGTTTCGTAGTTACCTGTTCGGTCGTCGGCAGCGTATCCGTGTTGATGATTCCTTTTCTACATGGTGTACTACGTCTGCAGGCGTACCTCAGGGCGGCGTTCTATCTCCTCTTCTTTTTGCTATTTTCATAAATTCTATTTCATGTCATCTTTCTTCTTCCTACCACCTCTATGCCGATGATTTACAAATTTATAGACAATCACCACTCACCGAACTAAATGAATCTATTGTGCACACCAACACAGACTTGCAGCACATTCTTGAGTGGAGCAAATGTTACGGAATCAACGTCAACCCATTAAAGACGCAAATTATTGTAATTGGCAGTTCTCGAATGGTCTCAAAAATCGACTGGTTCCGCCTTCCGCAGTTTATATTCGATGGTACTCACATTCCAATAAGTGAATCTGTCAAAAATCTTGGGGTACTTTTGGATAGGAAACTTTCCTGGGTGCCTCAATTAGCGGAAGTCAGTCGAAAACTTTTCGCTTCTGCAGGCTCTCTTCGTAGGTTACGTAACCTCCTCCCAATTTCAACCAAAACTGCACTTGCAAACTCTATCCTACTCCCCATTCTTGATTATGCCGACACCTGCTATCTGGATGTGAGTGAGGAACAGCTCGATAAGCTTGAGCGTCTCCAAAACTTGTGTATTCGGTTTGTCTTCGGATTACGCAAGTTTGACCACATTTCTGAATACCGCAAAAAGTTACAATGGGTACCCATTCGTCTTCGTAGAAATGGTCATATCCTTTCCCTTTTATATTCTGTCCTTTTTATCCCATCTACTCCTCTCTACCTTAAAGAGCGCTTTCAGTTCCTACATCTCTCTAATCCCTTACCTCTTCGTTCCTCAGAAAACCTTCAGTTACTTATTCCTCTACACTCCTCACGGTTCTACGACAAATCCTTTACAGTGCATGCTGCCCGGTTATGGAATGAGCTACCTGTAGATATTAGACGTGCTAAATCTCTCTTGCAATTTAAATCTTTAGTTAAAAAGCACTATTTGTCCCAAACATGCTAATTCTACTGATCACACTTTGTTATAGACTTGAATGTATTCAGCTATGTGTACTCGTATGTATTTATTTGTATTTATAAAGTATTTATGTATTCAATAAATTTTAAAAATATATGAGTATGTTTATGTAATATATGTATATATATTTTATATAATTTATATATATGTATATTTAGTATTTTACTTATAATAATAAATAAATATTTTGTTGCAGTTTCCAGTTAACATAAATAATCGCCATCGCCAAACTCCCTTTGTTTTTTGTTACTACTCCACACTTGGTTGTCTGGAAGAGATCGCTATATGCGATAAGACCGCCGATTCTATCACCGAATTAGGTTGTTATGTCTAGATATTAAGGTTCTTTCTGGTATACAATAAAGAGATTATCTATCTATCTAAGCTAAAATATGCTTGTGTCTGGAGTGGGTTCACGTCAATAGTGCAATGGGTGGGGTGGGACCGAACTCACGACCTCTCCATCGCCAGTCCGACACCTTATCATTGGGCTATTGCCGCTTTTAAGTGATAATAAGTGCGCTAAAAAGAAAACTCTTTCCAGAACCAATACATATCACCATCAGACGCGCGTCGAGAATGGCTGTCTGGTCTTGCCGGGTCTTCCGGCACCGCTGTCCTGACCTCATCACGCGCCTTGCTGTGGACTGACAATAGATACTTCACGCAGTTCTATGTCGAGGTTGATACCACTCTGTGGGACCTTATGAGACAAGGTGAGAGCGAGAGACTATTTCAATAACTTTGTTTTAAAACCCCCGTCGCAAAAAGGTGGGTTAGATGAACTTAGGTGAGTGTGTGTGTTACACTAGTTTGACGTGTGTAGGTATATGTGTATCTGTGTATGAACCGCGACTTCGCCCGCGTTAAGAAGTATGCATAGTTACATGTTTTTTGTATATCTTATAGGCTAGCGTTAGACCACTATCTCACCTGTTGGTGAGTGATGCGGTCGAAGATGGTAAGCACGCTAGGCCTAGAATGGGAAGTGGCTCTCAAGGATAGCTGCCGGAACACATTAGATGTTTGGCGACAGATTTTCTAACTTGGAGGTGGTAGCTGGCCAGGCGGACAGATAGTGTCATACCACCATGCGGAGGTTCTTGGTTTTTTTGGTTTGAGCGAAGCGAGCCCTAGCACTATCCCACAACCTGAGCACTTTTGTGGTGCACTTTACTGAAAAACTATCACGCCTATTGATTTGTGCTTTAACATAGTAATTTAAATTCACATGTAGATGTGTTATCAGTAAAAAAAAATATCATTTTATTACCATTAAAAATAAACTGGTCAAGTGCGAGTCGGACGCGTGAACACTAAGTGTGCGAGTCCGACGCACATATATATCGCATATACTATATATACTCGCATATACTATAGGTTTTGGGTCGAAAAGCTATAGGGTACTTCCCGTTGATCTAGAATCATGAAATTTGGCAAGAAGCAATTACAGCACAAATAAAGGAAAAATTCCAAAAAATAAATAAAGTAGAAAATTAAAGGGTGTGCCCATACATACTGTGGGGAACCCTAAGCACAGCGGTGGAGCAGTGGACTGTATTTCTTCGGAAGAGGCCTTCGGATTCCCACACTTATACTGTGAAGCTTTGGAGCTGGGATTTAAACAAGTCTTCAAGCCTTCAAACGTTAATTTATTCCTTCTTCAGTCTTCTTATAGCTACTGAGCCATTCACTAGTCACTATCACTATTTACTATTCTTCCTAGTTTTCCTTTCCTCTTTCTTCTAGAGCCGCCGTTGGTGAACTGAACAACTTGGCACGGTAGCGACGCTCTATTTATATTGTTGTTGGTACTTGCAAAAGAGCGAGAGGTCGATAGTCTGGGAGCGCCCGCACTCTGTCTCGCGGGGCGTGTCCTTGTGTGGGCGCACGCACGAGATGCCGACTTTTCGGAGATATACTCTCCCGAGACGCTGTTTAGTCGAGCGCTAACCATCAGAGAGTGCGGAGCTCTCCCAGACCTATGCTATTTGCAAGTACCAACCCTATTCCTAAACCTAACCTGGTTTAGGTTGACTATCTGTTACATCTATTAAAGCCGAACATGCTTTATTTTTATCTATTACCTATCTACTTAGGTTGTTCGAATGACCTGTCTGTAGTTCTATAAGACCTATTACACTATTACAAACCTTATACAAGTTATATTCCTATGTTCTAATAAGAATGTAACAAAATCTATCTATAATAAGGCTGTTTACGAATGCTATACAATTACAAACTATATGTCTATCTATACGAAGCTATAACGAAACGCGAACTCTATACATGGCAAAGTACCCTACCTATCCTAGAGTACTAAGCTAAAACTTATCTTTATTATATACATATATCTATATATCTATCTCTATATGCTGTCGGAGTACGAAGCTGTCCGGAACATTCTCCCGCCGTGCTGCCTGCAGCAGAAGAACCCGGTGTAGGACAGTCGTCGTCGAATTGCAGGATGCTCAGCTCCCGCCGGTGTTGTAGCTCGGAGAGGTGGTGATTCCGTTCTTCACCGGTGTCTGTAGAGTCGATCGCTGTCGGTTCGGTGATGAGCGCGTCTGACTGTCGGTTGTCGACATCAAGCTGCTCGTTGCGATCTTCAGTGGTGTGGTGCGAGTCCGTTTTCGGTGGTCCGATGACCTCACGCAGCTTGCTGTAGAGCTCGTCCGAATCCAGTGTTCTGTAGCTTTCACGCTGCTCGCTGATGTTCACGATGTTGACGATGATGTCGATGTTGAGCGCGTCCGTTGCCGGTGGTCCGATGACCTCACGCCGCTCGCTGATACTGTCGCTGTTGAGCGCGTCCGTTGCCGGTGGTCCGATGACCTCACGCCGCTCGCTGTTGATGTCGAAGTTGAGCGCGTCCGTTGCCGGTGGTCCGATGACCTCACGCCGCTCGCTGATGCTGTCGCTGCTGAGCGCGTCCGTTGCCGGTGGTCCGATGACCTCACGCCGCTCACTACTCGGTGTTCTACGCCGAGTTGTTCGTTTCTTCTGTTGCTGCATCCTTTTCTTTCTTGACATAATGCAGCATGCGATGATGGTGTATCTCGCAGCCGTCGACACCACACACCTTAGTACGGCAGCTGTGATCTCGCCTCCGGTAGCGTAGACACCTGAAACATAGCCGCCGTTTCTTCGCTATGTTCCAGCGCTCGTGTTCATCTGCTGTTTCGAATCTGTTGCAGTCTTCGGTGAAATGTCCCGGTTGTTCACACACGGGACAACGAGCTGTTGACTGCTGCGACTTCTGTTGTGGCTGCTGCTGTTGCGGTTGTTCGACGACGTTGTGTACTCGCTGCGTCCTCCTTTGAGGTCCCGATGCTGGCGAGGATACATCCGGATCCGGCTTCGCGAATGGTCCGCAAAGCTCGGCTTGTCGTCTCAGGAACGCTTCCATTTTCATTAGGTCAGGCATGTCTGTTGGCTGGCTCGGCAGGAACTGGTAGTAGCTCTGTCGCAGGGTCGACGGCAGCTTCTCCAGTATGTTCTCCACTACCTCCGGGTTGTATAGGTAGTAACCGCAGTTGAGGGCTCGCAGCATCGCGACGGCGTTCGTCACCTTGGTCGAAAACACGCACACGTCGGACGGTGACTCGGTGAGGCGCGGCAGGGACCGAAGAGCTTGAACTTCTGTCTTCGCTAGTGTCTCGGGTCGACCGAAGCGTGTTGCGAGGGTGTTCATCACTTGATCCGGATCTGAGTTGGTGATGAGTAGACTGTTGACTGCTTCTCGAGCTTTTCCCCGGAGGCTCCGTCGCAGGCGGTTGATGTTCTCG
The DNA here is from genome assembly GCA_954871355.1 of Cabera pusaria. NCBI lineage: Eukaryota > Metazoa > Arthropoda > Insecta > Lepidoptera > Geometridae > Cabera > Cabera pusaria. Next base: position 6,897,239 of record OX940912.1, on the reverse strand, counting down.
GTCGGTGATAACATCTGTGCAGACTCGAAGTACGCTGCGCGGAACGGTAGCCAGTCGAAGTGTGACCCGTCGAACGTCGGTAGCTCGGCGAATCTCGGGCGCTGTCCTGCTGCTATGACAGCTTGGGTGATGGCGGTGCTCAGTTGTGCAATCTCGGACTGCCCGGGGCTTCCCGCCGGTGCAGACGGTGCAAGCGGCGGCGGCGGAAGCGGCTGTTGTAGACCCGCCATCGACGGTTGTTGCACGAAGTTTGGATTGTCGCGTAGCTCGTAGCACTGTTGTAGCTCCTGGCTACGCCGTAGCGGACGTAGCTCGTAGCCCTGTTGTAGCTCCTGGCTACGCCGTAGCTGCTGTGGCTCGTAGCTCTGTTGTAGCTCCTGGCTACGCCGTAGCTCGTAGCCCTGTTGTAGATCCTGGCTACGCCGTAGCTCGAAGTCCTGTTGTAGCTCCTGGCTACGCCGTAGCTCGAAGTCCTGTAGCTGTTGGTAGCTTCTGTCTTGAAGCTCGGGTCCCACTGGTAGCAGCGCGCGTGGAGAATCACGTGGCACAGGCGGCGGCAGCGGCGGCTGTGGCACGGAGAGCAGCGGTCCACGCGGCTCAGGTGGGCACGTCGAATGGTAGCTCTGCTCGGCGCGGAGCTCGAAACTCGCTGGCGGCGACACACGTGGGTGATCACGTGACACGGCGGCGGTCGGCGGCGGTGGCACGGAGGGTAGCGGCTCACGTGGCGTCTCAGCTGGGCGGAGGGTCTCATTGGCCATAGCCAACAAGACCAGCGGCGGTGGGGCCTGGTTGTCCAACCAGGCATCGATGCGTTGCTGTGTCTCAGGCTCGGTGTACACCGAACCGTCGTCGATGTCTTCCTCGACGTCGGAGTCGCGCTCGAGCGCGGCCAGGCGGGCCGCAGCGAACTCGATGCGCAGCTGTAGCAGCTCCAACTTCGCCTTGGAGATGCGCTGTGAGCGACGAGATTCCGCACGATGGCTGCGTGCGCGCTGCTCGACGGGCTCGGCGACCCGTGGCGGCCTCTCTCGAAGCTCGTACTGTTGCCCGATGTGTGGATCAGCTCCCAACGGCGGTACCCGCGGCGTCACGGCGGTGGCGATGTGAGGCGTGCGGCGCGGGGGCGTGCGGCGCGGGGGGGTGCGCGGCGGCGTGCGGCGCGGGGGGGTGCGCGGCGGCGTGCGGCGCGGGGGGGTGCGCGGCGGCAGGCGGCGCGGCGATCGATGCGGGGGTAGGTACCGGTGGCGCCATCACGGCGGCGGGGGGCGGCACGGTCGCGGTGTGATGCTCTGGAACGGCGTGTGGCGCCGTCGCGGCGGACGCGGAGCAGTAAGATGCCCGTCGCATTGGTGAGACCACAGCCGCTGACGCGTAGCCGCTGGTCGAAGGTTGCTCCTCCGTGATGACTGTTGCCCCGGTGCGCGAAGTACCCGATGTTGACGCCGTTGTACCCGATGTCGTGGTCTCGACGGATGACTCTTGCTCGGAGGCCGGCGCTCGTCCTCTTCCTGTGGAGCGGGTGATCGGCATGGTAGCGAATATCGGATCGAAGAGTCAACGACAAGTCTTGAAAAAGACTGTTTGCGGCGTTTGTTATCGGAGTCGACGAGAAGTAGTCTTAAAAAAGACTTTTTGCGGCGTTTAAATTAACGTTTAGTCTTGAAAAAGACTGTTAAGGTCCCAATTATCCGGCCACGAAGGTCCAAAAATGTGGGGAACCCTAAGCACAGCGGTGGAGCAGTGGACTGTATTTCTTCGGAAGAGGCCTTCGGATTCCCACACTTATACTGTGAAGCTTTGGAGCTGGGATTTAAACAAGTCTTCAAGCCTTCAAACGTTAATTTATTCCTTCTTCAGTCTTCTTATAGCTACTGAGCCATTCACTAGTCACTATCACTATTTTTTATTCTTCCTAGTTTTCCTTTCCTCTTTCTTCTAGAGCCGCCGTTGGTGAACTGAACAACTTGGCACGGTAGCGACGCTCTATTTATATTGTTGTTGGTACTTGCAAAAGAGCGAGAGGTCGATAGTCTGGGAGCGCCCGCACTCTGTCTCGCGGGGCGTGTCCTTGTGTGGGCGCACGCACGAGATGCCGACTTTTCGGAGATATACTCTCCCGAGACGCTGTTTAGTCGAGCGCTAACCATCAGAGAGTGCGGAGCTCTCCCAGACCTATGCTATTTGCAAGTACCAACCCTATTCCTAAACCTAACCTGGTTTAGGTTGACTATCTGTTACATCTATTAAAGCCGAACATGCTTTATTTTTATCTATTACCTATCTACTTAGGTTGTTCGAATGACCTGTCTGTAGTTCTATAAGACCTATTACACTGTTACAAACCTTATACAAGTTATATTCCTATGTTCTAATAAGAATGTAACAAAATCTATCTATAATAAGGCTGTTTACGAATGCTATACAATTACAAACTATATGTCTATCTATACGAAGCTATAACGAAATGCGAACTCTATACATGGCAAAGTACCCTACCTATCCTAGAGTACTAAGCTAAAACTTATCTTTATTATATACATATATCTATATATCTATCTCTATATGCTGTCGGAGTACGAAGCTGTCCGGAACACATACATAGTTTCGCCAATTAAGATGGCCTCTGAGTTATATGAGTACTAATTTGTATGAGATATGAGAGCACAATTTAGAGGTCTCAGTGGGCGAGTCCAACTCGACTTAGCCGGTTTTTTTTAATGGGGTCCCCATTTCCTTTAATATTTAACTTTGCATTTGTTAACCCAATTATGCATTGGTGGCGCCATCTATGACTACTTATTACATAAGTTAATCATTCGGAAGAAATCATTACAGTTTTCAAATCCGACGAGAGATGTTGCACTGCGTAAATCAAATATTATGTTTCTTTCAAGTGTCACACACTTTATATTTTTGTAAATAGTTAAACACAATCCAAAATTTCATCGTACCGCCGGGACTCGAACCCGCACCCCCCCGTCCAGGTGCTCTACCAATTATTGGTTCTATTTAAAGTATTACATTTTTATTATGCATTTATTTGGTTGTAAATTTGTAATAGTTTAAATGAGAAGGTAAACTTTATTTTTATGCCTTATTTTGTGCCCTAATTCAATAATTTGATGGCAAATTTTATGCATTTATTGGAGTGGTTGGTGGTTTAGCAGATTTTTTGCCATGTCGGGCAGATTCGCTATTTAATATTTAAAAAAAACTGCCTTAAAAATTATTACCAGGCAGAAAAACTACGCGAGCCCTCACAAAGCTCGGCTTTTAGCTAGTTAGGTAACAAACAGACAGGGTGATAGAGATACAAACGTTTTTATAATCAGGGCGAGCGAAGCGAGCCCTAACACTATCCCACAACCTGAGCACTTTTGTGGTGAACTTTACTGAAAAACTATCACGCCTATTGATTTGTGCTTTAACATAGTAATTTAAATTCACATGTAGATGTGTTATCAGCTAAAAAAAAATAATTTTATTAACATTAAAAATAGCCGGCCAAGTGCGTGTGCGCGTTGGCAGTGTAGGGTTCCGTAGTAGCCTGTTATTCAATGCAAGTCTTTACCCGTTATAAACAAGCAACTAGGTACTTTGTCTTTGCACTTTAAAGGATTTATTCTAAGGATTATGTATTTGGTACAAAATTATCCAACACCCAAGTTCAACGACTATTACTGCTGATTTATGAACTGATAATGTTATCTTAACCGCTATAGTCTTCCTTTAAAGTTCATGAAATGCACTGTTATCACGAATTTTTCCAGATTTTTCAAGCCAGCAGTTTAGCTTTTAGAAGGGGGGGGGGGGGGACCATTAAAAGATCAAAGAATTAACTTCGCTGCGAACGTAATGTTTGGTTACTAACGCCATCTGTTGGAAATCTAAAGAATTTACATCTGTCATGACGTCTGATATCAGTGCAGTGTACCATTTAGGGCCTTCGAGCATTTACCAATGGAGATGTTTACGTTGTAATCCGCAAACATTTTTTTCAGCCGATACTTACGGGGGACGAGGTAAACACGCATTGCACACACACAAATTACTCACTTTAACGATCCCGCACACTAGCTTGGAACACGCACACAGTATTAAAAATACAGCGTAGTACGCACGCTCATATGGCCAAAAATGGCTATATGGCCAGCAGAGGGGTACGCCTTGCGTTAACATCTCCATTGGTAAATGCTCGAAGTTTATGAGCAGATATCTGCCATTTAGGCAGATTTAGGACCTAAATTTTAACTCTGGATTTTTTTTATATCTTCTAGGCTAGGCGTTTGACCACTATCTCACCTCTTGTTAAGTGATGATGCGGATTACGCTGACGATTCCTAAAAGTGGCAGATTTCAAGGATCTTTATGAATTTTGAAATATAAATAGAATTTTGACAATTTTCTGTTTCTATTTAAAGTATAACATTCCTATTATGCATTTATTTGGTTGGAAAGGCCCTCGGTATAAGCTAAGAAAATCTGCCTCCGGAAGATATTTGATTTATATTCATAGGTGGATGTATTCTATGAAACGCTTTACGATTTTTATCCAAAATTAAAAAAAATTAAGAATGTTTACAATACGACAAAAAACGAATTCTCATGCCGCGATAGTAATTTATATTTTTTGTAACCTTCACAAAAAAGGAGGAGGTTCTCAATTCGTCTGTATGTTTTTTTTTGTGTGTTTGTTACGCGATTACTTCGTCAATTGTGAACGGATTCAAATGATTCTTTTTTTAATAAGTAGGGTACGTTACCGAGGTGGTCTCATTTTAATTTTATCGAGATCTGATTAGTATCTCCAGAGATATGGAGATAAATACCTCAAACATAGGAGAATGTACTAGTTTTAGAAGAAGAGTTTCAAGAAGATTATACACAATGGAGGTTGCTATTGCATATACTTTTGAAGACTAAATAAAAATCGGCCAAGTCGAGTTGAACTCGTCCACCGAGGCTTCCGTACCAACGTTGGTATTTACCAATTAAGCTAGACCTCTAAATTGTATCAGCGCTCATTTAACTCAGAGGTCTACATTAATTAGCGTGACTATGTATGTATGGGTGGACCTAGCAAGTTGAAATTTATACCAGATACTGAGATCTATAGTCCCTATTAGGAGTGTAAAAATCAGGGTCCTGAGTGAACACGATATAAAGATATGGGCAAATTTAGATTTTCGTGAAAATTTGTAAGTACCAAAATTTACCTTAATTTTCAACTTTTTTTATTTTTCGGAATTTTTCCATTACTTGCACTTACTTACACACAAGACCTTACTTTTAACCAAAATTGACAATTAGGTAGGTCAACCGGAAGTACCCTATAGGTTTTGGGTCGAAAACCTATAGGGTACTTCCCTTTGACCTAGAATCATGAAATTTGGCAAGAAGCCAGGTCTCATAGCACAAATAAAGGAAAAAATTCAAAAAAATAAAAAAAGTTGAAAATCAAAGGGTGTACATACATACATACATCGTTCACTCCAATCAAGATAGGCCTCTGAGTTATATGAGCGCTCATACAATTGAGAGGTCTGGCTTAATTGGTATAAACCAAGTTTGGTACGGAACTTTCGGTGGGCGAGTCCAACTGGACTTGGCCGGTTTTATTATGCCTTATTTTATGCCATAATTCAATAATATGATGGCAAATTTTATGCATTTTTTGGAGTGGTTGGTGTTTTGGCAAATGTTTTGCCAGTGTTGGGCAGATTCACAATTTAATATTAAAAAAACTGCCTTAAAAATTATTACCAGGCAGAAAAACTACGCGAGCCCTCACAAAGCTCGGCTTTTAGCTAGTAGGTATTAAAGTCTGGAAACTATCTTATACAATGAACCCGTATTCTTAACATTAGTTATTTGTTTCAGCGACAACTGATCCGACTGTTCAACAATGGTTGGTTGACAACATGCCTCCAAACTCAGTGGTTGGTGTCGATCCTACCACGTATACCAGGAGCAGTTGGACTCCACTTGAGGTCAGTAGGAAGACCCTTCATAAAATGTATAATAATACCAAAGAGCTGGCGCGTACCTCGGCCAACGAATTAGTCTTGCCATTCAAAGAGGTAATGTCGCCAGCTTTTTGGGTACTCTACCAGTGGACAGAGACCTTAATTCAGTTTTTTATTTGTAGATTTTATATAGTCTGTATTTATGTATTGTATTTATTTATTTGTCTGTAGTTTTAGGAGTAGTTTATATTGTATACCTATATAGTTTTAAATTAATTTTAATTGTGTACATGTATATATGTCAATAATAATATCGTTTAAAAACTAAAAAACAACCGACTTCAAGCCGCGCTATTCATTTTTAGTACCAATTTTGAGATGTTTATCACAATATCTCTGGAGATACTTATCATACCTCAATAAAATTACCATGGTACCACACTTGGGATATCTCCTTTCAAACAAAAAAAGAATAATCAAAATCGGTTCATAAACAACGAAGTTATCCGCGAACAAACATTTAAAAAAAAAAAAAATATATATATACGGTCGAATTGAGAAACCTCCTCCTTTTTTTGAAGTCGGTTAAAAAATAAATGTTGATTTAAAGTTTAAAAATAAATATTGTTGTGAGATTTAAATTAAATGTTGATTTAAGGTTAAGAATAAATGTTGACTATAGTACTTAAAACCACCCGAAAGATCTGTGTATAATCTATTCATTGAGACCATTCCAATGAACTCAAACTCGACATCTCTGCTATAAATTGGTGAGGCGTTGAAGTTGAGTATTTTGCAGATTCCAGGAGATATCCCAACATCAGGTCAATACTGTCAATACTACCATGTTCTTGCAATATCGCTGAAGTAAGAGGATACCGAATTTAGAATTGATCAGAAGTTGATCTCATAAGCGTCATCTAGAAAAAAGCTCGTGGTCATAAAACGCCTGAACGGCTTTTCTTAATTAAAGCTAAGAACGTAAGAACCATAAACAAATATAAACACTTATAATCACATACAAACACACACATACATACGCATGCACGCACGCACGCACACACGCACGGACGGACACACTCAAACATGTATCTAAAATGTTATGGCGACGGTCTATCAAACAAAAAAAACGAAATCAAAATCAGTTTATCCGTTTAGGCGCTACGATGCCACAGACAAACACACACATAGATACGCAGATACACACGTCAATCTTATATATAACACCCCTTCTTTTTGCGTCGGGGGTTAAAAAGATCACCGTATAATAATGCCCCCGACGAATAAACTTTTTTTTAAGTTTATTAATGTTTTTATGCATAGATTCTGTTGGCATCGAAAATTATTAATTAATGATTAATGATTAATTAATTAATGAAAAATTGATATTAATTCTTTGCTTTTAATTAAAGTTTGCTTATTAACGTCGATTTGTCAGTTTCCAATTTTTTTATCCAGTAACTATCCGATTATTCATGATTATTGTCGAAAAACATAATGACCTTAATAACTTTTAACTCTGCTTTGTGTTAATGTTTTAATTTGTGCTAACCTGCAATAGCCCAATGGCTAAGACGTCGGCTTGGCGATCGAGAGGTCGTGAGTTCGATCCCCACCCATTGCATAATATGGGTCTTGTATAGTATTTCATGTTTACATAAGTTACCTGAAATAAAGATGTATTTATTTATTTTATTTATTGCACTATTGATGTGAACCCACTCCAGACACAAGCACATTTAGCTTAACTTAGGAGGGGTTAACAAGACTACTAGTAATATGCAAATCACATTAAAAAAACATGTCAAATCTCCACAGAACGCCCTACGTGCAGCCAACATAACTCTCCTAGCTACTCCTGAAAATCTGGTAGATATAGCTAGAGCTAACATCAACGACGCAGCGCCCGCTCGACCTAGCAACGCTCTCATACCTTTCAGTATAAACTTCTCAGGTAAATAACCTTTCAGTATAAACTTCTCAAGTAAATAATCTTTCAGTATAAACTTTTCAGTATACACTTCTAAAGAAAATAACCTTTCAGTATAAACTTCTAAAGTAAATAACCTTTCAGTATAAACTCCTCAGGTAAATAACCTTTCAGTAAAACTTCTCAAGTTAATAACCTTTTAGTATAAACTTCTCAGGTAAATAACCTTTCAGTTTAAACTTCTCAAGTAAATAACCTTTCAGTATAAACTTCTCAAGTAAATAATCTTTCAGTATAAACTTTTCAGGCAAATAACTTTCCAGTATAAACTTCTAAAGAAAATAACCTTTCAGTATAAACTTCTAAAGTAAATAACCTTTATGTATAAACTCCTCAGGTAAATAACCTTCCAGTATAAACTTCTAAAGAAAATAACCTTTCAGTATAAACTTCTACAGTAAATAACCTTTCAGTATAAACTCCTCAGGTAAATAACCTTTCAGTATAAACTGCTCAGGTAAATAACCTTTCAGTATAAACTTCTCAAGTAAATAACCTTTTAGTATAAACTCCTCAGGTAAATAACCTTTCAGTATAAACTTCTCAAGTAAATAACCTTTTAGTATATACTTCTCAGGTAAATAACCTTTCAGTATAAACTTCTCAAGTAAATAGCCTTTCAGTATAAACTTCTCAAGTAAATAACTTTTCAGTATAAACTTCTCAACTAAATAACCTTTCAGTATAAACTTCTCAAGTAAATAACCTTTTAGTATAAACTTCCCAGGTAAATAATCTTTCAGTACAAATTTCTCAAGTAAATAATCTTTCAGTATACACTTTTCAGGTAAATAACCTTTCAGTATAAACTTCTAAAGTAAATAACCTTTCAGTATAAACTTCTCAGGTAAATAACCTTTCAGTTTAAACTTCTCAGGTTAATAACCTTTCAGTATGAACTTCTAAAGTAAATAACCTCTCAGTATAAACTTCTCAAGTAAATAACTTTTCAGTATAAACTTCTCAGATAAATAACCTTTCAGTATAAACTTCTCAAGTAAATAACCTTACAGTATAAACTTTTCAGGTAAATAACCTTTCAGTATAAACTTCTCAAGTAAAAACCTTTCGGTTTAAACTTCTCAGCTAAATAACCTTTCAGTATAAACTTCACAAGTAAATAACCTTTCAGTATAAACTTCTCAGATAAATAACCTTTCAGTATAAACTTCTCAAGTAAATAACCTTTCAGTATAAACTTTTCAGGTAAATAACCTTTCAGTATAAACTTCTCAAGTAAATAACCTTTCAGTATAAACTTCTCAGGTAAATAACCCTTCAGTATAAACTTTTTAGGTAAATAACCCTAAATTTTAAGGTATAAGCATCTCAGATAAACTAGCTTCTGGTATTAACTTCAGGTAAATAACATGTCAGTACTTATAAACTTTTTAGGTAAATAACCCTGAAATATAAGGAATAAATATCTCAGGTAAACTAGTTTCTGGTTCAGGTAAATAACATTTCAGTTTAAACTTTTATGGTAAATAACCTTAAAGTATAAACATATAAGGTAAATAAGTATAACATTGTCAGGTATTATTTTACTGTAGCACTATGAGAGCCAATAACACTTAAAAGAAATATAATCTCTCTGCCGTCATATCTGAAATCTGTACCTATGTTTGTCATTTTTGTGTAATTTTTCACACAAAATCCAAAATGTCATCGTACCGACGGGACTCGAACCTTGGGAGACATGCCTACGTGCTCTGCCAATTATGCCACGGTGCTTATACGACGAAATTATTGGATTGCAGTTTTAACCCAATTAATTGTTCTAGAACTGGTTCTAGAGTGGAGACCGCGAATCGGCATACGTTGCGTAGGACGCCCTAGGTGACTAGGTGGAGCGACGACATTCGCAAAGCAGTGGGCAGTGACTGGAAAAAAAGAGCCGAAGATCGAGCTCAGTGGCGTGTCTTTGGTGAGGCCTACGTCCAGAAGTGGACTGATACCGGCTGATAATGATGATGATGTCGATCACTTTAGTTCTCTGGCGAATTACTTCGTTCCGGATTCGATCCCGCAGAGAAACACCGAGCATAGCTCTCTCCATAGCTCGCTGAGCGACTTTAAACTGGTGGACGAGTGGAACCGTGAGTGTCCACGTCTCGGCTCCGTATGTCATGAATGACGGGTAGGACGCACTGATTTTGACCTTTGTCTTTAGGCACTTTGGGTGGTATATGCGACGAGAAGACATGACGGAGTATCATGATGGATTAACAACCATTGCACATAAACTTTAACTTACATGCTATGATTCCGGTGAAGGAAAAACATTGTTAAGAAACCAACATATCCAGTATCTAGGGTCCGCCTGGCCAGCTACCATCCTCAAGTTAGAAAATTTGTCGCCAAACATCCATAGATATACAGATATATATACAATATATATCTGTGCAAACATCTAATGTGTTTCGGCAAATTTCCTTCAGAGCCAGTTCCCATTCTAGGCCTAGCGTGCTTACCATCTTCGAGCGCATCATCACTTACCAACAGATGAGATAGTGGTCAAACGCTAGCCTATTAGATATTTATAGTTAATTTAACAAAAAATATTAACTATTACTATTGCTACATCTTAAGAAGTAAGTATTTATTATTTAATGGCTAGCTATAATACATGTTATGATTTCAGGGAGGCGTGCTAACGACAAACTAGCAGAGTTAATATCGCAGATACAATCACGCGGAGCAAGTGCCTTGATATTGACTGCATTAGACGAAGTCGCATGTAAGTAATCATTAGAATTGTTTAGCAACTAACAAATAATACAAAAACCGGCTAAGTGCGAGTTGGTCTCGCCCACCAAGGCTTCCGTACTTTGTACAAACTAGGTTAAAGGACACACTTATGATACTATACTCATGATTCTAGGTCAACAGAAAGTACCCTAAAGTAGTAGTAAGTAAGTTTAGGTTTTGATCCCCTTGTGAAATCGCAAAATATGCGAAAACATACATGAACGATCATATCTTTTGATCGCGTTGACTTACATGTTACATGTACATGGTACAGTATAGAAATGACAAATGTTATTATAAAGTAAGTGACTTCCTGACGGACAAATTATGATTGTTTTACTTAGTTGTAGGTATGATTTACATTTGAATATTTGTTTGTGACATAATAATACATTCATTTTAATCTGCTTGCTAAATTTACTTGCTGGTTTAGATTTTTCTTTAATGTTATAGACCGTATGTTTTTTTTTTATTTTAACATTATTATTTTATAATTAAATTTAATATATGCGTATGGTTGTTGGTTTAAAAGAAATGTATTATAATATAATAAAGTTGTTAAACTAAAATTTGTACGCCTATGTGGCTCAAGCATGTAGGTATGTTTCTCAAATATTTGTTGTCTACCAGATTGCATGCATAATCTTAATTTTGTGTGCATACTCATGTTTGGACAAATAAATGATCTTTATCTTATCTTTATCTGTATGTTTGATTTTTTCACAGCTAAAAGAGACCGGTAAACCCGAGTATGTAAAACTATAATAAGTTATTTATTCTGTGGTTTAAGTTTCAACTTAATATCTCTACGCGTTCCTGAGAACAACGGTCTTGACAGACGGAGAGACAAACAGACCGGTTGCTCTTTTTCCTTTTGAGGTGCGGAACCCCAAAAAACGATTTCACATGCCACGTGAGATAATAACAATAAAGTTTGAAGTGTTTAGGTATGTCCATATCTCTGGGGATACTCATCAGATCCTACTATATTACATACTAAAAATGTTCTAATGAATCTACGGTAATATATATGCGATGATAGATGCATCAACGGGGACATACAAACAAATGTACATATGGGTCAAATTTAATCTATGGTCAAATACAGAACCTCCTTTTTCGAAGTCAGTATATAAAATACCACCAGATTCACTAGTTCTAAAGTTTCAGATTTTGAAATACACAACAAATGTTTCACACAATGACATATTCACAGGTCAATAAACTTGTATGAAGCTGCTGATTTTGGTTGTATAAGATTGTATATATAAAGTTGATGTTAGAGATTGTACTGTAGCTAGAGTCTATGCAAAAAGAGAACCGTCGTGGTATTACAACGAACTAACATTCAAAGGTAAGTAAGAAAGGTACATATCTACCTAGTTGCACACGATAATGATAAGAGTAGGAATATACCAAGTATCAAACATTTTTAGTCGTACTAGTAATGACAGCAGTGTTGTCAATGCAACAAAAACAGTAAATTAAAACGACCGACGACCGACGCGACCTCAATTTTTACGACGGTTCCCTTTTTGCACAGAGTCTACCCTTAAGAGTAAGCTTGTACCTATATCTATTTCATATTTCAGATATCCTGAATCTCCGTGGTTCCGATATCCCGTTCAATCCAGTATTCTTCGCTTATGTAGTCATTAGAACCGATGTGGTAAGACCGACTTCTTATGTACCAATTTCTTGGATCACTTCATTGTAATCACACAAATAATAATAATTAGGTATTTACTAATATTTCTGTGATTGTCATAACTATTCGAGGGCCCAAAATTACTCAACCTAATAATTATTTCAATAATTATCTCTATGAACTGAAAAAAAAACCGGCCAAGTCGAGTTGGACTCGCCCACCGAGGCTTCAGACTAGGTTAAAGGACAAACTTAACTTGGTAGTTCGAGCTATAGAAAATGCACATAATAAGTTTTAGTAAATCAACTTTTTTTAGTTATTACACTACATATTTAAAGAGCTCTTTTTACCTTTTAAGGTACAGAACCCTAAAAACATCAACATGATTAAAATTAATTTAAAACTATAACTACAATATAAACTACTCCCAAAACTATAATAAGACTATTTAAAATGTAAAATGCTTACTATTAACTGATCGTCGAGTCATAGGCATATGTGGGATCATTCTGATCAGTGACTTGTGTTTCAATTTATACCTACTTATTTCTTACTAGCGGCCCGCCCCGGCTTCGCACGAGTGAAACTTAAAATAATTCAATTTTGTTTTTGCGGAAAAAAGTAGCCTAAGTTACCTACTCCTTATAACATCAGCTATCTGCCAGTGAAAGTCCCGCTAAAATCGATCCAGCCGTTTCTGAGATTAGACGGAACAAGCAGACAGACAGACAAAATATTTAAAATTTATTTTTTAATGTAAATACCGTACATACCTTCATATGCATAAATTAACATATTTTCACTAAATGCATGTGAAGCATAGAGAAAGTATATATATGTGGAGAGAATATTAGCGTAAGCGAATGAAATAGCTATAGAGATATAACCCGACTAAAACGATGAACACGTGATACATATGCCAGCTATAAGATAAAATGATTTGGTCGGGTTATACATGACAGCGGGTGAGAGCCAATGGGTGCACTAGAACTATCCAAACATTGCTGGATACAGTTTAATCGCATATGCAGGTAAAGGATAAAAAAATGTTGTTCATCTCGCTCTCTATATTATTCTCTCTATACTAGTGATTGTATAGTTTTATCCTTCTCATATTATTATTGTTATTGAAATGCCACATCCACTTAATACTTAATTCATGGTTAATTTACAAATACAATCAGACAATTCAATTTTTATTTATCTGTATATAGACTAGCGCCGTGGCTTCGCACAGGTAGAGCAATATGCCTACATTTGTTTCATCCTAGGATGATGGATATCCATCATCCTAGGTTTCATCAGTTTGTTGCGTCAAGTAACATCTTCAAACAATCATCATCATAATTAATTTTAACCAATTTATACAAAACCTTAACGAATTATACACCTAAATCTTCCTCGTCAATCACTGTCTATTGGTAGAAATCGCATGCAAACCCGATTAGTCGTTTTCACCCAACTTCCAAAAAAGAGCAGGTTCTCAATTCGTCTGTACGTTTTTTTTTTATGTGTGTTACGCGATGACTCCGTCAGTTGTGAGCGGATTCGGATGATTCTTTTTATTATTTTTTTAATCGTTAGGGTACACTTCCGAGCTGGTCCCATTGTAATTTCATTGAGATCGTATCTTCAGAGATATGACGATAAACGTCTCAAATTTTGCTACTGAAACTGACTCACGGGGCATGGAAGTCAGTTGTTATAGTTTTTAAAAGGCAGACACACAGATGCAGCGGGGAACTTAGTTTTATAATGTGTAGTGATGAGTGATGATATTCTACATTCCAGACCGCTCCAGAAAACGTGATAATGTTCTGGAACGAAGGAGTGCTATCATCAGATGTGCAACAACATCTCACGTCTGAAGGCGTGCAGATTACAACCCGGCCTTATAGAGAAGTGTTCGACTATTTGCGAAACCTTTCTGTAAGTATCAATTAGAGATGTTACGGAGTTCCCGGTTCCGGCTTCGGTTCCGATATATCGAAATTTTCGGTTAATTTCACACCTCCGGTTTCGGCTTCGGTTCCGATTGATTTGAAGCGGAGGTTATACCGAATAATACCGAATAATTATAGCATTGTTTTATTCATTTATCTGACCCGCCTTTACATAGGTTATCATTTGTCCCCAACACTCCATGGTTCACCTCCGGTTTCGATTCCGGTTTCAGTTCCGGTGAAATAAATTTCAAATTTTCGGTTTCGTGTTCGGTTCGATAAAACCACCTCCGTTACATCCCTAGTATAAATATTTGACTACTGGCAATCTTTAGTTGCCATTGCCTAAAACTGGAAAGTGTTTCTAGAAAGAACAAATTAGAGCTTGATAAAGTATTTCACTTACATTGAAAAGATATTAATAATATTAATTAATTTGAGGGGAAAAATTAATTAAATTTATATAATAAAAATAATTTTAAATTTATTTTAATGGGGGTTAAAGTATTATTTAAAGAAAAAATTATTATATTTATAGTTTATTAGTATTGTAAAAGAATTTTGAAATATTTGAAAATTAATTAATTAAAAAGTAATTTTTATTTTTATATATAATATTTATCTTGTGTATCAGAGTTTATTAAAAAATTTTTAATTAATTTTAATTTCTCGAATTTGTTAACTGTTGTAGTTAATGATTATTTAGAATGAGAAACTCTCATCGTGGTTTTCTCGAAAACTCATTTTCAGTGTGAAGTTTGCGGTGTATATCTCCATATCTCTGGAGGTACTCATCAGATCTCGATGAATTTACAATGAGATCACACGGGAAGTAGCTATTAGGTATTAAGTACGTACCTTCTCTCTCAAATAAAAAAATAATTATCTAAATCGGTTAAAAATTATGTAGTTATGATAAAAAAAAAACAGTCGAATGGAGAACCTCCTCCGTTTTCTCACACAAAAGGTCACGCTCCCGCAAAAAATATTTTTTCCTAAAGGAAAAAATATTTTTTTTCCTAAAGGAAAAAATATTTTTTTGGCGCGTAAACCAAAAAAATTGACACGACAAAGACAAGTAATTTTTATTATTTTTGTTGACTTGGCCATGACACGATCTGTGTATTGTGCCACTACCCAAGTAAAATTTGTCAAGAAAATGTTTCGCTAGTGATGGGATATACACATTAAAATGGTGGTACATCTGGTGATAAAACTTTAGTCGATTATTTAGATGATTATTTTTAAATTTAGAATATATGTTAATATAAAAAAACAAAATCCGTCCAAACATATAATATTTATGTACAGCTTATCAATAAAAGACTTGAAATATAAATGATGGCAATACGAACTTTTAGTTAGCAGCCCTATACTACACTTAATATAATTTGATCGTTATGCCCAAAAATCGACTACGAAATTATGATAGATAAAATGTTTATTGTTTTTTTTATCACCCAATAATAACATTAAATTAGTGTAAATAACTCGGTTTTAAAGAAATAAATTATGTTATGTTTGCGTTACAAACACAGTTACTTATATTAAAATCTTTTATAAGTAATTAGCAGGTTTTGAAATTATTACTTATGTTTTTTTTATCTTATTTCAGAGTGTGTTACCATATGATATCTCTGTTTGGTTATCTGAAGATGGAAGTCACGCAATCTACTCAGCGGTTGAAAATGTAGGTTCTATATCTTTTACTGCTAATATTGTTACTCAAACAAAAAAAAATAACTATACTGTGTGGATTCATCAATTTATGTCACTAATGGGCAGGTTTCTGCTCTAAGATTTATTTATCTGAATTCCAGGCAAACCCATATACGTCCACTATTTTCCATGATGTAAAGTGACGATGCGGTCTAAGATTGAATCGTGCTGGTCTAGATTTTTTTTCTTATAATGATTTATCTACGTGACGTAGATATCTCACTACCATTACAATCTAGCCTTATAACAACTAGGCTAATTAGTAATTTTATTTTGACTTAATTTATTGTTATAATATTACTAAGAATGTGTCCATTAACACTTTTCTTAATGTCTGTATTAAGAGGAAGACACTTTGTTCTTTTCTTTTAAATAGCGTTTACTATCACTTTGTATGATGTAAAGTGACGATGCGGTCTAAGATTAAATCCGCGCTGGTATGTGAATGGAAGACGGTAATGAGACCAAGCGCAGGATAGCTCACTTTAATCCAATCCATTTAGCGCCCGCAAATATCGCAATCCATCTTTCAAGCACCAGTAAGATATTTTTGTTCAAAGCCGGCGCCAGACACAAACAAATGTTTGACAAAGACTTTGTCACATACTTTGTCACATATTTGAGCACTTATTTGCGGTACCTGCCACACATACTTTGCAAACAACACTTTTTGCAGTTTCGAACTTTGAACGCTTTGATGTGCGCTCAAAAACCGACACCAAATGGCAAAGTGCCAAACTTTGTTCAAACTTTGAACAAATACTCAAATACCCGTGCTTCACATGTGCTCAAATGTGTGTTCAAATAAGTGCCCAAATGTTTGAGCTATGTCTGGCGCCGGCTTAAGAGAAATCATTAATTTTAGTCGATTTGAGACACTGACGCATACATTTTGATTACGCCCCTTGCTTGTGCATTTGATCATGTGGTTTGAATGTGCCTCTTTATTGCCTCAACATTCAATTTGATAGAATAACCTTATTAATATCATATTTTCAGGATGGCCGAAGTGAGGGTGTGAACATCGTTTCTAGCGTTTCACCTGTCGCTCTCACGAAGGTTATTAAAAATCAAGTGGAACTAGAGGTTAGAACAATTAAATGTTTTGGTGGAGATTAGAATTGCTTGTTTGTGTTGTGGATTATAATGTTTAGTAACATACCTAAATAATTTAACATAATAAGCAATTTAATATAAGTATTAATATTTAAGTTAATAAAATAAATAGACATCGAGAAAAAGAAAACTTTGTAATTCAGTGCAGTTCAATTTTGATCTTGATCTTTTAATAATATATAATGCTAAATTCTTACAGGGATTCCGCAAAGCTCACATCAAAGATGGTACTGCGGTGGTGCGTTCATTGTTCTGGGTACATCAACAAGTGTCAGCTGGCGTTCCAGTGACTGAAGTCCAATTCTCTGACAAAATGGTTGAGTTTAGAAGGTAGGTAAATCTTAAAATAAAATTAGCCTAGTGATTTTTATAAACTTGTTGCACATAGGCATAGGTGTGCCATATTTTCCTTAAGTTTTTTTTTTTTTAATACTTTATAGGCTAGCGTTTGACCACTATCTCACCTGTTGGTAAGTGATGATGCGGTCGAAGATGGTAAGCATGCTAGGCCTAGAATGGGAACTGGCTCTCAAGGATGGCTGCCGAAACACATTAGATGTTTGGTGACCGATTTTCTAACTTGAGGGTGGTAGCTGGCCAGGCGGACACTAGATAGTGTCCTACCACCATGCGGGGGTTGTTGGTTTCTTAACGATGTTTTCCTTCACCGGAGGGCCACTGTGAAAAGCGCACATAAATTTTTCTGTAGAAAAATTCATTGGTGCACGGCGGTTTGAACTCGGTACCACGGCATCAAAGGCGACCGTTCTCCCGATTACGCCACCGGGCCCCAAGATATTTGTTTTCTGAGACATTCTAAAATATATTTAATATTATCATTCTGCAGGCTATCTTATTGATCAACTGGGCTTGATCATAACTTTGACATTGCGTTTAAAACTCAGTGGATGTTGCTTTTTCTGTTCTTTTTCTACAAGTGAAAAACTGTGATATGATGGACAATGAACAATTTTATTGCTTTCATCCATTTAATTTAAATTTTCGTATTCCAGAAGGTGGATCCACAAGAGACACAATAAAATCTATGTCTGGAATCCCAGCATACGATAGAGTATATTCCAATACCAAATACGAAATATCCCACACCAAATACAAAGGTTTTTTTCAGTTACAAAATATTACAGACACACGCAAACTATATTCTTTTCTTATCACAGCGAAGAACAAGATTTCATGGGTCCGTCATTTGCAACGATTGCTGGCGCGGGTGAGAACGGTGCTATCATACACTACAGACCGTCGCCAGAGGGCGTTCAGAAAGTCATTGCTAGAGATGATATGTTTTTAGTCGATTCTGGAGGACAGTACAAGTAAGTTATCGAATTTTAATGTATTGCTATAACGAGAAGAAAAATGATAAAAATATTGATTAGGATTAAGCTATCAAGTACCAATTTTAAACACCACGCCAGTTATTATCATCTAAGTATAAAATGAAAACTGCAAGTTATTGTGTATAATTTGTGCATTTTCAAGTATTTCAATGTTTTTTTTTATTATTAAGCCTTTATTTCCAACATAGATTGTACAATATAATTTTACAATACGATTAATTTTGTACTAAGTAATAATTGTTAAAAAAATTAATAAGTTGAGTTTATTAAGTTGAGTAAAAAATATTGGTTATAGGGCGTCGGCGTGTCTTTGCGACACGGAGGCCTCATCAACCTCTTTCCAGTATTTTCTTGTATGACTGATTCAATTTTACTTCGAGGAAAATAAATAGGCACTATTTAATATAACCTGCTTCACATCTCAAATCTCTTTATGTATTTTATTTATATGATTCATCTTCTGTGTTATTTTATAGCAGAAAAACTAGCAATTGATCACTATCTTCCGCTGTTAAGTGATGATTTGAGGTTGTCTTAAAGTGAAAGACGGCAGTGATGACTACATAACTAGGTAAATTATCCAAATAATATTCTAAACTACGACTAGCTGAAGAACTAGGGTTGTTTCATATTAAAATAAATAAAAACACTTTGACGACAATAGTGTATTTTACAAGCTTCTAGTGATGACTGATGTGTAGAATATTTACTAGAGACCATCTAAATGTGAACAATTTTATATTGTTGTTTATAAGGGCGTATGAATATTCACAGAGACGGAACTACAGACATAACCAGAACTCGTCACATGAATTCAAGCCCTACTCCGAAGCAACGGCTCGCGTTCACTCGCGTTTTGAAAGGACAGATCAACTTGGGCACAGCTGTCTTTCCTTCTGGGACTCTGGTATATAAATCATATAATTTTAGATCGTTTCAAACTAAAAGAACTGACTTCACATGCCATGCTAGTCATTTCTAGTATCAAATTTGAGGTATTTATCAGAATCAGAATGTATATATAGATATCAGAAAATACTCATCAGATCTCGATAAATTGTACGATTGGTCCCAAAACAGGAATTATACCATCAAAAACAAAAATGTAATTTTGGTTCTGAGGTAAAACACATATAAAAAAAACATGTTATTTGAGAACCTCCTCAATTTTTGTGGAGTTAGTTAATAAACGCACAACGATATAGTAAACATTGTAAAATTGCTTGTTTCAGTGGTTAAATTACAATGATAGATACCTACACTCAAAATAATGTTGAAGATACAAACATAATAACAATAAATTATGATCTACTCAAAGAAACGGCAATAGCCCAATGCTAAGGCGGCGGCCTGTCGATCGAGAGGTCGTGAGTTCGACCCCCACCCTCTTCGCATCTTTAGCTTAGTTGCCCCTCTAACTAAGCTAAAGATGCTTGTGCCAGGACAAGACTATTAGTGATGTGCAACACAGTTTCAGATAGTTATCTGACATATCGATATAGTTTCAGAAAGATGATGATGATGAGATAATTCTGACAGATAATTACTTAATATCTATCAAGGACGCTATAGTTAGAAACTGGTGAACGTGATCTTAATTTGTGTCTCAATTCTATTCTTACAATCAGGGTCACGTAATAGAAGTCCTAGCCCGTGCCCACCTATGGGCCGTGGGTCTGAACTACGGGCATGGTACTGGTCACGGTGTGGGTCACTTCTTGAACGTTCATGAAGGTCCCACCTACATGCTGAGTGGTCCCGCTGCCAACGATCCGGGGATTAGGCCTAACATGATTTATAGCAATGGTAAGTATGTATTGCTAATATTGCTATAGAACTGTCTGACTGTTGTTCTTATTATTCAAGATGCAGATAACAGAATACTCATTATATTATACTCTAGTATTTTTAGGGTATAGTTTTGTGCAGTTTATAATTTAGGGTAACGTCTGATAGAATGTTTCGGTTGTTGCTTGAATCACCTACCAAAGAAAATCATGGTGCTAATCAAGTTGCCGCCGTATTCCGTTATTGGTGTCTAATATTGCAGACATGTTTCTCCGAATTTTTTCAAATATCAAGGCAACTTGTCCAATTTTCAGATTGACGTAATTTGCTTATCGAATACTAACAAGATAATTATATCTTTTATAGAGCCTGGTTACTACGAGGTAGGAGAATACGGCATTCGTCACGAAGACCTTGTTGAAACTATAGAGATTAACAAAGACGCTGATCATCCATTTGTAAGTATTGAATTATAGCTTTGAATTCGCCTCTACGTAAAAATTTGCATATTATAGACTACACGTGACATTAACTTCATCAATTCGAATAAAGGTTCAAATGAAAAAGTAGTAGTAGTAGAAAAATATAATGCTTATTTTATTTGCCATGTTTTTCAACAACGTGGCGGCAATAGCCCAATGGATAAGGTGTACTAACTGGCAATTGAGAGGTCGTGAATTCGATCCCCACCCATTTCACTATTGACGTGAACCCACACCAGACACAAGCATATTTAGCTTAGTTGGAGGGGTTAAAAATAATACTAGTAATGTGCAAACCTGTAAAAAACATTGCCATTAGGCTTTTTTAAAAAAGCTGCATATATATAAAAACACAAAAAACTTTGAAACCATCCAATCTATGTGCCCCAAACCGGCTTCATTAGAAAGGCAATGATGGGTAGATAGTTTTAGACCACTAAAACAATGCATTAGGCACATTCGGTCACATTTTATTTATTTTAGCGTAGTAGCACACACCGGGTATCTGCTAGTATAGCGTAATGTAGTCTTGTGGATGTCAGCAGAACTTTCAGGAGCAAGAGATAACAAGTAAATGAGATTGTAATAATATTCTATTGTATTACAATACCTGTGAAAGGTTTTATTATTCAATAGTACTCGTATATAACTTATTTATTTTATTTTAAAATTCATTAGTTATTGTAATAAAAAGCTGTCAGTCACCAATAAAATAAATGTTAACAGGCATCGGGCGTCGTAGGTGATTTCGAAGGCCGTGGTGCAGTTGGGTTCTACACTATTTCGCTAGCGCCACATCAGACTGCTTGCTTGGATATCGACTTACTTACTGATTTCGAGGTAAGAGAAGACACAAGTGTTTGAAACCTTTGCTTATACATAACAATTTGCCTCTTACATAGCTATGGCAATACGAGATTTAATAAGACTTAGGTAAGTATTTAATCAACTGTCCAGAGAAATTACAGGACATGTCAGAGTTAATATCTAGGTGTGCTAGGGTAACGGGTGCAGTGCACAAAATTTTGGGAAACCTGAAGCAGATCCTGCCCTAACATCAGTTGGAGAGTTTGCAGGTTCCGCTCTATAGAATGGACTGTAGTCAGTTGTCCAGCGCCTCATCTCACCGCCGACATTTAATTACAAGTATGACTCCATTTGGACCGCCACTTGACATGAAGTAATAATTCTAATTTGAGGTGGGAGCGATATGTCCTGCACTGACGTCCCGCTTTGGGTGTATTGTGCATTCCTCCTAACAGCGACTAACCAAGACATGAAGTAATTAACAAGTGCTTGTTTATACGACACAAAATATAATGTTAACCTCTAAAAATATTTTTCTAGATAAAATACATTAACGACTACCACGCAAGAGTTTTGGCCACCATCGGACCTATTCTACAAGAGAGAAATCTTACAGAAGAGTACGAATGGCTACAAGATGAATGCGCGCCTATCCAAAGAAGTGCAGCTGTGTTAATAAAATCGTCGCCTATATTGGCAGTAGTTGCAGTTTTGAAGATGTGGATAGTTTAAGAATAAGAAATAAAAAGAAGTTTATCAAATTATTTGTTCTTGTATTTATTCGCCAACTATATTTTCATAGCAATAATATTGGTATTAGAACGGGCAAGAATATTTTAGGCAAACATCGCCGTGAGTCTGGCTCTTTGTCGATTATCTAAAAATTCGTTTGTCATTTGAATTAGTGAACCGATTTATTAAACTATAAAGAAAGCTAAAAAAACGCTATATTTTAGCACTTCCCAACCTACTTCACACTTTATGTATAAATAACTAGATAAGTGTCCCGCGGCTTCGCCCGCGTTAAAAACTCCTAACGTTTCTTTTGTAAAAACCTTTCTATCATAAAAGACATCAAATAAGAATTAGCCAAATCGGTTCACCCGTTTTTATGTTATCGCGTGAATAAGGCAAATCGGGATTTCACCATACAAACTTTGAATCCCCATTTCATCCCCTAAAGGGATGAATTCTGAAAAATCCTTTCTTAGTACACCCCTGCGTACTAAGACAAATATACCCTCCAAATTTCAAGTCTCTACGACCAGCGGTTTAGGCTGTGCGTTGTCTGTCAGTGAGTCAGTCAGTCAGTCAGTATGTCATGATCAGGACAAAGATTCTTATAGTATTAGTTGAGAACAATTTTCAAATTTTAGGGACAGGTGCTTTTTGGGTATGTTAATAGTTTGAGATTGTGATATTTGTAGGTCATGGACAAAATCTGACGGAATGAAGCTTTCTTCAGCAGAAGTTGATGGTTGCGGATCATCTCTTGAGAAAGATGTTTCATTTTTTGAAAGCTGAATAGTTTCCGTTATTTGGTTGGTAATTTTGCTTTTATTTTGTATGGAATCTTCAATGTAACCTTCAGCCACCTTGCTGGATTTCCACCCACCGTGCCTTTTTATAGTGGTTAAGTTAGCCCCAGCATCCGTTCGATATTTAAAATTGATGACTATTATAGTCATACGAAGACAAGGCTGAATAGCGAAGCGACCTCTTATGTTATTGGGTTAAATGCATGAAGTATATTGCCAGTATGATGGTTAGATGTACGCGAACTTTTTGAAAGAGTGAAGAGTTTTTTTTAATTACTTACCGCCCTAGGGCTTTTCTAGCTACATTATTACCCTAGAGCGCTAATTGGTTACCTACAAGTCCCATTTGGGGGTAATAAGGACCTACTTACCGAACATAAGAGATGTAAAATAAATATGTCGATTTATAATCGTACTTAATTTTTATTCGATTCGATTCATATCGAATATGATTAATCGACTAAAATGAACATACACCAGCTCAAATCTCTCAATCATCAATTAATGTCATTGTCATCATTATTATAAATACTTAGTCTGTGGTCTTCATTGATCGATTTTTCAGGCCCCTTTGGGATTTTACAGTGTAATATTTTATCCAAGGAAAAGCACAAGTAAATCAAAATGTTCGGCATCAGGAGCCTTCTTAGACCCACCCACCAGATCATCAAAAATGCTGTTCAACCAAGAAACATGAGCGTTATCAGCATTCCTCCCAAAAACAAGGTTTCCAAGGGGGTAAGTATTCTGATTTTCGCTGTTGAAACACCCAAATACGCACCATATCTTCATAATACATTAAAAATTGCAGACCTTGCAATACATATTTATACACCCACTCGGAAATAATATTAGAGAAATGCTTCTAAAACGGACAAAAACATTACGTAATTTATCGAAAAAAGTTAGGTTAAATTCTGTCAATGCAAAATCATAGAGATAATAAAATTTCTGGGTCAAATTCGTGAATCTCATGTGTTATTTGGACTCCATATAGCAGCAAAGAGTATAACAGTATTTGTATTATTTCAAAATTAATATTTTATTCCATTCTGTAAACTATGTAATGAGGAAAACCTTCAATTCACTGATTTACCTTCCAAAGCTTAAATATTACTTACGATTACGATTTACGGGTATAGATTGATCCCAACGGATTGTCATGCTCAACCCATCTACACCATACCCATATCTAAAATAATATTACTGCACTTTAGTAAAAGCATTGTTGTGCTTGCTTGTCCAAATGACCTTAATATTCTCCAAGATGAAGGTTTTGTAGTAGTAGTTGTAAGTATCCCCTGCCTACCCCAGCGGGAAAAAGGTCTGATTGTGATTGATGGATGTATGAAGTTTTTATGCTTATTTTTGTAATACCTCCAACAGATGGGACTGATACCCTGGCACTATTTATTTAAACTCAATATTGTTGTATAATATTGATGAATTACTGTCCCATCATATGCATGACTTCTGACAAAAATCTGCCCTCTGTAAAATGTGTTCAGTGGACAAACAAGCACTCGGACTTCAGTTCAATTGAGGGTTGCCATCTCTAAAATTTGGCAACCAAAACAAGACCATGAAAACTCCGGATTTTAGAGCACAGAACCCGGACACGTCAACAGGTTTTTTTAAACATAGTGTAATAAAAAACAGTTGAAAAGGTGGCCCAAGACTTAAACCCGGACTACAAACGCAGCCCTGCCCGGACGCTCCCCTGATGCCCTCAAAACTAGGACAAATCCGGGGAAACCCGGACGCATGGCAACCCCTAGTTAAATTCAATAAAGACAAATCAATTTCTGTCTGTCCAGAATTAAACCAGCCAAGTGCAATTGGACTTGCACATGAAGGGTTCTGAAGTATATAACGTGATTAGTTGATCATACAATAAATGCTAAACAACGTTTACCAGACCTTTAATTTTCAACTTTTTGTTTTATTATTTTTCATTATAGCTGTAACAGAAATACACACCTTGTAAAAATTTGCCTTTGACAGACAGCTGAGTCCCAGTAATAGGGACTCGTTGCCACCCTCTCAGTAAGGAATAATAATAATAATAAAGTAAAATAGTAAAAGTTATAATAATATTTCGTTTTCAGGAAATCATCGTCCTAGCTTCTCTGATGGTGATCGGTTGGAGCGTTGTCCCTGCCTGGGTTCTCGTCAACATCAAGAACTACCGTGACAAGGCATAAACTAATGGACTTAGTCGATTGTATGTAGTGTAAGAAATAAATGTTAATTTAATCAGTTTGTGTTGTTTTATTCTGGCTTCATGTCATAATATAAAAAAAAAATTTTTTAATATGTAGTATAAAAAGATATTAAATCATTAAGATTTATTTTTTGCTTTTTAGGTGATATTAGGATAACACATGCTATCGAAAATGTAACATGAAATAAATTTAATTCTTTTCGAGTGATAAGAAGTTTAAATATCTTCTAATCATTGGATAATGATAAGTCAGTCAAGTGTTTTCGATACCTTGTCCCCAGTATATACTCTTATCTATGACCTTGTGCACGTTAGGCCGTTTGTCAATTCAAACAACTATTCTGGAAGTTAGAAGAAATTATTTTAGATTCCTGGCAGCACCTAGCTTGCCGTGACGTTTGATTACGAGAGTACGTCAGTCAGTTAATCAATTGTCAATGTCAAATTATGACATTTTTTTTAATGTAGTGAGTGTTGATCGATTTTATTTTATTTCTGTAATGAATAATGAAATTTGTAAAGGAAAGGAAAGGACATAAATATAGGATAAGATTAATAAATAACACATTTTTTCACACGAACTACTACTAATAAAGTAAAGTAGTATTTCTAAACGTGCAAGTTCACTTAGCAAGCAAATAATAATGAATAATTTCTTTCGGAATCAGTGAAAAAGAACAGTTGAAGATAGAAACTTTATGTGGTCACGATACATATTACTAATAATGCATTTTTACCAAGGATTAATTAAGGCAAATATTAATAAATAATCCGATTATAAAAAACTATGTTTATGCATAAAAATTAAGTTATTTGGGTCTATCAACTATGGTGTATATAACATAAATTTTGCATCAATCGCTCCACAAAGATTCAGGTATTTTTTATGCACTAATAACATGATTTAAATAAATTACTGAATAAGGCACAGTAATCATCAGAATCCAAAATTGACCTTGTTGAGTTCGAAAAAAAATGTAAAATAATCTGTGCAAATGGTCAAGATACACAAAAACTAAGAATAATATTCTATATAACTAAGAAGAATAAGAACAGTTTTAGTTAACTTTATCACAAAATAAAGCTGCATATATTTAAGAAATATAACTGAAGTGGAAGCAATCTAAAGGCAAAGGAAAAGCTAAGATATAATAGGAGAAAATAAAACCTCCTTTTGTTCAAAAGCTGAGAAAAAAGTTATTAACGATGGAGGTAGAGGTAAAAGTAGATGTGAATTTAGTGAACACATGTCATGGGTGTTTGAGTGACGATCGTAACCTTTTGCCTCTTGGAGGGTACTCTGATATGTTTCTGAGCATGCTTGGCAGTCACACACAATGTTTGGTTTACGTAAGTATCTAAAAAAAACTTTTTTTTATATCTTATAGGCTAGTGTTTGAATACTACCTCGCCTGGCGGTAGCAATGTAGTCCAAAGATGGTGAACACACTAGGTCTAGAGTACGCTGACTCTCAAGGGTTGTGTGCTGCCGGGAAACTGTAAGGACTTTTTGGTAGCAAGTCAGACGGAACATCGATATAATATGCTCCTACCACCTGCAATACCTATCACAGAATGAATCCATACTAATATTACAAAAATGTTTCTTTTTTTTTTTTTTCTATGCTGTATAGGAAGCGTTTGACCACTATCTCACCTGATGTTAAGTGACAATGCGGTCGACGATGTAGCACGCTTACCTAGTAAATACCTGTTCACTCGCGATTTGAAGACCCCCGGGTTGTAGCTATCTGGAAACACAGACACCGGCAAGGAGTTCCATTCTTTGGCGGATCGTATGATATAGGACGAAGCAAAACGATTCGTGCGTGTAGATGGAACATCCACCATGAAGCGGTGGCACACATCGGTACGTCTGGTTGTCCGATAGAAGAAAGTGAAAGGGAGGTCTATCTCTGTCACTCTGTCTGTTTGTTACCTAATCATGCCTAAATGGACCATCCAATTTTACTGAAATTTAACAAGGAGATACTTTATAACATGAGGATGAACATAAGCTACTATATTCTTAGTGAATGTGAACAAAGTCACGGGTATCAGCTAGTACAGTGGAATCTCTATAACTCGAACCTCGATAATTCGTAATCCTCAATAAGTCGAAAAAAAATGCCATTCCCTTCCGCTGAACCCCCAAATACGCGGTATCTCAAATTACTTAGACTCTATAACGCGAACAAAATGTTATTTCCCTGCGAGGTATTGATAATACATATTTATACTCTATAACTCCAATTTCAAAATGGAGACTGTAAGTCGAAGTTAGTAAAATATAATGACATCTTACTTGGAATTTCTCAAAAACATAGCAATAAAATCGAAAAAGAATGTTCGTGGCTTCTAATCTATTGTTTGTGTCTTGTACACTTGCAGTGAATGACTACATTCATTCAACTTTCTAAGTAACACAGCTGTGTACTTTATGTTTGTTCCTTGTCGGTCAGACTTATTGCTTGACTGTTTTATTTGAAAAAATGTATACCATACAACTTAAGTCAAATTATTATTTAAATTTGACTGAACAACTAAAATAATTTACTTATATACTAGAATATATAAAGTCGCAACTTGCTAAGTCGAAATTTTAGCAATTAAATCCTTTGTACCAAATCTCATTAACTCGAATTTTTTTGCATTTCCCTTGATATTCAAGTTATCGAGATTCCACTGTAATAGTATAAAGGCCATAGATTAGCATTTTATTATATATATAATTTTTACATAGCAATGGGCACTTGACCACTATCTCACCTGATGTTAAGTGATGATGCGAATGGAGCGCGATTACCCAAAAGATACCTATTCACTCTCGATTTGAAGACCCCTATATTGTATTTAACCGGAAACACAGATTGGCAGTTCGTATGATGAACGAAGATGCAAATCGCTTTATTGAGGTAGATGGTACATCCACTATAAATCGGTGGCGCCTTTCAGTGTCTCTGTATGTCAGATAATAAAATGGGGAAGGTGGAATAAATTATGCAGTTCCATAGCCAACTCTCCAAAATGTAACTATTAATGATATTAGATAACAAGTAATCTCATCTGCTGATTAGTGCTTATATCTGCCAACATTGGAGCCTGGCACTCTTTTGATTATTTAGTATAATTAAGTACTTTCTATATGTAACATATTCTACAATGAATATCAAGTTAACGAACATGTAACATGTTGAATTTAAATAAACCTTCCAATTTCAGGGTGTTGAAGACTTAAAACTATGTTGGGAGTGTCTGTCAATACTGAAAAAGTTTAAGTTATTTCAATTACAAATCAGAAAAGCTCAAGCTGGTTTGATGAAAATGCTGTATGAATTTGTAAGTATGTTATTTTTTATAGCTTAAAAAAAGTGATTTCTTCCATTTTCAACCGACTTCCAAAAAGGAGGAGGTTCTCAATTTGTCTGTATGTTTTTTAATTTTAATTTTTTTGTGTGTATATTACGCGATTACTCTGTCAATTTTGAACCGATTTGAATGATTGTATTTTTAATCGGTAGGGTACATTTCCGAGGTGATCCCATTGTAATTTCATTGAGATCTGATTAGTATCTCCAGAGATATGACGATAAATGTCTCAAACTTGCTACTGAAACTGACTCGCGGGTCATGGAAGAAATCTTAACTGCTTTGGTTAAATATCAAAGAGATCATCCAACCCTCTGGGTATCATATACAACAATAGCTTCAGGATATTGTTGGGACTGCCACAACATTGTAGTACATCGGGGATGTTTGCAGATGCACAAATACATTAATTTTATGGCATTACGCATAAAATAAACTGTATTCCTGCCCTGATGAGCCGCATATGTGGTGGTTCTAAATCACAACTTGAGCAATGTTGTTGAGAATCTGGGTTTGTGCATCGTGGGACACTTTATGTACCAGCTTAAGCCGCTTGTACAGCTAGTGAAAGTGATACACTGACTGATACATTGTATTTATATAAAACTGCTGATCATAGTGTTCAAGAACTTACCTTAGTCCAATCCAAGAATTATACTCATGGAGGTTGCATATGAAATAAATTTTTGAAGATTGAAGTGAAAATATCTAATATACCTTGACTTAAACAAAACTAAGTGCTTTAATTTTGTCTTCACAGCAATGTTCTACCTATAATATGTGCCATATAGATTGGCACTAAAGTGCGTTGACCTTTCAGTGGTCTAGCAGCGGTGATAAACCTTTTATGACTGTGATTATAATTAGGTTTTCTTTTTACTTAGCAGTGTGTTCTAATTTTTATTTGGCACTAAAATATCCAAAAATTTTCTGAAACATGTATACATATTTATTTGAGATGGAGTCTGCATTAATATATTGGGTTTAATGTAAGATTAATGTGTGTTAGAAAATAAATAAATAAAATATATTTCATATGATTTATTTTATGTTGTTGATACATTTAATTATATAACTGCCATCACTTAATTCTTGCCAAAATTAATTTATCCGAAGGTGACGCATCTCTGTTGCCTGACGTAAAAACATGTTCCAGGTAAAGTGACATAACTCGCGTTTTGTATAATTTCAGGAAGTAGTTTTGTAAGTATTATAAAAGCTGTTGTAATGGTTATTTTTTTAAATTTCAAGTAGAAAAGTTACGAAAAGAGATGTTCGTTAATAATCATTAAAATAAAGTATAACATAGAACACTCTTAGCGCATTAAAATCCCTTTTTACAATAAAAACGGATAATAAATATCGAGATCATGAAAATACCACATTAAATATATCAAATGTGTTCTAGTAATATGAAGAATTGTAATAAACATCAATGATAAATAGATATTGTTGGTTTTCATTTTGGGAAAATTTTAAGTTACACTCATTTTTTTTAGCGGCTGACGAGAGGTTGATGCACTTTAGTGCCAATCTATATGGCACGGATTATAGCAAGCTCCAGTTATAGTTTTACCTTTTTGGTCTAATCTCTAGAATCCACCATGCTTATTTTTTTTACGCCATATAGGCTAGCTTTTGACCACTATCTCACCTGTTGGCAAGTGATGATGTGGACGAGGATGGTAGCACGCTAGGCCTAGAATGGGAACTGACTCTCAAGGATAGCTAATTAGATATGTATAAAAAAAGCTGCTGCAACACATTAGATGTTTGGCGACATATTTTCTAACTTGAGGGTGGTAGCTGGCCAGGTGGACACTAGATAGTGTCCTACCACCATGAGTGGGTTGGGGGTTTCAAAACTATGTTTTTCCTTCACCGGAGGGCCACTGTAATAAGTGCACATACATTTTTAGACAGAAAAATTCATTGGTGTATTGAGGGGAGTGCTTTTAGTCTTATACATAAATATTTTATTTTCAGGAAGCCTGTACAAACTCTCTATCAAAACTAAAAATCGTCAACAAATACTTCTACGATCAAGACATAAAATATCTAGCAAAAACAAAACTCAAGAAAAACAACGAGCAACTAGACTCAATAACAATAATAAAAACAGAATTCGAAGATATCCATTCCAACTGTGACGATGACGATAACAAAAGTGACAGTGAAATTAAAATTGACACTGCTGACGAAAGTGACATTCTGAACCAAAGTGACATTCCCAACAAAAGTGAAGTTCTTAACAAAAGTGATGTTGCTGACAAAAATCAAGCGTTTGACAATTTAATAGAGAATCTAGATAATAAAGAATTAAATATAGCTAATGATGATCTTATGGTTGAAGATTACTTTTATGATGTAAAGACAGAAGTAAAACCAGAAATTATGGTGAAAGAGAAAAAGCCTAGAAGAAGAAAAGACACTAAATGTGTGAACAACGTCGTTGGATATTATAAGAGATATGCTACTCTAGTCAAGACTGAGAAAAAGGATTGGGGCAGGTATGATATCTTCTTTACATATTATAAAAAAAAGTAGCTTCCTGCTCTCTATACGCTTAGATCTTTTGAGTGGAAGTGGAGGGGAATGGAGTTTAAGGCGGTTTTCATAAATTGATAATGATTCAAGAGAAAGGTTTATAACCAGGCCAGTTTTTTTTTTTTTTAAACATTTCCCGCAATGTTGGTTGGACATGACTAGTATTCTTGTTAACCCCTCCAACTAAGCTGAATATGCTTGTGTCTGGTTGGGGTTCCTGGCAATGGTTGGGGTGGGGACCGAACTCACGACCTCTCGATCGCCATTCCGACACCTTATCCATTAGGCTATTGCCGATTTACCTCGAAAAATGCCTCAGCAGGGCTAGCATCGCCTTATCCCCGGAGGAAAGACAAAATTATTTCCCTGTTTTTCGCCACTGACAGGAGATCAACACAACAATTTAAAAGCTTGGTGAAGTTTTACCCCAAGTTATGATTTTATTTCGTATTAAAAAGTAAAAAAAAAAGAATTGATTAAAAGTCAGCAAGCGTTTATAATTGTTGAAAAACTGTACTTATAATTTGCCTTCTCCACCAAACAAAACACGGATAGGTGGAAAGACAAAATAATCCCCTTGCCATGCTAGAGCCCTGCAGTGTGCCGCTAGTCAATACCAATATTATAAATGCGAAAGTCAGTTTGTATGTTTGTTGCTTTGCAAGGCATCTGAGTGCCTCGTGGATAGTGGGAGTTTCTTGAGATTGGTTGGTTTACTTACACGATCACGTTACAGTAAACGCAGATTTATATGGAATTAAAAAGCGCCATCTAGTGTGCATAAGAGGTTACATTGTAATTTCTACGCAATAGGTTAATACCTATTGAGATAGCTTAGGCAAAACGCATTTGGAAAACGTTAGTTTTAGTTTATAAATTAGCAAAATAAATTTTAAAATTAAATTCAAAGATTTCAGCTTTTTTAATCTACTTATTTCATAAACCATTAAATAGTGGTCGCTATGTCGCGATGTTATGACGTCATACCGCTATGTAAACTTAGAAGTGTCAACTGTCAACTATCATATCACTGCATTTGTTTACACAGCCAACTGAATTTATGACCACAGAGCAATATGGCGTCCAATGCGTCCAGCGTTTTCGCATTTGAAAATGCAATACTTGAATCTTCCATCAAGAATCTATAGATATAAGGTCGAAGCAAAAAGAATGTCCCGACGAATAAGAGCTCACACCGAGCGGTGAGCTCTTATTTTGTTCGTCGAACACAAATACTTTTGTGACGAATAGCCGTAAGTATAAGATGATGTTTTACAGAATTGTGACTTTATTTTAAGGTATTATGGTCGTAAAGATGTTGATCATAAAACGGTTTTATAACTTTTGTATCTGTTTATTAGTCAGTATAAACTTTGGACAGAATTTGGCTTTGATTTTGTAGGTAACCCGTTATCTATAGATTCTTGATCGAAGACTTGAATGCATTTTTATGGTACTTAACGATTGAATAAAAATTTGTGCATTTTTAGTGGTTCATTAGGACTATAGAATCTAATTGAGACATTTTTCCAAAATGGGTGCAATACCTATTAGGTATTGAAATGAATGCAATTGCATTGAAATACAACTATTGTAATTTCATTATAAATTTTATTTTGTATTAATACTACTATTTGATGGTGTTATGAAACAGAATAAAAAAGCAGAAACCTTTTGATTGAATTTTAAAATGTAGTTTGCTATTTTATGAACTAAAACAATTAATCATCAAACTAAAATAATTAATTTTAGATTTTTTTCTTATATGGAGTAAAATAGCCATTCTGCGTTTACTTTAACGTGATCATCATCATCATCAACATCATCATCATCAGCCGGTGTCAGTTTACTGCTAGACGTAGGCCTCTCCCAAGATGCGCCACTGAGACCGATTATCGGCTCTTCTCTTCCAGTCACAGCCCACCGCTTTGCGTATGTCGTCGCTCCACCTGGTCACAGGAGGTGATTATTATTAATAACGGGATCTAGTGAGCAAAAAAAATCTTAAGAAACTTGCACTCTGAAGTTTTTTTTCTTGTTTTTAAAGTACTTATCTTAATTATTTCAGCTGGGAGTCAGTCCGAGGTCATTTTAAAGCGGTACAGTTCAGTGAGAAAGAAATGGAGGAGTATTTCTTTACAAAAGACAGAAGGAACACCTCATACGCGCGGCTGCCACATAAATGTTACGAATGTACGCTCGGCTGGACTAAGGAGGACGACTTGAAGAGACATAATGATCTGAATCATCATAAGGTATGCTTCTAGCGATAAGAACGCCCATTGTTACACATCTGACTGGCCATTTAGTCTAGTGGTTAGTGAGCCTTACCAGGAAATCAGAGGTCGTGGTTTTGATTCCCCGGAACGGGATCTACATAATAATTGGTGAAGTGTAAACTTCTGATCCCTTTTTAAGAAATTTGTGATTTGGTATAGATCAGTCGTTCCCAATCAGTTTCCCTTGCGCACCTTCAAAATACTACTTCATCTCGCGTACCCTTAAGCTTACATAACACAGAGAACATGACAACAGATTCTATAAACTTCGACATACTTGTAGTAGTCAGCACGTTGCGCCGTCATCACCACCATCATCAAACGTCAACAGTTTTTGGCTACGATGTATGTACGATGTGTTTGGTTACGTTACGATGTAGCACACTTTGTTAGAACATGGTAAAGAGATTACCGCACATATGACATACCCCTTAATGATACTTTACGTAGTTGTAATAATGCGTACCCCCAGGGGTACGCATACCACCACTTATTACAACATGATGTTTTTAGTGTGTACGCGCATGACTAAACACATAAATAAATACTGTGCATGGTAACATTAATCTAGTACAGTGTTTCCCAATTAGGGGCCGTCCATTAATCACGTGAGGCTTGAATGGGGGGGAGGGGTAATGTCACAAGGAGGGGAGGGGGGTGTAGTGAGATATCACGTGTATTTATTTTTCACTATTTTTTCAAACTCGCAATTTTTAAATTGAAAAGCGGCGTGTAGTGGGACCTTGACTCGCCGTTGCTAGGCAACGAACGAAGTACCTTCTTTAACCTGTATTTAAGATAATATTTTTAAAAAAATTAGATTTTTTGTAGATACTTAAAATACACCTGATGTTGGGTGGGGAAGGTGGGGGGGGGGGGCTAGTCTTAAACCTCTCCATGTATCATCAAGGGGGAGGGTGGCTTAAAAATGCTTAAAAAAAGATCACGTGATTAATGGACGGCCCCTAATTGGGAAACACTATAGTATTTATTTATGTGTATAGTCATGCGCGTACACACTAAAACATCATGTTGTAATAAGTGGATCTACGAGCAGAGAATATACAATAATACTCCGTACTACTAGGCACGGGCGACGATAAATCAAATCAAAACATTTATTTCCAAGAATACTTAAAATACAAGATCTTAAATTCTATTTCCTAAAACAGTATTCCATCTGCAAGCCGACGTGCAAATATTTTGTTAATAATAACACAGTAAGCAATAATGATTTATTTGTTTTGAGTTAGCAGTCTTTGGCGTTACTTATCTCTGTTATGGAGAAATCGATACTATTATCGATGTTATTAAAAACCGACATCGTTACTCTAACACAGAGTTTCTCAAACTTATGGCTCCACATACCCCTGTTAATGTTCCCAGATGACAGCGAACCCCTAACACCCCCACCCAAACAAAACAATAAAATTAGCTCATAACAAAACAAGTTGGTTATTAAGTCTATTTCTGTATTTTAATTTTATCATAACCAGGTGTGAAATCCACTCTCACATAAGTACCTTGTACCGAGCCTCGAGCGAGCGGGTGAATTCAGTGGCGCACCCGCCATCATTTGCATTTGCCATCCAGCCACCATTACGTAAATTTTATCGCGAACCCCCCTACTGCTCAATAGGGAATATGCATGTAGCTCAGGTTTATTGGAAATAATGTTTATTTGCGAATCTTTGTTGTCCTGGAGTTATATGTACAACCTTTTTTTTTATTAAATTCTATTATATTTGCTTAAAATAATAAATGAAAAATGCTATTTAATCGAGGGAAATTTAAGTTTGTAAAACAGATCACCATTGGTCGAATCGAAGGTCGACGTCATAACTCTACGTCATATCACTACGTCACGTGATAGAAACATTGAGCGGAATTTTAGCGGGAACATAAAAATGAATCTATGGTGTTGTCTTATTGTATTTATTTCCAAATATTGTGTTTGCTGCATATTATTGTGCAAAAATGCATATTACTAACCATTTAATAAAGGTAAAAATGAGTAAGAGATTAGAGAAACTGCATAATTTATCATATCATAGCCCGGGAAATGATAGCGTTTAAACTGCTCAAATTTATTTGTATATTTAAAGATTTATTTTACAAAATAATTAGACTAATTCCAGCAGTATTTTATTTTTTTATTATGTTATATCGATGTAATGAGTTAAATAAAAATATAAAAAAAACATGCATATTCCCTATCACGAACCTCTAGGGGTTCGCATACCCCACTTTGAGTAACCCAGCTTTAACACAAATACTTATTTCCAGAAAGCCGCCTACAA
Organism: Cabera pusaria; assembly: GCA_954871355.1. Taxonomy (NCBI): domain Eukaryota; kingdom Metazoa; phylum Arthropoda; class Insecta; order Lepidoptera; family Geometridae; genus Cabera; species Cabera pusaria. The sequence goes on along the minus strand of OX940912.1, from coordinate 6,861,414 downwards.
GTGCTCTCTATGCAACAAAAAACAGTCATCTCTAGAAACCCTAGAGTTACACTGGAGATCACACTCCACTGTGTACAGATGTGAGATGTGCTCGGATGTTTGTAAGGAAAACTTCATGAGGAAACATTTGGATCACGCTCATACGAAGACGTATGACTGTAGCGTTTGTCATATGAAGTTTGGGTAAGATAACATCTTAGTTATCATAAATTTCTATAGGTATATATGTATGTAAATTATATGTATAAGCCAGTGTTGTACCAATAGTTACAACACTGGCTTATACGATAGTTTCGCAATCGATAGTTGTGACCTTGGAAAAACACTCGATAGCGCCGCGCCATAATCCTATCGAAAATATCGAAATGCTGCAATGCTATGGATAGATGTATCTAAGGTCGATAGTTTCGATAGTATGACTTATTTTCAATGCCACGATAGTATCACGATACTATCGATAGACTATCGCTATCGCAACATCATTAGTCTGCCATTCATCTAGCTAGTCAATCATTTCCCACTTCTAGGAAGGGTTGGGGGTCATTCTTACCCAAGGGAAGGGGAATAATTCTGCAATGTGTATTGCGAATTAGTAGTTTTTTTTTAACCGACTTCACAAAATAGGAGGAGGTTCCCAATTCGAGTGTATTTTTTGTATGTTTGTTACCTCAGAACTCCGTCAAATCTTAACAGATTAAAAAAAAAAAAACTTTTTTGTTTGAGAGATTATGCCTCCCGTTTAGTCCCATTTAAATTTTATCGAGATCTGATAATCATCTCCGGAGATATGGAGATAAATAATATAAACAAAGTTGATACCTCGATGACATGATTGTGGCTAGTGGATATTACGACTATCGCGGCATGTGAAGTCGGTTTTTTAGTTTTGTACAGTCATAAAATGTTTACGTTATAATTTCTTATTATTCTGAATCAATTTATTGTTAATCATCATCATCATCATTAACAGCCAGTATTCGTCCACTGCTGGACATAGGCCTCACCTATGGCACGCCACTGAGCTCGATCTTCAGCTCCTTGTTTCCAACCGCTGCCAGCCAGCTTGCGTATATCATCGCTCCACCTAGCTGGAGGGCGTCCTACTATAATTTTATTGTATTTGTTAATAAAAATGTAATGATGTGGCACTATTTACAGAACTCTAAAAATGTTCACGATCCACTATAAAGAAATGCATATGACATATATATGTGACCACTGTAGCCACACTCTCACTACTAAGAAGAAAATGGAGAAACACATCAGGTAATTATAATTATATAAATTAATTAATTTAAATAAATAAATAAATGTACTTATTTATTTATCATACTGTACCTACATTTAATTTAAATATTAATGCAGGTCGTGCTGAAAGAAAATAATAAATTGGCCAAGTGCAAGTCGGACTCGCACTCGTAGGTTACGTAGTATTTATATTATCTTGGCTCGTAGGGTTCCGTAACACAGTAGAGTATTTTTTTTAAAAATATCTTATAGGTTAGCGTTTGACCACTATCTCACCTGTTGGTAAGTGATGATGCGGTCGAAGATGGTAAGCACGCTAGGCCTAGAATGGGAACTGGCTCTCAAGGATAGCTGCCGGAACACATTAGATGTTTGGCGACAGATTTTGTGAACTTGAGGGTGGTAGCTGGCCAGGCGGACACTAGATAGTGTCCTACCACCATGCGGGGGTTGTTGGTTTTTTAACGATATTTTTCCTTCACCGGAGGGCCAATGTGATTGCGCACATTAAGTTTTCGATAGGAAAATCCATTGGTGCACGTCGGGGATTGAAGTCGGCACCTTTGGCATCATAGCCGACCGTTCTCCCGATTACGCCACCGGGCCCTCAAAGTATTTTATAACTACATATAATTTTTCGCCAGCAAAAAATAAATGTATACGTTTTGTTTGATTTTATTACGGAGTGTTTGTATGAAAAACGATGTTATATTTGTGTTTTTGAAAATATGCTATATCTCAAAAAGCGTTTATTAAGATCTACAGCATATATTATTTAGATTTTTCACTCCCTTACTAAAATTTAGACTTTAGAAGTGTCTATCTTTCAAATGATTGACTTATTCTACTATCTATAATGAAACCAAACTATTCAATTTAGAGCAACTACGAGTATATACAAATACTACTCGTCTATTGATAAAAAAAATCTAATAAATAAAATCCACAGTCAAATCACATTACTATAATTTAAGAGTTTTAGATTATATTTAGATTAATTTAAGATCGTTTAAAAATCTAAAAGAACCGACTTCAAACGTCGCGCTTGTCAAAGTAGCCAGTAGACATAGTAACTATTACATAATCTGTGCCAGTAGTGAGTAGGAAGTAGGAAGTCGTCGAGATAAGTAAATGCGTCGTAATACAAATGTTGATATATTAAAAACTGCTCGGCCGATTTCGTTAAAATTTAAATGGGACCACCTGGGAAGGGTACCCTTTGGAACAAAAAAAGAATTTTCCAAATCGGCTCAGGCATCTTCGAGTAATCGGTGAACATACATAAAAAAAAGATTCCGACGAATTGAGAACCTCCTCCTTTTTTGTGAAGTCGGTTAAAAAGAACATTTAAACAGCCTTGGATACCCTTTGGAACAAAAAAAGAATTTTCCAAATCGGCTCAGGCATCTTCGAGTAATCGGTGAACATACATAAAAAAAAGATTCCGACGAATTGAGAACCTCCTCCTTTTTTGTGAAGTCGGTTAAAAAGAACATTTAAACAGCCTTACAAATAAATACAAACAAAATAACTTTACGGTCTGCAAGGACGCAATACGGCAGGAATAATACTACGTTTGAGGGTGCACTACTTTATAATAAACGACCTTAAACAAATGAAACTACTATGATGTGCAAAACTAATTTTAAAAAAATGGATATATGCAATCATCAAAATCTAACTCTGGTACTTTTAATATTAAACATAGCTAGTTATAGAAATTAGTTATAAATTAAATATAGCTAGTTATAGAAATTAGTTATAAATTAAATATAGCTAGTTATAGAAATTAGTTATAAATTAAATATAGCTAGTTATAGAAATTAGTTATAAATTAAATATAGCTAGTTATAGAAATTAGTTATAAATTAAATATCGCTAGTTATAGAAATTAGTTATAAATTAAATATAGCTAGTTATAGAAATTAGTTATAAATTAAATATAGCTAGTTATAGAAATTAGTTATAAATTAAATATAGCTAGTTATAGAAATTAGTTATAAATTAAACATAGCTAGTTATAGAAATAAGTTATAAATTAAATATAGCTAGTTATAGAAATTAGTTATAAATTAAATATAGCTAGTTATAGAAATTAGTTATAAATTAAATATAGCTAGTTATAGAAATTAGTTATAAATTAAACATAGCTAGTTATAGAAATTAGTTATAAATTAAACATAGCTAGTTATAGAAATTAGTTATAAATTAAACATAGCTAGTTATAGAAATTAGTTATAAATTAAACATAGCTAGTTATAGAAATTAGTTATAAATTAAACATAGCTAGTTATAGAAATTAGTTATAAATTAAACATAGCTAGTTATAGAAATTAGTTATAAATTAAACATAGCTAGTTATAGAAATTAGTTATAAATTAAACATAGCTAGTTATAGAAATTAGTTATAAATTAAACATAGCTAGTTATAGAAATTAGTTATAAATTAAACATAGCTAGTTATAGAAATTAGTTATAAATTAAACATAGCTAGTTATAGAAATTAGTTATAAATTAAACATAGCTAGTTGTAGAAATTAGTTATAAATTAGTATGTAAGCTCATCATTATAAGCGAATTTTTCGTTCAATGATGAAACAACATTTCTTTGAAACTAATTGACTAGCGCGACTTTTGAAGTCGGTTCTTTTTGTTTTTTAAACGATCTTAAATTATTGTACATGTAGTTTATTAAACAATCTTAAACATTTGTTTCAGTGAGCACCACATGACATATACCTGCAAAGATTGCAACCGTCCGTACAAAAACTATATATACTACAAGAAACATTGCTACGCACTGCATCCTGACAAGGTCACATAGGTTATTTAGGGCCGGTTTCACCGTTCCCTGATAGCCCTATATAAGTAACTAATCTGACAGATTTTTGACAGCTTTTCTATGGTGTCATCTGTCAGATATATGTACCCTTAGTACGAGTTTTTATCGTAAAGCTTTTGACAGATCTCACATAGTTTTCGACTTATTCTAGCTCCCTGATTTGTCTAAATTTAGTGAAGTGTAGTAACCACTAGAGGCGCTGTACTGTTTTTTATAAAAAAAAATTGTTCGATATACGATATCGAGTTTGGTATGAAAACTCGTACTAAGGCCCCTGACACAGGAACCGGTGAAACTGGCCCTTACATTCATATAGTTAAGTTCTGTAGGGTTACTCTCAATCATTCGAAAGCAAATTTGGATTCAGAAACTGCCTTTACTTCGACTTGGATCTTTGCAATTCACAATGCTCCGATCGGTTACTTTTCAACGGACTCCAAAAAGAAGGTGGTTTTCAATTCGTCTGTATGTTTTTTTTTTTATATGTATGTTACGCGATTACTCCGTCAATTGTGAACTGATTCGTATGATTATTTTTAAATGGGTAGGGTACATTTCCAAGGCGGTCCCATTTAAATTTCATCGAGTTCCGATAAATATCTCCAAAAATATGGAGATAAACACAAACTGACTCGCGCGGCGTTGAAGTTGGTTGTTTTAGTTTTTAAACTATGTATCTTAATGATTTCAGGTAAAATCAAAGATCGATCCGGAGCTATCGTTCTGTGTGGAATGCAACAAACAGTTTCCAAGTGTGGACAAATACAAGACTCACCTGCGCGTCTCCTCTCGACACAATAAGAAGAAAAATATCACGTAAGTTTGTGCATTATTCTGTTTGTAAAAAAATTCTAAATGTAACTTGTCTATGTCTTACCTTAGTCGTACATCACATAGGCTAGCGTTTGACCACTATCTGACCTGTTGGTAAGTGATGATGCGGTCGAGGATGGTAGCACGCTAGGCCTAGAATGGGAACTGCCTCTCAAGGATAGCTGCCGGAACACATTAGATGTTTGGTGACAGATTTTCTAACTTGAGGGTGGTAGCTGGCCAGGCGGACACTAGATAGTGTCCTACCACCATGCGGGGGTTGTTGGCTTCTTAACGATGTGTTTCCTTTACCCGAGGGCCACTGTAAAAAGGACACAAACATATTTCGATAGAAGAATCCATTGGTGCACGGCGGGGATTGAACTTGGTACATCTGGCGTCAAAGCTGACCCTGTCCTAGAGATGTTCATGTGAAAAAATATCTTTTTTTTTTTTTATATAATAATCCTAGTTTTCCATCGATACTTTGCGATATATCGAACAAATATATCGATATTTTAAAAATATCGTCAACAACTTTTATTTATAGGTTATATTGCACCAATGACCAAGACAAGTGACCATAGACACAGATTGTAAAAGTTTTGCTACTATTTAGTGCTGCCCTCGCGGAGAGTATTTCACTTCTGCGTTTCGTTATTGCAAAGGCTAGTTTTTCAATTAGTCGTGGTTTTTAGTTTTTAACCGACTTCAAGCAAAGGAGGAGGTTTCTCAATTCGAGCGTATATTTTTTTTTTTTATGTTTGTTCGCGGATAACTTCGTCGTTTATGAACCGATTTTGATTATTATTTTTTTGTTCGAAAGAAGATATCCCCAGTGTGGTACCATGGTAATTTTGTCGAGGTCTGATAAGTATCTCCAGAGATATTGAGATAAACATCTCAAAATTGGTACTGAAATTGAATAGCGCGGCATTGAAGTCGGTTCTTTTTTAGTTTTTAAACGATATTATTACTCAAATTGACAGATGTAAAAGAATAACAAAAATGGAATGTGATACGGTATATGGTATATCGATATGGTATATGAAATATATCGATATGACATTCGATACTAGATGATTCGATAATATCGGATTGAAGCGATATATCGCGTACATATATCGATATTTTTTAAGTATCGATTTATATCGCCCACTACCCTGTCCCTCCCCTATTCTCCCACTACACCATTAGGCCCTCAAATTACATACATACATAAAATTCACGCATTTTTCCGGTTAGGTTAGGAACTTAGGCACAGACAACTTCTTTCCACATGCTACTATCCTGACATATCTCTTTCGCTTCTCTCTTCTTCCACTTTCACGATAAGATCGTTTAAAAGACTAAAAAAACCGACTTCAAATGCCGCGCTATTAATGTTGAATACCAAGTTTGAGGTGTTTATCTCCATATCTCTAGAGATACTTATCATATCTCGATGAAATTACTAATCAATCAAGATCTCATGAGTATCTCCAGAGATATGGGGATATACATCTTAGACTTGCTACTGCTAGGCTATTCTGTAAGCTATCTCGACAGCGGAATCCGCGGTGAGATTCGAATTTCGTACTACGTAAGTCAATCGTATCACGTTCGTAATACGGTTGAATTTCGTAATACGAAATTCAAATCTCACCGCGGATTCCGCTTCCGAGATAGCTTACAAAATAGCTCTACTGAAACCGATTGGCGCGGCATGTGAAGTCACTTTTCAAACCTCGTCCAAAAAGGAGGAGGTTCTCAATTCGTCTGTATGTGTTTTTTTTTTAATTTATGTTACGCGATTACTCCGTCAATTGTGAACCGATTCGAATGATCCTTTTTTTAATTGGTTGTGTACATTTTCAAGGTGACATATAATTTCATCGAGAACTGTTAAGTAACTCTAGAGATGTGACGATAAACGTCCCAAACTTGCTACGGCAAGTTCAAGTCAAGTCAGTTTCAGTAGAAACTGACTCGCGCGGCATGGAAGTCGGTTGTTTTAGTTTTTAAACTATCTTAATTATTTAGTTTTTAAACTAAATTTAGTTATTAAACTATCTAAATAACTTTTGTTTTACAGTCTACCATGTCCAGATTGCGGGAAAATATTTGGTAGAAAGAAGAACCTCACCTACCATTACAATCTATTTCATCTGAAGAAAACGCAGTTCTATTGCGAAATATGTGATAAGGTAACGTATTAATGAAGACAAAATAATTTATTTGAATAGTGCACAGCAGATGTTTTTACAAATTAAATTTAATCAGTATGCTCTAAACGTAAGGTAATTGCTTTATACAACAAAACGGCCCAAACGAAAGGAACCTAGATGGAAGTGTGTCCCTGTCTAACAACCTGCCAGTGCTATGTATGTACTATACTATGTGTAGAGTATATACATATATGTATAAACACTGACGGACTCATAAACTGCATCAAAGTTCAGGATTACATTCGAATTAATTGAATGGTCCTTTCTAGTATACAAACATACACTTTAAGGTATGATACTACGCTGTTATGAAGTTAACGAACCAAACTATAGATTTCAATTTCAATTTGTACACTGACGGACTCGGAAAGGACCATTTCATCATCATCATCATCATCATCATCAGCCTGTATCAGTCCACTGCTGGACATAGGCCTCTCCTAAGATGCGCCACTGAGCCCGATCTTCGGCTCTTCTCTTCCAGTCACTGCCCACCGCTTTGCGTATGTCGTCGCTCCACCTGGTCACAGGACGTCCTACGCTACGTTTGCCGATCCGCGGTCTCCACTCTAGGACAAGTCTGCCCCAACGGTTATCAGTCCTGCGGCAGATATGACCAGCCCACTGCCACTTCAGCTTGCTAATCCGTTGAGCTATGTCGATAACTTTAGTTCTCTGGCGAATTACTTCGTTCCGGATTCGATCCCGCAGAGAAATACCGAGCATAGCTCTCTCCATAGCTCGCTGAGCGACTTTAAACTGGTGTACCAGTCGGACTGTGAGTGTCCACGTCTCGGCTCCGTATGTCATCACAGGTAGGACGCACTGGTTAAAGACTTTTGTCTTTAGACACTGTGGTATAGGCGACGAGAAGACTCGACGGAGTTTTCCGAATGCTGCCCAGCCCAGCTGAATTCTTCTCTGGATTTCCTTCTCGAAGTTATGTTTTCCTAGTTGGAGCGTTTGCCCTAGGTAAACATACTTAGTGACAACTTCGAGTGGGATTCCATCTACGGCAATCGGTTCCGGAACAACGTGCTCGTTGTACATGACTTTGGTTTTGTCCAAATTCATCCGGAGACCGATGCTACGAGAAGAATCAGCTAGGCCATTCAACATCCTTTGTAGGTCCTGCAGCGTCTCTGCCATAATGACGATGTCATCTGCGAATCGTAAGTGAGAGATGTACCTGCCGTTGATGTTAATGCCACGATCTTTCCAGTCCAGCGTCTTAAACATATCCTCCAAGGCGTTAGTGAACAGTTTCGGGGATATGACGTCCCCCTGTCTCACTCCTCGACGCAGGTGGACATGTTTAGTTCGCTGGTTCTGTACTTGTACAGTCATCGTTGCGGCATTATATAGACATCTCATCACTTCGATATATCGCCAGTCGACTTGGCAACGCTGCAAGGACTCGAGAACAGACCAGGTTTCGATTGAGTCAAAGGCCTTCTCATAGTCCACAAATGCTAAGCACAGGGGCCGATTATACTCTTCGGTCTTCTGTACAATCTGCCGCACCGTGTGGATGTGGTCTATGGTGCCGTAACCGCTTCGAAACCCGGCCTGTTCCGGAGGTTGAAACTCGTCGAGTCTTCGCGCAAGACGGTTCGTGATGACCCTTGAAAACAGCTTGTAGACATGGCTCAGAAGCGAAATCGGGCGATAGTTTTTCAATAGGGTTTTGTCTCCTTTTTTGAAAAACAAAACCACCATGCTTCTGTTCCATGCCTGTGGAGTTCTCCCAGTAAAAAGAACGGAATTAAATAGCTGCTGCAGCTGTTGAACTGCTGGAGCTCCTCCGGCTTTTAAAAGCTCCGTTGTGATTCCGTCTTCTCCTGGGGCTTTTCCATTTTTGAGTTGTTTAAGGGCCATCACGATTTCGTCTCGGCTAATTTCGGGCAGATCTTCTGTGAAGTGGCGGGTTAAGGTGGCTCTAGAATCCTCAGTATCGGGTTCGGGCCTTGAAGCATGCGATGCGTAGAGCTTGCCGTAGAAGTCTTCAACTTCCGACAGAATCTCCGGCTTGGATGCGACGATGTTTCCCGTTGACGTTGTCAGCTTTGTGAGGTGGCTTCTACCCAGAGGCTGGACGAACACTTTCGACCCCCGATTCTGCTCAATTGATTCTTTAATCAAGAGCGTGTTAGAGGATCGGAGGTCGCGTCGTACCAGCTTCTTTATGGATTTGTTGCGCACCAGGTTAGTTGACAAAGCTGACAAAGGGTCTGTTCGTCTCTCTTCCATTAGCCGAAGTGTTTCTGCCGAGAGTTTGGACTTTTTGCCCGTACGCTTGCTCTCGCAAAACTTCGTCCCTTCATCCCTGAGGATTTCCACCACTTCTTCGAGTTTCTGGTCTACGTCATCTGTGGTTTCCAAGGCAGCGAATCGATTTTCCAATTTTAATTGGAATGTTTCGGACCCAACAACGGTTTGGAGTAGGTTCGGACGGAGCGTAGACTTCATCAATCGGAATCTCTCGGCTTTAAAGTCGATATCCAGAGTGCCTCGTACCAGTCGGTGATCACTTCCAGTATTAAACCTAGTGATCACTGAGACGTCTCTGAATATGCGCCGTTTGTCCGTAATGATGAAGTCAATCTCGTTTTTAGTCACAAAGTCGGGGCTTTGCCACGTCCATTTCCTTTGGGGCTGTTTCTTGAAGAATGAGTTCATCAAGAAAAGCCCCTCCCTCTCGAGGAAATTGACGAGCATTTGTCCCCTGTGATTCCTACTCCCAAATCCGTGTGGTCCTATAGACGATTCGCCGCAAGTTTGTACTCCCACTTTGGCGTTAAAGTCTCCCATGACAACGTTGTAGTGAGCCTTGGAGGTGGTGTGTAAAGCTCTGGAGATATCTTCATACATGCTCTCCACCTCATCATCCAAGTGTGTCGAGGTCGGTGCGTAGACCTGGATAACCTTGAGGCTGTACCTCTTGGTTAACTTAATTATGAGGTACGCTACCCTGGTCGACACACTGGAGATTTCTACAACGTTGTCACTGAGAACCTTGTTGACCAGAAACCCGACGCCGCCTTGGGATGGCTGATCTCCTTCTCTGTAGTACATAAGATGGCCCGATTCTAAGGTTATGGTGTCCTCTCCCTGTCTTCGGACTTCACATAACCCCAGAATGTGCCATCTTATGTGTTTCAGCTCCTCCTCTAGCTGCGCCAGATGATCGTCCAGCCGAATCGTGCGTCCATTGTACGTTGCGAGGGTCAGTTTGTTCTGGCGGCCTACCGTAACCCGGGGATTCTTAGCACCCCCTGCCCTGCCGTTACCATGACCGCCGCCGTGGTCAGGAATAGCAGGGCGGCCGGGACTAGGGGCCGCGGCTTATTGTGACTTTCCATTTTATGCATGCATCCCTTGGGAGGGATATGCCCTAATCGCCATGCTGGGCAGGCGTGTTGGCGATCGCAGGACGTAGCTTCTCGCACCGGTGACGCTGCTGCCCGTCACCGGCCTGTAGAATTTGGCTACGCCATAGATATGAAATGGTTATACCGCCATTTGTCGGTCGCCAGAGCCCCGTCTGTTGGTCAGCAGGATGCACCACGGGCAGGTGAGGTTGGCTGGGAGCACCGAGGTCGTATTTGTGCTCCCTTACATCCCATCTTAAGGACCATTTAATTAACCCGAAAGTAATCCTGAACTTTGCAGATGCAGTTTATGAGTCCATGAGTGTGTACAAATACGAAAGAAAGGGACAAACTCCGTTCAAGGTCGGTCTCTTTCGGGCCGGTAGTGCGCCATCTTTATATGATATGTCTTTGGTTTGATGTTGACGATTGGATGACAGCTGAATGGCTCATTACTTTTATTTATTTTTGTAATTCAGAGCGAATTATGTTTTTTATTTGCATCATTTATAAGAATTGGCAAAACAATCTGCTTTTGCTATGTTTACTTTATAATTGATTACGATTTATTTTATGATTTTGACGTGTATATGTGCGTATATTAATACTGCCTACATACTGAATAAATGCTTTTATTCTTGATTCATCCATCTTTCCAAATTTTGTGAAAGACGAAATTTTGCTTTTTAGATTTTTATCATCATAATCAGCCGATGTTAGTCCTCTGCTGGACATAGGCCTCTCCCAAGATAGGCCACTGAACTCGATCTTCAGCTCTTTTCCAATAACTGCCAAGCTAACCATTTTTTATCATCAAACTGGGTAGCATTTAACCACTATCTCACCTGATGTTAAGTGATGATGCGATCGATGATGGAGCGATCATAATGATGATATACTTACTCTGCAAGTATCGTCGCGTATATTTTTCAAACAATCTTATATAATTATATATTTTTTGACAGTATTTCGCTCGACCCTCAGGATTACGGACTCACAGAGAAAATGTACATTTGAAGATAGAAAAAGTGAAAGATAAAATATGTGACCTCTGCGGAAGAGGATTTGCTGTAAGTACCTTTTACCCTTTTTAGGCAATTTTTTAAATAAAAGCTTAATAGCTATGCGGGTTGTACATTACCTAGTAGTCTTGAACTGCGCTAAATATGCTTGTATTATGTTTCTTTGAAGTGTTTTACACACTTTATATTTTTGTAAATTGTTAAACACAATCCAAAATGTCATCGTACCGACGAGACTTGAACCCGCAACCTCCTGGATAACATGTCCAGATGTTCTGCCAATGAAGCCACAGTTCGATCTATCGATACGATACGACGAAATTAGTGGATTGCATTTTTTAACCCAATTATGCATTGGTGGCGCCATCTGTGACTACTTAACTAATATTATAAAGAGGAAAGACTTGATTTTTTTAACCGGCTTCAAAAAAAGGAGTAGGTTTTCAATTCGACCGTATATATATATATATATTTTATGTTTTTTTCGCGGATAACTTTGTCGTTTATGAACCGATTTTGATTATTCTTTTTTTGTTCGAAAGGAGATATCCCAGAGATAAAGTGTGGTACCATGGTAATTTTATCGAGGTCTGATAAGTATCTCTAAAGATATTGAGATAAACATCTCAAAATTGGTACTGAAAATGAATAGCGTGGCATTGAAGTCGGTTCTTTTTTAGTTTTTAAACGATATTATTATATCGATGCACTTATCATAATTTTTAGTAGGAGTTAGGATTTACTTTATTAGGATGTCATAGTCGATAGTCACCATATTTTACGAGAATATTTTGCAGTTCCAAATGTTCCAATATTCCTTCTTTATTTGAAGTGGAGCAATAAGCAACGCTCACACAACACAAACCCAAATAAAACCTCCAAAAACATGTTATAAATTAGTTCTACGAAATACCGCTAGATGGCGGTGTAAACCGTTAAAACACGCTTATGTTTCATTTTCACTTTTACGGGAGTCTAGTGTGAATGTAAATATGCGGTGGTAACAAACAAACATACAAACGCAGACTAATAAAACTAGCTGTACCCGCGGTTTTAACCGTTCTGTTTTTGAAAAGGTCAAAATGAGGACCTTCAATTAGTCATGTGCCAAATCGGACAGTTAAGGGTATGCACTCTAATGGTACAGTCCAAAAAATTTACTAGTACACCTTATTAGTACAGTATTACACATAGTACCTATTAGCACTCTTAACAGACTCGCGACCCGCTGTCTCTCTTGCTCTTTCATTACCTGTGTGATGCCATTGCACTCTTGACTCGGACCATGTATCTATCTCGTTTACGCCTATGTTTACTGTATAGTGCTTTTTCATTAAAGTACAACGAATATTGGGCGAGGTGAGCACGGTAAAGTGTAGTGTCCGACTGTCCGAGTAACGTTTAACGTATGGTACTAGGTCTTTTAGGACAGTGTCGGGTATTTTATAGTACATCGTACACGTACTACCCAAGTCTACCTTCAATAATAACCACTTCTATTCTATAATTATAGTTAAGAAAAGCAGCAAACAAATCTAAACTAATAAACTTAAAGATACTAGAGTAAGAAACAAGCAGCGCTGCCAATCGCGGGGGAATTGAGGGTTAACGCGGCGCATGACAAAAATCGGGGAATCCAGACCAATTTTATTGGTGGGCTTAAAATAATGTAAGACCGCCCAAGCTATAAGACCGCCCATTGTATTACCTATAGTAATTTAAGTAGGTTAATTTGCTGCCTGTTGTTTTTTGAAATGGTGTGCAATAAAGAATTTTTCTATTCTATTCTATTCTATTCTATTCTATTCTATTCTATTCTATTCTATTCTATTCTATTCTATTCTATTCTATTCTATTCTATTCTATTCTATTCTATTCTATTCTATTCTATTCTATTCTATTCTATTCTATTCTATTCTATTCTATTCTATTCTATTCTATTCTATTCTATTCTATTCTATTCTATTCTATTCTATTCTATTCTATTCTATTCTATTCTATTCTATTCTATTCTATTCTATTCTATTCTATTCTATTCTATTCTATTCTATTCTATTCTATTCTATTCTATTCTATTCTATTCTATTCTATTCTATTCTATTCTATTCTATTCTATTCTATTCTATTCTATTCTATTCTATTCCATTCCATTCCATTCCATTCCATTCCATTCCATTCCATTCCATTCCATTCCATTCCATTCCATTCCATTCCGTTCCATTCTATTCTATTCTATTCTATGTCGATTGTCGGGTAATAAGTATTACTTAAAACTAAAATATAACATATCACTACTAACATTATAATATTAATGATTCCAACCTAATCGCAATATGATTATTGCGAAAATATGGTAAAAATAGTATACTATTCCAAATAAAATACGCTTCACTAAATATTAAATTTAGTATAAAAGTGTTTTAATTTCAAAAATACCATTCTGAGGAATTTTTGAGGGATGAATAAAAAATAGACAAGACTGAATCGGGGAATCGAGAAATAGTAGATTATACAACAAGTGAATAAAAAGGCAATTTAATTCGAGGGACTAAGTTGGATCCCGAGAGCAGCGAAGGATTCTAGATTAGAATCCTGAGTGGAGCGAGGGATACAAGGACCGAGATATTTTTTTTATTCACGAGTCGTGTAATCTTCTTTTTACCATTGACTGCGAGAAAATAAATAGTAGTACCTATTTGTATTTATGATATGTTATAATTAATGTGTAATAATTTAATAAATGTGGATTATTAACCTTTTAGTGCCGGTGAATGTGTGTGTAAGGAAACAACACAATCTTGAAAAGTTTTGCTATTTCCGTTCTCACTTAAATTGCACTGAAAATATTCAGTAAAGTTCACATCTTTACCAAGGGTGTCATACCCTTAGAGAAGATGTGAACTAGACTGTGACTTCAACTTGATCAGAAATGTGACTTTGACTCAACTCTATGACTTGAATTTACAAAAACTTGAATAATTTTTAAAATTTATTCTGGCTAATACACTAGGAGCAAAATGAAAACAAAAAAAATTTACCAAAATTGGCGGGATTTTTATTTTTAATTAATGTATATAGCATCTATGGTATACGTCCATTTAGCCAGCTAGTAGGCACTTTCTGCACATAATTCGTATTTCGTGCTTATTCCAAATTCAAAATGTTTTTGGTCACCGAGTGAGTAAAAGAGCGTTTTATTCACTGCTATCGATGAATAAAGTGCTCTTTTTTGAGTGGCAAAGGTAAATTGTATTGGCAGCACTGGTAACAAGTCGCGGAGTGGAGTTGCCAGAAAAAAAAACTATGACTCATGTTCCAATATCTTATCAAATCTCTTACAATTCTTAGTCCTTTTTTTTTTGGTTTCTTTTGGCAATATCTCTAAATAGATTTAAAAAAACCTTGATTTAGGGCGCATAAGATCAATTATATTATAATTTTAGTATACATTTGCCTATAAAATAATATACATAATAATACTTACAACTAAAACATGTTTAATACGTAAGTGACAATGGGTGGGTCTTATCGTTCAAAGCGATCTCTTTCCAGACAACCATGGAAAGAGTTATTGATGATGCCGAGACGATTCATTTAAACCTCAGAAAATAGAGAGTAACTTTTTTAAATATCATATTGTCTAGCGTTTGACCACTGTCTCACCTGTGGGTAAGTGACGATGCGGTCGAGGATAGTGGCAGTCTAGGCCAAGAATGGGAACTCGCTCTAAAAGATAACTGCCGCAACACATTAGATGTTTGGCGACAGATTTTTTATCTTGTCACTGCACGTAGTGCTTGCACTGTTTGGTACTAATATTGAGCAATTGTTTATTAAGTTATCATTTATTTATTTACATTGCACCCGTGCGAAGTCGGGGCGAGTCGCTAGTATAAAAATATTTCGAATCTGATCAAGCATTTTTAGAGTATTATTGTATGAACCTAGCTTTTTCAAGTCAGTCAAGTTACCTCTAGTAAAGATCACTAGATGGCGTTGTATACCGTTAGAACACGCTTATGTTTCATTTTCAATAGTATAGGAGTCGAGAGTTAAAACGTGAACAGTATCAATACAAAAATACAAACTTACAAATGTTCTATAGGAACTAGCAACCCGCTCCGGTAGAACATATTGTCATTTTTGAAGAGGTCATCGATATGATCTTAGTACAATACTTAAATCCTAATTTAACATAAAGTAAAATCAAACCTACGTTTATACTAGCCATGTGCAATCCATATCCTTAAAGAGAAAAGATAGATATGTGTCTTTTTGAACAGAATATATATATATATATATACATATATATATATAACACTTTTATATCTCTATTCCAAAATAACTCCGTGACGCTACGCTCCCTTTCTATCACATAGAATGTTATATGTTTACATCTTGCTTGCTCTAACTCTGTGACGCTCTCTCTTTTTAACGCATAGGGAGTTATATGCGTCTCGCTTACTCTAACTCCTTTGCGCTCTCTTTTTAACGCATTGTATGTTATATGGTTACATCCCGCTTACTCTAACTCCGCGAAATGAGTCGTTGCGTTGAAGATATAAAAGAGTTAAAGAGATGGTTGAGAAATGTAAGATATACTGAAATAGTCTTTGGTTTAAGAGATATAACTCTTTTTAGTTAATCACTCCTGAGTTACACACGTCTATGGGTTATACTATGTAAATTTGGGACTAGGTGCACCTGTTCCATTATTAGAATTACGTGATCCAAATATCTGTTCCACCTAGTATTGATCGCGTATAGATTATTGTAGTCAACCCTCAACAGTATTGCATCATTTCGCTCTCACATACTAGAGTGCGAGTGAGAGAGTAGTATAGTATCATACTACCCTCTCACTCGCACTCTTATTGCACCGCGTCTACGGCGTACGGCGGTACTATGCTACTGAAAATACGGCACAGATTTGCGTGAAACATCGCATCTAGTCTCGAGGTCAAATACTAGGTGGAATAGGTAGTGCATCCTAGTTTGCGAGTGAGAGGGTAGTATAGTATCATGCTACCCTCTCACTCGCACTGTTATTGCACCGCGTCTACGGCGTGAGCCGGTACTATGTAAGTGAAAATAGGGCATAGATTCGAGTGAAACATCGCGTCGCGTCTTAGTAGTCCGCTGTCGAATACTAGGTGGAATAGGTGTTTGTCAAAAGTAGGAATAGGTGCCACCTAGTCTCTTAAAATATCTATTCTTTGGATCTGTTCTAGTAAATACGCCTCACCTCTAGTCCGTGACCCACTCATATAATGATCGGGTTCAAAAGATTCGATCATTTGGGTCGCAGGTTGTAGTTCGTTTGTATGTATTTGTACTACAAAGTACATACGAACTACGAAACAAATTATCGAAACTGTACTTTATTATATTGTATTATGCGTATGACCGAATTACGAATGCTGAAGTGAACGGTTGATGGTTAGAATCATGATAATGTTATTTGTCATGATGAAAACGATTACCTATTTTTGATCTTCTGAGCATGTCACCTGTTTGTAAAGTATCGTAATTAATAATTACCTAGACATTCAATCATGTTGCAACATTCAGACTAAGCATTCGATCGATTTATTATGTTTCATTATTTCACAGTTTTTTGGATAAAAATTATCTGAAGTACTGAAACATGCTCTGGGTTGCGGGTGCACGTAATAGTACGGTTGGCAACCCTACATTAATCAGGGGAATGAAACATGTGTTTTGAGTGTGACGTTCGACGTCTAGATGAAAGCTGAATGGCTCAATACCTTTGTTTTTTTTTTGTAAATTCAAAGCAATAAGTTATGTTTCTGTTATATCTATAATATTTTTTATTGAATATGATCTGTTTAATGTAATTTGACGTGTGTAAGTGCAAATTTTTAATATACTGAATAAATGCTTTGACTTTTTTTTTTATCAAGTGATATAAGACTGATATGGAGAATGGAGAACGAGTCAAATAAGATCGAATCTTTTAGAGATCAATTATTCGATCACTCATATTGATCGATTCAAAAAGATTCGATCAATCACAATCGACACAGGTCTAAAGTCTATAATCCTAATTTAAAATAATAATAAAGTAAAAACTAAGAAGTTTTACAAATCGAATAAATTCGACTACAACAAAGTTTAAAAAGTCCAAATTAAACGCCGCGAGCCGCGCTAGTAATTGTCGGTACCATACCAATTATAAAGTTAGAGTGTATCTCCAAATCTCTGGAGATACTCATCGGTTCTCGATGAAATGACAATAGGACCAAACGGGAAGCGTACCCTCACAAAAAAAAAAAATTAGAAGTTCTGAGGAAACAATCAATAAAAAATATAGGTGAATTATGAATCGCCCTCTTTTTGTCAAGTGTGATAAAATAATGATTTTTAACAAAAAAAACCGACTTCAAAGCGGAAACTAAAAAGCTTAATGACAAAAACTAACAAACGCAATAGTCGCCACACGAAGTTATCCGCGAACACACACACATATAATGAAATAAAACACATAAAAAATATATACATACGGTCGAATTGAAAAACATCTTTTTTTGAAGTCGGTTTAAAATGACTAGCATTTGAAGTAGGTTTTTTTGTAATTTTGTAAACGACCTTTATTTATTATCTTACCTGTTATATCCGGTTCCGGTTATTTATTCGACCACCGGTGGCGGGGACGGTGGTCGCGGCTCTAGTATATTGGAAATATCTTCCGGTTCCGCGTGTAAGTTACTGAGGCCCACTTGCACAGACCAGAGTTAACACATATTTTTATAACCCAGGGTTATGCAATATCTACAATCGAATTTTGTGAGAGAAATTGCTATGTTTTTCTCTATTTCTCGTGACATTATTGTAGATAAGTCAATCCTTTTTATTAATATTTATGTAGAAATATCTTATTTTGTCGCTCTATGTTGATTTGTGGCATTCTTGTGTATTGCTTAACCCTGGGTTATAAAAATATGTGTTAACTCTGGTCTGTGAAAGTGGGCCTGAAAATATATTTAAAAAAATCACAATTAACAAACCAAAGTATTTTACACATAGCTCCACAATATCACTACGGATTATAAAACAAAGGCCCCAGCCGCGTCTGTCTGTCTGTTCGCGATAAACTCAAAAACTACTGAACGGATTTTCATGCGGTTTTTACCAATAGACAGAGTGATTCATGAGGAAGGTTAAGATGTATAATTCGTTAAGGTTTTGTGTCATATTTCAACCAAATTGGTTGATGACGATGATTGTTGATGATGTTACTCGAAGCCACAAACTGATGCAACTAATGTAAAGTCCCCGTCACGAGAAGCTATAAATTATGTAAACAAGTGTTCAGGACTTCACAACATTTGGACCAACAAAAAAAAAGAATTTGTAAAAATAAACTCGAAACTCGAATGACGCGTTTATTTCAAAATGGCGTCCCGATAGTTTACAATCCCTGCGTCCGGTACCAAGAAACACAAACGATAGCGCTTTGCGTCGTTAAAATATGATCCGACTAAATTAAATAGGTTGTTACTTTCATATAACCCGTCTATATTTCATGTCGATTGAATATGGTCAATTTATTATTATCTCGCAGTATAAAATGTTTACTTAGTAAAAGATGTTTGTTTACATATTATAGCTTCTCGTGACGGGGACTTTAGACATATATTCTCTACTCGTGCGAAGCCGGGGCATAAATAAAGAAGTGGTCTGTGGGTGGTACATTTTTTTTATCATATAGTCTAGCGTTTGACCACTGACTCTCCTGCCGGAACACATGTTTGGTGACAGATTTTCTAACTTGAGGGTGGTAGCTGGCCAGGCGGACACTAGATAGTGTCCTACCACCATGCGAGAGTTGTTGGTTTTTTAACGATGTTTTTGCTTCATCGGAGGGCCACTGTGAATATCGCACATATATTTTTGATAGAAAAATCCATTGGTACACAGTGGGGATTGAATTGAACTCGGTACCTCTGGCGTCAAAGCAACCCATTCACCCACTAAATCACTAGGCCCTCATGGCTGATGACGATGGTACCTGAGTGCTTCTTCAACAGTCTTCTCCACGACTTGTTCTTTTACGACGATCTCGTCTTGTACTTCTTGCTGCTCCGGGATTTCCGGAGATTCTTCCTTCCTCTCTGATTCTTCTTTTATCTGAATTCATACAAATTAAATGTCAAGTCAAGTCAAAGCATTTATTCAGTATATGGGCAAATTAAAAATGTGCACTTACACACGTCAAATAACATTAAATAGATCATATTCAATAATAATTATTCTAAATATTACAGAAAAATTACTTATTGCTTTTTTTTACTCTTTATTTAATTAGCTTTATCAACATTTGATGAAGTCGCTCAGTACAAAATCCACTCTTATATTGTACTCTTATCATAAACTTACCAAAAACAATCACCTAGGTCTATTTTGCATGCATATATTATATAATTTGTACACTAATTTTGCTCGTTCTGAGAGAGGGTTTGCCAAAATATAATTAAATTCACCTACCATAATCCGGTGTAAACAAATATTATGCCGAAAGACCTCGTTCCGGACACATTCCCGTAGGATGTGATAAAGATCTTCTGGCACTCCACAGTCGATACAGTTTGGAGAGGACACTTTACGCATCAGATATGCAAATTTGTTAGATGGATGTGTCCAGAACGAAGTCTAACCATATCCATAGCTGTAACCATATCTTAATGTACGGCTTAATGTTATATTATCTATCCAAGGCGCTTGAGGAATATGAGGTTGGATCGTTTTGTACCAGATACCCTTCTCCCTGGAACGTTGGTCGAAATACTCATTCCATAGATCATAACTATTGTTTTTTAAATCACTAATACAGTCTGTATAAAATGGCAGAACATCGTAAGGTATACCCTCATTACAGGCTTCTCTCGCATATTTATCAACTTTATTATTTTCGCCAACGTTGCAGTGAGAAGGGATCCATTGTAACCTAACACATTTAGTTCGATTTTAGTTCAACTAGACGTTCAAGGATACAGTAGGCAATCGGAGTGCCTCGGATAGCCGAGCTACACCGAGCCAAGTGTTGAAGCGAGCTTCGGGAGTCTGTGAAAATTACAAATTTGTCATCATAGAGTAACTTTTTATACTGTTTGTCATGGGTTATAGATTTTATGTACGACAGTGCTTCACATATAGCAATTAATTCACAATAGGGAATATGCATGATTTTTTTTAATATGTTTATTTCACTGAATACATCCATTTAACACAGTAAAAAAATTAAATAATACTGAAAGTGTTCAAATTAAGCTACAAAATATAGTTTGAAAAAATATGAGGTATCTAAAACGCTGCCAAATTTTCGCGCGCGTTTTTGACGTCACAGTGCACAACGCAGTCTCCACAGATTAAATATTTTTAATAGAAATACTACGTATTCGTACTACAGTGCATACTATTTCTATGAAAAAAAATTTAACCTGTGGAGACCGTGTTGTGCACTGTGACGTCACTTTCTAATTCACAAGTGGTGATGTGTTTAGCAAATTTAAATTTCCCACGCTTTTTTTGCATTTTTTATATAATATTTTAACACATGTAAGACTATTTTATTTACAAAAAAATGTTTAACATACAACACCAGAACAATAATGATTCGAAAATAAATGATTTCAAGTAAATTTATACCACATGTATATTCCCTATTCACTATGCATACTTTTTTTTCATTTATTTAAAATTTCATCGCTACATCTAACTCCGCATCTAAAAATGCAGCCCCTGTAGAAACTTAGCCCCTTAGATCCGTCTGTATATAACTTATAAAACCGATTATAATTTTCATTAATAAAGTCTTCACACATAGATTTTATTTTAGGAATAGTTTAAATTAGTTTCTTTTTCCTTGCGTAAGTCTATCAATGTTTGTATTAATAATTCCAGTTAAATCTAAATTTCCCATCCATGTTTTCAAAGAAAACATTTCTTATCACTTGCTGGACTGGATGCGGATGCCCTTAAGTGAATCGTGTGAAGTTAGTAGCAATGGTTTTTTTCTATTTTTCAAATATGCACTGTCTTTCAATTTAATTATCTTATTGCTTTGAAATTTAAAAAAAAACAAAGCCATTTAGCTTTCATCTAGACGTCGGACGTCACATTTAAAATACATGTTTAATTCCCCTGATTGCCAACCGTACTATTACGTGCACCCGCAACCCAGTGCATGTTTCAGTACTTCAGACAATTTTTATTTAAAAAAATGTGAAATAATGAAACACAATAAATGTGTATAAATATAATATATATATATGTATAAATTTGTATATCAACATCAAATAATATCCTATCCTACTTATATTATAAAAACGAAAATTTGTGTGTATGTTTGTTACTTCTTCACGCTAAAACTACTGAACCGATTGAGATGAAATATGGTATGTAGATAGCCTAGAGTCTCAATTCGTCTATGTATTTTTTATGTATGTTACGCTATTACTTCGTCAATTGTGAACCGATTCGAATGATTATTTTTTTAATCGGTAGGGTACATTTCCGATGTGGTACCATTGTAATTTCATCGAGATCTGATAAGTATCTCCAGAGATATGACGCTAAACGTCTCAAACTTGCTACTGAAATTGACTCGCGGGGCATGGAAGTCGGTTGTTTTAGTTTTTAAACTATCTTAGTTATGTTTGTTTCGATTTCTCTCAAAAACTACGGCACCAATTTTAAAAATTCTTTCACTAATGGCAAGCCACATTATCAGCGAGTAACATAAGCTATGTATTACGTATATATATATTATGTACGGGTGAGGCGCTGCTAGTATGATATAAAAAAACATACTTATTCCATTTTCTCAGAGCACGGTAGTTCTCCGGCACCACCGTCGAACCCACACTGGAGAGCGGCCTCACAAGTGTCCGCATTGCTCCGCCGAGTTCATACAGAAGTACGCCATGCAGACCCATATCAGAACGCAACATAAGAAGGATGGACGGAGACCTCAACAATGGGATGCGCAGTACTTTCTGTGAACAGAAGTACGCGCGATAAATTGGAAGTTGCAGTTCGCCCCTTAGAACAGAAGGCCGCCCTAGGAATCATTTCATATAGAAATACGCCCTGGAATTGTAAGTCATACGGATGTACGCCTTAGGAAAAAGGCCTTAAACTCAACATAAGGATGGACGGAGACCTCAACAATGGGATACGCAGTACTTTCTGTGAACAGATGTACGCACTATTCATTAGAAGTTGTACGCCCTAGGAACAGAAGACCACCCTGTAAAAGATGTCATACAAGAACGCCCTAGAATGTAAGGTGTCCATTACACGATAGGTTTTGTCATGTTGGATAACTGATCGTGTAATGGTGGGTGAGTGACGGGGACTGACCGATATTTACATTGATTTGCTGCATAAGCAACCATCAGTCATGACTTTTGGTTTTGAATGACGGATTACCTGCCATGTAATGGACGCCTAAATCATACAGATGTACGCCTTAGGAAATAGGTCATACACACGTTCTTCCTATACACTTTACTAGACCATTATTGGATTAAAAACAGAATCAGTATACCTTAGGAAGTAAATATTATAGGAGTACGCTCTAGAAATAGAAGTGCGCCCTGGGTAGTGTAAGGAGTACACCATAATAGGTCATACATAAGTACGCAATATGAACTATAATAATTAAGTAGATCATACTGGGAAGTAAATCTTACAGACAGTTTGCCCTATATAGGCTATACACAAGTATACGCGTTGTTCTGGTGAGTTTATACATAAGTACGCCATACACACGCCGAATTCAACATAAGAAGGATGAACGGAGACCTCAATAGTGGGATGCCTACTTCTATAAACGGTTTATAAGAAGTAATATAACAATTTATATAACCACATATACGGTTATATAAACTGTTATGTTAAGAAAATAGTCTCGAAAAATCGAAGTGCTCCGAGTAGTATAAAAAGTACGCTCTAACTGTTGGGCCATACAAGTACACCCTAGAAAGTTAAAATGTCAAACAGAAGAACTTCCTATCGAGTACAAAAGAATTTCATCCTGTGAAGTAGATCATTATCACACAAGTATATCTGACGGCCCGCCTGATGTAAGATAGGTCATACACAAAAACTTTGTAATAATGAATTAAGAAGAATATTATGATATTGTAACAACATACTATTTAAATCAATTTGTAAATCAATTCAATTTTAATTGTAAATAGGCAATAAATTAATTATTTATAACTTATTTTACACTAGTTATTTATACAATGCCAGTGCTGGCTTGCCAAACTTACTGGAACTAGTGACTTGCACCGTGTAAACTTCTTTTAGTGGTCATTAAGCGCCGGCCGCCATATATAAATAATAATAGTATTGTATAAATCATATATTATTGTAGCATAATGCGTCAAAGTTATGTCTGGTACATAAAAATAAATGAATGTGAAAAGAAACGCAATCTTTTATTTTCTTATTTATTGCAAGGAAATTAAAACTAACTTAAACATAACCTTTCTTCTTTATGAACGAATTACATACGTAGAAATGCAGTAGGCTGCATTAAATACATAAATTCTAGGGGTGGGTAAACATAAGAATATGAAATTGTTACACACAATCCAAAATTTCATCGTACCGACGGGAATGCACCTCCTGGATAACATGTCCAGGTGCTCTGACCAATTAAATTTTGGATTGTGTATAACAATTTACAAAAATATTAAGTGTGTAACACTAGTAACACTGTAGTGTGTAACTTCCAGAAACATAATATATCGATGGCTTCATAAGAAATGGGCGTACAAGCAAAAATAGCGTTTTCTATGCTATAGATAGTACAAAACACGCTTTTGCTGTACGCCCATTTGTTATAAAGCCCTCGATATGAATATCATTTTTCAATTTATTGTTTATTTTGTGTAGGTGTAGTATGTCTAGGACAGACGGAGAAAACGGACAATCTTATTAGGTTAGAATTGATAAATAATACTTAGGTTTAAAATACGAAACCATCCCAGACTGATTTGTTTATGTATGATTTGTTCATTGGCGGGTAAATAAGGCGCAGAAGCGCTATTTTGATTTTTTTTTACATCCGCGGTATAAGGGCTAAGAATCTTGTTATCGTTGTCTCATCAACAAAAATAAACTGGCCAAGTGCAAGTCAGATTCGCACTCGTAGGGTTCCGTAACACAGTAGAGTATTTTATAACTATAATTTTTTACCAGCAAAAATATATCATAGTTTTAACTTCTTTTAAAATTCTATAATGCTCTTTATTAATTGAAAGCTTAATACAAAAATAAAGTTTCATAAAATAACAAGTTCTTTTCTTACTTCTAATCTTCAATGAACATGTTCTAATGTTTACGGACTAGTTGCAACTAGGTCATTCTTTTTCAAGATAGTGAAAGCAGGCTACCGGAATATCCTTGGATTTTAAAATATTTTTTAGTTGTTCTGCTGTATATTCGTCAACTACGTTAATATGAAAAATCAATCTCTGCTGTAACTTTTTTAACTGCTGTTTTAGTCTCAGCTGGTCTTTTTGCAGCAGCACCGGAAGGACCAGACTTATTTTGCAAATGACTGGACTATGGAACTTATTGTAACTATGTTATCGTAGTACCTGTGGCGACCTTAAGCCAACCTGTTTGTATGACGTTCAAACTCTTTAACGATGTTTTTTTTCTTGGCAGTCAGCCGATTTGTATATTTTCAAATATCGATGATTGGATCACGATTTAGCGTCAAGGGGTTTGGCAACAAATTTTCATCATTAAGAAGTACATTTTTTTCCAAAGTAAATGGGTAAAAAGTGAAATTAACATAAGAAATAACGCGTGTTCTCGGCATGAGAAGTGGCTGAGGCACGTAGAGTTTTCACATAATAAAGAAGTTACTACCGACGTCGGGAGTATGTTTTCAAAGCCTCCCCAAATGTGTTTAGCGGTCAACATCATCCCAAAGGACCTCGCATAAAAAGCTAAGTATTTTATGCTTTTCACATTAACTAGCTACCGCAGCTTGACCCACCAATAAAGGGGTCATAGCTCGCCAGCTCTGTCCATAGCTGAGATTTGTGAACACACATTTTACCACTTTGGAAGTGTATCTTTCAAACTTCAAAAATCTTTCAAGATTATCAGAAAAAATTGTTTTAGGATCCTCAATTTCATTTTTAAAGACCTATCTATAGACACCCCGCAAGTATAGGTTAGATGAAAATTTTTATTGTTAGTTTCAGTTCCATGTATGGGGAGCATTCAGCATTTTTCATCATTACCTACCCTAACACCTGTAACGTAACGGAATGCAACGATACGGAGCGCCTGATGTGGATGCAACCTAAATGGGGAAATATAAACACGGGTTATTACATTTATATATTATATATACTCTACAATACTCAACTTTACCCCAACATTTATTGTTCAAAACTGCTCTTCGGGCCCATTGTATAATCGAGCTCCTTTAATTTAGGGAAAGTCCTGGCTGGCACCTTCGACTGAATATTGTAGATGTAAGGAGAAGAGTTACAAGCGTATCGCAACGCCGACTCCGGCCCTTCTTCAACCATCTATAGATTAGCTCACGCTGGACAGAACAACATTATCTTCTAACTGCGCGCTTTGCAGAAATGTAATGCATAATAACGAAAATTGTACCATTTTGTCGCATGAGGCATTTTCATAATGACCTCTAATAAGTTTACATGCGTTCAAATATTGTAATGTCTTCGCCAAAACTTATTTAGAAATATAAACATATTTCTAAATAAGTTTTTGTATTTCGTTCGCGATTTTCAAATATATCTTTTCATACTTTTCTTCCTTTTTTACTGTCCATCTTCCCTAGACCCCCTTTCTGATCCTCTTTTCCTGTCATTGGTTTTCAAAGTTGACATCGTTCCGTCATAAAGAAAAATCGTTTTAATACAAAAGAGTATGCATGATATGAAAATGAAATAGGTAGTTCAAGATATGTCTGTGTTAACGTTCACTACTATAACCCCGAACAATTGACTATTGTCCGGTTTGCACTAAACTTAAGAATCGCCTAAGATTTCAAAATATCTCAATAAAAACAACACCGGGAATAACAATTTTAAAATATACATACACACATACAGTACAATACAATCACGCCTTTTGCCCGTTGGGCTACGTAACATATATCTTGCAGATCGACTGTCTCCTACTAATATTATAAACGCGTAAGTTTGTAAGAATGTATGGATGTATGTATTAATGTTTCACGCAAAAACTACTGTACCGATTGAGCTGAAATTTGGTATGTAGATAGCCTAGACCCTGGAATAACACATATGGTACTTTTTACCCCGATATTCCCACGGGAACGATGTCTACGCGGGTAAAACTGCGGGGCACAGCTAGTTTATGAATATTTAGAGATTTTGGTATTCGGATTTTTTTATTTTGTGATATTTTGACAATCTAAGGCGATTCTTAAGTTCAGTTCAAAAGGGCATAATTACTTATACAGAACTACACTACAATAGGTCGTGTATTGCTCGGGTTAAAAGTCAATGTCCAATTTGTCGTCTGCCCTAGAAAATAGGAACTAAATCAGCAATAGCTTTTATTAATGGATTTGATAAAGGAATACAATAAACCTTCCAAACTATGCTCATGCTATCTTACGCTCGATGCCAATATAAATATAAATATCTGTCAAGATAAGGATTTATAAACTTGACAAAGGTTAAAGCCTAGTGTTTGACCACTATCTCACCTGTTGGTAGTCTGTGCATCATTCAAAGGTAAGGAAGGAAGGTACATAGGTATGTACCTTCCTTCCTGGTGTGCTACTAGGTAGGTACCTAGTACCACACAATAATGATAAGAGTAGGTACCTACCCCTTGGTAGGTACCTACTAAACTGTTTGATACCTTTATCAAACAGTTTTAGTCGTATTGGCAATGACAGAGCAATGTTGTCAACGTAACAAAAACAGTATATTAGATCTAACAACACGCGCGCCTTCAATTTTTACAACGCTTCTCTTTTTGCACAGACTCTTAAGTGATGATGCGGTCGAAGATGGTAAGTACGCTAGGCCTAGAATGGGAACTGGCTCTCAAGGATAGCTGCCGGAACACATTAGATGTTTGACGACAGATTTTCTAACTTGAGTAGCTGGCCAGGCGGACATTAAAATAAATCTTAGATATATTGGAATCCAATGTATGATAGTCAGTTTCCTAGGCAATTTCTTCTCTTGCCTGAAGTAGATCTTAAAGTAGAGTTTCAGTATTTGTTGAGATTTTAATCTTCAGTTTTGTCGTTTTATTCACTGAGCCACTTCCATTACCTGCGATGGAGCGTCTGAAAACAAGAACAAATATTTACTATTTATTATATATTATATAACGAATATTGTCATTTTCAACAGACTTCCAAAAAGGAGGGGTTTTCAATTCGTCTGTATGTATGTTGTACGAGTATGTTTTTTTGTTGTTTGTATGTTACGCGATTACTCCGTCAATTGTGAACCGATTAGAATGATTCTTTTTTTAAGCAATAGGGTACATTTCCGAGGTGGTCCCATTGTAATTTCATCGAGATCTGATAAGTATCTCCAGAGATATGACGATAATGGTTTCAAACTTGCTACTGAAACTGACTCGCGCGGCATGGAACTTCATGGAAGTCGGTTGTTTTAGTTTTTATCTTAAATATATTGTATCAAACAAGACAACCGTATTATGTTTCTTTAGGTGTAACACACTTTATATTTTATACATTGTTACACACAATCCAAAATGTCATCGTAATATATAAGTATATATTAATTTAATAATTGCCACAGATAGCGCCACCAATGCATAATTGGTGAAAATACAAATAGTTTCGTCGTATTGATAGGATCGTACTGTGGCTTAGTTGGTTACAGCGCCTGGAAATGTTTCCCAGGAGTCGTGGGTTCTAATCCCGTCGGTACGATGACATTTTGGATTGTGTGTAACAATGTACAAAAATATGAAATATGTAACATTTAAAGAAACATAATGTGGTGTGATTATGTAAATGATATGTGATTATGTAAACGTATTTTTGGTTAATAAATAAACCAATTTTTGATTTTGATAATATTTGAACCACAGATAACAATAGATAACGAAACTATCACGATTTGTATTAAAATTAGTTTTAAAAAAAAATCCGGCATGCTTAGGCATGCCGGATTTTTCATACATTCTGTGATGAAACAGCCGAAATTTAGTGATGGAAAAAGTTGTAGGAAATATGTCCTTGCCTTTGGGGGCTCGAAATGTTTAGACTATTAGTTAATTATCGAGCAAAGCAAGACATTTTTATGGTTTTAGCGGCCGTCCGGCTGCAACAACAGACGCAAGTGGGCTGTAAGTAGCGGGGGCCAACCTTGACGTTTGGTCGGGGTTCAGACACGGGAAGTATACGCATTTGCGTTATCTATTGTGTATATATATATACATATTTTAATATCTTATAGGCTAGCGTTTGTGTGATGTGATTCAAGTGATGATGCGGTCGAAGATGGTAAGCACGCTAGGCCTAGAATGGGAACTGGCTCTCAAGGATAGCTGCTGGAACACATTAGATGTTTGGCGACAAATTTTCTAACTTGAGGGTGATAGCTGGCCAGGCGGACACTAGATAGTGTCCTACCACCATGCGGGGGTTGTTGGTATCTTAACGATGTTTTTCCTTCACTAGAAGGCCACTGTGAAAAGCGCACATAATTTGTTTGATAGGAAACTCCATTGGTGCACGGCAGTTTGAACTCGGTACCTCTGGCATTAAAGCCAACCGTTCTACCACTTACACCACCGTGCCCTCAACTTTAAGAGCCCGCTTGAGATTTTTTTTCCCACGCTTGCTCCGCCTACACACGCCGCGGCACCCCCGGTAACGATACAGGCGCGGGGGAACGCGCTATAATTTCGCGCATGCGCGCTCCACACTCGACTTGCGACCTCGTTTGCTAGCGGACACACCGAGCCGAGCGGGACGGTAATGACCGCGTGGCCCGTGGCGCGGCAGCCGAAGTTACTTACTACCTACAGAGCTATACTATACATAAATACGTACATTTAGGGTTTAAAATTACGTATTACGGCTTAAAAAGGATTTTCCAAATCGAACATACATAGAAAAGATATATATATCTAATACAATAAGAATCTTTGTCCTGACATACTGACTGACTGACTCACTGACAGACAACGCACAGCCTAAACCGCTGGTCGTAGAGACTTGAAATTTGGAGGGTATATTTGTCTTAGTACGTAAGGGTGTACTAAGAAAGGATTTTCCAAAATTCACCCCTTAAGGGGATGAAATGGGGGTTCAAAGTTTGTATGAAGAAACAAGATTAGATAGTCTTTTCAATCCGAAACTTCACACAAGTGCTTCAGTAAAAAAAATAAGTAAATACGTGTTTCAGGTTTTTTTGAAATTCCACCCCTAAGAGGGTGAAATGGGGTAATAAAGTATGAAAATCAGTATTGTTTCGGATCGCGCTGAAATTTGGCATGCAGATAGTTATTACGACGTTAGTTCCCTCTGAGAAAGGATTTTGCAAAATTAACCCTCGAAGGGGATGAAACGGGGGTTCAAAGTTTGTATGGCGAAACAAGATTAGATAGTCTTTTCTATCCGAAACTTCACACAAATGCTTCAGTAAAAAAAAAAGTAAATACGTGTTTCAGGTTTTTTTGAAATTCCTCCCCTAAGAGGGTGAAATGGGGTGATAAAGTTTGAAAATCAATATTGTTTCGGATCGCGCTGAAATTTGGCATGCAGGTAGTTATTACGACGTTCGTTCCCTCTGAGAAAGGATTTTCCAAAATTAACCCTCAAAGGGGAAGAAACGGGGGTTCAAATTTTGTATGGAGAAAAAGATTAGATAGTCTTTTCTATCCGAAACTTCACACAAGTGCTTCAGTAAAAAAATAAGTAAATACGTGTTTCAGGTTTTTTTGAAATTCCACCCCTAAGAGGGTGAAATGGGGTAATAAAGTGTGAAAATCAATATTGTTTCGGATTGCGCTGAAATTTGGCATGCAGATAGTTATTACGACGTTAGTTCCCACTGAGAAAGGATTTTCCAAAATTAACCCTCAAAGGGGATGAAACGGGGGTTGAAAGTTTGTATGGAGAAACAAGATTAGATAGTCTTTTCTATCCGAAACTTCACACAAGTGCTTCAGTAAAAAAATAAGTAAATACGTGTTTCAGGATTTTTTGAAATTCCACCCCTAAGAGTGTGAAATGGGGTAATAAAGTGTGAAAATCAATATTGTTTCGGATCGCGCTGAAATTTGGCAAGCAGGTAGTTATTACAACGTTATTGCCCTCTGAGAAAGGATTTTCCAAAATTCACCCCTGAAAGGGATGAAACGGGGGTTCAAAGTTTGTATGGAGAAACAAGATTAGATAGTCTTTTCTATTCGAAACTTCATACAAGTGCTCGAGTAAATAAATAAGTAAATACTTGTTTCAGTTTTTTTTAAATCTACCCTAAGAGGGTGAAATGGGGGTAACAAAGTGTTAAAATCAATATTGTTTCGGATTGCGCTGAAATTTGGCATGCAGATAGTTATTACGACGTTAGTTCCCACTGAGAAAGGATTTTCAAAAATTCACCCCTGAAGGGGATGAATCGAGCGTTCAAAGTTTGTATGGAAAAACAAGATTAGATACGAGTACTATTTTCTATTCGAAACTTCTTACAAGTGCTCCAGTAAAAAAATAAGTAAATACGTGTTTCAGGTTTTTTTGAAATTCCTCCCCTAAGAGGGTGAAATGGGGTGATAAAGTTTGAAAATCAATATTGTTTCGGATCGCGCTGAAATTTGGCATGCAGGTAGTTATTACGACGTTCGTTCCCTCTGAGAAAGGATTTTCCAAAATTAACCCTCAAAGGGGAAGAAACGGGGGTTCAAATTTTGTATGGAGAAAAAGATTAGATAGTCTTTTCTATCCGAAACTTCACACAAGTGCTTCAGGACATAAATAAGTAAACACGTGTTTTAGTTTTTTTCGAAATTCCACCCCTAAGACGGTGAAATGGGGTAACAAAGGCTGAAAATCAATATTGTTTTGAATTGAGCTGAAATTTGGCATATGGGTGGTTATTATGACGTTAGTATCAGCTAAGAATGGATTTTCTAAAATTCACCCCTTAAAGGGATGAAACGGGGGTTCAAAGTTTCTATGGAGAAACAACATTAGATAGTCTTTTCTATTCGAAACTTCGCACAAGTGCTTCAGAACATAAATAAGTAATCACGTGTTTCAGGTTTTTTCGAAATTTCACCCCTAAGAGGTTGAAATGGGGTAACAAAGTCTGAAAATCAATATTGTTTCGGATTGCGCTGAAATTTGACATGCATATAGTTATCATGACGTTAGCTACCTCTGAGAAAGGATTTTCCAAAATTCACCCCTGAAGGGGATGACATGGGGGTTTAAAGTTTGTATGGAGAAATAAGATTAGACAGTATTTTCTATTCGAAACTTCACATAAGTGCTCAAGTAAAAAAATAAGTAAACATGTGTTTTAGGTTTTTTTGAAATTCCACCCCGACAAGGGTGAAATGGGGTAACAAAGTATGAAAATCAATATTGTTTCAGATTGCGCTGAAAGTTGACATGCAGATAGTAATTATGACGTTAGTTACCTCTCAGAAGGGATTTTCCAAAATTCACCCCTGAAGGGGATGAAACGGGGGTTCAAAGTTTGTATGGAGAAACAAGATTAGATAGTATTTTCTATTTGAAACTTAACACAAGTACTTAAGTAAGTAAATACGTGTTTCAGGCTCTTTCAAAATTCCACCCCTAAAAGGGTGAAGTGGGGTAACAAAGTCTGAAATCAATATTGTTTCGGATTGCGCTGAAATTTGGCATGCAGATAGGTATTTTGACTTAGGTATACGCTAAGAAAGAATTTTTCAAAATTTACTCTTCAAGGGGATGAAGCGAGGGTTCAAAGTTTGGATAGTAAATTTTATTCGTCATTTCACACAAGTACTTTTGTAAATAAATACAAAAACAGTAAATACGAGTTTCAGACTTTTTCAAAATGCCCTTCTAAGTGGATAAACTGGGGTAACAAAGTCTAAAAATCAATATTGTTTCGGATTGCGCTGAGGAAGCTTTAGAATGCAGATAGTTATTATGGCGTAGGTATCCGCTCAGAAAGGATTTTCTCAAAATTCCTTCCGGATACGGAACAGGGATTCAAACTTTGTATGGCGAAACAAGATGAGATAAAGTACGTGTTGTAGGATTTTTCAAAATGGGGTAGGTAACAAAGTCTGAAAATTTGGGTTTTTCGGGTAAAATTAAAAAATTGCCCCATTTATAATGAATTCCGAATTGCCTTAGTCACGTGATAACATGAAAACGGGTGAACTGATTTGGCTAATTTTTATTTGATGTCTTTAATGATAGAATGGTTCTTACAAAAGAAAAGTTTTATGTAAATAAAAGAAGTTTTTAACGCGGGCGAAGCCGCGGGGCACTTCTAGTATATATATATATATATTTATATTCTGACTAATTGAGAACCTCCTCCATTTTTGTGAAGTCGGTTAAAAATAGTATAGTCTTATTTTTCGTACAACACTCCTTGCGTTGTTTTTGTAAACTTGTATTTATTTGAGAACCCAACTTCACAAAAAAGGAGAAGGTTCTCAATTCGTCGGATTTTTTGTTTGTTTTATGTATGTTGACCGATTACTCGAAAACGCTTGAACCGATTTGGAAAATCGTTTTTTTATTTCAATGAGTATAACAGATGATCCCATTTAAATTTCATCGAGATATGTTTAGTTCTGCAGAGATATGAAGATAAACACCATAAACCTAGTACTGAAAATGACTAGCGCGGCATTTGAAGTCTGTATTATTCCTTTTGTGAACGAATTTATTTGCAACCGACTTCCAAAAAAAAGGAGGTTCTCAAATCGTCTTTTTTAGGGTTCCGTAGCCAAATAGCAAAAAACGGAACCCTTATAGATTCGCCATGTCTGTCTGTCCGTCCGTATGTCACAGCCATTTTATTCCGAAACTATTAGGACTACAGAATTGAAACTTGGTAGGTAGATGTATAAACCGCTTTCCGATTTTTGTACAAAAATAAAAAATATAAAAGCTTAAGGGGGGCAGACAGACAGACATGGCGAATCTATAATGGTTCCGTTTTATGCCATTTGGCTACGGAACCCTAACAAAGTTATTTGTTGTAGTTGCGTAAAATAAAAGTTATAGAATACTCTACTGTGTTACGGAACCCTACGAGTGCGAGTCCGACTTGCACTTGGCCAGTTTATCTCAAAGTAAATCATTTAAAAGATAGGCGCGTCTAAAGTGGTAAAATGTGCCCCCCCCTCCCTAACTTCTAAAGTAAGGGAGTGAAAAATCTAGAAAAAATATATTATATATATCTGTAGATCTCAACAAAAACTTTCAACGAAAATTGGTTTGAACCAGATACAGTCAGTAGTTGTTGAGATATAGCGACCGCAAGTATAACTTTGTTTTTCATACAAACTCTATGAAAAACAAAGTTATATTTGTAGTTGCAAAAAATCATAGTTATAGAATACTCTACTGTGTTACGGAACCCTACGAGTGCTAGTCCGACTTGCACTTCGTCAGTTTATTTAGTTTCGAAAAATCATGGTTATAGAATATATTGTGGTATATATACACTAAAGTGGAAGAATGAACTAAAGCTGAAACAGGAGTTGGAGCTGCTATAGCAGCCGGTAATCAAGAACTAAAAGGAATTTGAGCTCTTTTAGTCATAGCCGCTAAAATTACTATACCTCCAATGTAAATTATCGAATAATCATTTTTTATAAATTCTAAATAAAAAATATAATTTCATCTTCCAAAATTTATTATTCAAGAAATAATTATTAAAATTAAAACATCCCCAAACGTGTTACGGAACCATTTTTTTTGAAGTTTTTTTTTGTGTGTATCACATTCCATTCCATTTCACCCTCTTAGGGGTAGAATTTCAAAAAAACCTGAAACACGTATTTACTTATTTTTTACTGAAGCACTTGTGTGAAGTTTCGGATAGAAAAGACGATCTAATCTTGTTTCCCCATACAAACTTTGAGCTCCGTTTCATCCCCTCCGAGGGTTAATTTTGGAAAATCCTTTCTCAGAGGGAACTAACGTCGTAATAACTATCTGCATGCCAAATTTCAGCGCGATCCGAAACAATATTGATTTTCTCACTTTATTACCCCATTTCACCCTCTTAGCGGTGAAATTTCAAAAAAACCTGAAACACGTATTTACTTATTTTTTTACTGAAACACTTGTGTGAAGTTTCGGATAGAAAAGACTATCTAATCTTGTTTCTCCATACAAACTTTGAACCCCCGTTTCATCCCCTTCGAGGGTTAATTTTGGAAAATCCTTTCTCAGAGGGAACTAACGTCGTAATAACTATCTGCATGCCAAATTTCAGCGCGATCCGAAACAATATTGATTTTCACACTTTATTACCCCATTTCACCCTCTTAGGGGTGGAATTTCAAAAAACCTGAAACACGTATTTACTTATTTTTTTACTGAAGCACTTGTGTGAAGTTTCGGATTGAAAAGACTATCTAATCTTGTTTCTCCATACAATTTTTGAACCCCCATTTCATCCCCTTATGGGGTGAATTTTTGAAAATCCTTTCTTAGTACAAACTTACA
Organism: Cabera pusaria; assembly: GCA_954871355.1. Lineage (NCBI taxonomy): Eukaryota > Metazoa > Arthropoda > Insecta > Lepidoptera > Geometridae > Cabera > Cabera pusaria. The sequence goes on along the minus strand of OX940912.1, from coordinate 6,826,168 downwards.
TACTAAGACAAATATACCCTCCAAATTTCAAGTCTCTACGACCAGTGGTTTAGGCTGTGCGTTGTCTGTCAGTGAGTCAGTCAGTCAGTAAGTCAGGACAAAGATTCTTATAGTATTAGATAGATAGGCCATGTGCAAGTCGGACTCACACTCGTAGGGTTCCCTAACAGTAGAATATTTTATAACACTAATTTTTCGCCACCAAAAAATTTACTTTGTTTCTTATAGCGTTTGTATGAAAAATAAAGTTATCTTTGTGGTCGCTATATCTCAAAACTGCTCACTGTATCTTGTTCAAACCCATTTCAATTTTGGTTGTTAGTTTTTATTGAGATATACAGCATATGTATTTTTTAGATTTTTCACTCCCATACTTTAAAAGTAAGAGGAGGGGAGGGGGGGGAGGGGTTGGACATTCATTTTACCATTTTAGACGTGCCTATCTTTCAAATGATTGACTTTGAGAAAAAATGGTTTTAAAAACCTTCATGTTATTTTTAAAGATGAAAAAAGTGACATACGGACAGACAGACATGACCAATCTATAAGAGTTCCGTTTCTTGCCATTCGGCTACGGAACCATAAAAACGAGGAGGAAAAAAATGGAGGAGGTTCTCAAATCGCCGGTACATCACATACGACACAGTAATGGTTCCGTAACACAGTAATGTATTCTATAACCATGATTTTTCGAAACTAAATAAACTGACGAGGTGCAAGTCGGACTCGTACTCGTAGGGTTCCGTAACACAGTAGTTCTATAGTTCTATAACTATGATTTTTCGCAACTACAAAAATAACTTTGTTTTTCATAGTGTTTGTATGAAAAACAAAGTTATACTTGCGGTCGCTATATCTCAACAACTGCTGACTGTATCTCGTTCAAACCAATTTTCGTTGAAAGTTTTTATTAAGATCTACAGAATATATTTTTTCTAGATTTTTCACTCCCTTACTTTAGAATTTAAAGGGGGGGGGGACACACATTTTACCACTTTAGACGGGCCTATCTTTTAAATGGTTGACTTTGAGAAAAAATGATTTTAGGAACCTCAATGTCATTTTAAAGACCTATCCACACGTATAGGTTTGAAGAAAAAAATTTTTTTTTGTTCCATTTCCAGGTATGGGATGCCCCCCCTATAAACTTTTATATTTTTTATTTTTGTACAATATTCGGAAAGCGGTTTATAGAATACATCTACCTAGCAAGTTTCAATTCTGTAGTCTTAATAGTTTTGGAATAAAATGGCTGTGACATACGTAAGGACAGACAGACAGACATGGCGAATTTATAAGGGTTCCGTTTTTCGCCATTTGATTTTACGGAACCCTAAAAATAAACTTTGTTTTTCATAGTATTTGTATGAAAAACAAAGTTATCTTTGCGGTCGCCATATCCCAAAACCTGCTGATTGTAGGTATCTCGTTCAAACTAATTTTCGTTGTTAGTTTTTATCTTACTTATGATTTTAGGAACCTTAGGATAGTACTACAATAACGAAATACTAATAAAATTAAAAACGTCTAAATATCTATAGTGTTTGTGAGAGAACAATTATAATCCAGTAGTAGTTATAAAACAATCTTTATGTTGTATTAAATTCAAATAAGAAACTGCCTTACGGTTTCGCATTATATGTATTATATTATATTTCTCAGGATAAAACTCAGTAGTTCAATACCTCATTCATTGAAATCGGTCCAGCCGTTTGGTTCCTACAACCAAAACAATACCCACATATGCGCGAAACATCAACACGATCGGTAATTATGTTCTAATCTGTGACCTCAGAGTTCGATGCCTTGCTTACTTCACAGTTACTATGGGTAAACATATTTAGGTAAATGACAGTTGCTTGTTTGGCTCCAAAAAAAATTAGTAGGTACATTTTCGAATCTTGAATGTCTGTCTTGAATCTTATCCTTGTAAGGCCTTATTTACTATTATTAAAAAATCTTGAAAGATCGCAGATACACGCGAAGTCGGCGCGCGCGTCCTCACCTCGGAGAGGCTCGCGGCCGACTGGCTCTAGATTCAATATGTTTCGAGTGCTGCTCACTTGCAAGTATATTTTTATACGTAACGCGCCGGGAATATGGTACAATATCGCAATCAACCTATTGACCGTATTCTTGCACAGAAGTAAAGGACGTAAGTCGCAAAACTAATTTAATTAATTATGAGAATATGAATTGGTTTTGAAGAAAATTGTCCTGGGAGATTCTTATAAACCATGTTTTACATTTGATAGTATTTATTTTGTATATGTAACTAAATCTGTTTGAGAGACAAACAAGAAAAATGAAAAAAAAGGCATAACTTTCAAAAAAATAAACTATCGAGCAAATTATTTTCAATTATGTTTCTGTTCTGTGAAACGAAAGAAAAAACATTGAAAAATCTAATATTTAAGTTTGACTTCATTAATATTATTGGTTGATTTACTGTCATTAGGCAAAGTATAGCATTCTGCAGGGAGCGTCCTCTTAACAGGGGCTAGTGAAACTGAATGTGTCTTACCTCCGGAGCCATCGTTGAACATAAATTCATCCTGGTACTCCTTCAGGAACTGCTCAGATCGGTGCTCGTCCAGAAACAGGGAATACACCTTCTTCACATCTTCCATGCTCACCTGGGGATTACATAGAAATACACAATTATTTTTAACCGATTTCAAAAAGGAGGAGGTTCGCAGTTCCTTTTTAAGGTTACGTACCTCAAAAGGAAAAAAATAAGGAACCCTTATAGGCTTCGTTGTCCGTCCGTTGTCTGTCTGTCCGTCTGTGAAAACTCCTTTTTCTCAGGAACGCGTAAAGATATCAAATTTAAACTTATATCAAATACTCGGGTCTCTTTCGGCTGTGAAAAAATTAAACATGTAAGTCAACGCGATCAAAATATATGACCATTTATGTCGCATATTTTCGTATATTTTGCGATTTCACAAGGGTCTCAAAAAATCTATAGGGTAAGGGTACTTCCCGTGGACCTAGAATCATGAAATTTGGCAAAAAGCAAGGTCTTGAACCACTTATCCAGACTAATATCATAAAGGATATCATACATTTAGGCAATATTTAGGGAGAGCTATAAAAATCTAGCAAACGTAGCGTAGGACGTCCTGTGACCAGGTGGAGCGACGACATACGAATAGCGGTGGGCAGTGACTGGAAAAGAAGAGCCGAAGATCGGGCTCAATGGCACATCTTGGGAGAGGCCTACGTCCAGCAGTGGACTGATACAGGCTGATGATGATGATGATGATTAAAATCTACGCTAGCGCCATCTCTGGGTTTTAATTGTAATTACTATATAATGCGAAAGTAACTCTTGTCTGTCTGTCAGTCTGTCCCGCTTTCACGCCAAAACTGCTGAACCGATTTAAATGAAATTTGGTAAACAGATAGTCTAGACCCTGAAAAAGGACATAGGCTACTTTTTAGTGCGAAAAGAGGGTTGTAAGGGGATAAAAGGGGGATGAAAAGTTTATGGAAGTATTTAGAGCTAGAAACTTGATACTTATAATTTAGGCTGTTGATTCGATATAAATAAATATGGCGTTCAAAGTTTGTTAGGGGGAAGGGTGAGTGGAGAGGGAGGGTAGGGGGAGTGAAGGGGAGGGTATGGAGAGGGGATGGGGATGTGGAATTGAAGGGAAGGGGGAGTGGAGGGAGAGGATAATATGACATTCAAAGTTTGTGAGGGGGAAGGGGGAGGGTAGAGGTAGTGGAGGGGGAGGGTAGGTCATTTTTTTAACAGATGATTTATTTGAAGGGGACAAATAATACGGTACTATCGACCTGACCTGATGATGGAGCCGGGCTGTAGAGACTGGAAATACGTAAATGTTGGTAAATGGTGGGACAGTCGAATTCGGGCCTGTAGGGCTATTCTGTAAGCCATCTCGACAGCGGAATCCGCGGTGAGATTTGAATTTCGTATTACGAAATTCAACCGTATTACGAACGTGATATGACTTAATTTCGTCGTACGAAATTCGAATCTCACCGCGGATTCCGCTGTCGAGATAGCTTACAGAATAGCCTAGCTGCATGTATTGGTATTGTTGAAACTTTTCATTTTTTTTTAGTAGCGTTATGGCTCCACACGATTAGTGTATTAATCCAGTGACACGTATTAAAATTCTTAGTTTTTGTGCATTCAAGTCTAAGATGGGTCAAAGTCACATTTCTGGTGAATTTTATATTTTCTCACCGTTTAAACCTTCCCTGAACTACGACAAACATTTCAAAACCAAAATCAGCTAAATCGGCCCAACCGTTCTCGACTTTTTGCGAGACTAACAAACAGCAATTCACTACACTTTTACTAAATTAATTAGTTACACACTTTATATTTTTGTGCATTGTTACACACAATCCAAAGTTTCAAGTCAAAGTCTAGTCCAAGTTATACCCTCACTAAAGATGTGCACTTTACTGATTTTTTTGTGGAATTTTGGTAAGAACGCGATTAGCATGTTTTTAACAATGTGCTGTTTCCCTACACTCGCACACATTCACCGACACTGAATGGTTGACAATCCACATTTATTACACACTAGCAGCCCGCCCCGGCTTCGCACGGGTAGAACATATATTCCTACAAAATGTGCATCAGTTTGTTGCATCGAATATAAAATATGAACATATTTAACAATCATCGTCATATTTCAACCAATTTACACAAAACCTTAATGAATTATGCACCTAAACCTTCCTCATAAACACTGTGGCTTTGGTGAAAACCGCATGATAATCCGTTCAGTTTCTATTGAGATAATTGCGAACAGACAGAGAGACGCACTGATGGACCTTGTTTTATAATACTTACGTAGTGATATTGGACGGCCCTTTGGCTTATATAAATATAAAGGATATTTTTTATATATATAAAGGATAGTTACCCTGATTCTGACCCGACGGTTGTTGGTTCTAATCCTAGCTATATAACTACCAATGAAAGTTTTATGTGCATTCGTGAATTATGGGTTTTCGTACAGAGGTAGTGGGATCATTAAATCTACCAAAACTGGCCAAGTGCAAGTCGGACTCGCACTCGTAGGGTTCCGTAACAGTAGAGTATTTTATAACTTTAATTTTTCGCCACCAAAAATTAACTTTAAAAAGCAAAATAAATCAACTTTAAAGTTATCTTTGCGGTCGCTATATCTCAAAAACTGCTGACTGTATCTCGTTCAAACCAATTTTCGTTGAAAGTTTTTATTGAGATCTACAGAATATATTTTTCTAGATTTTTCACTCCATTATTTTAAAAGTTAGAGGGGAGGGGGGGCACACATTTACCACTTTAGACGCGGATATCTTTTAAATGATTGACAAAAAAAAGTTTTAGGAACCTCAATGTCATTTTAAAGACCTATTCATAGACACACCCCACCCCACCCCACATGTATAGGTTTGAAGAATTTTTTGTTTTGTTTCAGTTCTATGTATGGGATGCCCCCCCTTAAACTTAATCTACCTACCAAGTTTCAATTCTGTGGTCTTTATAGTATCGGAATAAAATGGCTGTGACATACGGACGGACAGACCGACAGACATGACGAATCTATATGGGTTCCGTTTTTTGCCATTAGGCTACGGAACCCTAAAAAGTAGCTTACCACCAAGGAGAACATCTGACGCCGGGCCGCGGCGTTCCCCGACGCAAAAAGTAGGGGTATTATACGTTTAACGTGTGTATCTGTGTGTCTGTCTGTAGCATCTTAGCACCCAACCGGATGAATCGATTTTGATTTTATTTTTGATAGTTTTTTTTGTTTGATAGATGTCTTCATCGAGAGTGTTCTTAGCTTTGATTCATGAAAATTCGTTCATTCGTTATAAAACTATGAGCTTTTTTCTAGTTTATTGCGCTATGAAATCAACTTTCATGGGTCTGATCAATTCGGAAATCTTCTTCTTCAACGATATGGTAAGAACATGGAAGCATTGATCTGATGCTGGGACATCTCCTGGACTCTACAGAATAGTCAAACACTCACTAACTTACAGCTCAGAATTCAAATGTCGTGTTTTGAGTCATTGGAATGCTTTTAATAAAAAGATTATACATATATCAGTCGGGGGGGGGGGGTTTAAAAATATTATATTATTATATATATATCGATCAATATTACTTTATACAATAGATCATATTATTATATACATTTTGTAGGCATATATGTTCTACCCGTGCGAAGCCGGGGCGGGCTGCTAGTGTGTAATAAATGTGGATTGTCAACCATTAAGTGCCGGTGAATGTGTGCGAGTGTAGGGAAACAGCACAATGTTGAAAACATGCTAATCGCGTTCTTACCAAAATTCCACAAAAAAATCAGTAAAGTGCACATCTTTAGTGAGGGTATAACTTGGACTAGACTTTGACTTGAAACTTTGGATTGTGTGTAACAATGCACAAAAATATAAAGTGTGTAACTAATTAATTTAGTAAAAGTGTGGTGAATTGCTGTTCGTTAGTCTCGCAAAAAGTCGAGAACAGTTGGGCCGATTTAGCTGATTTTGAGAGATAGACATATGCTGTCGCGGACTTTTTTGTAGGTCTTATTAAGTTGTACAACTCTTTGATACAAAATATTCTTCCATCTATTTTCAATTGGGCAGCGTTCGTAAAAAACGTGTTTTTTCGACCGTTTTTTAGTCGACTTAGGTTGCAAATTAGGTCTCCACGGATGTCCCTTTGATTTAAACAGGATAATATATAGCCTATTTTAATTTCGAAAGTTCATTCTATATATTAGTGAAAGAATTTTTTAAATCGGTCCTGTAGTTTTTGAGCCAAATCATTACAAACATACAAAAATACAAATGTTCTCTCTTTATAATATTAGTATAGATTAACTCGTGGCAGAACCCAAATTTTAAGAAAAATAAAATGAGAGCGCACATACTTTTCCACGTTCTCGCCAAAACTCGTCTACTTTTCATTACATATGATGGTTTTTTAACCGACTTCACAAAAAAGAAGGAGGTTCTCAATTCGACGGTGATTACACCCGTGTGGACGACAGTGAAAGTCCCTGGATCAGCTTTCTCGGTAGTCTTGTACAACATCTTGAATATGGGAGGTAATGACATTGTAGGTTGACAGTGTAGGGTTCCGTAGAAGCCTGTTATTCAATGCAAGTCTTTACCCGTTATAAACAAGCAACTAGGTACTCCGTCTTTGTCACTTTAAAGGATTTATTCTAAGGATTTTGTATTTGGTACAAAATTTTGCATTTTAAAGTTTAATATTTCTTAAATGGAGAATTCAATCGAAAAATGGTATTAGCAACCCTTAAAAGACCTATTCAACGATACCCAACACGATGGGGTAGACGATGAAAAAAAATTCATCCCCACTTCTCATATAGGGGAACTACCCTAAAAAAAATATTTTTCAAAACTTTATTTCAGCACTTTGTCGGCGTCATTTATTTACATACCCCCACAAAATTACAGCTTTCTAGTATTAACGGTCTTTTAGCAAAACCTCGGACAGACATACAGACAAACAGACAGACAGACGGACATGACGAAACTATAAGGGTTCCTTGTCAGGACTACGGAACCCTAAAAACGTTGAAAGGTTCACTAAGATGCTTGCTTAGGTACAATTAACGTCGGCGTTAACAGACGGCATTTTTTTAATATATATATGTCGGAGGAAGCTATGAGTCGGGTTGATTGTTGTTTGCGTGCATAACGCACAATACAATTTGTTTACATTTTAATTACTTTTAAAATTCTTAATTTAACATAATTTGATTTGTTACATTTTTCTATAGCTTAAAAACCTTACTAATGTTATAAAAGTAATGAATATTGTAATTTACTGAACGACCAATCAGAGCAGAGCAAGTGCCTCGAGCGGGGTCGAGGCGCCATCTTTACTTGAGGGTAGCCGACAGTTTGAGAGACACATTTGTGTGGTAGCCACTGATCGAGTTGGATCATTGTGGAGAGCGTATTTGTTCGTTGTTTAAAGTAAGATCGGTGCCTTGAACTCGCTGCTCAGTCTTAACTGTACATTTTCTTTCGATATTATTGTGAAGTAACAAAATGTTGTTTAAATTGAATTAAATAGTGTGAAACAGTGATAATTGTGTTTTGTGCTCGCATCTTACCCTGATGACGCCCACTAAGCCCGCAACCACTAAATGACGATGTCCACGGGAACGATAGTTCTCCGACATCAGAAGTGGGATCGGTGCAGGCACAAAACGTGAGCAAACTGACAGCGGCAAATGAAGGATGGCGCGCGTTATTCGAAGCGCAACAAACCAACATGAGGCTACTCGTGGAATCGCTAACTAACCCACCGAATATCGAGGATAAAAAGCATCACGCTGCCTACATTTCAACCGGATGATGCAGACACTGACGCCCGGGCCTGGCTGGCAACGGCGGGAATCTGCTTCGGATCACGGTGTACAGGGAAGTAAATTAGTTCTTATACTTAGCAATGCCATGCGAGGCTTGACCGCAACATGGTTTTCTCTGGTACCTTTTCCTAATATGAAGTGGGTAGACAAGTTTTTTTTTTGTCCCTTTGATACGTTAGAAATGTTTACACGATGTGCATGTGCTACGATATTAAAGATGCTTACTGGTAAACCGCAAGAAAGTGAATGTCTTGCTACATATGCAGACCGTTTATAATTTAGACAAGAAATAAATGGTGTCGTTCTTCATACTTGCGCATATGGGGCAAACCGAGTCACGGTTACAACGCAGTATTTCTTCTGAAGAAATAACTACCCGCTGTAAAATGCAACGTGAACTAATGGCTTTTTCTTATAGCAAGAGAAGTTACCAAGAGATAACAAAGACCGTTGCAAGCACTACGGAAGATAATAAACGTCCTAGGTTAAGTTGCGTTTAAACAAAATGTTACGGTTGTGGAAAGTTGATCATAAATCTTTTGAATGTTTCAGTCTATCCCAGGACAAGCAGCAAACAACTCCGACTTCTGAGCGCCGTTGCGACCAACACAGCCGTTGCTACGCGAGCCCTGCCGACCTGACTGAGCTGACTTGCTACAAGTGTGGTGTTGAGCGCACAGCCCGCCGCCGCACCAAGCGTTGTGAAATGAGTGGACGTTTGTGGTATGAAACCTGTCACCGGGATAATTACGCAATTTGGTGAGCAGTTTCCATTTTATTTTGATTCCGGTGCTGATTGTTCCTTAATAAAAAAGAGCTTCTCGCGTAAGATTGTTGGTACATTACAAAGTGCAATTGCTACCTTGACCAGTGTAGGGAAATGAAGTGTAGGAAAAAAACACTGGTTGTTATGTGATCCACAAGTCTTTTTTTTTAAATCTTTATTGATCGATTTTAGGGGGTTTGATCAAGCATGATCATGCATCTAAGGTTGGTGGTGGTCTCACTCATCTCTGAGTGGTCATGACGTACACATTTTATTTTACATTATACCTGATGATTACCTAAATAACGAGATTTTGATTGGGCGCGATTTAGTGGCCTTAGGGTTGTCGGTACACATATCGAGCGATAAACTTTCTGCAGTTGAGAAGCTGCCTGTAGTTAATATTTGCAACGTAGGTAACGCGGTGGTAGGTAAATCATGACGTGAATACCGATATACTTGATGACCTTAAACCACGATAAATAGAACTTCTTAGCTGTTTTAAGGACTCGTTTGTTGATGGCACGCCTCTAGTAGAGTAAAGACAGGTTAATTAGAAATTATTATAGTAGATCCTAGTAAAATCGTGCAACGGCGGCCTTATCACTTAAGCACTGAAGAGCGAGTGATAGTACGTAATAAATGCAGTGAACTTTTATCTGCTGGAGTTATTAGACCAAACAAGTCTCCTTTCTCTAGCTCCAAAACTCTTAGTTAAGAAGCGCGATGGCACAGACCATATGTGTGGGGATTGTCGAGATTTAAACTCTAGTACTTCCCGATTCAATTCTCGACCGGTATCCCTTACCACTTATTGGTGATCAGGTTCAAAGGTTATCAGGCGCGCGATTTTATACGTATCTTGACATAGCTAGTGGATTTTTATGAAGTTCCTATAAATGTAGAGTCAAATTCGATAGAGATAACCGTGTTTATCACATCGGACGCCCATTATGAGTTTACTGCCATGCCGTTTGGCTTACGAAATGCTCCCTCTGTGTATCAGAGAGATATTATTACGGTTCTAGGTGACCTAGCGTACTCCTACGCAATTGTCTACATGGATCACCTAATTATACTAGGTACCCGCGGATAGTGTAGAGCAAAGATTGGAACGGTTATGCATAGTACTAAAAACTCTAAGTGATGCTGGATTCTCGTTTAATATGAAAAAAAATGCGCCTTTCTTAAGAAGAAGGTCCAATTTTTAGGCTCTGAAAAATTTGAGAGTGAAATCAGGCACAACCTCGGTAAAATAATCGCGTTGACTAGTTCTCTACCACCACAGACGATCACTCAGCTCAGAGAATTTTTAGGCTTAGCACCCTACGTCAAACAGTTTATCAATAACTTTTCGCTTAAAATGGCACCGCTCTATCGTCTGTTAGCTAACAATAATTCAAAAATAATGTGGACGACAGAGTACGAATCAATTAGACGAGACATAACATCGGTATTGACTTCATCCCCCCGGTTTTGATGCTTTTCGACCCAGAATTACCTATAGTTACATACGGACGCCAGTAGGTTAGGGCGCGATCCTCTTCTAAAGAGCTGGTATAAAATTACATCCGGTAGAATACTACAGTAAACGCACTACGCATGCGGAGTCTCGATACCACTCTTACGAGACACTAGCAGTTGTTAACTCGGTTAAGCATTTCAGCCATTATTTCTATGGCAGGACTTTCACAGTCGTTACTGACTGCAATTCTCTAAAAGCCTCGAGAACTAAAGCAGACTCAATCCCTAGAGTGTATCGGTGGTGGGCTTTCCTCCAGGATTTTGATTTTGGCATACAATACAGGGAGTGTAGGAGAATGGCCCACGTTGACTTTTTCTCAAGAAATTACATGCCTTAGGTGAACGGCAGCGCTGCTAGTGATACTCATAGTGTAGGTAGAGAAAATTGTGTAGAAGATAAACGCGTCAATATAGCGGAGTTATATTCGAATTGGTTACAAGCGGAACATCGAAGAGACCCCGAATACAATGAAATTATTACTGAACTTGAAAGCGATGATCTGGTCGAATTCTGGTTGAAAGGAATATTCGTAATATTTGGCTACCAATTGTACCTAGAGCTTTTAGTTGGTCGATTATAAATCAGTTTCACGAGTCAATTGATCATTTGGGATAGGATAAAACTTTAGAAAAGGCATATCAACATTATTGCTTTCCCAATATGTCAAAATACGTCAGAAAATTTGTAGAAAATTGCATAACATGTAGAGTAGCTAAGTCGCGAAGTTGAAAACAATAGATAGAGCTACACGCTATATCGAAAGCTGATATTCCTTGGCATACAACCCAATTTGACGCCACAGGTAAGCTCAGTGGCAAAAATGATCAAAAGGAATACGTATTGTTCTTGTAGACGCTTTTTACAAGCTTTATCTCTACTTCACGGCGAATTTATTTGTCCGTCACAAATCTTGCGATTGATTTTAGAGCAACTTCCAGGGGCTCGATTGAGCTGAAATTTGGCACACTCGTGTAAATCGCGTGACAATGCAATATTATGATGACATGGTGCTGATCTGATGATGGAGCTGGAAGGTGGCCAAAGGAATCCCTGAACTACACATGTTATACCCGTCGTGTTTGGGCTCGTTGGATTTGTCTTGACTTACTCTGGTCCTAGGTAATGTACCTAAGTGCTTGTGTTTAAAAAAAAAGTTTTTTTTAAATATTGCTTGTACTAAATATGTGTTACTCAGGCACTCCCCCAATCCTATGTCCCAACTGAGCTGGATCCATGTCTGTCGGATGACAATGGTAAGGTATTCGTGTTAAATTTCTTTAGTTTAAAATACTAAGTTATCGGTGTGTATGTGTGTGTGTGTGTCAGGCAAATATATACAGTCTTTATAAAATATCCTAGCAGTGTGGTAGTTGTTAAGGTTTAGTTAAGCTTTGTGAGAGGCGAGGTGGCCATTGAAAGTGAAGATAGTAAACTAAAAGGCGAGGTGGCCATTTAGTGGAATAAAAGGCGAGGTGGCCTTAAGGCGAGGTGGCCATGAGGCGAGGTGGCCATTGAAAAGTGAAAACAGTAAACTAAAAGGCGAGGTGGCCATTTAGTAGAATAAAAGGCGAGTTGGCCTTAAGGCGAGGTGGCCTATTAGTAGAATAAAAGGCGAGGTGGCCACTTGAATATTGTTTATAACCAAAACTGTGAAACGCAATAAACAGCGAGGTGGCTGTTTTGAATAAAGTTGTTGCACAGGAGATAAAATGTAATGATGTACACGATTTTTTTGGTCAGGAGTGGCCGAACAACTGTATGAAATATCTCTTTCATTTCTGCAGATAACAATGATGCGCGGCGTTCGAGATCACACGAGGACGTGTAATACGTCAGGACGGCCGTGTCGGAGGAAGCTATGAGTCGGGTTGATTGTTGTTTGCGTGCATAACGCACAATACAATTTGTTTACATTTTAATTACTTTTAAAATTCTTAATTTAACATAATTTGATTTGTTACATTTTTCTATAGCTTAAAAACCTTACTAATGTTATAAAAGTAATGAATATTGTAATTTACTGAACGACCAATCAGAGCAGAGCAAGTGCCTCGAGCGGGGTCGAGGCGCCATCTTTACTTGAGGGTAGCCGACAGTTTGAGAGACACATTTGTGTGGTAGCCACTGATCGAGTTGGATCATTGTGGAGAGCGTATTTGTTCGTTGTTTAAAGTAAGATCGGTGCCTTGAACTCGCTGCTCAGTCTTAACTGTACATTTTCTTTCGATATTATTGTGAAGTAACAAAATGTTGTTTAAATTGAATTAAATAGTGTGAAACAGTGATAATTGTGTTTTGTGCTCGCATCTTACCCTGATGACGCCCACTAAGCCCGCAACCACTAAATGACGATGTCCACGGGAACGATAGTTCTCCGACATATATATATAATATATATGTATGTATGTTTTTATGTTTCAGTTATTCATTCATGTTAACTTCGTCATATCTTAACCGGTTAGAAAAATTATATTTTTGTTTAAGTGATTATGCCTCCCGTTTGGTCCCATTAAAATGTTATGTAATCTGATAATTATCTCCGGAGATATGGAGATAAACAATATAAACAAATTTGTATACCTTGATGATATCACTATAGCGGCATGTAAAGTCCGTTTTTTCGTTTTATACGATCATAAAATGTTTAAAATGGTTTTTACTTTTTAATTTATTACGGAGTAATAATAGACGAGCGATTGACCTTCTAGAAAAATAAGCCAATTATGTGTTAGTGAGTGTGCAAGTAAATGTAAATGGATGAGTGAATGAGTCAATTATATGGCTGAGACAAGTACGAACAATTTATGTTTGGTTAAATATACCTCGTTCTCATTAATGCGCCTGAAGTCTGCATGTCAGGGAATGAGGGAGTGAGTCAGCTATATGGATGAGTAGGTGAGTCAGCTATATGGATGAGTGAGTGAGTCATCTATATCGGTGAGTGAGTGAGTTGAGCATACCTCGTTCCCCTTCCTGCGCTTGGCGACGAGCGAAGCCGTGGTGATCAGTTGTATCGCGTACCGTAGAGATGTTTCAGTAGCGACGCGGGTTAGTACTGTTAGAGCGTCGCCGGACATTTGACAGTCCTCTTCTTCACATCTGGGAAAATATAATTTAAGATCGTTTAAAAAACTAAAAGAATCGACTGAAAAACATCGCGCTAGTCAAGTACCCAGTATCATGTCATCGAGGTATATAAATGCATTGATGATTTTTATTAATATATTAAAAAATTCTCGACCAATTTCGTTAAAATTTAAATGAGACCACCTGGGAAGGGTACCATTTGAAACAAAAAAATAATTTTCCAATTCGGTTAGGGCATCTTCAAGTAATCGGTGAACAAACATACTAAAAAAAATGTTTCGACGAATTGAGAACCTCCTCCTTTTTTTAAAGTCGGTTAAAAATACAAATATTCTAGAGTCAAGGACTGAAATGCAAGGGCCAGTTTCACCGGTTCCTGATAATGCGTTAGATAGGTATCTGACACATGACCCTATATAAAAGCTGTCAACAATCTGTCAGATTTCTTCATATTAGCGCTATCAGGAACCCGTGAAACTGGCACTTATTATAATTAATGTACATGTTACATGTAGGAGGGTTGTAATCAAATCATAGACGTATTATACTCGTAAACGGATGGTGCACTGCAGATGTTTTGACAAATTCAATTTAATCCGTATGCTTTAACGATAAGGTTGTAATTGCTTTGTAGAACAAAACGGCCCAATTGAGAGACACCAGGGTGGGAGTGTGTCCTTGTCTAACAACCTGTTAGTCCTATATATGTTCTATAATATATGTATAGTATTTATATAAGTCGTCCAAACAAAAGAAAGGGACAAACTCCGTTCAAGGTCGGTCTCATCAGGGCCATTTTGGACAGTCGAGTTATTAAATAAAAGGTCTTTGGTTGTTATAGTAGAAGATACAATATTTTAATAGTATACTAGCTGATCCGGCAGACATTGTTCTACCCGACCGCAGCGCCACCTACCGGGTCCAATTGTAAATCTAAAGGTTTGATTAAAAATTGGACCCGGTCCCTGGATAGTTAAGATTCTCAATTATCCATGTACGAACTCAAACACGCACAAAAAACCATCAAAATCAGTCCACCCGTTCAGTAACATGCACACGGACATGGACAAAAATACAAATGTTCTCTCTTTATAATATTAGTATAGATATAATATTTTATACCACCCCGACTGATCTATGTATAATCTTTTCATTAAAAGCATTCCAATGACTCTAAACACGACATTTAAAATCTGAGCTGTAAGTTGGTGAGGATTTGAGTATTCTGTAGAGTCTAGGAGATGTCCCAGCATCAGGTCAATGCTTCCATGTTCTTACAATATCGTTGAAGAAGAAGATTTTCGAATTGATCAGACCTATGAAAGTTGATTTCATAGCGCAATTAACTAGAAAAAAGCTCATAGTTTTATAACGATTGAACGAATTTTCATGAATCAAAGCTAAGAAAACTCTCGATGAAGACATCTATCAAACAAAAAACTATCAATAATAAAAACAAAATCGGTTCATCCGGTTAGGTGCTAAGATGCTACAGACAGACGCACAGATACACACGTTAAACGTATATTACCCCTACATTTTGCGTCGGGGAACGCGTAAGGTTACGGCGGCAGATGTTCAACTTTTTTTTTATATCTTATAGGCCAGCGTTTGACCACTATCTCACCTGTTGGTAAAGCACGCTAGGCCTAGATTGGGGAACTGGCTCTCAAGGATAGCTGCCGGAACACATTAGATGTTTTTGGCGACAGAATGTCTAATTTGAGGGTGGTAGCTGGCCAGGCGGACACTAGATAGTGTCCTACCACCATGCGGGGGTTGTTGGTTTCTTAATGATGTTTTCCTTCACCGGAGGGCCACTGTGAGAAGCGCACATACATTTTTCGATGGAAAAATCCATTGGTGCACGGTAAGGTTTGAACTCGGTACCACGGCATCAAAGCCGACCGTTCTCCCGATTACGCCACCGGGCCCGGGCTCTTTGGTGGTAAGCTACTTTTTGGTTGATTTAATGATCCCACTACCACTGTACGAAAACTCATGATTCATGAATGCACATAAAACTTTCATTGGTAGGTTATATAGATAGGATTAGAACCAACGACCGTCGGGTCAGAATCAGGGTAACTATCCTTTACGCTAAAGGGCCGTCCAATATCACTACGTAAGTATTATAAAACAAATTCCATCACTGCGTCTGTCTGTCTGTTCGCAATAATCTCAATAGCTACTGAACGGATAATCATGCGGTTTTCACCAATAGCCAGAGTGTTTATGAGGAAGGTTTAGGTGCATAATTCGTTAAGGTTTTGTGTAAATTGGATGAAATATGACGATGATTGTTAAATATGTTCATATTTTATATTCGATGCAACAAACTGATGCATATGTTGTAGGCATATATGTTCTACCCGTGCGAAGTCGGGGCGGGCTGCTAGTTATTATATATATAGATGAATATTATTTTTTGCAATAGATCATATTATTATACTATATTGACTTTAAATTGATTGTGATCGGTGGGGATCTACAGCATCGCTAAGCTTATAATAATATTTTCTAAGTAACTATGACCTAATCTGTGGTTTCACTGCAAATATTTTGTTAATTTTGCGATGGGTGTATGTGAAATTCGTTATATCTTCTAGAGTTTTCATTTGAATTATATACTGTAAAGGACAATTTTAATCTATAATACATATTAATTAATTTATTCTATAAAAAATATTACATAACTTCCAAGGCTATTTTCAAGTATATAGTATTAATCCTTATCCAAAAAATTACGTTTAATTTAATTTAATTTTTTGGATCGTAATTTTTTTAACAAAAATTTTTAGATTAAAATGGTTACTGTGAGTCAACCTTAAGAGATAGAAATATGCTGTCGCGGACTTTTTGTAGGTCTTATTAAGTTCTACAACTCTTGGATAGAAAATATTCTTCTATCTATTTTCAATTAAGCAGCGTTCGTAAGAAACGTGTTTTTTCGACCGTTTTTTTGCCGACTTAGGTTGCAAATTAGGTCTCCACCAATGTACCTTTGATTTAAACGGGATAATATATAGCCTATTTTCATTCCGAAAGTCCATTCTATGTATTAGTGAAAGAAGTTTTTAAATCGGTTCAGTAGTTTTTGAACCAAATCATTACAAACATACAAAAATACAAATGTTCTCTCTTTATAGTATTAGTATAGATAATTTAAGATTGTTTAAAAAACTAAAAGAACCGACTTTAAAACGTCGCGCTAGTCACTTTTCAGTACCAAGTTTGAGGTGTTTATCTCCATATCTCTAGAGATACTGAACATATTTCGATGAAATTTAAATGGGACCACCTGGCAAGTATACCCTTTTGAACAAAAAAATACTTTTCTAAATCGGTTCAAGCGTTTTCGAGTAATCGGTGAACATACATAAAATAAAACTGGCCAAGTGAGAGTCAGACTTTTGTCTCGCACGCGGAGGGTTCCGAACCGCAGTATAATAATATATAAGTATAATATTATATTATATTACCGTGTCAACACCAAACATGCTTATTAACTACAACGCCATCTAACGAATATTTAACTTCTAACACCAACTAAGTGAACTTTAACACAAAGGTAATTAATATTATTAATAAGTTAAACAATCGTTCACATAGATGGCGCTATAGTAAAAACACGTTTTTTTTATGGGGACCCCCTTTAATTTTTAACTTTGTTCTAATTTTAGTATTTGTTGTTATAGCGGCAACAGAAATACATCTGTGAAAATTTCAACCGTCTAACTATCACGGTTCATGAGATACAGCCTGGTGACAGACGGACAGACGGACAGAGGGACAGACAGATAGACAGACAGATGGACAGCGAAGTCTCAGTAATAGGGTTCCGTTAGAACGAAACGGATTCGGATGATATAAACAATATAAACAAATTTGTATACCTTGATGACATGATGGGGCACCTGGCTTTTTTTACTATCGCGGCATGTGGGATTTTTCGTTTTGTACGATCATAAATTATTTTTGTAGTCGGCTAATAATGTAGTGTACCTGATGTTAAGTATTTCCCTCAACTCCTGGTGGGAGTATGGCGCGGTGGGCACGATGATCATCCGGTCCAACAGATCCAGCGGGATGCCGTGCGGGCTGGAAACAAACACAGGTAGGTACTCATTTACTCATACCAAGCCTGTCGCACTCCGCGCTGTAGCTATGACAATATTACTACATACGCGGCAGCCGGCCGGCTACAAGTTCAATCAGTAGTGTCACGCGCGCTCTCGATCGGACGCGCGCCTTATATTCTACCTACATCAATATTGTAATATAATACAATATATTTATTCTGTGACGCAAATTAAAGGTCGCATCCGAGGCGTGTAGCGTTTTTTGAACGATGCCAACGTTGTAACTAGGTTTAATCTCGCATGTTTGCTCGCAGGGAGATCATCTTCTGTATTCGTACTATTCATTATTCTGTGCTCATGCAGATCTTCAGCGATGTAAGTCAGAGACCTAGTACACCGTCCCACATAAAGCGAAAAACAAAGGTTGTGGAACAACAAGACGAGTAAACACACAAGCCGCTCTTCTAACATTAAACAAGAAATTTACCAACAATCTACGAATATTTAATAAGTCCAACAATAGGGTATTTTACTCTATATGAAAAAAAACCTAAAAATATATTATTGAGCAAAAACAGTGAGCAGCAAAAAGCAGTCGGAAAACGTTAGTTTTAGTAAATAAAATAGCAAATTAAAAATTAAATTAAAAACTAAATTTTAAAATTCAATTCAAAGGTTTCAGTTTTTTTAATCTGTTTCATAACACCATTAAATAGAAGTCGCCATGTTATTACGTCATACAGCTATGTAAACTTAGAAGTGTCAACTGTCTACCATCATATCACTGTATTTGTTTACACAGCCAAGTGCCAACTGCATCAACGATTTCGTCAAATTACGCGAGGAAAAAAAAAATTATGCATTTTAAAGGCACTTGACGATTGAATAAAAATGTTGTGTGTTCACCGTGTGTGCACTATAGAATCTAATTGAGACATTTTCAAAAATGGGTGTAATACACTATTTGCTAAAATTGCAAAGACAAGATATAGTACTCGTACATACATACTAGTTGAAATCATAAGTCTGGTAATAAGTAATTAAATCTACCTTACACGTGAGGTTGTGTTAAATAGAAGTTCACTGGTGGTAGGTTTCGGTCGTCACTTGTACCACCCACCGGACAATAAACGCGTCCAAGTGTAACACCATAGTAGTGGTAGGACTTCTGCTAAATCTGGGGCGGTATCGCCACTTTACCAATTAATTCAGCCGTGAAATAAGTTTTTTTTTCCGTTTGAATGGCAAAGTGTGTGAAAAATGTAAGATCTTTATGTCTCGAGGTAACAGGCGCAGTGCAATGACATGCAACATTCTGGCAGTCCAGAATGTTGCATGCCGCTGTATCTGTAATAGGTAGACGTCGTCGCTTACCATCAGGCGAGCGTCGTGCTTGTCCTGTTACCTTAAATCGTAGAAAATGGGTTCACTGAGTTCCGGAGTAACAAACATAAAAAATAAAACAAAAAAAAGAGGGTGCACGCAAAAATCTAAGCGTTAGAAGTTAATTCAATTTATTTCTCAACATCACTAATCATTTTTTGTACAACTCCATCTGTTGAACTTTAGCGAAAACATCTTCGTAGTTACACCATTCTACAAAAGAGTGCGTTTATAAATATAAAATATAACGTGACGCTTACGTCACTTCCGTTGCCTTCGGACCGTGACGCTAAGTCACTTCCGTCAAATTTTACCCGAGTGCGCATAAAGAAGATTCACTTCAAAAACAAAGACAAAGATAACTTCGGCCTTTTTGTAAGTCGGTTGAAAATAATGTTTTGAGCATTAGTTGTACCTGTTATAGTTAGTCCCCCGGATGCGTGTAATTCCTCTATTGGTGGCCATCATTACGACGGGCGCTGTCTCGGACTCCAACGCGCGGTTCAGGAAGGAGAAACATTCGATGTCTAACATATGGGCCTGAAACGATTATTAAAATAAAATATGTTATTTGAGGGCCCGGTGGCGTAATCGGGAGAACGGTTGGCTTTGATGCCAGAGGTAACGAGTTCAAACCGCTGTGGACCAATGGATTTTTCTATCGAAAAATATATGTGCGCTTTTTCACGGTGGCCTTCCGGTGAAGGAAAAACATCGTTAAGAAACCAACAACCCCCGCATGGTGGTAGGACACTATCTAGTGTCCGCCTGGCCAGCTACCACCCACAAGTTAGAAAAATCTGTCGCCAAACATCTAATGTGTTCCGGTAGCTATCCTTGAGAGCCAGTTCCCATTCTAGGCCTAGCGTGCTTACCATCTTCGACCGCATCATCACTTACCAACAGGTGAGATAGTGGTCAAACGCTAGCCTATAAGATATTTAAAAAAAATATATGTTTCTTGAAGTGCTACACACTTTATATTATTGTACATTGTTACACAAAATCTAAAATTTCTTTAGTTTCGATAAAGTTATCACACACGGCGCCACCAATGCATAATTGTGTTAAAAATGCAATCTATTTATTTTGTCGTATCGATAGTATCGCACCGTGGGTTAATTGGCAGAGCACCTGGACATGGTTCACAAGGGGTCCGGGTTCCAGTTCCTCCGGTAATTGTAAGAATTAGTTATTGATGGTAGCATTTATACTATTGAAAGTATAAAATATTATTTTTGTAAATTGTTAAACACAATCAAATTTTTTTTAATCTTAATTGGCAAAGCACTGGAACATGTTATTCCGGAGGTTGCGGGTTGAATTCCCGTCGGTACGATGAAATTCCGGATTGTGTTTAACAATTTACAAAAATATAAAGTGTGTAACACTTCAAAGAAACATAATATTTAATATATTATTTATTTCTTGGTATGTATTGTAATGTATGTATTGTATTGATATAGAGTATGTTTTATACGTGTAGTATATTTGTTTGAGTTATGTTATTCTACCATTTATTTTTGTAATAGATATATAATTGGTTTGCAATAAAGAGTTTTTGTATTGTATTTTGTATGAAATTTTGAATGGTGTTTAATAATTAGATTCAGTTTCAGGTGTTTCTCTTCATATGTCACGAGATCTCATTATATCTCGATGAAATTACAATGGGACGGACCTTGGAAATGTACCCTACTAATGAAAAAAAAAATCATTCGCATCGGTTCACAATTGACAGATTTATCGCGTAATATACAAAGCAATAAAAAACAGACGAATTAAGAACCTCCTCCTGATTGGAAGTCGGTTAAAAAGCTACACAAAACAATCGACAATAGAAATAATACTATTGATAATAGTTATCAATACAATACAATTTCTATGTAGATTGACAGTTCTTCTGTAACAATAATTTGGCGCCCTCTTGTCGAAACTAATTGTCATTTTTCTTACCCATTACCGTAGACGGAATATTAAATAGACAAGACATCACCGTATGCGAATGAAATTGCTATAGAGATATAACCCGACTAAAATGATGAACACGTGATACATATTCCAGCTATAAGATAAAATGAACAACGTAATTTGGTCGGGTCATACATGACAGCGGGTGAGAGCCAATGGGTGCACTAGAACTTGGTGACAGTGCTGGAGCCAGTTTGTAAAATCGCATACGCAGAGAAGGATAAAACATTGTTGTTCATTTCGCTCTCTCATATAGTGATTGTATAGTTTTATCCTTCTCATATTATTATTGTTATTTAAATGCCAAATCCATTTAATACTCCATCCATGTTCTGTAACAATCTCCCTCTCAGGGAGAGAGCTATGCTCGGAGTATCACTGAAAGATCAAGATTCAAAATGAAGTTATCCGTCAGATCACCAAAGTTATCGACATAGCTCAAGGGATTATCAAGCTGAAGTGGCAGTGGACTGGTCGCATCTGTCGTAGAACCGATAACTGTTGGAGTAGACGTGTTCTAGAGTGGAGACAACGGCTCGGTAAACGTAGTGTAGGACGCCCTCCAGCTAGGTGGAGCGATGATATACGCAAGCTGGCTACCAGCGGTTGGAAACAAGGAGCTGAAGATCGAGCTCAGTGGCGTGCCATAGGAGAGGCCTAAAAAGAAAAGAGGGTTGTCAGGGATGGGGGTGGAAGTGAGGGGAAGAGAGAGGGGAGTGTATGTGAGGGAAGGAGAAAAAGGGGGATTAGCGTGGCATGGTACGGCGCGGTGTAGTTGGGATACGTATGTGTCTTATATGTTAATGCTACCCAAAGACACTATATCCACGCGGACGAAGTCGCGGGCACAGCTAGTACATAATATGTCTCAACAGTTTATTAATTTCGAACATACAATAATAGGTAAAAAAATCTGAAAATTATGATGATCCTTCTCATATTATTATTGTTGTATTAATGGCAGGTCTATTCAATATACTCCGTCTAGGCCCTCATAGCAAGCACGTACCTCATCAATGAACAGCACTCCAGGAATCATCTCCGACTTGCCCTCCTCTCTCCACTCCGCCACCTTGGTGTTGATCTGCTCTCGGATCTCAGACTTTATCTCACCCGTGTCACCTACCAAACAAAACAGTTTAGGTTATTTTAATATATTCCAATTGATTATCAAGCGCGGTAAATTAATAGTAACATGATGTACAATGGGAATGTTTGGGAAAGGATGGGTATGATATTAATATTATATATATATATATATATATATACAGGGTGTCGAGTTTCATATGGTCCAAGCGAAAACCATCGATGTAGGACTCCAAGGGCTACCCAGAGAACCCCCATGTATGTTCCGCGAATATCTATAGTTTTCGAGAAAATGCGTTTTACTTGTTTTCGAGTTAGGCCCCGAAATGTTGCAATTTATTTAAATTTTCTCCCAAGTTATAAATGCCGGAGCCCTAGTTTTTTTTGTGGGACTATGAACAATGAATAGGCTCAATCAGAGTAAACTAATTGTTTTTAATTAGGCTTATTATTTTTAGAGAAAAAAAATAAGACATCACATTTTTAGGGTTCCGTAGCCGATTGGCAAAAAACGGAACCCTTATAGATTCGTCATGTCTGTCTGTCTGTCTGTCCGTCCGTATGTCACAGCCATTTTATTCCGAAACTGTTAGGACTACAGAATTGAAACTTTGTAGGCAGATGTATTCTGTGAACCGCTTTCCGATTTTTATACAAAAACTAGCTGACCCGGAAAACGTTGTTTTGCCATATAAATAATTTCGTAGTAATTTCTAGTGTAGACAAAAAATAACTTACTTATTGTAAGTATGTATGGAGGAAAAATGATTAAATTACTAAAATGGCTATTAAAAAATAAGGGTTGATCGTAGAAGGGTGAAAATTGAGGATTGTATGTATTTTTGTATGTTGTATCATAAAAAAATAGAAATTAAAAATTTTGTCTAAAAAAATAAAATAAAAAATTTAGGGGTGGACTAGCCCTAACACTTAGGGGGATGAAAAATAGATGTTGGCCGATTCTCATAGATACCGGATAAGCACAAAAAATTTCATCAAAATCGGTCAAGCCGTTTCGGACGAGTATGGCAACGAAAACTGTGACACGAGAATTTTATATATTAGATAAAAAATATAAAAGTTTAAGGGGGGCATCCCATACATGGAACTGAAACAAAAAAAAAATTCTTCAAACCTATACGTGTGGGGTGTCTATGGATAGGTCTTCAAAAACGACATTGAGGTTCCTAAAATTATTTTTTCTCAAAGTCAACCTTGAAAGATAGGCGCGTCTAAAGTGGTAAAATGTGTGCCCCCCCCCCCCCCCCCCATCTAACTTTTAAAGTATAGGAGTGAAAAATCTAAAAAAAATATATGATGTAGATCTCAATAAAAACTAACAACGAAAATTGGTTTGAACGAGATACAGTCAGCAGTTTTAGAGATATGGCGACCGCAAAGATAACTTTGTTTTTCATACAAACACTATGAAAAACAAAGTTAATATTTCAGTTGCGAAAAATCATAGTTATGGAATACTTAACGGTGTTACGGAACCCTACGAGTGCGAGTCCGACTTGCACTTGGCCAGTTTATTTTTCTTTTTTTTAGACGATATTCGTACTTTTACTAGAGGGCAGGCTTTTCTCCAAAATAAACACAGAATAAAAAAAGTTACAACTGATGTTAAAAACTTGTCTGGTTTATGGACCTGCTGTTTGCCAAATTTCATACGGCTACGACAAGAGGTTCAGGTCTAAAAACATAATTAAAGAAATAGAAAAGATTTCAATTTTCAAATAATTTCTTCTGAAATACACTCTGGTAAACTCTTTTATACAGAATTAACTCAAATGAAGGAAATAATTTGTAATAAAAGCCCAAAATCGTTTAATTAAAAGGTTTTATGTTAAAAAATATCGACAATTTTACAGCTGTGCACATGATATCGCTTAATAAAGTTTATTTTTTAACCGACTTCAAAAAAAGGAGGAGGTTTCTCAATTCGACCGTATATTTTTTTTTTTTTTTTTTTTATGTTTGTTCGCGGATAACTTCGTCGTTTATGAACCGATTTCGATTATTCTTTTTTTGTTCGAAAGGAGATATCCCAAGTGTGGTACCATGGTAATTTTATCGAGGTATGATAAGTATCTCCAGAGATATTGAGATAAACATCTCAAAATTGGTACTGAAAATGAATAGCGCGGCATTGAAGTCGGTTGTTTTTTAGTTTTTAAACGATATTATAGATGATAAAAGGAGTGATCCATTTAAGGTTTCTTCTTCGATGATTATTTTAGTTTGGTGTTTAATTTACGTAATAGGCAAGCGTTTGACCACTATCTCACTTGATGATAAGTGATGATGTGGTCATCGACCATGCTCGCTTTCTTAGACGATACTTTTTCACTCGCGAGCTTGGGTCGTTCTCCCATATAAAAAATCAAATAATTTAAGGTCAGGCATCAAGATACATATCCATCGCGCCGGATACATCAACTTGTGTAAGTGTCACCCTAAAGATTTCACTACTCCAGCGAAAAAATAACGTTAGGTTAGGACGAATATAATTAAAAACGAATAACATTTCATTTCTAAATAATTATTTAAAATATTTTTACTACAATAACTTTATTAATTATTTAGCTCTTTTAAATTCGAGAAATTAAAATTAATTTAAAAATTTTTAAGAAACTCTGATACACAAGATACAATAAATAAAAATTACTTTTTAATTAATTAATTTTCAAATATTTCAAAATTCTTTTACAATACTAATAAACTGATATATATCAACTTTACATAAGAGATGTACACAAAAAAAAAAAGTGAAGATAATTACTTCTTTCATCATATCAGAAGAAACTTAAATCGTAATCGTAAAATCGTATGTGCAATAATGTGCATTGCTGTAAGTAAAGGGTCACTTTGTTTGCATTGCTGTGAAGGGACACTCTGAACTTTTTGACAAGAAAATAAAGAAAATTGTCGATACTTTTCAACATAAAAATGTAATTCAAAGATCTTGGGCTTTTATTATGACTTCTTTTCTTCATTTGAGTTCATTCTGTATAAAAGATATTACCAGAGTGTATTTCAGAAGAAATTATTTAAAAATTGAAATCCTTGTTATTTCGTTAATTATGTTTTTAGACCGGAACCTCTCTGCCGTATGAAATTTGGCAAACAGCAGGTCCATAAAACAGACAGGTTTTTAAAATCGGTTGCCACATTTTTTTATTCTGTTTTTTTTTAGAAAAGCCTGCCCAAAGTGAAAGTTCAAATATCGTCTAAATAAAAAAAATTCATATTTATTTATTTTTTCTCAGAAAATAATAAGCCTAAATAAAAAATCGTAAATTATCCTGTAAGGCCTGTTCATTGTTCATAGTCCCACAAAAAAACTAGGGCTCTGGTCTTTATAGTTTAAGAGAAAATTTAAATAAATTCCAACATTTCGGGGACTAACTCGAATACAAGTAAAACGCAATTTTCTCGAAAACTATAGATTTTCACGGAACATACATGGGGGTACTCTGGGTAGCCCTTGGAGTCATACATCGATGGTTTTCGTTTGGACTATATGAAACCCGACACCCTGTATACGAGGGTCATTCAATAAATACTTAGCCTACAAAAAGTAAACGAAAATTTTGGAAAAGTGGTAATTTATTTTTCAACGTAGTCTCCTTTTAGTTCGATACACTTAGCCCAGCGATGCTCCAACTTTTTAACCCGTCCGAAAAATAGTTTTTGTCAAACTCTGCAAAATAGGCCTCCGTGGCGGCGATGACCTCCTCATTTGATCCATATCTATTACCGGCGAGAGATTTTTTCAGATTCGGAAGCAGAAAGAAGTCACAAGGGGCCAAATCTGGAGAATACGGTTGATGGGGCAGCAATTCGTAGCGTAATTCGACCTTGGCCATGGCAATGGCAGACGTGTGAACCGGTGCGTTGTCGTGGTGAAACAGCACTTTTTTCTTAGCCAGATGGGGTCGTTTTTTCTTTAATTCGGCTTCGAATCGGCCCAATAAATCGGCATAGTAAAGCCCTGTAATTGTTTCACCCTTCTCAAGGTAATCGATGTAGATCACACCTTGTGAATCCCAGAAAACGGTGGCCATAACTTTTCCGGCCGATTTTACAGTTTTCGCCTTCTTTGGAGCACGTTCCCCGGTCTGGATCCATTGTTTTGATTGCTCCTTGGTCTCTGGTGTGTACCAGTGGATCCAGGTTTCATCGACGGTCACAAAACGACGCAAAAACTCCGCTGGATTCCGCTTAAACAGCGCCAAACACGTCTCCGATGTGGTCTCACGGTTGCACTTGTTTTCCGGTGTGAGTAAACGCGGCACCCATCGCGCCGACAGCTTTCTCGTGCCGAGTTCCTCGTGAAGAATATGATGCACTATTCCTTCTGAAATGCCTACAGTCTCAGCTAGCTCCCGAACCTTCAATCGGCGATCTGCCAATACGAGATCATGGATTTTTATAATTTTTTCCTCCGTAGCAGCTGTTTTCGGTGCACCTGGACGTGGTTCATCAAAAACCGACGTACGGCCACGTGCAAACTCGTTGAACCAATTCTTGACGGTGGCCATCGATGGAGAAGAGTCACCGTACACAGCATCCAAGCGCTCTTTGATTTCGATGCGCGTTTTCCCTTCCAAAAATAGGAATCGAATCACCGAACGATATTGCTCTTTTTCCATTTTTGTAAAACCGATCGATACGTTCGCTTCCATAAGTTGTCAAAATAAAACAAATGAAGGGATTGGAATGAAAATTTGAAAAAAGAATTAAAAAAGAATGTGCTACACTGTGGTAAAACTCTTTTGAAACTACAGCGCCCTCTGGCGATGAGGCTAGGTACTTATTGAATGCACCTCGTATCTAATACTATAAGAATCTTTGTCCTGACATACTGACTGACTGACAGACAACGCACAGCCTAAACCACTGGTCGTAGAGACTTGAAATTTGGAGAGTATTCTGCCGTCACAATTTAAAAAGGCACAATTAACATTTTGCAAATGTTGAGAAAATCGAGATTAAAATATTTTGGGAATTTTCTTAAAAAAATACCTTTGAAGTGTGATTTTCAAACTTGTGTGAATGTTAAAAGTTGACTATGATTAGTATGTATATAACGACAGAAATTACTATATATTTATTTTAATGTATATAATTAATAATTACCTTATTATATTAATTTTTAACTTAACATAAAAAATTACATTACTAGAGCAATATTACGTTTAAAAGGCACATATAACCAAATATGCCTTATCAATGTAAAATTTTGAGAAAAAAAATAAGTCAGGCACAACTGACGGCATTCCCTGCTCACCTCGCCCCGCTCACTTCATCTCCGTTCAGAAATGTTAAATGGTAAAGGCACAAACGTCAATGTGCCTTTTTATTTAACATTTTAAGGTGTAAGAGTTAAAAAGAAAAGGTATAACTAACAGTTGTGACCTTTCTTTCTACGTTAACTGTTTAAGTATCGGTATAAAAAATAAGCACAATTGCCACATGAGCCTTTTATACTTGATGAACGTCAGTTATGCCCATTCAATTAAATATATAAAAGTAAAAAGGTAAAACTAAAAGTCATATCTCACAATATGCCCTTTTCTTGTAATAAAACTCAAAAAATGGTGCAGTTGTGCCCTTTAAGCTTATACTATCTCTGTTAATTTTGTAGCTATAAATCCACAAAAAATCAGGCAGTTAGGCCTTTTTTTCCTGATTCTGAATATATATATATAACTCAATTTCACAAAAAATGTTAGTTGTGCCCTTTTTCAGTAACACGGCAGTATATTTATCTTAGTACGTAAGCGTGTACTAAGAAAGGATTTTCCAAAATTCACTCTTTAAGGAGATGAAACGGGGGTTCAAAGTTTGTATGGAGAAACGAGATTAGATAAGTCTTTTCTATTCGAAATTTCACGCAAGTGCTTCGTTAAATAAATAATTAAATACGTGTTTCAGGCTTTTTTGAAATTACAACCCTAAGAGGGTGAAATGGGGTAATAAAGTCTTAAAATCAATATTGTTTCGGATTGCGCTGCAATTTGGCGTGCAGATAGTTATTACGACGTTAGTTCCCTATGAGAAATGATTTTCTAAAATGCAACCCTTAAGGGGATGAAATGGGGGTTCAAAGTTTGTATGGAGAAACAAGATTAGATAGTTTTTTCTATTCGAAACTTCATACAAGTACTTCAGTTAATAAATAAGTTGAATACATGTTTCAGACTTTCCGAAATGCCACCCCTAACAGGGTGGAAGTCGGGTAACAAAGTCTGAAATAAATATTGTTTCTGATTGTGCTGAAATACGGCAAGCAGATAGTTATTTAGACGTATGTATCTGCTAAGAAAAGATTTTTCAAAATTCACTCCTTAAGGGGATGAAACGAGGGTTCAAAGTTTGAACCGATTTGGCTTTTAGTTCTTTGATGTCTTTTATGATAGAAAGGTTTTTACAAAATAAAATTTTTAAGTAAATAAAAGAAGTCTTCAACGCGGGCGAAGCCTCGGGGCACTTCTAATATATATATGTAATATCTGGATGACCGAGCTTTGCTCGGTATTGTATGTATTTTTTTTTTGTTAAATGGAGTTGTTTGGTATTTTTTTGGCTGCCATTAATAGTTTTACTCACAAAAGAAGGAACTTGATAAAAAAAAGGAAAAAAATAATCATCTCGTCTGGTCCCGAACCATGGACCTCCCGAACGCCATCCAATCGATCTTCCACCGAGCTATCAAAACGTTGCCAAATGAGTCGAAATTACCCTTTGTATTCTTATGATATTGTAGCAGTTTTTCAATGCCTAAATCATGAATAAATCAACATTTTCTGAAAATGAATCCTAGCTAGATCGATTTATCGCCCCCGAAATCCCCTGTATACTAAATTTTATGTAAATCTTTGGAGCCGTTTCCAAGATTCAGATTATATATATTTTTTTAGAAAAGAATTGCTCGTTTAAAGGTATGATATTAATATCATACCCATCCTTTCCCACCTACACCAGGCCTATCGAACTCCGCGCTGTAGCTATGACAATATTACTACATACGCGGCAGCCGGCCGGCTGCAAGTTCACTCAGTAGTGTCACGCGCGCTCTCGATCGGATGCGCACCTTTACTTTACTATTCAATTTGTTTTCTCACTACACTCAACCTTACAGTAAGAGACAGCTGACGGTCCGCGAGCTGACCGAGTAATAGACTCTCGCCACGCGGACTTACGGTGCATTTTACGGTGCGCAACACGCGGTCCATAGTTACTATTACATTGTTTATTGTGTGACACATATTCAAGGTCGCATCCGAGGCGTATTTTGAACGTTACCATCGTTGTAACTAGCTTTGATCTCGCATTTTTGCTATAATAGAGTGCATCTTCTGTACTTCTATATTGTAGTATTCTATATATTCATTATTCTGTGCCTATGCCTGACTCCCATATTCTGCTGACAGCTGAAAATCAAGCTCAGTAGCGTGCTATAGGAGGCCTATGTCCATCAGTGGACTAATACATGCCCATAATGATATTTACCCGAGAATAATGCCAAGAATCCGTGTGTCCGTGAGTTTATAACGTCGACTTCGTGTAGAGTGACCGTGTGGACAACCTCCTTACGTTTTTGTAGCTCACCCTCCGGGCATTGGACGAAACGAGCTTGTTGACCTGACAAACAAACAAACAAACACATTTTTTAAGCGGTCTTGTTAACCTGACAAACAAACACATCTTTTAAGCGGTCTTGTTGACCTTACAAACAAACACATATTTTAAGCAGTCTTGTTGACCTGACAAACAAATACATCTTTTAAGCGGTATTGTTGACCTGACAAACAAACACATATTTTAAGCGGTCTTGTTGATCTGACAAACAAACACATATTTTAAGCGGTCTTGTTGATCTGACAAACAAACATCTTTTAAGCGGTCTTGTTGACCTGACAAACAAACATCTTTTAAGCGGTCTTGATGATCTGACAAACAAACACATCTTTTAAGCGGTCTTGTTGACCTGACAAACAAACACATATTTTAAGCGGTCTTGTTGATCTGACAAACAAACACATATTTTAAGCGGTCTTGTTGATCTGACAAACAAACACATATTTTAAGCGGTCTTGTTGACCTGACAGACAAACACATCTTTAAAGCGGTCTTGGTGACCTGACAGACAAACACATCTTTTACCCACCCTACCGATTAAAAAACGAATCATTCAATTATTATTAAACTAAGAATGTTCCCAATGGCACTTATCTTATTGTCTCTAATAAGGCGAGAAGTATATCGATCGTTATATCGACATCGCGTAAGTCACGTTAAATTCCTGATTTTAAATAATTAAGTTTAAGGGCCAGTTTCACCAGTTCCTGATTAAGCGTAAGATTTGACACTTGACACCATATAAAAACTGTCAAAAATCTGTCAGATTTCTTCATATTAGCGCTATCAGAAACTGGCCCTCAATGAACTTGAGTTTTTATAATAAAGTTTAATAAAAGCTTGTAATAAATTAAAGTTAACCTGTAGCGTCATAATCCCGAGCGCGTGCGAAGCTCCGTCCTAATTTGTTGATCTTGCCGGTCGCTTTGTCTATGGTGATGACGTCGCCAGCTTGTACCTGAGACAATATTTACCTTATTTTAGTGAGCTTTGGCGGGAACGTGAAAAAGTGTGTGTACTCTAATTATATTTTTTCCTATAACTTGTGTTTTTTCGCGAGTTATTGTGCAATAAAAGTGGATTATTAACCATTAAGTGCCGGTGAATGTGTACGAGGGAAACAGCACAATGTTTCAAAACATGCTTTTTGCGTTCTAAAGTCCACATTTTTACTGAGGGTATGACTTGGACTAGACTGACTTCAACTTGACCTGAAATGTGACTTGAACCCATGTTTATGACTTGCATCCACAAAAACTAATCGTGTGGAGCCATAATGAAATAAAAAATAATATTAATAAAAAACTTTATTAAGTTGTGCCGGGAACGAAAAAATATGTGGGTGCTCTAAATGTAATTAATTTTGAGTTACATTCACAGAATTTAAAACAAATGTACAATCAGAAAGAAAACTTTATCCATACAATTTCTAGTAGATGGAAGAATGATCAATTTTCGCAAACGTATTTTTTCATCGATCCTGTTTCCTAAGATTAAAATACTGCAAGAAACGACCACTAGATGGCGTTGATAGTCTTACAAATGTCGTATTGTGGCGGTCGCTACAACACACAAAGCTTGTTGCCAACTAACGGCCGTAATCATAAGGCCCCTGTACACATTGGGCCAATGCATTGGACAAATGTGTAGAGGGCTATTTATTTTGCGGAACGTTGGTTGCAAATCACAGTTGGCGCGAGCGTTGGCCGCCAAACCACATTGTGTCTGTTTTTTGTGCACAAATCAAAGGATCTTAGCGCGCTCCGCAAACAGCGCTCCAGTGGCGTTGCGTTCGATTGTGCCGCCCGGGGCTGAGGCAAATTTTGCCGCCCCCTTATCTAATACAATAAGAATCTTTGTCCTGACATACTCTATATATACTTACAGACAACGCGCACAGCCTAAACCACTGGTCGTAGAGACTTGTAATTTGGAGGGTATATTTGTTTTAGTACGTCAAGGTGTGCTAAGACAGGATTTTTTAAAATTCACCCCTTAAGGGAATGAGATGGGGGTTCATAGTTTGTATTGAGAAAAAAGATAGTCTTGTTTATTCGAAACTTCACACACGTGTTTCAGTAAATACGTGTATGAGGCTTTTTCGAAATTCCTCCTTTGGGTGAAATGGAGTAACAAAGTCTGAAAATCAATATTGTTTCGGATTGCGCTAAAACTTTACACGCAGATAGTTATAACGACGTTAGTTCACTCTGAGGAATGTTTTTTTTTAATTATATCGTATATACATTTTTCCTTGATTATGTCAAACAAGTGTTTATCTTTTACTTTTTAATTGTTTGTTTTTAAATTTAGAGATAATATGGCAAAATATAATTATATACAAGATTAGATTAGGTAAGTGAATTGGGAAACTGTAATACTTATCCTAATTGTTGTGAAATAAATAAATAAATAAATAAATTTGTATTTTTGTATGTTTGTAATGAGTAAGCTCAAAAACTACTGAACCGATTTAAAAAATTCTTTCACTAATACATAGAATGGACTTTCGGAATGAAAATAGGCTATATATTATCCCGTTTAAATCAAAGGTACACTCGTGGAGACCTAATTTGCAACCTAAGTCGGCAAATAAATGGTCGAAAAAACACGTTTCTTACGAACGCTGCTTAGTTGAAAATAGATAGAAGAATATTTTCTATGCAAGAGTTGTAAAACTTAATAAGACCTACAAAAAAGTCCGCGACAGCATATGTCTATCTCTTAAGGTTGACTCACAGTAACCATTTTAATCTTAAAATTTTTGTTAAAAAATATTACATAACTTCCAAGGCTATTTTCAAGTATATAGTATAAATCCTTATCCAAATAATTAAGTTAATTAGCTTGGCCACATATTATAGATTAACATTGTCCTTTACAGTATATAATTCAAATGAAAACTCTAGAAAATATCACGAATTTCACAAACACGCATCGCAAAATTAATAAAATATTTGCAGTGAAACCACAGATTAGGTCATAGTTACTTAGAAAATATTATTATAAGCTTAGCTATGCTGTAGATCCCCACCGATCACAATCAATTTGAAGTCAATATAGTGTAATAATATGATCCATTGTATAATATAATATTCATCTATATATATAATAATATAATATAATATTTTAAACCACCTCGACTGATCTATGTATAATATTTTTCCAATGACTCTAATCACGACATTTAAAATCTGAGCTGTAAGTTGGTGAGGATTTGAGTATTCTGTAGAGTCCAGGAGGCTTCCATGTTCTTACAATATCGTTGAAGAAGAAGATTTTCGAATTGATCAGACCTATGAAAGTTGATTTCATAGCGCAATTAACTAGAAAAAAGCTCATAATTTTATAACGATTGAACGAATTTTCATGAATCAAAGCTAAGAAAACTCTCGATAAAGACATCTATCAAACAAAAAAAAACTATCAATAATAAAAACAAAATCGGTTCATCCGGTTAGGTGCTAAGATGCTACAGACAGACACACAGATACACACGTTAAACGTATATTACCCCTACATTTTGCGTCGGGGAACGCCGTAAGGTTACGGCGGCAGATGTACTCCTTGGTGGTAAGCTACTTTTTGGTAGATTTAATGATTCCACTACCACTGTACGAAAACTCATGATTCATGAATGCACATAAAACTTTCATT
The DNA here is from genome assembly GCA_954871355.1 of Cabera pusaria. Classification (NCBI taxonomy): domain Eukaryota; kingdom Metazoa; phylum Arthropoda; class Insecta; order Lepidoptera; family Geometridae; genus Cabera; species Cabera pusaria. Next base: position 6,792,568 of record OX940912.1, on the reverse strand, counting down.
GGTAGGTATATAGCTAGGATTACAACCAACGACTGTCGGGTCAGAATCAGGGTAACTATCCTTTACGCCAAAGGGCCGTCCAATATCAATACGTAAGTATTATAAAACAAAGTTCATCACTGCGTCTGTCTGTCTGTTCGCAATAATCTCAATAGCTACTGAACGGATTATCATGCGGTTTTCACCAATAGCCAGAGTGTTTATGAGGAAGGTTTAGGTGCATAATTCGTTAAGGTTTTGTGTAAATTGGATGAAATATGACGATGATTGTTAAATATGTTCATATTTTATATTCGATGCAACAAACTGATGCAAATTTTGTAGGCATATATGTTCTACCCGTGCGAAGCCGGGGCGGGCTGCTAGTAATTAATAATTTTATGTGCCCTTCATTACAAGGTCACGTTGTTGAATTTTGATGAAGTGTAAAATGTGATCTATTAAATTGACTCTCCTATAGCAAAGTGGGTTGCACTTTTAGTCCAGTCAAAATAGACATTACAGTTTTAATTAATTCCCAACAAGCTGGATTTTTGTGCAGGCCTTGAATACGTCTTACAAATGACATTTCAAATGTCCCCATCGATCCCGCTTGTGCGTTGTTTTTTATTCGAGGTCAAAGGTCACAAATTTTCGTTTTTCGCCATTTTTAAAAAAACGGTAAGTTTTATCATAAAAGTACCTGTGATAAAATTGTAGATCATAAAATTATACATAAAAAAATTATCAATACTTTTTTTTCTACGAGCCACTGTTTCCGAGATATAACGATTCAAAAAGTTATAAAAGTTGTTATCGTCATAATATGCATGAGTACGCCACGTATATATGATGTATGATTTTCGCAACTACAAAAATAACTTTGTTTTTCATAGTATTTGTATGAAAAACCAAGTTATATTTGCGGTCGCTATATCTCAAAAACTTCTGACTGTATCTCGTTCAAACCAATTTTCGTTGAAAGTTTTTATTGAGATCTACAGATCTAAAAGTTAAAGGGCGGAGGGGGACACACATTATACCACTTTAGACGCGCCTATCTTTTAAATGATTGACTTTGAGAAAAAATAATTTTAGGAACCTCAATGTCATTTTTAAAGACCTATCCATAGACACGTGGGGTGTCTAGGTTTCAACATTTTTTTTTTGTTTCACTTCCATGAATGGGATGCCCCCCTCCGTATATCTCAGAAACGGTGGCTCGTTTGTGACCTTTGACCTCGAATAGAAAACAACGCACAAGCGGGATCGATGGAGACTTTTGACATGTCATTTGTAATGACGCATCCAAGGCTTGCACAAAAATCCAGCTTGTTGGGAATCATACAAACTTTTTTTTTTTTGTAGTGATTTATCTACGTAGAGTAGATATCTCACTGCTATTACAATCTAGCCTTATAACTAGGCTAATAAGTAATTTGATTTTAACTTAATTTACTATTAAAATATTACTAAGAATGTGTCCATTAACACTTTTCCTAATGTCTCTATTAAGGGGAAGACACTTTGTTATTGCGTTCTTTTAAATAGCGTTCACTATCACTACACTTACGCTCACTTAGTAAAATATCACTGAAGTAACTCGAAAGGTTTTTACTTTTTAGTCTTCTCACTATGCCTGTGTTGTCGAGGAGCTGGATAGCCTCGCCGTTCACATGATGGTGAAGTCTACGATCGTGAGCTTCAGCATACTGTTTTATTGTTTCAGCGACGTGTTCCACTTTTAGGTCCCGATGGAGGTCGTCATTTCTAATGTACCAGGGTGCCTTTACAATGCTCCTGAGCACTTTATTTTGAAATCTTTGTATAATCTGTAAGTTGCTCTGTTTGGTGCATCCCCATAGCTGGATACCATAAGTCCATATTGGCTTAAGGACTTGTTTATATAATAGCATTTTGTTATGCCCTGACAGAGATGAATATTTTCCAAACAGCCAGTGCATATTCTTGTAGCGAAGCTCTAATTCTTCACGTTTCTTTTTGACATGCAGCTTCTAGCTTAGCTTTCCGTCTAATGTCATCCCTAGATATTTTGCTTTGCTATCGTAAGGTATTGGTTGATTATTTATGAACACTGGACGGTAGTTTGGTCTCTTATTTGTAAAATCTACGTGTACAGATTTACTTTCGTTGAGCTTTATTCGCCATTGCTTTGTCCATGCAACTATGCATGCTGTTGACTGCTGTCTGAACTTTTTCTACTGCTTCCTCTTGGGTGACACCTGTAGCCATAATGGCTGTGTCATCCGCGAAGGTTGCGATAGTGTTATTTTCTAAATGAGGAATATCACAGGTGTATAATACGTACAGAACCAGACCTAAAACACTGCCCTGTGGTACTCCAGCCTTTATCTGCTTTAGTTCTGAGTATGAGTCATCTTGTCTTATCCTGAACATCGTTTGTGTTAAGATTCAAGAATATCTGCAAACTGTTTTGGAAGCATATTTGTCAGTTTGTGTATGAGGCCCTTATGCCAAACTTTGTCGAACGCTTGAGCTACATCCAAGAAGACGGTAGTGCAAACTTTCTTTTTTTCCAGAGCATTTTCTATGATGTTGGTGATTCTATGAACCTGGTCTATGGTGGAGTGATTTTCCCTAAATCCGAACTGGTAGTCAGGAATAAGGTTTCTTTCTTCTATAATGGGTTTCAGCCTTTTCAAGAGCAGTTTCTCGAATAACTTCGATATTATTGGTAGCAGAGATATTGGTCTGTATGATGTTGCAGCTTGTGGTAGTTTACCAGGCTTCTGGATCATTAACCTCAGCTATTTTCCACAAGTCGGGCTCGTATTGAAGTCTGAATGACGCATTTATGAGTGTTGTTAGTTTGACTACCGCTTTTCGGGGAAGATTTTGGAGTACTTCACCTGAAATCAAATCATATCCCGGAGTCTTTTTCTTTTTTAGCTTTTTAATTTCATTGTAAACTTCTCTTGGTGTTGTAAGTTTAATTTCAATATCATCTTGGGATGTTTCAGTTAGCACGAAGGCATGGTTCATATCCTCATTAGGCTGAAATATCAACTCTAAGTGTTGTGCAAATCTAGAAGCTTTCTGTTCATTGCTGACGGCCCAACTTCCGTTATATTCTTTTATAGGTGGGACCTGCAGAGTAGGTTTTTTAAGGTTTTTAGTGGTTTTCCACAATGAGTAGTTAGTTGAACGATCACTTGTCAGCTGACTCAAGTAAGTGTTCATGGATTCGTCATTGAAAGCTTGTATTGTCTTTCGAAGTTTTTTGTTAAGTTGTTCAGAAGCATTTTGTCTTTTGGACATCTTGTCATGTGCCAATGCTGTCGCTGTCTTCTTTTATTAGCTATCATATCTCTTATTTCTATGGGATAATAATTACATCTATTTTTCTTTTTGTATTCTGGTGTATTTTTCCAGGCACATTGTTGAATGTCAGTTATAATTTTTTTTTAATCTATATCTACTTCATTTGGGCATTTTAATGAAGTTTTTAGGTCAGTTATACTGTCTAAATCTAGCTTGAAGCTTTCCCAATCTGTATTTTTATTTGTCAAAGAAGGGCTGGTTTCTTTCTCAATGATGTTCTCACTTACCGTTAGAATTATCGGTGAGTGGTCAGAGTTCATATCATAACCTTCCTGAATATGCAGAAAGCTTGGTGATATATTTTTATAAATAAAAAAAATCTTTGAGGTCAGGAATCTTCATAGGATCAGTGGGCCAGTACGTTGGCTTGCCTGTTGATATGACATCACATTTGCAGTCTCTAATGGCTGTTAATAGTTCTTTTCCTTTAGTGGTAGTAAGTCTCGATCCCCAGTAGGTATTCTTAGCATTAAAATCACCTCCCAGTATAAATCTGTGACCTAGTTCTTTTAGAAAACTTATGTACTGTTCCACTTTTAGTGCGTGCTTAGGCGGACAGTATATCGATGATAATGTAATGGGATACCTTTTAGTTTCAAGCTGAATAGCAACTGCTTGTATATGTTGTTCTTCAAACTTATGTTTTTCAAAGTGATTGATATTATCTCTTATGATGATGGCGCTGCCTCCTCTTGCGGTATTATCCGGGTGCAGAGCGTGGTAAGTTTTATATCCTTGTAGTCTGATGTAGGATTCACGTGTAAAATGTGATTCGGAAACAAGACAAATATCGATATTTTCTGTATTGAGGACCACCTGTAGTTCATTTGGATGATGAAGCAGTCCATTTGCATTCCACGCCAATATATTTAGTGATCTATGCATGATGTATGTTTGAAGTAGCCATTTTAGTACTATTTTCTAGTTTTTCAACCTACTGTCGAATGAGGTCATAAGTGAAAAAATTTGATTAACTTTTTCGTCGATATTGGAATTTTTCTGTTGAGTTTGAGACTGTGGTAATCGCTGTTGCTGAGTTCCTTTAGTCATTTGACCACCTGTAGTTCATTTGGATGATGAAGCAGTCCATTTGCATTCCACGCCATTATATTTAGTGATCTATGCATGATGTATGTTTGAAGTAGCCATTTTAGTACTATTTTCTAGTTTTTCAACCTACTGTCGAATGAGGTCATAAGTGAAAAAATTTGATTTACTTTTTCGTCGATATTGGAATTTTTCTGTTGAGTTTGAGACTGGTAATCGCTGTTGCTGAGTTCCTTTAGTCATTTGACCACCTGTAGTTCATTTGGATGATGAAGCAGTCCATTTGCATTCCACGCCATTATATTTAGTGATCTATGCATGATGTATGTTTGAAGTAGCCATTTTAGTACTATTTTCTAGTTTTTCAACCTACTGTCGAATGAGGTCATAAGTGAAAAAATTTGATTAACTTTTTCGTCGATATTGGAATTTTTCTGTTGAGTTAGAGACTGTGGTAATCGCTGTTGCTGAGTTCCTTTAGTCATTTGAGCGTATGTGATGTTTTTAGTTACGCTTTGTGCCTTTTTGGTATTATTTGCACTTGGCGCCTGGGTAGTGGTAGTTGTGACATTTTTCTTTGTATGCTTATTTTTTAAGCTTTGTAATTCCTTCGCTACTATGCATCCCCTGTAGTTAGCGGGGTGCGGTTGACCACAGTGTACACATTTCGGTTTAGCATCGGCTGGCTTCTGACAGTCTCGAGTCAAATGCTTGCCTGTACATTTAACGCATCGTGGTTCCTTGGAACAGTACTTTTGCGTGTGCCCATATGATTGGCACCTTTTACATTGGGGGAGAAGTCTGGAGGTTTTCACAGGTTTAATCTCCACTTTGCATCCTAATATTATCCTTATATTGTAAATTTTATTTATGTCTTCATCTTTTTCGAAAGAAAGCAGAAACATATTAAGTGGTTCCTTCTTCCTCCAGCTGAGTTTGTTGACCGCACTTAGAATTTTAAATCCATTGAGGGTCAGGTCACTTACTATTCTATCAGGCAAACACGAAGAATGAAGATTTTTAGCTATCACTCTTATAGGTCTATCCTGCTTGTTTTCGTAAGAATGCCAACGTAAGCTCTGTTGTGACAGCAATTTCGTAATACTTCGATACGACTCTTCATCGCGCGCATTTATTTTCGCACATTCACTGTTCATTACTTTTATGATAAACGTGTCCTTAGGAACGCTTGTCAATAAAAAGTCGTAAAACGCCTGATAGTTTCGGACGTCTTCAACAACAATTGGTGGAGGTTGGGGAGGTTTCTTTAACTTTTCTTTGGCGATCGGACTAGGGGGATCATCTTGCGTGGGGGAGGGAGACTTTAACAACTTCCTTTTCTTCCAACCTTTTTCTCGCACCCACCCGGTTTCTTTAGCGAGTTCCTCCTCGTCGGTCTCGTACTGGACTGCGGCTGAAGGTTCTTCATTATTGGGCTGTTTAGCTGGAACAGTGTCATTCTGCTCCCGAACATGTTTAAGATGGCACTGAAGCTCGTGGATTTGGTTTTGTAGTTCACCAACAAGATCCTGTAATTTAATATGTTGTCTTCTTTCTTCTTCGAAACGATCATATAGCAATCGTTCCGTTTCCGTTGATAAAGTTATTTTTGTAGGTGAAGCCATAGTTATTAGTTGCTTCGCCTTAACATTTGTTTACACAAAATTAGCTTGTTTCACTCACTACGCGTATCTGGGTCATCGCGACGACCGTATAAACAATGCACTCGCAACGGCTAAGTAGGCTGCTGCGTCAGCGCCTTACCCGAGCGGACTAGAGCAGGCGCAACGCGAACGCAACCTTTCTCTACGGAAGTAGCAAACTCACTCGATCATGCAAACTGGAATCATAATTTAGTCTATTTTGACTGGATTATTTACTATCGCGCGTTATCAACTGAGTTGTGAGGCCATAAATCATTTCCCTATATCCGTCTCGCTCGCACTTACACACACCATCGACAGGTAGCCGTTTACAGATATCCTTATCTTATCTAGTGACGTTTATGGCCTCACGACTCAGTTGATAACGCGCAGACTAAAGCAGTCTTGATAACCCCAATAGTGTTCACGTCAATAGTGCTATGGGTGAGGATCGAACTTGCGACCTCTCAATCTCTTAATTCTAATTAGTCCGTCAGTTAAGTTATCGTAAAATATTGGACCCGTATTTTTTTATTTTACAAATCAATAGAAATTGACATAGATAAAGAGCATCTAAGTTCGAGAGTGGGGGCTCTTGACGTCACGCGGAATTTCAACGCACTATATCTTTGTAATTTTTTGTTTTTAATTGAAAAAATAATAAATACGTATCTAATATTTTTTGATAATGTAAATGACGGACTAAAAAAAAATTTTTTTGTAAACTAGCCTATTGGGCTATTGCCACTTCTTAACTGTGAGACCTCATAGTTCTGTTTATGAATACGAGGGTAAGTAAGGTAGGGAAGTATTTCTCACCTTTTCCTTAAGCAATGCGTCGGCCATCTTGCTCCCCATATCGTAGTTGGTCTCCATATCACTAGTCTTCAAGGTAAGTCGACCGACGCGCGCGCCGCCGCCGCCTGCGCCTCGTTCTATCACTACTTCTACCACTTCACCTTCGATAATTTCCGATTCCTCTCTGAAAAATAAACAGGACTTGTAGAACAGAATGAACCATGAGCCAAACATGCTACTGCGTAACGAGACCGTTGTCAGGTTTATTAAGGCTCAGTGCTTGAGATGATAAGGCCACATGGCCAGGATGGATGATGAGGGCCCAGTGGTGTAGTGGGCTTTGACGCCAGAGGTACCGAGTTTAATCCCCGCCGTGCAAAAATGTCTGTGAGAGCTAATTCCCATTCTAGGTCTAGCGTGCTAACCATCTTCGACCGCATCATCACTCACCAACAGGTGAGATAGTGTTCAAATGCTAGCCTATAAGATATAAAAGAAATAATACAAAATGATCGTTTTTCACAGTGGCCCTCTGGTGAAGGAAAAACATTGTTATGAAACCCCCAACCCCTGCATGGTGGTATGACAATATGAAGTATCTGCCTGGCCAGCTACCACCCTGAAGTTAGAAAATCTGAATATGTTCCGGCAGCTATCCTTAAGAGCCAGTTCCCATTCTAGGCCTAGCTTGCTTACCATCCTCAACCGCATCATCAATTATTAACAGTGAGATAGTGGTCAACTGATAGCCTAGAAATAAACTAAAAAAGTGTGCACTTACTTGATTCTAATACCAATAGACTTTCTGATAGCCTGTGTCAGAGCTTCAGTCTTGCTCATCTCCAATGAATAGATTTCAGATCCTGAAAGACATTACAAATAGTAGATTACATTTAACTAATATGTTTATTGCAACACTAATAATATAACAGTGGAATTGAATGTTACACCTAAGTTTACAATATTGATTAATAAAAACTATCGAATCAATATAACTTGCCGCGAAAGTCATTTTCAGTAGCAAATTTAAGGTAAAAGACAAACTTAACTCTGCCATTCCATCCCTAGACATAATTATTGCACCAACAGCAAATATAAGACAAATAATCAAGTTTTTTTTTTTTGTAGTGATTTATCTACGTAGAGTAGATATCTCACTGCTATTACAATCTAGCCTTATAACTAGGCTAATAAGTAATTTGATTTTAACTTAATTTACTATTAAAATATTACTAAGAATGTGTCCATTAACACTTTTCCTAATGTCTCTATTAAGGGGAAGACACTTTGTTATTTTGTTCTTTTAAATAGCGTTCACTATCACTACACTTATGCTCACTTAGGGCCGATTTTTCATTCCTCAGTTACACAATCAGATAGGGTTTATACCAATGATAGCATATTTTCGCATTTATCAATAGACAGATAGAGGTAATCCAGGGAATAAATTCCTTACCAGAGGAGTTAATATATCTAGCTCTTTGTGCCTCAGATAGTTGACTATTCTGTGGTATAAATTAAGTTTGTGACAAGTCTTGACGTTACGTCATTATTTTTTTAAAATTTCATTACGGCTACACTCAATTGGCCAGAAACTGGCTAAATACACTAATTGTGCGGAGCCATAATAAAACAAAAAAAAATATTTAAAAAATCGTGTTTGGCAGAATTAAAAATCAAATTTAGAATCTCCTTGAGTCAAAATTTCAAATGGTTGTAGATCTTCGCCCTCGCTCTAACATCTATAGGACTGCGTAAGAATATCTCTTTCCCACACTATTGGCGTGAAGATAGTTACAAAAAGACTACAGATATCTAATTGACTGATAAAAGCACATTGACAAATCGAAAGTTTTATATGGTAGTTTATATGGGCAGATAAATATATTGCATTGGTAACTATCTGGCCGTTCTTCTAAGAATTGAAAAATCGGCCCTTAGTAAAATATCACTAAAGTAACTCGAAAGGTTTTACCCTTTTTAGTCTTCTCACTATGTCTGTGTTGTCGAGGAGATAACCAAGTGATCTATAAAAGTGAAGTGAAGTGATCTTTTTGCTGTTTGAGTTACAGATATTTTATAAAAAACCATAAAAATTAAGTTTTTAAATAAAAACGATGACTTACCAGCCATACTAGTGAACGGAGTATCAGGGCCCAAGGCCTGAGCGAGTCCCATGGCTATAGCTGTCTTGCCGGTACCAGGCTGACCAGCTAGCAACACCGCACGTCCCGCTATTTTACCTGTTTACGATTAATACAATTTCATTTTTTAAAAGCAATGTGGGTGGCACATCACAAGTAGTCTTGTTAACCCCTCCAACTAAGTTAAATATGCTTGTGTTTGGAGTGGGTTCACGTTAATAGTGCAATGGGTGGGGATCAAACTCATGACCTCTCGATCACCAGGCCAACACTTTAGCCATGTGGCTATAGCCACTACATGAAGATTTGAATATTGAACGTATCGTGTGAATCACACATATAAAAATAATCATAAATGAAGAGTACTAATCTCTCCAATACCACAATAAACATTTTAATTGTGTCCGGTATCCTAGCATTTTTAAATATCTTATAAAAGTCAAATGCTAGCCGCATTTGACCACTATCTCGCTTGGTGGTAAGCGATGATATGGTTGAAGATGGTAAAAACCCTAACGGCTGGAATACTCTGACTCTCAAGGACATTTGAGGGGTAAGCCTGTTAGGGATCTTCCATTAATCATGTGACATTTTTTAGCAACTTTTTAACCTCCTCCTCCCCCCTGATGATATATGGTGAGGATATAAGATAACCCCTCTCCCCCTACCCCAAATCACGTGTATTTTTTTGGTGCAAAGTACATTGCAATTTTGTTTATATCTTGGTTTAAAATCATAATATACAACCTCCCCCCCTCCTTTTGATATTTCGTGATTTTTTTCCGAACCTCCCTTTCTCCTCTCTCCCTCTCAAAAACAGTTGTATGAAAGACCACATGCTCTTTCTTCTAGTGCCTCATAGAGATCAGAAATTCAGATGCATATTCACCTAAAATTTAGATTATCATTATCAGCCAATTTCCATCGACTGCTGGACATAGGCCTCTCGGCTTATTGATCATCATCATCATCATATTCAGCCGGTATCAGTCCACTGCTGGACATAGGCCTCTCCCAAGTCACGCCATTGAGCCCAATCTTCGGCTCTTTGTTTCCAGTCACTGCCCACCGCTTTGCGAATGTTGTCGCTCCACCTGGCTACAGGGCATCCTATGTTACGTTTACCAATTCGTGGTCTCCACTCCAGAACCAGTCTACCCCAACTGTTATCGGTCCTACTGCAGATATGACCAGCTCACTGCCACTTCCATTTGCTACTCCATTGAGCTATGTCGATCACTTTAGTTCTACGTTCCGGATTCGATCCCACACAGAAACACCGAGTATAGCTCTCTCCATAGCTCGCTGAGACACTTTAAATTGGTGGACCAGTCAAATTGTTAGTGTCCACGTCTCGGCTCCGTATGTCATCACAGGTAGGACGCACTGGTTAAAGACTTTTGCCTTTAGAGATTGTGGTATAGGCTACGAGATGCGGCTCGGCTTATTCCTCTCCTAAAATTCAGATGTTGCCTGATAAGGAAAGCAACTTTTTAACAAAAAAATCTGCAATCCCAGGATTGGCAAATTTAATTACACTGCGAGATGTAATAAACCCAATTTGACACAAATGACAGTCACCCTATTACAATGTAGTATGGTTAGTTTTTCCTTGTTTTTATGGACAGATTTATGACCATGAAAAATATTCTGAGAAGCCTCTCCCATATGTACCCTGTGAGATGTAATAAACCCGTTTTGACACAAATGACTGTCGCCCTGTTACAACTTAATATAGTAGCTTTCCCTACTTTTGTTCTACTTTTTGACAAATCCAAAATATTCTAAAAATCCTCTTCTAAAAATGTAACCTAAAGATTAACTTTAGGCAAATATGCATCAATTTATATGAACTGTACTCGTCAACCAATCAATACTTATCAATGCCTACTTCATATCAACAACCAAAAAAATGTTACCATGACAACCAAACAAACCTTCTCGAATCATTTGAAGGATAACTCCGGCGGCTTTCCTGGCCATCTTCTGCCCCACCATGCCCTGCGACACCGCTCGGGGCTCCAAGGAATCATCTAGACCAAGTCCCCGGATGTGGGAATGAGCGCCTATTCTCTCTATGCGTGTGATTGAACGCACTTCTTGCACTTGAGCCGCTGCTATGGACTGAAATACGTTTTCGATGCAGATTTATGATTAAAGATGATAATGTCTGCACATATAAAGTCTACAGAGTATTTATAATTCGAGACAAGTTACATGCGCCGTAGGACATGTGTCTAGGATACTAGTTACTGTTACAAAAACCTCAATGGAACACAAAAACAAAGAAACCAACGCCGATAACTCATGAATTGATTTAATAAAAAGTTAGGTTATGTACGGACCGGCTGCGCAGAATTATACTGGTAATTAATGTGTAATTTTTATTGTGCTAAGTATACTTACAGCCATTTTGCTTAAATTTTCTCAAATCTATCCGTTTGTAGAAGAAAATCCAGAAATTTCGGGCGTGTTTCCTGCCGCTTCGCAACCAGAAAACACCAAAACAAATTATTTTTGATTTTGACGTTAAGAATTGACATTCTTATTTCAAATTGGGATGACATAATTGAATGCTAGCCAACCTATATAGCTACATAGTGATCTGTGGTTGTGTTGTGGGGGTACCCAACCGTACGATAATTACCGTACAGTACGGCAAGTATAACTTGGCGTGCCTGTGCGCCACTGTGCTTTTACTTTATTCTTTGATAACAGTTTCTCTTAAACCACTTTTGATTACTATTGGCATTATTGAACTATTTTAATGTAGCAGATTTATCAACAATAATGTCGCGGTAATCTCTCAAAAGTCAAACTCACAGTTTCAATTAAAAAAATTAGTTCCAAAAACCACCACCGCCAAGTTATACTTGTGGCACTGTACATATACGATAATTCAGCCCGGATTTCACAGAAGAGATACTAGTCTAGTATCTCTTCTGTGTCCGTACGATTAATGATGGGAACACAATGATCGTACGCAGATATACGATAATTTAAATCATGCTGAAATATATGAGATTTACGCTGATAGTCAATTCAATAGTGCAATAACATATACGTTTTTTTGCTTATTAATTAAAAAACACTTGCCGCCACTTCCTGTCCTAATGATTTTACCGGTTGCTACGCTAGTGTCTGCCAATCAGCGAACGATATTGATATCGTATTGATCTATCTATATTGAATAGACTTATGTAAGTAAGTACATGGATTCTGTATACACAAACTGACACAATGTAAAATATTAAAATTACCTTCCTACATTGTGAAGTTTTGTGAGGCGAACAGAAAGAGCAGTGTAGAATTATAGAATTAAGAATAGAATAATAGAATTATAGTAGAAGCTTTATTTTAGAGACAATATCCAATCTTTACTTTATAAAGAATTGTATTTTAGTAAAATCAACTTGTCATATATTTTTTCACTGTGACAGATCTGTCATCCGTACTTTATCTATAGAGCATAGAAAGTAGGCTTCATATCTTAACATCCTGTGAAGATTTTTAAGAATTTTAGTTCATAAATTCTTAAGTCCCAATAGAGAACACAGTTCTTTCAGTCTCGGACCGTACAATGGCTTTGTCATCATGTCAGCAAGCTGCAGCTCTGGAGATACATGTGCCACTTCGACTCCTCCTAAATCTCCATTATTAACACATTCTCTTATAAAGAAATGTTTTATCTTTATGTGTTTAGTGCGTTGGTGGTACTCGTATTTAGGGTTGTGCGCTAGTTTTATCGCTGATTCGTTATCGAGATACAGCTTTGGTTTTGTCAGTATTTTTAGACTGTTTAGCAGGCCATTTAACCAAATAACTTCTTGTGCAGCCTCACTCGCTGCAATAATCTCAGCTTCCGTTGAAGAGATAGATACAGTTGTCTGTTTTTGATTTTTCCAGCTTACAGCTGCTCCAGAAAATAAGCAAACCATTCCAGATGTAGATTTTCCAGTACTTAAGCAGACAGATGACAGCACGGGTGATGCTCATTACACAGGTCAAGCAAATGCCTCCAAGGCGGACATCGATGCTAGGAGATCAGAGCTAGTGTCTAAGGTGGAGTGTTCCCTAGAAAATGTTTCGGCCTGGGGTTTACGAAACATAGTACAATTTAACCCTACTAAAACACAGGCTATCGTTTTCTCGGCCAAAAAGTCACAATTTCCTGTTGCCCCGCTTTTTCAGAACATTCCCCTTACCTTGTCGAAGTCAATTAGCATATTGGGTGTCGACATATCTAACGAGGTCCAGTTTGGGAGTCACTTGGAATGCAAAGCAAAACTTACTGCTAAAAAACTCGGTGTACTAAATAGAGCCAAACAGTACTTCACCCCGAGCCAACGTCTGTTGTTATATAAGGCGCAAGTTCGGCCACACATTGAGTACTGTTCTCATCTATGGAGTGGTGCACCGAAATATCAACTGCAACCACTTGACTCCCTTCAGAGAAGAGCTATTAGACTTGTCGACGACCCCAAGCTAACTGATAAATTGGAACCTTTGAGTCTTCGTCGCGACGTTGGCTCTCTTAGCCTTTTCTATAGGTACTATCACGGGGAATGTTCTGAAGAGCTTTTTAATATCATTCCTCCGTCCCGTTTCTACCATCGGAACTCCCGACACCATCAAAAAGCACATCCGCACATTATAGATACGTGGGCATCACATACTACTCGTTTCACACGACTGTTCTTCCCACGTACCTGTAAGATGTGGAATGATCTCCCACCTGAAACTTTCCCTGAAACCTTCAACCTTGGTAGCTTCAAACGAAGAGTAATGAGAGTGCTCACTAATAAGGGTAGGCAACACACCGGCAATACCTCTGGTTTTGCAGATGTCAATAGGCGGCGGTGACCACTTACCATCAGGTGGGCCGCTTGCCTGTTTGCCGATCTATATTATATTAAAAAAAAAAAAAAAAAAGTTAGTTTTCCAGTAGTAGTGGTCTCCTGCAAGGTCTGAATCACTATAGCAATCTAAATGCAAAGGTGATGTATTTGTATAAGTCAGCCCATAAAGACATGTTCCTTTCAAGTATCTAAAGATCCGCTTTACAAGCATCAAATCTTAAATAGTCGGTTCGGCAAGGTTTCTCGAACCCACCCCAACAGCATATGAAATGTCAGGCCTTGTTCCTACTGACAGATATGCTAACGCACCCACTGCCTGCCTGTATGGAAAGTTCACAACTTTCTCTTCTTCTCCACATGCATTTTCTTTTACAATCGGTGTTGGTGCGACATTACGGTGCGTCATTCCATATTTTTCAAGGACCTTTTTTGTATAAGCTTTTTTGACATAATGTTATAGACTTGCCCTTACATACATTTATCTCCATGCCAAGGAAATATGTGGCAGGTTTGGTAGTTATCTTGAATCTGTTTTTTAATTCCTCGATAAATTCATCTCCTGCACTTGATGTATTGTATGTAACAAGTCCATCATCAACATAAAGGCCGATTAATACCTTAGATTGTCCTCTGATTCTGAGGTACAAGCATGGGTCCGCTTCACTCTGTATGAAACCAGATTTTGTTAAATATGCGGATATGCAAGTATTCCAACAGCGAGGAGCTTGGTTTAATCTTTCTTCTTTTGACTTCTTTTGAGTTTACAGACTCGTTCTGTACCATCTTTGAAACTATCGGGTTGTTTCATGTAAATGTCTTGTTCCAAAATTCATGGGAAGTAGTGTTCGTATGGTACTAAGACGAACCACCGGACTAAAAGTTTTGTCGAAGTCTATTCCGGGTCGCTGTGAATAGCCTTTAATAACCAATCGTGCTTTGTAACGTTCTACAGAACCATCTGGGTTCATTTTTATTTTGTAGATCCACTTACAGGATAAGGCTCTTCGGCCCTTGGGTAAATCTACCATATCCCAAGTGTCGTTTTCTTTTAGAGAACTCAATTCTTCGAGCATAGCCTTTTGCCATTTTTCCTTATCAAGAGATTGCATAGCTTCTTTTAATGACACAGGTACTTTGGGCTTATTTAGATTTTCTATCTCTTCAGCTGCTGCCAAAATATAGTCATCATACCGTTTGGGAGCAGTGATGCTTGACCTACCTCTCAGAGACCTTGTTTAAGTGACCACATTAGCATCCAACGTTTCATTGTCACTGACATCATCATGGAAAGAAGCTGAAAGTGATTCATAGTCGCTTTCATTGTTTGCCGATTCAACTTGATCTTGTTGTTCTTCTTCAGATGTATCGATCACTGGTCGACGAAACACTACAACAAACATTTGCCTTAAACTGTGGAAATTTGTTGATCAAGTCATTGAGTCTCTAGACAAAGAAGGAGACCGCCAGGCAAGATCGGAATTGATTCTGTTGATTGCTCCTTCTGAACTGAAACAAATCAAAAATTGTTCAACTGCACAGGAACTATGGAATAAATTAAAAAATATCTACGCTAGTAGAGGACCAGCTCGTAAAGCTTCGCTCCTAAAGCAACTTATTTTAACAAAACTTAAAAACGATGATGTTAGATCTCATTTGTACAAGTTTATGGACACAATCGAAAAACTAGCTGACATGGAAGTAAAAATTCATGAAGACTTATTGACAATTATGATGTTTTATAGCCTCTAACCGGATTATGAGAATTTTAGAGTCGCAATCGAATCCAGAGACTTTCTAACGATGCCAGAAGACCTCAAAATGAAAATTATCGAAGAGTGTGAAGCACGTCATAGTCAAACAGGTCTGGTTTCGTCCAGTACCGACGAACCATTTATCCAAGAAGAAGCACTTTATGCTGCTGCCTGTCAAGTGTGCAGGCGAAAAGAGAATATATTCAAACGTAAAAGTCATAAAATATGTACAAGCTGCTTGAAAAATAAGTCAGACAGCTACAATCAAGAAGTTGATAAGAATAATTATGCAACACAGTGTCTTCTCACAGACAATAAGAAAAATGAAGACAAAATGTGGGTATTAGACAGTGGATGTACCTCCCACATGACCTACCAACGTGACTTATTTAGTGATTTCAAGATTCAAATAAATAAAAAACTCAGATTTGCTACTGAAAAAACAGCAGAGATAGAAGGCACGGGAACAGTTTCTTTTATTACAAAGAATGGTGATACAAATGCCCTCACACATTTGGAAAATACTCTGTATTTGCCAAAACTAAATACTAACCTGCTATCGGTCAGCAAGATGACAGATGCTGGTTGCTCGGTTCAGTTCACTAAAACTAAAGCAACAGTTAAAAACACAAAAGCCGGTATTACACTCACCGCATATAAAGAAGAAGACGGTATCTACTGTATGAAATTAAATCGGTATGAACGGGTTCATCTGGCTAATGATGGAAATAATATAGATCCTACTAAAACAAATACAAAAACGAACTCACCGACTATCGAAACCTGGCATAGAAAGCTTGGTCACATGAATGCTACACATTTGAAAATAGCACTAAAAAATGAGAGCCTGATTGGATTACATTTTGATGCTTCTGAAATATTAGCAGATTGTAATCCATGTTTAAAAGCAAAGCTACATAGAGTTCCAGCTCCTGCTCCTAATAAGGAGAATCAAAGAACTTCAGCACCGCTAGAAATAGTTTACAGTGACGTTTGTGGACCGATACAAACAACTTCTATTGGCGGAAACAAATATTTCGTCACTTTTATTGATGATTTCACTCGATACTGCAGGGTTTATATATTGAAACAGAAAAACGAAGTTTTTGAAAAGTTTAAGAAGTTTAAGGAAATGGCAGAGACTTACACTGGAAAGAAAATTAAGTTTTTTCAAACAGACAATGGGACTGAATTTGTTAATAAACAATTTGACGAATTTTTAAAACACTACGGCATACAACGTAGGCTAACAGCTCCATACACACCAAATCAAAACGGAGTTGCAGAAATAAAAAATCGCACACTTGTAGAGAAAGCAAGAGCGATTGATGCCAATTCACCTCTTAAGCTATGGGGTGAGGCTATATTTACGGCAAATTACCTAGCAAATAGAAGTATTATATAGCTCCATCAATAACGAGACGCCTTTTCAACGCTGGATAGGCAGAAAACCATGCATCAATCATCTACATGTATTCGGTAGTAAGGCCTACGTGTTGAAAAAAGGAACTAATGTTCAACAATTTGCACCAAAAGCTAACTCTGGAGTATTTATTGGATACTCTGAAATTTCCAAAGCTTTCAGGGTATACATAACTTCGAGGAACCACACAATAATAACCAAAGATGATAGAGTATGTTCTTCAATGTATTATAAAAAACACAGATTTGAGGAACAACCTTCAGCTAGGCTATTCTGTAAGCGATCTCGACAGCGGATTCCGCGGTGAGATTCGAATTTCGTAGTATGAAATTCAATCGTATCACGTTCGTAATTATCGTTCAAATTTATTTAACCTGGCAAGTCTTGCAAACAGTAGTAGACACTAGAAAAAGTATTATTTTCTCCCTCTATCGATATTGCAAACGAAGTATGACGTGACGTTGCCACCGCAACGGTCCGCAACAACAGTCTAAGTCTAAATAGACGGTTTTGAAAAATAGACGGTTATGAAATTCGTCCATAACGTTTGCGTTGTCGATCTGTGACAACGTTGTGGAAACGATCTATGCTACATAACGCCCACTCCTAGGATGTGGTGACCTTGCCTTATTTGTATAACGATCAAACTCTTTGACGATGGTTTGTTTTTCTCATCATTGACAGATTTGAATATTTTCATATGTCGATGATAGAATTGTCGTCAAGAAATTTGACGTCCACTTTTATTCAGTACACATTTTTTTCCTCACCAAAGTTGGTGATAGTTCATGTCATTTCTTAATAAAGAAAAGTAAAATACCGTGAGTCTAATCTGTAAATTGATTAGGCCACGCAGCGATTTAAAGCAAATAAGTGTTGGAAGTGAAGAGTACCTGGACTGTAAAGAGTCCAGGGCTCCGTTTTTGTTTCAGTTTCTTTCACCGAAATAAATAAAAAGAATATAAAATTAATGGTGTTTTAGTGAAGTGACACACCAGAGCGTCCTATACCAGTTTCGGTCATCCGACCTAACCGTCTACGATAAAGATAAGTTGAACAAATATTGAACTATCTATGTAGACACGCTACACACAGCTATAGCTCTGTCCTTAACCGGAATTTGTGAACTAGTAGAAAATCGCCCGAACATCAAGTGCCTTTCCGTATTCTATCTCAGTTTCTAGTAGTTTGATAGGGAAGGCACGAGCAAGCAGCTGGGATTTCCCGGGAGTTTTCCCGGAGGGACGTAGTATTATATTCTCTTTGCCGGAGGGTCCCAAAGGCCCTTGAAAACTTTGCTGTGAAAAAATAAATGTCATTCCCATACATTTTGAACTAGCGTAAGCGTGACGGTAAATATAAATTGATATTGTCTAGGGCCCCCTACGTAGCTACAATAATTTTCTCTCATCAGGCTGTCAAGTTCTCAAGTTTGAACATGTAACATCTCTACTTAGTCTGTGGTTAAACATACACTATCCTACTGACCTATTACAAACATAGGCCGAATGAACGAAATGAACTAAATGACGGGGACGCAGCTATGTAGGCTGTATAGCTCCATCTCTGTCATGTTCGTTCATTTCAATCCCTATCACGAATCACGAACGAAGTTTGCCTATCAAACTTCGTTCGTGATTCGTCCTATATAGGTCAAAGAGAATATAACCACTACGTTAAGAATATAGGTAGTATCTCCTTAGTAGTCTGTGCGTACATTATATTCTCTTTGGTGCGTACTGCGTCCTGCCGTGTATTATATTCTCTTATCTCTTTGGCGTCCTATATAATATCTGACACATGAAGTAATCTGTGATATAATATAGTAATTTGGTGATACATACACAATCTGAAATTTTTAAAATAATTAAAAAACTTAAAACTGATACAATGGCTATTTTCATCCTTAAAAATATACCTGCTTACAACGAAAATGTAACCATTATATCTGAATCTTTATCAGAAAACCATTGCTTTTGTTGTTTAGCTCAAAACGAGGATATGGTTGACCTTAAAACTTGTAAACATAATGGATTTCTGCAACAATATAATAAGGTAAGTCTAATATTGTTTACTAGCGGCGCTTCGCCGGCGAAAGTATTCTGTCTTCTATGCCTGTACAAAGTTCCAGCTAGTGCAGTGTAGTGTAAATCCTCCTAGTGCTTACTTGTAAAAAGAACTAATAAATAAACACCTTCTCCCGCATTTATTTGTTACTAGTTGTGTAGATGTCGTTCCCGAGTGAATTTCTGGATAAAAAGTACCCTATGTGTTATTTCAGGGTCTAGGCTATCTACATACCAAATTTCAGCTCAACTGGTTGAGTAGTTTGAGCGAGAAGAGGTAAAAATCATACACATACTTTCGCATTTATATTATTTTATTAAGTAGTAGGATAGGATAGTAGGACTAGCTGTGTCCTGTGGTTTTACCCGTATAGACATTGTTCCCGTGGAAATATCGGGATAATAATTAAGATAAAATTATATTATATTTTAGCTAAAACAACCGACGATCGGTTCACAATCGGTCAGAGTAAAGGTCGGACAGAGTAATCGCGTAACATACATACAAAAAAAATATATATTTTAAAAAAACATACAGACGAATTGAGAACCTCTTCCTTTTTGGAAGTTTGTTGAAAAGTAGTCTATGTGATATTCTAGGCTATCTACATACCAAATTTCAGCTCAACTGGTTGGGTAGTTTAAGCCTGGAGAGGTAACATACATACACAAAAACTTTCTCATTTATAATTTTGATTGATTGATCAACATTCCACCTAGCTAGAGGGCATCCTATGCTACGTTTACCGAGTCGTAGTCTCCACTCTAGAACATGTATACCCCAATCGTTATTGGCTCTACGACAGATGTGGCTAGCCCACTGCTACTTCAGCTATATGAATCACATATTTTTTCTTTTGACTTACAGTTGGAACTCCGAAAAATGCTGGTGTGTCACATTTGCCACAAAATTTTAAAGAATATAGATGACTTCAAAAATCAGGTGGCAGAGTGTAGTCAAATAATGTATACCAAACGGGAGGTACATTTTTTTCTTTATTGTTCGATATTGTCCAGTACCCTTGCCCTGTCTTTGTCCATGTTTGAAAGTACTTGTAAAAGTATCCAATAGTTAATACTTTATTGCTTCCATAATACTTTGGACATGAGGTTCTTAAAACTAGGTACATGAGATCATTATGGACCCAGTTAGGCACAGATTTCCTGTATGTAAGTGCAAGTTATAATCTTAATACATAGAATACTGTTAACACGGGCAAAGTTGTAAGGCATAGCTAATGTAAGTATAATTTAAAACTTAACTTTTAGATTCATCGAGACTTAACAAAATACAAATTGCAAAAGTCATTAACAACTATTACATCATTCCCTGCCATTGATTTAAAAAGCTGGATCAAAGAAGAATTGGACACGGACAATATAAAAAATGAAACAGTCAATAATTCACAAGAAGAATCAATTATAAAACAAGGTTTGCTAGAAGTAACACCTGATTTAATCATGGACAGTGAAAATTCAAGTGATAACGACTTACCTCTATCGCAGTTAAAAAAATCTCCAAAAAGACATGATAGCATAAGAAAAAGGCATTGGTTAGAAGAAAAATATGATGGAAAGATTAAAGTGGTACATTTGAGTAAGAAAGAGTTTATGACAGCAAGAGAGAGGGAGTCCAAGAAGAAGTCTTATTTGAAGTTGCCTTTTAAATGTAAGATGTGTATTAAAGGATTCACTGATCAGGATGTTTTGAAGGCTCATATGGAAAAGAATCATGGGGTAGGTAAACCAATTATGAGGACAAAGTATACTCGTAAGAAGTCAAAGCATTTATTCAGTATATTGGCAGATTAAAAATCTGCACTTACACACGTCAAATTGTAATAAAAAATTTTGTTTATTAAAAAATATAAACGTTACTGGTTGTAACATGAAGGTTATAGAGTATAAAAAGCTAAAAATTAATGTTAGGTAGACAGTATTTATGAATATCGAGCGCCCTTGTTCTACCAAGATCTAAAACTTACCAGGATAAATCAGCGGTGTCATTGAGACTTTTAATCTCGGACCGGGGGACAGGCAAATGATAACACGGTTTGGGATTGTATGACAAATTTTAATACTTCAAAACGTCCCTTACCTCCAGAATGAGATACACATTATTTAGTTAAAGCCGGAATACTATGTCTAAACATTTGACCATAAATACCATTCGGTTTTCGTTACTTTTTAGGTTAATTTATTTTACATTTTACTACTGAAATTTGGTTATTGTCTTTCTTGCATCTTGCAAATATGAAATTAAAGTTTTAAGGGTAATAAAAAGAGTTATAATGAAATTGGCTTAGCTGCAGCGTCAGGGGGCGTCTGAGCACACCACTCTAAACAGACGTCATTCATCGTCGCACCAACAGCTCAAAACTACGACGACATCGAAACGGTGTGCGTCGCACGAACACCTCAAACTAACGACGTCTTCCAGCGTCGAACCAACAGTTGACGACACCCATCGTCGCCCAAACAGTATACGACAGTCGTCCAAACAAACAGCGCCAAAGGCGCAAAATCACGACGTTATCATATGGCACTACGCCATAAGCACGCCGAGTATCATCGCAAATTTAATTAACAAGATGGATTAATCTTGTAAAATCTGATTAAGAAAAAATACAAAAAGTTTAGCTCTTTGTAGGCCCCAGGGATAAGAAAAAGTGACGTCTCCGATCGAGAATTGACAGATGTCAAAGTCATTTTTTTTTTTGAAAGATTGTCTATAGGATATTGAATGATCCACAGACCAAGTAATAACTCGATTATTTAAAATCGACTAAAAATGGCTAAATACGAAAATGTTCTAAATTATTTAAAACCAAAAGGTAATTTTGTCAGTCTTAGAAGCTGAAATGTGCTTCCAAACGAAAAATATGTAACGAGTCGAAATACCTCGTTACAGTACATACCTTCCCAAAAAAAAATAAAAGAATGAAACTTCTTTTATTTTTGAGAAGAACTCCCAAAAAATTCCTAATAAAAACTTATTCAAAAAAAATTAATAAACAGAAAATATTCCACCACCAAAATATGAAATTTATTCAAACTAAAAGAAGACACTAATAAAGCATGACGTTAAATCAGTTAAGCTTCTAGCCACTGACTAAGTTGCTCTAGAAAAACAAGTTATAAAAACTTTCTAATTAAGTGAAAAACAATGTTAAGGTTTATCAAAACTAATCCATCAATATGACTCAATCCTAAAATCCATCACAAATTAATTATACTCAAGAGTGGATAAGCACCATAGCCTCCATCTACTTATCTGTATTACAAACCAAATAAATATTTTTGAAATATTTAACAAAAGTGTAGATAAGCACCATCGCCTCTATCTTTTATAATCTCAGAACGATTCTAACTAAATTAAAAGGTAATAACAAAGGTTATCCATATTGTAGTACGGTTAAGCATTAGCTGCCGACTTTAGATAATTATTCACTGCAAACGATTCAGTGAACAAGTTTTCAATGAAAAAGTTGAACAACAAAAGTTCAAATTATTCTCATAAAAATAGAGAACCAAAAATAATAAGTAGTGACCGGCTCAACTCTACCGACTTTCCGAACACTAACAAATTAATAAAAGGGTTTGTCAAAAAGACCAAAAATTGTATATTGTGACCGGCTCAACACCACCGACATTCCGTGCACAAAAACAAGTTAGCAAAAGTTTGTTGGGAAAACAACAAAGTTGTATTGTGACCGGCTCAACACCACCGACTTTCCGTTCACAATATCTAAAGTTTCCAACGCTTGAACCAAAAATGTCAAAGCGAGAAAAAAATGAAGAGTAATAAATTACCCATAAAGGTTAACTGAGACAAAAGCTCAAAAGAGTCAAATCCGAGAGGCAAATCCGGGTAAAAATTATATAGAGCTCTAAGTGTCAAATCCGAGGCTTAGGTCTACAACAAACACAAACTAAATAATCTAAATAATATATAACATGCTTCACAAAGACTGAAACACATTTATATTAAAAATGTATTTACACTATGTGCAGGCTATTTGAAAAGTGGAAAGCTTTTCATAGCAATCTAAAACAATATTTATACTAGAAAAGTGGAAAACTTCTCAAAGTATCTAAAAGAAAGTTGAGTACTTGAAAAGTGAAAAGCTTTTCAAAGTAACCAAAATAATAAAATATACAAAAATATACATAAGATCTTTTGATGCCAAGAAAATTTCTAAAAGAAAATATAATCGTTAGATGTAGTTTTTAAAGTTGGGTAAAAGTTCAAAAGTAGGATAAAAGTATCAAAAATAGAATAAAATTACCAAAAATAGACCTAAGTTAGGTTTAGTATATTTAAAGTTGTATTTCAATAAAGTGTTGGTTTTCCTTGCAGGCAATCATCTTTCACTATGAACCATCTCTTTCATGCATCAAATCTCATTCTTCCACAAACATGGTTCCTCCCAAGCAGAGTATCAAAACAAATCTAAATAAAATGTTAAATCCAAAAATGAAAATTTTAATATTTAATTATATCTTTAACATGATAACGTCCAGTACTTGTTTTATTAAATTCCTTTAGTACATAAACGTTAGGAGAAATTCTCTCTACAATTTCACATTTAATAAACTTAGGTGCTAATTTAGCCGAAAAATATGCAGGTGCATTTGACTGTACAAAACTTCTACGCCAAACTACATCACCGACATCAAAAGAAATGACTTTTCTTCCCCTATTATAATAAAGAGCATTACGCTTATAAGCTTTCAAAAGATAAGCTTGAACTTTAACAAAAACTTCACTAAGTGAATTTAAAGAGTGAGCATAAGTATCTCTAGTACCAAGCTCAAGTTGATCTAAGTTATCCAAAGAGTTACTAAAACGGTGCAAAGATGCATCAAAAATAAGTTCTCTACCGAACATCAAAAAGTTAGGAGTGTACTCTGTAGCAAGATTTACACTACTATTTAAAGCTAATTGGACATGAGGCAAAAACCTTGACCAAGATCGATGATCATTTTTAACAAAACAAGAAATACATGTTTCTATTGTCTTATTATATCTTTCTACTGGATTATTCTGTGGAGTGTATAGTGCATTATAAAATATTTTAGTGATGTTGAAATTTTTTAAGAAATCTACAAAATATTTAGATATAAATTGGGGTCCGTTGTCGGCCACTAAAATTTTAGGTACACCAAATTTAAGAAATATTTCTTTTTCAAAGATTTTACAAATTACTTTAGAAGTAGCATTTATCATAGGAAATATCCAACAATATTTAGTAAAAACATCTACAATTGAAAGAATGAATCTATGTCCAGAATAAGATTTAGGTAAAATCCCAATAATATCAACGGATAACATTACCATAGGTTGATCAACTTTCTTAGGGTTAACCATCTTACCAGCAGGAGCAGATGTTGAATGTTTATAAGCTTTACAAATGTCGCAAGAAGAAATATATCTTTGAACGTCTCCGAACATTCCTTTCCAATAATAATGTTGTTTTATTTTATTAAGAGTTTTATGTATTCCAAAGTGTCCAGAATTAATATCATCATGATTAGAACGAATAGTATCTAAAACATGTTCTTTAGGTATAACAATTTTCCAATTCAAACGACTATTAGGGTCAAATTTATTTTTACAGTAACGATACAAAGTATTATCTTCTACTCTAAGGTTTTTCATTCTAGAAGGATATTTTTGACAATTTATAAAGACTTTTCTATACCAAGGGTCTTCTATATCTTCATCTGGTGAGACAATATTTATAGCGGAAACTAATATTGAAGTTATATTGATTCTAGATAAAGCGTCAGGAACTTGATGTAAAGATCCTTTTTTATGAACAATATCAAAAGTAAATTGAGAAATACGTGCAGCCCATCGAGCTAAGCGTCCACTAGGGTTATTAAGTTTTAAAAGCCACTTAAGACTAGCATGATCTGTCACAACTGTGAATTTCATTCCTTCGACATAAGGTCTAAAATGTTCAATTGAATCTAAAACTGCCAAAAGTTCACGTTCAGTGGTACTATAATTTCTTTCACATTTATTTAAAGATCTTGAATAATAAGCAATTGGATGTTGTTCATTATTTTCGTCTTCTTGACTCAGAACACTACCAATTCCTACAGAACTAGCATCGCAATGTAAAAAGAAAGGTTTTTCAAAATCAGGACACTGTAAAACAGGTGTAGTTATTAAGGCATTTTTTAAATTAATGAAGGCTTCTTCAGCTTCTTCATTCCAAACAAAAGTATGTTTTATCTTTTTACTTCCGGAAGTTAATTTAGTTAAAGGGGAGGCAATATCAGCGAATTTACAAATGAAACGTCGATAATATGAACATAATCCTAAAAAGCTTCTAAGTTGTTTTACGGACTCTGGTCGTGGAAAGTTTTCTATAATTTCTAATTTAGACGGATCAGTATGTAGGCCTTGACTGTCTACAATATAACCAAGATAACGGAGTCTTTCTTTGCAAAATTCACATTTTTTAAGATTTACTGTTAAGCCTGAGTTTTTAAGTATTTCATGGACTTTTTTAAGGTACTCTATATGATTTTGAAAATTATCATTTACTAAAATTAAATCATCTAAGTATTTAAACAGGACATTGTCAAATTCAGGTCCAAAGAGTTTATCAACCAAGCGTTGTAACTCTGCCGGTGCATTGGTGATTCCAAAAGGCATCCGAACAAAATGGTACAAGTTTTTTCCAGGAACTACAAAAGCAGTCTTTTCACGAGAGGACTCTTCAAGTTTAATTTGCAGAAATGCTTTAGAAAGATCTATGGTAGATATGAATTTAGCCCCACGAAGGCTGTCTAATATCCTAGAAGGGTACGGCAAAGGATAAGAATCTTTAACAGTTATTGAATTTAATCGTCTCGAATCTAAACATAATCTGGTTCCACCATCTTTTTTATCGACGGCTAATACAGGGGAACACCAAGGAGATTTTGAAGGTTCTATAATTCCTTCCTTTAATAAAACTTCCACTTCATCATAAAGTTCTTTTTGTTTAGCAGGACTCAACGGCCAATATCTACTTTTAAAAGGGTCGCCAGTAACGTTAATTTTATGTTCTACAAGGGTGGTAAGGCCTAAACCTTTTTTCTCATAAGAAATATCTTCAAACAAAGCAATGGTTTCATCTAATTGTTGTTTCTCAGAAGGAGTTAAATGAACTGTAGAAGTAACAGCGTTCACTTGAATTTTATTATTGTGAACATATTCAATATTTTTCCACAAGTCTTTAGCTAAGTTAAATTTCAACCAAAAATCAAATCCCAATATAATAGGTGGATCAAAAGAGGGTATTATTAAAAATTCTACAAGTTTACAAACATTGTCAACGGTAACCGGTAATCGCATAGAACCGATAACTTTTCTTGATGAACCGTCAGCAGTACAAGCGGAGGCATCAATAGGTTTAATTTGAAATCCTAGTTTAGAAAAATGCAAGTGTTGGTTATTACCTAAAACACAGCTATTTGAACCACTATCTAGCAATCCAGAAAAAGTTTCATTATAAATGGTAAATTTTAAAAATGGTCTAGTATCATTTTGTTTAGTAAAAAGTATAGGAGCTGCTTTATGAACAGAAAAAAATGTTTTTAAATAGTCAAGCCATTCTGAAAATTCTCTCTTACACGTATCATCATCAGGTTTATAATTAGATATCGGAGCACCTGAAGTTTTTTTAAAAACTTGGGCCCGATGCCTTACAAGTTTTTTGAATTATTATTATTTTTAATATTGTCAGAATGACAAGTATCACAGTTCTTTGTCAAAACGCCTCGTTTATGACATTTAAAGCACACAGGTCCAAGAATCTCTGTACACTCTTTATAAGTGTGGTCAGTCGACTTACACTTCAAACAAGAAAGTTTGGTTTCAACCGCATGAAAGTTTTGTTTAATTTCCTTTACAGGTTTTCGGTTAACTAAAATCTCTAATTCCTTACTAATTCGGATAAACTGTTCAATAGTGTCTATTGATTTTCCAAATAAAAACGGTGTGTAAATAGGTAACATGTTGTGTTTAATTATAGTTATCAAAACATTCTCAAAAATTGGATTAGCTAATCTGCTAGACATATCTAAAATCTCAGTAATGAAATCAGGAAGTGACTCATTACTCCGTTGTTTGCGAGTTCTCATTTCATACTCCAAATGATAATCAAATTCAGGTTTGTCGAATCTGTTCAACAATTCAGTTTTAAGTGTTGTCCACGAAGAAACCCTAATTCGAATACTACGGAACCATTTCGTTGCTGTTCCAGTGAGCAGATCAGAAAAAGAACCGACTAAAAAGTTTTCATCAAAGTTTTTATACAAAAAATATTCCTCAACCGAAGTGATAAAATCTCTAACACAAGTTTTCCCATCAAAAGATATCTTACTACGCTTCAAATCAGGAAGTTTGCTTGTTGAAGGCAAGTGCTTTTTCAATTGTTCATTGAGTTGAACATTCATCGAGTTAAACGAAGGTAAAGGTGTAAAATTATGCAAGCTACTATGACCAAGGTTAGGTAAGAAAGGGTCAACAGCCTCTGTTGTATTCTGCATAACTAAATTATCCAACGCCGGATTAGAAATAACATCCCTAGAAGTACCAGGTAAATTCTCTTCCAACAAGGGTGGAAATTGAACCTGTTTGTCAGTCATGATGAATAATCAAAAATATTAAAGAAACAAAGACAAACAACCAACTAAAAATTCAAAGAATAGTTAAAACTCATCAAAGTTTATAAGATTTTTTGTTAAAAACCGGTTTAAGTTATTATGTTTTAAAGTTTATGTTAATATTTAATAATGTTCAAAAGTATTAAAAGAAATTTGAATGTACAAAGAAACATTCAAATTGTGAAGTATGTAAGATGCAAAAAAGATTCACAATTTATCTTAATTTTCAAGATTATTAACAACGGCTAAGGTTATATCTATTTGTGAAAAGTAAAATCAATAAACTGGTTAATAATTACGTTAATAAGCTAGTATTTTCTAATATGAATGTAGTTTAATGCTTCTCAACAGTAAACAAACGTTATAACTTTATATAAGACAAAGTTATATCAATTCAAACAAAAACTTAGCACTTTCAATGTGGTCAAGGTCAGTTCCTTACAAAATGTAAACAACGCATATCTCAAATGTTATTATATAGTAAGTACACACTTAGATTAGTCTATCCAGTATATAAGACATATAAAGAACATTGTATGTTAATTAGTTTTGTTAAAATACAAAAAAGTTGTAACAATTCTGTTTTCAAAGTACAAAAACTGTAAAAATGCTAAAAAATAACAAAAATTGCACTAAATTGTGACAAGAAAAACAAAAATAAGATGCAAGAAAGATTATATATGTGGAGGTAACTCCGGTCCCTGTTCTCGCGCTAATTGTAATAAAAAATTTTGTTTATTAAAAAATATAAACGTTACTGGTTGTAACATGAAGGTTATAGAGTATAAAAAGCTAAAAATTAATGTTAGGTAGACAGTATTTATGAATATCGAGCGCCCTTGTTCTACCAAGATCTAAAACTTACCAGGATAAATCAGCGGTGTCATTGAGACTTTTAATCTCGGACCGGGGGACAGGCAAATGATAACACGGTTTGGGATTGTATGACAAATTTTAATACTTCAAAACGTCCCTTACCTCCAGAATGAGATACACATTATTTAGTTAAAGCCGGAATACTATGTCTAAACATTTGACCATAAATACCATTCGGTTTTCGTTACTTTTTAGGTTAATTTATTTTACATTTTACTACTGAAATTTGGTTATTGTCTTTCTTGCATCTTGCAAATATGAAATTAAAGTTTTAAGGGTAATAAAAAGAGTTATAATGAAATTGGCTTAGCTGCAGCGTCAGGGGGCGTCTGAGCACACCACTCTAAACAGACGTCATTCATCGTCGCACCAACAGCTCAAAACTACGACGACATCGAAACGGTGTGCGTCGCACGAACACCTCAAACTAACGACGTCTTCCAGCGTCGAACCAACAGTTGACGACACCCATCGTCGCCCAAACAGTATACGACAGTCGTCCAAACAAACAGCGCCAAAGGCGCAAAATCACGACGTTATCATATGGCACTACGCCATAAGCACGCCGAGTATCATCGCAAATTTAATTAACAAGATGGATTAATCTTGTAAAATCTGATTAAGAAAAAATACAAAAAGTTTAGCTCTTTGTAGGCCCCAGGGATAAGAAAAAGTGACGTCTCCGATCGAGAATTGACAGATGTCAAAGTCATTTTTTTTTTTGAAAGATTGTCTATAGGATATTGAATGATCCACAGACCAAGTAATAACTCGATTATTTAAAATCGACTAAAAATGGCTAAATACGAAAATGTTCTAAATTATTTAAAACCAAAAGGTAATTTTGTCAGTCTTAGAAGCTGAAATGTGCTTCCAAACGAAAAATATGTAACGAGTCGAAATACCTCGTTACAAAATAACCAGAGAATAATTAATAGTACTAAAAGTCGAACGTCACGCTTAATAAATAAAACCGCCCAAGTCGAGTTGGACTCCCCCACCGAGGCTTCCGTACCAACGTTGGTTGGTACCAATTAAGCTAGACCTCTAAATACTGCTCATATAACTCAGAGGCCTATTTTAATTGGCGTTAACTATGTATGTATGGGGACACCCTTTAATTTTCAACTTATTTATTTTTTGGAATTTTTCCTTATTTGTGCTATAAGCTCTATATATATATATCGTTGAGCTCAGCAACTAGCATGTCGGCTGCCATCTCAATGGAGTATGTGTGAATAACCTTAGTTATGCGGACAACATGGTGTTGCTGAGCGCTTCGGTCTGTGGACTTCGAAAATTACTGCACATCTGTGAGGAGTATGCCCTTGGCCACGGACTTAAATACAATGTGACTAAAAGCCAGTGTATGGTGTTTGAGGCTGGTTTAAAACGACCCAAAACTGTTCCACCTGTTTACTTCAATGGATTTCCAC
This sequence comes from Cabera pusaria, assembly GCA_954871355.1. Lineage (NCBI taxonomy): Eukaryota > Metazoa > Arthropoda > Insecta > Lepidoptera > Geometridae > Cabera > Cabera pusaria. Next base: position 6,762,516 of record OX940912.1, on the reverse strand, counting down.
TAGAAAGGGTGAAAATGTTCAAATATCTGGGCCACATTGTCACGACTGATCTCAAGGACAGCACTGATATTGAGCGTGAGCAAAGGGCATTGTGCATACGGGCAAATATGCTTGCTCGTAGGTTTGCGCGTTGTTCAGGGGATGTGAAGTTGACTCTCTTTCGAGCGTACTGCACTTCCCTCTACATGGGCAGTCTCTGGGCAAGATATACTGGCTCGGCGTATAATGCTCTCGTACAGTTCAATAATGCGTGCAGGGCGGTGATGAGACTGCCCCGATACTGCAGCGCCTCAGGCATGTTTGCGCAAGCTTGCATGGACTGTTTCCACTTGCGCATGCAAGTGTGCCACGTCCTTGGTGCGCAGGGTGCGGGCTAGTAACAACACCGTCCTGGCGATGATTGCGGACCGTGTATACTGCCCTTTTGTCATGCATTGTTCCCAGAGACATGCCGAATTTTAATTTATTATATTTTATTTTATTGACATTTATTTCCTATAATTTTTATTTATGTTTTATATAATTTACGTACTTAATTTAGATTTTATTGTAATTGTATATACCTAGTAATTTAGTAATGATTTTAATTTTATTTTATTAATATTATTGAATTTCTTAAATATTGTGTTGTGGTTTTTAAAATTGTATATGAGTCAAAGGTACTTGAAATAAACGTATTTTATTTATTTATTTTATTTATAAAACCTTGCTTCTTACCAAATTTCATGATTCTAGGTCAATGGGAAGTACCCTATAGGTTTTCGACCCAAAACCTATAGGGTACTTGCGGTTGACCTAGAATTGTCAATTTTTACAAGCAAGGTCAAGGTAAGTTTTGGTACTTACAAGTTTTCGCGAAAATCTAAATTTACCCATATCTTTCTATCCTGTTGACTCAGGATTTTTATTTTTATACACCAAATAGGGACTATACTGACTATAGACTTCAGTATCTAGTATAAATTTCAACTTGCTAGTGTAACGAGGTATTTCGACTCGTTACATATTTTTCGTTTGGAAGCACATTTCAGCTTCTAAGACTGACAAAATTACCTTTTGGTTTTAAATAATTTAGAACATTTTCGTATTTAGCCATTTTTAGTCGATTTTAAATAATCGAGTTATTACTTGGTCTGTGGATCATTCCATATCCTATAGACAATCTTTAAAAAAAAAATGACTTTGACATCTGTCAATTCTCGATCGGAGACGTCACTTTTTCTTGTCCCTGGGGCCTACAAAGAGCTAAACTTTTTGTATTTTTTCTTAATCAGATTTTACAAGATTAATCCATCTTGTTAATTAAATTTGCGATGATACTCGGCGTGCTTATGGCGTAGTGCCATATGATAACGTCGTGATTTTGCGCCTTTGGCGCTGTTTGTTTGGACGACTGTCGTCTACTGTTTGTGCGACTATGGGTGTCGTCAACTGTTTGTACGACGCCGGAAGACGTCGTTATTTTGAGATGTTTGTTCGACGCACCACGTTTGGATGTCGTCGTAGTTTTGAGCTGTTTGAGCGACGCTAGATGTCGTCGTCTATTTTGAACGGTGTGCTCAGACGCCACCGGACGCTGCAGATAAGCTAATTTCATTATAACTCTTTTTATTACCCTTAAAACTTTAATTTCATATTAGCAAGATGCAAGAAAGACAATAACCAAATTTCAGTTGTAAAATGTAAAATAAATTAACCTAAAAAGTAACGAAAACCGAATGGTATTTATAGTCAAATGTTTAGACATAGTATTCCGGCTTTAACTAAATAATGTGTATCTCATTCTGGAGGTAAGGGACGTTTCGAAGTATTAAAATTTGTCATACAATCCCAAAACCGTGTTATCATTTGCCAGTCCCCCGGTCCGAGATTAAAAGTCTCAATGACACCGCTGATTTATCCTGGTACATTTTAGATCTTGGTAGAACAAGGGCGCTCGATATTCATAAATACTGTCTACCTAACATTAATTTTTAGCTTTTTATACTCTATAACCTTCATGTTACAACCAGTAACGTTTAGATTTTTATAAACCAAAATTTTTTTTTATTACAATTAGCGCGAGAACAGGGACCGGAGTTACCTCCACATATATAATCTTTCTTGCATCTTATTTTTGTTTTTCTTGTCACAATTTAGTGCAATTTTTGTTATTTTTTAGCATTTTTACAGTTTTTGTACTTTGAAAACACAATTGTAACTTTGTTTACAACTTTTTTTGTATTTTAACAAAACTAATTAACATACAATGTTCTTTATATGTCTTATATACTGGATAGACTAATCTAAGTGTGTACTTACTATATAATAACATTTGAGATATGCGTTGTTTACATTTTGTAAGGAACTGACCTTGACCACATTGAAAGTGCTAAGTTTTTGTTTGAATTGATATAACTTTGTCTTATATAAAGTTATAACGTTTGTTTACTGTTGAGAAGCATTAAGCTACATTCATATTAGAAAATACTAGCTTATTAACATAATTATTAACCAGTTTATTGATTTTACTTTTCACAAATAGATATAACCTTAGCCGTTGTTAATAATCTTGAAAATTGAGATAAATTGTGAATCTTTTTTGCATCTTACATACTTCACAATTTGAATGTTTCTTTGTACATTCAAATTTCTTTAAATACTTTTGAACATTATTAAATATTAACATAAACTTTAAAACATAATAACTTCAACCGGTTTTTAACAAAAAATCTTATAAACTTTGATGAGTTTTAACTATTCTTTGAATTTTAGTTGGTTGTTTGTCTTTGTTTCTTTAATATTTTTGATTATTCATCATGACTGACAAACAGGTTCAATTTCCACCCTTGTTGGAAGAGAATTTACCTGGTACTTCTAGGGATGTTATTTCTAATCCGGCGTTGGATAATTTAGTTATGCAGAATACAACAGAGGCTGTTGACCCTTTCTTACCTAACCTTGGTCATAGTAGCTTGCATAATTTTACACCTTTACCTTCGTTTAACTCGATGAATGTTCAACTCAATGAACAATTGAAAAAGCATTTACCTTCAACAAATAAACTTCCTGATTTGAAGCGTAGTAAGATATCTTTTGATGGGAAAACCTGTAAAGGAAATTAAACAAAACTTTCATGCGGTTGAAACCAAACTTTCTTGTTTGAAGTGTAAGTCGACTGACCACACTTATAAAGAGTGTACAGAGATTCTTGGACCTGTGTGCTTTAAATGTCATAAACGAGGTGTTTTGACAAAGAACTGTGATACTTGTCATTCTGACAATATTAAAAATAATAATAATTCAAAAAACTTGTAAGGCATCGGGCCCAGGTTTTTAAAAAAAAACTTTAGGTGCTCCGATATCCAATTATAAACCTGATGATGATACGTGTAAGAGAGAATTTTCAGAATGGCTTGACTATTTAAAAACATTTTTTTCTGTTCATAAAGCAGCTCCTATACTTTTTACTAAACAAAATGATACTAGACCATTTTTAAAATTTACCATTTATAATGAAACTTTTTCTGGATTGCTAGATAGTGGTTCAAATAGCTGTGTTTTAGGTAATAACCAACACTTGCATTTTTCTAAACTAGGATTTCAAATTAAACCTATTGATGCCTCCGCTTGTACTGCTGACGGTTCATCAAGAAAAGTTATCGGTTCTATGCGATTACCGGTTACCGTTGACAATGTTTGTAAACTTCCGGAAGTAAAAAGATAAAACATACTTTTGTTTGGAATGAAGAAGCTGAAGAAGCCTTCATTAATTTAAAAAATGCCTTAATAACTACACCTGTTTTACAGTGTCCTGATTTTGAAAAACCTTTCTTTTTACATTGCGATGCTAGTTCTGTAGGAATTGGTAGTGTTCTGAGTCAAGAAGACGAAAATAATGAACAACATCCAATTGCTTATTATTCAAGATCTTTAAATAAATGTGAAAGAAATTATAGTACCACTGAACGTGAACTTTTGGCAGTTTTAGATTCAATTGAACATTTTAGACCTTATGTCGAAGGAATGAAATTCACAGTCGTGACAGATCATGCTAGTCTCAAGTGGCTTTTAAAACTTAATAACCCTAGTGGACGCTTAGCTCGATGGGCTGCACGTATTTCTCAATTTACTTTTGATATTGTTCATAAAAAAGGATCTTTACATCAAGTTCCTGACGCTTTATCTAGAATCAATATAACTTCAATATTAGTTTCCGCTATAAATATTGTCTCACCAGATGAAGATATAGAAGACCCTTGGTATAGAAAAGTCTTTATAAATTGTCAAAAATACCCTTCTAGAATGAAAAACCTTCGAGTAGAAGATAATACTTTATATCGTTACTGTAAAAATAAATTTGACCCTAATAGTCGTTTAAATTGGAAAATTGTTATACCTAAAGAACATGTTTTAGATACTATTCGTTCTAATCATGATGATATTAATTCTGGTCACTTTGGAATACATAAAACTCTTAATAAAATAAAACAACATTATTATTGGAAAGGAATGTTCGGAGACGTTCAAAGATATATTTCTTCTTGCGACATTTGTAAAGCTTATAAACATTCAACTTCTGCTCCTGCTGGTAAGATGGTTAACCCTAAGAAAGTTGATCAACCCATGGTAATGTTATCCGTTGATATTATTGGGATTTTACCTAAATCTTATTCTGGACATAGATTCATTCTTTCAATTGTAGATGTTTTTACTAAATATTGTTGGATATTTCCTATGATAAATGCTACTTCTAAAGTAATTTGTAAAATCTTTGAAAAAGAAATATTTGTTAAATTTGGTGTACCTAAAATTTTAGTGGCCGACAACGGACCCCAATTTATATCTAAATATTTTGTAGGTTTCTTAAAAAATTTCAACATCACTAAAATATTTTATAATGCACTATACACTCCACAGAATAATCCAGTAGAAAGATATAATAAGACAATAGAAACATGTATTTCTTGTTTTGTTAAAAATGATCATCGAACTTGGTCAAGGTTTTTGCCTCATGTCCAATTAGCTTTAAATAGTAGTGTAAATCTTGCTACAGAGTACACTCCTAACTTTTTGATGTTCGGTAGAGAACTTATTTTTGATGCATCTTTGCACCGTTTTAGTAACTCTTTTGATAACTTAGATCAACTTGAGCTTGGTACTAGAGATACTTATGCTCACTCTTTAAATTCACTTAGTGAAGTTTTTGTTAAAGTTCAAGCTTATCTTTTGAAAGCTTATAAGCGTAATGCTCTTTATTATAATAGGGGAAGAAAAGTCATTTCTTTTGATGTTGGTGATGTAGTTTGGCGTAGAAGTTTTGTACAGTCAAATGCACCTGCATATTTTTCGGCTAAATTAGCACCTAAGTTTATTAAATGTGAAATTGTAGAGAGAATTTCTCCTAACGTTTATGTACTAAAGGAATTTAATAAAACAAGTACTGGACGTTACCATGTTAAAGATATAATTAAATATTAAAATTTTCATTTTTGGATTTAACTTTTATTTAACTTTGTTTTGGTATTCTGTTTTGGGAGGCACGTTGATTGTGGAAGTATGAGATTTGATGTATGGAAGAGGACGTGCAGGATGAAAGATGATTATCTGAAAGGAAACCAACACTTTATTCAAATACAACTTTAAATATATTAAACCTAACTTAGGTCTATTTTTGGAACTTTTATTCTATTTTTGGTAATTTTATTTTATTTTAGTACTTTTATCCTACTTTTGAACTTTTACCCAACTTTAGAAACTACATCTAACGATTATATTTTCTTTTAGAAATTTTCTTGGCATCAAAAGATCTTATGTATATTTTTGTATATTTTATTATTTTGGTTACTTTGAAAAGCTTTTCACTTTTCAAGTACTCAACTTTCTTTTAGATACTTTGAGAAGTTTTCCACTTTTCTAGTATAAATATTGTTTTAGATTGCTATGAAAAGCTTTCCACTTTTCAAATAGCCTGCACATAGTGTAAATACATTTTTAATATAAATGTGTTTCAGTCTTTGTGAAGCATGTTATATATTATTTAGATTATTTAGTTTGTGTTTGTTGTAGACCTAAGACTTGGATTTGACACTTAGAGCTCTACATAATTTTTACCCGGATTTGCCTCTCGGATTTGACTCTTTTGAGCTTTTGTCTCAGTTAACCTTTTTGGGTAAGTTTTTACTCTTTATTTTTTCCTCGCTTTGACATTTTTGGTTCAAGCGTTGGAAACTTTAGATATTGTGAACGGAAAGTCGGTGGTGTTGAGCCGGTCACAATACACCTTTGTTGTTTTCCCAACAAACTTTTGTTAACTTGTTTTTGTGCACGGAATGTCGGTGGTGTTGAGCCGGTCACAATATACAATTTTTGGTCTTTTTGACAAACCCTTTTATTAATTTGTTAGTGTTCGGAAAGTCGGTAGAGTTGAGCCGGTCACTACTTATTATTTTTGGTTCTCTATTTTTATGAGAATAATTTGAACTTGTTGTTCAACTTTTTCATTGAAAACTTGTTCACTGAATCGTTTGCAGTGAATAATTATCTATAGTCGGCAGCTAATGCTTAACCGTACTACAATATGGATAAACTTTGTTATTACCTTTTAATTTAGTTAGAATCGTTCTGAGATTATAAAAGATAGAGGCGATGGTGCTTATCTACACTTTTGTTAAATATTTCAGAAATATTTATTTGGTTTGTAATACAGATAGGTAGATGGAGGCTATGGTGCTTATCCACTCTTGAGTATAATTAATTTGTGATGGATTTTAGGATTGAGTCATATTGATGGATTAGTTTTGGTAAACCTTTACATTGTTTTTCACTTAGTTAGAAAGTTTTTATAACTTGTTTTTCTAGAGCAACTTAGTCAGTGGCTAGAAGCTTAACTGATTTAATGTTATGCTTTATTAGTGTCTTCTTTTAGTTTGAATAAATTTCATATTTTGGTGGCGGAATATTTTCTGTTTATTAATTTTTTTGAATAAGTTTTTATTAGGAATTTTTTGGGAGTTCTTCTCAAAAATAAAAGAAGTTTCATTCTTTTATTTTTTTTGGGAAGGTATGTACTGTAACGAGGTATTTCGACTCGTTACATATTTTTCGTTTGGAAGCACATTTCAGCTTCTAAGACTGACAAAATTACCTTTTGGTTTTAAATAATTTAGAACATTTTCGTATTTAGCCATTTTTAGTCGATTTTAAATAATCGAGTTATTACTTGGTCTGTGGATCATTCCATATCCTATAGACAATCTTTAAAAAAAAAATGACTTTGACATCTGTCAATTCTCGATCGGAGACGTCACTTTTTCTTGTCCCTGGGGCCTACAAAGAGCTAAACTTTTTGTATTTTTTCTTAATCAGATTTTACAAGATTAATCCATCTTGTTAATTAAATTTGCGATGATACTCGGCGTGCTTATGGCGTAGTGCCATATGATAACGTCGTGATTTTGCGCCTTTGGCGCTGTTTGTTTGGACGACTGTCGTCTACTGTTTGTGCGACTATGGGTGTCGTCAACTGTTTGTACGACGCCGGAAGACGTCGTTATTTTGAGATGTTTGTTCGACGCACCACGTTTGGATGTCGTCGTAGTTTTGAGCTGTTTGAGCGACGCTAGATGTCGTCGTCTATTTTGAACGGTGTGCTCAGACGCCACCGGACGCTGCAGATAAGCTAATTTCATTATAACTCTTTTTATTACCCTTAAAACTTTAATTTCATATTAGCAAGATGCAAGAAAGACAATAACCAAATTTCAGTTGTAAAATGTAAAATAAATTAACCTAAAAAGTAACGAAAACCGAATGGTATTTATAGTCAAATGTTTAGACATAGTATTCCGGCTTTAACTAAATAATGTGTATCTCATTCTGGAGGTAAGGGACGTTTCGAAGTATTAAAATTTGTCATACAATCCCAAAACCGTGTTATCATTTGCCAGTCCCCCGGTCCGAGATTAAAAGTCTCAATGACACCGCTGATTTATCCTGGTACATTTTAGATCTTGGTAGAACAAGGGCGCTCGATATTCATAAATACTGTCTACCTAACATTAATTTTTAGCTTTTTATACTCTATAACCTTCATGTTACAACCAGTAACGTTTATATTTTTTAATAAACAAACTTTTTTTATTACACTAGGTCTAACCGTTTCTGAGAAAATCGGTGGTGACACACGGACAGACAGACAGACAGTGTATAACTGGCAACCCTACTCAAATATTTTTTTAGTGGTCTGACGTCAACAATTGGATGACAGCTGAATTTCTCATTACTTTTGTTTTTGTTTTAATTCAAAGCATTAAATTATGCTTTTGCTATGTTTACTTGATGATTTATTTCATGATTTTAGACGTGTAATGTGTCGTATATTAATACTGCCTCGAAACTGAATTAATGCTTTGAATATTGACTTTTTTTATGATATAAGATAACAGGTCAAGCACGACGCTCGCCTGATGGTAAGCGTTGAAGTCTACCTATTACAGATATAGCGGCATGCAATGCACTACGCCTGTTATCTTGAGACATAAAGATGTCGAGTCTCACATGCCTTGTAATTTTACTGGACACCTTGTCATTTCAACCGTAAAACATTCCTATTTCACGGCTGTAAATTAACTGGCAAAGTGGTGGTACCGCCCCAGGCGGACTAGCTGAAGTCCTACCACTATTTTTATTTCTTATAATTGCAGGATAATGGAGATTACCGGTGCGACATCTGTCAATCTGTGTTCTCGTTAGTGAAATCTTACAGAGATCATTGCAAACGACATCTTAGAAGGTATGTTTCGGGGTTTATTTGTTCTATTAGATTTTGGAGTTCTCAATTCGTCTGTATGTCGTTTTTAATTTATTAGGGTAAAACGGGACCCTATTACTAAGACTCCGCTGTCCGTCTTTCTGTCTGTCCGTCTGTCACCAGGCTGTATCTCATGAACCGAGATAGTTGACAGTTGAAATTTTTACAGATGATGTATTTCTGTTGCCGCTATATTAAAAATACTAAAAACAGAATAAAGTTAAAAATTATAGGGGGGTCCCCATACAAGAAACGTGTTTTTTTTCGGCATTTCAATATAACGCGATCTACGAACGCTTAGGTAAACGTCCATAGATGGCGTTATATCGATGGAAATGCGATGGCGAAATGCCGATCCCTAGATCGGCATTTCAACACCTTTTTTAGACGTTAGATGGCGTTATAAGAATTAAAATGTTTATTAATTATTATTTTTTGCTGGCGAAAAATGATAGTGGTATTTTTTGCTCTATCTTATAAAATACTGTAGTGTGGTACGGAACCCTACGAGTGCGAGTCGGACTTGCACTTGGCCAGTTTATTTTACGCGATTACTCCGTCAATTTTGAACCGATTAGAATGATTATTTTTTAATTGCTAGCGCATATTTCCAAGGTCCCATTATAATTTCATCGAGATCTGATAAGTATCTCCAGAGATATGACGATAAACGTCTTAAACATTCTACTGCAACTGACTCGCACGGCATGGAAGTCGGGTGTTTTAGTTTTTAAACTATCTTAATTGACCGAGCAAGCCTAGCGAGTCTCAGTTTCGACTAGGCCAGAAATTATTTTGTCTGGATGTTTGTCTGTCTGTCTTGACGACAATTGGCACACGACACGAGTTCCTTGATTTATTTAAGAATTTTTCATTTGAGTTTAATTTGACGATTTTTGATTTGATTAATTTAAGAATTTAAATTTCATAATGAGTATGTTTTTAGATACGAATGTGTAGTTTGTGGCAAACGGGCATCAGACATATACACTATCACTCATCATTACTACCAACAACATAAATGTGAATTTGACGAAATAGACGTGGAGTTTCATTGTGAACAGTGCAATTATTCTACCAAGTAAGTATATATAATATTCCCAGCCATTACACTATTGACGTGAACCCACTCCAGACACAAGCATATATTTAGCTTAGTTGGAGGGAGACAAGACTATTCGTCAAAATTCGAAGCATTCAATCAAGATGTAGGCAGTATTAATATACGCACATATACACGTCAAAATCTTGAAATAAGTATCATAATCTATAATTAAGTAAACAGCAAAAGCATAATTTAACGCTTTGAATTAATAAAAAAAACAAAAGTAATGAGCCATTCAGCTGTCATCCAATCGTTGACGTCAGAATATTATAAAATTATTAAAGTAGGGTTGCCAACCATACCATATTTATTACACACAATACTTGTATATACTTTACACATAGTAGTACCTCTTATGTTTCTGTACTTTATTTTTTTTTTTACAACACACAAGTATGAATGTGCAACTTACATTACTAGTAAGCCAGTTCCCATCCTCGACCGCATCATCACTTACTAACAGGTGAGATAGTGGTCAAACGCCTATACTATAAAAAAAAATCGATTAATGTTTGTCGACGAGAATTCAGAAGCGATTATTCTACTTTTCCGTTTTGGACCAGATCATCGCATACCACCAGACGAGATAGTGGTCAAACGCTAGCCTATTAATTATAAAAAAAAAGGAATTTCTAAAATAAACACACACACCAATGAGCTAAGAAACTCGTCAACTGACTTCCAAAAAGGAGGAGGTTCTCAATTCGTCCGTATGTTTCTTTTTGTATGTTTGTTACGCGATTACTCTGACAATTGTGAAACGATTAGAATAATAATTTTTTTCATGGATATAGTACAACCCCACGGTGGTCCCATTATACAATTCATTGAGATGTGAGTATCTCCAGAGATATGGAGATTAACATATGAAACGCTTTACTATAAAGAATAATAACCGGCCAAGTGCGTGTCGGGTCACGCGCGGTGTAGGGTCCCGTAGTAGCTCTTTATTCAATGCAAGTCTTTACCCGTTATAAACAAACAACTAGGTACTTCGTCTTTGTCACTTTAAAGGATTTATTCTAAGGATTTTGTATTTGTTACAAAATTATCCAACACCCAAGTTCAACAACTATTACTGCTAAACTAATAAAGTTATCTTAACCGCTATAGTTTTCCTTTATAGTAAATGAAATGCACTATTATCACGAATTTTTCTAGATTTTTCAAGCCAGCAGTTAAGCTTTTAGAGGGGGGGGGGGGGGGGGACGCCCTACTGGAACAAAAATTTGCACTTGCACTAATATTTCGTAAATGGAGCATTCAATCGAAAAATGGTATTAACTCAAAACTCCAAAGTTATTTTCAAGACCTATTCAACGATACCCCACACAATGGGGTAGACGACGAAAAAAAAATTCATCTCCACTTCTCATGTAGGGGAGCCCCCTAAAAAAATATGTTTCAAAATTTTATTTCACCACTATGTCGGCGTAATTTATATACATACCCCTACAAAATTACAGCTTTCTAATATTAACGGTCTCTTAGCAAAACCTCGGACAGACAGACAGACAGACGGATATGACAAAACTATTAGGGTTCCTTGTCAGGACTACGGAACCCTAAAAAAGGCCTCTGAAACTGACTCGCGTGGCATGTGAGGGGGCGACCGGTTTTTTTTAAACTATCTTAATTAATAAGGCATTGAGACTAGCGTTTGACCTTGGCATGTGGTAAGTTATGATGCGGTCGAGGATGGTAAATTTTCTAATTCGAGGGTGGTAGCTGTCCAGGCAGACACTAGATAGTGTCCTACCACCATGTAAATTTGTGCTATAATATCTATGTATATTTTCAGCTGTCATAAAAGTTATCGTTACCACCGCAATCATCACAACACACATAAATGCAACGAGTGTGGTGAAACTTTCGGCACTATTACCTTATTGAAGGCACATATCAAGTAAGTATGGCTATTTTATGTTGTGGTTTAAACTGTGAGTGTGTCTGTGTGTGTGTGAGTGTGTGTGTGTGTGTATTTGTGTTTGAGAGAGTGTGTGTGTGAGTGAGTGTGTTTTTTATTTCAAGATTTATTTTGAAAAGTGGTTCTTAATTAAAAAAAAGGAAGCTATCAATTCATAATATGTTTTTTTATGCGCCTTTATAACTCTGCCAATTGTCAACCGATTTAATTTTTCATGAGTACCTAGGACATATCTTAGCGGTGGTCCAATTTAACAATTCATCGGGATCTGATGAGCATCTCCAGAGATATGGAAATAAACACCTCAAACTTGCTACTGAATATTTTTTTACGTATAGTAGATAAGCATTTGCGTTTGACCATTATGTGAACTTTTTTAACGTTTGAACATGACTCGCTTGGCCCGTGATGTCGGTTTTTAGTATTTTACACAATTAAAAAAATAGCTTATTGGCAATGTGTGTTGCACATTACTAGTATTCTTGTTAACCCCTCCAACTAAGCTAAATATGCTTGTGTCTGGAGTGGGTTCAGGTCAATAGTGAAATGGGTGGGGATGGAACTCACTACCTCTCGATTGCCATGCCAAAGCCTTAGCCATTGGGTTATTGCCGCTTTATTTATTTATTATTTATTTCAGATCCGTTCACACCCAATCTGAAACTATATACTCTTGTCCGTCCTGCGACAAAACGTATAAAAGTAAATCGAGTCTCTACTGCCATACAGCGACGGTTCACGTTCCTAACTCAGCCGGGGGACAGTGTGCCGCGTGTCGCACATACTTCGACACTCGACACTCGAGTACACCACATGTGTGTACACGGACTGAGGACACAGATGTAGATGAAAGGTGAGAATTCGTTATTTAATATAAGAAAGAAAAAAATGTAATACAAACTTACACCCAAATGCACTTTAACACTCACAAAAACACTCAAGTAGGTAATAAACTGTGAAACACTCAAAATCGACATGTACAAAAATTATACTTACACGTCTTGTCAATAAAAAATACAAACAAAAATAAGCAACGAAATATAATCACAATAAAAATAAACATGAGATGTAGTATCACAATAAAAATAAACGGCAGTAGAGAGTCTCTACTGTCATACATCGACTCAGCCGGGGGACACTGTGTCGCGTGTCGCACATTATTCGACACTCGAGTACACCACATGTGTGTACACGGACTGAGGACACAGATGTAGATGAAAGGTGAGGATTCTATATTTAATGTAAGAAAGAAAAAAATGTAATACAAACATACACTCGAATGCACTTTAACACTCACACAAGAACACTCAAACTCCTCGTGTACAAAAATTATACTCTAACTAAATCACTAAAAACAGAGTCACTTATGTCACACTTACTTACTCTCATTATTTTCTTGTCAAACTTGACACGTCTTGTAAAAAAAGTACAAACAATAACATAAGAACCACTAAACATAAACACACTAAAAATAAACATGAGAATTAGGCAGTAGAGAGTCTCTACTGTCATACAGTGACTCAGCCGGGGGCGGGGGGACCCTGTGCCGCGTGTCGTATATACTTCGACACTCGACACTCGAGTACACCACATGTGTGTATACGGGCTGAGGACACACATATGTAGATTGTAATTGTTGAAAGTTGTTGTTGATGGCAATAAAAGGTGAGGATTCTATATTTAATATAAGAAAGAAAAATAACTCAAACTTACACTCGAATGCACTATAACACTCACAAACACTCAAACAAGAACATTCAAAATCCTCATGTACAAAAATTATTCTCTAACTAAATCACAAAAACGAATTGAGAACCTCCATCTTTTTGGAAGTCCGTTGAAAAATGTTGTAACTCTGTCACTCTGTCTGTTTGTTACCTAATCACACCTACACGGACGATCCGATCTTACTGAAATGTAACAAGGAGATACTTTATAGCATGAGGATGAACGCTACTACATTTTTAGGGTTCCGTACCCAAAGGGTAAAACGGGACCCTATTACTAAGACTCCGCTGTCCGTCTGTCTGTCTGTCTGTCTGTCTGTCTGTCTGTCCGTCTGTCACCAGGCTATAGCTCATTAACCGTGATAGTTAGACAGTTGAAATTTTCACAGATGGTGTATTTCTGTTGCCGCTAGAACAACAAATACTAAAAACAAAATAAAGTTAAAAATTAAAGGGGGTCCCCATACAAAAAAAGTGTTTTTAAACGCCATCTATCTAATTAGTTTCGGCAAAATGACATAGATGGCGCTAGTAAACGAGCCCCGTCTTTCTAGATCGCGACCAAACCAAATATTCTTGGTAATATCAATTAATCAAATATATGAGGTTGAAACTCTGTTTGTTTCGTATTGTACGTAACCCTCCCTAAGTGTGCGATAAGAGACGCGATGCTGACTCGCACTTGGCCAGTTTTATTGGTGTACGTGAATGAAGTCTTGGATATCAGCTAGAAAAATTTATAAAGTACACTTCCTCTCAAAATACTGTCTTGATTTCCGGAACACAGATTATAAATAATATTTACTTTGTTTTAGGTTCGAATGCCAAGCATGCAACTTATTTTTTGATGAGGAATCTAACTTCAAAGCACATATTAAAAAGAAACATTCTCATACAGACCGAAATCAGTGCAATATTTGTTCTAAAGTAAGTACTAACCTAATACGTTCTATAAAATTAGACTATATACTTTTTATTATGTAATCGACATAGCTCAAAAGATAAGCAAGTTGAAGTGGCAGTGGACTGGTCACATCTGTCGTAGAACCGATAACCGTTGGGGTAGACGTGTTCTAGAGTGGAGACCACGGCTCGGTAAACGTAGTGTAGGACGCCCTCCAGCTAGGTGGAGCGATGATATACGCAAGCTGGCTGGCAGCGGTTGGAAACAAAGAGCTGAAGATCGAGCTCAGTGGCGTGCCACGGAAGAAGACGCCTATGTCCAACAGTGGACGAATACTGACTGTGAATGATGATATACTTTTTATAGTATACTAGCTGCGCCCCGCGGCTTTGCCCGTGTTGAGTCCTCGTGAAATGTGATAAATGAAGAACCGCCCGACCGATTTTGTACAAACTTCACATAAATAAACCATCTACTAAATAGTCCGAACAAAGCCTAAACATTTGGTTTGGATAGGTGAGCCCGTTCTTGAGTTATAAAATTACAACGAAAAGTGGCATTGATTTTTATATGTATTGTTACGCTAGCGTTTGACCACTATCTTACCTGTTGGTAAGTGATCGGGGATAGTAGCACGCTATTATAGGCCTAGAATGGGAACTTTTTTTATATCATATAGGCTAGTGTTTGACCGCTATATAACTGGTTTTAAGGCACCCATCCACGAGCAAGAGTATCGCATCGGCTGTAATATATAATTTGTGTCTGATAGGCTAGCGTTTGACCACTATCTCGCTTGGTGGTATGCGATGATGCGTACAAGGTGAATATGAAAAATAATATAAAAAAAACAATATGAAAAAAACCTGCCAGCTAGCTAAGCCGGAGTTTCCTTGCGATGTTTTCCTTCACTGGAGGGCGACTCTATGGATGCTCCTTGAGGTTTTTTATGTATTTGTACAGATATTCAAAGCGCCTCTATTTCTGAAGAAACACATTCAAAGAGTGCATGAAAAAAGAAAATCTCCCAAGAACAAGGTCTGCGACTATTGTGGAAGAGCTTTTACTGTAAGTTTTAAATATCAACATCTAGCGTGCAAAGGCAAACGTAAAAATAAAACCGGCCAAGTCGAGTTGGACTCGCCCATCGAGGCTTCCGTACCAACTTCTCAGACTAGGTTAAAGGACAAATTTAACTTTGTAGTTCGATCCATAGAAAATGAATTGCACCAACTACAAATAATAGGTTTGTAACAGGAAAGTTAACTTTTTTTGTTATTAAACTACATATTTACAGTTTTCAGATTTATTCCTTCATAAGTGCTTCAAGACTTTGCTTCTTGCCAAATTTCATGATTCTAGGTCAACGGGAAGTACCCTATAGGTTTTCGACCCAAAACCTATAGGGTACTTCCGGTTTACCTAGCATTGTCAATTTTTGTTGAAAAGCAAGGTTTTACAGCACAAGTAAAGGAAACATTAAATTACATTACATTAAACTTGCCCATATCTTTTTATCATGTTGACTTACGACCTTGGTTTTTATACACCTAATAGGGACTATAGACTTCAGTATCTGATATAAATTTCAACTTACTTGGTCCACCCATTCCTGAGAAAATCGGTGGTGACACACTGACAGACAGACGGGCAAGAAAGTGATCTTATAACGGTCCCTTTTTTAGGGTTCCGAACCCAAAGGGTACCAACGGAACCCTATTACTGAGACTCCGCTGTCCGTCTGTCTGTCTGTCTGTCCGTCTGTCACCAGGCTGTATCTCATGAACCGTGATAGTTAGACGGTTGAAATTTTCACAGATGATGTATTTCTGTTGCCGCTATAACAACAAATACTAAGAACAGAACAAAGATAAAACTTAAAGAAAAGTTTAAAAAAAGTTTTTTACGATAGCGCCGCGCCATGTAGTTAGCATCAAAGATGGCGCTATCGTCTTTACCTTAATCTGGCTCTCGGAAACGGCTTCAACGATTAAATAAAATTTAGTATACAGGGGATTTCGGGGGCGATAAATCGATCTAAAATGACTCCTAGCATTTTCAGAAAATGTTGTTTTATTCGTGTTTTCAATAATCAACTTTATTGATTATCAACTTAAAATATGACTCTTCCCGACATCTATTGGCGAGTAGAAGTACTGTGTCGGTGAAGCAGTTAGTTGCTCTCAATTAAAAAAAATAGTATTATTATTCGTCAATAGATGTCGGGAAGAGTCATATTTGTCTGTTAAAGTGGCAAAAAATACCGAGCAAAGCTCGGTCAACCAGATATTTAATAATATGAATTACTACAATTACTATTACTACTATATAATACTATTCTACCTTTGTGTTAACGTTTACTTAGTTGGTGTTAGAAGTTCGTTAGAAATTCGATAGATGGCGTTCGGAACCCTCCGTGTGCGGGACAAAAGTCTGACTCGCACTTGGCCAGTTTTATTACCTTTTGAGGTACGGAACCACGGCACGCGTTAAAAATAAACAGATATTTGTTTTAAATTGAAGTTTGACATATATACCGATTGTTTGTGTTTAGTACTGTTATAAAAATGAGTGGTAAAAATCACGAATTTGGAGATTTTTTTTACCGAGTAGTCGTTACTTGAACGGAGAAATTCGGCCGAGTACCGAGTATTAAAAAAGACACCGCGAGTTCGCAGAGAACCGAGTAAACGAGTACTCGGCGCATCTGAACGCTACTTACTAAGATTAATACCAACTTTCACATTATAACATAACATAGTACCGTTGACGACTACCGTTTATTGACCACTATCTCACCTGTTGGTAAGTGATGATGTGGTCGAGGATGGAAGCGCGCTAGTCCTAGAATGCGAACTGGTTTGCAAGGACAGCTGCCGGAACATATTACATATTTTGGCGACAGATTTTCCAACTTGAAGGTGGTAGCTGGCCGAAGGACACTAGACAGTGACTACAGAGACACAGACTACCACCATGCCAGGGGTTTCTTAATTATATTTCTCCTTCTCCGGAGGGCCACTGTGAAATGCGCATATACTTTTTTCGATAAAAAATCTGTTGGTACACGTAGAGAAGCAATCTATTAGTACATTGTGCACTACCGTCCCATTAGTATTTTCACTCCTGTCCATCCTAATATTGTCTGGAAGAGATCGCTCTTAGTGATAAGACCGCCAATTGTTTATTTACCGTA
Organism: Cabera pusaria; assembly: GCA_954871355.1. Taxonomy (NCBI): domain Eukaryota; kingdom Metazoa; phylum Arthropoda; class Insecta; order Lepidoptera; family Geometridae; genus Cabera; species Cabera pusaria. The sequence goes on along the minus strand of OX940912.1, from coordinate 6,744,866 downwards.
GATTTATATTATACTAGAAGTGCACCGCGGCTTCGCCCGCGTTAAAAACTTCTTTTGTTTACTTAAAACTTTTCTTTTGTAAAAACTATTCTATCATTAAATACATCAAATAAAAATAAGCCAAATCGGTTCACCCGTTTTCATGTTATCGCGTGACTAAGGCAATTCGGGATTCATATTTAAAAAACCGTAAACCCAAATTTTCAGACTTTGTTACCTATCCCATTTCAAAAAATCCTACAACACGTACTTTATCTCATCTTATTTCGCCATACAATCTTTGAATCCCCGTTCTGTATCCAGGAGGAATTTTTAGAAAATCCTTTCAGAGCGGATAGCTACGTCATAATAACTATCTGCATTCTAAATTTCAGCGCAATCTGAAACAATATTGATTTTTAGACTTTGTTACCCCAGTTTATCCTCTTAGGGTGGCATTTTGAAAAAGTCTGAAACTCGTATTTACTTATTTATTTACAGAAGTACTTGTGTGAAATGTCGAATAAAATGACTATCCAAACTTTGAAACCCCGCTTCATCCCCTTGAAGAGTGAATTTTGAAAAATTCTTTCTTAGCGGATACCTAAGTCAAAATAACTATCTGCATGCCAAATTTCAGCGAACCCGAAACAATATTGATTTCAGACTTGGGTAACAAAGTCTGAAATCAATATTGATCACTTCACCCTTTTAGGGGTGCAATTTCGAAAGAGCCTGAAACACGTATTTACTTACTTAAGTACTTGTGTTAAAATTCAAATATAAAAGATTATCTAATCTTGTTTCTCCATACAAACTTAGGATCCCCCCCGTTCATCCCCTTCAGGGATGAATTTTGGAAAATACTTTCTCAGAGGCAACTAACTTCGTAATAACTATCTGCATGCCAAATTTCAGCGCAATTCGAAACAATATTGATTTTCACACTTTGTTACCCCATTTCCCCCTTTGAGGGGTGTAATTAAAAAAAACCTGAAACGTATTTTTCTAATTTTTTTACTGGAGCACTTGTATGAAGTTTCGAATAGAAAATACTATATAATCTTGTTTCTCCATACAAAATTTGAACTCCGGTTTTATCCCCTTCAGGGGTGAATTTTGAAAAATCCTTTTTCAGAGGTAACTAACGTTGTAATAACTATCTGCATGCCAAATTTCAGCGCAATCCGAAACAATATTGATGTTCACACTTTGTTACCCCATTTCACCCTCTTAGGGGTGAATTTTCAAAAAATCAGAAACACGTATTTACTTATTTTGTTACTGAAGCACTTGTGTGAAGTTTTGGATAGAAAAGACTATCTAATCTTGTTTCTCCATACAAACTTTGAATCCCCATTTCATCCCCTTAAGGGGTGAATTTTGGAAAATCCTTTCTTAGTACACCCCTACGTACTAAGACAAATATACCCTCCAAATTTCAAGACTCTACGACCAGCGGTTTAGGCTCTGCGTTGTCTGTCAGTCAGTCAGTCAGTCAGTATGTCAGGACAAAGATTCTTAGAGTATTAGATTATATTATATGTATTAGATTGTTGATTTACCGTAGTATTGTTGTATTACTTTAAGTTCTGTTTTAATTGGTGACTAGCAGCGCCTCGCGGTTTTACCCGCGTAGTTCCCGTTCCCGTGAGAATACGGGGATAAAATATAGCTTATATTACTCGCCGATAATGTAGCTTTCCATTAGTGAAAGAATTTTTTAAATCAGTCCAGTAGTTTTTGAGTTAAATCGTAACAAACAAACAAAAAATCAAATCTTTCCTCTTTATAATATTTAAATCAATAAAGAGTTATTATATTGTGTTGTATTTGAACCTACTACCTCTGGCTACAAGCCGACCATTCTCCCACTAGGCCATTAGTTTTCAAAGTGGGGGGCGCGCCCCACTACGGAGGGGCGCGGCTACTAAACGGTGCCAAGCTTTCAAATTTTTTTTACATTTGTAACGAAAAATATAACATGGTTTAAAAACTATTGGAATCGATTCTGTAACGGATTCTGAACAAACTACTTTCAGGTTTCGCATGAAGTAGGAATAACCTTGTATATTATACCCTTATTTTATTTTACAATTGCTTGGCGAGTTGGCGAGCCCAATTGCTGCTACTTGCTGGGCCCTGGGCCGAGGGGAGGCGTGGGCATATTAATTTTAAGCAGTAGGGAGGCGTGATACTCATAAGTTTGGGAACCCCTGCACTAAGCCCTCTTAATGATATTGACGATATCAATAAGATAATTCACGATTAAATGGACGGACCACAGCTTGTACAGTATACATTTTATGTCTTGTTCATTTCAGACGCAACGAATACTAATGAACCACATCCGTACCCACACAGGTGAACGTCCGTTTAAATGTACCACCTGCGGCGCTACCTTCACACAATCTGGCGCGCTCTTCACTCATAACAAACTTAAACATTCATAATTAATATATTGTACAGTTAATTAAATGTTAGAAAATATACAAGGAATTTTATATTACCTTCCTAAGCCGTTTTCATTTAAAATGAAAAATAAAAACCGGCCAAGTCGAGTTGGACTCGCCCACCGAGGCTTCCGTACCAACTTCTCAAATTAGGTTAAAAGGCAAACTTAACTTTGTAGTTCGATCCATACAAAATATATTGCACCAACTACAAATAATAAATTTGTAATAGTAAATTAACTTTTTTTAGTTATGTCACTACATATTTACGGTTTTCAGATTTATTCCTATATAAGTGGTTCAAGACTTTTTGCCTCTTGCTAAATTTCATGATTCTAGGTCAACGGGAAGTGCCCTATAGGTTTTAATTCCCTTGTGAAACCGCAAAATATGCGAAAATACGCGACATAAAAGGTCATATCTTTTGATCGCGTTCACTTACAAGTTTGATTTTTTCACAGTCGAAAGATACCGTAGACCCAAACATTTGTTTTAACTTGATAACTCTACGCATTCCGGAGTTAAAGGGTCTTGACAGACAGACGGACAATAAAGTAATCCTATAAGGGTTCCTTTTTACCTTTTAAGGTACGGAACCCTAAAAATAATTCGACTAAGGCCTCGTACAGACAAGCGCGGGCTTGGATAATATGGACGCGGCCTTCCACAGTTTCTTACGTATGAAAACAATAATTAGGGTTCCGTAGCCGAATGACAAAAAACGGAACCCTTATAGATTCGTCATGTCTGTCTGTCTGTCCGTCCGTATGTCACAGCCACCTTATTCTGAAAATATTACTACACAGTTGAAACTTGGTAGGTAGGTGTAATCTGTGAACTCTACGATTTTTGTACAAAAATAAAATAAAAAATACAATATTAAAGGGGGGCTTCCCATTCATGAAACTGAAACTAAAAAGATTTTTTATATTCAACCTATACGTGCGGGGTGTCTATAGATAGGTCTTTAAAAGTGGCATTAAGGTTCCTAAGACCATTTTTCGCAAAGTCAATCATTTGAAAGATAGGCGCGTCTAAAGTGGTATAATGTGTGAGTGTGTGCGTGTGCGTGTGTGTGTGTCCTCTAACTTTTAAAGTAAGGGAGTGAAAAATCTAAAAAAAAATTACGCTGTAGAACTCAATAAAAATATTCAACGGAAATTGGTTTGAACGAGATTTAGTCAGCAGTTTTTGAGATATAGCGACCGCAAATATAATTTTGTTTTTCATACAAACACTATGAAAAACAAAGTGGTGGCGAAAAATTATAGTTTAAAATACTCTGATACGAAACCCTACGAGTACGAGTCCGATTTACACTTGGCCAGTTTATTTTTAATGTAGATTACACAAACTAAATTGCGCGCCAGATAAGTTTTTGCGCGACTGTTGATTGAAATTTGATTAAATAAATTCATTTATTTTAAATATAAATCGTATACTACTTTTAATATATACATATAATATTTATAATAATCATTTATTCATTTGCGCGAAATTATCTGGCACGCACTCTACCTGAAGACCGCGTATTTGATCGCGCTTGCGCTAGTCTGTACGCGGCCTTTGTCAAACTCTTTTAAGAGTCTTTTTGTGATCTAAGAAGCCTTTTAGATAGTTTAGGCAGCTTTAGACTGGGGAAGACTAAAATAACACTCCCCAATATTATGTTTTAACCGGGAGTACCGGGACAGACAGACTTTCTGTTTTGTTTTTAATTTTATTTAACAACTAGCTGCGACCCGCGGCTTTGCCCGCGTAACAAAGTACCCTATGTATTAATTTAGATTTTAAACTATCTGTACACTAAATTTCATCCATATCCGTTCAACAACTTTTGCGTGAAGGAGTAACAAACAGCCATCTACCAACACCAATATTATAAATGCGAAAGTCCGTTTGTATATTTGTTTGTTTGTTTGGGATTTCTTTACGGGTAAACGGCTGGACCGAAATTTAGCATAGAGGTAGCCAGTATTGTGGATTAGGCTATAGGATACTTTTTAACGCGGGCGAAGCCGCGGGGCACAGCTAGAAAATCCATACACACCCAAACTTAGAGGGCCCGGTTGCGTAATCGGGAGAACGGTCGGCTTTGATGCCTTAGGTACCGTACCGAGTTCAAACCGCCGTGCACCAATGGATTTTTCTATCGAAAAATTTATGTGCGCTTTTCACAGTGGCCCTCCGGTGAAAGAAAAACATCGTTAAGAAACCAACAACCCGCGCATGGTGGTAGGACACTATCTAGTGTCCGCCTGGCCAGCTACCATCCTCAAGAAAATCTGTCGGCAAAAACATCTAATGTACCTATTCCGGCAGCTATCCTTGAGAGCAGTTCCCATTCTAGGCCTAGAGTGCTTACCATCTTCGACCGCATCATCACTTTCCAAAAGGTGAGATAGTGTTCAAACGCTAGCCTATAAGATATAAAAGAAAAAATAAATGTAAAAGAATCTTGATGGCGCTGAAGTATTTTGCACTGCGGGCTTATCATGAAATTCGATAAGGATTGAAATGGCAGAGATAGAGCCTGCATAGCTGCGTCCCTGTCATTTAGTTAATTTTCAACATACTTCCCAAAAAGAAGGAGGTTCTCGATTCGTCTGTATGATTTTTTTTTTGCATGTAGAAATGTTACGCGATTACTCCGACAATTGTGAACCGATTTGAATGATGCTTTTTTTAATCGGTAGAGTACGTTTCCGAGGTGGTCCCATTGTAATTTCATCGAGATCTGATTAGTATCTCCAGAGATATGACGATAATCGTCTCAAACTTGCTACTGAAATGTTAGAGGTTGCATTATAATAAGTATGTATTGGATTAGAAAAAACATTTGTGTTGTCAATATATATAGATTTGTCAGTGAGAGAAAAAAGTGTGTCAAAATGAAATAGTAAAAGTAATTTAAACGGAAATAGCTATTTCTTATTCGCAACTCTGCTATATATATATAAAACTAACTTAACAAAGTGCTGGTGAGTTTCCCAGCTATAATAGGTTATGCTACCAGCTGAGGGATAACTGAAATAATATGATGGAAAATTTCACGACGAGACTACAGATAGGTAATCTGGAAGGAAAAGAAAACTGGGCTACATGGAAATATAAGATTTCCATAATGCTGAGAGGTGTAGAAGGCGCTATAGAAGCAGCTGAAGGTACCCTTATCGAGCCCATCGCACCTACCAGAGGGGCTGGTGACGCTGAAATCGGCAACTATAATGCAGCTATGGCTAAATTTAGAAAGACCGAATGTAGCGCTCTGCTCATAATTACCACGAATATATCTGAAGACACACTGAAAAAAGTGATGAGATTTAAGACAGCAAAAGAAGTCTGGCAAGAATTGCATCGATTATTTGATGGACAGTCAGATGATAGGGCGTACAATCTGTGTGCAGAATTATTCAGTTTTCAATACAACAAAGAGGATGATGTATCCACACATATGTCAAAACTGAAAAATATATGGAAGTCGTAATATAGAAATCACAAAGATAGACCCCACAATAAAACTCCCTGATTTATTCCTGATATGCAAAATTCTGGACACGTTAGACGAGCTATACTTTGCGTTTAAGTCAAGCTGGTTATTATTGAACTCGGGAGAGAGAACAGTTAATAACTTAACGAGTCACTTATGCTCATTTGAGAGGGCCTTGGGGCACAAAGATGCACAGCAAGAGGCCTTAGCGACAACCAGTATAGAGAAGAAGACTGTTATGCAAAAGAAACAGCTGATCTGCAACTACTGTTCTGGCAAAGGACATATAGTGCGGAAGTGCAAGAAGTGGATAAAGGACGGAAAGCCACCTAAGCCCACACCAGGCACATCAGTTGCTTCAAGCTCTAATCAAGTGCAACATATATCTCTAATGGTAAATGCCTGTACCAAAGGACACATTCAAGATAAAGAAAGTTGGTTTGTCGACAATGGCGCCACAACCCACATTGCTGTGAAGAGTGATGTTTATCAAGAATTTCACGAATTTGATTCGAAACACACCATATTGACTGCAGATGGAAGTATCATTCCTGCTATTGGAAAGGGCACTGTAGAAGTTGAATCAAATGTCAGTGGCAAGACAGAACGAATAACTCTGAACAATGTGTGGTTAGTACCATCTCTAACGAAGAATCTTTTCTCACCACTTGCTGCACAATACCGGATGCAGAATAGCATCTTCAGTTCTACAACAACAGAATGCAAATTGGACATTAATGGCATTACGAGAGTTGTTGGAAAAAGAGTCCAATACGGAGGACTATATAAATTGGATATGAAGACGATCATTCCAATGAAACCAAAGCCCATAGAAGTCAATGCTGTGACTGGCTCAAACATGTTACAGTTATACCATGAGCGTTTTGCTCATCAGGATAAGAAACATGTTATTCGCCTTGTAAAGAGAGAGCTTGGAATACAGTTGAGTCCTGACAATGTTAAATGCGAGGGCTGTATTTATGGAAAGTCACACAGAAAACAGTTTGGAACAAGAGAAAGAGCAACAGCCGTAGGAGAGCTGATTCATACCGATGTTTGCGGCCCTTTTATAGATAGTATCTCGAAATTTAAATACTACGTACTTTTCAAGGATGATTACTCTGGATATCGCATGGTTTACTTCATCAAAAACAAGTTTGAGGTTAAAGACAAACTTCTTCAAATGCTACAAGAAGCTTAAACCGCTGGATATGATATCAACATGGTTCTAAGCGACAACGGAGGCGAATTCGATAACAAAGATGTACGTAATATTCTTCAAAAACATGGCATTCCACAACGGCTTACAATGCCTTACACTCCTGAACAGAACGGATGTAGTGAGCGGGAAAACCGTACTTTAGTTGTAGCAGCGAGATCTATGCTACATACGAGAGAGGAACTGCCACAAATACTTTGGGCAGAACTTATCAACACAGCTGCGTATGTGCTGAATAGGACTGGTCCAAGTAGAGTTGATGGTAAGGTGCCTTACGAACTCTGGCATGGGAAGAAGCCCTAGATAAGCCACTTAAGAATTATCGGAAGTGAATGCTTTGCTCATATTCCAAAGCAAAAACGGAAAAAGCTTAGCAAAAAGGCAAGCTTATAGGATATGAAAATGATGATGGTTATCGCATTTGGGACGGAAACAAAACTTTGCGATCTAGGGACATCACGTTCCAGACCGATGTCGAGTTCCGAATATCCACACTGCCTTCAAGGTCAGAGGGAGATGACCACACTTTCATGGAAGAAACTGCGTCGGAAAATATCATAGTAGAACAGGAATCTAATAATGACCATGCTCTTGAGGGAGACAGAACATGTCAAGATCATGTTCATGATGAGATTTCTGAACAAAGACATGAATTCAGAGACTACGAGAGTGCAAACGAAGAGTTTGTAGATGCTGATGAGCAGATGGAAATAGTTGAGCCAACGTTGTCTGATGGAACGCCTCGATACAACTTGCGCGACCGAACTAATCTCTCTCATAGACACAGAGGTTTTTCCTGAAACTTACAAAGAAGCAGTTGGAAGGAATGACAGAGCTAAATGGATTAATGCGATGTTGAGTGAAATGAACTCTCTTAAGCAAAATGACGTCTGGACGCTCTGTGAGTTACCAAAAAACAAGAATGCTCTTCCTTGTAAGTGGATTTTAGAATAAAACAAAATCCAGATGGTGGTATCGACAAATATAAGGCGAGGCTTGTCGTTAAAGGATTTAAGCAACAGAAAGGAGTAGACTATGATCAGACTTTTAGTCCAGTTGCTAGAATGGCTACATTTAGAGCATTAATAAGTGTCGCTACCAAAGAAAACTTACATTTGGTACAATTTGATGTCTCGACCGCATTTCTGAATGGCAAGCTGGCAGAAGAACTTTATATGCAGCAGCCAAATGGATTCAATGATGGTACATCAAATGTATGTCGGCTCAAAAGAAGTTTGTACGGACTTAAACAGGCTCCGAGATGCTGGAATTCGTGCTTTGAGGAGACTTTACTGGAAAAAGATTTTGTACAAAATTCAGCTGACAGTTGCCTTTTTACGAAAAAGATCGGAGATAAGAAAATTCTTATAACTTTGTACGTAGATGATGGGCTCGTAGCCGCGACAGATGCAGAACTGGCAGATCAATTCCTAAAGGAATTGGGTGATACGTTAAAGATCACTACGAAACCCGCATCATTTTATCTGGGGCTTGAAATTACACGATCAAAAGATTCCATTACTATCAAGCAAGAAGCTTATGCCAAGAAGGTGCTAGAGCGTTTTGGAATGACTGAGTGTAATCCTGTTTCAACACCTATAGAAAGAAGTACTGAACTAGGGAAAGTTCAACAGAATACATTTCCATATCGAGAAGCAGTGGGTTCACTGGCTTACCTCATGACAGGAACGCGACCAGATATTGCATACGCAGTTGGTGTTGTTTCGAGAAAATTAGAAAACCCAACTTTAGAAGACTGGCTCCGAGTTAAACGGATTATGCGATATATTAAAGGCACATGCTCTTATGGAATAACATATTCAGCAGGACATGTATCAGATTATCTGCAAGGCTACAGTGATGCAGATCACGCTGGAGATGAGCAGACAGGACGTTCCACTACGGGAATAGCTTGTTTATTTGCTGGAGGGATTGTCTCCTGGTTAAGCCAACGTCAACCATCAGTCGCTCTATCAACTACCGAAGCAGAGATAGTAGCAGCTAGTGAAGGAGCTCGGGAACTAGTGTGGCTTCAGAGAGTGTTTAGCTCACTTACTACCATAAGCGGAGTTCCTACACTAAAAGTGGATAATGAAGCAGCCATACGTCTTGCGAACAATCCGGAATTCCATAAGCGGACTAAGCACATTCGGACCAGACATTTCTTTGTAAGAGAAACGGTTCAGGAAGGCCTTGTTAATGTGCTAAGGACCGACACCACAACACAATTGGCAGACATCATGACAAAGGCGATGCCTAAGCCAAGACTTTATACTATGTGCAACGCCTTAGCTCTGAAACCAACTTATTAAATGAGGGAAAGTGTTAGAGGTTGCATTATAATAAGTATGTATTGGATTAGAAAAAACATTTGTGTTGTCAATATATATAGATTTGTCAGTGAGAGAAAAAAGTGTGTCAAAATGAAATAGTAAAAGTAAAAGTAATTTCATCGGAAATAGCTATTTATTATTCGCCCTCAACTCTGCTATATATATATAAAACTAACTTAACAAAGTGCTGGTGAGTTTCCCAGCTATAATATGAAATTGACTCGCAGGGCATGGAAGTCGGTTGTTTTAGTTTTTAAACTCTAAAATCTTAATTTGGTGTTTTTTATTTTTTTTTTTATTTCGAAATTTGACAAGTGACTATTGCACTTGTCAAATTTCGAATAAAGAAAAAACACCAAATTAAGATTTTAGAGTTTAAAAACTAAAACAACCGACTTCCATGCCCTGCGAGTCAATTTCATATTATAGCTGGGAAACTCACCAGCACTTTGTTTCGAAATTTGACAAGTGACTATTGCACTTGTCAAATTTCGTGATATAGGGGGTGTTCTCCTTAAATATAGGTATTGTTTCGGTGTATGAGATCCTGCATCGCGCAAACGATATCTTCGGCGATGTTGTTAAGAGCGAACGCGGGGTGCACTTTTCCATACAACTGTATTCCCCTTTGTTTCCTCCCTGGAAAATGTTTCTAGAACAAAATTTGTTTCTACAAAATATCAAGGTCTGCTGTAGGCATGCCCGCCCCTAAAAGCAAATGATAGATTTGCTTTTTTTGACCAACCAGTTGCAAATAGAAATATGACCCTCAAAAATCATAAAGAAGAGATAAAAAGGATCATATTTCTTTTTGCAATTGGTTGGTCAAAAAAAGAAAATGATAGAGTCATAGCTACAGCAGACCTTGATATTTTGTAGAAACAAATTTTACTCTAGAAACATTTTCCAGGGAGGAAACGGGGGAATACATTTGTATGGAAAAGTGCACCCGCGTTCTCTCTTAACAACAGATGCACTTGCTCCGTCGTGATATTTCTAAATATGTGATCTCTTTTAGGAATCTTTACATCAACACCAATATTAATATTATTGATAAATATAATATTAATAAATAAATGTGAAAGTCAGTTTGTATATTTATTTGTTTGGGACCTCTTCGTGGTCAAACGGCTCAACCAATTTGGCTGAAATTTCGTACAGAGACGGCCAGTATTATGGATTAGTATATAGGATACTTTTTAACGCGGGTGAAGCTGCAGGGCGCAGCTTTCTAACTAATAATATAAATGCGAAAGTTTGTAAGAATATATGGAATATAAGAATGTATGTATGTATGTAATGTATGTATGTATGAATGGATGTATGTTTGTTTGTATGTAAATTTGGTACGTAGAAAGCCTAGACCCTGGATAACGCATAGGCTATCCCGATATTCCGATTTATTATATATATATATATATATATATTTTTTTTTATCCCGATTTATTTAAATTTAGAGATATAGCGAAATCTATACTAATATAATAAAGAGAGAACATTTGTATTTTTGTATGTTTGTAATGATTTGGCTCAAAAACTACTGGACCGATTTAAAAAATTCTTTCACTAATATATAGAATGGACTTTCGGAATGAAAATAGGCTATATATGATCCCGTTTAAATCAAAGGTACATTCGTGGAGACCTAATTTGCAACCTAAGTCGACTAATAACCGGTCTAAAAAACACGTTTCTTACGAACGCTGCTCAATTGAAAATAGATAGAAGAATATTTTCTATGGAAGAGTTGTACAACTTAATAAGACCTACAAAAAAGTCCGCGACAGCATATGTCTATCTCTTAAGGTTGACTCACAGTAACCATTTTAATCGTAATTTTTTTGTTAAAAATATTACATAACTTCCAAGGCTATTTTCAAGTATATAGTATTAATCCTTATCCAAATAATTACGTTAATTAGCTTGGCCACATATTATAGATTAAAATTGTCCCTTACAGTATATTATTCAAATGAAAGCTCTAGAAGATATCACGGATTTCACATACACGCATCGCAAAATTAATAAAATATCTGCAGTGAAACCACAGATTAGGTCATAGTTACTAAGAAAATATTATTATAAGCTTAGCGATGCTGTCGATCCCCACCGATCACAATCAATTTGAAGTCAATATTGTATAATAATAAATTTTTACTGTAAAATTGAAAATTCTATTGTATAATATAGTTATGATCTATATATAAACCACCCCGACTGATCTATGTATAATCTTTTCAATAAAAGCATTCCAATGACTCTAAACACGTTGGTGTGGATTTGAGTATTCTGTAGAGTACAGATGTCCCAGCATCAGGTCAATGCTTCCATGTTCTTACAATATCATTGAAGAAGAAGATTTTCGAATTGATCAGACCTATAAAAGTTGATTACATAGCGCAATTAACTAGAAAAAAGCTCATAGTTTTATAACGATTGAACGAAATTTCATGAATCAAAGCTAAGAACACTCTCGATGAAGACATCTATCAAACAAAAAAAAATCAATAATAAAATCAAAATCGGTTCATCTGGTTGGGTGCTAAGATACTACAGACAGACACAGATACACACGTTAAAGGTATATTCTTTGATCCCATGATTTGATTGATTTTGATTCAATGATCCCACTACCTCTGTACGAAAACCCATGATTCATCAATGCACATAAAACTTTCATTGGTAGGTACTCGTATATAGCTAGGATTAGAACCAACGACCGTCGGGTCAGAATCAGGGTAACTATCCTTTACGCCAAAGGGCCGTCCAATATCACTACGTAAGTATTATAAAACAAAGTCCATCACTGCGTCTGTCTGTCTGTTCGCAATAATCTCAATAGCTACTGAACGGATTATCATGCGGTTTTCACCAATAGCCAGAGTGTTTATGAGGAAGGTTTAGGTGCATAATTCATTAAGGTTTTGTGTAAATTGGTTGAAATATGACGATGATTGTTAAATATGTTAATATTTGATGCAACAAACTGATGCAAATTTTGTAGGCATATATGTTCTACCCGTGCAAAGCCGGGGCGGGCTGCTAGTATAATTATATACAAGATTAGATTAGGTACGTGAATTAGGAAACTGTAATATTTATCGTAATTGTTGTGAAATAAATAAATAAATAAATTCCCACGGGAACGATGTCTACGCGGGTAAAACCACGGGGCACACCTAGTATTATAATATTTAACATGCATATATATTATATTACATCTCATATTTTGCATTATTTTAAGTACTATTATTTATTCTGTGATGATAGTAGGATACAATAACCACTGTAGTTTTTTTGTTATTTAATTTCAGACGCTACAAATCCTCAGGAACCATATCCGTACGCACACAGGTGAACGCCCGTACAAATGTACTACCTGCGGCGATACCTTCACACAATCTGCATCGCTGTTCACTCATAACAAACTTAAACATTCATAATATATTGTGCAAATAATAAATATAAGAAAACATATTACATTTTAATATCCTAGATCCTACGCCTATTCATCCTAGCCCTTTTCATTTTAAAAGAAACAGTTACACCATATTATTCCATATTACCATATTATTCTAAACACTATATTTTGTCTATTTTGTTGAACATATACACACCAACTGCTTTCAAAGAAATCTTTGTTCAATATGGTCATAAACGTTTTTAAGTTATTGAAGGGTTAAAAAAGGGAATGGGACTTACTGCGCCGGTCTTCTTTGTTGTTTCCCTCCAGCGATCTTTTGGAATCCTTGATGCGAATAACACGGAGGACGGGAGGCTGCCCGTCCGACAGCGCTGTCGATCGCGTCTCCTCAGCGAGGGAGAAGATAAGAGCGTGCGGCGACGGCTGTGCTCTGCGCGGAGGTTTTGAGACGAGTGTGTGCTGCGTGCGAGCGCGAAGGGAAGAGTAGAGGGAGCGGATTGTCTATGTTTGAGAGTGCGTATGTGTGCGTGTGTAAGTGTTTTGGGTGCGTTCATAAAAATATAAAGTTGAGTGTGAGTTTGAATTATTGGCGCAGACAACTCCGCCGGCCTAGAGGTTTCCTCTAAATAGAATGAAGTAAATAATAAAATAGCGTAAATAGTAACAAATTCATTAAATTAGATTGATAAATTGAATAAATTCATTGCGAAATTGAGTAACAAATAATTAAATACTAAACTATTGGCTAGGTAGCGGAGCGAGTCGAATAACTGGTCTAACGTAACTTCCGGATGCCGTGCGAACCTTGCAAGTTCGAATGATCGAATCCTTGCCAGGGTATACTTCTTCCACTATCCCAAGAGGCCAGGAAAGCGGGTGAGCATTTTGATCTTTGATCACGACTACGGAGCCTAACTTAATCGGCTTAGTAGGAGTATTCCATTTCTCATGCTGTTGAAGAGAAAAAAGATATTCTTGACTCCAACGGCGCCAAAAAATATGCTTTAATTTGCTTACAATCTGGAAGCGCGATAATCGATTGTCTGGTAATTCAGTTAGGTCCTCAGCAGGTAAAAACTTAAGTGGAGTTACATTTAAGAAATGATTTGGAGTGAGCGCGGCAATCTCTGAAGTATCAGAAGACGACGGGCGAGTGCAAAGAGGACGACTGTTCAACAGTCCTTCAATTTGCGTAAGGACCGTAGAAAATTCCTCATACGTCAAAACACGGGTTCCTATGGCCTTTGCTAAATGCGTTTTGACACAACGAATATTTATTTCACATAGGCCATTGAAATGTGGACCGTATGGAGGACTACGTTTGAATTGTATGCGATGATTCAATAACTCTTTATTCAAATAATTATTGTAAGAAGTGGACTGTATAAATTGATAAATTTCATTTAATTGCGTACGTGCGCCGGAGAAACACGTCGCACCGTCGGAATAAAGAAGCGCGACGGGGCCTCTGCGACTTATAAAGCGTTTGAATGCAGCTAAAAATAGTTCAGCGCTCAAATCTGATACTAGTTCTAGGTGCAACGCCTTTGTAGTGAGGCAGACGAACAGACATATATAAGCTTTGTGGCTTTTTACACCTCTATGCCTTATGTGCGTAACATAATAAGGCCCTCCGTAGTTTACCGAAGTTTTTACGAACGGCTTCGCCTCGGAGACCCGGAACGCGCGCAGATCTCCCATTTGCGGAGCAGAGTACTTTGGGTTCAGCCGAAAACAGACGTTACAGGCATGAACTCGCTGACGGACCAAATTGCGAGCCGAAAGAATCCAATACCTTTGACGAAGTAGTGGGAGTAGTAACGCGGGTCCAGTGTGAAGATTGGTAACGTGAAAATGATCGACAATGAGCTGAGTGATGCGTTCTTTAGCAGGAAGTAGTATTGGATGCTTCTGCCCGAAACTTAAGTCTGAGTGTTTGAGCCTACCACCGACTCTCAAAATCTGATCGTTTTCGTCAATAAAGAGACTGAGTTTAATGATGCGTTTACTACATAATTTATTACCTTTTATAGCGACAATATCTGCGGCAAAATGCTTCTTTTGAACATAGCGTAAAATATAGTTTTCCGCGAATTCTAAATCAATGACGGTAATAACGTCATTCTTTGGAAGTAGTTTCATAAATCGAAGGACAAAGACAACAACACGTAGCATTTTTGTCCAACTCGAAACGCGTTCTGAAATGCCCTGCACTATGTCCGTTTCGTTTAGAGGCGAGTCCGATGCATTTGAGACTAGAGCGACCGGTTTCGATTCTAGTAATTCGTTTACGTTAGAATTCATTTGAAACGGTTTAACAGGCCATTCTGAGACAGGATCACGGAGCCAACAAGGACCGTGGAACCACATATCACAATCTAAGAGTGCGCTAGGAGTGACTGGCCTAGAAATGATGTCAGCCGCGTTATCATGAGTTCTGACATGATACCAGTGAATAGCAGGTAGTTTTGAGTTTATTTCCGTGATGCGATTCGCAACAAACGTGTGAAATTTGTACGACGGCGAATGAATCCACGTGAGTGTGACAGTTGAGTCACAAAAAGCGTAAATGTCATCTATATGACAGCGTTGGTTTAACGTTTCACGTATAACGCTGATGAGATTTGCTAGCAGCAGGGCGGCACATAGCTCTAAACGCGCGAGTGTCATTTTTTGAAGAGAGGCTACCTTTGATTTTGCGGTTAATAAATTGACTGAACCAGCCGTGTTCCGGTCAGAACTAACATGGACGTACACATTAGCTCCATAACATAATTCACTTGCGTCCGAGAAACCAATTATAGTTATGTGCGAGTTTAAGTAAATACCTATATGCCTAGGTATTTTTATCATTTCTAATGAGGGTAGTTCATCACGAAACTTTATCCATTTGTTGTGGACTGAAATGGGTGCGGGATCGTCCCAACCGAGATCAGATTTCCAACAATCTTGAACGAGAAGCTCATGAAAGCGGTGACAGGACTGAGCAAACCTAGCGGGTCGAACAAGCGTGCGGTAACTGAGAGAATTGTGCGTTTCGAACACTCGGGAACGTCAGAGTTGATTTTAAACTGAAAATAGTCATCTACGGGTTGCCACTGCATACCGACTATTTTCGTGTTCGCGGCGGAAGGATTGTCTGAATCAAAATTAATTATTTGCGGGTTTTTCTGAGATGACGGTATTTTGTTCAAAAGGTCAAGGTCATTGGAAATCCACTTCGTGAGGTTGAAACCGCCGGCCTTGAACATCTCCACCATTTCGTCGTAGATTTGTTCTGCCTTTTCATGTCCGTCTGCGGAGTTAAAATAGTCGTCCATATAAAAATGGTTATTTGTTTCGTACGCAGCGAGAGGAAAGCTTGTACTACTGTCGGTAGCAAGCTGGCGTACCGACCGCATCGCTAAGTATGGCGAGCTGGTAACTCCGAAAGAAACCCTATTGAATTGAAAAATACGTATTTTAGAATCGGGGCGAAACCTATAGATAATGCGTTGTAAAGAGTGATGTTCCGGTTTTAATAAAATTTGAAAATACATTTTTTCAATGTCAGCGGTGAGAGCGGTTGAAAACATACGTAAATTAATTAAAAGTTCAAAAATATTATTTTGAAGATTCGGGCCTTTATAGAGTAAATCATTCAACGACTTTCCACTTGTCGTCGGACAACTAGCGTCCACAATTATCCGTGTTTTCGAACTAGATTTTTCAGGACGATAAACTGCTCTATGCGGCATGTAGTAACATTCATGACTTTGTTTAAAATCATCGACTTCAGTTAAATAACCTTTTTCAATATAGTCCCGAATCGTATCATTATAATTCACGCGCAAATCCGGGCAAGCGTCGAGTTTCTTTTCTAAAGTGAGTAATCGGCGTTTGGCAATCGAGTACGAATCACCTAACTCGGAAGGTTCATTTTTAAATGGCAATTCTACAATGAACCTACCGGTAGAATCGCGTGAGTAGGTATTTGTAAAAAATCGTTCACAGGCTTCATCATCCGCACTCATGTGAACTTTATTAGGAACACTTTCCAGTTCCCAAAACCGTTCCGTAAGACGCGAGAGCGATGGCGAGTCATCAACCGAACAGAAGAAGTTCTTATCAGTGTCCGACTCGCACGAGTTATCCTGCAAAGAACTGTCCGCCGCCCGACCCATTACGATGTAACCTAAAGTAGTTTTAATCGCGACAATAGGCGAGAGGGGCGATGAAACCTTGTCACCACAAAATATTTCAGGTAGTAATTCACTGCCGAGTAAACAGTCAATTTCACCGGGAACATCGTAACAGTCATCGGCTAACGGTAAATCGTCAAAGTATTTGAGTTGCGCCGTGTCGATATATGCGTTTGGTAATTTGTCCGTAATTGTATTAATTACTCGCGCGGTAATATTATAGCTAATATTATTATCGAAACGTGAGTGAATTTTAAACGAGGCAAAACCTAGCGAGGCGCTCTCGGTTTGTCCTATGCCTAGTATCGGTGAGATATTAGGTTTAATTACGAGGTGTAGTCGATCACAACATTCCTTAGTTATGAAATGACTCATCGAACCGGTGTCGATCAAAGCTCGAAGATTCGAGCGCGTATTATTTTTACCGATTACCGTACCGAAGCGGTAGGTAAAAGCACGGAAGAGGATTGCGTATTTTGCGTATTAGCGTGCAGAACTAACCCGCTCGACTGCGACCGAACCGCTGCTGCCGAGCTAGCTGGCTGAGCGGGCGGTGCGCGCGCGGCGGAGGCAATACATGTTTAAATGTAGGTATTTCTAAGTGCCGATGCGTTTGTTCGAATAAGTCGACCAATTGTTTATCGAGCTTAGATAAAGCGATGTGAGTAATAATATAATCTGAGAGATCATCAATTTTTAATTGTTTTAGGGCACTTTCAGACGTACAGAAATGTTCAATAAATGTATCGATATTTTGATTGGATTTAAAATTTAACATTTTATCCAAATAAAGCGAAGCTTGAACTCGAGTATCTTGGTATTTAGAGATAAGCGCTTGCCAAATGATTTCATAATTAGCAGAAATAGGGGGTATACCAGAGCAAACGGTTAACGCCCTTCCACTGAGTTGACCGATTAAATATTGCACCTTTTCAGTGTTAGATAATTGTAAGTTATCGTGAATAATGCTTTTAAAATTTTCATAAAAGATAGGCCATTTACAGGGGGTCCCATCAAATGAAACTAAAGCGAGTGCGGGGAGTTTAGGTTTATGTAAAGCAGAGTTATTTTTGTTTTCACTTATAATAACGTTTTCTGTACTTTTAATATAACAGTACAGTTCATCGAAAGCGGTCAGACAACCGTAATTAGGTTTCACAGTAGGGTCGTCTTCTAGATAAGCGAGCATTAAGTTATCTACTGTCTCAATGAAATCTGTACGTGTTCGTTCTAATAATTGAACTCGAGCCATAAATTGAGATTTATAAACAGGTTGCGAAATCTTTAAGCTTAGATTATACAAATCTTGCGTGGTTTCAAATAACCGTTCCTTTTTCGCTTCCATTAATTTAACCTTGATGTTAATAGGATCATCATCGACTACAGGTTTTTGCTTAGACATGTTGTAATAATTAAATGAAACGAGTAATTACCACAAAATATAATAAATTAACGGAAGGAAAAATTAACTTCTATGAGGAACGATCTAGACGCGGTGAGAGGTGGGTATGCCAATGTGAAAAATATAAAAATATATATAAATATTATATTTATTTAAAAAATAATATACAATATGCGTAGTATATATATTAAATATATATATAATATATTTAATATATATACTACGCATATATATAATATATATTAAAAGGAGTGTATTTGCGTTGATAAATATACAGAGATTAATGATATATTAGCGTTTTAATGCGTATACGTAGGGTAGATGAATAAAGATAGCGTAAGTTGTGAGATAATAAATTTAAATAAATATGAGTTTAAATGCGTATATTATTGTTGAGTACTGAGTAATGCGAAGCGTGCGAAGGATATCCGGGATCGTAAGGACCAGGACTTGAAGGGTTAAAAAAGGGAATGGGACTTACTGCGCCGGTCTTCTTTGTTGTTTCCCTCCAGCGATCTTTTGGAATCCTTGATGCGAAGAACACGGAGGACGGGAGGCGGCCCGTCCGACAGCGCTGTCGATCGCGTCTCCTCAGCGAGGGAGAAGATAAGAGCGTGCGGCGACGGCTGTGCTCTGCGCGGAGGTTTTGAGACGAGTGTGTGCTGCGTGCGAGCGCGAAGGGAAGAGTAGAGGGAGCGGATTGTCTATGTGTGAGAGTGCGTATGTATGCGTGTGTAAGTGTTTTGGGTGCGTTCATAAAAATATAAAGTTGAGTGTGAGTTTGAATTATTGGCGCAGACAGTTATGTTATTAACTATAGTGTTTAGTTTTAGTTATTCTGTAATATTTTTGAACGTAATTCTCTGCCTAATTTTAAATAATAAATAAATGAAAAGTCGATGTTTACTATGACAGCACGGCAGCGACCTCATGAAACAAATATAAATAGTTATATTATATTAAAAATAAATATATTGCATCTGATAAAGGTTTTTTATTTGTGTCTTCCCACATTTATTCGAACGCTGTGTTAGGACCATCTATGCATCTTGTTGGTCGTGGTCCTAATACAGCTACATAATTGATAAATAATGTACCTGAACGTCTATCCCGTGTCATTGATAAAATATATCGATATCGATGAAATATATCGACATCGATAAAATTTTATTTAATATGTAGCCGCACTATTATAGAAAATGAAAATGAAATTTCGCTAATTAGGTCGTATAAACCTCACACATCCATCTTACACTCATTATTCCTAAGCCCCACCGATCCATTTGAAATATCGAGCATAATAGCGCACCTTAAATCTGATAGTTCTCCTGGTCCTGACTCCATCACTGTTACCGTCATAAAAAGATCTCTCCATTCACTCCTCATCCCGCTTACACATATATTTAATCTGAGTCTAGAAACCGGTCTTTTTCCGGAATGTTGGAAAGTAGCCGCTGTATCCCCTATTCATAAAAACGGTCCTAAAGATCAACCCGACAATTACAGGCCTATCGCGCTTTTAAGCATAGTCTCTAAAGTCCTCGAAAAACTGGTCAACAATCGTCTTACAGCCTACCTAGAAAAATACAAGCTCATTTCGGAGAGACAGTTCGGCTTCCGTAAGGGCAGATCGACCGAGGATGCAGCAACGACTCTTGTCAACCTCGTGTCTTCCCATATTGAGAAAGGCAACAATTGTATTGGTGTTTTTCTCGACTTAGCGAAGGCATTTGACACGGTCTCGGTCGGTCTGCTTTTAAAGAAGCTCGAATACTTAGGAATCAGGGGAATAGCACTCGATTGGTTTACCAGTTACCTCAGAAATCGCAGCCAATATGTCAAAATAGAAAATCACACCAGCAGTCACTCCGCTATTGAATATGGTGTACCGCAGGGCAGTATACTTGGTCCTACGCTATTCATATTATACATTAACGACATTCTGAACATTAATTTAAAGAACGCGGATATTATAACATACGCAGATGATACTGTGTTATTGTTTTATGGTGACACGTGGGATCGAGTATACAACCTAGCCAGTGACGGCTTAACAAAAATGTCAAATGCTATGGATAGAAACCTCCTCACGCTTAACACAAAGAAAACTAAATACATAGCTTTCTCAAAGACCTGTATTTCTAACCCTCCAGCTGGTTTGGCACTATTCGTTAATAACTGTAAACTCAAATGCACTTCTAAACAGTTCAGTCATCACGCAGCATGTAAATGCATTCAAATTGATCGGACAAATTATATAAAGTACCTAGGTGTCAACATCGATGAAAATCTTTCTTTCAAATACCACATATCCGACTTATCTGCGCGTGTGAGAAAACTAATTTTTGTGATGAAAAATCTCCGTGACTGCACACCACTACCTTTGTTGCGTCAAATATATATAGTTTTGTGTCAGTCGGTCATGCAATACTGTGTCTCTGTTTGGGGTAGCGCTGGCAAAACCTACATCTTGAACGTTGAAAGAGCTCAGCGTGCACTCATAAAAGTCCTGCTGCGGAAACCATTTCGGTTCTCAACAGACTCTTTATATCAGGAATTTAAAGTGCTACGTGTGCGTCAGCTCTTTATCCTTAGTGCTACTCTCAAAACACACAAGAAATTAAGAGGTCACATTGACTATGATAGTATTATGGATAGACGCGCCTTTCGTTTACCTCTCCCACAAACAAAATCACTCTTAGCTAGGAGGTGTCCTGCGTATTCTCACCTATTCACCTACAACAAAGTAAGCAAGGTCTGCAACATTAAGGAAATGTCTACTCATGCCTGTAAATGTACTGTGAAAGAATGGTTACATCAACTTACCTATGCAGAAACAGAAGAACTATGCTAGTTTTTGAAATTTTAAGTTCACCCTCTCACAATTACCAATCACGCATACATACTTTAACACATCTTAGCATCACATAACCACACACACGCGCATACACATATATATATATATAGACAAATACCACATATACAAACACACACATACACAAACACACCCATACACAAACACACACATACACACAGGCACACACTTATTATTGCCATCAGAATATCTCATGTATAAATCATTTTCAAAAACTTTTAGTAAAACCACACCCGAGCCTCAAGATACAGGCCTTGTGCTTAGTTTGGGGCTCACTGATACTCACAATGTAATCTTACAAGTTAACGCTCTTTCTGAGCCTACGTTAGTTTATAAGATTTTGTAAAACTTTTTGGCAATAAATATCATTATCATATCATTATCATTATCATTACTATTTATGTAGTCTATATAAGGTTGGCAGACAAGTTAATCCACAGATAGCTAAAGTTAATAAATGTCTGTATGTTGGCATTACAGTGACTGCCAAACGGATCTTATATTGGCTTGTCATTGGCTATTACTGAGTCCCGTCTCTTAACGTAGTATTATATTCTCTTTGAGTTACACTGAAGCCGCGTTTAGACTGCCACTAGCCCCCCGTGTATACAAATTCTGTGGCCACTAGCCATAGAGTAACTTTTTATACAGGCCACTAGCGCGAGAGCGGTCCCGGGGGCTGATCTCGAAACCCATTGAATGAACGAAATGACGGGGACGCAGCAGTGGCGTAGCGTGGGGGGGCCAGGTGGGCCATGGCCCCGGGCGGCACATGTAAAGGGGCGGCAGCAAGCCGCGATTCATGTTAATATATTATAAAATTTAAAAAAAATCTCAAACTCTAAATCGCACTTCGCGCTGACACAAGCCGGAACTTTCGAGTTGTTTTCTTACCCTTAATAAAACGAAAAATAACTTTTTCGTGTGACTTTCGTTTCAGCTTAATTATGAAAAATTTAGCGCTCGCTTCGCTCGCACACTACTATTTTCAGTCATATACGCTATGCAGTAATGCATAGTGTAAAAATGTTTTACTTTTTAGTGCTTTACGTGAAAATTTCGTGCTCGCTACGCTCGCAAACTGAATTCACCTTACCTTATCATCTGTTGCTGACTTAAGTTGATTTACGGGAAATCGTTGCCATATATTATACATATGTTTACATAGCATGATTTTATTATGTTTACTTGTAACTGTAACAAATTGAATTTAGTTAAAAAGTTTATGTAAGCCTTTAAATGTTTATACCTAAACTGTGTGTGTGTCCCGTGGCTTCGCTCGCGTTGAGAACTTCTTTCATTTACTTAAAACTTTACTTTCGTAAAAACCGTACTATCATAAAATCACATAAAAAAGTCTACTCGTTTTCAAGTTATTGCGTATAAGAGAAAAAGAGGTTTATTTTTATAAAACTCGAAAATCCATGTTGATTTTCAAACTTTGTTACCCCATTTCATCCTATTAGGGGTGGAATTTTGAAAAATCCTGCGTTTTACTCATTTATTTAGAGAACTACTACTACTATTTACTATAACTATTTAATTTTGTTTCTCCAAACAAACTTAGAACTCCTGTTTCATCCCCCACATAAATTAATTTCAGAAAATCCTTTCTTAGCGGATACTAACGTCGATATAACTATCTGCATGGCAGCGCAATCCAAAACATTATTGATTTTCAGAAATTGTTACACCACTTCGCACTCTAAGGGGTACAATTTCTAAAAAGACTGAAACACGTATTTAACTGTTTATTCAATTGTGTGAACTCTTGTTTAGAAGTGAAGTTTAGAATAAAAAAGACAACTAATCTCGTTTCTCCATACAAACTTTGAACCCCCGTTTCTACCCCTTAAAGGATGATTTTGGAAAATCCTTTCTTAGCGGATACCTGCGTCATAATAACTATCTGCATACCTAATTTCAGCGTAATCCCTAACAATATTGACTTTTAGACATTGTTACCCCGTTTTAACCTTTTAGGGCTGTAATTTAAAAAAAAGCCTGAAACACGTTATTTACTTTTTTATATACAGTAGTACATTTATAAAGTTTCGAATATAACAGACTATATAATCTTGTTACTCCATACTAACTTTGAACCCCCATTTGATCCCCTTAAGGGGTGAATTAAAAAAAAAACTTTCTTAGTACACCTTTACGTACTAAGACAAATATACCCTCCAAATTTCAAGTCTCTACGAACAGTGGTTTAGGCTGTGCGTTGTCTGTCAGTCAGTATGTCAAGACAAAGATTCTCATAGTGTTAGATAAGGGGGCGGCAAAATTTGCCTCAGCCCCGGGCGGCACAATTCCACGCTACGCCACTGGGACGCAGCTATGTAGGCTGTATAGCTCCGTCCCCGTTATTTAGTTCATTTCGTTCATTCAATGGTTTTCGTGATGCGGGTGCCGGTCATGGACTCTTCCTCCGACAGTTTTTATCATCATAGAGTCTGTGCAAAAAGAGAACCGTCGTAGAAATTGAGGGCGCGCGTATTGATAGTTCTAATTTACTTTTGCGTGACATTGAATGACATTGCTCTGTCATTGACAATACCACTAAAAAAAAATTTATACCTTTGTAGGTACCTAAGGTACTTTTATCATTATCGGGTGGTACAAGGTAGGTAGGGCAATATACCTTCCTTCCTTTCCTTTGAATGTTAGTTCATCGTAAAGCCACGACGGTTCTCTTTTTGCACAGACCATATGCGTAGCATCTCTAGTTATTAACTTAATTAGCAGACCGCGCCCGCGCACGCCTGGACGAAGCCCAAGAAGCCATCCTAGCTTAAGCCATGTACAGACAGTCGCGGATAAGGACATTTTTTTATTTTTTGAGAATTCTGTGGGCTCCTTGCTATAAGCCAGACGTTGTAAATACTTAAGATCGTCGGGCACATACACGACCCCGCTCCCACCCGGCAAAATAATGTTTATTAAAATGTGAGCCTTAGGACGTCCTCTGTAGGCAGACTTTACATTGACTACATAAATTAGCAGACAGCTCGCTGTAGCCGAGCTTACCGCCATCGTATTACTCGTCTGCTGCGCGCTTCAAGCGAGCGGCCCGCGCGGCGACCGCAAGCAGTCTTTGAAGCACGTTACTTTTTGTAGACTGACAGCTGTAAGCGCGTGGACAGCTGGTGGCCTGCTAGCTGTCCACGTGTCGACAGCTGGTGGCCCGCTAGCTGTCCGTGCGTGGACATCGAGTAGTCAGTCACCTACATTTAAGGCGGTGTTGTGCGGGAGCGGTGTTGGAGCAGGGTCGTGTAAGTGAGCGACGACCTTAAATGACCACACTGTACCGACATTGGTGGATGTCCCTACAATATCTGCTTTTGCGAGAACGAGTAACAAACATTATCTATACTCACCAACGTAACTTCATATATAAGCGTATGGCGCTGAAGTATTTCGCACTGTTCTTCAATATATTAGCTCTATGTATGAAATAAAATGTTCTACCTGCAGCGGTTTTGCATTTGGTTGATCAAAGAAAGCAAATGATTGGGGCGTAGCTACAACAGACCATGATTTTTTGTTAAAAACAAATTTTGCTCTAGAAACATTTTCTAGGGAGGAAACGGGGAAATACATTTTTATGGAAAAGTGCACCCCGCGTTCCCTCTTAAAGATTAAGATTGACTTGTAACATTTGTTTGTAATGTATCAAGCTTTTGCATCGTATTACACTAAACAGCGCAGTGACTAGTGAGCCAAGCCGCTCGATATCAGCGCCGGATCCTCCACTGTAGTATTATTATCTGTTCTGTGCCTCCACTTAACTGGCAGATTTTTGCACAGCACAGACTCAATGCATAGAGTCTGTGCTGTGCAAAAATAGAATCGTCATGGCGTTACGATGATCTAACATTCAAAGGGTATCTAACATCAAAAGGAAGGAAGGTACGAGTACATACCTACCTAGTAGCACACGATAATGATAAGAGTAGTAACCTATCAATTATCAAATATTTTTAGTCGTACTAGTAATGACAGCAGTGTTGTGAATGCAACTAAAACAGTAAATTAAAACGACCGACGTGACCTCAAATTCTACGACAATTATCTTTTTGGACAGACTCTAAACGTCTTTCAAACATCATCATCAAAGGTATATATACTTTCTCTATGATTCGTGAATACCTTAGTAAAAGAGAAAGAATATGTATAAATATGTATATATCTTAGAGAAAGTATATGTATGTAGTGAGAACATTAGCGTATGTGAATGAAATAGCTATAGAGATATAACCCGACTAAAATGATGAACACGTGATACATATGCCAGCTGTAAGATAAAATGAACAGCGTAATTTGGTCAGGTCATACAAGACAGTGGGTGAGAGCCAATGGATGCACTAGAAATTGGTTCCAGTGGAACCAGTTTGTAAAATCGCATACGCAGAGAAGGATAAAAAAAAATTTTTTCATCTCGCTCTCTCATACTAGTGATTGTATAGTTTTATCCTTCTCATATTATTATTGTTATTTAAGTGCCACATCCACTTAATACTCCATCCACGGGTCTACCATAAAATGAGAAATCTACCAACAAGAGCAAAAACGTTCTATTTCACGCATCTTTTAACTTCATCTTGAAACGTCAATGTCACACTTGAAAAGCTGTCAAAATTCGTAAAACGGAACGTACCATATAGTTATCTGTGGAACGTACGTAATTACACTGAGTCCGCAGAGTATTGGTGACTGCAATTCGAAATAAAATGTAAAATACACTGAAAGTCTAATAAAATGGCTCAATTTCTACATTTAAACTTGCCTGCCTACAACGTAAATGATGGGGTTTTATCTGCTCCGTCTTCAGATAATGTTTGTTTCTGCTGTTTAACCCAACACGAAAACTTGATCGACCTCAAAACTTGCAAACATAATGGATTTATTCAAGAATATATGACGGTAAGTCTTCTAAATCGAAACTAAGGTCTATTTTTATCTAAACTGATAGATTGCTTAGATAAAAGCCTAATTAGATCGACTCTATTTAAAATAATAATAATAGGTATAGTGATATTGACTTTCATTGGTATACTAAAAATAAATTCAAAATGGCTGAAGTTTTTAAGATTCACCTATCTATATAGTACGTTACACATGTCTATTCATTAAAGATTATGTACAAAAAAAGCATACCGTGCTACCTAGTCATTTTCAGTACCAAATTTGAGGTGTTAGTCTCCCCATCAGTCACTGCACTGCGTTACCTTGAGATATAAAGTTGTTGAGTCTCACATGTCCTCTAATTTCACTGGACACTTTGCCATTTCAACCGAAAAACATTTATTTCATTTCACGGCTGAAAATTAATTGGCAAAGTGGTGGTACTGTCCCAGGTGGACTAGCAGAAGTCCTACTACTACAAAAAGTTATTAAACTTATATATTGGTTACTAAATGACAAAGTTGTCAGGCATTAAAAAAAACTAAAAGAACCGACTTCAAATGCCGTGCTATTAATTTTCAGAACTAGGTTTGAGGTGTTTATCTCATACTTATACTTATCAGACCTCGATGAAATTACCATGGTACCACACTCGGGTTATCTCCTTTTACAACTAAAAAAGGAATATTATGTTTCTTTGAAGTGCTCACACTTTATATTTTTGTAAATTGTTAAACACAATCCAAAATTTCATCGTACCGACGGGACTCGAACCCGCACCCCCCGGATTACACGTCCAGGTGCTCTGCCAATTAAGCCACGGTTTGATACATCGATACGACGAAATTAGTATTAGTAGAAATAAGTAGTCATAGATGGCGCCACCAATGCATAATTGGGTTAACAAAATGCAATCCACTAATTTCGTCGTATCGATGTATCGAACCGTGGCTTAATTGGCAGAGCACCTGGACGTGTAATCCGGGGGGTGCGGGTTCGAGTCCCGTCGGTACGATGAAATTTTGGATTGTGTTTAACAATTTATAAAAAAAGAATAGTCAAAATCGGTTCATAAACAACGAAGTTATCTGCGAACAAACATAAAATATATATATACAGTCGAATTGAGAAACCTCCTCCTTTTTTTAAGTCAATTAAAAATCTATTGTGTACCTCAGAATTGCCACTAACGGTTAGGATGATATTTTGAATTTAGATAAGGTTATTGTTTCATTAAATTTACCTACAAGGTTGTGAATTTTTTCAAACATGATTAATACAACAAGAAAAGCTCAGTCAAATTTTATTCTGCAAGTAAGTAATTAATTTTTGTTCCAGATGAATCTTTCAAAAATGTTGGTTTGCCATATTTGTCATATTATGCTGAAAAGAATTGATGATTTCAAAAAGCAAGTTGCTGAATGTTCTCAGATTTTATACTATAAACAGGAGGTATGTTTGTATTCTTATCAAAAATAAAAAAATGTTTTGAGAGTTAGAGTTTTCTAGGCCTAGGATGTTCACCGTCTTCAACCACATCATTGCTAACCACCAGGCCAGAAAGTGATCAAATGCTAGCCTGTAAGATATTAAAAAAAAAAAAAAAAACACATATTATCATCTATTTATTTGCTATTAAAAAATTTCAACTTTTCTGTATGTTGTAAGTAATCCGAACACCTTTTTTTATTTGGATGAAGCAATGACATTTGCGAGCTGGCTGGCAGCAGTTGAAAACAAAGGGCTGAAGATCAAGCTCAGTGGCGTGCCATTAGTTAAGGCTTACCTATGTCCAGCAGTGGACAGAGATAGGCTGATGATGATACTTATTTGATCTGTAATTCACTGTGTGTTGTTTCCTCATACCATCAAACAACTAAGCTTAATCGCAAACCATTGTTACGTAGTATTATTATCTTTTCTATGCCATTGTAACAACAGATTTAAGAATCTACTAGCAATAGGGATAGTTGCAACAGTTTGTTTGTTTGTAAATACTTTATTGCACAAAAGGAGGACTTAATGCTAAAAGCATTTTCTACCAGTCATCCAGCAGCGGTGGGGAAAATTTTGAGTCGTGCTTATAGTAGTACAGAGGTGGTTTTATATACTAAAATAATATCAATACCTACTACCGGACTAATTATAATATATACGAGTACTTACTATAGTAAATAACATAAAAACAAATAAATAATATACATAACTTAATGAAACTACATATAATATATTGTGCTTTTCTAATTGTTGGTAGGAAAGACTTTCTTGCGGAAATAACCTTTGACTTGTCTCTTAAATAAATCTGAAAGTGAAAGTGAGTCTGCCTTATAAGTAAGCTTCCATCCTACGAACTGCCCACTAGTTTGTGTGTCTGGATTTCGGATTTTCTGAGAGACCGGCTCCAGAGCCTAGAGCAGCATAGTCACAAGTTAATTGGATACATTTCGGAGAGTATGCCATCCAATTGCACGAATTAGTCCCACCATCCCCCTCCTTCTATCGGACAACCAGACGTACCGATGTGCGCCATCGATTTATGGTGGACATTCCATCTATCCGCACAAAACATTTCGATTCATAATTTATCATACTTACTGCCAAGGAATGGAATTCCTTGCCGGTGTCTGTGTTTCCCAGTAACTATAACCCGGGAGTCTTCAAATCGCTAGTGAACAGGTATCTTCTAGGTAAGCGTGCTACATCGTCGATTGCATCGTCACTTAAAATCAGGTGAGATAGTGGACAAACGCTTACCTATCTAGTATTTAAAAAAAATATAATTAAAAAAAAAGTGAGTCTGATAGTCTATTAGGTACTTATCTGTCAGATGAATCACAACTTTTATATGGCGTTATGTATTAGACAATTAACTGAAACTTTATCAGTAACTGGCAATACTAGGCCAAAGTTATAAATGATGAATTCTTAATTTCAGATTTTATATCAAGATACAAATAAGTTACACAGCCTAAATGTATCCAAAACATTAGTGACATCAATCCTGCCTGCCACAGACCAAATAAACAATATAAAAGACGAATTTATTACTGATTCTAATTTTAAAGAAGAGTCACATAACGCTCCAGAAAAATCAACCAATCACAACACTGCAGAAGAATTAACAGCCAATCACAGCCCATTTGAAATAACGACCGATGTGGAAATTAAACACGAAAATTCAAGCGACAACGATTGTCCTTTGTCAGAGATTAAAAAAACAAAAAAGAAGCTTGTCTCAAAGAAGACTAAAGTCGCATGTTTAGAAGAAAAGTATGATGGAAAGATAAGAGTTGTGCTTTTGACTAGAGAAGAGTTATTAGAAGAGAGAGAGAGGGAGTCACAGAAGGAGTCTTACTTGAAACTGCCTTTCAAATGTGAGATGTGTGTGAAAGGTTATGATCATGAAAATACATTGAAAAGTCATATTGAAAAGCTGCATGAAGTAAGAACTGTTTAATTTATTCATAATTATTTTGATTCACTCGTTCCAGCGTATTTTCAACCGAGTTCCAAAAAGGAGGAGGTTCTCGATTCGTCTGTTTTTTTTGTATGTATGTTACGCGATTACTCCGTCAATTGTACACCGATTTGAATAGTTCTTTTTTTGATCGGTAAGGAATCTTACCGATTTAAATAAAATTAAATTTTAAAAAATTAAAAAATCCTTACTGATTTATTACAGTACATTTCCGAAGTGGTCCCATTGCAATTTCATTGAGATCTGATAAGTATCTCCTGAGATATGACGATAAACGTCTCAAACTTGCTACTGAAACTGACTCGCGGGGCATGGAAGTCGGTTGTTTTAGTTTTTAAACTATGTTTCATTATTTCACAATTTTTTGGATAAAAATTGTCTGAAGTACTGAAACATGCACTGGGTTGCGGCTGCACGTAATAGTACGGTTGGGAACCCTACATTAATCAGGGGAATGAAACATGTGTTTTAAGTGTGACGTTCGACGTCTAGATGAAAGCTGAATGGCTCAATACCTTTGTTTTTTTTTGTAAATTCAAAGCAATAAGTTATGTTTCTGTTATATCTATAATATTTTTTATTGAATATGATCTGTTTAATGTAATTTGACGTGTGTAAGTGCAAATTTTTAATTTGCCCATATACTGAATAAATGCTTTGACTTTGACTCTTTAATTATTCAAAGTTTATAGTAAAACCTGCCATTTTACTATAAACTTTGAATAATTAAAGAGTCAAAGTCAAAGCATTTATTCAGTATATGGGCAAATTAAAAATTTTGCGCAGGAGGATATAACGTGATAAAGCTTTTTACATCACCACTTACCATCAGGTGAGATAGTGGTTAAACGCGTCTTATTCGAGTCTGATTGTAAGGAAAACTGAGGTGCATGGAGGGAGGGAAGGGAGGCATTTACTCTGCAGTGGGGGAATAGTTGGTTAACTAAAAAAATATCCTTCATTGATTACCACCAGGCGAGATAGTGGTCAAACTCTAGCCTATCAGGTATAATGCGCAGGTATAAATGCAGTGATGATGCGGTCGAAGATGGTAGCACGCTTGGCTGGCCAGGCGGACACTAGATAGTGTCCTACCACCATGCGGGGGTTGTTGGTTTCTTAACGATACTGTGAGAAGCGCACATACTTTTTTAGGGTTCCGTAGTCCTGACAAGGAACCCTTATAGTTTCGTCATGTCCGTCTGTCTGTCTGTCCGAGGTTTTGCTAAGAGACCGCTAATACTAGAAAGCTGTAATTTTGTGGGGGTATGTAAATGAATGACGCCGACAAAGTGCTGAAATAAAATTTTGAAAAATAATTTTTTTAGGGTAGCTCCCCTATATGAGAAGTGGGGATGATTTTTTTTTTCATCGTCTACCCCATCATGTGGGGTATCGTTGAATAGGTCTTTTAAAATGACTAAAGGGTTGCAAATACCATTTTTCGATTGAATGCTCCATTTACGAAATAATAAACTTTAAAGTGCAAATTTTTGTTCCAGTAGGGCGTCCCCCCTCCCCCCTCTAAAAGCTAAACTGCTGGCTTGAAAAATCTGGAAAAATTCGTGATAATAGCGCATTTCATGAACTTTAAAGGAAAATTATAGCGGTCAAGATAACGTTATTAGTTTAGCAGTAATAGTCGTTGAACTTGGGTGTTGGATAATTTTGTACCGAATACAAAATCCTTAGAATAAATCCTTTAAAGTGACAAAGACGGAGTACCTAGTTGCTTGTTTATAACGAGTAAAGACTTGCATTAAATAACATGCTACTACGGAACCCTACACTGCGCGTGGCCCGACACGCACTTGGCCGGTTATTATTATTATCATGATATCATTTATTATTATGATAATGCATTCTGATAAAGATTTATTCATTGATCACATCACATCCTTTCATTCAATCATCTATTCATTCATAATACATATTTTATCATTTTCTTATTAAATATTTTTTTAGTATGTGCCGTGTTATATCACTTTTTCAATTTTGTTACAGAAAAAAGGTCCATTTAAATGTGATATTTGTCAATCTGTATTATCATCAGAAAACTCTTTTAAGGAACATCGTAAAAGACATCTTAGAAGGTAAATATGATTTCTTAGTTCTGGAGGTAGTAACTAAAATATAATCTGTGGTTCTGGGGCTCGCCTACATTCCCCTTAGATGGAAGATATTCTCAATCCGTCTGTATTTATGTTTATTTTTTTATTTATGTAACCTCAGAACTCCGTCAGTTGTTAAACCGATTTAAAAAAATCTATTTTTGTTTGGGAGTAAATGCTTCCCGTTTGGTACTATTGTTCATTAATCGAGATCTCGTAAGAATCTCCAGAGATATAGAGATAAACACCTTAAGCTTAGTAAGTACTCAAAATGACTAACGCGGCATTTGAAGTCAGTTTTTTTTAGTTTTAAAACGATTTGTCTTATATTCAACCATTCGACCGCTATTTCACGTGATGTTAGTGACCATGCGATCTTTAAAAGGTATGGCACGCTTGTTTAGAAGATACCTGTTTCTGTTCTGTACCTTTGTAATTTTGTGGTCTGTTTTTATGATCACCTATTTAAACCAGGGTTCGAAAATATCCGATATTTATTATAAATATTAAAATATCGGATATTTATGATATATATTAAGTTCGATGGTTATCAATTTTGTATGAAAGTCATATTATTATGTAATTGTATTATTTATGAATACTATTTGCATATGTGTTACATAAACATACTTAAATTATCAAAAAAACTACAATGTTTTAAATGTTTTATTTATTTAGGTACTTAAAATCAGACAAATTAAAATAAAACATAAAATCTTCTTTTGGATAAGGCAAAATCAACTAAAAAACATAAAATAGGAAGTAGAAATCGTAAAATACAGCAAACAAACGCTAAAAATTACTTAATAATATTAATTTTTTAAACCATTTTTGTATTGCAATATATTATAAAAAAAACATTTGATATATATCATCAAACCCAGTTTGATATATATCAGATGTATATATTGTTATATATCCATTGATATATATCTTGATATATATCCATTGATATATATCGTCGAACCCTGGTTTAAACCTACAAATAAATGTTGTTTTCTGAGCGAGAGGTCGCGGGTTCAAATCCTAGCAAGAGTGTTCGTCCACGGGTGGTAAGAGGCATATATATCCGCATATATGATCCGCCTGACTTGGTTTGGTACTAAAAAGTAGCCTACCACCCTCAAGGAGAAAATCTGCCGCTGTAACTCATTTCATTTCATTTCAAACTCATTTCATTTCATTAAGTTTAGGGATGTTGTGGTAGTGGTTTAATCGGAACCGAAGACGAAACCGGAGATTTGAAATGTATTTTAACGGAACTGAAACCGGAACCGAAACTGAAATCGGAACCGGAGGTGAACCAACACTCCATAGTGTTGGGGACTAATAAGAATTATGCTAAGGGAAAAAACGTTAAGGGCGGGTCAGATAAATGGATAAAACAATGCTATAATTATTCGGTAAGACCTCTGCTTCAAATCTATCGGAACCGAAGCCGAACCGGAGGTGTGAAATAAATCGAATGTTCGATATATTGGACTCAACTCTGTAACATCTCTAATATAGTTACTTTTTTACGAAATGTTCTGTCTTGCAGATATGAATGTATAATTTGCGGTAAGCGCACCTCTGACATATACTCTGTATCACAACATTACAATCAACAACACAAGGAGTCTGCTGAAATTATACAGATGGAGTTTACTTGTGAACAATGTGATTTTACTACGGAGTAAGTGTTTACTATTCATTCCATAGACTTAATTTAAAAATATGGTGCACTGCAGATGTTTTGACAGATTCAATTTAATCCGTATGCTCTTAACATAAGGTTGTAATTGTTGTTGTGCTGTTATAGTATATGTATAGTATGTATATATTTGGTCCATACAAAAGAAAGGGACAAACTCCGTTCAAGGTCGGTCTCTTGCGGGCTGGTTTTGCGGTTTAGTTTGCAGTCAAATTTAATATTACAACGTCGTTATTTAATTAATCTATCCATAAATAATTTATTTATTACAAGCTTTTATTTCACTTGCCTATGTATGTATGTTAAGTACGTACCGATTATTTCAGTTCGCACCGTAGCTACCGATATCATAGAGAAAAGCACAAAAAGCAACAATGTAATATTTGTGGCAATACATTTGTCAATACTACTACTTTGAAGGTTCATATGAAGTAAGTACCTACCTTTACCTAACCTATAATATTTGAACCATCTGCAGCATTTTTATAGATGTCTAATTAACTACCACTGTTTTAAATAATTGCGTTTTTTTTAGACTGATAGGCTAGCTTTTCACTAAAATAATTTTAATAAATAATATTTTATATTCATAATAAATTAAGTTATATTTTGTTAAGTTTATATTAATTAACTATATATACAACTAGCTGACCCGGCGAACTTCGTACTGCGAATATAAATAAACTGTCCAAGTGCGAGTCAGACCCGCACACGCAGGGTTCCGATTGAACAATATTTGCCGGAAAAATACGTTTCTTGTATGGAGACCCCCTTTAATTTAATTTATTTTTTATTATTTGATCTTGCAGCCATTGCAATACACAACATGAGTAAATTTCAAGTCTTTATCTATTGGTTTGTAAGATCGACATTAAAAAGCCTCAAAAACACGTTTCCTGAAACCCCCTTTATTATCTAAGTTAATTTTGTTTTTATCGGTTTTTATTCACAAATAGCGAATACCCATGTATGGAAGCGCTATAATGACAACCATCAAAATATGTCAATACAATGACAAAACATTCTTATTCTCTTTCAAAATCCTTAATTTAATACGTGCTTCAAATTTCAATTCGAGAGTGGAACAGAGTCTAACCGCACCGAAGGGACGAATGTCAAATGTTTGAAAGGAAAGTAGGTAGAACAGTTTATATGGGAAAATAAAATTGATGTTTTTACTATCTTCCTAGCATTTTTTTCCATATTTTCTCACCGTTTAAACCATCCCTGGACTACGACAAACATTTCAAAACCAAAATCAGCTAAATCGGCCCAGCCGTTCTCGAGTTTTAACAATACTAACGAACAGCAATTGATTTTTATATTTAAGAAGATATAAACTACTCCTAAAACTGTAATGGAGACTGTTTACTAAGGTATGAATAATATAATAATGGATCTAAAATAATGTAATATTTTGTTGCAGCACAGTACACAAACAGTCACCTAATCTGTACAAATGTACAACATGTAATAAGTCGTACAGAAGCAAGTCGGGACTATTGAACCATACAATGTGTGCGCACGGTACAGCCGCAGGTGCATACTGTGAACTGTGTCGCACACACTTCTCTACACGAAACTATCTCATAAACCATCTCAACACGCACTCTAACCACGTCACGCAAATGAGTAAGAAGTAAGGAAAAATATCTATTTATCATTTCATATATATCATCATATCATTTACTATTTATTATTCACGCAAATTAGTAAGAAGTAAGGAAACATATCTATGTATCATTTCATGTATATCATCATATCATTTACTATTATTACTTACTCAAATGAGTAAGAAGTAAGGAAAAATATCTATTTATCATTTCATGTATATCATCATATCATTTACTATAATTATTATTTACTCAAATGAGTAAGAAGTAAGGAAAAATATCTATTTATCTTTTCATTTATGTAATAAAATTATTTAATATATTTTATTCACTTAAATTAGTAGGAAGTAAGAAGTAATTACAATATCCAGTTCATAAATATATAATTTTTATTTCAACTAGTATTTACAAATGGTACATATATACAACATAAAAATAAATTAAACTATTCGAAATGGGAATAAACGATTAATAAATATATTAATATTAATAATTAGAAGTAAGGTAAATCCAATCTATAATTCGTTTCTTAATCCTTAAAAATCATTCACTGTACTTATATGTATCAATCTACCTATAATCTATTTACCTATTAATATAAATCATTCATTCATTCATAAATCAAATCTATGATTAAATCATGCATTATTGAATCACATAGGTAAATACATTTTATTTCTTTTTTGGTTTTTGTAAACTTTAAACTTTCTCGATTTGAACACAATTTTATCTCTTTATTGGTTTCTTGAAATTAACACCCTATTAATCCTACATATTTGGTTATTTTTAAAGTGTTGCAACGATCATATAAATATTATTACTAAACTGTTCATATATGTGTCGCAGCCAACTAGCTCAATTAGCCGTTCAATCAACAGCCTAGCATCTTTACTCAAAAGCGCCGTTCAACTAACGGCCTGAATGATATTCAGCCATTTGAAGGTGTTCTGTACCTTCATTTATTTTAAACGCTATAGCGTCTGTTCTGGAAACGCGCGGCCGTTGCCGCGGCACTCCTCCTCGCTACGCTCGTCGGCGCACGTCACGCGGTGGTCACTGTTCTCTAGTGTGTTGCCTTAGTGTCAGACTATGCCAGTTTATTAAATGTTGTAACAAACGCTACGGCTGAATATCATTCAGGCCGCCAGTTGAAAGTAAAGAGGCTAGGCTGTTGATTGAACGGCTAATTAAGCTAGTTGGCTGCGAAAAATATATATATTTATATATAAACATTAGTTAATATTATATTTTATTAATTTCTTGAAATTAACGCCCTATTAATCTTACGTATTACGATTATATATTAATACAAATTAAACTGAATAAATTAGTTTATTTCTTTATTGGTTTCTTGAAATTAACACTCTCTTTCGTAGTCACATGGTTCTTTTAAACTGTTTATAGCACAGTGTGACCTAAACCCTCACTGTACGCACGCTTTTCCGCCACTTAAATAGTCGATTATTTGACGACGTTTAGCACCCTCGCTGCGCACGGGTGCCAACTTCACGCCGTGCTATAATAGACTACTTAAGTCACACGTATCGTAAAAGACTATTGCAACATGAACAATATTTCAGGTTCGTCTGTCACGAGTGTAACGCGAGATTTGTGAAGAAATCAGCACTTCAGGCTCATATTGATTGGGAACACTTACATACAGACAAACACAAATGCAGTCTTTGTTCTAAAGTAAGTAACAATAACCTTCTAGTATTGTTTATTCTGTGGTTAACGACAGTTGAAGACATGTTTTGAGGGCCCGCTGGTGTAAGTGGGAGTTCCTTGTCAGGACTACGGAACCCTAAAAAGTGGATGCGTAGAAATCTAATGAAATGAAATATTTTATTTTGCATGAAACATGGTACAAATTGATGACGATAATATAATGATGTTCGGCATATTTCGCCAAAACCTGGCTTGCAAAATTGTACAGCGTTATCAATCAACTGTATAAAATAGGTGATGAATCTAAATAAACACACGGTGTTCTTCATTGTGAAACTTGAAACAAACTTAGATTTTAAATTATTATTATAATTAAAATAAAATTACAATATAATTATCCGATGAAATTATGCGTTAGAAAAGCGTTGAAGTGAAACTTTCAAGATAATAAGGAATATGCATGATTTTTTTAAAATATTTTTATTTCACTGATTACATCCATTGAACACAGTAAAAAAATTAAATAATACTGAAAGTGTTCAAACTATGCTAAAAAAAATAGTTTTAGAATTGAAAAAATATGAGGCATGTAAAACGCTGCCAAATTTTCGCGCGCCTTTGTGACGTCATAGTGCACCTCACGGTCTCCACAGATTAAATATTTTTATTAGAAATAGTACGTATTCGTACAACAGTGCATAGTATTTCTATGAAAAAGATTTAATCTGTGGAGACCGTGTGGTGCCCTGTGACGTCACTTTCTAATTGCCAAATTTCCTACGCTTATTTTGCATTTTTCTTATAATATTTTAACACATTTAAGAGTATTTTATTTATAAAAAAATGTTTAAAAAACTACACCAGAACAATAATGATTCGAAAATAAATGATTTTGGGGGAATATGCATGTAGTATACATGCATATTCCTATCCTATTTAACTTATTTCTCAACATCACTAATTACTTTTTTTATGTAACTCCATCTGTTGAACTTTAGCGAATATGTCTTCGTAGTTACGCCGTTCTACAATAGTGAGAGTTTAGAAATATAACATACTGGCTGTGCCCCGCGCCTTCGCCCGCGTTAAAAAGTTTCCTATAGTCTTATCCATAATACTGGCTATTCCAGTGCAAAATTTCAGCTTAATCGATCCAGCCGTTTGAGCGTGAAGAAGTCCCAAACAAACAAATATACAAACTGACTTTCACATTTATAATATTGGTGTTTAATTTAGAAACTAACACGACTGATATCCATGCCCCGCGAGTCAATTTCAGTAGCAAGTATGAAACGTTTATCATCATATCTCTGGAGATACTTATCAGATCTTGATGAAATTACAACGGGACCACCTCGGAAACGTACCCTACCGTTTTAAAAAAAGAGTTCACAATTGACGGAGTAATAAAAAAAAAAAAGAAAAAACATACACACGAATTGAGAACCTCCTTTTTTTTGGAAGTCGGTTGAAAAAATAATCATTCAAATCGATTCACAATTGACGAAGCAATCGCGTAACATACACACAAAAAAAACATACAGACGAATTGAGCACCTCCTCCTTTTTTTGTGAAGTAGGTTAAAAACAACTGACATCCATGTCAATTTCAGTAGCATAATTGAAACGTTTATCGTCATATCTCTGGAGATACTTATCAGTTCTCGATGAAATTACAATGGGACCACTTCGGAAACGGGTACGTTTCCGAAGTGATTAAAAAAATAATAATTCGAATCGGTCCACGATTAACGGAGTAATCGCATAACATACACAAAAACAAAAAAAAACTTACAGACGAATTGAGAACCTCCTTCTTTATGGAAGTCGGTTGAAAGTGACGCTACGTCACTTCCGTCAAGTTTTATCACAGTGCACATAAAGAAGTTTCATTTCTTTTTTAACCGACTTTTAACCGACTTCACAAAATACGAGAAGGACTGTATTTTTTTTTATATTTGTTACCTCAGAACTCTTAACCGATTTGAAAAAATATTTTTTTGTTTGAGAGATTATGCCTCCGGTTTGGCCCCATTCAAATTTTATTGAGATCTGACAATTATCTCCGGAGACAAACAATATAAGCGAATTTGTATACTTAGATGACATGATTATAACCAGCCAGTACTTTGACTATCGCGGCATGTGAAGTCGGTTTTTTCAATTTGTACGATCATACATTTTCCATGTTTTGTACGATCATAAATTATCCGTGTTTTGTACGATCATAAATTATCCGTGTTTTGTACGATCACAAAATATCCGTGTTTTGTACGATCATAAATTATCCGTGTTTTGTACGATCATAAATTATCCGTGTTTTGTACGATCATAAATTATCCGTGTTTTGTACGATCATAAATTATCCGTGTTTTGTACGATCATAAATTATCCGTGTTTTGTACGATCACAAAATATCCGTGTTTTGTACGATCATAAATTATCCGTGTTTTGTACGATCATAAATTATCCGTGTTTTGTACGATCATAAATTATCCGTGTTTTGTACGGTCATAAATTATCCGTGTTTTGTACGATCATAAATTATCCGTGTTTTGTACGATCACAAAATATCCGTGTTTTGTACGATCATAAATTATCCGTGTTTTGTACGATCATAAATTATCCGTGTTTTGTACGATCATAAATTATCCGTGTTTTGTACGATCACAAAATATCCGTGTTTTGTACGATCATAAATTATCCGTGTTTTGTACGATCATAAATTATCCGTGTTTTGTACGATCATAAATTATCCGTGTTTTGTACGATCATAAATTATCCGTGTTTTGTACGATCACAAAATATCCGTGTTTTGTACGATCATAAATTATCCGTGTTTTGTACGATCATAAATTATCCATGTTTTGTACGATCATAAATTATCCGTGTTTTGTACGATCATAAATTATCCATGTTTTGTACAGGTATTCAAAACAGCCGTGACGTTGAAGAGACATATCAGCTTCGTCCATGAGAAGAAAAGACCGCCCAGAGATAAAATATGCGATTATTGTGGAAGAGGTTTCACCGTAAGTTTTTTTAACAAAAACAAACACAATGTTATGTTACAAAGTCTGTACGCAACCCTTAAGGATTGTATGCTGTCGAAACACCGTAAGGTTATGGCGCCATATTTTCTCCTGGTGGTCAATAATCCACATTTATTGCACATTAACTAACAGAAGAACTCGAATTTTAGGAAAAATTACAAAGAGATCTCACGGTGTACCTCAAATACTAGAAGGCGGCAATAGCCCAATGGATAGGGTGTCGGACTGGCAATCGAGAGGTCGTGACTTCGAATCCCACCCCACCCCATTGACGTGAACCCACTCCAGACACAAGCATATTTAGCTTAGTTGTAGGGGTTAACAAGAATACTAGTAATGTGCAACACACATTGCGAGTAATCTTAAAAAAAAATACTCAATGGAGCACACACACTTTTTCACGTTCCCGCCAAAACTCCAATTTGTATTTTCATCCAACTTCCAAAAAGGAGGAGGTTATCAATTCCTCTGTATTTTTTTTTTGTTTTTATGTTACGCCATTACTCCGTCAAATCGTGAACTAACTGTAATGCGAATAATTCTTTTATTGGTAGGATACATTTCCAAGATGGTCCCATTGTAATTTTATCGAGATTTGATAAGTATCTCCAGAGACATAGAGATAAACGTCTCATGTCCCATCCACACTCTCGTGAGGCGCCTCCTCGTAGAGGGATAAAACTATAGAGATGTGGGTAGCGTGGCGACATGAGATAGAAAATTGTAACATAACCATATATGTATTTAGAACCCAGTGAGACATAGCAATAAAGGTTAAAATATGTTGAGCTAAGAACGGCTAACAACGTTACTGACCCTATAAAAGCCGGCACGCACTGAGAGAGGGAAATATTATAGCTTTGTCCTTTTCCGTTACATGAATTAACTCCATAGTATATCCTATTTCATGTGGGAAGGGGACGGAGCTACCCGCAGTCTATTCTTTTCTCTGTCTACGCGCCTCCTAGAGGCTCTCGGCACGAGTCTTGGCGAGTGGAGGCGCCAGGAGTGCTAGCCATCCGCACTCTCGATTTCTTCAGTTGCCCGCTACGTCTACTTCAAGATGGACGTGACCGGCACCGGATTTAATTGAAGCTTTTTTCTTTCTTAGGTGCCCCCTTAAAGTCGCCATTAATGTTTATTTTTTGTTCTTTCACTCCTGTATATCTACAATACAAAAAAAGTATTGCACCCCATAAGAAGTAAAAAAAAGTTACAGCAGTCGACAACAAAGTGAGCGAGCGCGAGAGTGTGGTTGTTTGTCTCGCCTCGCCCCGTCGCGTCCTTTGACTCGCGTCGCGTCCGAAAAACCGACACGAAGCGGAGCCACAGAACAGTAGGGCTATTCTGTAAGCTAGTTTATGCATCTCGCAAGCGCTGATATTTGAATTTCGTATTACAAAATTCAACCGTGGGGCCTCTCACGAAGTTTGATGAATGAACGAAATGAACAAAATGACGGGGACACAGCTATGTAGGCTGTATAGCTCCATCTCTGTCATGTTCGTTCATTTCAATCCCTATCGGATTTCGTGATAGGGGGGCGTATTACAATCGTATTACGATTTGAATTTTGTAGTACGACTCACCGTGGATTCCGCTTGCGAGATGCGTAAACTAGCTTACAGAATATCCCTACAGATAAATAATACGCGGAGCGACAGTGAGGCGAGGTGAGAGGGACACGAGCGCACAGTCCTCACTCTCGCACTCGCGTTCTCTCGCGTAGCCTCGTGGAGAGTCTGGATGGGGCATCAAACTTGCTACTGAAACTGACTCGCGGGGCATGGAAGTCGGTTATTTTAGTTTATATACATTTGTATGGAAACGGTATGGTGCACCCCGCGTTCCCACATCGACGGGTATCGGAGATTTGGCGTTTGCGTCTGAGCACAGTTCCCTATATGTGTAGCTATTATGGGCACTGAGTACCTACATTATGCATGGCCTTCTCCCTCCACGTGCATGGCATAGCTCTATTCACGCAGAATAGACTGTGGCTCTATTCCCATAGAGAAATAAGAAATATTATACATAGAGAAAACATTAGCGTATACCGTAGAGAGAGAAGGCAAGCGTATGCGAATGAAATAGCTATAGAGATATAAGCCGACTAAAATGGAATTATTTGGAGCCAGGGCTGGCTCCAAATAATAAAATCGCATATGCAGAGAAGGATAAACAATTGTTGTCCATCTCGCTCCCTAATACTAGTTTTTTTCCTTCTTATATTATTATAGTTATTTAAATGCTACATCAATTTAATACTCCATCCGCGCGTGGCTCTATTCCTCATTTTTCCACAGACTTTATCCATCCTGACATCGCACACGCGGAGTCACACTGGTGCTCGTCCGCTGCAGTGCCGCTCGTGTACAGCCACATTCGCACATCCCGCAGCGCTCTATACGCATAATAAACTGTTACATAATAAATGAATAAATAACTTGAATAAATTGTGTCGTTTTATTTACCGTTAGTTGTTTTTAGTAGACACTGGTAATATGCCCATTACGTGTCAAAGCTGTATGTAAAATAATAGTTTGGTTTTCCCCATAGAATTAATACAAAAAAAGGTGCACTGCAGATGTTGTGACAAATTCAATTTAATCCGTATGCTAATTATGTAAACATTAGGTTGTGATTGCTTTGTACAACAAAACACGGCCCTAACGAAAGGCACCTAGGTGGAAGTGTGTCCTTATCTAACAACCTGCCAGTGCTATATATGTCTGTTTTCGTCTAGATAGACCTAGGATGATGGATTACAGATAGACCATATGAAACCCGACATCCTATATATGTGTTCCATACAAAAGAAAGGGACAAGCTCCGTTCAAAGTCGATTTGCGGTTTAGTTCGCAGTCGAGTGTATGGTTTTCCCGCCATTCTTTCTTTTTTTAGTTACATTATGGCTCCACACGATTGGTGTATTTAGTCGGTGTTGGAATAAATTCATTCGTCGATTAAAGTGGTGTCAAAGTAACATCTAGTCCAGTCTAAGGTATACCTACCCTCATAATTATAAAGGAATATGGGAATTTAAGCGTTTAGTGGAATTTTGTTGTGAACCTAAAATGGCATGATTTTTAAACATTGTGCTTTTTCCCTACACAGGCACATTAATAGTTAATAATCGAAATTGAATACAAAGTTATGTATTCATCTATGTATTGCAGAAGTAATAAAGTTTTAGGAAAAAATACAATAAGACACATTTTCACGTTCCGACCAAAACTCCAACAGCGCCTTTATTTGTACCGTCACCGAAAAGTAAGAAACTAAACATTTTTTTGGTTTTATAGAAGTGTGTGTGCATGCGTGGCATGGCATGGCCAATGATGCTAACCTTAACGCAACTCTTCGTGGAAGGTGCCTCATTTAATTCACAAGCAATCTGTGATTTAATTATTACTCTTTGATATGCCCTGTCTTGCTGCAAGTTGCAATCAAGACGGAATATTTTTTGAACCAAATAAAAAGGCCACCACTACCACCACATTTCTCATCGAAATTTCTTGGTTTGGTTTGGTTCCGATATTTTTCCCGCCAAAGTCAAGAACCATCGACAAGCACCAAGCTAGGCGCCAAGCATAATCCATCATCCTAGCGCCAAGCCAACGTAGACAGGAACGCCAAGATGGCGCCTTTCGAAAAAAAAGGAAACGTCAAACAAAATACCTAACCATCGTGATTGTTCCAAATTGTGTCATTTTCATTTCATGAAACTTGTTCGTCTTTTTCTAACACGTAGATAATGTATTGAACTATCCCTTTCTACTAGTAACGAAAGCGCGATAATCCTTGCATCGCTTGCTTGCTATTCGTTTAGTTTATTTTATCTGTGCATCCAATGTTTGATTGAAAAAGAGGAATGTATGTTCTGGCTGCAATAATCAGTTTTACATTAATTAGAAATTAACAATAACCAGTGAAATAAATGCAACGTAATGGCTTCTAAAACTCCTACTACAGTTAAAGAAAAAAAACCTTTGTGGGAGTGCAAGGAATGCGCTAGAGACTTCCTGACATTATCGGCTTTGAAGTCTCATACCATGGCAAGGCACCCAGAGAAATATAAGGAAATGTGTAAACCAAACGTATCTGATATTGAAGAGAAGAAGACAGCATTTGTGCCACCTACATCGCGTGTGAGCAAGCGCCTACAGCAGAAGAAAATCGAAAGGGACGTAGATTCCGAAGACAGCAGTAGCTCCGTTATACAGGATCGACAAAGTCATAATTCTAGCTCTGCGAGTGATCAGAAAACAGTATTTGAGTGTCCTAAATGCTGCAAAGTATTCCA
This sequence comes from Cabera pusaria, assembly GCA_954871355.1. Classification (NCBI taxonomy): domain Eukaryota; kingdom Metazoa; phylum Arthropoda; class Insecta; order Lepidoptera; family Geometridae; genus Cabera; species Cabera pusaria. The sequence goes on along the minus strand of OX940912.1, from coordinate 6,700,680 downwards.
AGTAAATTTTTCCGCTATTAAACACATTCAAAATCGACACTGTGTGGATAAAAGTGGTAAACCCGTGTAAGTTACCCAAAAGTATTTTTCCTCAGTAATTAGATAACAGACTCCATTCAAAGACGTTACTAGGTACATGTATATTGACACGATGAGGGACAGTATGTCTATATAAAGCGTATGAGTTCAATTAAAGGTACGTGACAGGATACCTCTGGTAGTCAGAGTTCCTTCTTTGTTCTTGCCAGTATGGCCAATGGTGTTGAATTTTCCATACTAATTCATACTGTCACAGTTTTATGTTTCAATTGTTATGACAGGATGCCTAACGGAGTAAACGCCCAGGTGTTGTGTAATATACCATACAACCATGGATCATGCCATGTGTCACTATGCCTATAAGCAATGTATGACAGTGATATGTTATTAGGGTAATTCAATGAGGCCATACCGTCCCTCATTGCGTAAATTTATTGCCCTCCAAAAGTAACTTTTTCACAGTCCCTCCTGATGTTATGTGATCTAGATGATCTAGACTTGAATGAACACGTCTGGAAGTAAAAGACGTAAATATGAGGAGGCATTGAACAACGAAGGTTTATCTGCTCCACATTATCAGCCAGTTTCGGTTCACTGTTGGACATAGGCCTCTCCTATGGCATGCCACTGAGCTCGATCTTTAATTATTTGTTCCCAACTGCTGATGACCAGATTGCATATATATCAGCACTCGCATCAAGCTGGAGGGTGTCCTACACTACATTTGCTGAGCAGTAGTCTCCATTCTAGAACACGTTTCACCGAGGTTTCTCAATTTTGCCGTATCATTAAAAACATTTTTATGTGTGTTTATGAATCGATTTTGATGATTCTTTTATCTTGGAAAGCAGATATCCCAAGGGCGGTCCCATTGTAATTTCTTTGAGATCTGACAAGTATCTCCAATATGTCGATAAACATTTCAAATTTGCAACTTCTGACTTGCGCGGCATGGAAGTTGCTGGATTTAGTTTTTAAACTATTTTAGTTATATATGGTAGTTATATGTATACTATACTTGTTAGTTCATCAACCGATTGATTTTTTCGACTTATTCATTTTCAGACCAGTGGACTCACCTGATATAATCAAACCGATTCGTCGAGAAATGTGCTCAGTTTGTGACAAAGTCATACGAGCAGACAACCATGTTTGCTTGGAATATAACATTACAACATCAAAAGATGATTTAGCATTCCAGATATACAAATGTTTTGGGTGTCAACGTCACTTTCTTAAAATTGATCAGTTTGACAATCACATTGAGACCAATCACAGTAAAAACGTTGATAAAATGTTTTTTACAAGTATGAGTGGTAAGTCCCAATCATCCACACTTTTATTTGAAAGTAGCTAGCAGGCCTAGGGGTCTACTCCGAAATGATACATCCAAAAGTTCGGCCCAACCCGCCGGAACGTAACACGACTGGATTGGCTGATGTTCATCTACTACGAACGAAGTAACGGACACTTTTGATATAAAATGATGATAAAACTCTTGTCAAATTATCTTTCAGGCTTCTTTTGTATAGACTAGGGATTACCCTAAGCTCGCTAGGCCTAGAGTGGGAATATGACATATTTTATTTGCAAGTGAGCAAATAAAAAAAAAATCTATTTGCAAAAAGTAGCTTGTACAATCAAAGGATTATAAACTTTGATTTGTGCATATGCACAATATTCTCGATGTGAGTGCAATTCATATAGCCACTATCAATCACAAGTCTTTGTCCGGTGGGTGGCTTAAGCCACGGCCCCCTATTTACCACTTTCACCAAGTGTTTTGCCAGCAGCCTAAAGCAGACTATGATATTATTGCTAGATGTTATTTCTGTGGAATTTTTGTGGAATTGGAGTTCTGTGGAACCTATCTTTACTTAATACTATTTGATTCTATACTGACTGGTATGCACTTACATTTTTAACAGACTTAAAAAAAAAGGTTTCTGAATTTGACCGTATATATATATATATAAATTTTTTATGTTTGTTCGCTGATAGCTTCATTGTTTATGAACCGATTTTTATGATTTTTTTTGTTGGAAAGTAGATATCCCAAGGGTGGTACCATTGTAATTTAGTTGAGATCTGATAAGTATCTCTAGACATATTTAGATAAACACCTCAAACTTGCTACTGAAAAGTATTAGCGCGGCATTTGAAGTCGGTACTTTTAGTTTTTTAAACAATCTATTCGAATATCGCGAAATGCAGTTATCCTCTCTTAGAAAATGACCTTAAAACAAGTCGAAACTCAAAACCAGCATATAGTAGCTTTGAAGTGTTCAGTTTTTGGGATTTCTACTTGTAGCCGAATATTTTAATGCAAAAACACATTTTTTATCATTAATATTTTTATATTGTAGAATTCCTGATTTGGAAATCGGACGTGGAAACTCAAACAAAAGTCAAGTATGAAAAGCTGAGTGTTAACCCTCAAAAACAGATATATCATTGTAACTACGTATCTCCAAAGAACACAGCTGATATAACTCACCTGTGTCCTTCAATTATCGTTACTCAAGAGCGCCCAAACATGCAAGGCCTCGAAGTTACTTTCTTTAAAGACCACTTCGAGCATGTATCTAAATACATCTTGATAAAAAAATTTGAAGAATATTTAGTCACAGAAACAACCAACGATCTATTCGACAGTTTAAAAGACAACAACATGTACAAGAAAGTTAAAAACTTATTACAGAGTATCAGTTCGAATGCTGAAAAAGCAAGCTCAGCAAGCTTGCAAAAGCTGTATGAAATGGCTTTGGAAATGCAACGGTATTTGAAAAATGCTAAGATGCGGGAACAGAGGCTATTACAGAAATTGCAGAAGGAGGCTAGTAAAAATAATACTGAAATTGATGATGTGGTTGACACTGACCAAAATGCTGTTGAAGAAATATCAACAGACAAAGAGAATACGAACAAGAGTCTATCAGATCATCAAATCGTTGTAGAGCTAGAAACGACCAGAGCATCTGCTCGTTTGAAACGTCAAAGTGAATCTTCCACACCTGCTCCAAAAAAAATGAAACCTGACGTAGAAACTAAAAAGTTGACGGTAACTAAAGAACTGACAGAAACAAAAGGCTTGAAAGAGAGTAGTAACATAGATAGAAGTATTAAAACAGAATCTCCGAAAACTAAACCGAAAGCGATTGCAAATCAATCGCCTTCGTTCAACGATACATACAAGCAATTCCTTGGCAAAATAGATACTCCAAAGATAGTCCAAAGAAATTCACCATTATTGAAAAATTCTCTATCTACAATAAATTCACCTTCTACGAAAAATTCGCCTTCTACGAAAAATTCGCCTTCTACGAAAAATTCACTTTCTACGAAAAATTCACCATCTACGAAAAATTCGTCTTCTACGAAAAATTCGCCTTCTACAAAGAATTTACCATCTACGAGAAATTCACCGATTGCAAAGAGACCTAAAAAAGAGATTGTGAAGACTAAAATGGGCCAATTCAGTCCCAAGAACAAAAGTCCGAAAACTCCTGAAGTGGAAAATGTTAGAAAGACACAGCTCGAATCCAAATTGCCAAAAGTGCTTTCGCCTAAAATGAATATTTCTAATCTAAGGCTAGAAGAGGTTGAATATGAAGTTTTAGAGCAAGAAAATGACTGTAATATTCTAGTTTTGAAAATATGATGTTAGCTTACCTCTTTTGTTCAGTATAAATGTTTTTTAATTGTAATAATAAATCTTCCATAAGTTTTTCCGCAGACCACATCTTCTAATACTATAAGAATCTTTGTCCTGACATACTGACTGACTGACTGACTCACTGACAGAAAACGCACAGCTTAAACCGCTGGTCGTAGAGACTTGAAATTTGGAGGGTATATTTGTCTTAGTACGTAGAGGTGTACTAAGAAAGGATTTTTCAAAATTCACCCCTTAAGGGGACGAAATGGGGGTTTAAAGTTTGTATAGAGAAACAAGATTAGATAGTCTTTTCTATCCGAAACTTCACACAAGTGCTTCAGTACAAAACTAAGTAAATACGTGTTTCAGGTTTTTTTGAAATTCCACCCCTAAGAGGGTGAAATGGGGTAACAAAGTCTGAAAATCAATATTTTTCGGATTGCGCTAAAACTTGGCATACAGGTGGTTATTATGACGTTAGTTACCTCTGAGAAAGGATTTTCCAAAATTCACCTCTGAAAGGGATGAAACGGGGGTTCAAAAATTGTATGGAAAAACAAGATTAGATAGTCTTTTCTATCCGAAACTTCACACAAGTGCTTCAGTAAAAAAATAAGTAAATACGTGTTTCAGGTTTTTTTGAAATTCCCCCCCTAAGAGGGTGAAATGGGGTAACAAAGTGTGAAAATCAATATTGTTTCGGATTGCGCTGAAATTTGGCATGCAGATAGTTATTACGACGATAGTTCCCTCTGAGAAAGGATTTTCCGAAATTCACCCCTGAAGAAAGAATGAAAGAATTTTTATAATACACTTTTTAAGGGGATGAAGCGGGGGTTCAAAGTTTGGATAGTCGTTTTATTCGACATTTCACACAAGTACTTCTGTAAATAAATAAGTAACAACGAGTTTCAGACTTTTTCAAAATGCCACCCTAAGAGAATAAACTGGGGTAACAAAGTCTAAAAATCAATATGTTCTGAATTTCAGCGCAATCTTCGGATTGCGCTGAAATTCAGCATTCAGCATTCAATGCAGATAGTTATTATGACGTAGGTATCCGCTCAGAAATGATTTTCTGAAAATTCCTTCCTGATACGGAACGGGTATTCAAAGTTTGTATGGCGAAACAAGATGGGATAAAGTACGTGTTGTAGGATGTTTTGAAATGGGGTAGGTAACAATGTCTGTAAATTTAGGTTTTTAGGGTTTTATAAATATGAATCCCAAATTGCCTTAGTCACGCGATAACATGAAAACGGGTGAACCGATGTGGCTAATTCTTATTTGATGTGTTAATTGATAGAATCGTTTTTACAAAAGAAAAGTTTTAAGTAAATAAAAGAAGGTTTAAACGCGGGCGAAGCCGCGGGACACTTCTAGTAGTTTATATCGGACAATAGGGTCGGTTTCTTAATCAGTATGCAGGGAACGCGGAAGTACGCCATGATGGGGGGAGGGTAACACAAAGAAAAACCTTTACCAGGTAGTGAAATTGGAGGGGGGCGCTTGATTTTATTTAGTGGGGGTGGGGGGGAGGCATTAGCCATGCATTGCATGCATTTGGGGGCATGGTAGCTTACCACCATCAAGGAGAAAATCTGCCGCCATAACCTCACGGTGTTCCGGCAGCACACAGCCCTTGAGAGTCAGAGTAAGTTCTATAGGTCTGCGTCGGCAGTGCTGACTGCATGTCAGAAGTAAAAATTTATTTTTTAACCGACTTCTAAAAAAAGAGGAGGTTTCGATCGAATATATATATTTATTTTTATGTTTGTTCGCGAATAACTTCGTCGTTTATGAACCGATTTTGATTAGTCTTCTTTTTTTGGAAAGAAGATATCCCAAGTGTGGTACCGTGGTAATTTCATCGAGGTCTAAAAAGTATCTCCAGAGATATAGATATAAACATCAAAATTGGTACTGAAAACTAATAGCGCAGCATTTGAAGTCGGTTGTTTTAGTTTTTCAAACGATCTTATATTAAAACGCGACGTGTCACGTGGGTGTTTTTAGTGCTTACGGCTGTTTCTTCTTACCCCAAAATTGCTTCTGACTCTAACGTTTAAAGTTTTTACTTAAAAAAAGAGCCCATTTTATTAAACAACATACTAATTAGAAACCCACCAAACTATCGAACTAAAGAAAATCTATAAAAAATATAATATAACTATTAACTAGTGCCCCGTGGCTTTGCCCGCGTTAAAAACTATCCCATAGCCTAATTCATAATACTGGCTATAACTACAAAATTTCGGGTAAATCGGTCCAGCCGTTTGACTGGATGAAGTCACAAACAAACAAACAAACTGACTTTCGTATTTATAACATTGGTGTTGATAATCTATAAATATCAGTTGAGATCAATGGCTAGCCTATCCTATCAGATATTAAAAAAAAATCTATTAAAAAAATATGTGGTCTCCGGAAGCTTGAATAGTTAAGTTATTCAACTAATGCCCGTTTGCATTAAACTTAAGAATTGCCTTAGCTTGTCTAAATATTATAAAATAAACAAATCCGGCTACCTAAATCTCAAAATATAGGGTCATTAGCATATTTGCAAGATATAACAATATAATTAAAAAAAATATATTTTGATTCCCGATGTTGCTTTTATTGAGATATGTTGAATGCTTAGGCTATTTTTAAGATTATTGCAAACCGGCGTAAGTCTATTAAGAACTGAAATATATAAGGCTCACAATGTTGAGTACGTCTTGATAAGTTTTTTTACATTAAAATTGTAGTTTTTTGGTTTAGTTGTTTTGTACATAGACAAAAGTAGACTGTATAAAATTGAGTACACAATAGTTCGATTGTTTATAATAAAACTGGCCGAAGTACGAGTCAGACTTGCGTCTCGCACACGGAGGGTCCCGAACCGCAGTACAATACCACGATAACATTATATTATGATACTGTGTCAATACTAAACATTTATTAAAATACAGGCCCCGCGTGCTTATTTACTACAACGCCATCTAACGAATATCTAACGAACTTCTAACACCAACTAAGTGAACGTTAACACAAGGGTGTTAGGGTAAGTAATTAATATTATTAATAAGGTAAACACGTTCATAGATGGCGCTATAGTAAAAAACACGTTTCTTGTATAGGGACCTTTAATTTTTAACTTGATTCTGTTTTTAGTATTTGTTGTTATAGCGGCAACAGAAATACATCGTCTGTAAAAATTTCAACTGTAACTATCACGGTTCATGAGATACAGCCTGGTGACAGACAGACAGACGGACAGCGGAGTCTCAGTAATAGGGTTCCCTTTGGGTTCGGAACCCTTAAAAGCAAAATGTATTGTGAACGAGGGGTTTTCTTAAATAAAAAAAATGTTGGTTCTTGGAGACTCAATAAATGGCTTTCAAAATGAACGCAATGTTCTGACATTGTACATCTGACATACCTCATGTTTTTTTAAGTTCTTTTTCGATTGATGTCTGTACTGCTTATATCCAGATTTTAACATTATAAAAACGTTTGTAACTCTGTCACTTTGTCTGTTTGTTACCTATTATATTATATATGTTACCTAACCTAATCGGACGTTCCGATCTTACTGAAATTTAACAAGGAGATACTTTACAGTTTACAGCATGAGGATTTTGACAGGTGACATTTGAATGTTTGTTTTCTCGAAATCCTTTATAGTACATATTTTTTTTAATGGCGTACAATTTAGTCCATGTTTCGTACATTTTTTTGTTAAAGCATTGAAGTCCGATGTCATGTCACCGCCAGAAAGTATGACACCATTCGAAAGCGATTCGGAAACTACGTCTCCTTCGACTTGCATCTTTGTAATGCACAATGCTCCGATTAGTTTTGATATTTTAATTCGAAAAAATCTGTGATTCTAATCAAAAAGGTTTCCTCGATCAAATAGCTCACAGGATAATCTAATATATAAAATTCTCGTGTCACAGTTTTCGTTGCCATACTCCTCCGAAACGGCTTGACCGATTTTGATGAAATTTTTTGTGCCTATCCGGTATCTATGAGAATCGGCCAACATCTATTTTTCATCCCCCTAAATGTTAGGGGTAGTCCACCCCTAATTTTTTTTATTTATATATTTTTTAGACAAAATTTTTAATTTCTATTTTTTTATGATACAACATACAAAAATACATACAATCCTCAATTTTCACCCTTCTACGATCAACCCTTATTTTTTAATAGCCATTTTAGTAATTTAATCATTTTTCCTCTACGGTCGAGAAATTACTAGGAAATTATTTATATGGCAAAACAACGTTTGCCGGGTCAGCTAGTAAATATTTAAAATTCAAAATTACTCTTCCGAATTTGAATGTATCCGATTGAAATGAGAATAACTTTGCTGAACTGCCTTTACTTCGACTTGGATCTTTGCAATTTACACACAATGCTCCGATCGGTTACTTTTGATATTTCGATTAGAAAAATCAGTAATTCTATTGGTTTCCGCGACAAAATAGCTTACGGATTTTACAATATTTAAAATTAAGAAAGAAGCTTCCGAACCCGAATAGAGTCTGTGCAAAAAGAGAACCATCGTAGAAATTGAGGGCGCGCGTGTTGATGGTTCTAATTTACGGTTTTTGTTGTGTTGATAACATTGCTCTGTCATTGCCAATAGGTACGACTAAAAATGTTTGATACTTGGTAGGTACCTACTCTTATCATTATCGTGTGCTACTAGGTAGGTACCTTCCTTCCTTACCATTGAATGTTAGTTCATCTTAAAGCCACGACGGTTCTCTTTTTGCACAGACTATATGTTTTCGAATGATTTAGAATCAGGGGGCTGGTTACAAACTGTCTAGGTTCCAAATGTTGTCCAAATCCGTTCAGCAATTTGTGCGTGATCTTGTAAACAAAATAAAAACTGTTACTTAACATTTATAATATTTAGTTATAATTTTTATTTATACTTAGCTAAATCGGCTAAATAGTTTTATTTTTAATAATAGGACAAAATTCTAGAACAATTTATGGATTGAAGACTTATTAATTACATAAAAAATAATTAGGTGAGCTACCTAAAGTCCCCGTCACGAGAAGCTATAAATTATGTAAACAAGTTCAGGTGTTCACAACATTTGGACCAACAAAAAAAATGAATTTGGGATTTAATGAATTATTAAGTAACAAATAATAATTAACATATATTATTTAAGAATAATTATTCGTCAGATTCAGATGTTTCCATTTCCATTTTTTCCATTATGAAACAAACTCGTACGCATGCGAAACTCGAATGACGCGTTTATTTCAAAATGGCGTCCCGATAGTTTACAATCCCTGCGTCCGGTACCAAGAAACGCAAACGATAGCGCTTTGCGTCGTTAAAATATGATCCGACTAAATTAAATAGGTTGTTACTTGCATATAACCCGTCTATATTTCATGTCGATTGAATATGGTCAATTTATTATTATCTCGCAGTATAAAATGTTTACTTAGTAAAAGATGTTTGTTTACATAATTTATAGCTTCTCGTGACGGGGACTTTATGCCCTTGATCCACGATTATCAACCGACTTGTAAAAAGGGGGTTTTCAATTTGTCTGTATGTTTTTTTTATTCCGCCAATTGTAAGCCGATTTCAATGATTATTTTATTTATATGTGGGTTCCATTACCATGTGGTCCCACTTACATTTTATCCATATTTGAGATGTATATCGCAATATCTCTGGAGATATAGCGATAAACATCTCAAACTTGCTACAGAAATGACTCAATGCATGTGAAGTCGGTTTCTTTTAGTTTTTAAACTATTTTAATTATTGATTCGCTTTCCTTTTATTATGTACATAATACGTTTATTGCATAACTGTTATAAACCTGCATGAATTTTATAGGATAAATACAACCGGTAAAGTGCGTGTCAGGCCACGCGCAGTGTAGGGTTCCGTAGTAGTATAATATTCAATATAATTATTTTTTTAATTATCCAACACCCAAGTTCAACGACTATTACTGCTTAACTTATAAAGTTATCTTAACCGCTATAATTGTCCTTTGAAGTTCATGAAATGCACTATTATCATACATTTTTCATACGAGTCATTGATGTAGCCATTTGATCGGTTAACACTAAACTACAGCACTAAACAAGTTATCTTTATAGATAATTTGTTTAGTGCTGTGGTTTAGTGTTAACCGATCAAATGGCTCCACTCCATGCCAAGAGCGACTCGGTGCTGGGCTGCGTTCACATCCCCCGAAGAAGGTATTTGGTTGTTTTGCAACTCGCTCGAAGGTCCGGAACGACCACGGGTGTTTTTCACTCAAATTGTGACTGGCATTTTGCGCAGAGACGAATTCCGAGGCTATGTTCATTTATTTTTCTTTTTCTGAATGTTTTCCCTTATCACGTCTTGGTCTCGATAATGCAAATTTCCGTTTCCCTTAAATCTGTAACAAAAATTACAGCTTTTCCCGCCAAATTTACTGTCACAAACGTTACTGTCAAGAGCGTTTTTTAACCATCAAATTTGACTAAAAAAGGTTAAAAAGTTGCGACCGGAGTGAAACAACCGAGGTCGTGAACGACACAGTTGCGCTAACCGAGTGCGACGCTCTGAGGTCATGAACGGGGTTAGAGCGTTTGGTTGCACTCCGAGCGTAGGTCGTGAACGCAGCCCTGGAACATCGTTCTAGTATAGGTACCGATTTATGTACAAATATTACAAGGTTTCGACTTGCCGTGTTAGTATATAATATGTCTGTGTGGGTCAAATCTTGAAAGTTAAATTAGAACCACTTCCTGGTGTTCAATTGGACTCAAATTTGGTATACTTGCGTATATTCTGTGACAATGCAATAATATGGTATAATCGAGCTGATATGATGATGTAGCCGGGATGTAGGGACTGGAACTACGTAATGGTAAATAGGAGGACAATCGAATTTGGGCCAGTCCTGGATTTGTCAATAGGCCGTTTAGGCCGCGACCTAGGGGGGGCATCGTAGAGGAAGCCCACTCGATTTCCAAAAAAAAAAGATACATGAGGCGGCGGAATAATGTGGCCTACACTTATAAAATAAGTAAATCTGGCACTGATTTGGGCTAAAAAGTATCTCTATTATTAGTATTTTCCATTACACATAATTACTTTTTTGCAAATTGTTTGTGTTCGAAAAAGGATTACCAAAACTTTTATTTTCGTAGTCGGGTTGTAGTTATTCCCTAATATGGTTCAATAAGAATCTTGTTTCTCTTTATTATGATATTGTATTTTATATAAGTTAACTGCTTTGTAAATAGTAAGTTAGATAAATTATAGGTTGGAAGTATTGTTAATTCTAAGTAATATTTTAAGTTTAGTATGTAGTGACTTTTGCAAATAAATTGTTTGAAAAATATTGATGCATTTTCTTAACTTGTATAAAAAAGTATCCTGTGTTAAATCCTGTACCCTTAGCACAGAATAATGAATAGTACAACCTTTAGTACGAGTTTTCATACCAAACTCGATATCGTATATCGAACAAATTTTATATGAAAATCAGTACAGCGCCTCTTCTGGTTTTCACATAGACGTAATAAAATCGATGCAGCACTGCAAATGTTTTGACAAATTTAATTTAATCCGTATGCTTTAACAATAAGGTTGCAATTGCTTTGTAGAACAACGGCCCAATTGAGAGGCACCTCACACCAGGGTGGGAGTGTGTCCTTGTCTAACAACCTGATAGTCCCATATATGTTCTATACTATATGTATGGTAGGGAGTTTTGGCGGGAACGTGGAAAAGTGTGTGTGATCTCATTGTATTCTTTCCTTAAACTTGTGTTCTTCCGCTTGTTAATATGTAATAAATGTGGATTATTAACCATTAAGTGCCGGTGAATGTGTGCGAGTGTAGGGAAACAGCACAATGTTGAAAAACATGCTATTTGCGTTCTCACCAAAATTCCACTGAAAATCTTCAGTAAACACCACATCTTTACTGAAGGTATGACTTAGACTAGACTTTTACTTGACAACTGACCTGAAAAGTGACTTTGACCCATCTCTACGACTAACATTCATAAAAACTTGAAAAATGTCAATACTTGACACTGGCTAAATACACTAATCGTGTGGAGCCATAAAGAAACAAAAAAAAAAAAATGTATGGTATATACAGGTGTCGGGTTTCATATGGTCCAAACGAAAACTGTTGACGGAAGACTTCAAGGGCTACCCAAAGAACCCCCCCCATGTATGTTCCGCGAAAATCTATAGTTTTCGAGAAAATTGCATTTTACTTGTTTTCGAGTTAGTCGCCGAAATTTTGCAATTTGTTTAAATTGTCTTCCAAACTATAAAGGCTAGAGAGCACTAGTTTTTTTGCGGGATTATGAACAATGAATAGATCTTTCAGGATAAACTACATTTTTTTTATTTAGGCTTATTGCTTTCCGAAAAAAAAATAAGAGACATTTTTTTAACTAGACGATATTTAAACTTTTACTTTGGGCAGGCTTTTCTCCAAAAAAACACAGAAAAAAAAATTTACAACCGATTTTAAAAACTTTTCTGTTTGATGGACCTGCTGCTTGCCAAATTTTATGCGTCTAGGACAAGAGGTTCAGGTCTAAAAACATAATTAACGAAATAGAAAGGATTTCAATATTAAAATTATTTCTTCTAAAATACAATCTGGTAATCTCTTTTTTACAGAATTAACTCATATTAAGAAAATAAGTTGCAACAAAAGCCCAAAATAATTAAATTAAGGAATTTTATGAGTAAAATTTGAGATTTATGTTGAACATTATCGACAAATTTCCTAGCCTCTCTTTTGTCATTTTTATAATGAAAGTTCAAAGTTACAGCTAAGTGATCACTTTTAGATTACTTCTGCCATGATTTCATTTAGTTTGGTGTTTAATTTACGTTAAAAATTCAGTTACATATTCAGTTAAAACTTCAGTAAGTTATTCAGTCAAATATTCAGTTAGTTATTCAGTTAAATATTCAGTTTTATTAAACTGAATATTCAGTCTAATATTCAGTTAAATAATTCAGTTAAATATTTCAGTTAAATATTTCAGTTAAATATTTCAGTTAAATATTCAGTTAAACATTTCAGTTAGATATTTTAGTTAAATATTTCAGTTAAATCTTTCAGTTAAATATTTCAGTTAAATATTCAGTTAAACATTTCAGTTAGATATTTTAGTTAAATATTCCAGTTAAATAATTCAGTTAAATATTTCAGTTTAATAATTCAGTTAAAAATTTCAGTTAAATAATTCAGTTAAATATTTCAGTTAAATATATTAGTTAAATATTCAGTTAAATATTCCAGTTTAATATTTCAGTTAAATATTTCAGTTAAATATTACAGTTAAACATTTCAGTAAAATGTTTCAGTTAAATATTTCAGTTAAATGTATCAGTTAAATGTTTCAGTTAATTATTTCAGTTAAATATTTCAGTTATATATTTCAGTTAAATATTTCAGTTAAATGTTCCAGTTTAATATTTCAGTTAAATGTGTCAGTTAAATATTTCAGTTAAATATTCCAGTTAAATATTTCAGTTAAGTATATCTGTTAAATATTTCAGTTAAATATTCAGTTAAATATATTAGTTGAATATTCCAGTTAAATATTTCAGTTAAATCTTTCAGTTTAATATTTCAGTTAAATATTTCAGTTAAATATTCAGTTAAGCATTTCAGTTGAATATTTCAGACAATATTTCAACTAAATATTTCAGTTAAATATATTAGTTAAATATTCAGTTAAACATTTCAGTTAAATATTTCAGTTAAATATTCAGTTAAATATTCCAGTTAAATATTTCAGTTAGAAATTTCAGTTAAATATTTCAGTTAGAAATTTCAGTTAAATATTTCCTTTTAATATTTCAGTTAAACTTTTCAGTTAAATATTTAGTTAAATATTTCAGTTAAATATTCCAGTCAAATATTTTAGTTAAATATTCAGTTAAATATTCCAGTTAAATATTCCAGTTAAATATTTCAGTTAAATATTTCAGTTAAATATTTCAGTTTAATATTTCAGTTTAATATTTCAGTTTAATATTTCAGTTAGTTATTCAGTATTCAGTTATTATTTAATAATTTTTATATAATAATTTATATATTTTTTTAAATAACTTTGATCTATTTAACCTTTTGTTATTGTCATTTTATTTTATTATTTGTTAGGATGGAGCAGTGGACCAACTCCTTAAAAAAGCTAAAAAGGTCAATAGTACATATTAATGTTAAATATTTAGGAAAGGTTAGGAATAGTATAGTTAGGATTTTTTAATGTATGTTAATTAAGACATTTTATATATATAAAAGAAAGTCGTGTTAGTTACTACACTTATAACTCAAGAACGGCTGGACCAATTTTTATGATTTTTGTATTTATGGAATTGTCTTTGTCAGGAATAGGATAATAAGTATTAAAAACAATGAATCATTGACCTAAAAAAAATATATAAGACAAATGATTTTGCCAAAATGTTCCTGGGTTAAAAAACTGCCAATCATTTGATGTTCAATTGTTTATTCCGTCGATACGGTAAACCGCGAATTAATAACATCGCTCCACACGATTAGTGTATTTAGCCAGTGTCAAGTACAAAACTTCTTCAAGTTTTTGTGATTTCAAGTCATGTACATTTTAAAAATGTTAATTAATTTTAAATACTGTCAGTAATGACAATTGTATGACATATTTATTGATTGTCAAATATGCGTGCGTTCAGAAATTCAGTTCAGTATGCTTACGAGTTTTTGACGGGAACGTGGAAAAGTGTATGTGATCTCATTGTATTTTTTTCTAAAACTGGTGTTCTTCCGCGTGTTAATGTGGATTATTAAGCATTAAGTGCCGGTGAATGTGTGCGTGTGTAGGGAAACAGCACAATGTTGAAAAACATGATATATGCGTTCTCACCAAAATTCCTTACTTAATCTTTACTGAAGGTATGACTTAGACTAGACTTTTACTTGAAAACTGAGCTGAAATGTGACTTTAACCCTTAACTTTAACTACGACCAACATTGATAAAAACTTGATGATTTTTTATACTTGAAACTGGCTTAATACACTAATTGTGTGGAGACATAATTAAACTTTAAAAAAATGATGTATGCTTACAAGCAATCAAGACAATAATAATCAATGCCTAATCCATTTTATATTTTGTCAGAATGTAGGTAAATACAGAGATATGCAAGAACGTGATAGCCAATTAATTAATGCCGTATGTATACAGTCTTATCCATAAAGCAAAAAAATATAAGACAGTTATTCATGAAGTAAGTACCTATACTTATTCAGAATTAAAATTAAATACTGGTGATTATATTTTTACAATTAAAGTTAAACTCAATCGAACTAATTTCAAGTTAATAACCTATCTATAACAATAATAACATTGTAAATTGTTAAACACAATCCAAAATTTCATCGTACCGACGGGACTTGAACCCGCAACCTCCGGAATAACATGTTCCGGTGCTTAATTGGCAAAGCACCGGAACACAATTGTGGATTGTGTTTAACAATTTACAAAAATATAAAAGTGTGAAACACTTCAAAGAAACATAATAATAACATTATTTCATTGCATCATGTCTTGCTGACACGCGGTTGAAGTATTATTGATTATTTTAATTTTATTTCTGTATTGCCATAATACATACTAAACTTAATATCTCTTTTGTATTCATTGTATTACGTTCATAAAAGCCTAAATTAAGTTCAACTCAATTTCTATTTCTTAAAGGTAACCCATTCATTGTATGTTAGGTGGTACGAAGTTCGCCGGGCCAGCTAGTTAATAATATATGTCTGGTTATGTCTCCAGAGATAATGATTATGTGTCTCCTAATAAGAAGGCATAATGGAGCAGTGGACCGACTCCTTAAATAAGCTTATAAGGTCACAAATAGGTTTTCATTTCATGGTGCAGCTGATCGACACCCTAAAAATAAGCTTTCAGATCACCAGGAACTTCTTGAGTCTGGGTCATTGGATCTTTTTAAAGTCGTGAGCCCAAACCCAAACTTTTTAATGTTGTATGAATGGGGGGTTTGAATGTTGTGCTTGGTGGTGTGAATGGTGAAGTATATGTTCCATAACCTCAAAATTTTTCTCTGTGTTCAAAATTCTTTCTTGGTGGGGGGGGGGGGGGGGGGGGGGGATAATGTGTTACATGGTGATAATGTACATTTCATTTTTATATCATACATATACTCTTTTGTATTAAAACGCTTTATGTTTCTTTATGACGGAACGTTTTTTTAAAACCAATTATACGGAAAATATCGAGAAGTCAGTGTATACAAAGAAATGTACTAAGAATGATTAAAAAAGTAGAATAGTAAGTTTTACGTGGAAAAAGGAGGAAGGAAGGATGGAAGCTCGATGGAGCAACATCTTTGTGAACACTTTTCTTTGTGAATGTTATGTAACATTGTTCCTATGTCGTGAGGGTTAATTAGCCAAGATGAGGGTGGTGGCGCTTATATCTGGCGGCAAGGACAGCTGCTACAACATGCTGCAATGCGTCGGAGCCGGCCACACCATCATTGCTCTTGCCAACCTTCAACCACTGCACAAAGATGAAAGGGACAGTTACATGTATCAGACTGTGGGTCACCATGGCATTGACCTGTATGCGGAGGCTATGGGGCTGCCGTTGTACCAGGAGACCATATCAGGGTCAGCGGTGGACCAAGGAAGGAATTACAAACCCATAGGAAATGATTTGTGACGGGGACTCTCACCTTTACCAGGATACAATGCAATGGACCCGAAGAACAGTGATAAACACGTAGTTTGGTTTAAGTTAAGTATCGTAGAGTATTGTAGAATCTATGGGAATATAACTGTTATAACCCGTCTTCTGTAGTTTACCTTGTCTAGGTTCCCTCATTACCCGTAGCGAGAGGTAGGCGCTCCGTTACGTTACAGGGTTAACAAGAATACTAGTAATGTGCAACCCACATTGCGAGTAATCTTTTAACGAAAAAAAAATTCAAAGCTGTGACTCGCGGTTTTACCCGCGTAGACATCGTTCCCGTGGGAATATCGAGATAAAAGTACCCTATGTGTTATTCCAGGATCTAGGCTATCTACATACCGAATTTCAGCTCAATCGGTTCAGAAGTTTTAGCGTGAAAGAGTAGGTAACAAATATCCATACATACAAACTTTCACGCTTAAAATATTAGTAAGGATATTATAAAGATTTTTCAGTCCTACACATCTGGATCTCTATTTTGATGTTATTTTGTGTATGGCAGCCCATTCAACATTACACATTTAATCTTGATTTCTTCAGTCCGTGTATCGTTACCTCCGCGACAACACCTATTGTCTTCCCATATTAAAATCCATTTCCTGCGCTTACACGAGGATCGCGATCTTAATTTCTTGATTTCAAAATATCTAGATGATATTTTGTGATCAGATGCATCGATCTACTTCGTACATTATCAATCTGGATCGCGATCGAGATTGAGTGTGACACTAATATTATTTATGGCAGTAGGATTGTATAGTTGTGCAAATTACTCCTTAGTTACTTACTTATTTTGATTATATGAAGAGTTTATAATCAGAGCTAACTTACTGGGACCTCCGCCAATCGCCCGTACGGTAGTAACTTGTAGATATAGGATTTTTTGATACATATTCTTCGAGCATTTACCAATGGAGATGTTAATGTTGTAATCCGCAAACATTTTTTTCTGCCGATACTTACGGGGGACGAGGTAAACACGCATTGTACACACACAAATCACTCACTTTAACGATCCCGCACACTGGCTTCAAACACGCACACAGTATTAAAAATACAGCGTAGTTACGCACGCTCATATGGCCAATAATGGCTATATGACCAGCAGAGGGGTACGCCTTGCGTTAACATCTCCATTGGTAAATGCTCGAAGTACATATTAGGTAACAGAATAAACAAGATTCTCGCCTGATGGTAAGCGTTGACGACTATGCAGATACTATGGCATATCTATGACGGATACTGTGGCACTTTAAAACTCTGGATTGACGAAATGTTGCCCACCACTGTACTGTGCTTGCTACCTTGAGACAAGAAGTAAAGTAGCTTACCACCACCAAGGAGAAAATCTGCCGCCGTAACCTTACGGTGTTCCGGCAGCACACAGCCCTTGAGAGTCAGAGTATTCTAGGCCTAGCGTGTTCACCATCTTCGACCACATCATAGCTTGCCACTAAGTGAGATAGTGATCAAATACCAGCCAATAAGCTATTAAAAAAACTGAAAATTATTACACGTTTGAAAGGCAAATTATATGTAACCCTCCAGTCGGACTCGCAGAAATCCTAGTCTGGCAACTTTTATATGGTCTGGCTAACAAAAGTAGTCACTCGAATTATTTGCATTTTTACATGGCAGTAGTGTATGGTGTAAATACTTTGATACATTTTTTGTGCTACATGTATTATCTCTCATACCCTGCTAGTTTAAAGTTTGAAAATGTGTCGATTAAAGTTTCCTTCGCAGTTGGCGCTGCCACAGACAAATCAGAGGAAAAGCAGCGAACACACTACTTTAATGGTAGGTATTGAGTAAAAAAAACAACAAATTCATATTTTCAATAATTTATTAAGCATGATTTATTCATATACTTCCACTGACTTATTACTTATTCGTAGCACTGTACAAAAGAAAATATATTAACCAAATAGAATCAACCCTTACAACAACGACAATCATACAACGGCGGATCCAGGGGGTCATGACCCCCTGAGCTGGTGCCAGGACTATGGTGGACCACTAATTGAACATATTGATTTTATTTATATATTTTGTCACCATACAGATTTTATGTAACTACATACCTTCAATACTTACGTACATTAATAAAATACCTACTTTTTACTTGTATCTATTGTTATCGAATTAAATTATAAGTTGTTGACTTGACCACAACTATGTGACCCCCTCCTGGCGCCAAAGCTGGATCCGACCTTGCAATCATACTTAAATTACAACAATAACACTAAATCAACTAGATAGCTTCTTGGCTACGAAAAAAAAAATATATTTAAGACGCTGCTAGTAACGGCTCGCGGTTTCACCCGCGTAGTTCCCGTACCCGTGAGCATACGGGGATAAAATATAGCTTATGTCACTCGCTGATAATGTAGCTTTCCATTAGTGAAAGAAATTTTTTAATCGGTCCAGTAGTTTTTGAGTTAAATCGTAACAAACAAACAAAAATCAAATCTCTCCTCTTTATAATATAAGTTTAGACTAGCGACCCGCCCCGGCTTCGTACGGGTAGAGCATAATTATTTGCCTACATTTTTGTATCAGTTTGTTGCATCGAGTATGATATGACATCTTCAACAATCATCGTCATATTTTAACCAATTTTACTCAAAACCTTAATGAATTTATACACTTAAACCTTCCCCATTAATCATTGTCTATTGGTGGAGACCACATAAAAATCTGTTCAGTAGTTTTTGAGTTTATCGGGAATAGACAGACGCGGCGGGGGACTTTGTTTTATAACAACTACATATTATAAAACAAAGTACCTCACCGCGTTTGTCTGTCTTTCTGTTCGCAATATACTCAAAAGAGTGTGCGTTCGCCCAGCAAAAATTATCGCCTTTTCAAGAATTGAATGATGCAGATAATTAGTGCCTTATATCGTGTAAATGTGCCCGAAATTTTATATATATTTTTTATATTTGTGCCTCCAACGGCTTCGGAGTTATTTAGGAAAAACGGATTCTGCTGCACGAACGTTCGCCCAGCAAAACTTTTTTTTAAAGATGGGTCTTGCTGTATATTAAATATGCAAAAAGATAGCTTAAATACGAGTATAAATGTGCCGTAAAAGCCAAATTTGTGCTTCTTAAGATTTCAGAGATATTTCGTTTTTTGCTGGGCGAACGTTTGGGCGAGTGCTATATATCGGAAACGGCTGAACGCACAGTTATGATTTTTTGTATACAGATAAAGTAAATTTGTGCATATTTGTGCCCGAATTTTCAATAACATGACTAGCATGGTTCAGGAGCTATTATTTTATTTCCTAGAAAATGGAAAAATGTTCTGGCTCTCGAACGAACAAGACCAAGGACTTCGCGTTAGTGCCGACTGGTACCCGTTATATATTCCCACGATCCTGTAAAGTTTCGCCGGCCTACTACATATCATTGGCGAGTTCTTAACGGTTTTGTCTTTTTTTTGAGGTTATCTTGAGTGAAATTACTTAGAATACGAAAACACTAGTTTTGTGTGAGCTGGCTTATTACACGCTTCTACAAATAATTAGAGCGCTATTTTAAGAATACGTTTGCAAAAAATCAATTATTTATATCCATTCCTTTAGACAATAATGATAAAAAACCATTCGAAATATTTTTGGTAGATTACCCGACCAAATTCGAGTGAACATTAAAAAGCGGCCTGATCTGAAAAGATCTGTCAAAAGCGTTTAGCGTTAAACGCTTTTGACCCTTAGGTACTGAGTGCAAGTTGGCGCGGTCAAGGACGCGGGCCTTATGTTTCCATAAAAAAAATCCGATGTAGGTAGATTTCATGATCACGTTTGTATGTCTGTTTGGGACTACTTCACGGTTAAACGACTGGACCGATTTAGCTAAAATTTTGCATAGGGATAGCCAGTATTATGTATTAGGCTATAGGATACTTTTTAACACGGGCGTAGCCGCGGGGCACGGCTAGTATTTTACATTTATAAACGCCCTCTATTATAGAACGGCGTATCTACGAAGACGTATTCGCTATCATACGGGCATTTGTCCCGCTAAGTTCAACAGATGGAGTTGTATAAAAAAATTATTAGTAATGTTGAGAAATAAATTTATGAACTTAGAAGTTTCATTTCTAACGCGTAGCTATCTACGCACCCTCTTTTTTTAATGAAAAGGGCTCGTAATTTAATCATATTGGTAGGGTAGTACTAGATTACGAAAACTTCGTTACATATTGTTGTATCTAACTATCTGCCCCCCGCGGCTTTGCCCGCCTTTAATCCTGGTTATAAAACAATACAATACAAAACTCTTTATTGACTATCAATTAAAAATACACATCTATTACAACAATCAATTTTATTATTTTATATAGTCTGTATTATAGTTTTGGGATTGTATTATAGCTTACATTGTATATATAGTTGTACATATATATATAGTTTTAAATTAATTTTAATCGTTTGTATTAGAATTATTGTTTCGTCAATCTGTAAGAACAATCAATAATTATGTCTACTTTATTACAATGGGCGGCCTTAACGCTATTAGCGATCTCTTCCAGACAACTTTTGGATGGACAGAAATACAAGAAGAATAAGACTGTGGTGAACAACAATAAGTGTATCTATATGTATTATTATTAGAAAGATACAAAATTGAAGGTAGAATGATATAAATAACTCAAACAAATATACTACACATGTAAAACATACTCTAATATCAATCATTAACAGCCAGTATTCATCCACTGCTGGACATAGGCCTCTCCTATGGCACGCCACTGAGCTCGATCTTCAGCTCCTCGTTTTCAACCGCTGCCAGCCAGCTTGCGTATATCATCAATACAATATTACAATAAAAATAACCAATAAATAAATAATATATTATACTTTTATGTAGAGTTACCTTCGAATAAATAATATGTCAGGAAGTCTAATTCAGAACAAATTCCACACAAAAAGTGGCCCTCCTTCAAACCAAAACGACGTAGATTCAAAATAAGAATTACCTTCGAAGTTACAAATGATTGGCTTGGAGATTGATTTAAATTCGGAACGAAAGCAGGGATTGGTTCGCGCATGTGCTGCAATGTCTGTTATGACAGTTGAGTCAAACAAGACAAATGTCCGACTAATGACGCGCTGGACACGATTTTTAGCCCCGCCTGCTTGGACACGACTTTCGTTGGTTCCTTTTTTTAACGCAGTTACTTTTCCTGACTTATTATTTATTCGTAGATTGTTACAGAAGTAGTTTAAGAGATCTAAGCGTACAGCGGACCTACTTTTTTTTAAATATCTTATAGGCTAGCGTTTGACCACTATCTCACCTGTTGGTAAGTGATGATACGGTCGAAGATGGTAAGCACGCTAGACCTAGAATGGGAACTGGCTCTCAAGGATAGCTGCCGGAACACATTAGATGTTTTGGCGACAGATTTTCTAACTTGAGGGTGGTAGCCGGCCAAGCGGACACTAGGTAGTGTCCTACCACCATGCGGGGGTTGTTGGTTTCTTAACGATGTTTTCCTTCATCGGAGGGCCACTGTGAGAAGCGCAAATACATTTTTCTATAGAAAAATCCATTGGTGCACGGCGGTTTGAACTCGGTTTGAACCACGGCATCAAAGCCGACCGTTCTCCCGATTACGCCACCGGGCCCTCAACTCACTTTGTTTTATACTATGTATAGGTTAATTGTACGATACGTTAACTATGAATGTTTAAGTTTGTTATGAGTGTAGAGCGCTGCAGATTGTGCGAAGGTAGCGCCGCAGGTTGTACATTTATACGGCCGTTCACCTGTGTGGGTATTGATGTGGTCCTTTAGGGTTTTTTGCGTCTGAAATTAAATAACAAAGAACGTACAGTAATACTGAATGAAATACTTGCACTTAAAAGTTACACTAATAAATACACTAAAAGTTACACTAATATAATACTTAGACTAAGTTAAGTTACACTAAATAATATCGTTTAAAAACTAAAAAAGAACCGACTTCAATGTTCATTTTTAACACCGTTGCTCGTAAAGCTGATGTAATTCCACCGGTTTTAAATATGTAAAGCGGGTCATAAAAAACGCGTGTGTTACCAAAGCAAATAGTTAAGTTATAGTCCATACAAATTCCATAACAGTATTATTTGCCATTTCGCGCGCTGTTGCTATTCAAATTTCGAACTAATCGCCGCGCGGCGCCAGTCAGTAGGCAGCGCTAGCGCGCTGTTAAAATGGCGGGAAAGCAACAGTGTGCAGATTCAGTTTATTTAAAATAAAAAAATCAGTTTATTCGGTAATTTAAAAACTTGGCTGCATGCTCTAACGTCTTTGCCAACATTTTCACGCAGCTACGGCAGAAAATAATCCTCGCGCCATTTTTCTCAAATTTTCTTTTCTTTGTACTTGTATTGTGAAAATTTAAATATGACAACTTTCAATAATGAAGAAGAGCCATATATTACTTCAACTCCACCGGATATACTAACAGAAGCGCGAACCGCATGCGACAGCTTGCTGCCGTCAATATCCAAAGACAGATACATAACCACGTATGAAAACATAATTAAAAAACCAACTACAACTACGTATCATTTTAATAATTGTAATTTCACTGTTTCAATAATTAGAAATAAACAAAATATAAAATGTTTTTTTTTTTCTGTTTCCTCGCAAATGTGTTAAAAAACGTCGTACGATATACGTGCGTATTGGTTATAACATGCGAGGCGGAATTTCAGCCCGAGCCGAAGACGAGGGCGTAATTGAGCTGAGCATGTTACATATGTATACATCATAACGCACTAATATCGTAATATACTATTTCAGTACCAATTTTGAGATGTTTATCTCAATATCTCTGAAGATACTTACCTTAGACCTCGATAAAATTACCATGGTACCACAGTTGGGATATCTCCATCGAACAAAAAAAGAATAATCAAAATCGGTGCATAAATGACGAAGTTATCCCCGAACAAACATAAAAAATAAACATACGGTCGAATTGAGAAACCTCTTCCTTTTTTTGAAGTCGGTTAAAAAATGCTTACACTAAAAGTTACACAAACAAAATACTCACCCTAAAAAGTTTGCCACAATAGTTGCAGACCTTTGTGGGAGGACTGAGAGGATATATTTTTTTTCTGTGACTTATTCGAATATGTCTTCGCATATGTGCGAACTCTTCGAATTCCTGTAAAGAAACAGAGTCTTGTGAAATAGGATTTTTTTATGCTAGATAAGCAAGCGCTTGACCACTGTCTCACTTGATGTTAAGCGACGATGCGGTCGACATGTAGCACGCTTACCTAAAAGAGACCTGTTCAGTCGCGATTTGAAGACCGCCGGGTTTTAGTTACTGGGAAACACAGACACCGGCAAGGAATTTCATTCCTTAGCTGTACGTATAATAATAATAAATGAATAATAATTTTTATTGAAAAAAACCGGCCCAGTCGAGTTGGACTCACCCACCGAGGCTTCCGTATTAACTTCTAACTAGGTTGAAGGACAAACTTAACTTTGCAGTTCGATCAATAGAAAATGTATTGCACTAACCGCAAATAATAAGTTTAAATAGTAAACTTATTTTGTTATTAAACTACATATTTACGGGTTTCAGATTTATTCCTATATAAGTGGTTCAAGACCTTGCTTTTTGCCAAATTTCATGATTCTAGGTCAACGGGAAGTACCCTATAGGTTTTAATTCCCTTGTGAAACCGCAAAATATGCGAAAATACGCGACATAAAAGGTCATATCTTTTGATCACGTTCACTTACAAGTTTGATTTTTTCACAGTCGAAAGATACCGTAGACCCAAACATTTGTTTTAACTTGATAACTCTACGCATTCCGGAGTTAAAGGGTCTTGACAGACTGACACACGGACAGATAGACAGACAGACGAACAACAAAGAGATCCTATAAGGGTTCCTATTTTTTTAAGGTACGGAACCTTTAAAAAATATATATTTATGTTTAATACATACATACATAAAATCACGCCTTTTCCCCGTTGGGGTAGGCAGAGACTACTTCTTTCCACATGCTACGATCCTGACATACCTCCTTCGCTTCTTCCACTTTCATGAGCGCCTTCATACATGCTCGCCGGTTAAAGGTACTTATAAGTATAATGTACTGATATAAGTACTTACTTGGTGGCAGTGAATGCATTTAGGTTTGCAATGCTTCCAATTTACATGCGCTTTGAGATATGATTCCTCCGAAAAAGTTTCATCGCATTTGTTGCAGGCACTTCTGAAAAGATAGTAATTTTGTTAAGAGGGTAGCTCGGAGAGGACAGCACGCTATGCCAAGAATGTTTATCTCCATATCTCTGGAGATACTCATCATATCTCAATGAATCGTATGATGGGACTACTGTGGGGATGTACCCTAACCATAAAAAAAATAATCATTCGAATCGGTTCACAATTGACGGAGAAATCGCGTTACATACATACAAATAAAAACTAACAGACGAATTGAGAAATTCATGCTTTTTGAAAGTCAGTTGAAATAAAATGGGGTTATGTCTCTGTTACTGAATCACACATCTCAACGTCATCATTAACAGCCAGGATTCGTCCACTGTTGGACATAGGCGTCTTCTCCCTTGGCACGCCACTGAGCTCGATCTTCAGCTCCTTGTTTTCAGCCGCTGCCAGCCAGCTTGCGTATATCATCGCTCCACCTAGCTGGAGGGCGTCCTACACTACGTTTACCGAGCCGTGGTCTCCACTCTAGAACACGTCTACGGTTATGGGTTCTACGACAGATGTGACCAGCCCACTGCCACTTCAGCTTGCTTATATGTAATGATATGTTATTTATTTTGTTATCTATTACATAATAAGTTAGGATATAATGATAATAGGGAATATGCATGTTTTTTTAATTATTTGTATTTCACTCATTACATTCATATAACATAATAAATAAAATAAAATACTGCTGGAATTAGTCTAATTATTTTTTAAATAAACATTTAAATATACAAATAAATTTGAGCAGTTTAAACGCCATCATTTCCCGGGCTCTTTGGTAATGCATTGTGACGTCACGCACTTACGTCAGACACACGCCGCTTGAAACAAACTAGCTTTTTTTTCTTAAACTAAGACTCCGCGCGATTATTGTATTTAGCCAATGACATGTTTTTATTAAATTATGCAGTTTCTCTAATCTCGTACTCATTTTTAACCGACTTCAAAAAAAGGAGGAGGTTTCTCAATTTTTTTTTTTTATGTTTGTTCGCGGATAACTTCGTCGTTTATGAACCGATTTCGATTATTCTTTTTTTGTTCGAAAGGAGATATCCCAAGTGTGGTACCATGGTAATTTTATCGAGGGATGATAAGTATCTCCAGAGATATTGAGATAAACATCTCAAAATTGGTACTGAAAATGAATAGCGCGGCATTGAAGTCGGTTGTTTTTTAGTTTTTAAACGATATTATTATCTATATTAAATGGTTAGTAATATACATTTTTGCACAATAATACGCGGCAAACACAATATTTGGAAATAAATACAATAAGACCACACCATACATTCATTTTTATGTTCCCGCGCTCAATGTTTCTATCACGTGGAGTAGTGCATAATGACGTCAACTTTCGATTCGACCAATGGTGATCTGTTTTACAAACTTAAATTTCCCTCGCTTAAATTGCATTTTTAATTTATTATTTTAAGCAAATAAAATGGAATTAAATAAAAAAAAAGGTTTTACATATAACACCAGGACAACAAAGTATCGAAAAAAAATTATTTACAATAAATCTGAGCTTCATGCATATTCCCTATTAATGCAAATTGTTAGTAATTATGTAAACGACGTGGCTAATATAATGTACATGTTATAATAATGGTTAATAAATATTCTGATTTCAAATCCTTTGAGCTATGTCGATAATTTTGGTTCTCAGTTGGATGACTTCATCCATTCAAATCAAACATACATTGAGTATGCCAACAAAAGTATAATAGTTTTTCTCTGGGTGAGTGCCTGCCGCCCGGCGGCTGGCCGGAGACTGACGCTCAACTGTTGTCGTGTGTGAGCGAGACTCGGAGACAGTACTTACTAGTGTTGAGCGTTATTTAACGTAAGCGGTTCTAGAAACTGCTTACGAGGCTAATAACTGTTATACGTAGTTTCGCGGATCAAAAGTTAGCAGTTATTTTTCGTAAGCAGTTTTGTGATAAGAAACGTTCCTTTTCTCAAAAATGTTATGCAAAATGGTTATTAGATTACGCGTACGCAGTTTTGTCACAGAAAAGATGGTTTCGTTCGGCAATGTGCTGTGACTAACTGTGTACAAGCTAATAACATTATTCACGAAATGGTGAATAAAATCAAAATAATGTATTACCGAAATAATGCAATGCTTTCTTATCTTTGTAATGTGATATTTAACAGCAACAATTTTAGTATGCGCGCAAAACTGTTTTTCGAAGTAGCTCTACGTGTGTGCTGTGTAGAAATAACTAATAATAAGTATATATACTCCTCCAACCTTTTCCATTCCTTTCTTTCTTGAGCCACTCTGTTCCATGTGACTCCTGCCACTTGTCTAACGTCATCGTCCTACCCTTTCTGTGGTCGGCCTCTTTTCCTCCACTTGTCGTGTCCTCTTACTAGGTGACCAGCCCATTGCCATTTGAGTCTTTTGATTTTGCTTATTATATCGGACTTTTTAATGTTTAGCATACTCCTTTCCATTGCATACTGGCATGTTGCTAGTTTGTTTGAGGTGACCTGATTTAAGGACCATGACTGACACCCGTACGTAAGGACAGGTAGTATGCAGGTGTTAAAAAGTTTGCTTTTTAGGTTTATATGGAGCTGTTTATCTTTCATAGCCTCTCTTAGACTCCAGTATGTCTTCCAGCCATTTGTAATTCTTCTGTCCACATCCTTCTGCATAGGATCTTTTTGAGTTATGAGCTGCCCTAGATAAACGTACTCGTCTGTATAGTTGATTTCAGTGTTTCCTAGATCTATAGTATGTTTGTACCCGTTAGTCATCACCCTAGTTTTTTCCGGATTCATTGCCAGCCCTACTCTCTCACTTTCTTTCGCAAGTCTTCTGCTGTTTTTGCCATTAACACTATGTCATCAGCAAATCGTAAGTGCGATAGCAGTTGACCGTCTATATTAATTCAGAGATGTTCCCAATTGAGTCTTCGGAAGATTGATTCTAATACTGCGGAGAATAATTTTGGAGATAGAGGGTCTCCCTGCCTTACGCCTTTTTCTACTCTGAAAGGAGTACTTTTCTTTTCTAGTTGGATTCGTGCTCTGCTGCAGCTATATATAGCTATATATATTTCTTATTAACCGAATGTACTTGTGCTCAATTCCTTGTTCTAGTAACGCCTCCCATATTTTGTCATGATGTAGAGAATCGAATGCTTTACTATAATCAATGAATGCGATGTAGTATGTGAGTTGGTAGTCGTTGTATTTCTCCAGAATTTGACGCACTACGTGAATGTGGTCGATCACTGAGTAATCTTTGCGGAATCCTGCTTGCTCTATAGGTTGGTTTTCGTCTAGGGTTCTTTCGATCCGTTTTAAGATGATCTTAGCAAAAATCTTATATACATTGGACATGAGACTTATAGGGCGATAATTTCCTATGTCATATTTATCACCTTTCTTATACAGTAGGATGATGAGAGACTCGGTCCATTGCTGGGGGATGCTTTCAGTATTCATGATATTATTGAATATATCTGTAAGGACAGGTAGCAGTATCTCTTTGCTATTTCTTAAGATTTCATTGGTTATGCCGTCAGGCCCGGGTGCTTTCTCACTCTTTTGGGTATCGATAGCCTTACTGACTTCAGCTTGGAGAATACTGGGGGTGTTCGAGGTTTCCACTAGACTGATTTCGGCTTGCGTAGTGTTGTTTCGACAGAGATTTTTGTAGTATAACGTAGCTGTTTTTAAAATGTCAGTTCTGTGATAATCGAATTTTCCTCGGTTGTCTTTCATTTTTACGATCCAGTTCTTCGTGCCGGTCAATTCTTTGAGTGCTTTTTTAGTTCCACCGGTTTTCCGTATGTAATTTTCGATTGTGCGCATCCTTCGTTGTTTTCTATCTTTTCTGATACTTTCCTTGATATCTTTGCTGATTTTGGCTAATTTCTGTCTTCTGTTTTGAGTACTTCTTTTGTTAGTAAGGTGATTTCTTTCTTCTAGGAGTTTTATAGTGGCTGTTGATAGTTTTTCTTTTGCATCAATTTTCCTATCTGCTATGAGTTTAGTTTGGGTTTTGATAATACAATCTATATACTTGTATTTATCTTGGGTTTCTAGTTCCTTAGTGTTCTCTTTGAAGTCTCTAAGTTCAGCTTTTAGGGCTGTTGTTATTTGCTCTAATTGCTGTTCTTCGAGTTTTATGTTTCCTGAGTCTTGCCTCGGTCTAGTCTTCTTTGGTTGTCTTATTTTGAGCTCAGTTCTTAGAATCCTATGGTTGGTGTTGAAGTTAAATCTTTTAATGACGGTAAAGTTTGTGTAGTAGCTGTTTCAGTTGGTCATAATAAAATCAATTTCATTTTTTGTTTTACCATCCGGAGAGATCCAGGTCCACATGCTCTTTCGGTTCTTCCTGAACATAGTATTTAAGATTGTTAATTTGTTTTCTAGCGCGAAGTTTGTAATTTTTTCCCCATTTCTGCTTCTGGTCTTGTTACTATATGAAAATTGTCCTAGTATTGCGTTTTCTCCTGGGCGTCTTGCTCCAATTTGGCCATTGAAGTCGCCCATGACTATAATGTTTTTGTAGGTATGCTCTTGAATGGCTTCGTTTAAATTATGGTAGAAGTTATTTATCGTTTCCAAATTTGATTGCTCTGTAGGTGAATATATTTGTACAATAGACCACGGTTTTTTATATCCTGGTAGTTTCAAATTCATAATCGCTATGCGTTCTGAGATTCCTATGAATTCTTCCACATATTGTTTTAAGTGCTGTTTAATAATAAATCCTACTCTATATTGGCCTTGCGTCTCCTCTATTTGGTATAGTAAATTAAGTCTGGATGACAAGTAATACTTTCGCCCATTCTCCTCACTTCGCTCAAACCAATTATGTCCCATTTGATAGGTTTTAGCACATATGTCAGTTCCGTAAGATTTTCTTCTTTTCCCAAGGTGAGTACATTGAGGGATGCTATGTAAACTACTGGTTTTCGGTGATTGTTGTCTTTGGATGTTGGAGGGTTGTGGTCACTTTCCCCCTCGAGGACCAGTCGGCTTGGGGGAGTTCGTTCCTTTTTTGTTTCTTTATTGGCAGTTTCTTTGGTTGGTTTTGGTTTCCGTTTGCCGTGCTTTAGTTCCTATTGGTTTTTAT
Organism: Cabera pusaria; assembly: GCA_954871355.1. Taxonomy (NCBI): domain Eukaryota; kingdom Metazoa; phylum Arthropoda; class Insecta; order Lepidoptera; family Geometridae; genus Cabera; species Cabera pusaria. Next base: position 6,670,862 of record OX940912.1, on the reverse strand, counting down.
TAGTATTAGGCATGTTCGAAAGGGAGCTGGATCTATATCGCATTAAATCAAAAGCATTTGTCCTGTTTGTCTTCATTGTGTTTACGGTTTGTTGCTTTTTTGGTTGATTATTATCTGAAGAAGGTGAAACGGATATTTCCCTTTTCCTTTTCTCTTGGCTGTAGTTGTTCTCTTTAACTAATAATTTATCATATTTCAGATATGCTATATTGCCCTTTTGTCTCTCTTCGGTTAACTTGGCTTGCAGCTCTTTTCTTTTTTCTAACACATCCTTCGAGTAGTCCTCCGCAATGTATATAGTTTTTAGGTTCTTTTTACTTTTGATAATTTCGGTCTTTTTCCAGTTGCTTATAAACGAACACAGTACCGGTCTCGGTTTGTTGCTCTCTCTCTTTCTTTTTCCTAAGCGATAAATTTTGTTGATATCGTATTCTTCCATTTTAATATTTAAATCTTGGTTGAAGGTTTCCTTGAGCTTTTGTATTAGTTCATAAGAGGATTTTTCGTTTTCTTCTAAGCCGAATACTATAATATTATTGTTTTTCTCAGCCCTCAAAATAGTTATATATTTTTTATGTGTATTCACGAATAACTTCGTCGATTATGAACAGTTTTTGATGATTGTTGGAAAGAAGATATCCCAAGGCCACTATAGTAATTTCATCAAGATCTGATTAGTATCTCCAGAGATATGTCGATAAATGTCTCAAACTTGCAACTGAAACTGACTCGCACGGCATTGAAGTTGGTTGTTTTAGTTTTTAGGGTTCCGTACCCAAAGGGTACCCACGGAACCCTATTACTGAGACTCCGCTGTCCGTCTGTCTGTCTGTCTGTCTGTCTGTCTGTCCGTCTGTCACCAAGCTATATCTCATGAACCGTGATAGTTAGACAGTTGAAATTTTCACAGATGATGTATTTCTGTTGCCGCTATAACAACACATACTAAAAACAGAATAAAGTTAAAGATAGAGGGTCCCCATACAAGAAAATTCTTCGGCATTTCACGCCATCTATGAACGCTTAGTTAGGTAAACGTCCCATAGATGGCGTTATATTGAAATGTCGATCCCTAACACCTTTGTTAGACGTTCGATGGCGTTATAAGAAACGAAATGTTTATTAATTATTATTTTTTGCGGGCGAAAAATGATAGTGGTATTTTTTGCTCGATCTTATAAAATACTGTAGTGTGGTACGGAACCCTACGAGTGCGAGTCCGACTTGCACTTGGCCAGTTTATTAAACTATATATCACTTTTTAAATTCAACTTACTCGTATTTTTGATGATCAGGATATGATGTAAGGTGCTTCGCCAGACGTGTGTGCTTTTTGAATGTGATGCCACACGTAGGACACGAGAATTTAGTTTGTGTTATATTGTGTACAGTACTGTAAAATAAAACGAGTGAGCTTTAGATCAGTTGGATTAAGATAAAATTTAAACGCAAAAGTTTAAAATTTTTGGAGACGTTGGCGAAAGACGTGGCAGGCCACGAGACGTCCCACGGCCAAATCCAAGCTGAACAGACTGGCAGAGGAAATACACAAAGAGCTATTAACGTTCGCCTCCGAATCTGTTCGATCATTAAAATCTTACATGATCTGAACTCAACCACTTTGCCAATTATTTTTTAGCAGTGAAATAGAAATGTTTTTCGGTTGAAATGGCAAGGTGTCCAGTGACATTACAGGGCATGTGAGATTCGACATCTTTATGTCTCGAGGTAACAGGCGCAGTGCAGTGACATGCCAAATTCTGGCTGTGCAAAATGTTGCATGCCGCTGTTTCTGTAATAGGTAGACGTCACCGCTTATCATCAGGCGAGCGTCGTGATTGTTGTCCTGTTACCTTATATCATAAAAAAAACACACGACTGAAGTAACACCTCTTCACTAACTTATATCTCCCTCTCAACTTCCGTTCGCCTCGCCCGATCACACTTTTCGTAACGCTCTCGTCACGCATTCACCAGCTTTCTCTCCAAGTCAAGCGTGCGTAAAGAAACTTTACTTCATAGACATTTATTAAGTAACTAGCGACCCGCCCGACTTCGCACGGGTAGAACATATATGCCTAAATTTTTGCATTAGTTTGTTGCGTCGAGTATGAATTAACGTCTTCAACAATCATCGTCATATTTCAACCAAATTACACAAAACCTTAACGAATTATACACGTTAACCGTCAATGAATCTGTCTATTGGTTAAATTAAAACCGCATGAAAATCCGTTTAGTAGTTTTTGAGTTTATTGCGAACAGACAAACAGACCCGGCGGGGGACTTTGTTTTATAAACCCTTCATTTGCAGTCGGGTGACCTTGAATCCTTGTTTTGCTCTTTTTTTCACGTTTTTGATAGAATATTACAGACTGTTCTTAAGATAAGTGTGAGCGCGATGGAAACACAATTAGAGTGAATTCATTTGTCTACATAGCAATGTTCTAATTTGCAAGCTCCGGTTAGTGCGTAATGTTTTTGATTGGATGCTCAAATTATGACATTATAAATAATTATAATTAACTACTACTTAAAATACGGGTGCTTTTTAAGTATCCAGTCTGATGGATGAGGCCTCGTGAAATGTATGTATAATTTACTTATGGTATTACCAGGCCTCCCTCACTCGCCCATAGCTACTGCGCTTTATACCTAAACTTTCGAGCACCGCCGGCGGTACTATCTGCCAGTCGGTTGTCACTGCTCACGCGCGCCCAACGTATATTATTATTCAAATGACGGGATAACTGCGCATTCGTATTCTATATTAGAAACGATTTAAGTTTTTCACAGTCATTTTACGGGTTTGACAAAAAACAAGCATAATATTTTTCATATTTTTATGCTAACGATACTAAAATGACAAGAAGGCGTAAAATTTAATTTACTTTATTTAAGCTACTTTTTGGTAGAAAGTCAGAAGGAACATCAATGTAATCATGCTCCAACCAAGTTTGGACGAACGCCCGGTAGGATTTATTTATATATACACTCACGGACTCATAAACTGCATCAAAGTTCAGGATTACTTTACAATTAGTTGAATGGTCCTTTCTAGTATACAAACATACACTTAAGGATATGATACTACGCTGTTATGAAGTTATAATAAGTAGTATAGGTTTCAATTAAATTCCAAGAGCTCATCCACATATTGTTGACACGTGGACTTCGCATACGGTACGTTTTATGCGGTCGTTTCTTCCACAGAACTGCAAGATGTGGACCGATCTCCCACCAGAGGTTTTTCCGCTACGGTACAACATGCAGCGTCCAGCGAATTAAGAGAGGGGTAAAAAGAGTCCTCAATACAAAAGGTAGACAAAGCACGTGCAATATGCTACGTGCTACTTGTGTTGCAGGTGTTTATAGGCGGCGGTGACTAGACGTGTGTAACTCAGGAGTGATTAACTAAAAGAGTTATATCGCCTTAAACCAAAGACTAATTCAGTATATCTTACATGTCTCAACCGTGTCTTTATCTCTTTTATATCTTCAACGCAACGACTCATTTCGCGGTGTTAGAGTAAGCGGGATGTAACCATATCATGCGTTAAAAAGAGAGCGTAAAGGAGTTAGAGTAAACGAGATGCATATAACTATCTATGCGTTAAAAAGAAAGTGTCACGGAGTTAGAGTAAGGGAGATGTAAACATGTAACAATCTTTGTGATAGAAAGGGAGCGTAGCGTCACAGAGTTATGAGGGATATAGAGATATAAAGGAGTTATATATATCTTTTGTTCAAAATTATACGTATCTATCTTTTCTCTTTAAGGATATGGTTTGCACATGGGTAGCGGTGACCACTTTCGATCAGGTGGCCCGCTTGCTTGTTTGTCAACTTTGACATAAAAAAAAATACAACAAAATATTCTACACTGACGGACTTGGAAAGGACCATTCAATAAATTCGATTAAAGTGTTCCTGAACTTTGAGCCCGTCATTCAGTATATAGGCTACCAGTTATAAAAACGATGACTTACGCTAAATGTACGTCCAAGAGGTACCCTGAAATAATACTCCTGTCACAAATAGGACAATGCTGTTTTCTGTGCTGCCCTCTATGGTAATAAAACGGTTTGCGCTTACTGAAACAAAAAAATAATAATTTAACCAACCAATATTTTTATTTTTTATATCTTATATGTGGTCTAACGCTAGCCACGTTTGACCACTATCTCACCTGTTGGTAAGTGATGATGCGGTCGAAGATTGTAAGCACGCTAGGCCTAGAATGGGACTGGCTACTAACTACTGGCTCTCAAGGATAGCTGCCGGAACACATTAGATGTTTGGCGACAGATTTTTCTAACTTGAGGGTGATAGCTGGCCAGGCGGACACTAAATAGAGTCCGACTAACATGCAAAATAATCTAATATAAAATAAATATAATAATAAGCGAAACTTGCTAAAAAATAAAACACGTGTCTTGTAGAGTCTGTGCAAAAAGAGAACCGTCGCAGAAATTGAGGGCGCGCGTGTTGATGTTCTAATATTACTGTTTATGTTGCGTTGACAACATTGCTCTGTCATTGCCAATACGACTAAAAATGTTTGATACCTTGGTAGGTACCCACTCTTATCATTATCGGGTGCTACTAGGTAGGTATATCCTTCCTTCCTTCTTTACCTTTGAATGTTTATTCATTCTAACGCCACGACGGTTCTCTTTTTGCACAGACTCTAAGCCGACTAATATTTAAGGAGAAAAAATGTACAAAATAACACGTGTGTATACTTAGTCCTTTAAGTTTATAAAGTGTATACGTGTCCTAACCAAAGGGCATCCTTAAGGTAGTCACCTACATACATGATACGCGTCTACACTTCCACTCGGCAAAAATTGTTCATTAAAATGTAGGGCTAAGGGTCGGCTCACACCACGACGCGACGCGACGCAGCGCGCACTTATTCAAAGAATATTACAAAAAATAACTTTATTTACCACACAAAAAGATAGTCAAGAGCTGAGTGAGCCGAAGGAGCTTTTAAAAAATAAAACTTTATTAATTCAAGACGTTTATTCTCTACAAGAGCTCGTCTAAGACTAACTTAAATATAAATTAAATCTAGAGCTTCGATATCAGACCACCGTGGGACGGATGCTCTTATCTGTTGTTTGTCCATTCAGCGTCTGGTGTCTGATTACGTTACTCAGAATATAGAACGCTGACGCGTGTTATCTGTAGAGTCGGCAGACGTAACTCCTCCCTCCTTAAGTTCGAAGTTATCTTTTTTGGGAGAACTTCGAGAAAATGTTTTTAACAATAATTTTGGATGATATTTATAGACCAGGTAACAAAGCATTATACAAATTAAAATATAGAGTCCGAGAGTCCAAACGCTTATACTACGCACTTCAATAATTGCCTTTACACTTTCACTATTTTCAGTATCACTTTTCTTTAAAGCTAACGAAAATAGTTTCAGGTCCATCAGGTCCAAGCCTTCCAGGTTTACAGGTGGAGCGGGTTTCCTTTCGTCAGGTAAGAAGAGTGTAGGTAAGTTCAGGATCGGTAGCTCTGGATAATATGTTATATTTTCAATGTACATTTGCCGATTTTTCAATATGATGTCTTGAATTTTCACCTCGCAGGGATCATCTAAGGTCATTATATAGGTGCCTTTGATCTTATGATGAAGCAGTTCACCATCGCATGTCCTTGTAAGCAGCTCTTCATCTCTACTGTACAGGATCCATCTATTTGTTTGCAGGAACTGGATTCTGATCTTCTCAATGGTTATGGGAATTTGGATGCATGACGTTACGTTTTCAGCATACGTCATCAGGTCGGTGATGCATGGGTCTTGAATATATTGAAGCATTCCGTCATCAGTGCAGAGGAATCTGAACTCGTCGACTTCTTGGCATGGATGAGTGAACAGTCTGGTCTTCAACCCTTTCGCCAAGAGGTAAGGATACTTGGGTATTATGACGACGTAGGAGTTAAAGGATAATACAGGTAAAGGAATCAATTTATAATAGATATATGTATCTTTTTCAATCAGCGGTATTTCCAAAAGGTAAGTAATTTGATTTTCCTTCAAATAGGCTTTAAGTGTTATAACTTGCTCTATCTTAACTAAGTTTTCTAAGCTAGGCGTAAAAACAAATTTTTCTTTATTATTAATATTTTCAAGTAGCTGTATCAACTTATTTGATTCTATTATAGACTGATGTAAAACTCCTAACCTACTGAACGATAAACTAGTTTCTATTTCATCCAAATAGGTGTTAATAACTTGAAAATTATGGATTAGTAGATTATATGTATTAATGAACTGTATTCCTAAATATTCTGACTCCATTAGATTTTGCGCTATCATTTCAATTTTATTATTTATTTGGGCAAGATTATTATTTAATATAATAGTAGAATTTGTCAAAAGTTGCACCATTTCGGTAATCACCGTTAGTTTTCTGTTATTTTGATTTTGTTGCGTTTTCATTTCATTAATTAATTTATCGTATTGAATGGCATCGTCATTATCTAGATTTCCGGTTATCATTTTTATAAGTGAACCTAGTGGGTTAATTAGACCTCGTTTGATTCGAATGTTCGGAAAGATTTGGGTAAATTTGTTTAGAGTTATATTTTTAATGTATGCTACTTGACTTCTAACATCTACAAAATTATCCGTAAAGTTCTTATTAAAATAAATCTTAATTAACTTATCTAACTCAGAAAGTAGTTGAACGTTAAACCTTAAATCTTCTTCAAGGGGTTTAATGTCTAATACTTTTGCGATAGTCCACTTGTCACTACTAATTACTGCAACGCCAGTTTTCGTAAACAGGATTCCAGGGTTTCTATCTACCATGTATATGGTCATAGTCACCATGGCTACTACCAGGAAGATGCGGAGGTGCCTGTGAAGGGCGTTTAACATTCTTTAATGGAACTTTAGTGTTTCGATTTTTAACTTGAATCGGAACTACGTTTCTACTAATCTCATCAGCAACAATAGCCTTTTGGAAACGTGGTTTGTCTTTGCTACTCCTTTTATTAACTTCTTTAGTGAATACTACATCACCGGGTTTTATTTCGACTACTGTTTCTCCTCCTCTTTTCTCTATTATTTTCTCCTTTTGTTTAATGGCTTGTTCTGATAAATGATCATATAGAAACTTAGTTCTTTTAGCATGTTCTTTGATCAGTTGCTGCATGTACTGTTTCTCGAAATTTAAATTAAATACATTTCTAGAATCAGTGTGTCCTAATAAAACTTCGAATGGGGTAAAACCAGTGGTTGAGTGTATAGAGTGGTTATACGCCATGATAGAGTATGTCATTACGGTAGCGGCATCGGTGTACTTATGCTCGTACTTAGCCAACCTGTAGATTTCAATGATAGTAGAATGAAATCTTTCTATGACGCCCATAGAATTCGGGTTGTTAGGGGTTCCTATGTGGAGATCTACCTTGTAAAGAGCTAAAAGTTCTTTCAAGAGAGCATTATTAAATTCAGAACCAGCATCTGAACTGATTTTGTGGGGTACGCCATACAAGGAGAAATATTTAATGAGGGCTCTTACAACCTCCGGTGTTGATCTATTAGGTATTTCGAGAGCTTGACCGATTTTAGAAAAGGCATCAACTACAGTCAATGAAAATTTCCTCTAAAGGTTTTGACTGGGTGTGTGTTAGTTGTAACTTAGGCTTAATCGGTTTCCGGTCGTATTTCATGCGTTTGCATGTTTCGCATGAGTTTATAATACTTGAAATGGTTTGTTCCATATTATGCCAAAAGTAGGTGCGCTTAATGTGCAGTAAGGTCTCTTTAATACCACGGTGGCATGTTTTACCAGTATGGTATTTGGCAACAATTTCTTTCTGTTCTAATTCATCCTCTACAAATACTACTCTTTTGGTACACTCGAAAAATTGTACAGATTCTTTTTTAAACAAATATATTACCATTTGTGCGAATTGTTGTCTATGCTGTTCTTCCTCAAAGTAAATGAAGTATTTGGTATTGTTTCTTATATACTCCTTTAAAAATTGTTTGACAAGGTCAGTTCGGTTCAAAGGTAAGTGTACTTTAAGAATTTTCTGTTTTTCGCGGGATATACTTTTAACTGCTAATTTATCAATAGACCAAGAATGAACCAAAATTTGGTTGGGCTTGGTGTCTATAACTTCCTGCAGGATTGGGATACCTTTAGATTCGGTATCTTGTCCTGAATGAGCGGTTTCAGTACTAGAAGAATTTTCAGAAGCTGTCAAAGTTGAACTCGAAGGGCATTGTATCGAGTAGGGGGAACGGCATCTAACCGTTTCTTCTGAATCTGATATAGCCGATTCATTTTCGTCGTCAGATATTAGAGATATCATGTTATCTGGTTGTGCTAAGGTTTTCTTTCGTAATTTTCCTAATGCTTCTATTTCTTTTGTCAGTCGTCTTATTTCTCGGTTTTTATTTTCGTCTGAGTCAATATTAACTTGTGTGGATATATTGTCATCGTTACCTAATGCGTTTATTCGAACACGTGATAACGCGTCTGCATTACCGTTAAGTGTGCCCTTTTTATGAACAATTTCAAAGTCGTATTCAGACAATCGTAATCGCCAGCGTGTCAATCTACTATTTGTGTCTTTTAGAGAGTTAAGCCAGGCTAGCGGCTTATGATCTGTTACTATGGTGAATTTCTTACCGTAGAGGTAAGGGCGAAAGTGTTTTACTGCCCAGACTATTGCGAGCAGTTCTTTCTCCGTAACACTATAACGCGTTTCCGCATCGTTTAGTGTTCGGCTGGCATACGCTACGGGCTTATCCTGACCGATAGGACCTTGTGAAAGGACTGCTCCAAGAGCGAATTCTGAAGCATCCGTTGTCAGTATGTAAGGCCTGTCAGGATCAGGGTATTGTAAAATTGGGGCATTTACAAGAAGCTCTTTGCAGTTTTCAAAGGCTGCTATGTATTTGTCGTCATCGATAGGCATTGAGCGCTTTTGTTTTAGTCGTGCTGTCATTGGTTGAGTGATTTTAGCGAAGTCCTTAATGAACTTACGGTAGTACCCAATAAGTCCTAAGAAACTTTTAATTTCGGTTGTACTTCAGGGTAAGGGATATTCTAGGATGGCTTTAATTTTGTCATTGTTAGGTTTTAAGCCGTCGCTAGTTATTGTGTGACCTAAGTATAAGACCTCCTTTCTAAGAAATTCGGACTTATCTAGCTGAATTTTTAAATTGGTTTGTCGTAATCTGTCAAAAACGGTCCGTAGTTTTACTAGTGTTCTTGCAAGCTGGACGAATAAATAATTATGTCGTCCAAGTACACAAGACAGTGTATTCCTTGCAAGCCACGTAGCACATTGTCAATCGTTCTTTGAAAAGTTGCCGGTGCCGTTTTTAATCCAAACAGCATACGGGAAAATTCATAATGTCCTGCGTTTATACTAAATGCGGTTTTCTGTCTGTCTTCTTCAGCGACTTCTATCTGGTGATAGCCACTGGCTAGGTCAAGGGTAGTAAAGTAACAGCTTCGTCCTAGTTTGTCAAATAGTTCTGTAATATTTGGTAGGGGGTATTTGTCGTCTATTGTAATTTCGTTTAGTTTTCGGTAGTCAATAACAAGTCTATATTTCTTTTCGTTACTCGCGTCTATCTTCTTAGGCACTAGGTGCACAGGGGCACTCCAGGGAGAATACGACTCTTTTACAATATTATTTTCCAACATTTTAGTAACTTGTTTATTTATTTCATCATTTATTACTTGAGGTTGCCTATAGGGTCTGATGTATATTGGGTCTTCGTTTCGCGTGCGGATGTGGTGTTTAACTTCGTTAGTAAATGTCAACGGTAATTTTTCGGTATAAAAGATGTCTTTGTATTCAAGGCAAAGCTTTTTAATTGAGTCTCTTTCTTCTGAATTCATATGGTCTAAACGCAAGTTGCTAACATTTTCTGTCAATATCTGGTCAATCTCAATGTTATTTCGGTCATCTAATTTGTGAAAATTGCATTTTTCGCCGTCATGTTTAGTTACTTCAAAAGGTCGTGTAACTGTTAGAGTCATTTCAGTATCCAAAGTATTTTGTATGATCGTTGTTGCATACCCGTCTTCGCACTTAACTAAAGCGGTAGGCATTCTAACACCTTCACAAAATAGTTTGTAGTTTAATATAGCATCGCCGTTTTGTAGGTCTGTCGGTAATTTCACTCTTTGTTCGCAACGTGGGCTTATTCTTATTTCATTATTAGGATTGTATATAATAGGAATAGCCGATGATTGGGTATAGAGAATTTGGTTTTGCATGTCAATTTTTGCGTTCAATTGTTTCAGAAGGTCACTGCCAATGAGTCCATCGTAACAGCCATCAACATCATAAATATAAAACTTATGCGTTTCAGTGCTGTTAAATGTTGGGAATAACGGGATTACTACAACTTCGTTATGTTGGCTAGATGCGTGGGTGCTTATAACTTCAAACGGCTCGTAGTGTTTGAAATCGTTAAAATACTCACTAGCCATTTTTGGTGAAATGAATGATCTCGAACTTCCGGTATCAATCATAAATTTAGAATTGATTTCGGGTATTATTACGTGTGGTAATTTCAATGTATTATAATGAAGTTGTATTATTTCAGGGGCTTGTTGGAGGCATTGATGTGAAAATTTTCAATGCTGTGGACAGCTGAGGCTTGGTCATCTTGTCCAGCGTTAGTCTCGTAAGTGTCGACGTTGTCAGTCGGGGAGTTATCATTGTAGTCAATGTAACAGTCAGTTTCAGGATTTTCAGGCATAAAAGTAAGGTCATCACTTTCAGGTTCATTTAGGCTGTACAGTTCGTTCATTCTAAAACCTTGAGGTTTCAGTGGGGGAGCTGTACGCATGCTCACATCAGTAGATAGCTGAGGCGCTAATCTTTGTAGGGGGCGGTAACCGAATTGTTGTTGGCCTTGGGCAAAAGGTGGACGATAGCCAAACTGCTGTGGTCCTTGGTTAAATTGAGGTCGATAACCAAATTGGGGTGGATTTTGGTGCAGTTGAGGTCGGTAGCCAAATTGGGGTGGACTTTGGTTAAATGAAGGCTTATAACCAAACTGCTGTTGTCCTTGGTTGAACTGTGGTCGATAGCCCAATTGTTGGGGAAGCTGTGGTCTATATCCAGCTTGTTGGGGTTGTGAAAAAGGTAAGTGAGATATTTGTTTAGCGTGTGGTACACCAAATTTAAAGTTTGTTTGTGGTGTGTGAGGACTTGAAGTACCAGCATTGTTTTGGGGAATTCCAAATTTAAAGTTTTGCTGAGGTTGTTGATTTGAAGTGAAGAAAGGCTTCATTCCAAATTTATCCATAAAAGGATTTTGATATGTAGTTTGAGCTTTAGGCTGTAATTGATTCTGTGATCTATGCATTTTATTTTTCGCATTATATTGATACATAAAGTTTACTTCTTCGAGCACTATGCTTAAGGCATTTTCTAGTGAAACGGAACCCTTAAGGCGCACAATGCGAAGCAACTCTTCCGGCAGGTTATATAAAAACACATTCATTGACATGTTGTCATATATCGTTATCTTACTACGACGTAGATTTACGTCCTCAATTAAATTGACTTTGGCAATCAGTGTGCTTTTAACGTGTTGAATTCTGTTGCAAAAATCCAGATATGACTCGCCATTGTTCATTTTTAAAGTTTCTAACTCTATTGAAATGCATTCTTCCGAACGGGGATCACCAAAATGCTGTTCAAATGCCCGTTTTAAATCAGGCCAGGTATCTAAATCTTGTCGTTCGCTTATGAGAGAGGCTGCTCTACCAGTAAGTCTGGATGTTATGAGATGGTAAACGTACAGGTCCTGCTGTGGATTTCCCTCTATCTACAGCAGCTAATCAAGTACTCGCATTTCCTAATAAATAAACTAAGTCATTTTTCGTCACCGTCGAATTTGGGGATGACGTTAGCAAAGTCGCGGGGTACTTGCACTATATTTTCCATCTTTAATTTTTTATATTAACTAATTTAATTAATTAATTATTTTTAATTAATATACTTATTAATTTATTTATTTATTACGATTAACACTTTATTTATTATAAAACACTAAACACATTTAAAAGAAATCACAAAACACACTTCAATGTTTGGAAATAACGTTCTGATTTCTAGACACATATAACTAAAACAGTGAATAGGATTGGAATAAGACTGGAAATAGCGATTTGGGTCTACTTACAGACTGTCCATGTCCCTCGTTGAGCCTTAAACGTTGTCCTCCGGAACGCAGCAATAGCACCAACGGTGCTCTCGACGTATTTATTTGGTTCGTGGATTTCCGTAAAACGCGTGAAAACGTACGTAGCGCGTTACTAAAGTGAAGTTATTCGCGACGCGGAAATCCTACCGGCTGCGCCAGTCAAGAGCTGAGCGAGCCGAAGGAGCTTTTAAAAAATAAAACTTTATTAATTCAAGACGTTTATTCTCTACAAGAGCTCGTCTAAGACTAACTTAAATATAAATTAAATCTAGAGCTTCGATATCAGACCACCGTGGGACGGATGCTCTTATCTGTTGTTTGTCCATTCAGCGTCTGGTGTCTGATTACGTTACTCAGAATATAGAACGCTGACGCGTGTTATCTGTAGAGTCGGCAGACGTAACTAGATACACATTTCATTGAGTTAGTTCGGCGGCTTCAGGCTGCACCGCGCGGCGCAGCAGGAAGAAACAATTGAACCGCGTGATAAACAATTCAACTTTATGAACTACACAATAAGATACAAATTGCATTGAGATAATTTGGTGGCGTCGCGCGTTTTTCTGCGCCGCGCGACTTCAAATGCATCGTCGCGTCGCGTCGCGGTGTGAACTGACCCTTATGACAGAATATAAAGAGCAGACAGCGGTGTCTGCTCTTTGTGTTGTCAATGTAAAGTCTGTCTACAGTGATCGTCATAAGGCTTACATTTTAATGAACATTTTTTGCCGGGTGGGAGTAGAGTCGTGTACGTGGGTGACGACCTTTTTCCATGAGCTTTGGGGTCGCGGAATATTGTTTTTTTTTTTTTCAAAATTAAAACAGCAAAAGTTTGAGATCATTGTGAAATGCAAAAATCCGAGTTGGCTGTTGATAAATCTCTCGGTTGAGGTTCTCAATTCGTCGATCTTTTTTTATGTATGTTCACATTGTTCACCGATTATTCGTAGACGCCTGAATTGATTTGGAAAATTATTTTTGTTTTGTTTGTAAGGGTATACTTGCCAGGTGGTCCCATTTAAATTTCATCGAGATATGGAGATAGACACCTCAAACTTGATTGATACTGAAAATGACTAGCGAGTAGCGCGACATTTAAAGTCTGTTGTTTTAGATTTTAAACGATCTAACATTATGTCTATTTTGTTAAGTTTTTATCAATTTTTCACGTTTTTATCATTCTAGTGTCTCTCTAGTTTCTAGCACAGGGTCAGTTCACACAGCAACGCGGCGCGACGCGACGTGACGATGCTTTTGGTTTTGCGCCACGCAGCGCGGCGCGGCCGAATTATCTCATTAAATGTGTATCTTATGATGTAGTTAATAAAGTTCAATTATTTATCACGCGGCTTCCTGCTGCGCCGCGCGGCGCCGAGCAGCCTGAAGCCACCGAATTAACTCAATGAAATTTGTATCTTTTTGTGTAGTAAATAAAGTACTTTTTTGTATCTCTCTTAATAAGTGCGCGCCGCGTCGCGTCGCGGTATGAGCTGACTCTAAGCTCTAAACAGTTGGTTCTCTAGTATAGATATTAATATAATGTTTTGAAGGCAATTCATGCGGTTTATTTATAGCCGACTTCCAAAAAGGAGGAGGTTCTAAGTTCGTCTGAATGTATATATATTTATTTGTGTATGTTAATCGATATTTTCGCCAATTGTGAACAGATTAAAAAAAATCTTTAAATTTTTAGTTCGAAAGGGTATACTCCCGAGGTGGTTCCATTGTAATTTCATCGAGATCTGATAATTATCTCCAGAGATATGACGATAAACGTCTCAAACTTGCTACTGAAACTGACTCACGCGGCATGGAAGTCGGTTGCTTTAGTTTTTTAACCGACTTCAAAAAAAGGAGGAGGTTTCTCAATTCGACCGTTTGTTTGCTTAACTTCGTCGTTTATGAACTGATTTTGATAATTCTTTTTTTGTTGCAAAGGAGATATCTCGAGTGTGGTACCATGGTATTTTATCGAGATCTGATAAGTATCTCCAGAGATATGGAGATAAACTTGGATGGATAAAATTGGTACTGAAAATTAATAGCGCGGCATTGAAGTCGGTTCTTTTTTAGTTTTTAAACTATCTTAATTGACTAAATAGTTAAATAATCAACTCTTACTCGGATGTAAAATTGCAGGAATTACATTTGTACAACATATCGATGAGGCCGTGTTTCTTGCCGTGCTCCTTGTTAAAATGCTGTGATATCTTGTTCAAATCACTGGACCGCTCGCCGCAAATCTCACAGTCATATCTGTATCCGTAAATACGCATTACTCATTAAAAACTAGCATTATATATTATTACTAGCTGATTCGCTGATTGTTGTAGTGGTAGGACTTCTGCTGGTCCGCCTGGGGCGGTACCACCACTTTGCCAATTTATTTTCAGCCGTGAAATAGGAATGGTTTTTGGTTGAAATTGCAAGGTGTCCATTGACATTACAGGGCTTGTGAGACTTTAATATCCTTGTGTCTTAAGGTAACAGGCGCAGTGCAGTGACATGCAACATTCTGGCAGTTCAGAATGTTGCATGCCGCTGTATCTGTAATAGGTAGACGTCATCGCTTACCATCAGGCGAGCGCCGTGCTTGTCCTGTTACCTTATATTATTTAAAAAAACCGCGACTTCGTTCACGTACACCAAGAATGTAGAAGCCTATGTTCATCCTCATGCTACAAAGTATGTCCTTGTTACATTTCAGTAAGATCGGATCGTCCGTGTCGGCGTGATTAGGTAACAAACAGACAGAGTTACAAACGTTTTTATAATATCAGTATGGAAGTATGGATGGATAAGAACACAGCTTCGCTCGTGTTACAAAGTATCCTTTGTGTATATTGTATCCTTTGTATATATATTGTGGCAAGCAAACTTTTCATAACCTGGATTAGGTTATGAAAAGTTTGGTTGCCACAATATATCATCATCATAATCAGCCGGTGTCAGTCCACAGCTGGACATAGGCCTCTCCCAGTCTCTATGAACCATCTGTGTGCCGAATTAAATCATCAATATCATTAAACTTATTAGTTACCTTTTTCTGTGTATGTTTAAATGTTCCTCGTAAGATTCAGGATCAATCGTCATTTCACAGATTTCACATTCATGTGACCCATCCTGCTGCAAATAAACAAAAATTTAATAAAGTATCTATCTATTAGATACCTAAGTAAAAATACAGTGATTTTATTGCAAGTTTATGTAAATTCTAAAATTCTTCTTGGCTGAATACAAAAGACACTGGAAAGATCCTCGATATCTAGAGAAAAATACTTCAACTAGCTAAATTCTAAATACAGGGTGTTTGGTACATGGACCGACAGGATTTTGGGGGGGGGGGGGGGGGGGTCATGCGCTACATTTCCCCGCCGGGCCCGATGTCCCAAGTGTCACGGTAGTTTAGATTTTTTTTTTTAAAGTTTTTTTTTAAACCCCCCGAAATCTTGTCTTTAAATCGTCATAACTTTTTTGTGTGTGGTTATAATACCACAAAATAAACTATGCTTGTATTCTACAATGTTTTCTTATTCTAAATAAATCATTACCTGTTACGATTAATATCAACAAAAAAACTTCTGAGCTTTCAAAGTGGTAAATCGGTGTAAATGTTATGAAAAGTGACAACTTCTAAATTCATTAAAAAAAAAACTAAAAGTCATTTTGAAATTAGCTTTCTTTTAAAAAGTTCTTTAGTTATTAGCCTTTCCAACGATATGCTACATGGCAGAAATAATACATCAGGGGTCTACCTAAGAGATACTTCGTTGCTTAGGGTCATGATAATGAAAATACGTTTTTTGTGTTATCTTGTTTTTATTACATTAAAATTACAACATTTGCTCAAATTGGCCGCCTCCACACCTTATGCATGCACGACACCTTTTTCTGATTTCTGTGGTAGTGGTTAATAGCAGCATTTCCTCTTGCATTTTTACGAATGCGGTGTTTATTCGTTCCACTAACATTTCTTTTGTCAGCTCTACCATACGCCAACATTATGTCAGCATACTCCTCGTTACTGAAGTTGGGCATTGTAACGAATAATCAAAGAGAAACACAACAAAAACGTAACAGTCAACAACAGATTTAACAAAAAACAATAACAAGACTTTAATTTAACTACGATGGAACAACGGGAAACGAACGGGCACATCGAATAGCAGAGGAATCTCGACTGATTGCCGGCTAGTGATGAGTGACCGACCTTCACCAACTTCCAACTCGATAGACAAAGACAACAATAACTGTACCTTAGTAAGAAAGAGACAGACTTTTTACCTGCTGCTGGTTAATCCGCGTTGACTGGTTTCATTGTTCAAACCAGTTACATTGTTAGAGTGCGTGTTCAGACCTGGGCTCTGGCAAACGAATCTTAATTTGACCACCTTACGAACGATTTCTTAGGTCATGTAGCATATCGTTGGAAAGGCTAATAACTAAAGAACTTTTTAAAAGAAAGCTAATTTCAAAATGACTTTTAGTTTTTTTTTCAATGAATTTAGAAGTTGTCAAATTTCATAACATTTACACCGATTTACCACTTTGAAAGCTCAGAAGTTTTTTGTTGATATTAATCGTAACAGGTAATGATTTATTTAGAATAAGAAAACATTGTAGAATACAAGCATAGTTTATCTTGTGGTATTATAACCACACACAAAAAAGTTATGACGATTTAAAGACAAGATTTCGGGGGGTTTAAAAAAAAACTTAAAAAAAAATTATCTAAACTACCGTGACACTTGGGACATCGGGCCCGGAGGGGAAATCTAGCACATGACCCCCCCCCCCCCCCACCCCCCAAAAAATCCTGTCGGTCCATGTACCAAACACCCTG
The DNA here is from genome assembly GCA_954871355.1 of Cabera pusaria. Lineage (NCBI taxonomy): Eukaryota > Metazoa > Arthropoda > Insecta > Lepidoptera > Geometridae > Cabera > Cabera pusaria. The sequence continues at coordinate 6,653,808 of OX940912.1, read as the reverse complement.
TATAAAGAAATGATAGTGGTCAAAATCTTGCTTAAATACTACAAGGAAAATGCCTAAATAGTAATTTGTCATTTATCATTTTATTAGCTTCACCTGTATGTTTGTATGTTTGTAACCGACTTCTTTGGGCGCGATTTTGACCCACTTTAAACGGCCAGATTTCGTTCAAACTTTGTAGATTTATCGAGGACCGATGACAATACACTAATTTGATAAAAAAAATATTCCATTTTTCAACTAAAACGTAGAAAATAAATAATAGTTTAAAAAAAACTAAAAAACACGCTTTTTATAGAAAACCGAACTAAAAAATAGAAAATAAATTTTAATAAATTTAAATTAAGAATAGTGTTAAAAATTTCAATAAATATAAATTAATGATAGTGTGAATTTAACAAAAAAATATTTTATTTAAAAAAGAAGCGTGGGGTGCTTTTAAGATATTATCAAAATGATAATCACTGTACTCATATCTGTCAATAAAATATTTATAACTATTGACACCATGCACCTCACGCTTTTTTATATTTTTTTTTTTAATTCACACTATTATTACTTTAAATTTATTAAAATTTATTATGTGGTAATATTCCGGTTTATCCGTTAAACCGAAGCATTACCAATAGAGATAAAATCATCCATATAAATAACATAAACGTCGTTTAAAAGTTTGTGTTAGTGCCATCAGTCACGAAACCATTCTTACATGACTTCATCATCATCATTATCAGCCGGTATCGGTCCACTGCTGGACATAGGCCTCCCCCAAGACACGCCACTGAGCCCGGTCTTCGGCTCTTTGTTTCCAGTCACTGCCCACCGCTTTGCGAATGTCGTCGCTCCAACTAGTCACAGGGCTTATATAACTTTACAAAACAAAATGACACAACGCGAATTGACTTGATAGAATTGGCCAACAAGTAAGACACCCATTGGACGGTGAAATTTGAGAAACATGTACAACTGTTTAAGGTAAAGGTATCTGGAGAACCGAGAAACCCGCTGCTTAAGTCCAGCCAGCTGTACTACCATGCGCTGACAGAATTCGTTTGTGTCAGATAATCTGTGTCGATTAGAGCTTGTTGTTAATGGAATATAATTATAGTCTGTCAATGTCATACTGAATAAAATTTGTCTAACTTCATGTTTTCTTTTCATTCGTTTTATTAGATTATATCGATGTATCGATTTATATCGCTTTAATTCCTAAGATTTCTAACATTTGTAACTCGAAAATTTGAAATAAAAGATTTGCGTTGACGCATTTGACAGAGGCAACTCAGTAGATTTGCATCAAAAGCCACCTTGCGAGTGTAGTGGAATAATTTTTAATGAAAGCATTGGTGATTAAAATTAATTTACTTGCAATAACATAAATTTGAAACTCACCCGATGAAATTGTTCATTATGCTTCTTCCACTCTTTTGCATTCTGGAAAGATCTTATACATGTAACACATTTATTGCAACTCTTTACATAATTCAGATTTTGATATTTTTCTTCTCTTTCTGCAATAATTTCTTCACTATTTAACATAACAACTTTGACTTTTCCTTTGTATTTATCTAGTGTATTTTCATCGTCTTGTGACTTTGGTGACCATTCGATTAGTAAGTTCTCATGCATTGGACTATTCTGCTGTTCAAAGGAACTAGTCGACTGTGACAATATGCTATTGGTTTCTGGCAATTCAATATACGCTTCTGGAACTTCTACTTGATTATTAATCTGCGGCAATCTGCTTTTTTGCAGCAACAATTGACGTAAAGATAGATTAAAACCTGAAAACGATTCTTCTCTCACGCATGCGCTGAATTTATCAGCCTGCTGTGGTAAATTTAAAGGGTCTCTATTTGTTTCAATTTGTTTGTAATCAATTTCTATTGGTATTTCATTTACTGCATCAAATTTAGTTAAATCAGTATTGATTTCTTTTTTCATGAAATTAACGTCTTTATCTCTATTAATTTTTACTTGTTTACACTTACGATTAATACGATTCTTCATGACTTTTTTATGATTTTCAATATCTCCTTCATCGCTAGTTTTATCTTGCTCGTCATTATCAATGTCTTCTTCATCTTCAGTGTCTTGCATCATAACTTCGTCATAATTTAAGTTCCCTTCATCATTGTCTACAAACACTTCATTAATTGTTTCTTCAGCATCAATAATACTCTCATCTGATGATGATTCAACTTCTTGTTTCAGCGTTACTGCATTATCTCTGCCTTCTTCATCATTATCTTGGTTTTCTTCACCAACTTCCATGTATTCCTCATCTTCTGGTTCTTGTTTAATATTTACTTGTTGTTCGGATTCTAGATTGTCTATGACCATTGTTTTAGAATTGTGTAGATTGTATAGCTTCTTTGGTCTTGGTAGACTCTGAAACAAAAATCAAACGTTACCTGACTATTCTAACATCACATACACTAGCTGCTCAGTGCTATAAATATATATAATAATAAATCATCAGTGAGCTTGGGACAGATACGTATAGTGTCTCAATTATTATAATCTTTTATATAAGTTTTTTTTAACAAGGTACAACAAAAGCGTGTACTAATATTTTACTGTGCATACCTAGCCTGACGCCTGATAATCTATATACAAAGTCTCCCTCAGTAGCTTGGATCGCGAGCTATGACATCATCGTGGCATTGATCTTAATCGTTGATGTGATCCCTGGGTTTTTAGAAGCAGGTAGAAAAAGTGTTTCTATATCATACATATAGCGTAGCGTATGACCACTATTTCGCCTGTTTGTAAGTGGTGATGCGGTCAAGGATAGCACACTAGGCTTAGAATGCAAACAAGCTCTCAAGGACAGCTGCCGGAATAATTTGATCGACAGATTCTTCAAAGTCCAACTTGAGTTTAGTAGCTGGTCACTCTAGGCGAACACTAGGTCGACAAAGATTGAATAAGATACTAGACTAATCTTTATAAATATTGATCTTAAAACAATTATCTACCGCCTTGTCTGTAAAACTACTCCCAGAGAAGAACAATTTCTAATTTTTCAATCATTATAATTTAAAACACAATTTGCTCACCTTAGATCTGTTATACAGCATTTTCGAGCATTCCAAAACTTGTTGTTTAAATATAACAATCTTTTTCAGCATCACATGACAGATATTGCAGATCTTAACATTTTGGAATTCCGACTGAAACAAAAATATATTTTATGAGATAACGATGGGTTATTCACAATCTCTTAAAGGTGCAGCTTCATAATATAACTTGTTTAACATAGTTTGTTAAACCCATTACTTTACAAACCTTAAGGTTAACCCATACAAGAAACGTATTTTTTCAGGCGTTTTATGCTCGATCTTACAAACCATAATAGATGACTTGAAATTTACTCATAGTATGTATCTTTTAATACTATAAGAATCTTTGTCCTGACATACTGACTGACAGACAACGCACAGCCTAAACCGCTGGTCGTAGAGACTTGAAATTTGGAGGGTATATTTGTCTTAGTACGTAGGGGTGTACTAAGAAAGGATTTTTCAAAATTCACCCCTTAAGGGGATGAAATGGGGGTTCAAAGTTTGTATGGAGAAACAAGATTAGATAGTCTTTTCTATCCGAAACTTCACACAAGTGCTTCAGTACAAAAATAAGTAAATACGTGTTTCAGGTTTTTTTGAAATTCTACCCCTAAGAGGGTGAAATGGGGTAACAAAGTGTGGAAATGAATATTTTTTCGGATTGCGCTGAAATTTGGCATGCAGATAGTTATTACAACGTTAGTTACCTCTAAAAAAGGATTTTTCAAAATTCACCCTTGAAGGGGATGAAACGGGGTTTAAAGTTTGTATGGAGAGACAAGATTAGATAGTCTTTTCTATTCGAAACTTCATACAAGTGCTTCAGGACATAAATAAGTAAACACGTGTTTTAGGTTTTTTCGAAATTCCACCCCTAAGAGGGTGAAATGGGGTAACAAAGTCTGAAAACCAATATTGTGTCGGATTGCGCTGAAATTTGGCATGCAGATAGTTATTACGACGTCAGTTACCTCTGAGAAAGGATTTTCCAAAATTCACCCCTGAAGGGGATGAAATGGGGGTTCAAAGTTTGTATGGAGAAACAAGATTAGACAGTATTTTCTATTCGAAACTTCACATAAGTGCTCAAGTAAAAAAATAAGTAAACACGTGTTTTAGGTTTTTTTGAAATTCCACCCCGACAAGGGTGAAATGGGGTAACAAAGTATGAAAATCAATATTGTTTCAGATTGCGCTGAAATTTGACATGCAGATAGTTATTATGACGTTAGTTACCTCTGAGAAGGGATTTTCCAAAATTCACCCCTGAAGGGGATGAAACGGGGGTTCAAAGTTTGTATGGAGAAACAAGATTAGATAGTATTTTCTATTTGAAACTTAACACAAGTACTTAAGTAAGTAAATACGTGTTTCAGGCTCTTTCGAAATTCCACCCCTAAAAGAGTGAAGTGGGGTAACAAAGTCTGAAATCAATATTGTTTCGGATTGCGCTGAAATTTGGCATGCAGATAGGTATTTTGACTTAGGTATCCGCTAAGAAAGAATTTTTCAAAATTTACTCTTCAAGGGGATGAAGCGAGGGTTCAAAGTTTGGATAGTCATTTTATTCGTCATTTCACACAAGTACTTTTGTAAATAAATAAGTAAATACGAGTTTCAGACTTTTTCGAAATGCGGTTCTAAGTGGATAAACTGGGGTAACAAAGTCTAAAAATCAATATTGTTTCGGATTGCGCTGAGGAAGCTTTAGAATGCAGATAGTTATTATGACGTAGGTATCCGCTCAGAAAGGATTTTCTCAAAATTCCTCCCGGATACGGAACGGGGATTCAAAGTTTGTATGGCGAAACAAGATGAGATAAAGTACGTGTTGTAGGATTTTTCAAAATGGGGTAGGTAACAAAGTCTGAAAAATTGGGTTTTTCGGGTAAAATTAAAAAATTACCCCATTTATAATGAATCCCGAATTGCCTTAGTCACGTGATAAAATGAAAACGGGTGAACTGATTTGGCTAATTTTTATTTGATGTCTTTAATGATAGAATCGTTTTTACAAAAGAAAAGTTTTAAGTAAATAAAAGAAGTTTTTAACGCGGGCGAAGCCGCGGGGCACTTCTAGTTTAGTATTATAATGGTCGCTATAACATAAAATAATAAAAGTCCGACTAGCGCTAGGCCAGTTTATTTCTAGTTGATTTGATAACGCTATGAAACTTTTATTGGTCTGCTCAAATTGACATTCGGTATGCTATAGCGATACTGTAAGAATATGGTAGCATTGACCTGATGCTGGGACATCTCCTGAAATCTGGATAATACTCAACTCCTCACCAACTTACAGCAGAGATGTCGTGTTTGGGCTTAGTGGAATGGTCTCAATGAACAGATTATACATAGTAGTTGGGGGTGGTTCTAAATTTTGAATTTAAGTATGGGCTAATAATAAGGCATATAATACAATATAACGCTGTTTTTTAACCGACTTCAAAAAATGGAGGAGGTTTCTCAATTCGACCGTATATATATATATATATATATATATATATATTTATGTTTGTTCGCGGATAACTTTGTCGTTTATGAACCGATTTTGATTATTCTTTTTTTGTTCAAAAGGAGATATCCCAAGTGTGGTACCATGGTAATTTTATCGAGGTCTGATGAGTATCTCCAGAGATATTGAGATGATACTGAAAATGAAAAGCGCGGCATTGAAGTCGGTTCTTTTTTAGTTTTTAAACGATATTATTTTAATATTATATGAGCTAGCGTTTGACCACAATCTCACCTGTTGGTAAGTGATAATGCGGTCAAAGATGATAGCACGCTAGGCCTAGAATGGGAACTGGCTCTCTAGGATAGCTGCCGGAAGATTATAACGAAAAGAACTGGAAAGAAATAAATGCTGTACTTTCTTACCTGAATAAATTCTTGTAGTACTTTCTTATGTTGGCAACTATCCAAGCTTATCATAGTTTTGTTTTTAGCTAAACAACAGAAGCAAATGTTATCTGTAAATAAAATAAGATAGTTAAAAAACTAAAACAACCGACTTCAATGCCGCGCGAGTCAGTTTCAGTAGCAAGTTTGAGACGTTTATCGACATATCTCTGGAGATACTTATCAGATCTCGATGAAATTACTGTGGTACCACCCTTGAGATATCTACTTTCCAACAAAAAAATAATCATCAAAATATATATACGGTCGAATTGAAAAACCTTCTCCTTTTTTTGAAGTCGATTAAAAATATGTTAAAAACTATACATACAATATTGTGTAAGAACGTGAAAAGTGAGAGTCGGACTCGCACATAAAGGGATCTGTACCACTATAAAATAGCAAACTAAATTTTAAAATTAAATCAAAGGTATCAGTTTTTTTAATCTGTTTCATAACACCATTAAATAGTAGTCGCCATGATATTACGTCATATGTTAACTTAGATAGAAGTGTCAGCTGTCAACTAACACATCATTGAATTCGTTTACACAGCCAACTGACGTCATGACCACAGAGCAATATGGCGTCCACTGTGTCCAGCGTTTTCGTAAAATTATGGGCGAAATTTGAAAATGCATAATTTAAAATATTTTTATGGCACTTAACGATTGAATAAAAGTTTTGTAAATGATTAGTGGTTCATTAGCACTCTAGAATCTAATTGAGACAATTTTCAAAAATGGGTGTATTATTGAGAGATAATTGTGAACTTTCTCCTGTTCATTTTGTGTCTTGTATTTGATAGGCTAGCGTTTGACCACTACCTCAGCTGGTGGTAAGCAATGATGTAGATCAAAGACGGTGAACACAGCCCAATGGTTTTAAGTATCTTACTTTACTTAATTTTAGTACTACCTTGTTGAGCTTCTGTGTTTGCCATATTTTTCTCAGCTTTACTTTTTTCTATGACCTCTTGCAATGACATCTTAGGCTTTTTAAAATTTTTCGGGACTGGGGTAGATGGCAAACTCTTGCAATGACCAGTTTTACAGTCATTGTTTGACGTGGTACACTCAGGGTTTAAAACTCTTTTCATCGATCCTGTTAATTTATCATTTGTTATCTGAAATACATGTCAATTAGATTAATTAAGATCTGTGTGCCTAGTGGGAGTTTCTTTAGATTTATTTACTCACTCGATCATGTTAAAGTAAACACAGATTTGTATGGAAATTACAATGTTACCTCTTATGCACACTAGATGGCGCTTTTTGATTTCATACAAATCTGCATTTACTGAGATGTGATCGAGTAAGTAAACCAGTCTATAAAACTCGCACTAGGCACTCTGATAGGGAGTTTTGGTGGGAACTAAGAAAAGTGTGTGTCATTGTATTTTTTCCTAAAACTTTTGTTCTTCCGCAAGCTAATGTGTGATAAATGTGGATGTGGGAAAAATCTAAATGTTGAAAAACATGCTATTTGCTTTCTCACCAAATTTCCATCGAAATTCTTCAGTGAAGTCCACATTTTTTACTGAGGGTGTTACTCGGACTAGACTTTGACTTTAACTTGACTAGAAATTTGACTTTGAGCCATCTTTATCACTTGAATTCTCAAAAATTTAAGGAATTTGAATACTTGACAATAGTTTCTTTAAATTCTGTGTCACTATTTTCCTTTATTTAAATATAAAAATTGTCTGAAGTTTTGAAACACACAGTTATGTGTGTGGTTTGTAACCCTACTTTAATTTTTTTAATAATCTGACGTCAACGATTGGATCACAGCTGAATGGTTCATTACTTTGTAGTGTTCTTTAGATCTAAATGTATATGTACGTATGACAAAATATAACATGACCTGTTAAAGTGGTGTTCGCAAATAATGCATGGATAATAAGGAGTAGGCAAATCATTTTATTTGGTAACAATTTTACTTCACTAAATATTCTGTTTTCTGGGTAGTCTAGTTCTAGCTCTCATATAGTCAGACTATACTTATTTAATTTTTTTTTAAATTCTTTATCTTGTTTAGTATGTATGTATGTATGTGTGCGTATTGTTGTTGTAATAATTAGTTAAAAGGTCTAAAGTAAACACGTCGTTTGCTGTGTGATCGACAACTGATTTATTGAGGTACCCACATTATAAATAAATGAATACTATTTCAAAGTACCTACATAATAATTAATAATGATACATATACAACATCTCCCTTCTCCTCAAAATATTTAAGTATTTAAAAACTAAACACAGTTTGTAAACAAGAAATGATCGGATCTCATTTACTATTACATAAATATACATAAAAGTAAGCATATAGCTAATTCATGAGATAAACACATTTTACTTTAGTAATAAGTAAGTCTTTCCGGAGGTCTAACCTCCCTGCCACTACGAGTAACCTTATAAGCGGGCGCAGCCGACCCCGAGGGTCCCTCTCCTGCATTCCCCTGTGAAGGTGGCTCTAAAGCTGACTCGTCTACAGGCTCGGGCTCTGATGTCGCTCGAGACACAATTGCGTTCGGCAAATAGTCAATACAATCCGCGTAATCACGGCTAATTGTATTTTTTATACTGGATTTTAAAATATGAGACCTATTTCGACGGTATGTTCCGCCGCCGTTGTCCACTTTCACCCAGTAGGAACGATCTCCATCCGCTTCCTTTAGAACCTGAGCTTTGTTCCACACTTTGCCTTCTTTGATCCGGACCTGCTCGCCCGGACGCAGGGGGGCCGCCGGCTTTGTGCCGCGGTCGTGGTATCGCTTCATAGTATCTACCCTAGTACGTCTAACGTCGCGCACCCGCTGCGGTTCTATGTAACTAGGTACTAACGCCTGAGGAGCAACAGGCAGCCTCGTGTTAAGCGATCTACCCATCAACAACTGCGCCGGAGAGTAATCTTCGCCGGTCACCGGTGTATTTCTAAAGTTAAGCAAAGCCAATTGCCACTCGGTCTCGTCTTCGGTGGCCTTTTTGAATAAGCGTTTAATCGTTTGAACGTTCCGTTCGGCTAGCCCGTTCGAACGCGGATACAACGGGGAACTAGTCACGTGCTCGAATTCCCACTTTTTTGCAAAAGCCGCGAATTGTTCCGACGTAAACAACTTAGCATTATCGGTAACTAGTTTTCTCGGAATGCCAAAACGTGAGAACATGCCTTTCATTTTACCGATAACCGTTTCGCTTCTCAAGTTCGGTAAGTGCACGACCTCCACAAACTTAGAATAGTAGTCGACGACCAGGAGATATTGTAGCTTGTCTAGTTCGAATACATCTGCGGCGAGCGCTTCCCACGGCAGGTGCGGCACGGGGTGCGGCGCCAGTGGCTCGCGCGGCGGCGCGGCGCGGTGTCGCTGGCACGGCTCGCAGCGCTGCACCACCTCTTCGATTTCCGCGCCCATGCCGGGCCACCACACCGCGTCACGAGCCCGCTTTTTACACTTCTCTATGCCGAGATGTCCCTCGTGTATGCGTTTTAACATCTCTTTCCGCATACTGCCCGGAATTACCACCCTATTGTTGCGAAATATGATACCGTTAATCTCGTGCAAATCCTGCCTAAACGTCCAATAGGGTCGCGCGATTGGAACTACTTGATTTTTATTATTCGGCCAGCCTTGGTAATAGTAATTCACGACCGCCGATAAGCCACTATCCCGTCTAGTCTCCTCTTTCACTCGCTCTAGCTTCTCACTAGTGGCCTCCACACTATCATACATCGCGTTGACGTGCACGTTGACGTCATCGTCGCACACGTCCGCGCCCGAGCCCGTCTCGACCGCCGCTCGCGATAACGCATCTGCTATATGCATATATTTACCCGGTTTATATACTACTTTCAAACGATACGCCTGTAGCTTTAATAGCATTCGCTGAAGCCTCGGCGGCGCTTCGTTGAGAGCCCGTCGGAAAATCGTCTCGAGAGGCTTGTGATCGCTCTCCACCGTTATCTCGCTGTGACCATAAATATATTGATGGAACCTAACGCATCCGAAAAAGATCGCGAGCATCTCCTTCTCTATCTGTGCCCAGCGGCCCTCGGTGGGCGTGAGAGTGCGCGCGGCGTACGCGACGGGGCGGCCGTCTTGCAGCAGACAGGCTCCGAGCCCGTGCGGGCTGGCGTCTACGCTCACCGTCACCGGCTCCTGCGGGGAGTAGTACCGAAGCACTGGGGCCGCACTTATATCCTTCTTTAACCGCTCGAACGCCTCGTCGTGCACTCGCGACCACTCATACACTATATCTTTTTTTAATAATGTCCGCAACGGGGCTGCTATTTCTGAATAATTCGGGATGAACCGTGCTAAGTAATTAGTCATACCCAAAAAACGCTCTAATTCCTTTCTATCGCGCGGTCTCGCGATGCAGTTTACTGCACGAATGCGACTCGGCAACGGACTAATACCCGAACCGTTCAATGTGTGCCCTAAAAAATTTACTTGAGAAGAGTTGAATACGCATTTCTTCTTATTGAACTTGACTCCGTATTTAATAGCCCTCTCGGTTACCTCCCTTAGGCGCGCGTCATGTTCCGCCTTGTTCCGTCCCCACACCAAAATATCATCAGCAAATATTTCGACGCCGGGCATTGAAAATATTTTGTACATTTCGTGATGAAAAATTTCAGGGGCGCAGTTTAACCCGAATGGCATACGAAGCCAACGAAATCTACCGAACGGCGTGGAGAAGGTACACAGCTTAGAACTCCTCTCGTCTAGCCTCAGCATCCAAAATCCGTTCTTCGCGTCTAATTTTGAAAACACCTTAGCCCCCGACAGATTACTCGTGATCTCGTCCAGCGTCGGGAGTTGAAAGTGACATCGGCGAACGGCCTTGTTCAAATGATAAGGATCTAAACAAATACGCAGCTTGTCCGGCCGCTCGACTATAACTATATTAGATACCCAGTCGGTAGGCGAGTCTTCTTTTACAATAATACCTAACTCCTCCATATTATCCAATTCCTGTTTGAGTCGTGGCATAATTTTAATCGGTACTTTCCTAGATGCGTTCACAACCGGTAGCACCGTCTCATCTACTTGAATCTTATATGTTTTAGGTAAACATCCTAGTCCCTCGAATAAAGATTCATCGATTTTCAGTTCGGCAACTTCACAAATCTTATCATTACGTACAATCAATCTGAGCTCACGACAGGCCTTGATACCGAGCAAATTATTACAATTTAGATTTAAAACGTAAACTTTTTGGCGAGTTTGTAGATTATTATGTCTCAAAATAGGCTCGAAAAATCCAACTACAGGTAATTTAGCTTTACTGACCTCTCGCAAAATACATTTATCTTTTCTTAAAATTCTATCATGGAAACCTGATTTTTTAAAAGCATGCAAAGACATAACAGAGGCCTCCGCCCCGCTATCTAACTTAAATGTAACCTTGGCATCGTCTACCATCACGTCTTCGTACCAAGCGTCGCAGTCCCCGCCTAATTGGTCGATAGATAATCCGCATAGTAAAAACTCACGTATCTCGGCGCAGTCCGTATCGTCGTCGTCCTCTATCTCACCGACAAATTTAGCACGACACATCCTCGCAAAATGACCGATTCGATTACATCTAAAACACTTCATCTGCTTCGCCGAACACTGATTACCGACACCGTGCTTGCGACCACAATAACCACAGAGTGTCGCGGGCCCCGCGCGCTGGTACTGTTGCGGGCGGTGCGGCTGGCGGGCGGCGGCGGGTCGCGGCGCGGCGCGCACAGCTTCGAGCGCCAGCGGCGGCTCGGTGGCGGCGCGGGCGCTCGCGCTCGCTCCGGCGCCGGCGCACGCCTCCGCCTGCCGGCCGGCCGTCTCGACCGCGCGGCACCACGTTACCGCCTCCGTCAACTCCAGCTGAGACTTAGCCAACATCCGCTGCCGCATATTGGAATCCTTAATGCCCCTGATGACTTGCGTTAGAATCATACTATTTCGCAGTTGACCAAACTCGCACGATTTACTCCTCAGCTTCAGCGCACTGAAAAATTTATCGAAACCTCCTTCGTTTTGATAAGTTTCGAAAAATACATGCCTCTCGTAATTAACATTGCGACTTGGATCACAGTGACTCGTAAATGTCAAAACCAATTCGTCGTAATTACTTCTGGTTTTCTCGTCTAGATCCAGTTCTTCTAAAATCTCCCGGCCACTCTTCCCGATGATGTGTAGAAACAATGCACATTTCTCTCTGGACGCTGCATGTTCCTTGCCGGTTGCAATTAAATAATAATCGAAAGCGGACTTCCATTCGCGCCAATTCGTTGCCGTGTTCCCGTCCTCGGCCATGGCGGCCGGCTGTTGCAGCGCCGAATACATTACGTCTTTATAGCCTGCCTGAGTTGTTTCACCTTCCTCCGACATGTTTTCCACAATAAAATACTTGTATTAAAACACAATTGCACTGTAATTTCCCGGAAATTTACACCTGACACCATGTAATAATTAGTTAAAAGGTCTAAAGTAAACACGTCGTTTGCTGTGTGATCGACAACTGATTTATTGAGGTACCCACATTATAAATAAATGAATACTATTTCAAAGTACCTACATAATAATTAATAATGATACATATACAACAGTTGTTGTGTACAGTGTTTATGCCTGAATAAATGGTTTTCTTTTCTTCTATTCTATTCTTTGTTTTTTTTTAAATCTATGTTTACTTGATAATTGATTATGATTTATGATTTTGACGTGTATATGTGCGTATATTAATACTGCCTACATGCTGAATAAATGCTTTGATGCTTTGATTCTTGAATACAAATAAATAAACACAAAGAGCAGAACAAAATAAAATATTATACCTCAGTTGAACTCGAAGGTGTCGAAGCACAATCACATGCTTGCGGCGAACAGAACGGTGCAGCAGATTTAAGAAGAAGTCCAGGTCTGACAGGATCATAGTCCTCGGGCTTAAAATGTACGCTGCATATTTTCGCTGATGCGTAAAATTTCCCCTTCAAAGGTACGATGGATAACCAACTGTTTCTTTTGATGGTATCTTTTGGGAAGCTGAAATATTCACATTTATTAACAGGTATAAGTATCCGAAAAATGAGAATATTAATCGTTCGAATCGGTTCACAATTGGCAGAGTTTGGTTTTTGTGCTGGTGCATTTGAATTGTCATAGTATACTGTGGTATGTAACCCTTGATGTGCGAGTACAACCAATTCGGTCTGACTTGCACTTGGCAGTTAATTTTATTAGTTTACCCTTGGAGCAACAATTAACCCACCGGCGGGTTATATGTTGCTCCAAGGGTCTTAATAATCTTAATAATTTCACAACAAAATTATTACATCAATGGCATTCCCTTACATTTTGAAGTTAGTAACTTTATAATGTCCAGGGTTGCTGAAAAGCCGGCAATAATGATGTCTATAAAGATGTCTATGGAAGGTGGTAAGGGAATAGTTATATAAGTTTGGTCGTAAACATATTACTGTTGCTGAAGGCATCAGCTGTGAAGGTACCAACTGAACAAAGACATCTATCTTACAAAGTATTTCTCTGAGCATGAAATTCGATGCTAGACAGCTTAAAAGATGGGTTGAGATAGTTACAAAATGAGGATTAGACTAAAGTCAGTTGTCCTGATCCCTGTTCTATTTTCGTATTCTATTTCCAGATAAGCATAACTCCCTGTAAGACAGGGTTCGATATACTTGTAAATCAATAGATATATATCAAGATATATATATCGATTTGGTATGTATCAAACTGGGTTTGACAATATTTATCAAATGTTTTTTTATAATATATTGTAATACAAAAATGGTTTAAAAAATTAATATTATTAAGTAATTTTTAGCGTTTGTAACTGTATTTACTATTTCTACTTCCTATTTTGTTTTTTAGTTTATTTTGCCTTATCTAAAAGAAAATTTTATGTTTTGGTTTAATTTGTCTGATTTTAAGTACCTATCTACTTCCTATTTTGTTTTTTAGTTGATTTTGCCTTATCTAATAGAAAATTTTATGTTTTGGTTTCATTTGTCTGATTTGAACCACTCAGGGATCGCTGACCAAGGTGGGTCAAGAACAATTACAAGCAATTCCGTCAAGCATCAAGGACCCACCGGTGGGTCAGCTTAGCCAACTTTTTTTTTCTATATTTACAGCGAATAATATTAGAAATTGTAACCATTTTTTGGTCTTAAACGCTTGATGAAGAAATATTTTATGTATAAAATGCCATTTTGAACTGTATTTTATTCTTCCCCGCACCATGAAAACTACTTAATGAATACGCCTTAGGTCGACCATAGACGCCATTGACGCTTGGAATGCTGACGCTAGATTGTGTTTTGAAATGTTATTTTCTGTTGGTTTATTTTAGTTTTTAGTATATATCTAGTGTAAATTCTATTCATTTGTGTTTTGTGAATCCATCTTAGCTATTGAATTCTAGAAATATCATCGTATTTGTGTGATCGTCGGGTTTTCTACCAAGTGGCGGTTTTCCCGCAATTTCGAGTTTCTGTGCTGAATAAAAAGTGAAATTAGTGAAAATAATAAATGAAATAAGCATTTCGAATATCATTGCAAATAAGTAGACGAATCACTAAATAAATTCAAGAAATCAATTCAGGATGGTATGAGTCATGCTGACGAATGTTTATACAATCGTAAAAAACGTAAGTACCTACTTAGACCCTTTCAAGTGGGTCGGGTTTCGAGCTCGGTTTTTATAAACATTTACGCAATAGGATACCGAATTCTTTGTGTATAGTGGTAGCTGGGTTCTAGAACTTTGATTTGCGTATTGTATTTTTAATATTTCGGTTTTGAGTATCTCATATTCAGGCAAAGATCCAAGATATACATTTCAGGGGTTTTGAGGTGTAAATAAAAAATAACTAAACTAAATATAAACTTTATTTTTATACAACAATGAAGTAAATCTATTACAAAATAAAGCACAGTTTACAGAATAAGAAAATATGGTGTGATTAGTTTTGCATGCGAAGAATTACGCGACGCGACGTTCGCGCCATTCCGCTACTGCACACATTTTCAAAGTGGATTAATTTTTTTTTTGTATTAAATTCCCGATACCTGAGTGGTTAAGTACCTAAATAAATAAAACATAAAAACATTGTAGTTTTTTTGATAATTTTAGTATGTAACACATATGCAAATAGTATTCATAAATAATACAATAAAATTTTAATATGACTTTCATACAAAATTGATAACCATCGAACTTAATATATTTCTGATAAATATCATAAATATTCGATATTTTTATATTTATAATAAATATCGGATATTTTCGAACCCTCCTCTTAGTCTGCATTGTCACTAAAGCTTCAGTCTCATATTGCAATTACTTGCTGTGAGTGTGTTCGCTTAATTAAATACTCGCAGCAAGTAATCGCTACCCACATGTCACACAGAGTTCTGCATGAGAATTTCAACAGACTGTTGATGCACCAAATACAAAAATGGTGTGTAGTCTGGAGTGGTGCATTGAGCAGAATGAGTACTAGCAACTTTATTATTATTATTTTTTTTAATCATAAAAAAGGCCTCTCTCACAATGAGTATGTTAGCCTGGTTACTTATCTAATTACATTAATAGATTATAAAGAGGAAATATTTAAATTTTTGTTTGCGTGTTACGATTTAACTGTAAAACTATTGGATTGATTTCAAAAATTCTTTCACTAATGGAAAGCTTCATTATCAGCGAATAACGTAAGCTATATTTTATCCCCAAATTCGCTAGTATTTTCATAAGTAGGTAGATACCCTATTTTTCATTGGTGACATACAAGCACTTGACAAGTACTTAAGTCCAGTCGCGGAGCAGGAATGCAATGAGCCGCCGCAATGCAAAGGAATTGCATCTGGGCGAGCGAGACTATTTATATTTACGCGGGAATGACAGAGACAAGTAATAACAGGTCATTGTACGAAATTCTTCCTGCTCCGCGACTGGATTTTAGCATATTGTCAAATATTGATGCGTTCTATTCTAGGATGTCATTGACTTTCACTGGCTGGAAGGAAAGACGTTACGACAGACGGCAGCAGCACGAAATTTCACTAAGAAACTGTCTCAACTCGTGATCATTTAAAACTGGTCTAGGGTGCAGAAAATATAATTATTAAAGCACAGTCTAAACGTACTTTACATACCTGTGAAACTTAATATTAGTGTTTGGATGCCAAACAGATCTGCAGTTTTCCACTACACAATAATACATTATTTCTACACAGATCTCTACATTAAATTCCAATTTTTACGTTTTTTATCTAACTAAAACAATACTGTCGGTTCCATCGCCCATTTTCACCCACAGACTAACTAAATAAATAAATAGACAGTGATGCCCACAGAACACTACTACTCTGTGATGCCAGATAGGATAGAATAGAACAGAATTTACAGTGCCACAAGTATAACTTGGCGGTGGTGGTTTTTGGAACTAATTCTTTTAATTGAAACTGTGAGTTTGACGTTTGAGAGATTACCGCGACATTATTGTTGATAAATCTACTACATTAAAATAGTTCAATAATGCCAAAAGTAATTAAAAGTGGTTTAAGAGAAACTGTTATCAAAGTACAAAGTAAAAGCACAGTAGCGCACAGGCACGCCAAGTTATACTTGCCGGACTGTATTTAGAGAATAGATAGAATATAGAATAAAACATATATGTGATCATAGAGAAATAATATACAAATAGAATAGCGAATAATATACGAATAGAACAATAGCGTATGCGAATGAAATAGCATATAAAGTACTCTGTGGAAATAGCTAAAGAGATATAACCCGACTAAAATGATGAACACGTGATACATATGCCAGCTATAAGATAAATGAACAACGTAATTTGGTTGGGTCATACATGACATGACAGCGGGTGAAAGCCAATGGGTCGTAATGGGTGCACTTAGCACTAGAACTGGGAGCGAAAGCTGGCAGCCAGAGCTGGCTCCAAACAATAAAATCGCATATGCAGAGCAGACAAGGATAAAAAATGTTGTCCATATCGGTCTCTCATCATACTAGTGATTGTACATAGTGATTGTATAGTTTTATCCTTCTCATATTATTATTATAATTATTTTAAGGATAAGTCTAATTTAATATACTTAGTCTATGTTGCATACGATACGATACGTCACACTGGCCTGTCAGTATGATGTCAGTCAGATGTCACAATGCGACATGACATGCGTAGTATCCAAGTAGTCTGTGGATGTCACCATTGGCGGCTAGTAGCGATGGGTCGTACTTGATAAATCCAGTACCAGGGCTACCTAATACGACCACCATAAACTACCAGAGCTGAAAACCAGGGTTCAAAATATTCTCAAGTATTTATTGAGCCCGGCAAAAATACTTGCATAGGAATTTAATACATGCATTAACATAATAGAGGCGAATATCGTGTGTATAAAAATGAAATACTTCGAAGTGTAGGAATCAAAAATACTTGCATAGAAAATTGACCCTTATTCTTGTCGGTATAAGGCGCAATATAGCGTTCACAATAAACAAAACTTTTAAGACTTGCAAGTTGCAAAAACCTTCAAAGTATTTCGTATGAGACGGGCGCGCCCGATGCGACTGAGCCTAGCCGAAATACTTGCATAGGAATTTGATCCATGTGCTTAAAGAGATAGAGGCGAATATCGTGTGTATAAAAATGAAATACTGCCAAGCGTAGGAATTGAAAATACTTGCATAGAAGGCGCAATATAGCGTTACATAAAACAGACTTCCAAGTTAACGAGTGAGTTGTTGAATGAAATACTTTTAAGTCTTGCAAGTCTTTAAGGTCGGACCCTGGTTTGCGTACTTGCAAGCATAAACCAGGTTTTAAAACCTTGTAACGTAAATACGTACCTTCCCTAGCGGCTAGGATGATGGATTGTAATCCATCATCATCTAGGAAGATTGGCGGCATTCTCTGACACATATTAGGCATGTTCCTGCTCGGTCATTAAAAAGATCGCTCCGCACTAGTACATTATTTCAGTTGTACTAGTACATTCTTTCAGTTGTACTAGTTCGGACTTCTAGTACTATTAGTACAGTAGGTCATAATTACTCAATTAAAAATTGTTCCTATGACTGTTACCATAATGTTCAAAATAGCTGTTGAAAATAGCATAGAGTGCATCTCACTCGTTCGTTCACTAATTAAGCTCACTCATTCGTTCATCGTCCTTTTCATTCCGTGAGCATGAGCATGAATCACAGACAATAATCGCGAACGAAGTACTAAATGTACTATGTACTAGTAGACTTACGGAATAGTTCATTCTAGTTCAGTGTCAAGAATTCATTCATATTAGTACTTAGTACATGAACTACACAAGGCTAACACATATAATTATACATATAGTAATTTGGGCTGCGTTCACGACCTCAGAGCGTCGCACTCGCTTGTAGCAACTGTGTCGTTCACGACCTCGGTTGTTTCACTCTAGTTGCAACTTTTTAACCATCAAATTCGATGGTTAAAAACGCTTTGACGTTTGTGACAGTAAATTTGGCGGGAAAAGCCGTAATTTTTTACAGATTAAGGGGATAAGGGCTCCGTTCACGTCCTCCGGAGAAGGATTTTTTGTTGTTTTGCAACTCGCTCGAAGGTCCGGAACGACCACGGGTGTTTTTCACTCAAATTGTGACTTTGACATTTTGCGCAGACTTGAATTTCGAGGTTATGGTAATTTATTTTTCTATTTCTAAATATTATCCGTTTGTTTTTACGATTAATATCTCGTCATGTCACGTCTTGGTCTCGACAATGCAAATTACTTCTGATCCCCTTAATCTGTAAAAAAATTACAGCTTTTCCCGCCAAATTTACTGTCACAAACGTCAGAGCGTTATTTAACCATCGAATTTGATGGTTAAAATGTTGCAACCGGAGTGAAATAACCGAGGTCGTGAACGACACAGTTGCTACAACCGAGTGCGACGCTCTGAGGTCGTGAACGGGGTTAGAGCGTTTGGGTCTAATCGGAGCGTAGGTCGTGAACGCAGCCCAGACAGAAGAAATTTGCATTTTCAAGACCAAGCCGTGAAATGTCGACATTAATCGTAAAAACAAACGGAAAATATGTAGAAATGAGTGAAAAACACCCGTGGTCGTTCCGGACCTTCGAGCGAGTTGCAAACAACCAAAAAAAATCCTTCTCCGGAGGACGTGAACGAAGCCCTGTAATTGGCGGTATTGGCCACATATTATATTCTCTTTGATTGGCCGTAGCATCTCAACTTAGTCTGTGGATTGGCCATTGCTTGGTGCCACAGATTACTATATGTGTCACTTGTTGCTTGCTCTGAGCTGCGTTCACGACCTACGCTCGGAGTGCAACCAAACGCTTTAACCCCGTTAATGACCTCAGAGCATCACCAGGCCTCCCTCACTCGCCCATAGCTACTGCGATTTATACCTAAACTTTCGTCACCTGCGCCGTAGAGCTGTGAAAGTAACGAATAAATGTATACCCGTATGAATTCGTAACTATAAAACATTGAACTCGTTACTTTCGTATCGTTACTCGTTACTTTCGTTACAATCGGCTGTCGTGTATAATTGTATGTGTCAGTATCATTCTGGCACGTTACTAATAAGTTCGTTAAATGTACTTGTATATTTAGTTATGGGTTATAGTACGAAAATAAATGAGTATGTATGTTTTTTATGTTAAATAAAAATGTGTTTTACTAACTAAACTTATCCTGTCGTGCAGATAGAGAATAAAAATTACAGACGCAGTGTTACCGTATATTTTCACTGCACAGAAAACATGTTGCAAAACAATTGCCGCTCTGTCATTCATAAGCTGTTAGACAGAGACGAAGATCGTACGTACGTACTATTAAACGGAACCCGGAAAATTGGTTTTTAAAAAAAAGATTTAATTAACACTGAAAGTTTTAATTAGCAGAAAAATACTTATTTAATGACAATAAGTAGATTTAATAAAAATGAGCGGCGCGACCGAGAGCTGGGATGAGACTGGCTGGGAATGGTGGATCGTGGGAGAAAGTAATATTGTCTATTTTGCAACAGTAGTTAGGATAGGTGCAACGTAAGGGAAATAGGATGGGAAAGCCGGGTATAACATCTCCCCCAACAAGAGTAAACTTACTCTTGGAAGTAAGTTTACATGAAAAAGATTGAATAAGAATAATTAAATGGAATATTAACTATGCAAAGGAAAGGTAACAGAGGAATGCGCTCAATAATACAAAATTACAAATGTAACTTATGCTACTAGATCTAACTTTATGCTACTTATACTATGCATCTATCTATAAGTTGCTTATGTTATATCTAATTTAAGTATAGTATTTATATATATGATTATATTCTTAATCTAGGCAGTGGAATATCTTCTTCAGTTGGGATTTGTTCCACTGTTACAGTATCTTTATTGGCACAAGGTATTAAACTATAATTATGTACTTTACAATAAATGTATGTCAAGAAGATCATAAAAGAAACAATGAGCATTATTATTACAATAGAAAAACTGATGTGGTTTGAAAAGATGATGTGATTATTTCTCAAGAAATTATCAACATCCTTATTTACTATTTCAGCTTGATTTTTAATGGTTTTAAGATCATCTAAATTAACATTTAATATAGTCATGCCTGAAGTATTCACATTAAAGTTACTAAATGTTTTAAAATTACAACATCCGTCTGCAATAATGTCAAAATCTGAATTTATGTGTGTTATATTGACTTCCAAGTTCGATGTTGCTAACAATTTAACATTTCGGCAGAAGGCCATGCACTGTGGTTCCAATGATAAAATACCTGTCCCACTTATGGTTATATCCTTAATATTAGAGTAACATTCAATAGATATTTTGGTAGATTTTGATTGTACAAAGATCCAACTATTACGACCAAGATTTTGCCAGATATCTACATCACCATAAATAAATTTCGTTTCACAGTTTGTTGGCAATATTGTGATTATTTTTGTCATCAATTCTATTTCACAAATAGGATTCGTATTGACTGATAAGATATTAGGAATGTTACAAGCTATAGTGCCTTTGTAAGTAGACTTACAGGAGTTAATCTCATCTAATGTACAATAAGTTGATTTATCTTTGCTAAGAGCTACAAAGTTTTTTGTTGGTATAATCATTGCATAGGAATTTGGCTTGCTTGCATTATGCGGTATTGGTAATGGAATGAGCTTATAAAGATCGTATTCTATATGATAAACTAGTGGAATCCGTACTACAAATATAACCGTATTATAACTATAATACGTATCGAGTTCAGACATCCTTAATAGCAAGTTAATGTTTCTTAAATCTATATCGACTGGGAATTCTTTATATTTAGGAAGATGTTTTATATTACTCTCTAAATCAGAGTAAAGCTGCGTTGGTGTAACAACTGAAGGGTGCAGTGTATTACTATTTACAAACATACATGAATTTACTATGTCTTCTAACTTATAAGACAAAAACAATAGATTTGCCTCTAGAACATTTAAGACTTCACTTATCTTATTTCTAAACAAAAGTTCGTTTGTAACTATAGTCACATTTTTAAATAGCTTATTAGTAACTTCACTAAGACGGTTTTCATTTTGCATTATAGTATTTAATGTGTTATTAAAGGTGAGGATTGCGGATTTAGATATATAAATGTTTTGTTTAATTAATGCAGCTAATGTTTTATCATTTGAGTACAAAGTTTGTATGTCATTGTTATATTGTTCATAGTCATTTTCATCCATTGTGCCAAACACTTTTTTCAATATCGTACCTACTCCAGCAAACCAGGCGGATCTTTTAGATCTTACGGAAAGTAAATGAGAAATTGCATGATAATCTCGTAGAATGTCATCGTAAACAGAATTGAGAGGGTTAAGCATATTTAAGCAATGGAAATCATCAATAGCTTTGTTTTGATTACAGAGTAATTTAAAAGTTTCGAAAATATTTCTTATATGTTTTAAATGAGCTTGAATAAAATTTAAATCTAAAGGTATAATATAGTGAATGTGGTCGTTTATTAGCTTCAAGTTGCTGATGGGATCGAAGTATATACCGGGACTTTTATCCAGCGGTTGAACGAGTTCCTGAGCCGATGGTGCCGCAAGAAGAAATAGCAAAGGCAGTACGATTCTGAAAATTTAAAATTAATATTGAAATAGTACGTTTAAACTGAATTCGATGTTGGGTGTTTAATTTGGTCAAAGTGATGTCTGACGAGCCGCCTATTGATAAGCAAGGTTACGGTGTTATTGTCATGAACTTGCTTAACTGTATATGGTCCTTTCCATATAGGTGAAAGAGCTTTTCTAAGTCTTAGATGATTCCTTAGGTAAACAAGATGTCCGGCCTGATATTTGACGGGTCGCGTGTGTGAGTCATAGTACCTTTTGGACCTTTCTTTAGACTGATTTATATTTTGAATTGCTTTTTCCTTCGAATATTTGAGTCTGTGACACAGCATTTTCAGATATTCGGGATATGTGGGATCTGGAGCCGAGTCAAAGATAGAGTCAGGAATAGTAGGTTTCTGCCCGAAAATAAGCTCATACGGCGTATAATTTGTTGTGCAGTGAACATCAGTATTATACACCATAATGGCAGTATAAACATAGCGAGGCCAATTGTCTTGGTTTTCATTTACGAATGATTTCAAGTATTCCTTTAGAGTTGAATAGCTACGCTCAAGTGCGCCTTGTGTTTGAGGGTGATACGGACTTGACCAAAGCTGTTTTACTTTTAAGAATTCGCATGTTTTCTTGAAAAGATCAGCTGTAAAATTTGTGCCTTGGTCAGTTAAAATAGTTTTAGGAATGCCGAAAAGAGATATAAAGTGAAGAAGGCATTCACTTGTTTCCTCGGCTGTTGTTGAGCGAATGGGATAGGGTAGAGAGAATTTAGTGAGGTCATCCTGAAGTGTTAAAATATATTTTAGTTTACCGGGCCCTGCTTCAGGAAGTGGACCAACGATGTCCAGCGCAAGTCTTTGAAATGAAGCGGTGGATGTTGAAGTGATTTGCATTGGGGCCCTATTAACTCTGCGCAGGGCTTTGTTTTCTTGGCAAAGTTTACATGATTTTACATAGTTTTCTATGTCACTTCGCATTCCTTACCAATGGTACCGTTCTCGAATTCGCTTATACATTCTGACACTTCCTAGGTGACCGGCAATGGGAAGGTCGTGGTTCTCACGAAGAATTTTCTTAATTTCGGTGAGTGATGGAAAAATTAGGGTGTTACGATAAATTGTAACAATGGTGTTAGTGTTGTGGAATAGAAATAATATGATGTTGTACAATTTTGTGTATAAGTGAGTTTCGAAAGGATTTTTGAAATCTGTGACACTCACTTGTGTTGGTGACTTTTGTATAAGGATGTTGCGTAAGTTTTTTAGACTATTGTATACATCTTCATAGTTTGCGTTGTCAAAATGGTTTACTTTTGTGAACAGGAAATAAACTGTTCGTCCTTTGAATTCAAACTGTACGCTGGAGAATAAAGTTCTTTCTTGATTAAGAACCATCGTACTGTCCTCTAACTCACTTAAAATTTCGTGTACGTAGGGATTACTTTCGTCAAGATCTATTGAAGTAGGAATTATTATTATTTTGTCATTACTTTCAAGGATACTTGAATTGGATTCCAATATTTTCGCGTCAAATATGAAGGTTTTATTATTTACTGCTTTTAAGAATTGAGAATAATTTTCATTTATCATGTCACACAGATTTTGTTCGTTTTCACTTTCTTCAGGTTCTTCATTAAGCTGAGAAGGAGTTGAATGAGCTGGGAGCATTGATGTACTTTCTGAATCACGTTGGGTTATTGAAGGTAAGTCGACTGTAGGATTTACATCTAAGCTTTCTGAAACCGGAGGGTTTGAAAATTGTTGTTCAACGTCTTGAATAGGATCTGGTAAATTTAGGGGACTAAAATCAATGTTAAGGTTGCCACTAAAAGGACTAATGTCATCGCCCAGAATAAGGGGGATTTCGTTATCACCTCTAGTGATTGGGTTAACAGGATAGCGAGAAAGGGCATCAGCTGCAGCGTTTAGTTTTCCCTTTTGATATCCGATTTCATATTCATACTCTTCCAGTTTTAATCGCCATCTTTGCAGCTTACTGCTTGGATCCTTGTGGTTGAAAAGCCATTTTAATGGTCGATGATCAGTAATGATTTGGAATTTTCGCCCGTAAAGATAAGGGCGGAAAGTTTTACACCCAAACAAGATTGCTAGGAGTTCTTTCTCTGTTGTATTGTAATTTGACTCGCTCTTATTTAGCGTTCGCGAGGCATATGCAATGGGTCTACTTTGATCTGTTGGACCTTGAGAAAGGACTGCACCGATAGCATGGTTAGAAGCGTCGCAAGTTAAAACAAATGGTTTTGAGAAGTCGGGGTAGATCAAAACGGGTGCAGAGGTAAGTTTATGTTTTAGTTCGTCAAAGGCTAACTGTTGTTGGTTTTCCCATACAAATGGTACTTCTTTTTTGAGAAGTTGAGTCAGAGGTTTAGCAATTTTTGAAAAATCAGGGATAAAACGGCGATAATAAGAAA
Source organism: Cabera pusaria (assembly GCA_954871355.1). Taxonomy (NCBI): domain Eukaryota; kingdom Metazoa; phylum Arthropoda; class Insecta; order Lepidoptera; family Geometridae; genus Cabera; species Cabera pusaria. Next base: position 6,629,259 of record OX940912.1, on the reverse strand, counting down.
CAAGCCCAAGGAAGGATTTTATGTCCTTGGGTGTTTTAGGAATCGGGAATTCAGTGACCGCTTTAGTTTTATCTGGGTTTGGTCGCACACCATCTTCGGTAATAATATGACCGAGGTATGCTACTTCACGCCGGAGAAATTCACATTTATCCGGTTGAAGTTTGAGGTTAAATTGCCGTAGCCTTTGAAAGACTGAGGAAAGGTTTTCCATGTGTGAATTTAGATCGTGGCTATATATCACAATATCATCTAGATATACGAAGCAGCGCACGCCTTGAAGACCAGATAAGGCTGTATTCATTAGCCTCTGAAAGGTGGATGGTGCATTTTTTAATCCAAAAGGCATTCGGTTAAACTGGTTATGTCCTTGGGGTACGCTAAAAGCGGTTTTAGTAGCGTCCTCTTCATTTATGAGAATCTGATGGAATCCGGATGCCAGATCCAGAGTAGAAAAATATTTTCTTTGGCCAAGTTGATCTAGAATTTCAGAGATTTGTGGGATAGGATAACTATCGCCAACTGTGATATCGTTTAGCTTCCGATAGTCAATGACAATACGCCATTTACGTTCTCCCGAAGCGTCTATTTTTTTTGGTACGACCCATATGGGAGACGACCACGGAGACATAGATGGTTCTATAATGCCTTGACTTAGCATATGATCAATCTGTTTTTTTACTTCCTGTTTATGCACCTCAGGGAACCGATAAGATTTAACGTGAATTGGATTTTGTGGTGTTGTTACTATATCATGCTTGAGAGCATTGGTGTGAGATAGTTTATCTCCTGGGATATGAAATATGTCCGAATAATCGGAACAGACGTCATGAAGGGCATTCGCTTCTTCAGTATTAAGGTGTGAGATTCTGAGTAAGTTGAGGACTTTTTGAGTCCTTAGAAAAGAGTCAGTGCATTTTGAGTCCGTAATAGAATTGGTAGACTCATATGTTTCATCATTTGAATGCAATGGAACCAGAGTGATATTTAAATCTGACCTCAGTGTCACGGGCGCATCAGAAACATTTACTACGGAAATGTTTACTCTCTTGTTGTCTTTTACCTTGACAATGCATTTAGCAATTAATAAGTCTTCGTGATTACATTGGTCTAGAACAAGTCCTTCGCTTATTTCCGGATTAGATACAGAGCATTCGATAATGGTTTCTGAACGTGGTTGAATCACATAAATTGGGTCGTTAAAATGAAGTGGCAACTTGATAGTTTTAATATGCAGTGTGTTTTGATTATAGTCAATTGTGCAATTCAATTCATTGAGAAGGTCATTTCCTATAATGCCATCATATATGAGATTTATTTTGTCGACGACATGAAATGTATGTGAGATTTTTGGCTCTTTGAACAATTTCATTTTAAAATGACCTAATGTGCGAGTAGCATCCTTTCCAATGTCAATACCTTTAAGATTGATCTGTTTTTGTATCAATACTGGCATATTTTTATCTATAGAAGATAATTTTAGTAGGCTTACAGCGGAGCCTGAATCTACTAAAAATACAAGAGGTAATTCAGCGATATCAGTTTGAATTAGGATGTGTGGTAAACACCTTTTAGAAGTGTTATGAGTTACTTCGAAAATTTCGTAACCAGGTTCATTTTCGTGTTCATTGTGGTTTGTTGCCTTTAAAACTGGGGTATCGTCTTCTTCAGCTAAATTTCCCGTGCGACACCGTTTCTCGGGAAATCGTTCTAGTTTAAATGATTATTATCATTTTGTTGGTCTCTCAGTGGTAGGAGATTATTATCTATTTGGCGAGTGCATTTGCAATGGACCTCAGGATGATCCTGATATGATATGTTGTGGATAGCGCGGTTGTAATTATTTTGATTGCGAGGAAAATTATTTGTATTATTAAAATGTTGATTACGGCGGTTGTTATTAAATTGGCGCTTACGACAATTTTCGATTGTGTGTCCAATATGTTTGCAATATCTGCATACCGGGGGTTGTGAGCTAGAAGCCCCGGGTGGATTTGGCATTTGTCTGTTGAAGTTTGGTTGGCCTTGAGACCTATAATTTATGCTATTTTGGCGAAATGGTGTTTGTTTGTTGACGTTGGATGTAAATGAATTTGTTTTATATGTTATACCTAAAATTTTCTCTTCAGATGACGCAAAACTAATAGCGTCGTTGAGAGTACTTGGGTCTCGGCACCTTATAATTGTAGCCAATCTGGGGTCAAGCCCCATCATGAATACATTGAGCGCTAGATCTTGCATAGTTGCAACACGTCCCGAAAGTTCATCTTTTTTCTTTGTAGGTATTGAAATATTTATTTCTGTTAATAATTTCGATAAACAAGATTCTATTTTTAGAGAATATTGGCTTACATTTTCAGTGGGCCCTTGTTTGCAACTTTGCAAGTCTGCTAGAAGATATGCGTAGTGTTTCCTATCACCAAATTGCGACTTAAGAAATTCTTCTAATTGTGACCACTTAGTAAACTCTTTTATAGTACAGACAGCTTGTGCTTTGCCAACAAGGCGGCTTTGAATATATTTGAAAAGTATGTTTTGTTGGTCAGTTGTAGCCAAGTTGATAGCGTTTCCGCAATTATTTAAGAACGGGATTAATGTGTCTCGGGACCCATCAAATGTCCCTATGAATTTAATAAGAATATTTAGATCCATTTCCAGCACGTGCGGCGTTTCCTCTCGAGATTCCTTCTTAGACATGATTTAGAATAAGCACAAATGAAAACAATATCAGCTTGACTCAGTGACCCAATTATAATAAATGATCAAGGTTAAAACTCTTAATAATTTAAGTTAGCTTATAATGGTACTAGAGACTCAATCGTTATCTGTTCTTAGAAAATACGTGGGCGAGAAGTGATCACTAGCACGGTAACTTTATATTTAAGCACAACTATTGGAACTCGAATGTAACTCGAATTTAGAATTAGAAATTACAATTAATTTTATTTTAGAATGTTCTTAAACAGTGAATATACGTGTAATATAGTTTATATTATTTTGGATCCCAAATCACAAAAACACAGTTATAGATAAAAACGACTCACTGGGCTAACAGGAACTTCATCGCAGAGCTGGAGACGAACCGAAGGTGGAACAGGATCAGTGTAGACAAAAAGGATATAGAGGATGCAGCAAACAGCAGGATGCGGTTTTTCTTCACGATGCAGTGGTGATTAAGTTCATCAAGGTAATAAGCTTTCACAGGATGTAGCAGTCGACGTCAAGATACAGTGGTTTCACGGGACACAGAACGGACGATCGTGGTCAAGATACAGGGCTTCTTCTAGATACAGTGGCTTCTTCAGGATACAGTGAATACAGTGACTTCTTCGGGATACGGTGGATTCAGTGACTTCTTCCGGATACAGTGGATACAGTGACTTCTTCAGGATACAGTGGATACAGTGACTTGTTCAGGATACAGTGGATACAGTGCTTCTTCGAGATACAGTGGTAGAGCTCTTCATCAGATACAGCGGAGACGGTGTTCGGTGCGCGCGGCAGAGGTGATGATCATCAAGTAGTAAGTATTTCGGCGGTTATTTTCACTTGAAAGTTTTTCACTAATTTTCACTGAGTTTTTTGCAGGTTGAAGGCGGTTCCAGGGAAACTGACTTATCCCACCGCTGCCACCAAATATTATACGGAACCCGGAAAATTGGTTTTAAAAAAAAAGATTTAATTAACACTGAAAGTTTTAATTAGCAGAAAAATACTTATTTAATGACAATAAGTAGATTTAATAAAAATGAGCGGCGCGACCGAGAGCTGGGATGAGACTGGCTGGGAATGGTGGATCGTGGGAGAAAGCAATATTGTCTATTTTGCAACAGTAGTTAGGATAGGTGCAACGTAAGGGAAATAGGATGGGAAAGCCGGGTATAACAGTACGTATGTCGTACATTTTGTCTCGTCTTGTTCCGAATACCGACACATGCGAATGATGCGAGTAACGAAACATATTCGAGAGTTCCGATTCGGTACTTCGCGTCAGGCAGTGTATTCGTTACTTTAGTAACGAATACATACGGTTCGACACAGCTTTACTGCGCCGGCACTATCTGCCAGTTGGTTGTCACTGCTCACGCGCGCGCAACGTATATTTTTATTCAAATGACGGGATAATTGCGCATTCGTATTCTATCTTAGAAACGATTTATGTATTTCATAGTCATTTTGCGGGTTGTGCTTGTTTTTGCACAATATGTTTAATTTTTTATGCTACCGATACTAAAATGACAAGATGGCGTAAAATTCACTTTTCCGACATAAAATTCGACTCTTAGTTAGGAACTTTGATGTAATTTTGTGAGGTAAATAAAAATAATTCGTAAATCTTTTTTTAGTTTATTGAGTAAGCCCTTTCCTGTATCGGGGCGCGCCGTTACATCGCGCGCTGAAAGAAGTAATAACAACGCTTGGTCGAGCGCCTTAGACACATTTTTACTTGTATTGTCTGAAATAAACGTTGGTATTGTGTTTTTGTAGGGGTGTGAAGTATCTGTTACGAAGTAACTATTAATAAATCTGTGGCGTCACATTCGCTAAACGAGTTAGAGAGAGAGGTTAGAGCGTTTGGTTGCACAGGTTGCACTCCAATCCAAGCCACAGACTACGACTACACCCCAGTATAAAAAAGTTACTCTATGGACTACACTAAGGAGATACTACGTATGCTCCAAGCGTAGGTCGATGCGTAGTATCCATAGTATTAGTAGTCTGTGGTAGGTCGTGAACGGAGCCCTGTAGTGTAGGCCTGAACATAACATTACATTCAGAACATATATTTTCCAGTATATAAAAGTACTCTGTGACCTATATAAAAAAGTACTCTGTGATTGAGAATATAAACGAAGTCAACCAAATAATGTTTAATTGAAAAGGAATAAAGCGAACATGGCTCTGTTTGCTGTAAAAACGAGTGTCTCTGCGCGAGTCTACTCCTATAATAAACCTATCAAGTTAACATCGCCAACAAACAGCTGTTTTTGTTGTTTGGCTGTAAATGAGACGATGTTACATTTGGCTAATTGTAAACACAACGGATTCTTACAAGATTTTATTCAGGTAAGAACGTAAAACGTTATTACATACATTACATAAAATTACGCTTTTTCCCTTAGGGGTAGGCAGAGACTACTTCTTTGCACATGCTACGATCCTGACATATCTCATTCGCTTCTTCCACTTTATACATGCTCGCAGTCGCCGGTTACAGGTACTTACTATATTTAGGTAATTTCATGTACGTATATTATATATTGCGTATCTCGGAACGGCTATAACGATTTGGATGCAATTTTGTATTTAGATTGAAGTTTGCTTTATAAGTACCAACGCATAAAGTTGTATCTTTTAAATCGCGATTTTACACAAAATACCAAAAAAGATATTTCATATAGACCAAACAAAAACGACACAAAATATAACTACAACAAATAGAAGAAAAATGCACCAGCAAATCTAGGTCCAAAAATAAACATGCGTTTACCATCTTGGACCATTGCTTACCACCAGTCGAGATATTTGTCAAATACTAGTATCAAAACCTGACAGGGCTATTATACTGCATCCAATCATTTAGCTTTTAACAGCACTAATCAATTAGTTTTCATTTTTCTAAATATAAAGAAAGCTTACTAGCAATGTGAGTCGCACATTACTAGTAGTCTTGTTAACCCCCTTCAACTAGGCTAAATATGACTGTATCTTGAGTGGGTTCACATCAATAGTGCCATGGGTGGGGATTGGACTCACAATCTTGCTATCACCAGGCCGATGCCTTAGCCATTGGGCTATTGCTGCTTAGTTGTGACTTAATGTGTTACCAGCTTATTTCAATCGATAATATCTTATACCAGTAGATATGTACAAATTTACATACATACGTAGTACGGGCAGGTATATATATGACTTTCGATGTCTAGATGAAAGCTAAATGGCTCATTATTTTTTTTTATATTTAGAATAATAATTACTGATATTTTTTTTATGCGAGATAGGCAAGTGTTTTACCACTATCTCACCTGATGTTAAGTGACCATGCGGTCGACAATGACGATGTAGCACTCTTACCTAGTAGATGATACCTGTTCACTCGCCATTTGAAGATATGATATGATCTATTTAATGTTATTTGATATGTGTAAGTGCAGATTTTTAATTAGCCCATATACTGAATAAATGCTTTGACTATCGATTTTATACGAATTTACTTTGTCAAATTTTAAATACCCTGCCCTTCTATTTGCCAAAGCTCATCAGCCTTAACAGTACGTAATAAATATAATTTTTCGAAATCAACTTTATCACAATAATGTGGCAATAATAAATTGGCCAATGGATAAGGTGTCCGACTGGCGATAGAGAGGTTGTGCGTTTGATCCCCATCCCACCCATTGCACTATTGTCGTGAACCCACTCCAGACACAAAGCATATTTTAGCTTAGTTGGAGGGGTTAAAAAGAATACTAGTAATGTCCAACTTACATTGCAAGTAAGCTTTATTTGAAATATTTAAAATAAAAATTTTGAGAATTTCGTTCTTGTACAGAGAAAAAAACTTACATAATTTGCTCATTTTGTGATATTGTTTGTTACAGAATTTTCAAAATATATTAGTTTGCAAGATTTGTCATTTAATGCTGAAAAAGATCTACATTTTCAAAAGACAAGTGTTTGAATGCTCTAAAAAGCATGTGCAATCAAAGGTAAAGAATACTAGAATCCAAATTAGGTATGTTACAGAGGTGGTTTTATCGGAACCGAAGACGAAACCGGAGATTTGGAATTTATTTTAACGGAACCGAAATCGGAACCGGAGTTGAACCAGGGAGTGTTGGGAACAAAAGAGAACCTATGTTAAGGCCAGGTCAGATAAATGAATAAAACAATGCTATAATTATTCAGTATAACTCTGCTTCGCTCTGCTCTGTTGTTTCAAATCAATCGGAACCAAAGCAGAAACCGTAGGTGTGAAATCAACCAAAAGTTTCGGTATATCGGAACCGAAGCCGGAACTCTGTAACATCTCTAATCCAAATAACAAAAGTACAGCAGCAAGTTTGTTTATTTATATATTTTATTTTTTTTATTACAAAATCCACAGGTCTTATAAAATATAGATTGGCTTATACACTATTTCTTACATCTAATAACGTATTTACTTTATATAATTTATACCAAATAGAAAGCACAGGTATTATATATACGAGGTGCATTCAATAAGTACCTAGCCTCATCGCCAGAGGGCGCTGTAGTTTCAAAAGAGTTTTACCACAGTGTAGCACATTCTTTTTTAATTCTTTTTCAAATTTTCATTCCAATCCCTTCATCTGTTTTATTTTGACAACTTATGGAAGCGAACGTATAGATCGGTTTTACAAAAATGAAAAAAGAGCATTATCGTTCGGTGATTCGATTCCTATTTTTGGAAGGGAAAACGCGCATCGAAATCAAAGAGCGCTTGGATGCTGTGTACGGTGACTCTTCTCCATCGATGGCCACCGTCAAGAATTGGTTCAACGAGTTTGCACGTGGCCGTACGTCGGTTTTGGATGAACCACGTCCAGGTGCACCAAAAACAGCTGCTACGGAGGAAAAAATTAAAAAAATCCATGATCTCGTATTGGCAGATCGCCGATTGAAGGTTCGGGAGCTAGCTGAGACTGTAGGCATTTTAAGAAGGAACAGTGCATCATATTCTTCACGAGGAACTCGGCATGAGAAAACTGTCGGCGCGATGGGTGCCGCGTTTACTCACACCGGAAAATAAGTGCAACCGTGAGACCACATCGGAGACGTGTTCGGCGCTGTTTAAGCGGAATCCAGCGGAGTTTTTGCGTCGTTTTGTGACCGTCGATGAAACCTGGATCCACTGGTACACGCCAGAGACCAAGGAGCAATCAAAACAATGGATCCAGACCGGGGAACGTGCTCTAAAGAAGGCGAAAACTGTAAAATCGGCCGGAAAAGTTATGGCCACCGTTTTCTGGGATTCACAAGGTGTGATCTACATCGATTACCTCGAGAAGGGTAAAACAATTACAGGGCTTTACTATGCCGATTTATTGGGCCGATTCGACGCCGAATTAAAGAAAAAACGACCCCATCTGGCTAAGAAAAAAGTGCTGTTTCACCACGACAACGCACCGGTTCACACGTCTGCCGTTGCCATGGCCAAATTGGTCGAATTACGCTACGAATTGCTGCCCCATCCACCGTATTCTCCAGATTTGGCCCCTTGTGACTTCTTTCTGTTTCCTAATCTGAATAAATCTCTCGCCGGGAATAGATATGGATCAAATGAGGAGGTCATCGCCGCCGCGGAGGCCTATTTTGCAGAGTTTGACAAAAACTATTTTTCGGACGGGTTAAAAAAGTTGGAGCATCGCTGGGCTAAGTGTGTCGAACTAAAAGGAGACTATGTTGAAAAATAAATTGCCACTTTTCCAAAATTTTCGTTTACTTTTTGTAGGCTAAGTATTTATTGAATGACCCTCGTATACTAGCGGATCCGGCATACGTTGTCCTGCCCGATCGCAGCGCCGCCTATCGGGTCCAATTGTGAATCTAAACCATCTATGGAATAACTCAAACATACACTCCAAAATTCATCTAAATCAGTCCAGTCGTTTAGGAGGAGTTCAGTGACATACACACCTACAGTAGAATTATATACATTAAGATTTACCATGTTTATGCGTATGTGTGAGTGCGTGCGTGTATGTCTACGTATGTGTGTGTGTGTGTTGCATATTTGTAAAGTCTAAAGATATTCATCTGATATTGATCTTGATTTTCCACCAACATCTTTTCCCCCAGACCCATGAATCCTTACTTAACATTATAAACACGAAAGTTAGTATGGATGTTTGTTACTCTTTCACGCTAAAATGACTAAACCAATTAAGCTGAAATTTGGTATGTATATAGTCTAGACCCTGGAATAACATATAGGGTACTTTATATCCCGATATTCCCACGGGAACGATGTATACGCGGGTAAAGCCATGGGGCACAGGTAGTAAAAGATATTTAAAAGTAATCAAATATTATGTTTCTTGAAGTGTTACACACTTTATATTTTTGTACATTGTTACACACAATCCAAAATTTCATTGTACTGACGGGATTCGAACCTGCATCCCCTTAAGATACATGCCCAGGTGCTATGACCAATTAAGCCACGGTGCGATACTGTCGATACGACGAAATTAATGATTTCATTTATTAACCAATTATGCAATTATGTGGCGCAATCTACATATATAACTTCGAAAAAGTTATCATAGATGTCTAAAATTTAAAAGTAATTTTTTTAATTTAAATGTTATTTAAAAATTATAGATGTTTAAACCTATCAGGTCAAAGTTATCTTAAACCTATTAGGTCAAAGAATTAAAATGTATCATTGAAATAAAAAAATATACTTTTTTTATGTTAACTACATCTAATCTTTAGTTGTCCCAAAAAAATCTTATAAATATTTTAATTGTCATTGTTTAATTGTTGCATTAGTGTGCAAACAAAGTGTTATCTATCCAAGCTCTACCAAAATGTACCATAATAATCTTATTGCAGGATGTACAAAATCCAAAGAAACTATACAATCTGCAAACAGTACATGTAATATATGATACATCTCACATCAGACCTAAAATTAAAGTTAATGACAAAACAGATGAGGAAGTAGAAGACAAAGAGAGTGAAATAGAACATATCGAGAACAAAAAAGAAGACGTCAACATCGTAAAAAAAGAATTAGCCAACTATGTTATTATAAAAAGAGATGTTGCAATTCAAACCGAAGAAAAAGCAAACATATATCCACAAATACAAATTGATATTGAGAAAGAAGCAAGCTCCAAATATGACGATGAAAACAACTCAATTGTGAAAAATGATATCATGGCTCTTTTGGAATATCAGAAAAAACATACAATAGAAAATTATGTGTACCATACAGAATACGAAGAAGAAATAAATAACAGTAACGAAATTTCCAACTCATTCAACTCAGATAGTGTGCCAAACGCTGACAGCGATTCAATTAATTCTGAAATGGATGTAAATTATGAAAGTTACATAGACATGGATTTTAATATGAGTGAAGAAATGGATCCCTTGACTCTTACAGTAAAGAATGAAAATAAAGCACCGTCACCACTAAAGATCCCAACAGATGTGTTGCCGTTAAACAACAGCTATTTGGTCCAACTTCTTCACAAGAAAAATGAATTGCCGATACTAAAGAATCCTTGGCAAGAAATTTTCATAAACGTAGTGCTAGAAGAAAAACATAGGGACAAGGCAAGAATAGTAATTTTAAATAGCGAAGAAGTTGTTGAGGAGAGAAAGAATATATTAAAGAAATGGATAGAAATAAAGGCATTTTTTAAGTGTGATACATGTTTTATTGTGTTTGTAGATGATGTAGCATTAAAGAGACATAACAGAGAGGTTCATATGGTAAGTTTTACAAGTATTTAGATTGTAGTGGTAGGACTTCTGTTAGTCCGCCTGGCCTAGGGCGGTACCACAATTTTGCCAATTAATTCAGCCTTGGAATCATGGAAAAAGAAATGTTTTAAGGTTTTGTCAGCAGATTTTCTCCTTGGTTGTGGTGGTAAAAGTCACTTTTTGGTAGCTAGTCAGGCAGAACATTGATATAATATAATGCTCCTAGGCTGCCGCATGTGGATGAACATCCATGAATGCACATAGAAAAATCCATTGGTGCATGGCAGGATTTGAATCACCCACCTCTAAGTTAGGAGTCAAGGTATCTTTTTTATCATCCTTCACGCCAACGGGCCATCCGTTTTTTAATGATTAACATTAAAGAGTTAGAAAAATCGTCACCAAACATCTAATGTGTTCCGGCAGCTATCCTTGAGAGCCAGTTCCCATTCTAGGCCTAGCGTGCTTACCATCTTCGACCGCATCATCACTTACCACCAGGTGAGATAGCGGTCAAACGCTAGCCTATAAAATAAAAATTAAAAAACAGGCAGACACGGCGCTCGCCTGATGGTAAGCGATGACGTCTACCTATTACAGATACAGCGGCATGAAACATTCTGGACGTCACTGCACTGCGCCTGTTACCTTGAGACATAGAGATGATGAGTCTCACATGCCCTGTAATTTCACTGGACACCTTGCCATTTCACATCTGAAAATTAATTGGCAAAGTGGTGGTACCGCCCCAGGCGGACTAGAAAAAGTCCTACCACACCATATTATTAATCCCCATTCTATATTATACCAAAGTATCCCCATTCTAAAATATATCAAAGTATTCCCCATTCTAAAATATACCAAAGTATTCCACATTCTAAAATGTACCAAAGTAATCCCCATTCTTAAATCTACCAAAGTATTCCCCATTCTAAAATATACCAAAGTATTCCCCATTCTAAAATATACTAAAGTATTCCACATTTTAAAATGTACCACAGTATTCCCCATTCTAAAATATACCAAAGTATTCCCCATTCTAAAATCTACCAAAGTATTCCCCATTCTAAAATCTACCAAATGAAAGCTTTCCAAAGTTTTTTTTATATAATGTAGGTATTTGTTTCAGAATGGCGGCTCACATAAATGTGAAATCTGCAAAATAAAGATTGATCGAAAACGCTATAATGCACATTTAATTATACATGTCATGAGGTACGTAATTGAATTATCTACATTCAAATAGGGAAGATGCAATATTTGTATTTTTACTTCCGTTTTAAATAATAACGTGTAGAAGAGAACACAAGTAACTATATTAAAAAAAGTTATAACACATTAATTTAATTAGATAATTGTGTTTGATGCAATATAAATATATTTTCTTTCTTCTTTCTTAATTCATAATGCTATTTTTATTTAATAATACTTTTTATATAATGTCATCGGTTCTACGACAGATGTGCCCAGTCCACTGCCATTTCAGCTTGCTAATCCTTTAATTCATTCATTCATAATTCATTTTATTTCATTTTTGTTTTTATGCTGTGTACCCACTGTACACTTAGGAACGCCAGTCTTTTATTACAAATTAATTATCATATCATCAATTCATACATTCAACGTTAATTAACATCAGAAACTTCAGAAAGTTCATAAATAATAAAATAATAATCCATACAAACAAATATCCAAAATTTCAAAACCACTATACTTTACATACCATAGATAGAACATAACTCTTTAACTCTTAATTAAGCTACGTTGATAACGTTGGTTCTCTGACGGATGACTTCATTTCGATTTCGATTCTTCAGAGAGACTTCGAGCATAGCCCTCTCCATAGCTCGCTAAGCGACTTTGGATTGGTGAACTAGTCTCACCGTCAGTGTCCACGTCTCGGCTTCGCAAGTAATAAAAGGTAGGACGCGCTCGTTAAAGACTTTCGTCTTTAGGTTTTGTGGTATGGGCGATGAAAGGACTCGACGAAGTTTTCCGAATGCTGCCCATTCTAGTTCCTGTATCCTTCTGCGAGCTTCCTTTTTGAATAAACCAACAGCAAGAAATAAAATTTGGTGGGAATATTGTTTACCTTATAAACAATATTTAACACTGTCACTTATCACCACATGCTGATAGGAGTTTTAAAATAAGTTTCATTTCTCATTACTTCAAACTAAAATTTCTTGTTGGATTTATTTATTACTAGCTGTGCCCGCGACTTCGTCCGCGTGGAATAGTGTCTTTGGGTAGCATTAACAAAGAAGACACATACGTATCCCAACTACACCGCGCAGTACCACGCCACGCTAATCCCCCTTCCCTCACTTACCGTCCCCTCTCCCTTGCCCTCACTTCCACCTCCCCCCCCCCCCTCCCCTAGTCAGTTACTGCCTACCGCTTTGCGAAAGTCGTTGCTCCACCTAGTCCACTGGTCCACTATCGGCACCTATATTTTTAATACATCATTGACATTTCAGCAGGTTTCATATTAAATGTTCTTCTTGTTACCAGATTCCAATGTGTGAAATGTGGATTAAGGTCAAGGTTACTAAAAAACATTTTAGAACATTACAAACAACATGACAAGGAGCACAAGAATTATACGAAAAGCAAGCCTCAAATCAAGCTTACAAATGACCCGCTCAAGGCTAAAACCTCAATCGAAGCCAAAACTTCGAGTAGTTATCCTTACATTATTGATCTTGTAAATTCCCCAGACGAGGCCGAGAATACAAGTAATATACCACACATTAAGGTTACAAATTACCCACCCGATGTCACGAATACGAAACGCAAGCCTCAAATCAAGCTTACAAATGACCCGCCCAAGGCTAAAACCTCAATCGAAGCCAAAACTTCGAGTAGTTATCCCTACATTATTGATCTTATAAATTCCCCAGACGAGGCCAAGAACACGAGTAATATGCCACACATTAAAGTTACAAATAACCCACCCAAAGACACGAATACGAAAAGCAAGCCGCAAATCAAGCTTACAAATGACCCGCTCGAAGCTAAAACCCCATTCGAAGCCAAAAGTTCGAGTAGTAATCCCTACATTATAGATCTTATAAATTCCCCACAAGAGGCCAAGGACACCAGTAATATACCACAAATTAAGCTTACAAAGCCTCAAATCAAGCTTATATGTGACCCACTCAAGCCTAAAACCATATTCGGAGCCAAAACTTTAAGTAGTTATCCCTATATTATTGATCTTATAAATTCCCCACACGAGACCAAGAACACGAATAATAATTCGCAGATTAAGCTTATAAATTACCCACTGGATACTGCGAATACGAAAAGCAAGCCCCTCGCCACGCTTACAAATGACCCACTCAAGGCTAAAACTTGTCATATTCCGGTCAAGCTTATGAATTACTCACTTGATGCCAGGAATACCAGTTGTAAACCCCAAACTGAGCTTACAAATAGCCCTCTCGAAGTCAAAAATACGAGTAATGAATGCCTGGCGCTTGAAAATGACCCAGTGGAAGCCAAGGATACGAGTAAAAAGCCCCAGATTAAGCTTAATAATACCCCACTCGAGGCTACGAATACGAAAAGCAAACCTCAAATTGCGCTTACATATGTCCTCAAGAAAAGCACGTGTACTAAGCCGCTAATTAGGCATTCCCGTTTCAAGACCAAGAATACAAGAACTAAGCCCCAAACTGCGCTTAAAAATACCCTACTGGAGGCCAAACGGAAGCCCGAAACAGAGCTTGCAGATATCTCAATTGAAGCTGAGCCCACTAAGCCCCAAATTACGCAGACAAATGACCCATTCGAACCTGAAAATTCTAATAGTAAGAAACCGAAAGGCCACGTTGAATTTATGGAGGATTTAAGCGAGTCCATAAATAAAAAAAACAACGAAGAGTCTAAGATCCTTGAAAAGAAGTGGGTCTACAAATGTGAACTATGCCGTTTTTACACAGAGTAAGTAAGAATAATGCCAAAAGTGGCTTACCATTAAGAAGAAAATCTGCTACCTTACGGTGTTCCGGCAGCACAAAGTCCTTGAGAGTCAGAGTATTCTAGGCCCTACGCGTTCACCATCTTCGATCACATCATCGCTTATCACCAGTCGAGATAGTGGTCAAACGCTAGGCTATTTAACGATTTAATGCTATTTAAGGCCCGGTCTATTCTTATTTTAAAATGGTCCCATATACATTTCTTAAAGATCTGCATAGTTATTCTCAATAATTTGAAAGCAAATTCGGATTCGGAAACTGCTTTGACTTAGACTAGGATCTTTGTAATTCTCAATGCTTCGATAAAAAAAAATCAGTGATTTAAAATCACTTTGAACACATACACTTCCGCGACAAAATGGCTCATGGATTTATCAATATTCAAAATTTAAAATGAAGCTTCCGAATTCGAATAGGTTTTCGAATGATTGGGAATCGGGGGGCTGATGAGTATCTCCAGAGATATGGAGGTAAACATCTCAAACTTGGTACTAATAATTAAGATAACAACTAAAATTATTAAACTAAATAAATTTAAAAACTAAAACAACCGACTTCCATGCCGCGCGAGTCAGTTTCAGTAGAAAATTTGAGTCGTTTATCGTCATATCTCTTCGTCATACTTATCAGATCTCGATAAAATTACAATGGGACCACCTTGGGAATGTACCCTACCGATTCAAAAAAGAATCATTCGAATCGGTTCACAATTGACGGAGTAATCGCGTAACATACTCGTAGTACATACAAAAATAATAATAATAATAATTTAAAAAACATACAGACGAATTGAGAACCTCCTTTTTTTGGAAGTCGGCTGAAAATGACTAGCGCAGCCACAGAATATTAGAAGTAAACAAACTTAATCTGTTCTGTGAGCGCAGCATTTGAAGATTTTAAAGTCGATTTTTTTTCGTTTAAAACTCATATATTTGTGTATGCAAAAATTATAGACTTATTTGTATGACTCAATTTAAATGATATTTTAAAGATAATAATATTTTCTTTCAGTTCATACTTGGAATCCTACCAACATATAGAGAAACACAAGCTATTATCTTGTCCTATATGTGACAAGAATATGAACACTTCGCCCAATTTAGACGAACATTTAAAGTAAGTAATTTTTTATACAACTTCTTTCTTTTATACTTTTCGCAGTATTCGGTGTTTCACATCTGCGAGGCATCTCGCGAAGACAATTTTTTGTTTTCAGATTCTACGTTACAACGCATCTTCACTTAAAATCATTTAGAAAGTGGTCGTAAAAAACACAAACTTGCATTTGCAGTTGTAATGTATTGTCACCCGTACATTACAACTACAAATATAAGTTTGTACGCACTATATTAAGAATTAAATTAATCTGGGTGTCCTAAATCGAAATTTTGAGGCAGCCTAAGAATAATAGAAAAAATCAGAAGGCTAAACTCTCCTTAAATTGAAGCCTTCAAAACCACCCTTAAATAGTGTAGTTTCACGCGACGGTAATTCGATTAGTCACTCTGTGAACGTTGCTGCGTAGGTAATTTATATGTTAAATTGAATTATATTTAGCCATCTTATTTAGTGCGCGGATTTTCGGATTCGTTTTTGGACACAGAGCATCGCTTGAAATGACCGTATGTCGCGGTTTCTGTTTTTGTTTTCTGTATTCTGAGGTTTTGAAGTTGGTTCTATTTAAAAGTTTTTAAGTGAAATAGGCATGACGGCAGTATCAAAAAATCGAAGATTTGATGATTTTAGGGGAAAATAAATATTAAAACAATTAAAAACACTAGTTTAGTTTTATATAAAAAACTAGAAGTGCCCCGCGGCTTCGCCCGCGTTAAAAACTCTTTTTATTTACTTAAAACTTTTCTTGTGTAAAAACGATTCTATCATTAAAGACATGAATTTTGGGAAATCCTTTCTTAGCGGATACCTACGACAAAATAACTATCTGCATGCCAAATTTTAGCGCAATCCGAAACATTATTGATTTTCAGACTTTGTTACCCCATTTCACCCTCTTAGGGGTGTAATTAAAAAAAAAACCTGAAACACGTATTTACTTATTTTTTTACTGAAGCACTTGTGTGAAGTTTCGGATAGAAAATACTATCTAATCTTGTTTCTCCATATAAACTTTGAACCCCCATTTCATCCCCTTAAGGGGTGAATTTTGGAAAATCCTTTCTTAGTACACCCCTGCGTACTAAGACAAATATACCCTCCAAATTTCAAATCTCTACGACCAGCGGTTTAGGCTGTGCGTTGTCTGTCAGTCAGTCAGTCGAGTATGTCAGGACAAAGATTCTTATAGTATTAGATTGAGATTATTACAATTTTCAATAATATAAAACAGTAAAATACTGCAATCGGCCATTTTGATTGAAACACCAATCACTGCGCATGACGTCACGTCTATGTCCTCTTATGAGGTTTTCTTGAAAATGTTATTAAATTTTGGAAAACCCATGTGTATCCGATGTCACAGATTATATAATAGTTACTACGTTAAGTATGTCATTAACGTATGCGTGACGTCACAGCCGACGCCATGACACAAGTGAACTGTTTATTTGCACTATTGAAAAAATATTAGAAAAATTGCTTTAAACTTCATTAAACTTAAGTTCATTACCGAAATATAGGTTTTTTCGTGAATAGTAAATGTGTTCCCACATTACGGAAGAGGATTTCAAAATCTTTCGTCACGCCTATTATAGTATTATTAAAAAAGCGACCAAGTACGAGTTGGTCTCGCGCATCAAGGGTTCCGTACAAACTTGCCAAACTAGGTTAAAAGACAAACTTAACTTTGCAGTTCGATCCCTAGACCGATGCCTAGACACAGTTAATGTACCAACCGCAAATAATAAGTTTGTAATAGTATATATCAAGTTTGTAATAGTATATATCAAGTTTGTAATAGTATATATCAAGTTTGTAATAGTATATATCAAGTTTGTAATAGTATATATCAAGTTTGTATTAGTATCTTTTGATCGCGTTGACTTATAAGTTCGATTTTTGCACAGTCGAAAGATGTCCTAGTCTAGTATTTAGTTTTTAGGGTTCCGTACCCAAAGGGTAAAACGGGACCTTATTACTAAGACTCCACTGTCCGTCTGTCTGTCTGCCTGTCTGTCTGTCCGTCCGTCTGTCTGTCTTTCCGTCTGCCACCAGGCTGTATCTCATGAACCGTGATAGTTAGACAGTTGAAATTTTCACAGATGATGTATTTCTGTTGCCGCTATAACAACAAATACTGAAAACAGAATAAAGTTAAAAATAATAGAGGGTCCCCATATAAGAAACGTGTTTTTTCGGCATTTCACGCCATCTATGAACGCTTAGTTAGGTAAACGTCCCATAGATGGCGTTATATTGAAATGTCGATCCCTAACACCTTTGTTAGACGTTAGATGGCGTTATAAGAAATAAAATGTTTATTAATTATTATTATTTGCTGGCGAAAAATGATAGTGGTATTTTTTGCTCGATCTTATAAAATACTGTAGTGTGGTACGGAACCCTAGGCTACGAGTGCGAGTCCGACTTGCAATTGGCCAGTTTATTAGTATTTCGTTTCAACTTGATACCTCTGCGCATTCCGGAGATAAAGGGTCTTGACAGACGGACAGACAGACAGACAGATGGACAATAGAGTGATTCTATAAGGGCTCCTTTTTACCCGACTGCGCGACGCAAAGGAGAGGTAAGTAATGCCATATCCTTAATTTTTCCATATCCAGTAGCACCTTTCCTTCAATATGGAAGGAAGCTCAAATTATACCCCTACCTAAAAAACCTAACCCAAAGACCTTTTCTGAATACCGTACTCGTAATAACTGTGCTGACGCTACTCGATTTTAGCAACGCCTTCAATACCGTTGACTTCGACATTCTTCTTGCAATTCTTCGCTCTATTAACATATCTCCATCGGTGATTGACTGGTTTCATAGTTACCTGTCTGGTCGTCGTCAGCGCGTCCGCGTTGAAGAGATTCTCTCTTCATGGTGCGACGCGACTGTCGGCGTACCGCAGGGCGGTGTTTTATCTCCTCTCCTATTTGCCATTTTTATTAACTCCATATCTCAACATATCTCTTCTTCCTACCACCTCTATGCAGACGATCTCCAAATTTACTGTCACGCGCCCCTGAATCAAATAGCAACTGCTGTAGAACGTGTAAATGCCGACTTACGCTGTATATCTGAGTGGAGCAAATCCCATGGTCTGAAAATTAACCCGGATAAAACGCAAGTCCTTATAGTGGGCAGTTCTAGAACTGTGTCAAAAACCAATCGAAGCATTCTACCGCATGTCGTTTTTAATGGTGTGACCATCCCTTACAGTGAAACTGTCAAGAACCTGGGAGTATTATTCGATCAGCACATGTCTTGGGGTCCTCTGTTGACTGCTGCCAGTAACAAAATGTTTGCAGCCACGGGTGCACTGCGAAGATTACGAAATTTCTTGCCTACTGCCACTAAAGCTGCGCTTGCACAGTCTCTTCTTCTTCCTATTCTTGATTACGCCGACGCCGCCTATCTGGACATCACTGAGGAACAGCTAAACAAGCTCGAACGACTCCAAAATTTTGCGATTAGGTTCATATTTGGCCTACGCAAATATGACCACGTCTCCGAATTCCGTTCAAAGCAAAAATGGCTACCCATCCGCCTTCGCCGCAATGCTCATATCCTTACCCTCCTGTTTAATATTTTGTTTAATCCTACTTCTCCTCCCTACCTTAAAGACCTCTTCCAATTCCTACACACTTCGAATTCTCTCTCTTTACGGTCTTTAGAGACTCATACATTGTTGATGCCTAGTCATCATAGCTCGTTCTACGATAAATCATTCGCAGTACAAGCTGTAAGGCTCTGGAATGCGCTACCAGTTGAAGTAAGACGTTGTCAGACCATTACTACATTCAAAGAACGTGTCAAAGCTCACTATCTCTCGTAAGATTAAATTGCTACCTACTGATTTTTTGTTCTCTCTCCTTGTTATATTTATTTATATAGTATATGTATTGTTTATTGATAAATATATTATTTATGTATTATATGTATCTGCAGTGTAGTGTTTATGTATTTGCTTATTTATTTTAGTTAAGGTATTTAACACCATATTTACCCCGCCATGTTCATTAAACAAATCCTCATTACCCAAAGGTTGTCTGGAAGAGATCGCTCTCAGCGATAAGACCGCCTTTTGTAACACTTATTTGTGAATGTTTACTTAAGTTTTTTAATGTTTTCTGAATGGTGTTCAATAAAGAGTTATTCTATTCTATTCTATTCTAATGTGTTTAGCAGTCTATGTATGTATGTATGTTTGTTCCTTTGTGGTACTCTAGAGACCAAACGCGTGGGCCGATTTTGATAAATGGCACGTCGTTAGATGCCAGCGCAGTGTCAACGAGAACATTAAAAATTTAAAAATTCAAAGTGGCGGATTTTGGACGCCATAATGTAGGGTTCAAAAAATTTTTTTTTTCTCAAACCGTACCGTGTTTGGTATTAAAGTAAAGAGCTTTAAAAGCCCATTACGAATATACAAACGATAAGATATATATTTATATATAATATTGTTTAATAATAATAATGTATATAACACTTATGGTATAAAATATCCTAGTGCTTTGTAATATTGATAGGTACCTAAAAACATTTTTCACGCAGTCGGGTTTAAGTTCTTTTTAATAATTCACTTGTTTCATTTTATTTTAAGGTACGGAACCTTAAAAAAATATTTAAAAATGTGATAAAATTGCAGGAGTGTTCACAAAATGGCGGAGAAGGACATAGGTCACTGTTATTTTTGCGACGAACAGTTTGGTGAGCACGTGTTACTGGTGAGCGGGAAACATTTGGAAACTCACCGACATCACGTCACACATGAAAACGAGGGGTGAGATATTATTATTTTATTAAACTAGATGTGTCCCGCGGCTCCGCCCGCGTTAAAAAGTATCCTATAGCCTAATCCATAGTACTGACATTACTGGCTATCCCTGTGCAAAATTTCAGCTAAAACGGTGTACAGCCGTTTGACCGAAAAGAAGTCACAAACAAATGTAATAAGTGACATTCGCATTTATAAAATGTTGACTAGCGTTTACTACGTACTATAACCTTCGAGCATATACCAATGGAGATGTTAACGCAAGGCGTACCCCTCTGCTGGCCATATAGCCATTATTGGCCATATGAGCGTGCGTAACTACGCTGTATTTTCAATACTGTGTGCGTGTTTCAAGCTAGTGTGCGGGATCGTTAAAGTGAGTGATTTGTGTGTGTGCAATGCGTGTTTACCTCGTCCCCCGTAAGAATCGGCAGAAAAAAATGTTTGCGGATTAGAACGTTAACATCTTCATTTGTAAATGCTCGAAGACTATAACGGATAGCGTGAGCTACTACGTAATAAAAGAAAAATGACCGAACCTAAATGTGGTCTAAAACTATCATCGCATTATTGCCTTTTCTAATGAAACCGGTTTGGGCCACATCCGTTGGATGGTTTCTATGTCTATAAAGCGTATTCTAGACGGATGTAATACAGTGTCCCAACAGAGGTGACCTTGTTTACATCTGTGGATTGTGTTTTGCCTACATAGATGTCAACCACGCGACAACACGCTAGCGGATGGGAACTCTCACCTGTAGGGCTAGCATGGCAAGGGGACTATTTTGTCTCTAACCTATCCGTGTTTTGTTTGGTGGAGAAGGCAAATTATAAGTAAAGTTTTTCGACAATTATAAACGCCCGTTGACTTATAATCAATTCTTTTTTTAAACTTTTTAATACGAAACAAAATCAAAACTCGGGGTTAAACTTCACCAAGCGTTTAAATTGTTGTGTAGATCTCCTGTCAGTGCCGAAAAACAGGGATATAATTTTGTCTTTC
Source organism: Cabera pusaria (assembly GCA_954871355.1). Taxonomy (NCBI): domain Eukaryota; kingdom Metazoa; phylum Arthropoda; class Insecta; order Lepidoptera; family Geometridae; genus Cabera; species Cabera pusaria. Next base: position 6,607,910 of record OX940912.1, on the reverse strand, counting down.
CCCTGGGTATAAGGCCATGCTAGCCCTGCTGTACCCCAAGGACGTTAAAGGTCAAATCAAAATTGGATTACATCTACAGGCTAGAATGTCTAGATGGATGGCAACAATTAAGTTCACCTCTGTTAGGACGCTGGATTACATCCGACTGGAACATGTTTAACAGGCATAGGTAGAAACAATGTTGTGTTTGTAATTTTTTCGTGATCTGATAATTATCTCCATGGATATGGAAATAAACACTTAATATTAAAAATGACTAGCGCGGAATTTGAACCCGGTTAGTATTCGATCTTTTATAAACCGACTACAAAAAAACGGAGGAGGTTTATCAATTCGAGCGTATACTAACCTATATATATATATTTTTATGTTTGTTCGCGGATAACTTCGTCGTTTATGAACCGATTTTGATGATTATATTTTTGTTGGTAAGGAGATATCCCAAGGGCGGCACCATAGTAATTTAATCGAGATCTGACAAGTATCTCCAGAAACATGAAGATAAACACCTTAAACTTTGTACTGAAAATGAATAGCGCGGCATTTGAAGCCGGTTTTATTCGTCTAGAAAACTATTTTTTATTTCTGTCCTTTTCAGATTCATATGCAAAGAGTGCAATGCAAGATTTTACAACGACTCATACTTGCAAGCACACATGGTTTGGAAACATCCCGCGCCTATAACACCTACATGCTTTACGTGTTCTAAGGTAAGAAAAACAACTGTAAAACTAGCATCATCTCTTTCTAACCTTAGAAGTGAGACAAGGATACAACTATTTTTATATGTTTGATGCAAAGACATTGTACTACAAACTAGACTGTCCACAGCAATTTTTGACAAATTCTTAATTTATATGATCTTATTTTAAGGTTGTAATTGCAATGATAATGACCCTCCTTGGATGATAATGACCCTCCCTTGTATGATAATGACCCTCACTTTTGCGATGATGCTCTACCCTTTTGAACCCTTTTGATAATGACCCCCGTTTGTGATCACGATAATAGGGATACCTCTGTTGTATGATAATGACCCTCATTTTCTCATATAACATAACTCAATAACATACTCTGTGTATAATGACCCCCGTTTGTGATAATGTCCCTATCACACCTTGGGTGATAATGACCTCCGAGGGTGACAATGACCCCTAAGCCATTTTGATATTATCTGTGCAGGAATTCAAAAGCTATGTACGACTGCGGTCCCACATGCGGATTGTTCATGAAATGAAAGGCAAATGTTTGAATTTAATCTGTGAGCATTGCGGCAAACACTTTACTGTAAGTATCTAGCTAGTCTATGTGCTTAGTTATAAATATTAAAATAGAGTCTATGCAAAAAGAGAACCGTCATATAAATTGAAGGCGCGCGTGTTGATGGATCTAATATACTGTTTTTGTTGCGTTGACAACATTGCTCTGTCATTGCCAATACGACTAAAAATATTATGTTTCTTTGAAGTGTCACACACTTTTTATATTTTTGTAAATTGTTAAACACAATCCAAAATTTCATCGTACCGACGGGACTCGAACCCGCACCCCCCGGATTACACGTCCAGGTGCTCTGCCAATTAAGCCACGGTTCGATCCATCGATACGACGAAATTAGTGGATTGCATTTGTTAACCCAATTATGCATTGGTGGCGCCATCTATGACTATTACGTAAGTTAATCATTCGGAAGAAATCATTACAGTTTTCAAATCCGACGAGAGATGTTGCACTGCGGACGTGTAATCCGGGGGTGCGGGTGAAATTTTGGATTGTGTTTAACAATTTACGACTAAAAATGTTTGATACCTTGGTAGGTACCTACTCTTATCATTATCGGGTGGTAATACTCGTAGGTAGGTATATAAGGTACATACGTTCCTTCCTTACCTTTGAATCGTAAAGCCACGACTGTTCTCTTTTTGCACAGACTACCGCGCTACGACCTTAATTTCATTTACCTCAATGTTTTGACTTTTGAGGGCCCAGTGGTGTAGTGGGAGAATGGTCGGCTTTGATGCCAGAGGTACCGAGTTCAATCCCCGCCGTGCACCAATGGATTTTTCTATCGAAAAATGTATGTGCGCTTTTCACAGTGGCCCTCCGGTGAAGGAAAAACATCGTTAAGAAACCAACCACCCTCGCATGGTGGTAGGACACCATCTAGTGTCCGCCTGGCCAGCTACCACCACCCTCAAGTTAGAAAATCTGTCGCCAAACATCTAATGTTTTCCGGCAGCTATCCTTGAGAGCCAGTTCCCATTCTAAGCCTAGGTTGCTGCCATCCTCGACCGCATCATCACTTACTAACGGATGAGATAGTGTTCGAACGCTAGCCTATATGATATTATAAAAACCGGTCAAGTGCGAGTTGGACTCGCGCACCGAGGCTTTCGTACAAACTGGTTATACTAGCTAGATCAAGCTATCTTTGTAGTTCGATCCAAATAAAATACTGCACAAACTACAAATAATAAGTTTATATATATATATATACCTTGTATCCTTGATACCTTGTATCATAAAAATATATACATATGTATGTGTGTGTATATGCATATACCTATATTTCCTTTTTTTTATGATACAAGGTAACAGGACAAGCAAGACGCTCGCCTGATGGTAAGCGATGAAGTCTACCTATAACAGATACGGCGGCATATTACCTTCAGACATAAAGATGTTGAGTCTCACATGTCCTGTAATTTCATTGGACACCTTGCCATTTTAACCAAATAAATATTTCTATTTCACGGCTGAAAATTAATTGGTAAAGTGTTGGTAGCGTCCCAGGCTGACTAGCAGAAGTCCTACTACTACAGTAGGGCTATTCTGTAAGCTATCTCGAAAGCGGAATCCGCGGTGAGATTCGAATCTCGTACTACGAAATTCAATCGTAATACGGTTGAATTTCGTAATACGAAATTCAAATCTCACCGCGGATTCCGCTTCCGAGTTGGCTTACAGAATAGCCTACTGGTGACGCGCGGCCGCTACCTCGCTTTGCTTGTCGGCGCACATCACGCGGTGGTCACTGTTCTCAAGTGTGTTGCCTTTGTGTCAGATTCATGAACAGGCTAGGCAAGTAATGAAACGTCATCGATCCAAGTCATTTGCCTAGCTGGTTGATCAAATGGCTGGATATCATTCAGGAATCTAGTTGAACGGCGCTGTTTAGAAAAGAGGCTAGGCTGTTGAATGAACGGCTTATTAAGGCATCTTCTTGCGACATATGGAAATACCTACAAAAAAAGTTTTACTTCAAAAGGTGCATACCTAAACTTAATAATGTCACATAAAATAGCTGCCAGTGATTGTAGTAGACTGACTTTACAACCCTAGCAATAGCAGCCATTTTATGTGACATCATAAGGTTTAGGTATGCACCATTTTTGAAAGTATTTCCATAGAGGCAAATGTATCGTGGCGCCTCTATGTTTTTCCTACCTCCATGTGATATATGCAAGCTGGCTGGCAGCGGTTGGAAGCAAAGAGCTGAAGATCGAGCTCAGTGGCGTGCCAAAGGAGAGGCCTATGTCCAGCAGTGGACAGAGATAGGCGGATGATGATTATGATACCTTTTGAAACGATACTTTATTCGATCTCACAATAATTATTTATTTTCTTTACAGATTATGAAGCGATTTAAGTATCATATAGACACGCGGCACAAAGACAAAAAAGGCGGGAAATTGTACAAATGCTGGCACTGCGACTCTAACTATAAACATCCAAAAGCTCTATATATGCATGTTTCAAAAAAACATAAAAATGTTACTTCTTCTAAAGAGATGTTATATAATTAATTTTATTTGTTTTCTTTATTACCTACAACATTCACAGATGTGTTTAGGGTTCTGTACCCAAAGGGTAAAACGGGACCCTATTACTAAGACTCCGCTGTCCGTCTGTCTGTCTGTCTGTCCGTCTGTCACCAGGCTGTATCTCATGAACCGTGATAGTTAGACAGTTGAAATTTTCACAGATGATGTATTTCTGTTGCCACTATAGCAACAAATATTAAAAACAATAAAATTAAAAATAACAGGGGGGACCCCCTGTTATTTCCACCACCATATCGTAGTATTATTATCTTTTCTATGCCCATACAAGAAACGTGTTTTTTTCAGCATTTCAATATAACGCCATCTATGAACGCTTAGGTAAACGTCCATAGATGGCGTTATATTGAAATGCCGATTCCTAACACCTTTGTTTGACGTTAGATGGCGTTATAAGAAATAAAATATATATAGAAATAATAATTATTATTTTTTGATAGCGAAAAATGATAGTGGTAATTTTTGATGGCGATAAATGATAGTGGTATTTTTGCTCGATCTTATAAAATACTGTAGTGAGGTACCGAACCCTACTAGTGCGAGTCCAACTTGCACTTGGCCAGTTTATTTTATATCTTATAGACTAGCGGTTTGATCACTATCTAACGTGTTGTCTGTGAGTGATGATGCGGTCGAAGATGGTAAGCACGCTAGGCCTAGAATGAGAACTGGCTCTCAAGGATAGCTGCCGGAACACAGATGATTGTTAAAACAAAAATTTGCTTTACTAATTCACTACATATATTATTAAAAAAAAGTCCCCAGCCGCGTCTGTCTGTCTGTCTGTTCGCAATAATCTGAAAATCTACTGAACGGATTTTCTTGGGGTTTTCACCAATAGATAGAGTGATTCATTCATGAGGAAGGTTTAAGTGTATAATTCGCACACTGCCTGCTGAAAACACACACCGTGTGTTTACGGTCAATGTACATGAATTACCGTAATTTTAGAGCTGACGGCGCGGTCTCAAATCACGCGTCGCAATGCATCATTATTTCACATTAGCATAAATCAGTGTTCCTCTATCAACCAAACAAGGGGGTTTGGTTTCACTCACCCGGATTCTTCTATCATTATCATTTTCTACTATGTCAGGACTTACACCTTACAGTGTGTTTTGGTACCGTTATGCGAGTGCGGGCGCTCATATGGTGTTGAGAGCGAACTTTACGTTACGACTATACGGTGCCACACAGACGGTGTGTGTGTGTGTGTACAATGCGGCTCACACACCACCTGTGTGAGTCTCAGCCACAGACCTACGATTCACCTAAACGTAGTGAATTGTAGGTCTGTAATCTGTAGCAGTCATAATATTAGTTTAAATCTAGGATGATGGATTATAATGGATGGCGCCATGTCAGCCATGTGACGTTGTCAGATCGACTTTCATTCTATCAACACATTGTCCTACCCTTTCTATCACAGGGGTTGCGAGATAAGAGTAAACGAGAAAGCTAATATCAAATTGACAACCTCGCGCATGGGTGATCGTGTCCATTTTTGACCAGCTAGCAGGCCATAATATAGCGACGCATCATACTTATAAATTAAAAATTAAATAGAAACATAGCTTTAAAGACTGAAACCCTGTTACATGGTTAAATTATATCGTGTTGTGCTGTGTTTTATCCATCAAGAACAACTAAAGGAGGCGTAAAAGATCCAGAATTATCATTTCACACGTAAGTCTTTGTGGGCATTTATTCTCATATATAACCACTTTTTGAATCAAAATATTTATTTTGCTTACATTATATACATCTTTTTCGTCATATAACTACCGAGGTGGTAAATGGTTATCATTTTAAAGCTTTAATTTATGTAAATAACAAACATTATATTACGCCGCCCGGCTAGTGATGTACGAGAACCCTCCAAAACTGTGTCGATAAATATAGTCGATACCCTTATAAAAAGGAATATATAAATTCCTTTAAGTGTAATATTATAATATTACACTATATAAATATATAAATCGTTTATATACATTTTACACTAATTCTATACATATAAAAAAATTGAAGTGTCTGTTTGTAATTTCAAATTAACAGCTTTTCACTAATTGCATATGAAAGAATATACGGTACTTACATCAAAAACAAAATTTTAAATGTTTGTCTGTCTGTCTGTTTGTTCCGGTTTATCTCTGAAATGACTGGACCAATTTAACGGGACTTTCACTAGTAAAATGCTGATGTTAAAATATTAACTACCAAGTAACTTGGCTACTTTTATTTTAGAAAAAAATAAAGTTCCGCGAAATCAAAATTGAAGCTAATGAAATAGGGAACAATATCTGATTCAAATAGTGAATGTGCAAATAAGCAGTGTTTTCTACCGCGCACAGCCCACGCGCATGTTGCCGCTGTCATTAAACGCGGACAAAGCCGCGGGACCCAGCTAGTTGATTTATAATATGAAGATTTTTTTTAAGGATGGAACGGTTAGCTTAGGGCCTTGATTAGAACGAAATTTGAACATTTTTAACAGACTTCACAATAAAAAGATGAGGTTCTCAGTTCGCCTTTTTTATGTTTGTTATCTCATAACTCCGCAAGTTCTTAACCGGATCGGAAATTTTTTTTTTTCGATAGATTATTCTGCCCGTTTGGTCCCATTGTACATTTTTTGAAATCTGATAAGTATCTCCAGAGATATGGACATAAACACCTCCAACTTTATACTGAAAATGGATAGCGTGGCATTTGAAGTTGGTTTTTTCGTTTTGTGAACGATCTTAAAATATTATAAAAAGTGATCAAAGTAATTATGCGCAAAATTAGTAGTAACTAGGTACCTAATTATATTATCAGCACTGATACTTACTCGTATTCAATCTATTATTACTTATGATAATGCCAATATATTATATATTTTTATGAAAAATGTGTCACAGTTTACCACATTAATATATTATATAATTTTTTTGTAGGTTTCCAAAATGTCCGAAAATCCAATCAAGTGGATAAAGGCAGTAAGGCGTGAAAATTAGGATCCAACTAAACACTTCAAACTTTGTTCTAAACATTTTGAAAAATCAATTTTGTACCTACTAGATTATCAATCAAGCTGGAACTGACACCGAGGAAACGGAAAAGAATAGAAGCTAGTGGAGTCAAGATAAAAAGTCTTCCTATAAGTCTTCCTATAATATTCCTCTGCGCGCAATGAAGGATGATGAAACGGTTTTGAAAGTGTTTTAATCGAAAGTGTTATAAGCTCTGATACACGAAAATCTGTTTAGCCGTTGTAAAAGTAGTAGTAGTAGCATTTTTCTAGTTGATGGCGCTATGAATTCAACTTTCATAGTGATTAATTCGAAATTCGGTATCCTTTTCTTCAACGACAAAGGACACTGAAGCATTGACATGATGCTGGGACATCTTCTGGAATCTGCTGAATTCTCAACTCCTCGCCAACTTACAGCTGAAATGTCGTATTCAGACTCATTGGAATATTTTTAATTTTCATTATAGATTATACATAGATCAGTCGGGGTGATTTCAAATTTTGAGTATTGGAGAGTGGAGATCGCGAAACGGCAAACGTAGCGTAGGACGTCCTGTGAGAGGGTGGAGAGACGGCATACGCAATGCGGTGGGCAGTGATTGGAAAAGAAGATCTGAAAATCGGGCTCAGTGGCGCATCTTGGGAGAGGCCTACAGTCCAGCAGTGGACTGACACTGGCTGATGATGATGATGATACAATAGATCATACTATATTAACATCAAATTACTTTATATCGTTAGCATTTACAAAAGAGATGAGCTAATTTTTCTGTAGTGGTAGTACTTCTGCTAGTCCGCCTGGACCGGTACCACCACTTTGCCAATTAATTTTCATAGGAATGTTTTTCGGTTGAAATGGCAAGGTGTCCAGTGAAATTACAGGGCATGTGAAACTTAACATCTTTATATCTCAAGGTAACTGGCGCAGTGGAGTGACATGCAAAATTCTGGACTGCCAGAATTTTCCTGTATCGCTGTATCTGTAATAGGTAGACGTCATCGCTTACCATCAAGTGAGAGTTGTGCTTGTCCTGTTACCTTTTACAATAAAAAAGCTGATTAATGTTTACAAAGTAAGTATGGCCTAATTTGTGGTTTCACTGCATATTTTTTATTATTTGCGATGCGCGTAGTTTTATACGATAATTTATCTAATACTATAAGAATCTTTGTCCTGACATACTGACTGACTGACAGAGAAATTTAAAGAGTATATTTGTCTTAGTACGCAAGGGTGTACTAAGAAAGGATTTTTCAAAATTCACCCCGTTGGGGGTGAAATGGAGATTCAAAGTTTGTATGGATAAACAAGATTAGATAGTCTTTTCTATTCGAAACTTCATACAAGTGCTTCAGTAAAAAAATAAGTAAATACGTGTTTCAAGCTTTTTCAAAATTCCACCCCTAAAAGAGTGAAATGAGGCAACAAAGTCTGAAAACCAATATTGTTTCGGGTTGCGCTGAAATTTGGCATGCAGATAGTTGTTTTAACATAAGTATCCGTGAAGAAAAGATTTTTCAAAATTCACTCTTTAAGGGGATGAAACGGGGGTTCAAAGTTTGGATAGTCATTTTATTCGACATTTCACACAAACTGTACTTCTGTAAATAAATAAGTAAATAAGTAAATACGAGTTTCAGGCTTTTTCAAAATGCCACCCTAAGAGGGTGCAGTGGGGTAACAAAGTCTGAAAATCAATACTGTTTTGGATTGCGCTGAAATTTAAAATGCAGATAGTTGTTATGACGTAGGTTGCCGCTGAGAAAGCATTTTCTAAAAATTCCCCGCGGATATAACTTATTATTTATAATTATATATATAAAAACTTATAGATTTACGTAAGTACTTCTATAAATAAATAAGTAAATACGTGTTGCAAGATTTTTGCAAGGGGTTGGTAAAAAAGTCTGACAGTCAATATGGTTTTTTGGGTTTTATAAATATTAATCCCTATTTCCCTTAGTCACGCAATAACTTAAAAACCGGTGAACCGATTTTGCTTTTACTTCTTTGATGTCTTTTATGATAGCAAGGTTTCAGAAAATAAAAGTTTTAAGTAAATAAAAGAAGTCTTTAACGTGGCCGAAGCCGCGGGGCACTTCTAGTATTTTGATATAAATTATATACTGTAAAGGACAATTTTATTCTATGATATTGGGCCAAGATAATTAGCGTAATTATTCAAATAAGGATTAATACTGTATAGAAGAAAATAGCCTTGAAAGTTCTGGAACATTTTTTATTAAAAAATAAAGATTAAAATAGTTACTGTGAGTCTGTGCGATAGACATATGTTATCGCGGACTTTTTTGTAGGTCTTATTAAGTTGTACCACTCTTCGATACATACTTCTATTTCAGATTAATCATCTTTCGTAAAAAACGTGTTTTCTCGACCGTTTTATAGGCGACTTAAGTTGCAAAATAGGTCTTCACGAATATACCTATCTTTTAAACAGGATAATATATAGCCTATGTTCATTCTAAAAGACCATATATATATTTATATATGAGAGAAAAAAATAATAGTCCTGTAGTCCAGTAGTTTTTGAGCTAACTCAATACAAACATACATGTTACCTCTTCATAATATTAGTATAGAAGTATATATAGCTTTGTAGCTCAAATTTGTAATATTTAATTGACGTATTGAAAAGGCAAAAACATTTAAGATTTGTGTTAAAGAAAAGCTAAGAAATCTATACCACCAGATTTAAGGTTGCCTAATTACAGTTAAGTACTGTAGCATTTTTTATCAATAACTAATTTCCATAAGTTCAATAAAGTAACTACGTATTTTATCACATAAATTGTTTTCTTTTTACATAAGTTTTAGTTTTCTACATTTTTCACCTTTTTATCGATGTGTTCTACACTAGCGATCACTTCCCTACTCAGGCACAGTCTAGCAGTTCTAGACACTAACACAAACAGAAAATGGACATGCTGCCAAAGTTTTGACGCCATCCATTATAATCCATCATCCTAGGTTTAAATCTAGGATATATGAACCTACTGATTTGTTTCAATAGAGATACAAGAATACGCGTTGAACACTCGTCTTTTTGCGTCGAGAGTAAAAACACGTCTGGCGTGTAATCCGTACAGCTGTACCGACAATTTTCTCACAATTGGTGTGTGCACCCGTACTGCTGTTTGATTTTAGTTAGGATACGAAGCCCGTGCTACGAAACGCAGACCATGCGTGTAAAATAGCATAGCTTGCAATAATGGCGCCGCAGTTATTATTATCTTTTCTATGCCGCAGTCAAAGTGATGAAACAAACACACCGCTGCGTGATTTTAATATACATATACATATATATCAGTACGGTTAGAATCACCAATTCGCGCGCACGTCTGTTTGCCTGTATTCGCCTCGCGTTGCCTTCGCTTCACTCACAGACCCGAACAATTCCGAGATTACCCGACCGCTTTCTGCGCCAGCGCTTCCCAAACTTTTACAGTGGGCCCTTACTTGACTGATTCACCGACCAATGGATACTTTCAAATGCAAACACTGTGATGCCATATGCAGAGATGGAGTCCAATGCACCGTTTGTCAAGGACGATACGATTTTCCTTGTTCTGGAATAACGGAGGCTGGCTACCGTAAACTGGGCGATAGGAAGTCAACCTGGAAATGCCCTTCCTGCAAGGGTACAGTGAGTCCACTCATCCCACCTGGCAAAGCAGCTACTAGTACGTCTCCAGTACCTGTAGATATGGAGAGTATAGCACTGGACTTGAAACGTTTGTCTTCGCAAGTCTCATCGTTACCAACGTTGATTGCCAGCGTCAAGGCTATACAGGCTTATATGGCAGATTTAAAAGCCATGAAGGCTGATATTGAAGATTTAAAGCTCATAAAGCCTGACCTAGTGGACTTAAAAGCCTCGGTAAGCTATATAAACACTTACATCGTCTCTCCTCTAAGATTACCGACATTGACCGAGAAGTCCAAGGGTTCCACAAAACTAAAGACGAAGTCAAGAATCTGCAGCAGAGATTTGAATTGTTAGAATGCAGTATGAGGGATTTCGACCAGAGGTCACGCATGAACAACATAGAAATCAAAGGAGTCCCGCTATCTTATTCGGAGAATCTTTTCGACATTGTAGCCAAGATCGAAAATCATATCAATTGTAACATTCCAAAGGCGCAAATAAATTATATAGCGAGAGTCCCCATGCGCAACGATAAATCTAACAAGAACATACTTGTGTCCGTGCATAACAGATATATCAAGGAGGATTTTGTCGCTGCGGCAAAAAAGTGTACAATTGCCCCGGCAGATTTGGGCCTAAAAGGAGACAAAAGAATATTTATAAACGATCACTTAACATTGGACAACAAAAGTCTGTTAAACAGAACGAAGGCCCTAGCAAAAGAACGAGGATTTGCGTACATCTGGGTAAAGGGGTGCAAGATATTCGTGCGAAAAAGTCCAGCATCCCATGTTCTTGCCATAAAATCAGAGTCGGACTTAAAAAAGATCACCTGACTTTTAAAGCCCCCTCGTATATCATATTTCTATTTCTCCTAATAATAGTATACAGTTTGTGTACGTTGCGGCCCACTCACAGTTTGAGAAACATTGGCTCGTTCGGCCGAGCGTGCTCACTTGATTGCTTACTGTTAGTGCTTCGATTTTTGTATGATATTGTTTTTCGTATAATTTCAATTTCTATTGAGCTATTTCACATTTTACTGTTTATATCTCACAAATACTGCGCCTCTTTGAATGCCTCTTTACTAAACTTCATTTATAATGCATTATCTACTCAATCGCTACCCTCAATAATTAATAATGGTTAATATTTATTATCAAAACGTTCGTGGCTTACGAACAAAAACGTCTGATCTTTATAGAAACGTGTGCTTACATAATTATGAAATAATTTGTTTGACGGAAACTTGGTTACTGGATGGTATTCAAAACAGTGAATTATTTGACGATCGGTATATTGTGTTTAGGCGGGATAGGGAATGCGATAGGACGAGGAAGTCGATGGGAGGTGGAGTGTTGATTGCTGTGCACCGAGATCTTATAGCAGAGCCACGCACTGAATGGTGTTGTAATGCTGAAGATTTGTGGATTACGCTAAGCTAACTCTGCGTCATCGCAGGCCACGGGTAGTGTATAAGTTGCATCTATGCGTTGTCTATATTATTGGCGAAAACGAAGGTAATTCTATGTCCTAACAATTAGCTATTTTTTCTAGTAATATGTCAGACATTATTCAACTAAACCCGTGTGATAAGCTTTTAATTTTAGGAGATTTTAATATGACTAATTTATCGTGAAAATCGTCAGATGATAACACTTTTTATGTAGCACAGAACATCCAAGGCTCCGTTCAACGAGAATTATTTGACGATCTCACATTATGCAATCTGTATCAATATAAATATGAAAAACTTAAATAACCGCTTATTAGATTGAATTTTTTCGAATGATGAGGTGTTAGTTAATCGTTGTGAAGTACCGCTTAGCAAAGTTGACAGCCATCACCCTCCTTTATGTATCTCAGCTGATTTTGTTCAATTACACACGTTAAAACCTCAACCTTATGTCAAATATTTGTATCACTCGGGTGATTACGATTCAATAATATCTAATCTGGATTCAATTGATTGGGTGCAAAGAGAATATAAATACTACGTATTGGGTGCAGGAGTTCACTGTTAGGTCGCTGGAGGATGCGGTAACCTTATTTTATAATACGTTATATAGTCTTAGGAGTAATTTAATTCCTTCCAAATTAATTTATCCTTCCAAAAGTACCCCCATGGTATAGTAAAGCATTGATAAAAATTTTAAATGAGAAATATAAATTTCATAGTAAATATAAAACTTACTGTAATAAATATGATTTTCAATCTTTTATTACTTTAAGGGAACGTGCTCGATCGATAGAAAAACATTTATTTGATGAATATATATCTAGAATAGAAAGTTATATTACAAAAAATCCTAAGGCATTTTGGGCCTATGTTAAAATGAAAAATCACAGCAATTCATATCCTGCGGTACTTCGCCATGGACAACTCGGGAGAAGACGTCTGTAACATGTTTAGTGAATACTTTCATTCAACATTCCTCGCTGATGCTCATACCGATTACACAGTCGAAATGCATGAGGGCGAGCTATCGGTCTCAGACATCGCGGACGTTGAGTTCCAGTCTTCGGAGGTATTGAAGCTTTTGCAGTCTCTTGATTTAAACAAATCTGCAGGCCCAGACAGTATTCCACCTTTATTTATAGTTAAATGTGCTAAACAATTGTGTGTACCCCTTACCTTACTATTTCGCTCTCTTTCAGAGGGTAATGTTCCAAAGATTTGGAAATCAGTCTTTATTACACCCATACATAAAAAAGGACCAAAAGATTTAGATCAAAATTACAGGCCTATTTCTAAATAATGCTTATTTGCAAAAGTCTTAGAAAAATAGTTTATAAACAGATCTATTCCGCATTGAAACACACACTTGGTACAGAACAGCATGGTTTTTTAAGAGGTCGGTCTACAACCTCAAACTTGATTTTATGTAGTGACTATTTAGCCGAACACATGTCAAAACCATCTCAGGTAGATGTAATATATACTGATTACAGCAAGTGTTTTGATCGAATAGATCATTTAATTCTTTTGCAAAAGATTTAATTGGTAGGTATCAGGGGTAATTTATTTAGGTGGTTTACATCTTACGTTCAAAATAGGTGCCAGACAGGAGCTCTAAATGGATACACGTCATCGACACTCCAAATCCCGTCGGGTGTTCCTCAGGGATCTTTATTGGGACCGCTATTGTTTAACATCTTTGTTAATGATATCTCTAAATGTTTTGTTAACTCTAAAATATTGTTATATGCTGATGACATGAAAATTCTTTGTCCTATTAGTTCACCCGATAGTGCTCAGCTTCTACAAGATGATCTAGACCGATTTAATGACTATTGTTCATCGAATAAGCTGGACTTGAATGTATCCAAATGTTATTTATGTTCCTTTACTCGTAAGCCGCAACCTCTTATTTTCACATATAGACTTAAAAATACAAATGTATCACGGGTATATTCTATTCGCGATTTAGGCGTCACTTTTGATAGTAAATTGTTATTTGACGAACATATAAACAACATAATTAACAAGGCCTCGCGGGCGCTTGGCTTTGTCATGCGCCTGTCGCGGGATTTTAACTCAATAAAGACATTAAAAATTCTTTATTGTGCTTATGTTCGTAGCCATTTGGAATACGCCTCCCAGGTGTGGAATCCTTTTTATGACATTTATAACACACGTACTGAGCGCATTCAAAGACGTTTCCTAAGATTTGTTCAATTTAAAATACAAAAATATTACTCAAATTATATCAACCGTTGCAAGAAATTCCATATTCTACCTTTGAAGATAAGGAGATTAGTAGCTGATGTTGATTTCTTATTAAAAATAGCCAACGGCTCAGTAGATTGTCCTGAATTGCTCGCAAGACTTGGTCTGAAGATACCATATAACCCATTTAGAAGACAGTGTTCACTAAAACTTCCTTGGGCAAGCACGAACTATAGCAAAAATGTTTATTTGTCAAGAGCGAGCCGAAGTTTCAATGAGTTGGCTGTGCAACATGACTTAGACTTGTTTAATACTAGTTTAATGCAATTAAGGCGGACTATAGCAAGCAATTTCTTTCCATAGTGCTTAACTTTAACTTTAATTTAATACTAACCTACTCTTATTTTGATAATATTAACTACCTATTAGTGGAAATTTGTAAATTGCTTCAAAATTTAAGTTTTATTTTTATATTTGTTTAGCAGTAAGTTTCCCAAAAATAAATAAAATAAAATAAAAAATAAAAATATTTAAATAAAAGGTCGTGCGCGCGCAAATTACAATAAAAAACTGATTTCAAATGCCGCGCTAGTCATCCTATTTTTTTTAAAGATTACTCGCAATGTGGATTGCACATTTACTAGTAATCTTGTTAACCCCTCCAACTAAGCTAAATATGCTTGTGTCTGGAGTGGGTACACGTCAATAGTGCAATGGGTGGGGTGGGGATCGAACTCACGACCTCTCGATCGCCAGTCCGACACCCTATCCGTTATAACGGCTATTGCCGCCTTAATTCTCAGTAGCAAGTATGATGCTTTTATATGGAGATAATCTTTTTTAGGGTTCCGAACCCAAAGGGTACCAACGGAACCCTATTACTGAGACTCCGCTGTCCGTCTGTCTGTCTGTCTGTCTGTCTGTCTGTCTGTCCGTCTGTCACCAGGCTGTATCTCATGAACCGTGAATATTATGTTTCTTTGAAGTGTTACACACTTTATATTTATGTAAATTGTTAAACACAATCCAAAATTTCGTCGTACCGACGGGACTTAAATTTTGGATTGTGTTTAACAATTTACATAAATATAAAGTGTGTAACACTTCAAAGAAACATAATATTTGATTTACGCAGTGCAACATCTCTCGTCGGATTTGAAAACTGTAATGATTTCTTCCGAATGATTAACTTACGTAATAAGTAGTCATAGATGGCGCCACCAATGCATAATTGGGTTAACAAATGCAATCCACTAATTTCGTCGTAACGATACTTCGTACCGTGGCTTAATTGGCAAAGCACCGGAACATGTTATTCCGGAGGTTGCGGATTCTAGTCCCGTCGGTACGATGAAATTTTGGATTGTGTTTAACAATTTACATAAATATAAAGTGTGTAAAACTTCATAGAAACATAATATTTGATTTACGCAGTGCAAAGCACCGGAACATGTTATTCCGGAGGTTGCGTGTTCAAGCCTGTCAAGGATAGCTGCCGCAACACATTAGATGTTTGGTGACATATTTTCTAAATTGAGGGTGGTAGATGGCGAGGCGCACCACACTAGATAGTGTCCTACCACCATGCGGGGGTTGGTGGCTTCTTAACGATGTTTTTCCTTCACCGGAGGGCCACTGTGAGAAGCGCACATACATTTTTCGATAGAAAAATCCATTGGTGCATGGTGCGGTGGTACCTCTGGCATCAAAGCCGACCGTTCTCCCGATTACGCGATACCACCGGGCCCTCAAAATCTCTGGAGATACTCATTATATCTCGATAAAATTACAATGGGACCACCTCAGAAGTACGTTTACTCTATAAAATAGTGTTAGAAATCGGTTCATAATTGACAGAGAAAACGATAAAATTACTTATTAAAAAATAGGCGAACTGAAAACCTCCTCAATTTTGAAGTAGGTTAAAAATAATCTTTAGGCATCTTAGATATCTGGGCCCCTAGACAAAATCCAATTTCCTGTTTCCATTCACGCTAACGCAAGTTCAAAATGTATGGGAATGACATATTTTTTGCGGAAACATAAATTAATTCCATACATTTTGAACTTAGCGTTAGCGTGAATGAGAAAAGGAAATTGGATTTTGTCTAGGGGCCCAGTACAGTTAGTACGCTGTAACTATACAGATATCTGTGGTAGGCACCAATATTTGATGTTGTGCGGTACTGGCAGACAGTGAGTGTGGACCATGTTGGTTCTCATTGTTTTCCATACATTACAAACCGCTAGTGTGTTTGACGCTTAATATTGGCTAAATACACAAATCGTGTGGAGCAGTAAAAACTTCAATGTCATAGATATAAAGTCTATATTATCAAAGTCATTCAAAAGTTACAGTCCGGCAAGTATAACTTGGCGTGCCTGTGCGCCACTGTGCTTTTACTTTGTACTTTGATAACAGTTTCTCTTAAACCACTTTTATTTACTTTTGGCATTATTGAACTATTTTAATGTAGCAGATTTATCAACAATAATGTCGCGGTAATTTCTCAAACGTTAAACTCACAGTTTCAATTAAAAGAATTAGTTCCAAAAATCACCACCGCCAAGTTATACTTGTGGCACTGAAAGTCAAAGCGTTTTTTTTTGTGCGTTTTGGCGGTAACGTGATTAAGTGCGACTGCTTTCCTTGAATTTTCTCTTAAAACACGTGTTCTTCCGCGTGTTAATGTGTAAAATTGTGGATTATTAACTAGCAATTTAAGTGCCCGTATGAGTGAATGGACACAGCACAATGATGAAAGTCACAGATTACTATATGTGTCAGAGAATGAAAGTCATGCCATTATGCGTTCACGCCAAAATTCCACAAAAACCTTCAGTAAGGTAAGGTCAACGTATTTACTGATGAAGGGTATGACCACGGAGGTCTATCCTCCATGGGTACGACCATAGAGTAACTTTTTACTGGGGTAAGACGTGTCCCGGACATTGACTTTCAACTGATCACCATGACCCGATCTACATGTGGACTATTCCAATACTTTTGACATTGGCCAAATACACTAATCGTGTGGAGCCATTAAGAAACTAAAAAAAAAAGAGATTTTTTGCTTGTTTTGGAAGCTTTTATAAAGTGATATTTTTCTAAATAAACATTATTAACTTTTCTGAATAAAAGCAACACAATCTTCGGTTTATTTAATAAGATCTATAATCATGGAAGCTGATACAGAGCAAATATGTTGCGGCTGCCTTAGCAAGGACCGTATAATGAAGTCTGTTCAGGACTACTGGAGCGATCCAGCTTATTGTCAAATATTGGCTTTTATTTCGGTAAGAGAAGTACTAAAACTGCCTGAGAATAAAGTTAATAGAAATCTAAAGCTAACCCAGACTTTTGTTTCTAAAACTGTGATAAATAGTGGCCAAGTTCAATCCCCGCCGTGCACCAATGGATTTCTGTATCGAAAAATTTATATGCGCTTTTCACAGTGGCCCTCCGGTGAAGGAAAAACATCATTAAGAAACCCCCAACCCCCGCATGGTGGTAGGACACTATCTAGTGTCCGCCTGGCCAGCTACCACCCTCAAGTTAGAAAATCTGTCGCCAAACATCTAATGTGGTCTGGTAGCTATCCTTTAGAGCCATTTTAGACCTAGCGTACTTCCGTCCTCGATCGCATCATTACTTACCAACAGGTGAGATAGTGGTTAAACTCCAGCCTATATGATATTAAAAATAAATAGAGGCAGGGAGGGAGTAAATAAACACTAGGCTTAAAGGTAAAGTTCATCCTTGTTATGATGAAAGACTATTGCCGTCTTCATTATTGTCTTTGATACGTCACACATATGTTACCAAGAAACAAAAACATTCACTCACCAAAATCAATCAATCATCCAAAAGTTGTCGGTGCAATTCCCACACCGGACAATTCTTTGTGTGATCCACAAACAATTGTCCCAAGTGTGGCTGTAATTGTGTCCTTGATATTGTTTGTAACATCCTTTGTGACAAAGAGTTTTGTAACACTCTGAGTTGTTCTTCTTCTTCTTCTTATGGCTTTTAAACGCTGCTTGGCATTTTTCTGCCAATGTCAAAAGTATGGCCAGTGTACAGTATATCTTTAAAAAAATATGTGTCTTGGTTTCAGTGTGAAATATCTAAAACTATGAAAATTTGCTGGGAATGTGAAAGTCATCTATCCAATTTTATATCATTTCGGAGTCAAATGAGTCATTGCTGCAGAGCTCTTACAGAATATTGTTCTGGAAAGGTAAATCTACTCTATATAGTTAAAACACCAAGTTAGGATAGTTAAATTGTATTAAATTTACTAAAGTCAGTTGTCTTACGCTTTGTCTCGCTTCCTTACGTTGAAACATAAGTAATGAAAGAGCATTACTTATGCTTCATTGCGCTGCTGTCTTCCATTACTTGAAGATGTTAATTAATAGATACTGAATGCAAAGGACTGCAGCAGATGCAAAAAATTTAGACATAATGCTCTACCTGTGTGAAGCCGGGGCAGGTCGCTAGTAAACAAATAACATCTGTTTCAGAGAAGCCATATTTCAAGCCGATCAAAACTGAAGTTGATTCTACAAACTATTAGCATTGATATAAATCCACTAGGTGAACAGAAATATATCTCTGATATCTTTGAAGATCAGCAAATAAAAGAGGAGATATCACAAGAGGAGAATAATCCATCGCATTCTGTTACTGAGGTTTGTGCCTTTTTTCAACCGACTTCCAAAAAGGGAGTGGTTCTCAATTCGATTTGATTTGTTACTCCGTCAATTGTGAACCGATTCGAATGACTCTTTTTTTCAATTAGTAGGGTACATTTCGAAGGTGGTCCCATAGTAATTTCATCTAGATCTGATGAGTATCTCCAGAGATATGAGGATAAACGTCTCAAACTTGCTACTGAAACTGACTCGCGGGGCATGGAAGTCGGTTGTTTTAGTTTTTAAACTATCTTAATTATTAGTTCATCAACCGATCGATTTTTTCAGCATCCAACCTTAAAGCTGTCAAAAGATAAATAAATAGATTTATTAATTTTAAGTTATATGTATGTATATGTATGTAGGGTCTGTACAAAAAAAGAACCGTCGTAGCTTTACGATGAACTAACGTAACGTAACAACGATTCAACGGTAAGGAACAAAGGTATATAATAAAGGTATAAAGGTACCTACCTAGTACCACCTGATAATGATAAGAGAAGGTACCTACCAAGGTTTCAAACATTTTTAGTCATATTGGCAATGACAGAGCAATGTTGTCAACGCAACCAAAAAAAAGAAAATTAGAACTATCAACATGGCGCGCCCTCAATTTCTAAGACGGTTCTCTTTTTGCGCAGACTCTGTAAGCGATGATATACACAAGCTGGCTGGCATCGGTTGGAAACAGAGAGCTGAAGATCGAGCTCAGTGGCGTGCCATAGGAGAGGCCTATGTCCAGCAATGAACGAATACAATGATGATGTATATATGTTGTTTCTGTCAGGTTTCGTCTTGACTAAGCTATTTTTTCAGGATTATTCGGATGACAATAAATCACTGATAGACTTGAAAACTGAGAAAATAAACAATACACATAATGACATTCGAAATAATGGTAAAAAGAAAAAGAAAGGTAGAACGAAGAAAATAAAGCTGCAACAGCATTATGAAAAGGTAATGAGAATTCTTTCCTTTTATTCTCTCTCTCTCTGTTTAATCGTCTGTCGTACGCTCTTGGCAGTGCGGTCGTGGTATCATGATGACTTTCTTCTGTGCTTCGTGTCGTGCGAGCGTGCGAGCGTGTCGGGAGCAATCCACAATGGAATCATGCGTGACAGCTTTTATACGGTCTTTCCAACGACCGCGGGACCGCTTTCCCTCCACTAGACCTACCTTTTATTAACCGACTTAAAACAAGGAAGGAGGTTCTTAATTCATCGGAGTCTTATTAGGGTTCCGTACCTCAAAAGAAAAAAAAGGAACCCTTATAGGATCACTTTGTTGTCCGTCTGTCTGTGTGTTTGTCTGTCCGTCTGTCGAGGCCCTTTTTCTCAAGAAAGCGACGAGATATCAAGTTGAAACTTATATCAAATAATCGGGTCTACGGTATCTTTCGGCTGTGAAAAAATCAAACTTGTAAGTCAACGCGATCAAAAGATATGACCGTTTGTGTCGCATATTTTCACGTACCTATTTTGCGATTTCACAAGGGAATCAAAACCTATAGGGTATTTTCCGTTGACCTAGAATTGTGAAATTTGGGAAGAGGCAAAAAGTCTTGAACCACTTATATAGGAATAAATCTGAAAACCATAAATATGTAGTTTAATAAGATTGGTACGCAAGCCTCGGCGCGCGAGCCCAACTCGCACTTGGCCGATTTTATTTTTATTTTTAGCATGTATTTCGCGAAATTGCAAAGTTGTAGAACCTTGTTAATAAACTGCTTATAAGTTTTATTCACAATAATACCGTTTAAAAACTAAAAAAGAACCGACTTCAATGCCGCGCTATTCATTTTCAGTACCAATTTTGAGATGTTTATCTCAATATCTCTGGTGATACTTATCAGACCTCGATAAAATTACCATGGTACCACACTTGGGATCTCTCCTTTCGAACAAAAAAAGAATAATCAATATCGGTTCACAAACGACGAAGTTATCCGCGAACAAACATAAAAAAAAAAAAATATATATATACGGTCGAATTGAGAAACCTCCTCCTTTTTTTGAAATCGGTTAAAAAGAAGACTATATTGTATTTTTTTCAGCTAAATTTAACTACAGAGGAAATTCTAAAAGAACGCACAATTTTGCAATCTAAAGAGGAATATATAAACGCCATGTTTAAATGTGACACATGTATTATTACATTCCCTAATAAGGATGATTTGACAGAGCATAATATGAACAAACACGCATTGGTAAGTTATTATAATAATAATTTAAGCATAGTTACAAAACTAAAGTTAACAACCAAGTCAAAAGTACCTATAACCGGCGAGCATGTATGAAGGCGCTCATGAAAGTGGAAGAAGCGAAAGAGGTATGTCAGGATCGTAACATGTGGAAAGAAGTAGTCTCTGCCTAGCCCAACGGGAAAAAGGCGTGATTGTATGTATGTAAAATAAAAACTAAATTCCATGCCCCGCGATTCAGTTTCAGCAGCAAGTTTGAGACGTTTATCGTCATATCTCTGGAGATACTTCTCAGATTTCGATGAAATTACAATGTGACCACCTCGGAAATGTACCCTAACTAAAGAAATAATCATTTGAATCGGTTCACAATTGACGGAGTAATCGCGTTACATACATACGAGTACAAATAAAAACATACAGATGAATTGAGAACCTTCTCCTTCTTGGAAGTCGGTTGAAAACTATCTACTCTTACATAAATAATTTAAATTAAAAATTAAAAAAAAAGAAAACCACCGTCGACTGATCTATGTATAATCTGTTCATTGAGACCATTCCAATGAACTCGACATCTCTGCTGTAAGTTGGTGAGGAGTTGAGTATTCTGCAGATTCCATGAGATGTCCCAGCAACAGATCAATGCTATCATATTCTTACAATATCATTAAAATAAGAGGATACTACATTTCAAATTGAGCAGACCAATCAAAGTTGATCTCATACAAACATCAACTAGAAATAAACTGGCCAAGTGCTACACTACAGTATTTTATAAGATCGAGCAAAAAATGCCACTATCATTTTTCGCCAGCAAAAATAGTTAATAAACATTTTATCAAAACAGAGTTGTGAGCCGCGTGCTTATTTCTAACGCCATCTTACGTTTAGACGTTATCTAAGTGGAAGTTAAAACAAAGGTGTTAGGGATCGGCATTTCAATATAACGCCATCTATGGACGTTTACCTAAGCGTTCATAGATGGCGATATGTTGAAATGCCGAAAAAATAACACGTTTCTTCTATGGGGACGGGGGACCCCCTATAATTTTTAACTTTATTCTGTTTTTAGTATTTGTTGTTATAGCGGCAACAGAAATACATCATTTGTGAAAATTTCAACTGTCTAACTATCACGGTTAATGAGATTCAGCCTGGAGACAGACGGACAGACAGACAGACAGACGGCCGGACAGCGGAGTCTTAGTAATAGGGTCCCTTTTGGTACGGAACCCTAAAAATTGCTCATAGTCTTGAAACGGATTAACTAATGTTTATGAATCAAAGCTAAGAACACACTCGGTTAAGACCCCTATCAAACACAAAAAAACTAAATCAAAATCGGTTCATCCGTTTGGGCTCTACGGTGCCACAGACAGACACACATAAGTACACAGATACATTCGTCAAACTTATAACTCCCCTGTTTTTTATTGGGTTAACTTTTCTTTCGGGTGTTAAAAATATATCTATTCTATCAATGAGCCATTTTTTTCCAGATTTTTTTCCTAGGGCCGGTTTCACTGGTTCCTGATATAGTTTCTAACAGATTACGTCATATAAAAGCTGTCAAAAATCTGTCTGATAAGTTCTCAATAGGGCTGTCAAGCACCGGTGAAATTGGCCCTTATTATTTAATCGACATAGCTCAAAGGATTAGCAGGCTGAAATGGCAGTGAGCTGGTCACATCTGTCGTAGAACCGATAACCGTTGGTGTACACTTGTTCTAGAGTGGAGACCACGGCTCGGCAAACGTACTGTCCTCGTCCTCCAGCTAGGTAGAGCGATGATATACGAATATATATATACGGAAACGAATAGCTGAAGATCGAGCTCAGTGGCGTGCCATAGGAGATGCCTATGTCCAGCAGTAGACGGAAATTGGCTGATAATAATGTAATACAGGTGATGATAAGTCCTTAATTACCTCCTCAGCGTGCTGGGTGGTTCTCATGCGACGTATGCTGCCGTACGTTCCGGTCCAGCTACGTGGCCAGCACGCACCGCCTGCGTCACTCGGTGCGGTGGCGGTGCGTTATCTGTGGACACCACAGCGCCTCCGACTCGCTAGCACGCACACATTATATACACGCACACGTGTGCAGGTAGAGATCTTCTACGATAACATGACCCGCCGCTCCAAAATTCAAAAACGTTTGAAAGTATTTGTGAAAGTATTTACAACGCACCACCACGCATGTGTGCGTACTGGTACTGCCAGTTCCGCGACATTGCATACATAATTAAATAACACCTAAATATGAACGTACTTTGTACCAACCAACAGTGCAAAAAAACTTTGTATGAAATTTATAAACAATACTTTCCGTTAGTTAGGTTGGTTACAAAGTACGTTCATAATTCGGGTATCAACAATGTGGGGAAGTGCCTACTCTTATAACGTAGTACAACATAAGTACAACTACATACAAACTCTTTCGTAAGGATGTGACTACACACATTAAATCAGTAATTTGGAGGGGCGGGCCATGTTATTGTAGAAGATCTATATCTATATAATATACTGTACTTATAGATTTAACATCGGGAATTTAACGTGACTTACGCGATGTCGATATAGCGATCGACAATTATGTTTCGGCCTCATCCGGAGACCATCGTCAGCCAGGCTATTCTCTAAATTAGTTCTCTATTCTCTAGTTTACGCATCTCGCAAGCGGAATCCGCGGTGAGTCGTACTAAGAAATTCAAATCGTAACACGATTGTAATACGGTTGAATTTCGTAACACGAAATTCAAATCTCACTGCGAAGTTCGCTTCGAGATTAGCTTACAGAATAGCCCTACAGGATCTCGAGTGCGGGACGCTCGCCGACGCGTCCATCCACTCAACAATCGCTATAACGACATCGCGTAAGTCTCGTTAAATTCTCAATATTAAATCTATCTCTCTTACCACAAAAATATTTTTAAACAACATTTCGACACCTGTTTATTTAGACAGTGTCTAAAAGTTAAATAGTATTTGAACGGGTGTTTTATTTATCTTACTACAAAACATAGATCAACGATTGGGGTTGTTTAAATTTAAACATGTGTTTAAGGCATGTTTACCCTTAGGCAAATGTTAGACACGGATTTGTAGTACGAAATTTCTGAAATATCTGTGCAACACATGTTTATGACGTGTCCAATTCTATTATGGTAAGACTGATGTTTAAATAATTTAAAGTTTAAATAAATTTAAAATGAACGTGAGTTTTTATGATATACTGTACATCCAATATTCCCTAAAACATGACATAATATTTTCTCCTCTCTTATTGTCCCTTAGTGTCATTTTGCTCATCTCCCATGTTAACTGAGTGCAATTACCTTATCTACATTCGTTCGTATTTCCAATTATTTTACCTCTAATGTTTCCTATATTCAATTACCTCATCTCCCAGTTACCAGATATCCAATAGCCTTATCTCCCATTAAATCTTTATCAAATTGTCTAATCTCCCATTTCACTTTAATAATTTACCCTCATCTTCTTATGCAAATTTTGCAATTGTACCATCTCAATCTTTCCTTTATTCACACGCACATGTGTGCTGGTAACATTCACTCTACCAATACTGTGCTTGATCTTTGATTTGTCTTTATGACAAGTTTTACAATTTTCAATTTACTCCTAGTTTCAATTTCCTTATCCTTTATGTAATCCATGATGAAGGTCAAGAGATGACTTCTGTTCTAATACGACCTATGTCTTATTACATCATCTATAATCTTTTCGATATCCTATTACCTCATCTTCCACTGTCTACATAAACAATTATCTAGCCTCTTATTATGTTTAATGTACATTTAATGTTCATCTTCCATTTCCATCCATTTTGGCTCATCTCTATTCTTTCATATTTCCAATTGCCTCATCTACTGGTGTCCATATTTCCAATTGCGTCATCTACTGATGTGCATATGTCTAATTGGATCATCTCTGACTGTCTATCTGTATGTCCAATAGTCTCATTCACTTTTCTTTACATTTCTTTTATCTATCTCCAAAGATAGTCATCTCCGTATTTATTATAGTAATTTAATACCAACACTGATAAAAAACACAACCTTACCGTGATAAAGTATTGAAAACGAATGAAAACTATGTTATATTGCAGTGAAAGTAACGATATAGCAGCCAAAGCGTACCAAATCTACGAAGAAAAGAGATCACAAGATGGTGAAGAAGTGAACGAGTAAGTACATAATTAAACTATTTAGTTACTAGCTGTGCCCCGTGGCTTCACCTGCGTTAAAAAACTTTCATTTATTTAATGCTTATTTTATTGCTTTGATTTTTTTACTGACTTTACCAAATAACGAGCAGTAACATTTTTGAGAATTTTACTTTTCAAAGATCAGGTACAGGTGTTTACAAATATTATGCGTGCCATCCAGACTAATATAATAAAACCTTTTGTTTTTATTGTAACTCTGTCACTCTATGCGTTTGTTACCTAAACGGACGATCCGATATTACTGAAATTTAACAGGGTGATATTAATAGCATCAAGATGAGCATAGGCTACTTTTTGTGAAAATAAAATCATGAATTTAACTCATAACTTAAAGTGAATGAAGTCGCGGGTATCATCTAGTAGCATTCAAAATTAATAAACTTAATCGCTTACCATCAGGTGAGCGTTTAGCTTATCCTATTACCATACCCATCAAACATAAAGAAATAAGGCAAACATTTTTAAATAATCCACAGGACAAGATCCGAAGAACAATTCCCATGCGAGTATTGCACCAAAACCTTCCGTTGGAAAACCTCCCTACGTAAACATATGGAGCGACATCGCATAGAGTCGGGACACAAACGTCGACCTACCTGCGATGCTTGTAAGCTGGTGTTCACCAACACTGCCAATTTGAGGAAACACGTCAACACCAGCTCTAAACATCAAATACAACTTAAATTAAGGTAAAACGTCATCACTATATAGCAAAATGTTTTTGAACTACCTCAAACTTCTGAAAAGTTTGTTTATTCTTATCCAATTATTCCATCTACTCTACTTTCCAATTATCCCATCTCTCTTTTTTACCATTTTCTACCATTCATCTTTCCTGAGTCTAATTATCCCATCTCCACAACCTCGCCACGCACGTCGCTACCTGCTCTAAACTTTAGATACAACTTAAATTAAGGTAATATGTCATCATTATATAGCAAAGTGTCTTTTATCTAATAATACATTGGTGGATTCAAAATTGCAACGCCTAGCTCATCGGTGTGAAGTTGCGAGCCTGTCTATATTTTACAGATTACACTTTGGCGCATGTGCCCAAGAACTGCACGATCTCATTCCGCCGTCTCCATTCTTTAACCGCACAACCAGACGAACTGCAGGTCGACACCCATTTATGGTGGACATTCCACCTATAAGAACAAAGCGTTTCGGTGCCTCTTTTATTGTTAGAACTGCCAAGAAATGGAGTGACTTGCCAGCGTCTGTTTTTCTACTTAAATACAACATCGGAGCGTTCAAGTCTAGAGTAAATAGGTGTTTACTGAGCAAGCGTGCTCCATCCTCTACCGCGTCGTCACTTACCATTAGGTGAGACAGCGGCCAAACGCTTGCACAGTTTGCAAAAAAAAAAATGTTTCTTTTAAGTGTCTATTTTCATCTACACTATATTTTTGACAATATTCGTAATATTCATTGTATTATTAATCTTACTTAACTTGTCCAATTATTCCATCTACTCTACTTCCCAATTATCTCATATCTCTACAATATACTCTTCTACAATTAATCTATCCTTAGTCTCATTATCTCATCTCCAAACGTCTCATCTCCCATTAAACCATCTTTCATTTTCTCATTTGTTAATGTCCAATTTAACGCAGGTCCTCTTCACATTATATTTTTATTTTTCTATCTATTTTATTTTTCTTTTTGCCATTTATTCCATCTTCATATATATCTCCCAGTATCTTATCTAGGCTAACAGTGTCAAATTAAACGTTTACCCGTTCGCGCAATTTGCTTAAAACGGGGTACAAAGTTTTCTTCATACGTATAATACATTAAAAAACTCATAACCTGCATCAAAGTTCAGCATTACTTTAGAATATTTTTTTTTTTTTTTAAATTAAAAAAAAGATTACTGGCAATGTGGGTCGCACATTACTAGTATTCTTGTTAACCCCTCCAACTAAGCTAAATATGCTTGTGTCTGGAGTGGGTTCACGCCAATAGTGCAATGGGTGGGGTGGGGACCGAACTCACGACCTCTCGATCGCCAGTCCGACACCCTATCCATTGGGCTATTGCCGCTTTGGTGTTAAATCCTAAATGGTCCTTTCTAGTATACAAACATACACTTAAGGATATGACACTACGCTGTTATGAAGTTAACGAACTAAACTATAGGTTTCAATTTAAATTTGTATACTAACGGACTTGAAAAGGACCATAACCACCAGGGATACTAAGAGGCGCCACCGCTTCATGGTAGATATACCATTTACGCGTACAAAGCGATTCGCTTCTTCTTTCATCATACGTACTGCCAAGGAATGGAACTCCCTGCCCGAGTCTGTGTTACTGATTAGATACAACATAGGGGTCTTCAAGTCACGATTTAATAGGTATCTTTTGGGTAAGCGCGCTACAACATCGACCGCATCGTCACTTAACATCAGGTAAGATAGTAGTAATTGTGTAATTAAAAAAAAACTTGAACTTTGATGCAGTTAATGAGTGAGTGTATATAGATCTTTCGAAATCCTCCAGAAAACTCAAAGAGACCCTCCCAGAGGCTCCAACAGACCCAGCCCAGGAAGCCAAAGACATAGAAACAATAAAGTCCAATATAAATAGTCAGAAGGAACAGTACCCGTGCCCGCAGTGTGATAAGAAGTTCCAATGGAAAGGCAATCTGAGGAGACATTTACAGAGCCACGCTGCTAGGTAAATATCAATATTCAATATTTTTATTTTTTGAAGTGAAATCTTATTTACGCACGCTTGACTTGGGGTGTAAGCTGGTGAACGCGTGACGAGAGCGTTACGAAAAGTGTGATCGGGTGAGGCGAACGCTTGGTATATATACTTACATATAGATAGAGCTAAAGAAGTTATTCTTTAGTCGTGTGGTCCTTTTTATGCGTATTGAGCACTTTTTGGGTGAACAAAAATCATTGAACTCGCGTCATCGTCACCGAACGCTTCCCATGAGCTATATGTATACTTTACGTAGTATTATTATCTTTTCTATGACTTTGTACTATGTTTTCTACTGTGTATCTCGACGATACAATTCACAAGTTACTTAGTTTTCATTTCTATCGGCAGTCCCCAAAGACTGCCCCGCGTAGATTTTTAATATCGTATAGGCTAGCGTTTGACCACTACCTCACCTGTTGCCTTTAGACCAAATAAGAAGTTAAGACGGAGTCCCGCCGAACAACGCACTGAGGCCAGTAAGACTACGCCTCGCCGTGTACATACACAGTTACACGCACACATATAACGAAACTACG
Organism: Cabera pusaria; assembly: GCA_954871355.1. Lineage (NCBI taxonomy): Eukaryota > Metazoa > Arthropoda > Insecta > Lepidoptera > Geometridae > Cabera > Cabera pusaria. The sequence continues at coordinate 6,579,311 of OX940912.1, read as the reverse complement.
CCTTGCCTTGACAGTTTCGCGCAGTGTCACGCCATAATAATTTGCAATTTTTAAAGAAAATATGTCGAATTATGTTGTAAAAGGGTGTCTTTGAGAAATTAAAAGTAGGGTGGAATCACATTTTATTATTTGGTCTTCGACCACATTATCGCTTAGTGGCACGCTAACCTATGAGACATATTTTTTTTTTTTATTTAGGAAAATAATTGTATATTAGTCGTTATGCCGAGGTTATGATTATGAGTTATATATATACCTTACTATTTTCCGGCTGCACACGGCCCACGAAAGTCAGACCATTTTAGGCCTAGCGTGTTCACATCATCGCTTACCACCAGGCAGAGATATGGTCAAATGCTAGCCAATCACGACATAATATAAAACAAAGTCTCCCGCCGCGTCTTTCTGTTTGTTCGCGATAAACTCAAAAACTACCGAACGGATTTTCATTCGGTTTTCACCAATAAACGAAGTGATACATTACCACAGACATTACGAAGGAGTATGTATATAATTCGTTAGAGTTTTGTGTAGATTGTTTAAAATATGACGATAATTGATGAAGACGTTAATTCATACTCGACGCAACAAACTTGGGACCCGTGAACGAACTACCCGTGGGAATCCGGGGCGGCTCGCTAGTGTGTGTCAGCTCCGACGCACGACTGGAGTTTACTCATTAAGAATTATTATTATTGTGGTCAAGGTCAAGGTCGAAGTCAAGGTCAAGGTCAAGGGGGCTGAATATGAAAATCGTTTCTTAAGGAGTAAACTCCAGTATACTTTGTATATACACACATACATATTATCTATGTGAAATGTGCTCAAAGTACGTTGCGCAAAGGAGCGTTACGCCTCGCGTTTAGTTAACGCTCGATGTTACTCCACATAAAATTTTCGTACCGCAAGCTAAATATGAAAATAGATTCTTAAGGAGTAACTAGTACAGTCCAAAAGATGTTTCATCACCATATAATCTTTATTCCAGAGCAAACGGCGACCTAGTATGTGCGCCGTGTAATCGGACATTTTCTTCAATAGCTACGTACAAACAACACATGAAAATAAGCAGGAAACATGTCTCCGAAAATGAATTCAAGTTGGTAGAAGTATTAATATACCTATATTTTAAATTGTTACCTCTACATAGAATCTTTGGAATTAAATTTGGCACTAAAATAAATATAAATTGGGTTTTTTGGCGGGAACGTGAAAAAGTGTGTGTTTTTTTCTAAAACTTGTGTTCTTCCGCGAGTTAATGTGTAATAAATGGGGATTATTAACCATTAAGTGCCGGTGAATGTATGCGAGTGTAGGGAAACTGCACAATGTTGAAAAACATGCTATTTGCGTTCTCACCAAAATTCCACTGAAATCTTCAGTAGAGTCCACATCTTTACTGAGGAGGGTATGACTTGGACTAGACTTTGACTTGAGGCTTGACCTGAAATGTGACTTGGTCTTCATTTGATCTTTACGACTTGAATTCTCAAAAACTTGAAGAAATTTAGTACTTGACATTGGCTAAATATACTTATCGTGTGGAGCCATAGTGAAACTAAAAAAATTAAGAATTGACAGTTCTTTCAAATGGCCGACGTAGTGAAGTGAAATTAATACCGATAAATTATCGATTGTTTTTGTTTCATAATTGCTGCACACAGTAAGTTATTTGTGTTCTTTTAAACTTGTGTTCTCTTACTATTCTACTACTACTACTCTATTCTACGTGTTATTATTTATAATTTAAGTTGGTTTAAAAAACTAAAAGAATTGACATGAAATGCCGCGCTAGTCATTTCCAGTACCAAGTTTGAGGTGTTTATCTCCATATCTTCGGAGATTCTCATCAGATCTCGATGAAATTTGAATGGGACCACCTGGGAAGTAGTATACGCATTAAAAAAAAATCCTTATCGTTCCAGGCGTCTTTAAGTAATCAATGTAGTGTAGAGTAATCAATCAACTATACTAATATTATAAAGAGAGAACATTTGTATTTTTGTATGTTTGTAATGATTGGGCTCAAAAACTACTGAACCGATTCAAAAAATTCTTTCACTAATACATAGAATGGACTTTCGAAATGAAAATAGGCTATATATTATCCCGTTTTAATCAAAGGTACATTCGTGGAGACCTAATTTGCAAAAAATTTGCTAAGTCGGCAAAAAAACGGTCGAAAAAACACGTTTCTTACGAACGCTGCTTAATTGAAAATAGATAGAAGAATATTTTCTATGCAAGAGTTGAACAACTTAATAAGACCTACAAAAAAGTCCGCGACAGCATATGTCTATCTCTTAAGGTTGACTCACAGTAACCATTTTAATCTTAAAATTTTTATTAAAAAATATTACATAACTTCCAAGGCTATTTTCAAGTATATAGTATTAATCCTTATCCAAATAATTACGTTAATTAGCTTGGCCACATATTATAGATTAAAATTGTCCTTTACAGTATATAATTCAAATGAAAACTCTAGAAGATATCGCGAATTTCACATACACCCATCGCAAAATTAATAAAATATTTGCAGTGAAACCACAGATTAGGTCATAGTTACTACGAAAATATTATTATAAGCTTATCTATGCTGAAGATCCCTACCGATCACAATCAATTTGAAGTCAATATAGTATAATAATATGATCTATTGTATAAAATAATATTCATCTATATTTTATATAATATTTTAAACCACCCCGACTGATCTATGTATAATCTTTTCATTAAAAGCATTCCAATGACTCTAAACACGAAATTTAAAATCTGAGCTGTAAGTTGGTGAGGATTTGAGTATTCTGTAGAGTCCAGGAGATTTCCCAGCATCAGGTCAATGCTTCCATGTTCTTACAATATCGTTGAAGAAGAAGATTTTCGAATTAATCAGACCCATGAAAGTTGATTTCATAGCGCAATTAACTAGAAAAAAGCTAATAGTTTTATAACGATTAAACGAATTTTCATGAATCAAAGCTAAGAAAACTCTCGATGAAGACATCTATCAAACAAAAAAAAACTACTAATAATAAAAACAAAATCGGTTCATCCGGTTAGGTGCTAAGATGCTACAGACAGACACACAGATACACACGTAAAACGTATATTACCCCTACATTTTGCGTCGGGGAACGCCGTAAGGTTACGGCGGCAGATGTTTTCCTTGGTGGTAAGCTAATTTTTGGTAAATTTAATGATCGCACTACCACTGTACGAAAACTCATGATGCACATAAAACTTTCATTGGTAGGTATATAGCTAGGATTAGAACCAACGACCGTCGGGTCAGAATCAGGGTAACTATCCTTTACGCTAAAGGGCCGTCCAATATCACTACGTAAGTATTATAAAACAAAGTCCATCACTGCGTCTGTCTGTCTGTTCGCAATAATCTCAATAGCTACTGAACGGATTATCATGCGGTTTTCACCAATAGCCAGAGTGTTTATGAGGAAGGTTTAGGTGCATAATTCGTTAAGGTTTTGTGTAAATTGGATGAAATATGACGATGATTGTTAAATATGTTCATATTTTATATTCGATGCAACAAACTGATGCAAATTTTGTAGGCATATATGTTCTACCCGTGCGAAGCCGGGGCGGGCTGCTAGTGAGAAATAAAGTGATAATTTTTTTTTAAAAATCCGACGAAGCGAGAAACTGCCCCTTTTTTGTAGTCGGATAAAAATAAAAATATTGTACTTTCCTTAATATTGCTTTTATTTTTTTAGATACATGTGCAGTGACTGCGGTAAAAGGTTTTCAAACAAGATAAAATTGTCCGATCACATAAACTGGGAACATCTAAAAATATTCACGCATACATGCAATGAATGTCACAAGGTACAATAACCATAATTTACTTATTTAGTGACGTGACATCTAATAAATCGATGAACGCCGGCTGCATGCACGAAAATGTGTCCCGTTACGCTCATTGTCCCGTTACGCTCATTGTACGGATGCGCCGATTTCATCAATGTTTTGTTATGTCGTTGTCACGTTAAACTATCGTCCGAAAACCCACATCTACAGAAACACAATTTTTATGTCTGTCAGACAATCTCTTGATTGCTATCTCACCTGATGTTAAGTGAAGATGCGGTCGATGAAGGAATATTGCTTGACTTTCTGGAGGCTATTCTTAGCCTCCATTCCGCTAGTAAATTGTTCGCTAAAGGCGCTAATGTGCTAAAAGGTCTGCGAAATGTCAATGTTATTTTTTAGTTTTTGTTTTATATTTGTCGTATATAAAATATCTGATAGTGGTTAAACGAACGTTTGAATACTATCTCGCTTGGTGGTAAGCGATTAATTGGTCGAGGATGGTGAACACCTTAGGCCTTAGAATACTCTTGGGTCTCAAAGCTGCTACCACAAAGTACGTAGCTTACCACCATCAAGGAGAAAATCTGCCGCCATAACCTTACGGTGTTCCGGCAGCACACAGCCCTTGAGAGTCGAAGTATTCTAGGCCTAGCGTGTTCACCATCTTCTACCACATCATCGCCTATCACCAGGCGAGATAATGCTCAAACGTTAGCCTAAAAGATACCTATATAAAAACTGATTATATTTTCCGCAGGTATTCAAAAGTCACACATCGCTGTACCTACATAAACAAGTGGTCCACAAGCTTTATAATTCTGAACATCTCTGCGATCACTGCGGCAAGTCTTTTCCGGTATGTATTTCATCTACCCTCGTTTATAAATGTAAAATACTAGCAGCGCCTCGCGGTTTCACCCGCGCAGTTCCCGTACCCGTCAGAATACGGGTATAAAATATAGCTCATGTTACTCGCTGATAATGTAGCTTTCCATTAGTGAAAGATTTTTTTTTATCGATCCAGTAGTTTTTGAGATAAACCGATACAAACAAAAAATCAAATCTTTCCTCTTAATAATATGAGTTTAGATAAAAGCATCTAGATGGCGCTAGAGTAGGTTGAATAGCTCATCTTGTAAATATTGCTTAAATGTATGAGATCCTGCATCGCGCAAACGATATTTTCCGCGATGTTGGAACCTGCACCTGCTGCACTTGCTTCGTCATCAAATAAATATCTTAACATTTCAGCTCGTTATTAGTAGATTGTATCACAAGGGTGCAAAATAGTACTATTATGCGAGGCCGCTTTTTTAAATCCTGAGCGTAGCGAGGGATTTAAAGTACGTTGGCCGTGGGGAAAATAATTTTGCGGCCGAGTTATACACTCTGCTTTTCATCCCCCTCTATGAGAAAAGGAAATAGTTAAAAGGCTCGTCATGTCATGTCATATAATGTCATGAAATGTCATTTAATGTTATGCAATGTCACGAAATGTCAAAAATGTCACGTAATGTCACAAAATGTCATTAAATGTCATGTAAGGTTATGAAATGTCACAAATTGTCATGAAATGTCACAACATGTCACGAAATTTCTTGAAATGTTATTTTGTCATGAAATGTCACAAAACTTCATAAATGCCATGAAATGTAACAAAACGTCATTAAATGTCACTCTCATGATATGTCACAAAATGTCATCGGATGTCATCAAATGTTACGAAATGTAACAAAATGTCTTGAAATGTCATCAATGTAACAAAATGACATAAATCTCATGAAAAGTAACGAAATGTCACGAAATTTCATAAAATGTCACAAATGACCTATTTTGCGCGCACTTATCGAGGAACAAACCATCACTTTTCGAATAGATGGGATGAAAAAAATGTTTTTTCTTCATAATATTAGTATGAATAACGCTTACGTCACATCCGCTGCGTTCGGACCGTGACGCCACGTCACTTCCGTAAAATTTTACCTCAGTGCGCCTAACGAAGCTTGGCTTCAATAATTATTTCCAAAGAACTACTTAATATTAAACTTGACTGCGTAAACCGGCCCTAATGAGACCAACCTCGAACGAAGTTTGTCCCTATCTTTTGTACGGACAACTTATATATATATATATATTATACATATAGTTTTGAACATATATAGCACTAGCAGGACACACGTTAGACAAGGACACACTCCCACCCTGGTGCCTTTCGTTTGGGCCGTTTTTTTCTTTTTTTTTTATACGTTATAGGCTAGCGTTTGACCACTATCTCAACTGTTGGTAAGTGATGATGCGGTCGAAGATGGTAAGCACGCCAGGCCTAGAATGGGAACTGGCTCTCAAGGATAGCTGCCGGAACACATTAGATGTTTGGTGACAGATTTTCTAACTTGAGGGTGGTAGCTGGCCAGGCGGACACCAGATAGTGTCCTACGACCATGCGGAGGTTGTTGGTTTCTTAACGATGTTTTTCCTTCACCGAAGGGCCACTGTGAAGAGCGCACATACATTTTTTGATAGAAAAATCCATTGGTGCACGGCGGTTTGAACTCTATAAAGCAATTACAACCTTATAGTTAAAGCATACGAATTAAATTGAATTTGTGAAAACATCTGCAGTGCACCATCCTTTTATATTACGTTTATGTTTATTTCAGAATCAAACCAAGCTCAAGATCCACATGACAGCGTTACACAGCGGCTCGTCTCCGTACAAGTGCAGCCAGTGTCCCGCCAAGTTCAACTGGCACTCCTGTCTGTGTAGACATCAACGGAAAGTTCACGGCAGATAGTTACATATCTTATATCATTATTTTATAATAAGTAAACATACTTAAATAAAGTCAATCTGTAAAAAATATATTTGAGAGTTCTTATTTAAACTAAGCTTAAGATATAATCCAAATCAGGCTCAAGATCCACATAACAGTTACATACCTTATATCTTTATGTTATAATTACTATTTAAAATAAATCTATATAAAATAGATTTGAGAGTTTTAAATCAAACAAAGCTCAAGATATAATCAAACTATGCTCAAGATATAAGCAACTAAGCTCCAAATATAATTAAACTAAGACCCGACGTTAAAAATTACGTTTTTCATTTTATCTTATAGCTGGCATATGTATCACGTGTTCGTCATTTTAGTCGGGTTATATCTCTATACGCTAATGTCTTCTCTATTTAATTTTCCCTCTACGTCTCCGTACAGTACAGCCAGTGCAGTGTCCCGCGAAGTTTAACTGGCACTCCTGTCTCAGCTGTAGACATCAACTCAGACCAAATAAGAACTCAAGACACCGAACACCGCACTGAGACCGGTTTCGTAAACATGTGTGAGTGTTGCCGTGCAGTAAAAACTTTGTTATGATGTAATGAAAATGTGGTTCCATCCTGCTTTTTATGTATCGAAGAATGGCTTTTACACCCTTTTACAATACAATTCGGCATTTTATCTTTATAAATTGGAAATTTTTATAGCATGACACTCCGAGCGCCTGACGTGGTAAGGCGTAGTTTCGTTATATTTGTGTGCGTGTATATAGTATGAGAGAGCAAGATAAACAATAATTTTTATCCTGCTCTGCATATGCGATTTTATTGATTGGAGCCGGCTCTTGTTCCCTTCTAGCTCTAGTGCGCCTTATGGCATTCAGCCTTTCACCCGCTGTAATGTATGACCCGACCAAATTACGTTGTTCATTTTATCTTATAGCTGGCATATTTATCACGTGTTCATTGTAGTCGGGTTATATATCTCTATAGCTATTTCATATGTAGTATTTATTATGTTAGATTATTATGTTAGTAGTATGTATTATGTAGCTTTCTCATACGTAGTATTATTATCTTTTCTATGCTCATACGCAAATGTCTTTTCCATTCAATATTCCGTCCACTGTTTTGTACGATCATATTTTTTTTTTTAGTTTCATACACAATAAACTCGCGGAAGTACACACGTTTTTAGGAAATAATATAATGAAAGCACAGTCGCAGTCACATTTTCACGTTCCCGCCAAAACTCCCAATATACTTCTATTGGGAGTTTTGGCGGGAGTTGGGGCTAGTTTTGTTTGTTGGCAACTCTGCTAGGATATGTCATTTTTCGGCCATGTTATTTAAACAAAGATTACCTCCTATAGATAGCACATAATGGCCGTGTAGCGTGGTGTAGTATGGGCATAGAAAAGATAATAATGTATGGGTATGTGGTGTAATGACAAACAATATTTCTTTGAAACTTTACTTCATTTCTTTATTTTCTGTTTAATAGAATTTTCATTTATGAGACTCTTAGTAATCTATCTAATACTATAAGAATCTTTATCCCGGCATACTGACCGACTGACTGACTGACTGGACAGACAACACACAGCCTAAACCGCTGGTCGTAGAGACTTGAACTAGAATTTGGAGGGTATATTTGTCTTAGTACGTAAGGCTGTACTAAGGATTTTTAAAATTTACCCCTTTTGGGGATGAAATGGGGGTTCAAAGTTTGTATGGAAAAACAAGATTAGATAGTATTTTCAATTCGAAACTTCACACAAGTGCTTCAGTAAACCAATAAGTAATAACGTGTTTCAGGCTTTTTTGAAATTCAACCCCTGAGAGGGTGAAATGAGGTAGCAAAGTGTGAAAATCAATATTGTGTCGGATTGCGCTGAAATTTGGCATGCAGATAGTTATTATGACGTTAGTATCTGTTAAGAAAGGATTTTCCTAAATTCACGCCTGAAGGGGATGAAACGGTGGTTCAAAGTTTGTATTGAGAAACAAGATAAGATAGTCTTTTCTATTCGAAACTTCGCACAAGTACTTCAGTAAATAAATAAGTAAATACGTGTTTCAGGCTTTTTCGAAATGCCACCCCTAAAAGGGTGAAGTGGCGTAACAAAGTCTGAAATCAATATTGTTTTTCGGATTGCGCTGAAATTTAGCATGCAGATAGTTATTTTGACGTAGGTATACGCTAAGAAAGGATTTTTTAAAATTCACTCGTTAAGGGGATGAAGCGGGGGTTCAAAGTTTGGATAGTAATTTTATTTTCACAAAAGTACTTCTGAAAATAAATAAGTAAATCCGAGTTTAAGGTTTTTAAAAATGCCACCCTAAGAGAGTGAAGTGGAGTAACAAAGTCTGAAAATCAATATTGTTTCGGATTGCGCTGAAATTCAGAATGCAGATAGTTGTTATGGCGTTAGTATCCGCTTAGAAAGGATTTTCTAAAAATTCCCCCCGTATATTACTAATTATTATTCATTATTTTTTTTTATTTAAGATTACTCGCAATGTGGGTTGCACATTACTAGTATTCTTGTTAACCCCTCCAACTAAGCTAAATTATATATATAACGTAAATAAAAGAAGTCTTTAACGTGGGCGAAGCCGCGGGGCACTTCTAGTATATTTACATATAACACAAAAACAACAATCTACTGAAAGTTATTAAGGAATAAGAATTTAAATCAAATTGTATGCGGATAACTGTTATCACATTTATTATTATCACATCGGCGTCTGTTCACCACGCAATAACAAACAATGTCTCAATTTGGTCTACTTATGACTTATGGCCTCGAATAATGGCGGAAGGACATAATATCAAAGGTTTACCTACCATTAAAACTCTTACTGTTTCCGGAGCCTTATTCGAGGCCTTACAGTAAGTTCTGCCTTGTGTTAGGTAGGTTTATATTAAATAGGTTATTGAGACCATAGTGAACAAAACTGCGACGAGCAAAACCAGGTGAACAGTATGGCTGGCGGAAGTCACGTGATACGTCATTTCTGTCGATAAAAGGAACTTCAACTACTAAGTACGACTGGAAACGGAAGCTGCTATCTCAATTCTGTCTACTTGTGGCCTCGAATAACGGCGGAAGGACATTATATGATATTTGTAATAATTAAAATGTAATAATTTGTGTATATATATTTCAACCACGAAATACGGATGAACGGATATCGATGAAATTTCACACACAAATATAGTTTATAGGTAACTTGGATTAATAAAGAGTATACTTTTGCCAAACTTCAATCAAGGAGTTTTTTTATAAGAACAATATAAAGCGTGCGAAGGCAACCTTGCCTTGCAAACCATAGACAGAGATTACAGAGTATTCCTTTAACCCTTTACGTTGCAAACGATGACATGACGTTGCCGCCGCAACTACAGTCAGTAAAATAAAACTAAATCAGATTTAGTATTCCCGTGATTGCATCGGAGAGCGCAAAGTATCTCCTTAGTAGTCTGTGGCGCAAACTACCGATTAATTCACTTCACACTTCACAGAATTTCGCAAGCAAATTTAATTTGCTAAATGCTAATTAATCGTTCGCAAATTTATTTTGATTCCCTTAATCTGTAACAAAAATTACAGCTTTTCCCGCCAAATTTACTTTCACAAACGTCAGAGAGTTTTTTGACCATCGAATTTGATGGTTAAAAAGTTGCATCCGGTGTGAAACAACCGAGGTTTAAAAAGTTGCATCCGGTGTGAAACAACCGAGGTCGTGAACGAGACAGCTGCGCTAACCGCTAAGTGCGACGCTCTTAGGTCGTGAACGGGATTAGAGCGTTTGGTTGCACTCCGAGCGCTCAGCCTAGGTCGTGAACGCTGCCCAGCAGCTGTAATGCGACATGCGATTGCGATAAATGGACGAAATTGAGGCGATCAGAGATGTAACAAAAGTTTCAATTTAAAACTGACTTTCGCATGTATAAATATGTGAATTGTTTGGCGGTGATAAGCTTAACTCTATGGGATGGGCACAAATAATGAATAGAATTTAAGTGCTATGCTTTCTTCCACATGTAGTTATACGGAATAATATAAACTGGCCAAGTGCAAGTCGGACTCGCACTAGTAGGGTTCCGTAACACAGTTAAGTATTCCATAACTATGATTTTTTGCAACTACAAAATTAACTTTGTTTTTCATAGTGTTTGTATGAAAAACAAAGTTATCTTTGCGGTCGCCATATCTCTAAAACTGCTGACTGTATCTCGTTCAAACCAATTTTCGTTGTTAGTTTTTATTGAGATCTACAGCATATATTTTGTTTGGATTTTTCACTCCCATACTTTAAAAGTTAGAGGGGGGGGGGGGGGGACACATTTTACCACTTTAGACGCGCCTATCTTTCAAATGATTGACTTTGAGAAAAAATGATTTTAGAAACCTCAATGTCATTTTTAAAGACCTATTACATATTACATACACCCCACACGTATAGGTTTGAAGATTTTTTTTTTGTGTCCGTTTCATGTATGGGATGCGCCCCCCCTTAAACTTATGTATTTTTTATTTTTGTATAAAAATCCGAAAGCGGTTTACAGAATATATCTACCTACCAAGTTTCAATTCTGTAGTCAAAATAGTTTCGGCTGTGACATACGGACGTACAGACAGACAGATAGACATGACGAATCTATAAGGGTTCCGTTTTTGCCATTCGGATACGGAACCCTAATAAGGTATCTAAAAGGGAGAGTAGGTAGTCTCTGTGTTGTTTTGAAATGAAACGAGTTTTGACTTTGAGTTTTGTTTTGTCTGGTCTCTCTCCAAGAGATCTTATTATAGAATCTTCATCTATGCTGTAGCTGAGAGTTTCAGTGCGAGATAAACAAAAACAAAACCACCAAATTCTCCTTTCCTTATCGGCTACGTAGAGACTGCGGCAACCGTAAACAATTTTTAAAACTTGACAATTACAACAGTTAATGTGTTTTTTATAGTACAAGGAATCAGGATAAGCAAAACGCTCACCTGATGGTAAGCGAGCAATCTACATAGAGTCTGTGCAAAACGAGAACCGTCGTAGAAATTGAAGGCGCGCGTGTTGATGATTCTATATTTACTGTTTTTTGCGTTGACATCATTGCTTTATCATTGTCAATACGACTAAAAACGTTTGATTCTTTGCCTTTCTACTTCCTTCCTTGCCTTTGAACGTTAGTTCATTGTTAACACACGACGGTTCTCTTTTTGCACAGACTTGTTGATAAAATATAAAGTGTTGTAAAACTTAAAGAAACATAATATTTTGATAAAAGTTATATAGTCTCTGTAATTTCACAATTTAAAATAAAATATTCACTTTATTTATTAAATTGCAAAATAAAATATTTTAAAATTAAAATATAACTGAAATAACTACAAATTAAGGTATGTCCCTGTAGTAAAGTGCCAAGAACGCTGGCTGCATTCCCGCGTTGAATCGCTAAAGAGACTTTTTGTGCTAGGAAGTGCCAGCCCTTTTGTCACGGGTGGCATCGACAACGCGTGGAGCAATTTTCTAAACGAAATTGGACAAATCAGATTGCTTCGTCTGCAAAGTGCCTAAAGGTTAAACTGTGTAGTTGATCTTAAAAAAAGTTAGAATTATTAGCGTATCTAGACTGTAACTATTTGTTCCTCTTTTAGTATTAACTAAAAAGCTCTCTGTAAATATTAAATAGATGAATAATAAATTGTAATAAAATTTAACAAGTTTTTTATTTCATTTACAACCTCATATTAAATATTATAACATTTTCAACATAATTTATTTTATACGTTATTAGATTTTCTTATTACTTTTTAGGCGGTCATTTTTTATGATGGTAAATGACGATGCGGTCTAAAATGGAATCGCATTTGTCTGGAGAGATAAGAATGGAATGGATGGTTGGAAGACAGTAATGAGACGAGGCCTTGGACAACTGTGGGTTCCCAATCCCATGGGTGGTAGGAGCAATATATCGATATTCTACCTGACTTGCTACCAAATAGTAGCTTAAATTAAGAGATAGATAATAGATATATAGATAGATAGATAATGATCAAGGAGAGAATCTGCCGCCATAACCTTACGTAGTTCTGGCAGCACACAGCCCTTGAGAGTCAGAATATTCTTGGCCTAGCGTGTTCACCATCTTTAACCACATCATCGCTTACCACCAGGTGAGATAGTGGTCAAACGCTAGCTTATCAGATATGTAAAAAAAGTTGTGGTATAGACGAGTGATTGTTCTTGTTTAGTTTCTATAATTGATGAAATTTATCTTCGAAGTAAGTAGCAATTTCTTCCATTTTGTCTTTTTCACAAACGTTCTTCAAATGCCTTTTCAAAATGCCGGTGCTCTGAAAATAATAATAGAATAATTTAAGATCGTTTAAGAAACTAAGAGAACCGACTTCAAGTGTCGCGCTAGTCAAAGTAGCTAGAATCATATCATCATGTCAATTAAATGCATCGTAATACGAATGCTGATATATTAAAAACGGCTCGACCGATTTCGTTAACATTTAAATGGAACACTTTTGAAACAAAAAATAAATTCTAAATCGGTTCAAGCATCTTTGAGTAATCGGTGTATATCGTTTAAAATCTAAAAATAATAGTTTAAAAAAACTAAAAAAATACGCTTTTATAGAAAATCCAACTAAAAAATATAAAATACATTTTAATAAATTTGAATTAAAAATAGTGTAAGAAAAAATGATTTTATTGTAAAAAAAAAGCGTGGGGTGCATGGTATCAATAGTTCCAAATATTTTATGAACAGATATGACTAGAAGGGTTATTTTGATAATATCCTGAAAAGCACCCCACGCTTTTTTTTACAATAAAATCATTTTTTCTTACACTATTTTTAATTCAAATTTATTAAAATTTATTTTCTATTTTTTAGTTGGATTTTCTATAAAAGCGTATTTTTTCAGTTTTTTTTAACTATTATTTATTTTTCATTTTTTAGTCGAATTTTTTATTTTTATTTTTTGATTTATTTATTTATTGTCATCGGTCCTTAATAAGTATGCCAAATTTCGAGTTAATCCGACGTTTTGAAGGGGGTTAAAATCATGTTCAAAGATTCCGTTACATAATAACATACAAACATACATACGTCTGAAGCTAATAAAAGCGTATTAAAAAGAACCAACTTCAATGCCGCGCTATTCATTTTCAGTACCAACTTTGAGGTGTTTATCTCAATATCTCTGGAGATACTTATCAGACCTCGATAAAATTACCATGGTACCACACTTGTCATACTGAATAAGGGGCCTGAAGTGATTATAGCGAATGGGAAACACTGACAATGACAAGGAATTCCATTCCTTAGTAGTACGAGTTTTCATCGAAAACGCTTTTGACAGATCTCACATAGTTTTCGACTTATTCTGGCTCCCTGATTGATCTAAATTTAGTTAAGTATAGTAACCACTAGAGGCGCTGTACTGTTTTTATACAAAATTTGCTCGATATACGATATCGAGTTTGGTATGAAAACTCGTACTAAGGGAGTACTCGTACTCGTACAGAACATAGCGCTTCGTTTTCGCGTTTCGTTCGTGCGGGAAGATGAAACGTCCACCACGAAGCGATGGCGCATATCGGTACGTCTCGTTGAACGATAGAAGAAAGGCAGCCGAAACCAGTGGTTGCTTATTTAGCACCACCCAGAGAGCACGTAGAACTCCTCTATAAAATTAAAATCAACTCTGAAACGTGTCTCAAGACATCCGTCCCCTCAGGATTTGATTAAAGCCCACTCACGCGGAAAAGAACACAAAAGTATCCATTCACCAATTGGTCACCATCGTTCAATCTACTCCACATTTCGTAAAGTTGTCATTAATTACTCTAATTGTTAACAATTGCTTAGAAACACCGCCCTATTGTAACTGCTGAAATAATCTGTGGGCCACGTGGACGAACACATGCGTCCGTGAGAATCTCAACACGTGCTTTTTGATAATAATTTGTATTTACAAGTCTTTAATGTTGTTTTTTCTAGACAGGCACATGGTTACTTTATAACCAACTTAAGAAAAGCAGGAGGTACTTACTCAAACCGATTGTTTTTTTTGTTTGATACCTCAGATCTCCGTAATTTACAATTAAACTAAGTGTGCTTCGCGGCTTCGCCCGCGTTAAAAAGTCTTATCTTATATCTAATCTTATGTCTAATCGTATCTTATGACCTAATTCATAATCCTATCCCTGTGCTAAATTTCAGCTAAATCGGCACTGCTGTTTGAACGTGAAAACGTCCCAAACAAATATATACAAACTGACTTTTGCATTTAGGATATTGGTGTTAATTTGATATATTATTTTTTTGTTCAAGAGTATAGGTACTCCCCGTTTGGTCCCATTGTTCAATTTATCGACATTTTCTTAGATAATTCAAAGATTTACACCAGTGTTTTTAAACGTGGGACCGCAAAGCCTCTGTAAGGAGGTCGCGAAGCCTCAGTAAAAGAAAAAAAAAAACAAAGTTTGAAAATGTATTTTTTTTAAAATTGTATTTGGTATTTTTAATATAATTAATAAAACTGGCCAAGTGCGAGTCAGCATCGCGTCTTACACGTCGCACACTTAGGGAGGGTTCCGTACAATACGAAACATAACAGAGTTTCAATCTCAAATATTTGATTAATTAATATTACCAAGAATATTTGGTTTGGTCGCGATCTAGAAAGACGGGGCTCATTTACTAGCGCCATCTATGTCATTTTACCGAAACTAATTAGATAGATGATGTTTAAAAACACGTTATTTGTACGTTGTAGGGGGACCCCCTTTAATTTTTAACTTTATTTTGTTTTTAGCATTTGTTGTTTTAGCGGCAACAGAAATACACCATATGTGAAAATTTCAACTGTCTAACTATCACGGTTAATGAGCTATAGCCTGGTGACAGACGGACAGACAGACAGACAGACAGACAGACAGACAGACAGACAGATGGACAGCGGAGTCTTAGTAATAGGGTCCCGTTTTACCCTTTGGGTACGGAACCCTAAAAATTAAAAATACAGATTATAAACAGGGGAGAGTAGGGGATCGCGAATTTTTTTTCAAACTAAGGAGGTGACGTCCTTAAAAAGGTTGAAAAACACGGATTTACACCATTAAATAATTCAACATCAATAGAAACGATCGATGTCCCTGTGCGCCGGCGCATGATGACATATTGAGTACTATGAGGTAGCTAGTAAACTAATCTGTGATATATCATACAAGGATTGTGTCCATACACGTGCTATACGTTGAGGAGAATCTGGTGGAATCCAATTATGACCGAAAACTATGTATAAGGATCTTTCAGACAAGTCTGTGGTTAATCAACAGTAAAGTTATAACTTGCAACCTAGCTTAATACATAAAATAAACTGGCTAAGTGCGAGTCGTACTCATACACGTAGGGTTCCGTACCACAGTACAATATTTAATAAGATTGAACAAAATGTTCCGAAAAAATACGTGTCTAGTATGGCGCCCCCCTTTATTTTTTAACTTAAATCTATTTTTGCCCGACTGCGAAAGAAGGAGGATTATGTTTTTGAGTGTATGTATGTATATTTCTTTGGCACGCCCTAGAGCCTTAACGGATTGTCGTATTTTTATGTGAGTAGTGTCCATAGATTCGTCTTAGTCGTGAAAATGACACTGTGTATATCAAAATTAAAAAAAAAATTAAGGATTATTGGCGCCAAAAAGTTATCTAAAAAAAAATAGAACCCTAAAAACTTCATTCAAAATCAAGTCCGTTTATGTGTGAAAGAGTAACACACATCATTCATTCATACTCGAAAACGTTATCTTTACCACAGAAGAGATACTAGTCCTACGTTACATAGTTTAAAACAAAGCCACTTACCACCAGCCCTCTGTACGCTTCAAATGATGAAGCGTTGGACATGGCACGCCACTGAGCTCAATCTTCAGCTATTTGTATCCAACTGTACGCTTACATCTTATGAACTACGCAACGGAATTCAATGCGGTTTTCACCAATAGATATTCAAGAAACCAGGATTTAACTCCCAGGTATTAGCTCCCGGCTGACGGAGTACTTACTGTCTGCGAACGCGCTGTGAGACCGACAGTACGCGTATTGTGCGTCCCAGCCTACCACGAGCCTGACTCGCGAGGTGGTGCGCCGCGTGATGTGCGCCCGCGAGGGGAAGCAGCATGTAGCAGTGCTGTGCTGCGACCTCTCAAAAGCGTTCGACGTCGCCGACCACACCATCTTAGCCCTTAAACTTGGTCACTATGGGATACAGAACCGGGCTCTCGGCGTTCTGTGCGACATGATGCAGGGCAGATCGCAGGTAGTTGTGGGAGCTGCGGGTCAGGAACGATCAGACCCACTTTCGTTAACGATGGGTGTAGCTCAAGGGTCAGCAGTTTCTAACATTCTGTTCTCTTTACTACTGAATGACTTACCTGACGTGGTCACAGCGGCCGATGTACTGATGTACGCGGACGACGTAGCGGCAGTAGTCACGGCGCCCTCTGTGGACGAACTCGAACGGTGTTTGAACGACGCGGCGCGGCAACTCGCCTCGTGGTTCCGTGACAGTGGGCTAGTGTTGAACTTGACAAAAACCCACTTCATAGACTTTCGACTAGGCGGTCGTGAGCCTCAAAAACTACACGTCTACACTGACAGTGGTACTAAACTGAGCGAGTGTGACACCACCACGTTCTTGGGCTTCGAATTGGACAGAGCTCTCACCTGGGAACGTCACATTGATAAGGTCTGTGGAAAGCTAGGCAGCGCATGCTTTGCTCTCTAAAGACTTTCTCGCTTCCTCCCCGAGAGTGTGGTGCGGTCGTGCTACTTTGCGACGGTACACTCGGTGCTCCAATACGGCACGGAGCTGTGGGGGCATGCTGCAGAGTGGCTGCGTGCATTTCGGATGCAGAAGCGTGCCGTGCGCGCTATAGCTCACATTAAACGGTCTGAATCTACGAGACCATTTTTCAAAAGTCTGGGTATATTGACACTGCCATCTATGGTGATATACCAGGTGGCAGTGTTTGTCAGACTCAACCTAAATTTCTTTCCCAGGGTTGGAGACTACCACCCTTTCAACACGCGACGAGCAGGAAAGCTGGCAACTATACCATGTAAAATGGCAAAGTCTGCGAAACTGACTCATGTCATGGGCCCATCCGTCTATAATCGGCTTCCTGATACTGAAGCACCGAGCCTTATGTCGTTTAAAATGAGGTTGAAGAGCTGGCTTATCGATCAGGCCTTTTACACGTATGAGGAATTTATACACTCGTATAAGGATTAATTTACACGAATTATTATTTTTATTACTTTTTTATTAATATAAATTTGTGACGTGTAATTTTATTTATGAATAAATGATTATGACTATGACTATGACTATGACTATGACTATGACTATGACTATGACTATGACTATGACTATGACTATGACTATGACTATGACTATGACTATGACTATGACTATGACTATGACTATGACTATGACTATGACTATGACTATGACTATGACTATGACTATGACAATGACAATGACAATGACAATGACTATGACTATGACTATGACTATGACTATGACTATGACTATGACTATGACTATGACTATGACTATGACTATGACTATGACTATGACTATGACTATGACTATGACTATGACTATGACTATGACTATGACTATGACTATGACTATGACTATGACTATGACTATGACTATGACTATGACTATGACTATGACTATGACTATGACTATGACTATGACTATGACTATGACTATGACTATGACTATGACTATGACTATGACTATGACTATGACCATGACCATGACCATGACCATGACCATGACCATGACCATGACCATGACCATGACCACGACCACGACCACGAGACCACGAGACCACGACCACGACCACGACCACGACCACGACCACGACCACGACCACGAACTATGACTACGACTACGACTATGACTATGACTATGACCATGACCATGACCACGACCACGACCACGACCACGACCACGACCTCGACCACGACCACGACCACGACCACGACCACGACCTCGACCACGACCACGACCACGACCACGACCACGACCACGACCACGACCACGACCTCGACCACGACCATGACCTCGACCACGACCACGACCACGACCACGACCACGACCACGACCACGACCACGACCACGACCACGACCACGACCACGACCACGACCACGACCACGACCACGACCACGACCACGACCTTGACCTCGACCACGACCACGACCACGACCAAGACCACGACCACGACCACGACTACGACTACGACCATGACCACGACCACGACCACGACCACGACCACGACCACGACCACGACCACGACCACGACCACGACCACGACCACGACCACGACCTCGACCACGACCACGACCACGACCACGACCATGACCACGAACCACGACCACGACCACGACCACGACCACGACCACGACCACGACCACGACCACGACCACGACCACGACCACGACCTCGACCACGACCACGACCACGACCACGACCACGACCACGACCACGACCACGACCACGACTACGACTACGACTACGACTACGACTACGACTACGACTACGACTACGACTACGACTACGATTACGATTACGATTACGATTACGATTATGATTATGAATTAACGCGGATATTACTTATTATTTTTAATTATATATAAACTTATAAATTTACTAAAGCACTTCTGTAAATAAATAAGTAAATACGTGTTGCAGGATTTTTGCAAGGGGTAGGTAAAAAATTCTGAAACTCAATATAGTTTTTCGGGTTTTATAAATATGAATCTCTATTTCCCTTAGTCACGCAATAACTTGAAAACGGGTGAACCGATTTGGCTTTTACTTCTTTGATGTCTTCTAGGATAGAATAGTAGATTATACAACAAGTGAATAAAAAGGCAATTTAATTCGAGGGACTAAGTTGGATCGCGAGAGCAGCGAAGGATTCTAGACTAGAATCCTGAGCGGAGCGAGGGATACAAGGACCGAGATTAAATTTCTTATTCACGAGTCGTGTAATCATTTTTTACCATTGATTGCGAGAAAATAAATAATATTTTAACAATATAGACTATAGAATTCATAATATTTTATTATTGTGTCATAAATGTGGATTATTAACCATTTATTGCCGGTGATTGTGACCGGGTGTAGGGAAACAGCACAATGTTGAAAAACATGCTATTTGAGTTCTTACCAAAATCCCACTGAAAATCTTCAGTGAAGTTTACATCTTTACTAAGGGTTTGTTGGCGCGGGAAAGCTTACTTTTGATGATGAATGCGTGTTCCTCTTGAACCTTGATTTAGTCTTGGTGTTTGTGGCTTGAGTTTCGCCTCTTCTTAGGCTGACGACGTTCTACGCCGATGCTTGTGCGCGCTTCTTGAGATTTTTGTTGTAAGTGACCGAGACGATGGCGTATATTCTAGTGATGCGCCCGTAAATTAGTGAGGTGACCGTAGTCGATGAATCGGTCGATAGTCGATTGTAATTTCGGGTGTGAGAGGGTACGGGTAAAGAAAGTATGGCGCTTTTCGGAAAAAATCTTCAGAAAATTCTAAAATCGGACCAGGGGTAGAGAATTCTCTACATTTGTATCGATGCGTCCTGTCATCGCATACATCTAATAGAAGGAGATGCAGCTAGACAGACGTATATTTGCATCTCTTTTCTAAGCGACGATCGTCACTCGAAATTTATTGATATGCATGTAGAGTACCCTAGTAGTTAGTTCCACAGATATTTTTTACAAAAAAAAATTGGTTGTCTGTAAAGTTGGTTTACGGACGATAGTTTAACGTGACAACGTCATAACAAAACATTGATGAAATCGGCGCATGCGTACAATGAGCGTAACGGGACAATGAGCGTAATGGGACAAGGAGTGTAATGGGACACTTTTTCGTGCATGCCGGCGTTCATCGATTTATTAGACGTTGTGACGTCAAAACTTTCAGTCATAAGTATGTTAAGGCTGGATTTCTTGCCGTCAATTTATTCGCGTAGGCAGGATTTAGGTAGGGGGGGGGGTTTCCAAGAAAATAAAGAAAATACAAATATGTGCTGGAATTGCCAAGCTGTGCAACATACAGGTAAAATCGCAGAATGGATGCGATGTGGTGTCATCATAAAATATGAATGTAGATACCTAATAATAACTTCGTAAATTTCGGGTGGGAGGGGGGTTATAATAATCAAGCTATGTAAGCGTATTGCTTAGTACAGTTATTGGATTCCGTGACTACTCAGTGATTTTGCACTTGTAAGTAGCAGCCGTGAAATAGGAATGTTTTTCGGTTTGAATGGTAAAGTGTCCAGTGAAATTACAGGACATGTGAGACTTAACATCTTGTGTCTCAAACTGGTGGTGGTCGTTGGGACATTAAAAACAAGTAATATTTAAAAACAACCTTTTACATAACCTAGGACCTGAGTAAGTCAAGACAAATCCAACGAGCCCAAACACGACGGGTATAACATGTGTAGTTTAGTAGTTCCTTTGGCCACCTTCCAGCTCCATCATCAGCTCAGCACCATGTCATCATAATATTGCATTGTCACGCAATTTACACATGTATGCAAAATTTCAGCTCAATCAAAAAGTAGCCCCTGGAAGTAGCTCTAAAATCAATCGCAAGATTGATTTGTAAAGGACAAATAAATTCGCCGTGAAATAAAGATACATCTCTCACTTACGATTCGCAGATGACATCGTTATTATGGCAGAGACGCTGCAGGACCTACAAAGAATTTTGAATGGCCTAGCTGATTCTTCTCGTTGCATTGGTCTCTGGATGAATTTGGATAAAACCAAAGTCATGTACAACGAGCACGTTGTTCCGGAACCGATTGCCGTAGATGGAATCCCACTCGAAGTTGTCACTAAGTATGTTTACCTAGGGCAGACGCTCCAACTAGGCAAACACAACTTCGAGAAGGAAATTCAGAGAAGAATTCGGCTGGGCTGGGCAGCATTCGGGAAAACTCCGTCGAGTCTTCTCGTCGCCTATACCACAGTGACTAAAAACAAGTCTAACCAGTGCGTCCTACTTGTCATGACATACGGAGCCGAGACGTGGACACTCACAGTCCGACTGGTCCACCAGTTTAAAGTCGCTCAGCGAGCTATGGAGAGAGCTATGCTCGGTGTTTCTCTGCGGGATCGAATCCGGAACGAAGTAATTCGCCAGAGAACTAAAGTGATTGACATAGCTCAACGGATTAGTAAACTGAAGTGACAGTGGGCTGGTCATATCTGCCGTAGGACCGATAACCGTCGGGGTAGACTGGTTCTAGAGTGGAGACCGCGAATCTGTAAACGTAGCGTAGGACGCCCTGTGACCAGGTGGAGCGACGACATTCGCAAAGCGGAAGGCAGTGACTGGAAACAAAGAGCCGAAGATCGGGCTCATTGGCGTGACTTGGGAGAAGCCTATGTCCAGCAGTGGACTGATCCCGGCTGATTATGATGAAGTAAAGATAAAGCTTTTAATAATATTTTATTTTCAGTGTTTTGTCATTATAATCTATCTATAGCAGATCAACGTAAACTTTTAGCAGTCGAATTTGGGTGTCAAGTTTTTTTTAAATTGAATTTTGTAAATGTGTCACCTCTTATTTGACCAAACTGCTTGATCAGCAGAAATTGTGTACAAAAACAGGATTTTTTAGAATACTCTCAATTCTCTGTGTGCTGCCGGAACAACTATCGGCAGATTGTCTCCTTGATGGCGGTAAGCAGTTTTTGGTGGTACCAAGTCAGGTTGAACATCGATATAATTATGCTCCTACCAAAATCCTGACAACGCATTCATCTTTGAAACTTCTTAAAAGTTTTTGGTACTTAGTTAACATTTTGTGAACACTTCATATATGAAATATTGTTTCTTTGAAGTGTTACACACTTTATATTTTTGTAAACATGTTATCCAGGTGGTTGCGGGTTCAAGTCCCGTCGGTACGATGAAATTTTGGATTGTGTTTAACAATTTACTTCATATATGATTTAATTTCCTACATATTTTATATCTTATAGGCTAGCGTTTGACCACTATCTCGCCTGGTGGTAAACGATGATGTGGTCGAAAATGGTGAACACGCTAGACCTAGAATACTCTGTCTGACTCTCGCAAAGGCTCCTTTTGCGTCGGGAGCTAAAAGGGAAAAAAAAGTCTCAATATATGAAATACATGGATATTATAATATTATTAATAATGGCTCGAGGGTAAATAAAACACGAAATATAGTGGCAAATAATTTATTAAACCGGTTCATAATTATAACATTATAACAATAATTTATTAAACTTTTAAGTCAACGCAATCAAAAGATATGACCGTTTAAGTCGCATATCACTCCAATAGTAAATGCGAAAGTCAGTTTGTATATTTGATTGTTTATTTGGGACTTCTTCATGGTCAAATGGCTGGACCGATTTAGGTGAAATTTTGCACAGGGATAGCCAGTATTGTGGATTAGGCTATAGGATACATTTTAACGCGGGCGAAGCCGCGGGGCACAGCTAGTTTTCGCATATTTTGCGATTTTACAAAGGAATCGAATCCTACGGTTTGTTAATAAGATATAGGAGAGGCCTATGTCCAGCTGTGGACGGAAATTGGCTGATGATAGGCTAGGGTTTGACAACTATCTCAGCCGTTGGTAAGTGACGATGCGGACGAAGAATAGCTGTCGGAACATAGTAGCCAAGCTGTTTGACTTTCCATCACCGGAGAAAAATTGGAAAACTCACACATGCATACATTGTGCTCGGCACGTTTTGAACCCACGACCTCTTGAGCCGGAGCCAACGTTCTCCCATTTACACCACAGATCCCTCAATTAATTTACAAAAACAACCGACTGTCATGCCGTGCGAGTCGGCTTCAGTAGCAAGTTTGAGATGTTTATCGTCATATCTCTGAAGATACTTATCAGATCTCGATGATATTACAATGGGACCACCTTGGAAATCTACCCTACCAATTAAAAAAATAATTATTAGAATCGGTTCACAATTGACGGAGTAAACGTGTAACATGCATTTAAGAAAACCAGCATACAGACGAATTGAAAACCTTTCCCTTCTTGAAGTTGGTTGAAAAATATTAAGTATAGAATGTTGTTTTTAACCGACTTCAAAAAAAGGAGGAGGTTTCTCAATTCGACCGTATATATATATATTTTTTTTTATGTTTGTTCGCGGATAACTTCGTCGTTTATAAACCGATTTCGATTATTCTTTTTTTGTTTGAAAGGAGATATCCCAAGTGTGGTACCATGGTAATTTTATCGAGGTATGATAAATATCTCCAGAGATATTGAGATAAACATCTCAAAATTGGTACTAAAAATGAATAGCGCGGCATTGAAGTCGGTTGTTTTTTAGTTTTTAAACGATATTATGTAATTTCAGACTATACACTCGCGCCCTGGTTGGCCTGGCTTGTAACCTGCACAGGGGGAGAGAGCTGCGCTCGTTGTTCATTGATTTACTTGAAAGGTAATATTAACATAATGTAACGAAACTATCACACTACATCATTTCTAACAAAAAAATTTTTTTTTTTTTTTTGAAGCAACCCTTTTTACCTTCTAGATTTTTCATGTCTGTCTGTCCGTCCGTATGCCGCAGCCACTTTTTTTTAAAGTATTGGAACTACACAGTTGAAACTTGGCATGTAAATGTATTCTGTAAACCGCTTTTCGATTTGTATACAAAAATTAAAAAAAATTAAAGGGGAGCCCCGAGCCCCCTTTAATAATTTTTTTAAATCTATACATGGAACTGAAATTAAAAAAAATATTATCTAACCTATACGTGTGGGGTGTCTATAGATAGGTTTTTAAAAATGACATTGAGATTCCTAAAACTATTTATTCTCAAAGTCAATCGTTTGTATGATAGACACTTCTAAAGTGGTAAAATGTGTCTCCCCTCCCCTTAAAATAAGAGAGTGAAAAATCTAAAATAAATATATGCTTTAGATAGCAATAAACACTTTTACCGAATATTGGTTTGAACGAGATATAGTCAGCAGTTTTTGAGATATAGCACATTTTCAAAACCGCAAATATAACTTTGTTTTTGATACAAACCCTATGAAAAACAATGTTAATCTTTTGTTGAGGAAAAAGGATAGCTATATAAGATCGTTTAAAAAACTAAAAAAAACCGACTTCAATGCCGCGCTATTAATTTTCAGTACCAATTTTGAGGTGTTTATCTCCATATCTCTGGAGATACTTATCAGACCTCGATAAAATTACCATGGTACGACTGTGATATCTCCTTTCCAAAAAAAAAGTATAATCAAAATCTGTTCATAAACGGCGAAGTAATCCGCGAACAAACATAAAAAAACAAAAAAAAAAACATATGTACGGTCGAATTGAGAAACCTCCTCCTTTTTTTGAAGTCGGTTAAAAATACTCTTCTGTGTTACGGAATCCTACTAGTGTGAGTCCGACTTGCACTTGGCCAGTTTAAACGAATGAAAATGAAACGAACGTTTGTAAAATTAGTGAATATTCATTGCTGCATGGAAATGTTAAATAACCGGCCAAGTGCGTGTCGGGCCACGCGCAGTTTAGGGTGCCGTAGTAGCCTGTTATTCAATGCAAGTCAAAAAGACCAATTCTTCTTACTACATCTAAAATTATTAGCATAAAACATTAGTATTTGTTTTGTCTTATTGGCCTGCCATTGACCACTATCTCACCCGGTGGTAAGTGATGATGCGGTCGAAGATGGTAAGCACGCTAGGACTAGAATGGGAACTGGCTCTCAAGGATAGCTGCCGGAACAAATTACATGTTTGGCGACAGATTTTCTAACTTGAGGGTGGTAGCTGGCCAGGCGGACACTAGATGGTGTCCTACCACCATGCGGGGGTTGTTGGTTTCTTAACGATGTTTTCCTTCACCGCAGGGCCACTGTGAGAAGCGCACATACATTTTTCTATAGAAAAATCCGTTGGTGCACGGCGGGGGTTGAACTCGGTACCTCTCGCATCAAAGCCGACCGTTCTCCCGATTACGCCACCGGGCCCTCAAAACTATTTCAGTCTTGTAGAAATTTTCACATTCCATGAATAGCAAATATGTTATTATTGTGGTGAAAAAAGAAATCTGATATCTGCATATATGCCTGCGTCTGTTTGCATCAGTTTGTTGCGTCGAGTATGAATTAACGTATTCAACAATCAT
Source organism: Cabera pusaria (assembly GCA_954871355.1). NCBI lineage: Eukaryota > Metazoa > Arthropoda > Insecta > Lepidoptera > Geometridae > Cabera > Cabera pusaria. The sequence goes on along the minus strand of OX940912.1, from coordinate 6,553,411 downwards.
CGTCATATTTCAACCAATGTACTTAAAACCTTGACTAATTATACAACTAAACCTTCTTCATAAATCAATCTATCTATTAGTGAAAACCGCATGGAAATCGGTTTAGTAGTTTTTGAGTTTATCGCTAACGCAAACGCGACGGTGGACTTTGTTTTATAATATGTATATAACGATTATTTTTGTGTTTGTTTTAGATGTATAGAACCTCTGAGACTCGGCTCGTGGCCGAAAACAGATTTGGCGCAATTTTTGTCTGCGTACGAACAATGCGCGCTACAAATGGATGTGCTCAGGTAACTATGCACTTTTTATTACATATATTACTGTCACGCACTTGACTGAGTTTTGGCGGAAACGTGGAAAAGTGTGTTGTCTGTGCTCTCATTGTATTTTTTCCTAAAACTTGTGTTCTTCCGCGAGTTAATCCGAACAACGCTAAAGAGCGAACCCAAAGGGTACCAACGGAACCCTATTACTGAGACTCCGCTGTCCGTCTGTCTGTCTGTCTGTCTGTCTGTCTGTCCGTCTGTCACCAGGCTGTATCTCATGAACCGTGATAGTTAGACGGTTGAAATTTTCACAGATGATGTATTTCTGTTGCCGCTATAACAACAAATACTAAAATCAGAACAAAGTTAAAAATTAAAGGGGGTCCCCATATAAAAAACGTGTTTTACTATAGCGCCATCTATGAGCGATGGTAACCAACAAAAAGGTCACTGACCTTTGTGTTAACGTTTTCATGGTGGGTGTTAGAAGTTCGTTCGACATTCGTTAGATGGCGTTGTAGTAAATAAGCATGTTTAGTATTGACACGGTATTTATATATATCGATGTTAAAACTATGTAGATACTTAATTTTTCCGGCAAATTTTGTTAAATCGGAACCCTACGTGTGCGAGTCCGACTCGCACTTGGCCAGTTTATTAACCATTAAGCAAAGTCCTTCTACTTAATATTAAACTTGACTGCGTACCTCGGCCCCAATGAGACCGACCTTGAACGGAGTGTGTCTCTTTCTTTTGTATGGACAACTTATTTATATACCATACATATAGTATAGAACATATATAGCACTAGCAGGTTGTTAGACAAGGACACACTCCCACCCTGGTGCCTCTCAATTGGACCGTTTTGTTCCACAAAGCAATTACAACCTTATTGTTAAAGCATACGGATTAAATTGAATTTGTCAAAACAATCTGGAGTGCACCATCTTTTATATTACGTCTATCGTTTAAGTGCCGGTGAATGTGTGCGAGTGAAACAGCACAATGTTGAAAAACATGCTATTTGCGTTACACCAAAATTCCACTAAAAATCTTCAGTAAAGTCCACATCTTTACTGAGGGAATGACTTGGACTAGACTTAGACATTGAATTCAACTTTACCTGAAATGTGACTTTGACTCATCTTTATGACTTCAATTCACAAAAACTTGTAGAATTTTAATACTTGACACTGGCTAAATACACTAATCGTGTGAAGCCATACAATGAACTAAAAATAATTTAGGATCGTTAACGTCGTCGAGATAAATAAATACATCGTAATACAAATGTTGATATATTAATAACGGCTCGGCCGATTTCGTTAAAATTTAAATGGGACCACCTGGGAAAGGTACCCTTTGAAACAAAAAAAATTTTTTCAAATCGGTTCAGGCATCCTCGACTAATCGGTGAACATACATAAAAAATCCGACGAATTGAGAACCTCCTCCTTTTTGTGAAGTCGGTTAAAAAGCACGGCTACTATCTGATGCATGGACTTACTATATACGGTACGGATGGTGTACAGCAGATGTTTTTACAAATCCAATTTAATCCTTATGCTCTAGACATAAGGTTGTAATTGCTATGTACGAGGGTCATTCAATAAATACTTAGCCTACAAAAAGTAAACGAAAATTTTGGAAAAGTGGCAATTTATTTTTCAACATAGTCTCCTTTTAGTTCGATACACTTAGCCCAGCGATGCTCCAACTTTTTTAACCCGTCCGAAAAATAAGTTTTTGTCAAACTCTGCAAAATAGGCCTCCGTGGCGGCGATGACCTCCTCATTTGATCCATATCTATTCCCGGCGAGAGATTTTTTCAGATTAGGTAACAGAAAGAAGTCACAAGGGGCCAAATCTGGAGAATACGGTGGATGGGGCAGCAATTCGTAGCGTAATTCGACCAATTTGGCCATGGCAACGGCAGACTTGTGAACCGGTGCGTTGTCGTGGTGAAACAGCACTTTTTTCCTAGCCAGATGAAGTCGTTTTTTCTTTAATTCGGCGTCGAATCGGCCCAATAAATCGGCATAGTAAAGCCCTGTAATTGTTTTACCCTTCTCGAGGTAATCGATGTAGATCACACCTTGTGAATCCCAGAAAACGGTGGCCATAACTTTTCCGGCCGATTTTACAGTTTTCGCCTTCTTTTATATTGATATTGCTCTTTTTCCATTTTTGTAAAACCGATCGATACGTTCGCTTCCATAAGTTGTCAAAATAAAACAAATGAAGGGATTGGAATGAAAATTTGAAAAAAGAATTAAAAAAGAATGTGCTACACTGTGGGTGAAATATTATCTTAGGAGACTGCATTACTTTTAAATTAAATTTCAAGCTGAATTCTCAGAATAAAAAAAAATTATCAGCAAGAAAATGGAAATTTGCATAAAAACTTTTTTGCTACGATTTGATTAGCTTCCCTGTCAGTTGTCCATGTTGACTGTAAATTTTTTTTAAATTTGTGAATGCAGCCAAAAATAAGAAATACTGGTCAATCTCATCGGAATGTTTTATTAAAAACCCACCTGTATAATGTCAAAATTAAATCTCAAATTAGCAATAGTTGTAGAGATCGAAATTGGAAAACGGCTGATAGATTTGTTTTAAAGCTTACTTACTCTCTATATGTTGCACATTACTAGTGGTCTTGTTAACCCCTCCAACTAAGCTATATATGCTTGTATCTGGAGTGCGTTCACGTCGATGGTGCAATGGGTGGGGATCGAAATCACGACCTCTCGATCGCCATGCCGACGCCTTAGCATTGGGCGATTGCTGCTTATCTGACAGTGATACTATTATTTGATATATTCGTATCATCATTCGTTATTAATAAATATTAATGTTCGTTATAAATAAGTATTAATATTCGTTATAAATAATTATTAATATTAGTTATAAAGTTTACAGTATATTTATAGTTTACATATTAATAATATATTTATAATTTGCCTCCTACCTTTGAAAAACTACAATGCATGGGGAATGTCATTTTACTAAAAAAAATCTGCAAAATTGATTAAATACATTATAAACACATGATTTAATACAATCACAACTTTGTACAGTGGCGGGCAAAAGAAAATGGCACACATGAAAATGTATGTATGTAATATCGAACTATAACTTTAATAGTTATACCGAAATTCAGTACCGAAAATGTATAAATCAGTAATTGGTAATTCATAGATATCTATCTATCTCTTGGCGCCGTGAATTTAGGGACACAGAAGAATGTAACAACTTTGATGATATCGAAGAAGAATTGATGGAACAGAGAGAAGTAGTGCCTTTTAAAGTGATAGAAGAGTTAAATAAAGTAAAAATGTATATAAATAGAAGAACAGACAGAAATCTAAGTATTGGACATTCAAGCGACACTGGTTACAGAAGCGATTCTTCGAGAACCTCTTTGCTAAGTAAGTTACTTTAGAGTTTCTCGTTTTTAAGGTTCCGTGCAAACGGAACCATAATTATTACTAAGACTGCTGTCCATCCGTCCGTCAGTCTGTATTTTCTGAACCGTAATAGGTAGAACCTGGAAATTTTCAAAATGTGTGTATTCTTATTGTAGTCGCTAATACAACAAATAATAGTACATAATTGTTTAAAAACTAAGAAAACTAACTTCAAATGCAGTGGTTCAGATTCAGTAGCAAGTTTGAGATGTTTTACAACATATCTCTGGAGATACTTATATATTTATTAGATATTTTGGAAATTGAAACTTAATTTTTGTGTATTTCTGTCTACTGTGGACCGATTTTTTTTATTTTAAAGAGTACACTCCTAAGGTGGACCACCTCGTCATAGAAAAGATAATAATACTACTACACCTCATATTGTAAATTCGTCGAAGTTGATGAGACTCTCCAGAGATAAGGACCAGAGATACCTAAACACTTCAAACATTTAAATCTCATCGAGATATGTTCAGTATCTCCAGAGATATGGAGATAATCACCTCAAACTTAAAATGAACTAGCGCGGCAATTGAATTACTCGGGTCTTATATTTTGTTAAACGCTCTTAAATTATGAATCCGAACCTGAGATGTTAGTACTCTCTACTCAAGACTAAAAAAATAATGTAATCCGTTCATTTTTAACGAGTTTAATTATTTTTTTATATTCTTCAATATCTATTATCTTAAATTAAAATTAATAATCTTCTAATTAAATTATCGAAGTCCATAATTCGAAAGAAATCGCTACAGTTTTCAAATCCGACGAGGGATGTTGCACTTAATAATTAGTCAATCAAGATTAACTTCGAAATCGTTCCGCCACCAATGCATAATTTGTTAAAAATGCAATCCATTAATTTCGTCGTATCGATGGACTTGTACTGTGGCTTAGTTAGTCAGAGCTCCTGGCCATGTTTTCCAAGAAGGGTGCGGGTTCGAATCCCGTCGGTACGATGAAATTTTGGATTGTGTAACAATTTATCAAAATTTGTGTTTAGAAAACTATCATGGTTTCCAAGTTTTTGACCATTTTCTAAATTTCATAATAATTACACCCTTGGTGACTCTTTTTTCGATGGCACTACCACAAATCCAAGTATTTTCGCAGTCCGGTTTTTGAGAAATACTCTTGGATAAATGCACTATCAAATGTAAACTGTCATTTTATACCGTTACTATATTATTTAAAATGTTTACTAAAAATTTCATCATCATCATCAGCAGCCAGTATTCGTCCACTGCTGGACATAGACCTCTCCTATTGCACGCCATTGAAAAAAAAATCTACAAAAAATTTACGGAGAGGTAAAAGAAAATCAAAAGTTTCAGCGCCTATGGCGTAAAAAATTATAGATATATGTGCGACCAAGCTATCAGCATCATTATCAGCCGGTATCAGTCCACTGCTAGACGTAGGCTTCCCCCAAGACATGCTGCTGAGCCCGATCTTCAGCTCTTTGTTTCCAGTCGCTGTCCACCGCTTTACGAATGTTATCGCTTCACCTAGTCACAGGCAGCCCTACGCTACGAGTCCTGTAGGGCTATTCTGTTAGCTAGTTTACGCATCTCGCAAGCGGAATTCGCGGTGAGTCGTACTACGAAATTCAAACGCACACCGACACCTAAATTTAACACCGTGAAGTTAGTTCTAGGTGGTACGATGCGCGCGCACACCGACACGTAAATTCTACACCGTGAAGTTAGTTATAGGTGGCATGACTATGTCCAAGTTGTATATGTCATTCCGTAAGAACGTCATATTTAACGTCATATTTTTACGTTACTAAAACCTTTTGGAGCCGAGACGTGGACACTCACGGTTCGACTGGTCCACCAGTTTAAAGTCGCTCAGCGAGCTATGGAGAGAGCTATGCTCGGTGTTTCTCTGCGGGATCGAATCCGGAACGAAGTAATTCGCCAGAGAACTAAAGTGATTAACATAGCTCAACGGATTAGCAAGCTGAAGTGACAGTGGACTGGTCATATCTGCCGTAGGACCGATAACCGTCGGGGTAGACTGGTTCTAGAGTGGAGACCGCGAATCTGTAAACGTAGCGTAGGACGCCCTGTGACCAGGTGGAGCGACGACATTCGCAAAGCGGAGGGCAGTGACTGGAAACAAAGAGCCGAAGATCGGGCTCAGTGGCGTGACTTGGGAGAGGCCTATGTCCAGCAGTGGACTGATCCCGGCTGATTATGATGAAGTAAAGATAAAGCTTTTAATAATATTTTATTTTCAGTGTTTTGTCATTATAATCTATCTATAGCAGATCAACGTAAACTTTTGGCAGTCGAATTTGGGTGTCAAGTTATTTTAAATTGAATTTTGTAAATGTGTCACCTCTTATTTGACCAAACTGCTTGATCAGCAGAAATTGTGTACAAAAACAGGATTTTTTAGAATACTCTGACTCTCAACTCTCTGTGTGCTGCCGGAACAACTATCGGCAGATTGTCTCCTTGATGGCGGTAAGTAGTTTTTGGTGGTACCAAGTCAGGTTGAACATCGATATAATTATGCTCCTACCAAAATCCTGACAGCGCATTCATCTTTGAAACTTCTTAAAAGTTTTTGGTACTTAGTTAACATTTTGTGAACACTTCATATATGAAATATTGTTTCTTTGAAGTGTTACACACTTTATATTTTTGTAAACATGTTATCCAGGTGGTTGCGGGTTCAAGTCCCGTCGGTACGATGAAATTTTGGATTGTGTTTAACAATTTACTTCATATATGATTTAATTTCCTACATATTTTATATCTTATAGGCTAGCGTTTGACCACTATCTCGCCTGGTGGTAAACGATGATGTGGTCGTAAATGGTGAACACGCTAGACCTAGAATACTCTGTCTGACTCTCGCAAAGGCTCCTTTTGCGTCGGGAGCTAAAAGGGAAAAAAAAGTGACAATATATGAAATACATGGATATTATAATATTATTAATAATGGCTCGAGGGTAAATAAAACACGAAATATAGTGGCAAATAATTTATTAAACCGGTTCATAATCTATTTACAAAATTGTATTTTTATACAAACAATTTTATAATACAATAATATTCAATTTTATGTACTTAGTATAATGAAATTTAAGATATAAATACTTTAAAGTAGGTATTTTACAAAAAGTTATTATTATACACATTGCAAGTTTTTTTCACGATATACAAAAATAACTAAAGGAAAGTTTAAAGTTTTTTTACCATGTACTTTATCCACAGATAAAATAAAACAGGCATAAAATAAAGGCCGGATCACAGATATATATGTAAATAGATAACGCAAGTATCACGATTTGTATTGAAGCTAAGTGTGTCAACTTTTCAATACATTCTGTGACGGCACAGCCGAAATGTAGTAACGGAAAAAGATACACAAAAGATTAAGTCCTTGCCTTTGGGGGCTTGACATTTTTGGGCTATTGCAGTGAATTATCATGGCATTTTTATCGTTTTCGCGGCCGTCCAGCTACAAAAACAGACACGCGTGGACTTTAAGTAGAGGCGGCAAACCTTGACGTTTGGGTTGGATCTGTAGGCCGGATACTATTGTTTTTTTTTTATGAAATAAGGTTAGGTTTTCTTACTTTTCCGTTCGTAATACTTCGAATGTTTAAACGCCTATTTTGTAAAGCGTGAATAAAACTCTGTGTACCATGATCCTTAGAGAAAATTTGGGACGAAAATTGCCCTTTTAGTTAAAATATAAGTAAATTCGAGAATTTCGAACAAGCAAAAGCCTTAATATTACTTACAAATAGGCATAGCCTCGAAGGCACAATTTAATACAATAAGCTTATAAACTTTAAAAAAATACGGTTTAAAGGTTGTCTGGAGGAAGTTGTTTCAATAAGACCGCGCTTTGATGAGAATACTTTTTGATAAAGGCAAAGCCGCGAGCGCTGCTAGATTGTAACCGACTTCCAAAAAGGAAGAAGTTCTCAATTCTTCTGTATTTTGTTTGTCACTCGATTTTTCCGCCAATTTGGCAACCGATTCAAATAATTATTTTGTGAATCTCAGGGGTGGTCATTTAGTTATTTTATCAAGAGTATCGTCATAGATATGGATATCAATAAATACCTCAAACTTGCAACTGAAAACGCCTCGCGCCGAATTATTTTTTTTTTTTTACTAACACTATTTTTCTCCATCTTTAAACTGTACTTTATAATTTCTTAGCCAAATCAGTGCCATGTGAGATATGACGGTTATTATAACTATATTTACAGGGTTTTTTTTTAAACAATAAAACGATTTAACCCGTCTTATTGAAGCAACTAATATAAAATGGCGACTGTATTGTCCTCACACTCACATACTATTTCTGTCTCCAGTTTCAAAGTTACGGTACTGTAGGCAAAAAGATATGGATATTTATACAGATTTTCTAGCTGGTTTGCAGCGGTTGGAGCTGAAGAGCTGAAGGATCGAGTTCAGTGGCGTGCCATAGGAGAGGCCTATGTCCAGCAGTGGACGAATACTGGCAGTTAATGATGATGATTTTGCTTTTTTAATTATTATTTTGAAAAGTTACCTTGTGACATTTATTAAACAGAAGAACATTTTGTAAAATAAAATAGTTTTGAAGTATAACATTTAGTACAGAAAAGATGAAACAATTAAAATTTCCAGCACATTTCACAAAAGTAAGGCCAAAAATCGGAATTGTAGGCTTAATTTAGGAAAAATAATACGTAGTTAAATTTTTTAATCTATCTGTCATTTTAAAATACAATGGGTACCACGATTTTAAGCAACTTTAACCATTTTTCAAAAATAAATAAATTCGTCACTTTTTTGCTGTCTGTATTTCAATTGCCATTTTAGATTTGTTTCTTAATTATTATAGGGCGTGTTATAACTATCATAAATATACATTTAAATAATTTTAGCTGCATTTTAGCTAAGATTCTCTTTGTTCTAAAAACATGTCAAAAAGTTAATACTACCTAATTTAAAAGAAAAAATATTTGTTTGTTTATGCGGGTACTTATAAATAAAATGACAGTATTTGGAAAAGTTAAATTAGTATGAACAGCTTCGGTCATTCTAATATGAACATAAAATAAAATAATACAATACACATGTTACAATAAAATATACAGTGTGGAAATTAAACTCAGGCCCTGGAGGGAAACTACTTTAAATCCTTAAGCTAGCTCATTTTACTTAAAGGAGACATTCCTTTATTTTTGAAAAGAAACAAATCTGCATTAAAAGATTTTTTAAAACTCGCTTGCTTCGCCCGGGACTTGAACCAACTAAAATTAAAAAAAATAAACACTCTTTATTTTAATATACTAATCGGTAGTATTAATATTCAGGATAAAGTTTCTCTAACAAACATTAGGTCTTAAAAATAAAAATAATCGTTAAATCTAACATCAACTTTATTTTACTATCAATTTTGTAACACTTAAATTATTTAACTGATAAATTGTTCGAAATGAACCCCGTCGTTCCGGCTACACAACATTAGTCGCCGTTGAAATTCATTTCTTGTAGCCTTCAGCAAAGTGTTGTGGTGTATGCCCCTAATAACATTTTCTATCGCAATCCTTAGCTCTTGAACGGTTTCATAGCAAGTTTCATAAACAACATTTTTTACATGACCCCATAAAAAGAAGTCCATGGGCGTCAGGTCTGGGGCCTTATTCAGTATCACCAATGAGATAACGCGCCACGTTACGTTATTGAAAAATTGTATTCTGTATGCCACACTATAGGTAAATTATACAAAACGCGCGCGTTACATGTCCTCATATGTCACGATATTATGACAGCTCAAAACGCGCTCATAACCTTACCCTACTGCGTTTTAATTGGCATAGAGAATACCATAACGCGGAGATAACGTAACACGGCACGGTAAGACTTTAAAATGGTCATACTGAATGAGGCCCCTGGACTTCTTAGTGTTACAAAATTGATAGTAAAATAAAGTTGATGTTAGATTTAACGATTATTTTTATTTTTAAGACCTAATGTTTGTTAGAGAAACTTTATCTTATTATATAAAAGTTATACTTAGAAATATATGTATATTCGTTTGTTTTTATAATAAATCGATGTTTTACTGATTTAAATAAAATTTTCTTTAATACATTTCCTAAATCGTAAGTGCCTAGTTATTGTATATCTTATAGGCTAGCGTTTGACATTATATGTCGCCTGGTGGTAATCGATGATGTAGTTGAAGATGGTAAACACGGGTTTATTCCCAACGACCCCCACTAAAACGGGCGCCGGTGGGGGTCGTTGGGACATTAAAAACAAGTAATATTTAAAAACAACCTTTTACATAACCTAGGACCTGAGTAAGTCAAGACAAATCCAACGAGCCCAAACACGACGGGTATATCATGTGTAGTTTAGTAGTTCCTTTGGCCACCTTCCAGCTCCATCATCAGATCAGCACCATGTCATCATAATATTGAATTGTCACGCAATTTACACATGTATGCAAAATTTCAGCTCAATCAAAAAGTAGCCCCTGGAAGTAGCTCTAAAATCAATCGCAAGATTGATTTGTGAAGGACAAATAAATTGGCCGTGAAATAAAGATACATCTCTCACTTACGATTCGCAGATGACATCGTCATTATGGCAGAGACGCTGCAGGACCTACAAAGAATGTTGAATGGCCTAGCTGATTCTTCTCGTTGCTTCGGTCTCTGGATGAATTTGGATAAAACCAAAGTCATGTACAACGAGCACGTTGTTCCGGAACCGATTGCCATAGATGGAATCCCACTCGAAGTTGTCACTAAGTATGTTTACCTAGGGCAGACGCTCCAACTAGGAAAACATAACTTCGAGAAGGAAATTCAGAGAAGAATCCAGCTGGGCTGGGCAGCATTCGGAAAACTCCGTCGAGTCTTCTCGTCGCCTATACCACAGTGACTAAAAACAAGTCTAACCAGTGCGTCCTACTTGTCATGACATACGGAGCCGAGACGTGGACACTCACGGTTCGACTGGTCCACCAGTTTAAAGTCGCTCAGCGAGCTATGGAGAGAGCTATGCTCGGTGTTTCTCTGCGGGATCGAATCCGGAACGAAGTAATTCGCCAGAGAACTAAAGTGATTGACATAGCTCAACGGATTAGCAAACTGAAGTGGCAGTGGGCTGGTCATATCTGCCGTAGGACCGATAACCGTCGGGGTAGACTGGTTCTAGAGTGGAGACCGCGAATCGGTAAACGTAGCGTAGGACGCCCTGTGACCAGGAGCGACGACATTCGCAAAGCGGTGGGCAGTGACTGGAAGCAAAGAGTCGAAGATCGGGCTCAGTGGCGTGACTTGGGAGAGGCCTATGTCCAGCAGTGGACTGATACCGGCTGATTATGATGAAGTAAAGATAAAGCTTTTAATAATATTTTATTTTCAGTGTTTTGTCATTATAATCTATCTATAGCAGATCAACGTAAACTTTTGGCAGTCGAATTAGGGTGTCAAGTTTTTTTTAAATAATGTGTCACCTTTTATTTGACCAAACTGCTTGATCAGCAGAAATTGTGTACAAAAACAGGATTTTTTAGAATACTCTGACTCTCAACTCTCTGTGTGCTGCCGGAACAACTATCGCGGCAGATTGTCTCCTTGATGGCGGTAAGTAGTTTCTGGTGGTACCAAGTCAGGTTGAACATCGATATAATTATGCTCCTACCAAAATCCTGACAACGCATTCATCTTTGAAACTTCTTAAAAGTTTTTGGTACTTAGTTAACATTTTGTGAACACTTCATATATGAAATATTGTTTCTTTGAAGTGTTACACACTTTATATTTTTGTAAACATGTTATCCAGGTGGTTGCGGGTTCAAGTCCCGTCGGTACGATGAAATTTTGGATCGTGTTTAACAATTTACTTCATATATGATTTAATTTCCTATATATTTTATATCTTATAGGCTAGCGTTTGACCACTATCTCGCCTGGTGGTAAACGATGATGTGGTCGAAAATGGTGAACACGCTAGACCTAGAATACTCTGTCTGACTCTCGCAAAGGCTCCTTTTGCATCGGGAGCTAAAAGGGGTAAAAAAGTGACAATTAATATATGAAATACATGGATATTATAATATTATTAAAAATGGCTCGAGGGTAAATAAAACACGAAATATAGTGGCAAATAATTTATTATACCGGTTCATAATCTATTTACAAAATTGTATTTTTATACAAACAATTTTATAATACAATAATATTCAATTTTATGTACTTAGTATAATGAAATTTAAGATATAAATACTTTAAAGTAGGTATTTTACAAAAAGTTATTATTATACACATTGCAAGTTTTTTTCACGATATACAAAAATAACTAAAGGAAAGTTTAAAGTTTTTTTACCATGTACTTTATCCACAGATAAAATAAAACAGGCATAAAATAAAGGCCGGATCACAGATATATATGTAAATAGATAACGCAAGTATCACGATTTGTATTGAAGCTAAGCGTGTCAACTTTTCAATACATTCTGTGACGGCACAGCCGAAATGTAGTAACGGAAAAAGTTACACAAAAGATTAAGTCCTTGCCTTTGGGGGCTTGACATTTTTGGGCTATTGCAGTGAATTATCATGGCATTTTTATAGTTTTCGCGGCCGTCCAGCTGCAAACACAGACACGCGTGGACTTTAAGTAGAGGCGGCCAACCTTGACGTTTGGTCGGGGTTCGGACACGGGAAGTACACGCATTTGCGTTATCTATTGTATGTATATATCTGTGGGCCGGATACTATTGTTTTTTTTTTATAAAATAAGGTTAGGTTTTCTTACTTTTCCGTTCGTAATACTTCGAATGTTTAACGCCTATTTTGTAAAGCGTGAATAAAACGCTGTGTACCATGATCCTTAGAGAAAATTTGGGACGAAAATTGCCCTTTTAGTTAAAATATAAGTAAATTCGAGAATTTCGAACAAGCAAAAGCCTTAATATTACTTACAAATAGGCATAGCCTCGAAGGCACAATTTAATACAATAAGCTTATAAACTTTAAAAAAATACGGTTTAAAGGTTGTCTGGAGGAAGTTGTTTCAATAAGACCGCGCTTTGATGAGAATACTTTTTGATAAAGGCAAAGCCGCGAGCGCTGCTAGATTGTAACCGACTTCCAAAAAGGAAGAAGTTCTCAATTCTTCTGTATTTTGTTTGTCACTCGATTTTTCCGCCAATTTGGCAACCGATTCAAATAATTATTTTGTGAATCTCAGGGGTGGTCATTTAGTTATTTTATCAAGAGTATCGTCATAGATATGGGTATCAATAAATACTTCAAACTTGCAACTGAAAACGCCTCGCGCCGAAATTATTTTTTTTTTACTAACACTATTTTTATCCATCTTTAAACTGTATTTTTTTCAAGTTTTAAGCTCGAAAATACTTACTACTTTATAATTTCTTAGCCAAATCAGTGCCATGTGAGATATGACGGTTATTATAACTATATTTACAGGGTTTTTTTAAAACAATAAAACGATTTAACCCGTCTTATTGAAGCAACTAATATAAAATGGCGACTGTATTGTCCTCACACTCACATACTATTTCTGTCTCCAGTTTCAAAGTTACGGTACTGTAGGCAAAAAGATATGGATATTTATACAGATTTTCTAGCTGGTTTGCAGCAGTTGGAGCTGAAGAGCTGAAGGATCGAGTTCAGTGGCGTGCCATAGGAGAGGCCTATGTCCAGCAGTGGACGAATACTGGCTGTTAATGATGATGATTATGCTTTTTTAATTATTATTTTGAAAAGTTACCTTGTGACATTTATTAAACAGAAGAACATTTTGTAAAATAAAATAGTTTTGAAGTATAACATTTAGTACAGAAAAGATGAAACAATTAAAATTTCCAGCACATTTCACAAAAGTAAGGCCAAAAATCGGAATTGTAGGCTTAATTTAGGAAAAATAATACGTATTTAAATTTTTTAATCTATCTGACATTTTAAAATACAATGGGTACCACGATTTTAAGCAACTTTAACCATTTTTCAAAAATAAATAAATTCGTCACTTTTTTGCTGTCTGTATTTCAATTGCCATTTTAGATTTGTTTCTTAATTATTATAGGGCGTGCTATAACTATCATAAATATACATTTAAATAATTTTAGCTGCATTTTAGCTAAGATTCTCTTTGTTCTAAAAACATGTCAAAAAGTTAACACTACCTAATTTAAAAGAAAAAATATTTGTTTGTTTATGCGGGGCGGGTACTTATAAATAAAATGACAGTATTTGGAAAAGTTAAATTAGTATGAACAGCTTCGGTCATTCTAATATGAACATAAAATAAAATAATACAATACACAAGTTACAATAAAATATATATATTCAGTTGGTATTTTATTGTAATTTTAATATTTTATTGCAAAGGTACGTTGGTCGTCTATAATGTCTATCACAATATAAGGCATGAGACAAATTATACTAATTATATAAATTAAAAATATGACAAATAGTTAATTTCTATATGATCTCTCGTCGGATTTGAAAACTGTAATGATTTATTCCAAATGTTTAACTTACGTAATAAGTAGTCATAGATGGCGCCACCAATGCATAATTGGGTTAAAATAAATGCAATCCACTAATTTCGTCGTAACGATGGATCGAACCGTGGCTTAATTGGCAGAGCACCTGGACGTGTTATCCGTGCGACCTTTTAGGAATTCAGGATTTTTGAGATAGGACCTATAGGGTAGGTATACATCTTCCATTGCAGCTGCTGTAAAATATTCTTAGGAGACTGCATTACTTTTAAATTAAATTTCAAGCTGAATTCTCAGAATAAAAAAAAACTATCAGCAAGAAAATGGAAATTTGCATAAAAACTTTTTCGATACGATTCGATTAGCTTCCCTGTCAGTTGTCCATGTTGACTGTAAATTTTTTTTAATTTTGTGAATGCAGCCAAAAATAAGAAATACTGGTCAATCTCATCGGAATGTTTTATTAAAAACCCACCTGTATAATGTCAAAATTAAATCTCAAATTAGCAATAGTTGTAGAGATCGAAATTGGAAAACGGCTGATAGATTTGTTTTAAAGCTTACTTACTCTCTATGTGTTGCACATTACTAGTGGTCTTGTTAACCCCTCCAACTAAGCTATATATGCTTGTATCTGGAGTGCGTTCACGTCGATGGTGCAATGGGTGGGGATCGAAATCACGACCTCTCGATCGCCATGCCGACGCCTTAGCATTGGGCTATTGCTGCTTATCTGACAGTGATACTATTATTTGATATATTCGTATCATCATTCGTTATTAATAAATATTAATATTCTTTATAAATAAGTATTAATATTCGTTATAAATGAGTATTAATATTAGTTATATAGTTTACAGTATATTTATAGTTTACATATTAATAATATATTTATAATTTGCCTCCTACCTTTGAAAAACTACAATGCATGGGGAATGTCATTTTACTAAAAAAAATCTGCAAAATTGATTAAATACATTATAAACACGTGATTTTATACAATCACAACTTTGTACAGTGGCGGGCAAAAGAAAATGGCACACATGAAAATGTATGTATGTAATATCGAACTATAACTTTAATAGTTATACCGAAATTCAGTACCGAAAATGTATAAATCAGTAATTGGTAATGAAATATAATAAGCATTTTTATAACAGGGATAACGTAGCTTTAGCAATCCTTATTATTTATGTGTGTGTACCCGAAGATCTGAAAAAATGTATTTATATACTGAACTATCATCATCGATCAATCATATTTAATAAGTGATAAGTTAAAAACTGATTTGAAACCTATTAAAAATTAATGTAACCTATGACTCCAAAATTTAGAAAAAATACATACAATATAAGAATTATTAAAAAAAATTAAATTAATTTTAACCGACTTTAAAAAAGTAGGAGGTTATCAATTTGCCTGTATTTTTTCTTTCTTTTTTTTAACTAAAAGCGACTGGCCCAGGCAAAAATGTTTAGTACTGTTACGTGTTCAGTCTTAATCAAAAGATAATACCGACAAAATTCGTTGATGTTTTATTTCTCTCTTATTAGAAGTGGGCTGAATCAGGGAATTTCTTTGGATGGTAGGACGTTGTGAGATTTTTTTGGGGGAATTTAAGTGTGACGAATAAACAAGGCGAATATATTTTGTATTGACACATGTTAAAGTTATCATCAAAAGTTATCATCAAAAGCGAACAGGATTTTTGTGATGATAAACGTTAAGATTCAAAGAGGATACAGATATTTTTCGGCAATGATGTATATTATTTTTCATTTAGAGGTTTCTCCCATATTTTCTTAATAAGAAAGGGGGATCGAGAGCATATTCCAGGAAGATATTGATACTGGAAAGAGCTGGATGAGAGTAGCCAAAAATCCTGCCATTGACGTGTTACTGAAGAGGCTATTTCCAGCAGTGGGCTAATATAGGCTGATGATGACGATGACTAGGATATTGACATGGAAATTGTGGGACAGCAAACAGTTAAAATGTAAATAATAATAAATTAATTAATCTATAAAATGTACGAAGCAAACTTAGATTAACATTTAATAATTTCATTTGTCAAGCAATGTGATAAATTAAAAAATAATTTAAAAAATTGTTTATTTTTTTATCGGATATAAGCAAGCGTTTGACCACTAACTCACGTGATGTTAAGTGATGATGTGATCATATTTGTCAATATTTTTTTTATATTCTCACAATGCCTGACAAATTCCTTTTTGTTTTTGGTTGCTCGGTGAAAGAATGACATTGACATGGATAAAAAAAAATTGGAACGTAAACTATTTTTAAATGATACAAGCTTATTTAACAAGCATGGCGCTCGTGTGATGGTAAGACGTCTACCTATAAGATGCTGTTGTAACGCAAAACTCTGAATAATCAGAATTTTTCTCGTAACTCACTGCACCTGTTACAGGCATAATGATGTTAAGTCTCACCGCCCTATAATTTTACAGGACACTTTGCTCTTTAAACCAGAAAATAATGTTAACATTGCGGTCGTACAACTTCTAGCCAAAGACATTGTAGTATAAAGACTGTGCACTAAGCGCAAAAACCGGAACAAACGAGACCAACAATTGCACGGTGTCTGTCCCTTTCTATTGTGGTTACCACAAAATAAATAAATATTTATACTATAAATATAATATAACACATATATTGCACTGGCAGGTTACTAGACAAGGACACACTCCGTTCTTCAATCCTCTCGCTCGGCCCGTTTTGATGTATCACAGCAATTACAACTTTATGTTCTGATCATATGGATTAAATTGAATTTGTCAAAATTCTGGTGTGCACAGTCTAGTGCATAGTACAATTCTTTGCTATTAGCAGAATTCTTACAAATAGCCTACCAATAACTTGGGTAAAACCACAGAGCATATATAGTAAAAAATAAGGAATGCCAAATCAAATTTAAAAATTATGATGAAATTCATGCTCGATTTTATTCTCTACTGACCGAATTGCGTTTTGTCTCTAAAAACAAACGCCACAATATAAAATTAAGAATCTAATAACGACAAAATGAAATGTTTTAAATGAATGACTGAATTTCACTGACCAACCAACAACAAAAAATCGTAAAATAAATCCCAATACAAATTATACTTCGTTCACTTCCCGCCATATTTGTTTCGGGCATAGACAACGGCGCGGGCGCAGGGCTACGGTCCAATGTCTATGGTAGGACGCGATGACAGCTGCAGCTAAAATAGAAGCATAGACAAACACAAGCTGCGTATTGGCAGAGACACAGCAATTTTCAAAACCATAGACAAAATAATATTCTAAAGTAAGATTTATTACCACAGACAATTAAAAAAAATATTACGGTGTAGATTTATTATCACAGATCCTATTTGATGATAACATTCATAACACTATCCGTCATAGACAATACTTGGAGATATAATTCCTATTTTCCTAAACTCCTTTAATCTGTGGTGATAGCAGTGTTTGTTATGTAGTGACGTTACTATCTAATTGACAATTGGTTATGTGCTTTGCAAATTAAAAAAAATTCCCTCGCTTACTTTGCATTATTTCAACCAATTAAAAAGTAATCTATTTTATTTTATTTGTACAAATCCATCTGTTGAACTAAGCGGGACGAATGCCCGAATACGTCTTCGTTGTTCCGCGGATCTAAATAGAGGGCGTTTATGATTTTAAAATATAACATGACGCTTACGTCACCTCCGTTGCAATCGGACCGTGACGCTACGTCACCTCCGTTGCATTTCAACCCAGTGCGCCTATTTTTGTTGTTTTTTATAAAGAAATACATATGTTTAGAAATATGTATGTTCTATCGTACAAAAGCACATTACTATTTCTATGACAAAGGTTTAATCTGTGGTGACGGCAGTGTATGTTGTGACGTCACCTTCTAAATGACAATTGATGATGTGTTTTGCAAATAACATTTTCTCGCTTATTTTGCATTTTTCATAAAATATTTCAACGAATTAAAAAGTAATTTATTGACAAAAAGGGTGCGTACTGTGCGTAGAAATCTACGCGTTAGAAATGAAACTCACAAGTTAATTCAATTTATTTCTCAACATCACCAATTATCTTTTTACAACTCCATCTGTTGAACTTAGCGGGACGAATGTCCGAATGATAGCGAATACGTCTCCGTAGTTACACCGTTCTACAATAGAGGGCGTTTATAAATATTAAATATAACCTGACGCTTACGTCACTATCGTCAAATTTTAACCGAGTACGCATAAAGAAGTTTCACCTCAAAAATGTATTCCAAAGTTATAATATCAATACCAGAACTATAATGATTCTAAAAATTATATTTCAAGTAAATAAAACCATCTGAATAATACCTATTCCATCTTAGAACACATTCACAGACCTGCTACATATTAAACTTGATCGCGTACACCGGCCCCCATGAGACCGACCTTGAACGGAGTTTGTCCCTTTCTTTTGTACGGACAACTATATATAATATACCATACATATAGTATAGAACATATATAGGACTAGCAGGTTGTTAGACAAGGACACACTCCCACCCTGCTGTCTCTCAACTGGGCCGTTTTGTTCTACAAAGCAATTACAACCTTATTGTTAAAGCATACGAATTAAATTGAATTTGTCAAAACATCTGCAGTGGACCATCCTTTTATATTACGTCTATGAGTACGTGGCATTAAAGAGAAAAAAAAACAATAAAAACAGCACTAACCTTTTGTTCCAGTGAAGGAGTATTATCCGTCAACTCGTGGTAGAAAGGATAGTCAGGGTTGGTATAGTCATATCTCCACTCTTGGAAATGGTTCGCAATGTCAAATCCACGGTAGTTGTATGCGCAGTATTCAAAGTCTATTAGAACTAACTGCGGCTCGCCCGAGTCACTCATACCCGATATTATACTGGAAGAGAGTGAGTGAGAGTGAGTTAGAGGTAACAAACAGTCTTGAGTGACAGAGTTACAGACGTCTTTATAATATTAGTTTGATCAAAGTGCCTTTGACAGAATTAATAACGTAAATGAGAGCGTTTTGGGAGAGTAAGTGACTCGATCAGAGTGTCTTTGAGAGAGTGAGTGTATACTTAAGAGTCCGAACACACTCACTTGTCAGGTTTGAGACTGATAGAATGATAGTTTTTTTTGAGACTATGGTATTGATTATTAAATAAAATTTAAGTAACTTTCCAAATAATTAATGTAATTGTTCGAAGTAGAAAGGACAATCACGATTGGTATATTCGCATCTCCATTCTTGGAAATGGTTCGCAATGTCAAATCCACGGTAGTTGTATGCGCAGTACTTAAAGTCTATTAGAACGTTAGACGACGTTAGAACGTTACGACTAGTTACACAGACTGTTAGATAGACTGTTAGACTAGTTATAAGTCACTCATACCAGATATTATACTGGAAGAAAGTAAGAGAGTGTGAATTTGAGAGAGTGAATAGATTATTGACTGGATAAAAGTTTGTTACAGATGTTAATCTAGCTAGATTAACATAAAGTGAGACTTAATAAGAGTATCTTTGATAGAATCAGCGACGTAAATAAGAGCACTTTGGGAGAGTAAGTGACTCAATGAGTGTCTGTGAGAGAGCGAGTGTATTCTTAAGAGTGTGTTTGGATGTCTCAACAAATAATGAGATTTGATAACTAATAAGAGTGTCTTTCTGAGTGGTGATGAATGAATTCTGAGTGGAAATTAGAGTGTCATTGACACAAGGTAAATGAGTGTAAGCGTAAAATTGTTTAACACAATCCAAAATTTCATCGTACCGACGGGATTCAACCCCCGGATGACACGTCCAGGTGCTCTGCCAATTAAGCCACGGTTCGATCCATCAATACGACGATATTAGTGGATTGCATTTTTTAACCCAATTATGCATTGGTGGCGCCATCTATGACTACATATTTCAAAACTTAATCATTCGGAAGAAATCATTACAGTTTTCAAATCCGACGAACAATTTCTGTTAAACAATTTTTATGTTAAACAATTTTACGAAAATATAAAGTGTGTAATACTTTAAGAAACATAATATTTGAGTGTAAGTGTGTTGAGAAGATTGCAAAGTTTTTACCTGTCAGTAGTGACGAGCTCTCAATATCCTTAACGCTACGGTATTGCCTGTGTTGGGAACGTGTTAGATCTGAATATGTCTGTACGAAGACAGGATCTACACCTTCATCTTCCGACACGGGCGGGGGCGGGGTGTCTTCGTAGTATAGGATGTTGCCTGGAAGAGATTAGTGTTGTTGATAAAGTTGTACTAAAGGTTATATTGACGGATTCTATAATTAAAATTTAAAACCACCCCCGATCAATCTATGTTTACATTTTTAGTTTAAGATCGTTAAGAAACCAATTTATCCCCGCATGGTGTTGGGACACTATCTAGTGTCCGCCTGGCCAGCTACCACCCTCAAGTTAGAAAATCTGTCGCCAAACATCTAACGTGTTCCGGCAGCTATCCTTGAGAGCCAGTTCCCATTCTAGGCCTAGCGTGATTACCATCTTCGACCGCGTCATCACTTACCTACAGGTGAGATAGTGGTGTTACGCTAACGTTTATACTATACATAAAAAGTTACCTTCTTGCATATCATTGTGGCAGAAGACAACAGGCGATTCGACGGCCGCAATGAATTTCTTCAGGCAATCGAATTCCTGGTCAAAATCCACTTCATTGATATCTTTTATGATACTTTTCTCAAGGTCATTCTGGAAAAAAATAATTTAAGATCGTTTAAAAAACTAAAAGAACCGACTTCTAACGTCGCGCTAGTCAAAGTAGCCAGAAGACGTAGTAACTATTATATAATCTGTGCCAGTAGTGAGTAGTATGTCGTCGAGATAAGTAAATGCGTCGTAATACAAATGTTTAAAAGAAAGTCGCTTTAAAAGGAAAATTAAAACAGGAAAATTTAAAAACAACAATAATTTAAGATCGTTTACAAAACTAAAAAAACCGACTTCACATGCCGCGATAGTGAAAATATCCACTAGTCATAATCATGTCGTCAAGGTATTAAATTTGTTTATACAGTATAACCTCTATAAGTCGAAACCCAAGGGAGACGCCAAAAAATTCGAGTTATAGAGTTTTCGACTTAAGGAAGATTTCGACTTAGGCGGATTTTGATTTGACTTGTCGAGGTTAAGATTCTTTCTTACTAATTTTGAGCTTTCGGTTTACGTTTCACAGCACTTATTTGTAAACTGTTGTAAAAATTATGTGTATTGCAGTAGAACGAACCAAACTACTTCTGCCAATTTTTCAATCGACAATAAATAACTTGCATCGCTAAAGATTAAAAGAAATCAAAGATAATAAAAATAAACTGTCAAGTGCAAGTCGGACTCGCACTCGTAGGGTTCCGTACCACACTACAGTATTTTATTAGATCGAGCAAAAAATACCACTATCATTTTTAAGCCAGCAAAAAAATAATAATATTCAAACATTTTATTTCTTATAACGCCATCTAACGTCTAACAAAGGTGTTAGGGATCGACATTTCAATATAACGCCATCTATGGGACGTTTACCTAACTAAGCGTTCATAGATGGCGTGAAATGCCGAAAAAAACACGTTTCTTGTATGGGGACCCTCAATAGTTTTTAACTTTATTCTGTTTTTAGTATTTGTTGTTATAGCGGCAACAGAAATCCATCATCTGTGA
Source organism: Cabera pusaria (assembly GCA_954871355.1). NCBI lineage: Eukaryota > Metazoa > Arthropoda > Insecta > Lepidoptera > Geometridae > Cabera > Cabera pusaria. The sequence continues at coordinate 6,531,452 of OX940912.1, read as the reverse complement.
AAATTTCAACTGTCTAACTATCACGGTTCATGAGATACATGCCTGGTGACAGACGGACAGACGGACAGACGAACAGACAGACAGACAGACAGACAGACAGACAGATAGACAGACGGACAGCGGAGTCTTAGTAATAGGGTCCCGTTTTACCGTTTGGGTGCGGAACCCTAATAAACACCTGAGTCATACATTCCTTAAGGATTAATCCTATCTATTGTGTATCTAAATTGTTTTCTTAGAAACAATTGTGTACTAACATTATCGGCAACGTATTTTTCTTCGAACTATAGAGGTAATAAGTTTCAAATAATCGAGTTGTCAAGTTTGTAAACCATTAAATATTGCTATGTTCGAGATACAGAGGTCAAACTTATTTTTTTCGAGTTATAGAGGGTTCAGATTTCGAGCAACGGAGGTTTTGGGGCTTGAAGGGAAGGGAACACAAACTTTTAAGAGTTTGGGAAGTTTTCGACTTATCGAGGTTCGACTTAAAGAAGTTCTACTGTTTTGTTTATCTCCATATCTCCGGAGATAATGTTCATACGTCGATAAAATTTGAACGGGACCGAACGGGAGGCATAATCTATCAAACAAAAAAAGATTTTTTCAAATCGGTTAAGATTTGACGGAGTTCTGAGGTCACAAACAAAAAAAAAATCGAATTGAGAACCTCCTCCTTTTTTGTGAAGTCGGTAAAAAAAAAAAGAGCGTGCATAGAAAGCTGCGCGTTCGAAATGAAATTTCAAAGTTCATTAAATTTATTTCTCAACATCACTAATATTTGTTGTACAACTCCATCTGTTGAACTTAGCGGGACGAACGCCCGAATGACAGCGAATACATCTTCGTAGTTACGCCGATCTACAATAGAGGGCGTTTATAAATATAAAATATAACATGACGCTTACGTCAGTTCCGTCAAATTTTATTCCAAACTTCAAAATAAATTCATAGTGGGCCGTTTAAAAAAAAACAATAAATATAATAATAATAATAAAGTTGAGAGCCCGGTGCCGTAATCGGGAGAACGGTCGGCTTTGATGCGAGAGGTACCGAGTTCAAACCCCGCCGAGCACCAATGGATTTTTCTATCGAAAAATGTATGTGCGCTTCTCACAGTGGCCCTCCGGTGAAGGAAAACATCGTTAAGAAACCAACAACCCCCGCATGGTGGTAGGACACTATCTAGTGTCCGCCTGGCCAGCTACCACCCTCAAGTTAGAAAATCTGTCACTAAACATCTAATGTGGTTCCGGCAGCTATCCTTGAGAGCCAGTTCCCATTCTAGGCCTAGCGTAGATGGTAGCACCATCTTCGCCCGCATCATCACTTACCAACAGGTGAGATAGTGGTCAAACGCTAGCCTATAAAATATCAAAAAAACGAAAAGTTCAGTTCATGGCAGAGACGTAATATAAAAGGATGATGCACTGCAGATGTTTTGACAAATTCAATTTAATCCGTATGCTTTAACTATAAGGTTGTAATTGCTTTGTAGAACTAAACGGCCCAATTGAGAGACACCAGGGAGGGAGTGTGTCCTTGTCTAACAACCTGCTAGTTCAATTGTTCTTTGTTCTATACTATATGTATGGTATATATATATAAGTTGTCCATACAAAAGAAAGGGACAAACTCCGTTCAAGGTCGGTCTCATGGGGGCCGGTGTACGCGATCAAGTTTAATATGAAGCAGGTCTGTGGTTTATGGCAATACAGGCGATGCCACGGGACATGCTACTTAACATATAAATCCTTACCTTAGGCACATATGTGGTAGCCTTCCGTTCTTCCTTGATGGTTTTGATCCATTTGGACATGGTCTTCCAGATCCAGTTGGGTTCTTTTGAAAGAGGAATGTCCATGGAATGTATGGCGGCCATTTTTTCAGCTATTTTCATTGAAAGGGCAGGCTCGCCAAGCTCACGAATTGTTAAAGGCCTTGCCTGTTAAAATAACAAGGATAAAACTGCTAAGTGTAAGTCGTAGTAAGTTCCTTACCACCGTATAATCAAGACTAATATTATAATAAGATAGTTTAAAAACTAAAACAACCGACTCCCATGCCCCGCGAGTCAGTGTCAGTAGCAAGTTTGAGACGTTTATCGTCATATCTCTGGAGGTACTTATCAGATCTCGATGAAATTACAATGGGACTACCTCGGAAACGTACCCTACCGATTACTAAAAAAATCATTAGAATCGGTTCACAATTGACGGAGTAATCGATTAACATAAACACAAAAAAAAAAGACGAATTGAGAACCTCTTTCGTTTTGGAAGTCGGTTGATAACCGACTTCAAATGCCGCGCTATTAATTTTCAGTACCAATTTTGAGGTGTTTATCTCCATATATCTGGAGATACCAGTCAGATCTCGAGGAAATTACTATGGTACCACCGTGGGGATATCTCCTTTCCAACAAAAAAAGGGATTAATAAAATAGGTTCATATACGACAAAGTTATCCGCGAACAAACATTTAAAAAAATATATATACGGTCGAATTGAGTAACTTCCTTTTTTGGAAGTCGGTTAAAAACGTTTGTAAATGTGTCACTCTATCTGTTTGTTACCTAACTGATCACGGTTAAACGGACGATCAATGGCGTAGCGTGGGATTGTGCCGCCCGGGGCTGAGGCAAATTTTGCCGCCCCCTTTTCTAATATATCTAATCTAATACTATAAGAATCTTTGTCCTGACATACTGACTGACTCACTGACTCACTGACTCACTGACAGACAACGCACAGCCTAAACCGCTGGTCGTAGAGACTTGAAATTTTGAGGGTATATTTGTCTTAGTACGTAAGGGTGTACTAAGGAAGGATTTTCCAAAATTCACCCCTTAAGGGGATGAAATGGGGGTTCAAAGTTTGTATGGAGAAACAAGATTAGATCGTCTTTTCTATCCGAAACTTCACATAAGTGCTTCAATAAAAAAATAAGTAAAGACGTGTTTCAGGTTTTTTTGGAATTCTACCCCTAAGAGGGTGAAATGGGGTAATAAAGTGTAAAATCAATATTGTTTCGGATTGCGCTGAAATTTGGCATGCAAATAGTTATTACGACGTTAGCTCCCACTGAGAAAGGATTTTCCAAAATTAACCCTCGAAAGGGATGAAACGGGGGTTCAAAGTTTGTATGGAGAAACAAGATTAGATAGTCTTTTCTATCTGAAACTCCACACAAGTGCTTCAGTAAAAAAATAAGTAAACACGTGTTTCAGGTTTTTTTTAATTCCACCCCTAAGAGGGTGAAATTGGGTAATAAAGTGTGAAAATCAATATTGTTTCGGATTGCGCTGAAATTTGGCATGCAGATAGTTATTACGACGTTAGTTCCCACTGAGAAAGGATTTTCCAAAATTAACCCTCGAAGGGGATGAAACGGGGGTTCAAAGTTTGTATGGAGAAACAAGATTAGATAGTCTTTTCTATCTGAAACTCCACATAAGTGCTTCAGTAAAAAAATAAGTAAACACGTGTTTCAGGTTTTTTTGTAATTCCACCCCTAAGAGGGTGAAATGGGGTAATAAAGTGTAAAATCAATATTGTTTCAGATTGCGCTGAAATTTGGCATGCAGATAGTTATTACGACGTTAGATCCCTCTTTGAAAGGATTTCCCAAAATTAACCCTCGAAGGGGATGAAACGGGGGTTGAAAGTTTGTATGGAGAAACAAGATTAGATCGTCTTTTCTCTCCGAAACTTCACATAAGTGCTTCAGTAAAAAAATAAGTAAAGACGTGTTTCAGGTTTTTTTGTAATTCCACCCCTAAGAGGGTGAAATGGGGTAATAAAGTGTAAAAATCAATATTGTTTCGGATTGCGCTGAAATTTGGCATGCAGATAGTTATTAATTACGACGTTAGTTCCCTCTGAGAAAGGTTTTCCAAAATTCATCCCTGAAGAGGATGAAGCGAGGGTTCAAAGTTTGTATGGAGAAACAAGAATTGATTGTCTCTTATATTCGAAACTTCACACAAGTAGTTTAGTAAATAAATGAGTAAATACGTGTTTCAGGCTTTTTGAAATTCTATTCCTAAAAGGGTTAAGTGGAGTAACAATGTCTGAAATCAATATTGTTTCGGATTGCGCTGATATTTTGCATCCAGATAGAAATTTTGACGTAGGTATCCGCTGAGAAAGGATTTTTCAAAATTCACTCTTCAAGGGATGAAGCGGGGGCTCAAATTTTGGATAGTCATTTTATTCGACATTTCACACAAGTACTTCTGTAAATAAATAAGTAAATACGAGTTTCAGACTTTTTCAAAATGCCACCCTAAAGAGTGAACTGGGGTAAAAAAGTCTGAAAATCAATATAGTTTCGGATTGCGCTTTATTGGGTTTTCGGGTTTTAAAAATATGAATCCTGATTTGTCTTAGTCACGCGATAACATGAAAACAGGTGAACCAATTTGGCTAATTTTTATTTGATGTCTTTAATGATAGAATCGTTTTTACAAAAGAAAAGTTTTAAGTAAATAAAAGGAGTTTTTAACGCGGGCGTAGCCGCGGGGGACTTCTAGTATACTATAAGAGTCTTTGTCCTGACATACTGACTGACAGACAACGCACAGCCACACTGTACACATAGATAATGCACAGCCACTGGTCTTAGAGACTTGTAATTTGGAGGGTATATTTGTCTTAGTACGTAAAGGTGTCATCATCATCATCAGCCTATCTTCGTCCACTGCTGGACATAGGCCTCACCTATGGCACACCACTGAGCTCGATCTTCAGCTCTCTGTTTCCAACTGCTGCCAGCCAGCTTGCGTATATCATCGCTCTACCTAGCTGGAGGGCGCCCTACACTACGTTTACCGAGCCGTGGTCTCCACTCTAGAACACGTCTACCCCAACGGTTATCGGTTCTACGACAGTTGTGACCAGCCCACTGCCACTTCAGCTTGCTGATCCTTTGAGCTATGTCGATAACTTTGGTTCTCTGACGGATGACTTCATTTCGAATTCGATCCTTCAAAGAGACTCCAAGCATAGCCCTCTCTCATAACCGAGCGTCTTGAACATATCCTCAAGAGTGTTGGTGAACAATTTGGGGGAAATAACGTCCCCTTGTCTCACTCCTCTATGTAAAAGGATATGTTCAGTCTGCTGATTTTGTACTTGGACGGCCATAGTCACGGCGTCATACAGGCCTCTCAGTACTTGGACGTATCGCCAATCAACTTGGCACCGTTGCAGAGACTCCAGAACAGACCAGGTTTCTACAGAGTCAAAAGCTTTCTCATAGCCCACAAACGCAAGGCACAGGGGCTGGTTATACTCTTCGGTCTTCTGTATAACCTGTATGTGTGTATGTGTGTATGTGGTCTATGGTGCCATATCCTCCTCGAAACCCAGCCTGTTCAGGGGGCTGAAACTCGTCGAGTCTACGCGCGAGACGATTTGTGATGACTCTCGAAAACAGCTTATAGACGTGACTCAAGAGTGAAATGGGTCGACAGTTCTTTAAAATGGTCTTGTCTTCTTTTTTAAAGAACATAACGACTACACTCTTGCTCCACGCCTTTGGAGTTCTCCCCGAAAAGAGGACGGAATTAAATATACGCTGCAGCTGTACAAGCGTTGGAGTTCCACCAGCTTATACCAGCTTATATCCGGAGAGGATAGAATTACAACGTAGCTCTTAAGAGCTACGTTGTAATTCTATCCTCTCCGGGGGCTTTTCCATTTTTAAGCTGTTTGAGAGCCATCACAATTTCGTCCAGGCTGACCTCTGGCAGATCCTCGGTATAATGGCGGGTAAGAGTGGCTCTAGGATCCTCGGACTGGGGTTGGGGACGGGACGCTTACGAGGTATATAGTTGGCCGTAGAAGTCTTGAACCTCCCTAAGAATCTCCGGCTTAGAAGTGACGACACTCCCTTTAGATGTGGTCAACTTCGTCAGATGGCTTCGACCCAGCTGTTGAACAAAAACTTTTGACCCCCGGTTTCGCTCGATCGCTTCTTTGATAGAGCGTGTGTTGGAGCTCCGGAGGTCACGTCTTACCATCTTAGAGATTTTTTTGGTTTGACGAAGTGACTGCGGGGTTTTCTCGTCGCCGCTGCATTAGCTGCAGAGATTCCTCTGAAAGCTTAGACTTCTTACCGGCACCTCGCGTCTCGCAAAATTTCGTCCCCTCCTCCCTGAGGATTCGCACCACTTGGTCGAGATCCTGGTCCACGTCAACGTCAATTGTGGTTTCCAAGGCAGCGAATCGGTTCTCCAGTTTTAACTGGAACATTTCAGAACCAACCACGGATTGGAGCATTAATATGCTCCAATCCGTGCGTAGATTTCATTAGGCGGACTCGTTCAAGCTTGCAGTCGATATCTAGAGTGCCTCGGACCAGTCAATCATCACTTCCGGTGTTGAACCTAGCGATCACTGAGACATCTCTAAATATACGCTTCTTGTCCGTCATAATGAAATCAATCTCATTTTTAGTCATAGCGTCGGGGCTTTGCCACGTCCACTTCCGCCGGGGGTTTTAGTGAAAGAAAGAATTCATCAAAAAAAGCCCCTCTTTCTCCAGGAAGTTGACGAGCATTGCCCCCTATGATTTCTGATATGATTCCGATTCGCCGCTTGTCTGTACTCCCACTTTAGCGTTGAGATCCCCCATGACAACGTTGAAGTGGGCCTTTTGGGTGGTGTACAAGGCCTTGGAAATGTCCTCGTACAATTCCTCCACTTCATCATCCGAATGTGCCGAAGTCGGTGCGTATACTTGGATGACCTTGAGGCTATACCTCTCAGTGAGTTTGATCACAAGATACGCTACCCTTGTCGACACACTGGAGATTTCTAGAACGTTGTCAGAGAGGACCTTGTGTACCAAGAACCCGACGCCGCCTTGGGATTGTTGGTCTCCCTCTCTGAAGTACATAAGATGACCGGATTCTAAGGTTACGGTATCCTCTCCCTCTCTTCGGACTTCACATAACCCCAGAATGTGCCATCTTATGTTCCTCAGCTCCTCTCGAGTTGTGCCAGATGTTCGTCAAGCCGTAGCGTGCGTCCGTTATATGTAGCCAGAGTCAGTCGGTGTTGGCGGCCTGCCGTAGCCCGGGGATTCTTAGCACCCCCTGCCCCGCCGTTACCATGACCGCCGCCTTGGCCAGGAATAGCGGGGAGACCGGGAACTGGGGGCCGTTGTTCTGGTGTGCTTTCCATAGACAGAAATGCCCGTAATCACCTCACGCTGGGCAGGCGGGTTGGGTGATCGCAGAACGTAGCTCTCGCACCAGTGACGCTGCTGCCCGTCACTGGCCTGTGGCATTTAGCTACGTTGGCTCAAATGGTTATACCACCATTGGTCGGTCGCCAGAGCCTCGTTCGCTATTCGGCAGGACGCACCGCGGGCAGGTGAGGTTGGCTGGGAGCACTAAGAAAAACAAAAAAAAAAGCGGGTAGGCGCGAAACAAACAATACCACTTGTTGATAGCTCTTACTTTTAATAATAGAAATAAATATTATTAAGTGATAATTTGAAACAGTATTTATGTGTAAGTGAACATACCACTCCTGCCAGTGTTTTCTCACAAACAGTTCCTCACTAAACTCAGTTAATAAAAATAACCACTTCACTATCAAATTTGTTCTGCTTCACTAACTACAAAATGGATGCTATACAAGAAAGTTTAAACCAGATGATGGTAACTTTCGGGCAGAGAATGGACTCTTTTGAAGATCGACAGGGTCGTCAGACATCCAATCCAGGCACCCCCACTCCGGAAGATGATAGCTTGGCTCTTGAATTCCAATCTTTTAAGATGTTTGTCATCACATCACTAAAGTCTCTTCAGGGCCAAATAGAAGTCATGGCGAAGCAACTAGACCAACAGGAGATGCGTGGGAGGAGGAAGTACCTACTTCTGCATGGCCTCAATGAAGTGCAGAATGAGCACACAGAAGCTTGTCTCGTCAAGGTATTATCTGACCACTTTAAGCTAAGTGGCCTCAATTCTGGTGCAATAACGCAGTGTCACAGACTCGGGCGTGCTTCCAGTAATGATAAATCTCGACCCATTTTATTTAAGCTCAGGGACTTGGACCTCCGGAGTAGCATCTGGTCGTCAAAATCAAGCCTGAAAGGTACAGAGCTGATAATATCAGAATTTCTGACTAAATCCCGCCAGGATTTATTCATGGCTGCCCGTCAGAAATATGGGATCAGGCAGTCTTGGACCAGGGACGGATCTATCTTCGTAGCTGAGCTGGACGGGCGTCGGCGCCGTATTGAATGCATCGCAGACCTCGCCGGGGCGTCAGACTGTGTCGTGTCTCACAAAGACACGTTGAAACCGGTGGCACCGACGAAGCAAACGGTAAAGGCGCCTACAGCGAAGACTAGACGAGCTGCTGCTTCAAAAAAATAAAGCCTCGGTTATCTTTGTTTATGTGAGCTTTATTTATGTAGGTATGTTGTTATCATTTTTTTTCTCGTGTATTTCTCTGAAGGTGGGTATATTTAATTGATATTTCGCAATCCCTCTGTTAAAACTTTTATGTTAAATGTACCCTTTATTGGCAATACTTTTAAAAAACTTTGTAGGTAATCTAATCTTGCGTTTACTATAATAGTACGACAGAACTCATTTGATTTATTTACTTTTATACAATTTTGGTATTATTATTATTTCTTTGTTTTTGGACAATTTTGGTAATTTATATTTTTCTGCTCTGACAGTGACACTCACGAACGTCACATGTCACGTAGACTAATTTCAATCAAACTTCAACTTCATTTGTCAAAGTTTAGACAATGTGATTTAGAGAGTACCAAATTAGGTTGTCAATTTGATTTGGTATCGATCGCACAGTCCGTAATAATTTAATGTTTCTCTAGTATATATATAGAAATTTTATTTTACTTTATTTCTATTTATGTATACAAAGTGATGTAAATATCAATTTTGTTTTAGAAATACATAATAAATAATAGTTTTTAGACATAGGCCCAAAATGTAAAATATTTTTAAACTTATTTACTTCTGAAAATACATAAACGTACCTAATTTAATTTTATGCTTTGAAATACCTACATATTTTAAATGTAACATGTTACAAATTTTAAACACAAATTGGCAGGAGAGGACTTTCGTAGTATAAATTATATAATTATTTGTTTTTAGCGCAATATATATTTATTTAGCTTTTATAATTAACATATAATTTTTTATATCTTATTGTATTAAATATTACACATATATTACACATAAACGCAATACATTAAAACGGATAAAATTTGTTATTTTTATTAGAAATGCCATGTAAGAAACTGTTAAAAATTGGTTTTATAAATGCGGGCTCGCTAAGTACAAATCATGACGATTTCATTGCTGCCATGGATGGGTATGATGTGGACATAATGGCCATTAATGAGACGTGGCTCAGAGCTGGTGAGGTAGGGCGAGCGCCACGAGTACCTGGCTATCGCTTACGTCATATCCCTAGGCCCCAACATATTTGTGGTGGTCGCGGGGGTGGTGTAGGATATTATATTAGACACGGATTAAATGTTCGCACTCGTCCCCACCCCGCTGACCCACAGCACAACAATGTAGAACAAATGTGGCTATCGTTCACTATTCATGGCAAGAATATTGCCATTGGCACTGCCTATCGTCCCCCATGGTTAAATGTAGAACTATTTCTGGATGCGCTGTCTGACTCTGTAAATTTTTTCTCAGGTTGTGATAGCATTATTGTGTTAGGTGATTTTAATATAAATTTACTAGATATTAATGATAACAAGACAAAACTTTTCAACATTAGACTACAGTGTCTAAACTTATCACAGATAGTCACATCCCCTACTCACTTTACAGCAAATAGCCAGTCGCTCATTGATGTGGTGTGTACAGATTTACAACCAAAACTGGTCACTGTTGATCCTGTGGGGACATTAGGCCATTCCTTTATTATTTGTGAATTCAATATAAAAAGAGAGAAGTTAATACCTTACACGATCTCATACAGGCCTTTAAAAGACATTTCGCATGAATTATTTACAACTGATTTAAATAGGATATGCTGGGATTCAATATGCTTGCTTAGTGATGTAAATGAAATGGTGATGCTTTATAACAAATATGTAATTAATTTATTTGATATGCATGCACCTTTTAAAATGATAACTATAAGAGACCATTCTTATCCATGGATAACAGATAACATCAGATTTATGATGCGACTGCGTGAGAGTTATTAGTAAGGCATGGTTTTTGGATTCATGCAGACCCCTTTTTAAAGCATGCAATATTCTTCCTCTGCCGTGCGTATACATCAGAGATTTGTGCCTTTTTGTGAAGACTTACCCAGAGTACTTTGTGAAACGAAATGATGTATTTACTAGACAAAATAGAAAAAAGTTTAAAAATCTACTGTATCAGCCACCTTGTCACAAATACATTTATCAAAAAAATGTATTCAACATGTGTATACAAGTATATAATTTGATCCCTGACAACATTAAGCTGTTAGAAGGTAATAAATTTTATAAAACATTATGTGACTGGCTTCAAAGAAACTGCTTCTATGACATCAAAGAATTAATTGACCTTAGTAAAAATAAAAATAAAAATGTGACTAAATAGCTTATGTTTAACACGATGACTTATTTAATGATTGAAACTCTTGTATATGTAAAGATAAATTTAAATATTTGCGCGTCTGCTTGCAGGCAGAATACTTGCACAAACTATATTTTTAACAACCTAAATGTTAAACTGTATTCTTGCAAATAAATACTTGATTATGATTATGATTATGATTATGACTGCGTAATGAAGCACTGTCTGAATACAAACGCACTAACCTAGACGTAAAACTTAATTATTACAAAGACATAAAATCCCTAGTAAATAAGTCTAGTAATATTTTTTGAAAAAGTTGCGTACTTCAAGCACAATATAAACAATAAAATTAAGGAACCTAAGACACTTTGGAATAATTTAAAATTCAATACGCTAGGTATTGAATTTTTCTGATGACAAGGAACTTCCAGCGCATTTTACAGATGTTAATGCAATAAATGCTCATTTTCTCAATGTCCCTGGCAAGTCTGATGTACATCTGTCACAAATGACTTACTTCGAATTTTTCCACCACAACATAGGAAACATATTCTCAATTTCAACAATAAGCCCCGATAGTATTTACAAAATACTAAGAAATTTAAAATCCAACGCAGAGGGCTGCGATAATATCACACTAAAAATGTTATTTCTTACACTTCCTAATTCTATTCAAGCAATTACATCACTTGTAAATACCTCAATTAACACCTGTACTTTTCCAGACATTTGGAAAATGGCTAAAGTAGTACCATTACCTAAAAAAAATAACCCAGTTGAGCTAAAAGACTTGAGACCAATCAGTATTTTGCCATGTCTATCCAAAATAATGGAGAAAGTAGTGTGTCAGCAGTTAACTACATACTTAGAAATTAATAAAATTCTCCCTGAGGTACAGTCGGGTTTCAGACGAGGCAGAAGTACTACAACTGCCTTACTTGATGTCACAGATAACATTTTAGCATCTCAAGACCAGGGCAAGTGCACACTGCTGGTACTGTTGGACTTTTCCCGTGCATTTGATGCCATAAATATCCCACTTTTATTATCAAAACTAAAATATTATGGCTTTGACACTGCTGCTATAAAATGGTTCAACAGCTACTTAAGTAATAGGTGCCAATATGTCGAGACCAAACAAATGTCCGGTGGTCCCTTCAAGTCCTCTCTGTCTGAGCTGAAAAGGGGTGTACCGCAAGGTTCTATTTTAGGTCCAATCCTCTTTATACTATATAGTGCTGATATAATTAAATGTATACACAATTCCAAATGTCATATCTATGCAGATGACATGCAGGTTTACATCGATTTTGTACCAGGGGAACTAGATAGGGCAATATATAAGCTTTATCAAGATCTAGCCAGAATTGTAGATTGGTCTGAAAAAAATTGTTTCTTGTTGAATCCATCCAAGACGAAATTTATGGTTCTTGGTAGCAAACACCAGCTCTCACAGCTCATGGGTGAAAAGGTTGAGCAAGTGTATGTGATACGCAACCTTGGTTTAAAAATTGATGTACATTTACGTTTTGAAGAGCACATTGCCGATTCAGTAAAACATTGTTTTTATAGATTAAAAATGCTCTATAAGCTAAGATCATACCTCAGCGAAGAACTTAGAACGCAACTTGTTGAAACATTGATACTTTCCAAGCTGAACTATGCTGACACTGTGTATGGCACAAGATTGCTGTCCAGAACACAATATCTGATACAGAGGGTTCAGAATGCCTGCGCGAGATTCTGTTACAATATCCCAGCTAGAAGCCATGTCACACCCTTTTTAAACAAGCACTATGCATTAAAGATGAAATCGCGGCGTAAACTCCATCTTGCATCTCTTCTTTTTGGCATTATAAATTTTAAGATCCCGTCGTATTTGTATGATAAGCTCAACTGGATCGCTAATACCAGGTCGTGTTCTGCTAGAAATGTATCTCAGCAGCTCTCCACACAGCATCATAGAAGAGTCTGTTTTCGAGGCTCCTTCCGCTATGCCGCCACCAAGTGCTGGAACAATATTCCGCCTCCAATCAGGAGTCTGAAATCATTACATTTATTTAAGTACAAATTAAAACAGTACTTGGTGGTAGAGCAAATAAACTTTGCTGACATAAACATAGACATGTCATTCATTTAAACTTTTACTCTGATACAAAAATAAACATCACAGTGTTAATTTATACTTACATTTTTAGTCGTAACTTTTTATTTTTATTTTATTAAATGATAATGAGTTCAAATGGCGGTCTTATCACTAAAAGCGATTTCTTCCAGACAACCGGGTTTGGAAAGGAATAGAAAATAGATTTTCATAGGTAGGTGGAGCTGCAAAAATTTAAATTAATAATATTATTAGAAAAAAAGAAAACAAAACATAGTATGAACCACTAACTTTCTGCAGTCTGAAATTAGGTATAATTAATCTATTTTAACAAACATACACTCATACATACTACACTATACTATACTACACTTACTAGATGGCTTTTGATGCGAATCCGAACCTGAGATGTTAGTACTCTCTACTCAAGACTAAAAAAATAATGTAATCCGTTCATTTTTAACGAGTTTAATTCTTTTTTTATATTCTTCAATATCTATTATCTTAAATTAAAATTAATAATCTTCTAATTAAATTATCGAAGTCCATAATTCGAAAGAAATCACTACAGTTTTCAAATCCGACGAGGGATGTTGCACTTAATAATTAGTCAATCAAGATTAACTTCGAAATCGTTCGTGTCGCCACCTATGCATAATTTGTTAAAAATGCAATCCATTAATTTCGTCGTATCGATGGACTTGTACTGTGGCTTAGTTAGTCAGAGCTCCTGGCCATGTTTTCCAAGAAGGGTGCGGGTTCGAATCCCGTCGGTACGATGAAATTTTGGATTGTGTAACAATTTATCAAAATTTGTGTTTAGAAAACTATCATGGTTTCCAAGTTTTTGACCATTTTCTAAATTTCATAATAATTACACCCTTGGTGACTCTTTTTTCGATGGCACTACCACAAATCCAAGTATTTTCGCAGTCCGGTTTTTGAGAAATACTCTTGGATAAATGCACTATCAAATGTAAACTGCCATTTTATACCGTTACTATATTATTTAAAATGTTTACTAAAAATTTCATCATCATCATCAGCAGCCAGTATTCGTCCACTGCTGGACATAGACCTCTCCTATTGCACGCCATTGAAAAAAAAATCTACAAAAAATTTACTGAGAGGTAAAATAAATCAAAAGTTTCAGCGCCTATGGCGTAAAAAATTATAGATATATGTGCGACCAAGCTATCAGCATCATTATCAGCCGGTATCAGTCCACTGCTAGACGTAGGCTTCCCCCAAGACATGCTGCTGAGCCCGATCTTCAGCTCTTTGTTTCCAGTCACTGTCCACCGCTTTACGAATGTTATCGCTTCACCTAGTCACAGGCAGCCCTACGCTACGAGTCCTGTAGGGCTATTCTGTTAGCTAGTTTACGCATCTCGCAAGCGGAATTCGCGGTGAGTCGTACTACGAAATTCAAACGCACACCAACACCTAAATTTAACACCGTGAAGTTAGTTCTAGGTGGTACGATGCGCGCGCACACCGACACGTAAATTCTACACCGTGAAGTTAGTTATAGGTGGCATGACTATGTCCAAGTTGTATCATTCCGTAAGAACGTCATATTTAACGTCATATTTTTACGTTAATAAAACCTTTTTTATTTAAATAAAATCTTTTTGATTAATTTTAATATTTATCGTTAATCACTACTGCATTTAAGTTATTTTTTTTCCATACGCCACAGAAGTATAACTTCTAACGCATGTACAATAAGTACACACACGTTTTTTGGATTTTACATAGAGTTTAAATTTGCTCATAGGCAATTGATCAATATCTTTGGGTAGCTTATTGTAAAAGCGTATACAGTTCCCCATGAATGAACCACAATACAATACAATACGATACGATACGATACGATACGATACGATACGATACGATACGATACGATACGATACGATACGATACGATACGATACGATACGATACGATACGATACGATACGATACGATACGATACGATACGATACGATACGATACGATACGATACGATACGATACGATACGATACGATACGATACGATACGATACGATACGATACGATACGATACGATACGATACGATACGATACGATACGATACGATACGATACGATACGATACGATACGATACGACACGACACGACACGACACGACACGACACGACACGACACGACACGACACGACACGACACGACACGACACGACACGACACGACACGACACGACACGACACGACACGACACGACACGACACGACACGACACGACACGACACGACACGACACGACACGACACGACACGACACGACACGACACGACACGACACGACACGACACGACAACACAATGTTAGTGAATTACTTCGTTCCGAATTCGATCCCGCAGAGAAATACCGAGCACAGCTCTCTCCATAGCTCGCTGAGCGACTTTAAATTGATGGACTATATATGAAACTACGCTGTTATGAAGTTAACGAACCAAACTATAGGTTTCTATTTACATTTGTATAAAAAGTTTGAATAATTGGTTAAATGTTTATTCCAAAGGCGTCTTTGAACATTGATGCAGTTTATAATTACGTCAGTGTCTATTTTTTACCAACTTCTAAATTTTTAAAGGTTATGTAATATATCTATGCATACTCATATTGTGAAAACGTTTGTAACTCTGTCTGTATGTTTGTTACCTAATCAAGCTTAAACAGACGATGTGATTTTTTTATGATATAAGGTAACAGGACAAGCACGACGCTCGCCTGATGGTAAGCGATGACGTCTACCTATTACAGATACAGCGGCATGCAACATTCTGGACTACCAGAATGTTGCATGTCACTGTACTGCGCCTGTTACCTTGAGACATAAAGATGTTAAGTCTCACATGCCTTGTAATTTCACTGGACACCTTGCCATTTCAACCGAAAGACATTCCTATTTCACGGCTGAAAATTAATTGCTATATATTATAATACAGAGTTCATCGGCTCAGGTTCTACTAATGTCTCTATGAAGGGTTCCAATAAGATTAAAAAGTACATTAAGTATAAGAAAATCATTAGGAAAAATACGCATAAATTACAAAAAATTAACCATATCAAAAAAATAAATTTAAAGACTTGTAAGAAAAACATCGACTTAAGTAAAGAATTACAGCATTGCCTAGAGATGTTAGATCGCAGTAACAAAGAATTAATAGAATTTAAAGAAAAGGCTGAATTATTAAAACAAGAAATGTGCGTCTCAAAAGTTTTAATTGGGGTTCCTATCTGTGGTGTGCAGAGTGAATGCTACCAAGAGGATAGCAGCTCACCAAGTACAGCTAATACTGCAAGTTTACGTGCACAGACTGACTTGGTTAGGCAGGAAGTAGTGTCATCGTTACAGTGCACTGGTGCCTCCGAGGTGGACTCAGGCAGTCCTTTACAACTGCCGGAGCCTGCTAGAGAGACCATTGTGTTCAGCGATGAAATGGGAGTAGGTATGGGTAGCTTATTAGACAATAGATTGAACCAAAATGTTTATAACAATTGCTGCCCTAATTTATCAATTACAGATTTATGTAAAAAAATATGCAGCTTTCAGTATCACAAAAATTGTACTATTGTATTGCAGCTAGGTAATAGCACAAACGTTAAAAAAGCTGATATTAATATTCTAATTAAACTTTTGTCAGACATTGCCAGCAGAGGCATTAGTAAAATAATAGTTTGTTCATTCCCGTATCTTAAAACAAGTAGTTGCTCTTATAATGAGCATGCTCATAAATTGAACTTGGCACTGTACAATTTGACGTGTCGCTTCAGCGACTTTTTGTATTTTGAAACCAACAAATTTATTAGTAAAGTAATATTGACAAAGGATACTTTGTATCTCAATAAGACTAATAAGTCGACCATTGCTAAGTTATTAGCATACAATATTTATGACCCTGTTTTACATATTGTAACAGATCACAAAGACGAGCCCCAACGTAGTGGTGTTACTATGCAGGGTAATTGTAGCGTAGTAGACTTAGTTAGTTTAAACTAATGTCTAAGACAATGGGGAGGCCTGACTCAATCAACATTTTTCATCAGAATATACAAGGTCTCTCCAGCAAAGCCTTAGAGTTAGAATTATTTCTCAATTATTATAAAGTTGACATAATGTGTATTACTGAACACTGGTTTGTGAAAGGTACTTTGTTACCAATATTAAAAAATTATACAATTGCCAGCACATTCATTAGACAAAAGGCAATTCGTGGTGGCTCACTAATATATGTAACTGAAAATTGTAACTTTAAAGAGCGTAAAGACATAGTAGCTTTGTCTGTGGAACGATGTGTTGAATTATCTTGTATAGAGCTGGGGCAACATATAGTCATCTGTGTATACAGACCTCCATCGGCTGATTATAAAATGTTTGAAACAATTATGGAAGAAGTAATGAGCAAAGTCTTCAACACCTCTAAATCTTTAATAGTTTGTGGCGATTTCAATGTTAATTTAATTGAGCAGTCTCCGCTCAGCGACAAATTAAAAAAATTATTTCTAAGCTTCAATCTGAAGCATCTTTTTAATCAGCCAACAAGAATCACTAGCTCGTCAGCTACCTGCTTGGACAATGTGTTCTGCAACTGTGAACCCGAAAAAATTGCAATTTTTGATAAACTTGGCTCGGACCATCTGGGACAAAGTGTCACTTTTTCATGTAAATTATCCATCAAAGGCCAAGAACATTTTTACAGGCCCATTACCACCAAACGGGTTGAACAGTTTGTGGATATCATTGACAAGCAATTAATGAACCTAAGATTTTCTGAGGATCCTGATGACCTATGCAGTGCTTTATTTCAAATGTTAGATGCAGAGTTCAATGATATTTTTAAAATTAAAATGGTTAGAAAGGGTGCGAAGGTTCGTTTCGATGACTGGGCAACTCCTGGTATTTATAAAAGTAGAAACAATTTGTATAACTTGTACTCACAAAAAACCATTAATTTACATAATACTAAATTCATAAATCACTTAAAATTGTATTCAAAAACTTTTAAAGTTGTTTGTCAGACAGCAAAATCACTGCATCTAAGTAGAAAAATTAAGCATGCCGATGACAAAATAAAATCAACATGGAAAGTCATTAATACAGAAACTGGAAAAATTAAGCAGAGGGACGGTAAAATAATGTTAAAAGTTAATAATAAATTAATCATAGATAATAATGATGTCGCTAACACATTTGTTGAGTACTTCTCACAAGTACCTATTATTACTACTCAGCCTTTAAACTCTTCCCCTAAGGATGCTTTTGTTTTACTATCGAAGTGTGTGAATGTATGTGACTCTATGTTTGAGTTCAGACACATAACTTCAATATCAATAATCAAAACTTTTAAAATGCTCAATCAAAAGAAAACCGAGGATCTGTGGGGTATGTCAACCAAAGTACTTAGATATATTATTAATGCAATTAGCCCTCACTTAGCGTTTATTTTTAACAGATGCGTCGATGAAGGTGTCTTTCCTGATGTAATGAAAAAAAGTAAATTAATTCCCCTATACAAATCGGTGAACAAAAATGACCCTTCAAACTATAGACCAATCTCTATATTACCGGCGCTCAGTAAAGTTTTTGAAAAAGTTATATTAGACCAGCTTTTGGCACATTTTAATATTAATCATCTTTTAAATCACAAACAATATGGTTTCACTAAGGGGCGTTCTACTACTGATGCTGGAGTAGATCTTCTTAAACATATATTTGATGCCTGGGAGAAAGCACAAGATGCTATCGGCGTTTTCTGTGACTTATCTAAAGCGTTTGATTGCGTCTGTCACAAAACGCTAATTTGCAAATTAAAACACTACGGCGTTAACGGAAAAGCACTTGATCTGGTCTCATCCTACCTCAGTAATAGAATACAGACGGTTGAGGTCAATGGCGTCAGGTCATCTGGATCCCTCATAAAAATGGGAGTTCCGCAGGGATCGATCTTAGGACCATTTTTATTTCTAGTTTATATTAATGACTTGCCGTCTTTCGTGCAAAACTTATGTGACATTGTTTTGTTCGCGGATGATACATCCTTAATATTCAAAATAGATAGGATTGCGCCTGGATTTGACGATGTTAACAAATCAATCGCACAGGTTTTGAATTGGTTTACAACCAATAACTTATTACTGAACGCCAAAAAAACTAAATGTATTAAATTCTCGCTGCCAAATGTAAGAAAGGGTGTCATTAATAGCAGGATATTAATAAACGATGTACCGATAGAATTTGTTGAATCCGCTACATTCTTGGGCATCACCCTGGATTCAAAACTACAATGGGGTTCTCAAATATCGGCTCTGGCAGGTAGATTGAGCTCCGCTGCATACGCAGTACGTAAAATCAGAAACTTGACTGACGAATCCACTGCTAGATTGGTTTACTTTAGCTACTTCCATAGTATAATGTCCTATGGCATTTTATTGTGGGGGAAAGCCGCCGAAATCCAATCTATATTTGTTTTACAAAAAAGAGCTATTCGATCTATATATACCATGAAGTCGCGAGACTCACTTCGTGAAAAATTTAAGGAGATTAAAATTCTCACAGTGGCATGTCAATATATATATGAAAATATTATGTATGTACGCAAAAATTTGAATGAGTATGATAAGAGGTCCGATGTACATAATTTCAATACAAGACACAAAAATAGATTAATTCTACCTCAATTCAGGTTGTGGAAAGTTAGTGGTTCTTTTCTGGGGAACTGTATACGATTTTATAATAAACTTCCTAAAGATATTGATCAACTGTCTATAAGCAGATTTAAAACCTTTGTAAAATCCAATTTAATGAAGAAATCGTACTATACAATAAATGACTATATGAATGACAAAAATGCTTGGCCTGAATGCCCCAAGCTCCAAGATATAATATAAATTGTATGATAATAGAATTACTTATTGTACATTAAACATTTATTTAATATGAATTAAAAAAAAATGAATTAAAATAAGTGACAAGCCCCATAGAGTTTCTTGGTGTTTCTTCTCTGATGGGAGTACTTCCGAAACACCAGTAGATTCAACAGTCAATCAGTTTTCATCTTTTGTTTGCAGATCTAGGGTTGCCTGTTACGACGGTATTATGCGGCTGATAGTCGGACAATCAGTTCCATTCGGAACATGATTTGTACTGCAATTAGTCTGCGTTTTATTTATCTATTATGTTTCATTATTTCACAATTTTTTGGATAAAAATTGTCTGAAGTACTGAAACATGCACTGGGTTGCGGGTGCACGTAATGGTACGGTTGGCAACCCTACATTAATAAGGGGAATTAAACATGTGTTTTAAGTGTGACGTTCGACGTCTAGATGAAAGCTGAATGGCTCAATACCTTTGTTTTTTTTTGTAAATTCAAAGCGTTATGTTTCTGTTATATCTATATTTTTTGTTGAATATGATCTATTTAATGTTATTTGACGTGTGTAAGTGCTAATTTTTAATTTGCCCATATACTGAATAAATGCTTTGACTTTGACTTTGACATTGGCAAAGTGGTGGTACCGCCCCAGGCGGACTAGCAGAAGTCCTACCACTACTAAAAAAACGTAGTTATTACTAAAATTTGACAAGGAAATGATACTTTATAAAATTACGATTATTTCTTATGATTCTACCTTTTAATGGTTTTAACAGCAGTAGCGTTGATTAAAATAGTGTCATATAGACTGTGTCTGTTAAGACCTAAAAACCCTAAAACCCTAAAAACAGGCAACAGTTATGTTGCCTGTTTTTAGGGTTCCGTACCTCAAAAGGAAAAAGGAACCTTTTTAGGATCACTTTGTTGTTCGTCTGTCTGTCCGTTTGTCGACCCTTTTTCTCAGGAACGCGTGAAGGTATAAAGTAGAAACTTATATCAAATACTCGGGTCTACGGTATCTTCTTTCGGCTGTAAGAAAATTAAACTTATAAGTCAACGCAATCAAAAGATATGACCGTTTAAGTCGCATATCACTTCAATAGTAAATGCGAAAGTCAGTTTGTATATTTGTTTGTTTATTTGGGACTTCTTCATGGTCAAATGGCTGGACCGATTTAGGTGAAATTTTGCACAGGGATAGCCAGTATTGTGGATTAGGCTATAGGATACATTTTAACGCGGGCGAAGCCGCGGGGCACAGCTAGTTTTCGCATATTTTGCGATTTTACAAAGGAATCGAAACCTACGGTTTGTTAATAAGATATAGGAGAGGCCTATGTCCAGCAGTGGACGGAAATTGGCTGATGATAGGCTAGGGTTTGACAACTATCTCAGCCGTTGGTAAGTTACGATGCGGACGAAGAATAGCTGTCGGAACATGGTAGCCAAGCTGTTTGACTTTCCATCACCGGAGAAAAATTGGAATATTCACACATGCATACATTGTGCTCGGCACGTTTTGAACCCACGACCTGTTGAGCCGGAGCCAACGTTCTCCCATTTACACCACAGATCCCTCAATTAATTTACAAAAACAACCGACTGTCATGCCGTGCGAGTCGGCTTCAGTAGCAAGTTTGAGATGTTTATCGTCATATCTCTGGAGATACTTATCAGATCTCGATGATATTACAATGGGATCATCTTGGAAATCTACCCTACCAATTAAAAAAAGAATTATTAGAATCGGTTCACAATTGACGGAGTAAACGTGTAACATGCATTTAAGAAAACCAGCATACAGACGAATTGAAAACCTTTCCCTTCTTGAAGTTGGTTGAAAAATATTAAAGTATAGAATGTTGTTTTGTAATTTCAGACTATACACTCGCGCCCTGGTTGGCCTGGCTTGTAACCTGCACAGGGGGAGAGAGCTGCGCTCGTTGTTCATTGATTTACTTGAAAGGTAATATTAACATAATGTAACGAAACTATCACACTACATCATTTCTAACAAAAAAATATAATTTTTTTTGAAGCAACCCTTTTTACCTTCTAGATTTTTCATGTCTGTCTGTCCGTCCGTATGTCGCAGCCACTTTTTTTAAAAGTATTGGAACTACACAGTTGAAACTTGGCATGTAAATGTATTCTGTAAACCGCTTTTCGATTTGTATACAAAAATAAAAAAAAATTAAAGGGGAGCCCCGAGCCCCCTTTAATATTTTTTTTAAATCTATACATGGAACTGAAATTTAAAAAAATATTATCTAACCTATACGTGTGGGGTGTCTATAGATAGGTTTTTAAAAATGACATTGAGATTCTTAAAACTATTTATTCTCAAAGTCAATCGTTTGTATGATAGACACTTCTAAAGTGGTAAAATGTGTCTCCCCTCCCCTTAAAATAAGAGAGTGAAAAATCTAAAATAAATATATGCTTTAGATAGCAATAAACACTTTTACCGAATATTGGTTTGAACGAGATATAGTCAGCAGTTTTTGAGATATAGCACATTTTCAAAACCGCAAATATAACTTTGTTTTTGATACAAACCCTATGAAAAACAATGTTAATCTTTTGCTGAGGAAAAAGGATAGTTGTATAAGATCGTTTAAAAAACTAAAAAGAACCGACTTCAATGCCGCGCTATTAATTTTCAGTACCAATTTTGAGGTGTTTATCTCCATATCTCTGGAGATACTTATCAGACCTCGATAAAATTACCATGGTACCACACTTGAGATATATCCTTTCCAAAAAAAAAAGAATAATCAAAATCTGTTCATAAACGGCGAAGTAATCCGCGAACAAACATAAAAAAACAAAAAAAAAAACATATGTACGGTCGAATTGAGAAACCTCCTCCTTTTTTTGAAGTCGGTTAAAAATACTCTTCTGTGTTACGGAATCCTACTAGTGTGAGTCCGACTTGCACTTGGCCAGTTTAAACGAATGAAAATGAAACGAACGTTTGTAAAATTAGTGAATATTCATTGCTGCATGGAAATGTTAAATAACCGGCCAAGTGCGTGTCGGGCCACGCGCAGTTTAGGGTGCCGTAGTAGCCTGTTATTCAATGCAAGTCAAAAAGACCAATTCTTCTTACTACATCTAAAATTATTAGCATAAAACATTAGTATTTGTTTTGTCTTATTGGCCTGCCATTGACCACTATCTCACCCGGTGGTAAGTGATGATGCGGTCGAAGATGGTAAGCACGCTAGGCCTAGAATGGTAACTGGCTCTCAAGGATAGCTGCCGGAACACATTAGATGTTTGGCGACAGATTTTCTAACTTGAGGGTGGTAGCTGGCCAGGCGGACACTAGATGGTGTCCTACCACCATGCGGGGGTTGTTGGTTTCTTAACGATGTTTTCCTTCACCGCAGGGCCACTGTGAGAAGCGCACATACATTTTTCTATAGAAAAATCCGTTGGTGCACGGCGGGGGTTGAACTCGGTACCTCTCGCATCAAAGCCGACCGTTCTCCCGATTACGCCACCGGGCCCTCAAAACTATTTCAGTCTTGTAGAAATTTTCACATTCCAAATATGTTATTTTGCAAATATGTTATTATTGTGGTGAAAAAAGAAATCTAATATCTGCATATATGCCTGCGTCTGTTTGCATCAGTTTGTTGCGTCGAGTATGAATTAACGTCTTCACCAATCATCGTCATATTTCAACCAATGTACTTAAAACCTTGACTAATTATACAATTAAACCTTCTTCATAAATCAATCTATCTATTAGTGAAAACCGCATGGAAATCGGTTTAGTAGTTTTTGAGTTTATCGCTAACGCAAACGCGACGGTGGACTTTGTTTTATAATATGTATATAACGATTATTTTTGTGTTTGTTTTAGATGTATAGAACCTCTGAGACTCGGCTCGTGGCCGAAAACAGATTTGGCGCAATTTTTGTCTGCGTACGAACAATGCGCGCTACAAATGGATGTGCTCAGGTAACTATGCACTTTTTATTACATATATTACTGTCACGCACTTGACTGAGTTTTGGCGGAAACGTGGAAAAGTGTGTTGTCTGTGCTCTCATTGTATTTTTTCCTAAAACTTGTGTTCTTCCGCGAGTTAATCCGAACAACGCTAAAGAGCGAACCCAAAGGGTACCAACGGAACCCTATTACTGAGACTCCGCTGTCCGTCTGTCTGTATGTCTGTCTGTCTGTCTGTCCGTCTGTCACCAGGCTGTATCTCATGAACCGTGATAGTTAGACGGTTGAAATTTTCACAGATGATGTATTTCTGTTGCCGCTATAACAACAAATACTAAAATCAGAACAAAGTTAAAAATTAAAGGGGGTCCCCATATAAAAAACGTGTTTTACTATAGCGCCATCTATGAGCGATGGTAACCAACAAAAAGGTCACTGACCTTTGTGTTAACGTTTTCATGGTGGGTGTTAGAAGTTCGTTCGACATTCGTTAGATGGCGTTGTAGTAAATAAGCATGTTTAGTATTGACACGGTATTTATATATATCGATGTTAAAACTATGTAGATACTTAATTTTTCCGGCAAATTTTGTTCAATCGGAACCCTACGTGTGCGAGTCCGTCTCGTACTTGGCCAGTTTATTAACCATTAAGCAAAGTCCTTCTACTTAATATTAAACTTGACTGCGTAACTCGGCCCCAATGAGACCGACCTTGAACGGAGTGTGTCTCTTTCTTTTGTATGGACAACTTATATATATACCATACATATAGTATAGAACATATATAGCACTAGCAGGTTGTTAGACAAGGACACACTCCCACCCGGGTGTCTCTCAATTGGGCCGTTTTGTTCTACAAAGCAATTACAACCTTATAGTTAAAGCATACGGATTAAATTGAATTTGTCAAAACAATCTGGAGTGCACCATCTTTTATATTACGTCTATCGTTTAAGTGCCGGTGAATGTGTGCGAGTGAAACAGCACAATGTTGAAAAACATGCTATTTGCGTTCTCACCAAAATTCCACTAAAAATCTTCAGTAAAGTCCACATCTTTACTGAGGGAATGACTTGGACTAAACTTAGACATTGAATTCAACTTTACCTGAAATGTGACTTTGACTCATCTTTATGACTTTAATTCTCAAAAACTTGTAGAATTTTAATACTTGACACTGGCTAAATACACTAATCGTGTGAAGCCATACAATGAACTAAAAATAATTTAGGATCGTTAACGTCGTCGAGATAAATAAATAGATCGTAATACAAATGTTGATATATTAATAACGGCTCGGCCGATTTCGTTAAAATTTAAATGGGACCACCTGGGAAAGGTACCCTTTGAAACAAAAAAAATTTTTTCAAATCGGTTCAGGCATCCTCGACTAATCGGTGAACATACATAAAAAATCCGACGAATTGAGAACTTCCTCCTTTTTGTGAAGTCGGTTAAAAAGCACGGCTACTATCTGATGCATGGACTTACTATATACGGTACGGATGGTGTACAGCAGATGTTTTTACAAATCCAATTTAATCCTTATGCTCTACACATAAGGTTGTAATTGCTATGTACGAGGGTCATTCAATAAATACTTAGCCTACAAAAAGTAAACGAAAATTTTGGAAAAGTGGCAATTTATTTTTCAACATAGTCTCCTTTTAGTTCGATACACTTAGCCCAGCGATGCTCCAACTTTTTTAACCCGTCCGAAAAATAAGTTTTTGTCAAACTCTGCAAAATAGGCCTCCGTGGCGGCGATGACCTCCTCATTTGATCCATATCTATTCCCGGCGGGAGATTTTTTCAGATTAGGAAACAGAAAGAAGTCACAAGGGGCCAAATCTGGAGAATACGGTGGATGGGGCAGCAATTCGTAGCGTAATTCGACCAATTTGGCCATGGCAACGGCAGACGTGTGAACCGGTGCGTTGTCGTGGTGAAACAGCACTTTTTTCCTAGCCAGATGAAGTCGTTTTTTCTTTAATTCGGCGTCGAATCGGCCCAATAAATCGGCATAGTAAAGCCCTGTAATTGTTTTACCCTTCTCGAGGTAATCGATGTAGATCACACCTTGTGAATCCCAGAAAACGGTGGCCATAACTTTTCCGGCCGATTTTACAGTTTTCGCCTTCTTTTATATTGATATTGCTCTTTTTCCATTTTTGTAAAACCGATCGATACGTTCGCTTCCATAAGTTGTCAAAATAAAACAAATGAAGGGATTGGAATGAAAATTTGAAAAAAGAATTAAAAAAGAATGTGCTACACTGTGTAAAACTCTTTTGAAACTACAGCGCCCTCTGGCGATGAGGCTAGGTACTTATTGAATGCACCTCGTATATAGTACATTAAAACGGGGCGTAGGTTTTTTTTTCTGCGGTAGGGGGAAATCCTTTTAGATACCACAGAATTAGGGCTCTGTTGTTTTGTCAGACTGCTCCTATTTGTTTTTAGGGTTCCGTACCTCAAAAGGTAAAAAAAGGAACCCTTATAAGATCAGTTTCTTGTCCGTCCGTCTGTCTGTCCGTGTGTCACCACCTATTTTCTCAGGAACAGGAACGGGTGGACCTAGCAAGTTGTAATTTATACCAGATACTGAGGTCTATAGTCCCTATTATGTGTGTAAAAATCAAGGTCCTGAGTCAACACGATAAAAAGATATGCGCAAATTTATATTTTCGCGAAAACTTATAAGTACCAAAATGTACCTTAACTTTCAATGTTTTTTTCTTTTTCAGAATGACTCCTTTACTTGTGCTGTAAGACGTTGCTCTTAACCAAAATTGACAATTCTAGGTCAACCGGAAGTTACCTATAGGTTTTGGGTCGAAAACCTCTAGGGTACTTCCCGTTGACTTAGAATCATGAAATGTGGCAAGCAGAATGATCTTGAAGCACATAAGGGAATAAATGTTAAAAACCTTGTAGAAATATGTAGTTTAATAACAAAAAAAGGTAACTTTACCATTACAAACTTATCATTTGTAGTTGGTGCAGTACATTTTCTATGAACCGAACTACAAAGTTAAGTTTAATATTATGTTTCTTTGAAGTGTTACACACTTTATATTTTTGTAAATTGTTAATTATTATGGCGCCACCAATGCATAATTGGGTTAACAAATGCAATCCACTAATTTCGTCGTAACGATACTTCGCACCGTGGCTTAATTGGCAAAGCACCGGAACATGTCATTCCGGAGGTTGCGGGTTCAAGTCCCGTCGGTACGATGAAATTTTGGATTGTGTTTAACAATGTACAAAGTTAAGTTTGTCCTTTAACCTAGTCTGAGAAGTTGGTACGGAAGCCTCGGTGGGCGAGTTCAACTCGATCGGTTTTTTTTAAAGCGTTTTAGCTAGATTACTAGCCATGTGGCTTACACATTACTAGTAGTCTTGTTAACCTACAACTAAGCTAAATATGCTTGTGTCTGGAGTGGGTTCACGTCAATAGTGCAATGGGTGAGGATCGAACTCTAGACCTCTCGTTCGCCAAGCCGACGCCTTAGCTATTTATTGGCGACCTACTACATGACTGTTACTCGCTGATAATGTAGCTTTTCATTAGCGAAAGAATTTTTGAAATCGGTCCAGTAGTTTTTGAGTTAAATCGTAACAAACAAACAAACAATCAAATTCTGCCTCTTTATAATATTAGCATAGATTGTAATTTATTGTCTTTTAATAAAAATGTTTTTTTTTTCCAGAGAAGCAGACTTAAAGAGTGTCTGGGAGAGATATATGCGAGTCATAAGCCAGTGTCTTCTGACAATGTACCACATATAGCCTCAGGCGCCCGTGTTCACCCGCCAGAAGCGGTTTAGCATCGTCTGAACCGATTTCGACGATGCTCTGCGTTTAAAATAGACTGAATTGAGTTTAAAATGTGTTGTATTTAATATTGGTGTTTAATGTTCGTGTTTTTTTTAATTAATGTGTAATTTAGATTTATTGTATATAGTATTAGTTGTAATATTTGTTTGTATGATGACAAGCCGATATCATGTCTTATATAGGGTGTTCCAACAAAAAATTGTTATCATCGTAAACATTAAAGAGGCACCGCGGGGTGCATTTTTCCATACAAATGTATTCCCCTGTTTCCACCCTGGAAAATGCTTCTAGAGCAAAATGTTTTCTACAAAAAACTAAGGTCTACTGTGCTCCTGTGCTGTGTCATTTGCATTTTTTGACCAACCAATTGAGAAAAGAAATATGACACTTCAAAAACCTGAAAAATTACCTATTTCATTGCCCTGATCCAGGCATGTCGCACTCCGCGCTGTAGCTACGAAGATATTAGGACATACGCGGCAGCCGGCCGGCTACAACTTCAGTCAGTAGTGTCACGCGCGCTCTCGATCGGACGCGCGCCTTTACTTTACTATTCAATATGTTTTCTCACAACACTCAACCTTACAGTAAGAGACAGCTGACCGAGTGATACAGACTCTCGCCGCGCGGACTTACGGTGCATTTTACGGTGCGCGACACGCGGTTCATAGTTACTATTAGTTTATTCTGTGTCGCAAATTCAAGGTCGCACCCGAGGAGTGTAGCGTATTTTGAACGTTACCGACGTAGTAGCTAGGTTTAGGGCCAGTTTCACCGGTACCCTTAGTACGAGTTTTCATCGTAAACGCTTTTGACAGATCTCACATAGTTTTCGACTTATTCTAGCTCCCTGATTGGTCTAAATTTAGTGAAGTTAAGTAACCACTAGAGGCGCTGTACTGTTTTTCATACAAAATTTGCTCGATATACGATATCGAGTTTGGTATGAAAACTCGTACTAAGGTTCCTGATAGCGCTAATATGAAAAAATCTGGCAGACATTTGACAGCTTTTATATGGCGTCATGTGTCAGATACTATCTTACGCGTTATGAGAAACCAGTGAAACTGTCCATAATCTCGATTTTTTGCCATCAGAGAGTGGAAGTTCAGTACTTGTGCTATCAATTATTCTGTGCCTGATCTAAAAGGCTACCAGACAGTTTTGAAAGGTTTTTAAATAATTAAATCGGATCAGTTTTCGGGGAGAAAACAGGGGAATACAAAACCTTATTTTGGTCAAAAATTTGAAGGTAAACTGAGTCGGAGTTGGTGTTGTCCCTATCGCACTCGTGTTGATAGTTCGGGCACTGCGCGACGGCAATAGTTTCTTTAGTTATTTTTCAAATTCCTCGCACCCGCGTTCCCATAAAAATACATCGCAAAGTATACTTATTTTACAGGTTAACTAAAGAAAGTATATCTATAATAACAGGTTCAGACTGGGCTATTTTTAACCGACTTCAAAAAAAGGAGGTTTCTCAATTCGACCGTATATATATTTATTTTGTTTTTCTTTTTTTTTATGTTTGTTCGCGGATAACTTCGTCGTTTATGAACCGATTTCGATTATTCTTTTTTTGTTCGAAAGGAGATATCCCAAGTGTGGTACCATGGTAATTTTATCGAGGTATGATAAGTATCTCCAGAGATATTGAGATAAACATCTCAAAATTGGTACTGAAAATGAATAGCGCGGCATTGAAGTCGGTTGTTTTTTAGTTTTTAAACGATATTATTTGTTCTCCAACTTCGTAGGGAATATACGATACAAGTTATAAAAATACTCATAATACTTTTCTGTAGATTAATCGCGCTTGATTAGCCAAAACAGCTTAATTCTAAACTTTATTTTCGCTCTATATTGCCAGCCTAAATGTTCTTTCGAGACAAGTAATTGAGTAACGAGACGAGTACTTTTAACCGGTACCTACTCAGTATCGATTCCAAAGTATCGATACTATAATTAAGATAGTTTAAAAACTAAAACAACCGACTTCCATGCCCCGCGAGTCAATCAGTAGCATGTTTGAGACATTTATCGTCATATCTCTAGAGATACTTATCAGATCTCACTGAAATTACAATGGGACCACCTCGGAAACGTACCATACCGATTAAAAAAAGAATCATTCAAATCGGTTCACAATTGACGGAGGTATCGCGTAACATGGATATAAAAAAAACATACAGACGAATTGAGAAGCTCCTTTTTGGGAAGTCGGTTGAAAAGTTCTTGGAATCGAAAGAAAAGTACGTCTCTAGGAAATTGGACAACGAATAACTTGTCATGTTGAGTTATTATTTAATTTTATAAGTATTTACTTAAAAGTTATACTTAGAAATATATGTATATTCGTTTGTTTTTATAATAAATCGATGTCTTACTGATTTAAATAAAATTTTCTTTAATACATTTCCTAAATCGTAAGTGCCTAGTTATTGTATATCTTATAGGCTAGCGTTTGACATTATATGTCGCCTGGTGGTAATCGATGATGTAGTTGAAGATGGTAAACACGGGTTTATTCCCAACGACCCCCACTAAAACGGGCACCGGTGGGGGATGTTAGGACAAATTATCAATTTTCGTGCCAACGGCCGCCAGTGGTGGTCGTTGCGACATTAAAAACAAGTAATATTTAAAAACAACCTTTTACATAACCTAGGACCTGAGTAAGTCAAGACAAATCCAATGAGCCCAAACACGACGGGTATAACATGTGTAGTTTAGTAGTTCCTTTGGCCACCTTCCAGCTCCATCATCAGCTCAGCACCATGTCATCATAATATTGCATTGTCACGCAATTTACACATGTATGCAAAATTTCAGCTCAATCGAAAAGTAGCCCCTGGAAGTAGCTCTAAAATCAATCGCAAGATTGATTTGTGAAGGACAAATAAATTCGCCGTGAAGTAAAGATACATCTCTCACTTACGATTCGCAGATGACATCGTCATTATGGCAGAGACGCTGCAGGACTTACAGAGGATGTTGAATGACCTAGCTGATTCTTCTCGTCGCATCGGTCTCCGGATGATTTGGAAAACCAAAGTCATGTACAACGAGCACGTTGTTCCGGAACCGATTGCCGTAGATGGAATCCCACTCGAAGTTGTCACTAAGTATGTTTACCTAGGGCAGACGCTCCATTTCGGCAAACACAACTTCGAGAAGGAAATTCAGAGAAGAATTCAGCTGGGCTGGGCAGCATTCGGAAAACTCCGTCGAGTCTTCTCGTCGCCTATACCACAGTGACTAAAAACAAGTCTAACCAGTGCGTCCTACCTGTCATGACATACGGAGCCGAGACGTGGACACTCACAGTTAGACTGGTCCACCAGTTTAAAGTCGCTCAGCGAGCTATGGAGAGAGCTATGCTCGGTGTTTCTCTGCGGGATCGAATCCGGATCGAAGTAATTCGCCAGAGAACTAAAGTTATTGACATAGCTCAACGGATTAGCAAACTGAAGTGACAGTGGGCTGGTCATATCTGCCGTAGGACCGATAACCGTCGGGGTAGACTGGTTCTAGAGTGGATACCGCGAATCTGTAAACGTAGCGTAGGACGCCCTGTGACCAGGTGGAGCGACGACATTCGCAAAGCGGAGGGCAGTGACTGGAAACAAAGAGCCGAAGATCGGGCTCAGTGGCGTGACTTGGGAGAGGCCTATGTATAAACTTCTTAAAAGTTTTTGGTACTTAGTTAACATTTTGTGAACACTTCATATATGAAATATTGTTTCTTTAGTGTTACACACTTTATATTTTTGTAAACATGTTATCCAGGTGGTTGCGGGTTCAAGTCCCGTCGGTACGATGAAATTTTGGATCGTGTTTAACAATTTACTTCATATATGATTTAATTTCCTATATATTTTATATCTTATAGGCTAGCGTTTGACCACTATCTCGCCTGGTGGTAAACGATGATGTGGTCGAAAATGGTGAACACGCTAGACCTAGAATACTCTGTCTGACTCTCGCAAAGGCTCCTTTTGCATCGGGAGCTAAAAGGGGTAAAAAAGTGACAATTAATATATGAAATACATGGATATTATAATATTATTAAAAATGGCTCGAGGGTAAATAAAACACGAAATATAGTGGCAAATAATTTATTAAACCGGTTCATAATCTATTTACAAAATTGTATTTTTATACAAACAATTTTATAATACAATAATATTCAATTTTATGTACTTAGTATAATGAAATTTAAGATATAAATACTTTAAAGTAGGTATTTTACAAAAAGTTATTATTATACACATTGCAAGTTTTTTTCACGATATACAAAAATAACTAAAGGAAAGTTTAAAGTTTTTTTACCATGTACTTTATCCACAGATAAACTAAAACACGCATAAAATAAAGGCCGGATCACAGATATATATGTAAATAGATAACGCAAGTATCACGATTTGTATTGAAGCTAAGCGTGTCAACTTTTCAATACATTCTGTGACGGCACAGCCGAAATGTAGTAACGGAAAAAGTTACACAAAAGATTAAGTCCTTGCCTTTGGGGGCTTGACATTTTTGGGCTATTGCAGTGAATTATCATGGCATTTTTATAGTTTTCGCGGCCGTCCAGCTGCAAAAACAGACACGCGTGGACTTTAAGTAGAGGCGGCCAACCTTGACGTTTGGTCGGGGTTCGGACACGGGAAGTACACGCATTTGCGTTATCTATTGTATGTATATATCTGTGGGCCGGATACTATTGTTTTTTTTTTATAAAATAAGGTTAGGTTTTCTTACTTTTCCGTTCGTAATACTTCGAATGTTGAACGCCTATTTTGTAAAGCGTGAATAAAACGCTGTGTACCATGATCCGTAGAGAAAATTTGGGACGAAAATTGCCCTTTTAGTTAAAATATAAGTAAATTCGAGAATTTCGAACAAGCAAAAGCCTTAATATTACTTACAAATAGGCATAGCCTCGAAGGCACAATTTAATACAATAAGCTTATAAACTTTTAAAAAATACGGTTTAAAGGTTGTCTGGAGGAAGTTGTTTCAATAAGACCGCGCTTGATGAGAATACTTTTTGATAAAGGCAAAGCCGCGAGCGCTGCTAGATTGTAACCGACTTCCAAAAAGGAAGAAGTTCTCAATTCTTCTGTATTTTGTTTGTGTATATCACTCGATTTTTCCGCCAATTTGGCAACCGATTCAAATAATTATTTTGTGAATCTCAGGGGTGGTCATTTAGTTATTTTATCAAGAGTATCGTCATAGATATGGATATCAATAAATACCTCAAACTTGCAACTGAAAACGCCTCGCGCTGAAATAATTTTTTTTTTACTAACACTATTTTTCTCCATCTATAAACTGTATTTTTTTCAAGTTTTAAGCTCGAAAATACTTACAACTTTATAATTTCTTAGCCAAATCAGTGCCATGTGAGATATGACGGTTATTATAACTATATTTACAGGGTTTTTTTAAACAATAAAACGATTTAACCCGTCTTATTGAAGCAACTAATATAAAATGGCGACTGTATTTTCCTCACACTCACATACTATTTCTGTCTCCAGTTTCAAAGTTACGGTACTGTAGGCAAAAAGATATGGATATTTATACAGATTTTCTAGCTGGTTTGCAGCGGTTGGAGCTGAAGAGCTGAAGGATCGAGTTCAGTGGCGTGCCATAGGAGAGGCCTATGTCCAGCAGTGGACGAATACTGGCTGTTAATGATGATGATTTTGCTTTTTTAATTATTATTTTGAAAAGTTACCTTGTGACACTATTAAACAGAAGAACATTTTGTAAAATAAAATAGTTTTTAAGTATAAAATTTAGTACAGAAAAGATGAAACAATTAAAATGTTCAGCACATTTCACAAAAGTAAGGCCAAAAATCGGAATTGTAGGCTTAATTTAGGAAAAATAATACGTATTTAAATTTTTTAATCTATCTGACATTTTAAAAGACAATGGGTACCACGATTTTAAGCAACTTTAACCATTTTTCAAAAATAAATAAATTCGTCACTTTTTTGCTGTCTGTATTTCAATTGCCATTATAGATTTGTTTCTTAATTATTATAGGGCGTGTTATAACTATCATAAATATACATTTAAATAATTTTAGCTGCATTTTAGCTAAGATTCTCTTTGTTCTAAAAACATGTCAAAAAGTTACTACTACCTAATTTAAAAGAAAAAAATATTTGTTTGTTTATGCGGGTACTTATAAATAAAATGACAGTATTTGGAAAAGTTAACTTAGTATAAACAGCTTGGGTCATTCTAATATGAACATAAAATAAAATAATACAATACACAAGTTACAATAAAATATATATATTCAGTTGGTATTTTATTGTAATTTTAATATTTTATTGCAAAGGTACGTTGGTCGTCTATAATGTCTATCACAGTATAAGGCATGAGACAAATTATACTAATTATATAAATTAAAAATATGACAAATAGTTAATTTCTATATGATCTCTCGTCGGATTTGAAAACTGTAATGATTTATTCCGAATGTTTAACTTTTAAAAACCCACCTGTATAATGTCAAAATTAAATCTCAAATTAGCAATAGTTGTAGAGATCGAAATTGGAAAACGGCTGATAGATTTTTTTTAAAGCTTATTTACTCTCTATGTGTTGCACATTACTAGTGGTCTTGTTAACCCCTCCAACTAAGCTATATATGCTTGTATCTGGAGTGCGTTCACGTCGATGGTGCAATGGGTGGGGATCGAAATCACGACCTCTCGATCGCCATGCCGACGCCTTAGCATTGGGCGATTGCTGCTTATCTGACAGTGATACTATTATTTGATATATTCGTATCATCATTCGTTATTAATAAATATTAATATTCTTTATTAATAAGTATTAATATTCGTTATAAATAAGTATTAATATTCGTTATAAATAATTATTAATATTAGTTATATAGTTTACAGTATATTTATAGTTTACATATTAATAATATATTTATAATTTGCCTCCTACCTTTGAAAAACTACAATGCATGGGGAATGTCATTTTACTAAAAAAAATCTGCAAAATTGATTAAATTCATTATAAACACATGATTTAATACAATCACAACTTTGTACAGTGGCGGGCAAAAGAAAATGGCACACATGAAAATGTATGTATGTAATATCGAACTATAACTTTAATAGTTATACCGAAATTCAGTACCGAAAATGTATAAATCAGTAATTGGTAATGAAATATAATAAGCATTTTTATCACAGGGATAACGTAGCTTTAGCAATCCTTATTATTTATGTGTGTGTACCCGAAGATCTGAAAAAATGTATTTATATACTGAACTATCATCATCGATCAATCATATTTAATAAGTGATAAGTTAAAAACTGATTTGATACCTATCATAAATTAATGTAACCTATGACTTCAAAATTTAGAAAAAATACGTACAATATAAGACTTATTAAAAAAAAATTAAATTAATATTAAACCGACTTTAAAAAAGTAGGAGGTTATCAATTTGCTTGTATTTTTTCTTTCTTTTTTATATTTCTTACCTCATACAGTCATACATGTCATTTTAATTTTATAATAGTCGTTTTTAGCCCATTTGATATAATAAGATGTGCAATTTTTTTTGCCTGCTTCTGTAGAACTAAAACTAAATTCACATGCCTCAAAAATGATTCACATTAATCTTTTCTGATAGAGTCTGGCTAGTGAAAGTTGAGACTCTTAAGTATTTGCATTTTTACATGGCAATAATTATGCTAAGTCATACATGTCAAAATCATCACAAGATGGCGGTTTTATAGTATGCTGCAAATACTTTGATACTTTTTTGTGCAATTATGGCTCGGACTTTCCTAGTTTAAAGTATCAAAATGAGTCAGTCGAAGTTTCCTTCGCAGTTAAGGTTGCCATATTTTTTTTTTATTTGCCGCGCTTTTTCAATCTCTACTTTTGTTTGCCAAACTCTACCTAGTTCTTTGATTAGATAAACATAATACTTTTTTTAATTTTTGGCTTCATAGACAAGTATTTTTGTGCAAGCTGACAATTTACATTCAAATTATGTCCAAAAGAGAAAAAGCAGGTCGTTCGATTAATAGTAAGCGATACAAGTATCTACGCAAATTTAAATATCTAAAAATAATAATCTTATATTTCTTAGGTTTGAGGTTTAAATGTTATAATAAAATGGTGTATATAAGAACATTTTTCATCAATAATTTATAAAATAAAAAAGGCCCTAATACTTACTTATATTAAGATCTGTTTTATATTGTAGGAATGACAAAAATTATAATAAAATGGCCTAACAAAGTCAAAGCCCACTATAAGGCTGAATTTTTAGCTTGGGTTATGACAGTTACACATTGCACGATCAAATTTAATACATTTGCAGTTGATGCGTTCGAAACAGGTACCTTCTGGGTAAGCGCGCTCCATCGTCGACCGCATCATCACTTAACATCAGCTGAGATAGTGGTCAAGCCAAGTGCTATCCAGTTCGGTGTAAAAAAAATGACACCAATTTTCATCTATCCATAAGGCGCTGTGATTGGCTTACAGCCAACAAGCGCGTTTTGATTGGCTAGCAGCCGAGAAAGCGTACAAATAACGTAACCTGATTGGCTGTTTTTTTTATGATATACGACAACAGGACAAGCACGACGCTCGCTTGATGGTAAAGCTACGACAGACGTCACAAGATACCTATTACAGATGGAGCGGCATTCAATAAGCCAGAATGTTGCATGTCACTGCACTGCGCCTGTTACTTTGAGACACAAGATGTTAAGTCTCACATGTCCTGTAATTTCACTGGACACTTTACCATTCAAACCGAAAAACATTCCTATTTCACGGCTGCTACTTACAAGTGCAAAATCACTGAGTAGTCACGGAATCCAATAACTGTACTAAGCAATACGCTTACATAGCTTGATTATTATAACCCCCCTCCCACCCGAAATTTACGAAGCTATTATTAAGTATCTACATTCATATTATATGATGACACCACATCGCATCCATTCTGCGATTTTACCTGTATGTTGCACAGCTTGGCAATTCCAGCACATATTTGTATTTTCTTTATTTTCTTGGAAACCCCCCCCCCCCTACCTAAATCCTGCCTACGCCAATAAATTGACGGCAAAAAATCCAGCCTTAACATACTTATGACTGAAAGTTTTGACGTCACAACGTCTAATAAATCGATGAACGCCGGCATGCACGAAAAAGTGTCCCGTTACACTCCTTGTCCCATTACGCTCATTGTCCCGTTACGCTCATTGTACGCATGCGCCGATTTCATCAATGTTTTGTTATGACGTTGTCACGTTAAACTATCGTCCGTAAACCAACTTTAAAGACAACCTATTTTTTTTTGTAAAAAATATCTGTGGAACTAACTACTAGGGTACTCTACATGCATATCAATAAATTTCGAGTGACGATCGTCGCTTAGAAAAGATATGCAAATATACGTCTGTCTAGCTGCATCTCCTTCTATTAGATGTATGCGATGACAGGACGTATCGATACAAATGTAGAGAATTCTCTACCCCTGGTCCGATTTTAGAATTTTCTGAAGATTTTTTCCGAAAAGCGCCATACTTTCTTTACAATTAAAGATTATTTTATTATTGCCTTTTACGAATGTTCTTTAACTAAATAATTACGTTACAGTATAGTGCGCTAAGACTCAATTCAAACCAACTATAATAAAATACAATTAATTACATATATTTATATATTAAAGGTATATTTACACTATGATTTTGGTTTCAATCTCGAAATAAGAGATCCTGCACACTTATCACATTAGTCTTTTAAAGTTCACTTCACTTCGTTTTAGTCGGCAACTTGCTTAAAGAAGGTTTTCATACACACACGAGTTTCCAGCGATAAGGCTATCCGTTGGACTTTTTTTTTAAGTACAACTAATTTTGTCCAAATTTATTACAACATAAGCTTAATTTTATATGAGTTGTATTTTTTAATCTGGGAGTGAAATGTTGTATTTTTTAATCATGTTGAATTTCTTGATTCGAGTTGCAATTTTCGACTCTATTTAAATTTCTCTACTCGACTCGTAGTTTCTATTTCAATAGCCTGGTGTTGTATTTTCTGATTCAAATTGTATTTTGGCGACTCGTGTTGTATTTCCCGACTTAAGCCGAAGCCCGGCGATTATTCCCGAAGGCTCACTCTACGCTTAGGTTAGAGATGTCTTCTCATATGTCCACTTCGCAGATTTTCCTCTTTTGTGGGATGCCGAAGGAGTCCTTTTTGATGACTTCTTGTTTGAGATTTCTGTACACCTCGTAACGTGAAAGGGCGTATGGCTGTGGACAAAAACATATTTTTATTTATTTATTTAAAAAGTCTACCAAAGATTGTTACAACAATACTTATACTAGACAACATACGAGTATAACACATATTTCTTAGCTAATTGCACAATCAATTAAAGGTTTCAAAAGCAATTGTCGCTAACAACAAGGCTAAATGTTGTTATGTATTGTACAGCATTAATTCATTTAGGTACTTAAATTAAGTAAGTAATTGTGCAGTTTCTCTCTTGTTTTTAGAAATGTAGGTAGGACAAATATAAATAGTAAATTTTAAGTGTTAATATGACTATTAACACTTAAAATTTACTATTTATATTATATTGCTCAATTACTTACTTACTTAATTTAAGTACCTAAATGAATTAATGCTGTACAATACATAACAACATTTAGCCTTGTTGTTAGCGACAATTGCTTTTGAAACTCGTTTAATGTGTTTTAGTTCAATTTTGGAAATGTGGAGTTTACCTTTAATTGATTGTGCAATTACCTAAGAAATATGTCTTATATGTTGTCTAGTATAAGTATTGTTGTAACAATCGTTGGTAGACCTTTTTAAATAAATAAATAAACACATACCTGATACATTATACAGTCAGGTATAGGTATACCTGACATATACCTGAGTAATTCGTGTTATACCTGACATATACCTGAGTAATTCGTGTTAAATGTGACTATTTAACACGAATTACTCAGGTATATGTTTATACAAAGCAAATAGTTCTTTTACTGTAAGGTTCACTGGACATAAGTCCTTAACAATCATCGCAAAAATGAACGAAATTGCCAACTTAAGATGTTGCGAATTTGTTGTTGTGCTAAATCAGAAAAATGTAAGCAAGGGAGAAATAATGTTTGTTTTATTATGTTAACAATCAGATTTTAGTGTTATTTATTTTTACGCAAATACGATTAATTTTATATATTTTAATATGTTTAAAAATTTAATAAACATACTTAAAAATGTATGTCTTTGATCCTTTTTAAGAAATAAATAAGTTATTTAAAATAAAATAAAAATGATATTTTATAAAACTATTATTAATTATTCATTTGATATTGCATCTAACAATTGCTTACGGAGTGTTTTTAAGGATATTGAGTTAATATCAATAGTGTCACTATACTTATTAAGTGATTTACTTAATCGAGCTACCGGAGAATTACAACCGAGTTTAGTCCTACGATGAGGGGGAACTAATGGGACGATAGGCTTACGCGGATTATATTTTCTTGGTACTCTAAAATTAAAATAAGTGAGAAGCCGTGGACAGTCTATATTATTTCTTAGTATTTTGAAAAGGAAGGTAAGGTCAGCGAGAGTTCGACGTTTGTCTAATGTATGCATTTTTTTATAATAAATGAATATTGAATATATTCATAATAACAAAGAAAAGCTATTCTTTGATTTGCTATTGATTTCCGAAAATGCTTATCAATAATTAAGATTGTTTAAAAACTAAAACAACCAACTTCTATGCCCCGCGAGCCAATTTCAGTAGCAAGTTTGAGAAGTTTATCGTCATATCTCTAGATATACTTATCAGATCTCGATGAAATTACAATGGGACTACCTCGGAACCGATTAAAAAAAGAATAATTCGAATCGATTCACAATTAAAGGAGTAATGGCGTAACATACATAAAAAAAATATACAGACGAATTGAGAACCTCCTTCATTTTGGAAGTCGGTTAATAAAATCACAGATCAATCATCAATCGAAACAGCACAATGTTGAAAAACATGCTATCTACGTTTTCACCAAAATTCCACAGAAAATCTTCAGTAAAGTCTTTACTAATGACTTGGACTAGACTATGTCTTTAACTTGACCTAAAATGTGACTGACATATCTTTATGACTTCAGTTCACTAAATCTTGAAGATTTTTAATACTTGACACTGGCTAAATACACTAATCGTGTAGAGCCATAATAAAACTAAAAAAAAATTCGTTCGCCGAATTAAAAGTCAAATGGTTGTAAATCGTCGCTCTTGCTCTGTATCGCTAACATCTGGTATTTGCAATTCCTAGGCTTGCTATTTGCTCCGAGCTGCGTACGATTTTCTCTTTC
Organism: Cabera pusaria; assembly: GCA_954871355.1. Classification (NCBI taxonomy): domain Eukaryota; kingdom Metazoa; phylum Arthropoda; class Insecta; order Lepidoptera; family Geometridae; genus Cabera; species Cabera pusaria. The sequence goes on along the minus strand of OX940912.1, from coordinate 6,491,637 downwards.
CCACGCTATAAGCGTGAAGTAGTTACAAAAATACCACAGATATCTAACTGACTGATAAAAGCACATTGAAAATCGAAATTTTTATACGTACAAATAGGCAGACAATACATTGCATGGGCAACTATCTGGCCGTTTTTCTGAGGATTGCAAAATCGGCCCTTAACGCCACAATATATTTCAGCGCACTAGGTATTTAGCGATACCTCCGTCCGTCTAATTACGTAGCGGGAAACTGTCAGCCAGCTAGCAAAAGTGACACAGGTCCTACGTCGAAGACGCCTCGCGGGCTGCTGAATTAATGCGCGTTGGCCACTTTGTTATATAACAATATTGTTTAAAAAAAATGTCTATTTTGAAAAGAACTATCTATTTAATTACCTTTCTTTTTCTATTTTTTGTGAGTTTAATGTCTTTTAAGTAATACCCAAAAACTATATACATTTCTATGTTTTTGTAATTTTTTATGATCGAGTGAAGTCGATAATATCGAGTTTTGAACCATTAAATAATACACATATAACAAGAATGTTTCTTGAACTACATCATATATTTTTTCTGATCAAAACAAATAATATTTAATTGTTTGCTGTTGAATCAAAAACTTGCCGATTTGGAATATTTAAGCCTTAAACAAAAGTAATAGACTAACTTCTTAATACCTAAAAGGTAAACTTACCCAATATCCAAATGGTATCTGACTTTTACTGGCATTCAGCACTGACCAAATGCTCCAGAACAGGTGACTGGCTAATGCGAACGTGTCGACTTCAGCCAACAACTTGTTAACTTCGTCGATAGATGGCGGGGCGGGCGTTTTGTCATCCGATGTTTGCGTCATATTGCTGTGCTTCAGGTATTCTTTTATGAATATTTCCTGGGGAATTGAGTTACGGTTAAATACGTTTTGAAAAGGTTGTTTTATTTTGAAGAATATTGGACGGAAGTTTGGGAAATTGTACCAAGATTGTGTTTTATTTCATACTGTCGTTTTGGTGTTACGACTAAATTGTAATTGTTTTTCAGTCTTTTGTTCAGTCTTAATCAAAAGATAATACCGACAAAATTCGTTGATGTTTTATTTCTCTCTTATTAGAAGTGGGCTGAATCAGGGAATTTCTTTGGATGGTAGGACGTTGTGAGATTTTTTTGGGGGAATTTAAGTGTTACGAATAAACAATGCGAATATATTTTGTATTGACACATGTTAAAGTTATCATCAAAAGATATCATCAAAAGTTATCATCAAAAGCGAACAGGATTTTTGTGAGGATAAACGCTAAGATTCAAAGAGGATACAGATATTTTTTGGCAATGATGTATATTATTTTTCATTTAGAGGTTTCTCCCATATTTTCTTAATAAGAAAGGGGGATCGAGAGCATATTCCAGGACAAGAGTAGCCAAAAATCCTGCCATTGACGTGTTACTGAAGAGGCTATTTCCAGCAGTGGGCTAATATAGGCTGATGATGACGATGACTAGGATATTGACATGGAAATTGTGGGACAGCAAACAGTTAAAATGTAAATAATAATAAATTAATTAATCTATAAAATGTACGAAGCAAACTTAGATTAACATTTAATAATTTCATTTGTCAAGCAATGTGATATATTAAAAAATAATTTAAAAAATTGTTTATTTTTTTATCGGATATAAGCAAGCGTTTGACCACTAACTCACGTGATGTTAAGTGATGATGTGATCATATTTGTCAATATTTTTTTTATATTCTCACAATGCCTGACAAATTCCTTTTTGTTTTTGGTTGCTCGGTGAAAGAATGACATTGACATAGATAAAAAAAAATTGGAACGTAAACTATTTTTAAATGATACAAGCTTATTTAACAAGCATGGCGCTCGTGTGATGGTAAGACGTCTACCTATAAGATGCTGTTGTAACGCAAAACTCTGAATAATCAGAATTTTTCTCGTAACTCACTGCACCTGTTACAGGCATAATGATGTTAAGTCTCACCGCCCTATAATTTTACAGGACACTTTGCTCTTTAAACCAGAAAATAATATTAACATTGCGGTCGTACAACTTCTAGCCAAAGACATTGTAGTATATAGACTGTGCACTAAGCGCAAAAACCGGAACAAACGAGACCAACAATTGCACGGTGTCTGTCCCTTTCTATTGTGGTTACCACAAAATAAATAAATATTTATACTATAAATATAATATAACACATATATTGCACTGGCAGGTTACTAGACAAGGACACACTCCGTTCTTCAATCCTCTCGCTCGGACCGTTTTGATGTATCACAGCAATTACAACTTTATGTTATGATCATATGGATTAAATTGAATTTGTCAAAATTCTGGTGTGCACAGTCTAGTGCATAGTACAATTCTTTGCTATTAGCAGAATTCTTACAAATAGCCTACCAATAACTTGGGTAAAACCACAGAGCATATATAGTAAAAAATAAGGAATGCCAAATCAAATTTAAAAATTATGATGAAATTCATGCTCGATTTTATTCTCTACTGACCGAATTGCGTTTTGTCTCTAAAAACAAACGCCACAATATAAAATTAAGAATCTAATAACGACAACATGAAATGTTTTAAATGAATGACTGAATTTCACTGACCAACCAACAACAAAAAATCGTAAAATAAATCCCAATACAAATTATACTTCGTTCACTTCCCGCCATATTTGTTTCGGGCATAGACAACGGCGCGGGCGCAGGGCTACGGTCCAATGTCTATGGTAGGACGCGATGACAGCTGCAGCTAAAATAGAAGCATAGACAAACACAAGCTGCGTATTGGCAGAGACACAGCAATTTTCAAAACCATAGACAAAATAATATTCTAAAGTAAGATTTATTACCACATACAATTAAAAAAAATATTACGGTGTAGATTTATTATCACAGATCCTATTTGATGATAACATTCATAACACTATCCGTCATAGACAATACTTGGAGATATAATTCCTATTTTCCTAAACTCCTTTAATCTGTGGTGATAGCAGTGTTTGTTATGTAGTGACGTTACTATCTAATTGACAATTGGTTATGTGCTTTGCAAATTAAAAAAAATTCCCGCGCTTACTTTGCATTATTTCAACCAATTAAAAAGTAATCTATTTTATTTTATTTGTACAACTCCATCTGTTGAACTAAGCGGGACGAATGCCCGAATACGTCTTCGTTGTTCCGCGGATCTAAATAGAGGGCGTTTATGAATTTAAAATATAACATGACGCATACGTCACCTCCGTTGCAATCGGACCGTGACGCTACGTCACCTCCGTTGCATTTCAACCCAGTGCGCCAATTTTTGTTGTTTTTTTTGTAAAGAAATACATATGTTTAGAAATATGTATGTTCTATCGTACAAAGCACATTACTATTTCTATGACAAAGGTTTAATCTGTGGTGACGGCAGTGTATGTTGTGACGTCACCTTCTAAATGACAATTGATGATGTGTTTTGCAAATAACATTTTCCCTCGCTTATTTTGCATTTTTCATAAAATATTTCAACGAATTAAAAAGTAATTTATTGACAAAAAGGGTGCGTACTGTGCGTAGAAATCTACGCGTTAGAAATGAAACTCACAAGTTAATTCAATTTATTTCTCAACATCACCAATTATCTTTTTACAACTCCATCTGTTGAACTTAGCGGGACGAATGCCCGAATGATAGCGAATACGTCTCCGTAGTTACACCGTTCTACAATAGAGGGCGTTTATAAATATTAAATATAACCTGACGCTTACGTCACTATAGTCAAATTTTAACCGAGTACGCATAAAGAAGTTTCACCTCAAAAATGTATTCCAAAGATATAATATCAATACCAGAACTATAATGATTCTAAAAAATATATATCAAGTAAATAAAACCATCTGAATAATACCTATTCCATCTTAGAACACATTCACAGACCTGCTACATATTAAACTTGATCGCGTACACCGGCCCCCATGAGACCGACCTTGAACGGAGTTTGTCCCTTTCTTTTGTACGGACAACTATATATAATATACCATACATATAGCATAGAACATATATAGGACTAGCAGGTTGTTAGACAAGGACACACTCCCACCCTGCTGTCTCTCAACTGGGCCGTTTTGTTCTACAAAGCAATTACAACCTTATTGTTAAAGCATACGAATTATATTGAATTTGTCAAAACATCTGCAGTGGACCATCCTTTTATATTACGTCTATGAGTACGTGGCATTAAAGAGAAAAAAAAACAATAAAAACAGCACTAACCTTTTGTTCCAGTGAAGGAGTATTATCCGTCAACTCGTGGTAGAAAGGATAGTCAGGGTTGGTATAGTCATATCTCCACTCTTGGAAATGGTTCGCAATGTCAAATCCACGGTAGTTGTATGCGCAGTATTCAAAGTCTATTAGAACTAACTGCGGCTCGCCCGAGTCACTCATACCCGATATTATACTGGAAGAGAGTGAGTGAGAGTGAGTTAGAGGTAACAAACAGTCTTGAGTGACAGAGTTACAGACGTCTTTATAATATTAGTTTGATCAAAGTGCCTTTGACAGAATTAATAACGTAAATGAGAGCGTTTTGGGAGAGTAAGTGACTCGATCAGAGTGTCTTTGAGAGAGTGAGTGTATACTTAAGAGTCCGAACACACTCAAGTGTCAGGTTTGAGACTGATAGAATGATAGTTTTTTTGAGACTATGGTATTGATTATTAAATAAAATTTAAGTAACTTTCCAAATAATTAATGTAATTGTTCGAAGTAGAAAGGACAATCACGATTGGTATATTCGCATCTCCATTCTTGGAAATGGTTCGCAATGTCAAATCCACGGTAGTTGTATGCGCAGTACTTAAAGTCTATTAGAACGTTAGACGACGTTAGAACGTTACGACTAGTTACACAGACTGTTAGATAGACTGTTAGACTAGTTATAAGTCAATCATACCAGATATTATACTGGAAGAAAGTAAGAGAGTGTGAATTTGAGAGAGTGAATAGATTATTGACTGGATAAAAGTTTGTTACAGATGTTAATCTAGCTAGATTAACATAAAGTGAGACTTAATAAGAGTATCTTTGATAGAATCAGCGACGTAAATAAGAGCACTTTGGGAGAGTAAGTGACTCAATGAGTGTCTGTGAGAGAGCGAGTGTATTCTTAAGAGTGTGTTTGGATGTCTCAACAAATAATGAGATTTGATAACTAATAAGAGTGTCTTTCTGAGTGGTGATGAATGAATTCTGAGTGGAAATTAGAGTGTCATTGACACAAGGTAAATGAGTGTAAGCGTAAAATTGTTTAACACAATCCAAAATTTCATCGTACCGACGGGATTCAACCCCCGGATGACACGTCCAGGTGCTCTGCCAATTAAGCCACGGTTCGATCCATCAATACGACGATATTAGTGGATTGCATTTTTTAACCCAATTATGCATTGGTGGCGCCATCTATGACTACATATTTCAAAACTTAATCATTCGGAAGAAATCATTACAGTTTTCAAATCCGACGAACAATTTCTGTTAAACAATTTTTATGTTAAACAATTTTACGAAAATATAAAGTGTGTAATACTTTAAGAAACATAATATTTGAGTGTAAGTGTGTTGAGAAGATTGCAAAGTTTTTACCTGTCAGTAGTGACGGCATCTTCAAAGCTCTCAATATCCTTAACGCTACGGTATTGCCTGTGTTGGGAACGTGTTAGATCTGAATATGTCTGTACGAAGACAGGATCTACACCTTCATCTTCCGACACGGGCGGGGGCGGGGTGTCTTCGTAGTATAGGATGTTGCCTGGAAGAGATTAGTGTTGCTGATAAAGTTGTACTAAAGGTTATATTGACGGATTCTATAATTAAAATTTAAAACCACCCCCGATCAATCTATGTTTACATTTTTAGTTTAAGATCGTTAAGAAACCAATTTATCCCCGCATGGTGTTGGGACACTATCTAGTGTCCGCCTGGCCAGCTACCACCCTCAAGTTACAAAATCTGTCGCCATACATCTAACGTGTTCCGGCAGCTATCCTTGAGAGCCAGTTCCCATTCTAGGCCTAGCGTGCTTACCATCTTCGACCGCGTCATCACTTACCTACAGGTGAGATAGTGGTCTTACGCTAACGTTTATACTATACATAAAAAGTTACCTTCTTGCATATCATTGTGGCAGAAGACAACAGGCGATTCGACGGCCGCAATGAATTTCTTCAGCCAATCGAACTCCTGGTCAAAATCCACTTCATTGATATCTTTTATGATACTTTTCTCAAGGTCATTCTGGAAAAAAATAATTTAAGATCGTTTAAAAAACTAAAAGAACCGACTTCTAACGTCGCGCTAGTCAAAGTAGCCAGAAGACGTAGTAACTATTATATAATCTGTGCCAGTAGTGATTAGTATGTCGTCGAGATAAGTAAATGCGTCGTAATACAAATGTTTAAAAGAAAGTCGCTTTAAAAGGAAAATTAAAACAGGAAAATTTAAAAACAACAATAATTTAAGATCGTTTACAAAACTAAAAAAACCGACTTCACATGCCGCGATAGTGAAAATATCCACTAGTCATAATCATGTCGTCAAGGTATTAAATTTGTTTATACAGTATAACCTCTATAAGTCGAAACCCAAGGGAGACGCCAAAAAATTCGAGTTATAGAGTTTTCGACTTAAGGAAGATTTCGACTTAGGCGGATTTTGATTTGACTTGTCGAGGTTAAGATTCTTTCTTACTAATTTTGAGCTTTCGGTTTACGTTTCACAGCACTTATTTGTAAACTGTTGTAAAAATTATGTGTATTGCAGTAGAACGAACCAAACTACTTCTGCCAATTTTTCAATCGACAATAAATAACTTGCATCGCTAAAGATTAAAAGAAATCAAAAATAATAAAAATAAACTGGCCAAGTGCAAGTCGGACTCGCACTCGTAGGGTTCCGTACCACACTACAGTATTTTATTAGATCGAGCAAAAAATACCACTATCATTTTTAAGCCAGCAAAAAAATAATAATATTCAAACATTTTATTTCTTATAACGCCATCTAACGTCTAACAAAGGTGTTAGGGATCGACATTTCAATATAACGCCATCTATGGGACGTTTACCTAACTTCATAGATGGCGTGAAATGCCGAAAAAAACACGTTTCTTGTATGGGGACCCTCAATAGTTTTTAACTTTATTCTGTTTTTAGTATTTGTTGTTATAGCGGCAACAGAAATACATCATCTGTGAAAATTTCAACTGTCTAACTATCACGGTTCATGAGATACATGCCTGGTGACAGACGGACAGACGGACAGACAGACAGACAGACAGACAGACAGACAGACAGACGGACAGCGGAGTCTTAGTAATAGGGTCCCGTTTTACCGTTTGGGTACGGAACCCTAATAAACACCTGAGTCATACATTCCTTAAGGATTAATCCTATCTATTGTGTATCTAAATTGTTTTCTTAGAAACAATTGTGTACTAACATTATCGGCAACGTATTTTTCTTCGAACTATAGAGGTAATAAGTTTCAAATAATCGAGTTGTCAAGTTTGTAAACCATTAAATATTGCTATGTTCGAGATACAGAGGTCAAACTTATTTTTTTCGAGTTATAGAGGGTTCAGATTTCGAGCAACGGAGGTTTTGGGGCTTGAAGGGAAGGGAACACAAACTTTTAAGAGTTTGGGAAGTTTTCGACTTATCGAAGTTCGACTTAAAGAAGTTCTACTGTTTTGTTTATCTCCATATCTCTGGAGATAATGTTCATACGTCGATAAAATTTGAACGGGACCGAACGGGAGGCATAATCTATCAAACAAAAAAAGATTTTTTCAAATCGGTTAAGATTTGACGGAGTTCTGAGGTCACAAACAAAAAAAAAATCGAATTGAGAACCTCCTCCATTTTTGTGAAGTCGGTAAAAAAAAAAAAGAGCGTGCATAGAAAGCTACGCGTTCGAAATGAAATTTCAAAGTTCATTAAATTTATTTCTCAACATCACTAATATTTGTTGTACAACTCCATCTGTTGAACTTAGCGGGACGAATGCCCGAATGACAGCGAATACGTCTTCGTAGTTACGCCGATCTACAATAGAGGGCGTTTATAAATATAAAATATAACATGACGCTTACGTCAGTTCCGTCAAATTTTATTCCAAACTTCAAAATAAATTCATAGTGGGCCGTTTAAAAAAAAACAATAAATATAATAATAATAATAAAGTTGAGAGCCCGGTGCCGTAATCGGGAGAACGGTCGGCTTTGATGCGAGAGGTACCGAGTTCAAACCCCGCCGAGCACCAATGGATTTTTCTATCGAAAAATGTATGTGCGCTTCTCACAGTGGCCCTCCGGTGAAGGAAAACATCGTTAAGAAACCAACAACCCCCGCATGGTGGTAGGACACTATCTAGTGTCCGCCTGGCCAGCTACCACCCTCAAGTTAGAAAATCTGTCACTAAACATCTAATGTGGTTCCGGCAGCTATCCTTAAGAGCCAGTTCCCATTCTAGGCCTAGCGTAGATGGTAGCACCATCTTCGCCCGCATCATCACTTACCAACAGGTGAGATAGTGGTCAAACGCTAGCCTATAAAATATAAAAAAACGAAAAGTTCAGTTAATGGCAGAGACGTAATATAAAAGGATGATGCACTGCAGATGTTTTGACAAATTCAATTTAATCCGTATGCTTTAACTATAAGGTTGTAATTGCTTTGTAGAACTAAACGGCCCAATTGAGAGACACCAGGGAGGGAGTGTGTCCTTGTCTAACAACCTGCTAGTTCAATATATGTTCTATACTATATGTATGGTATATATATATAAGTTGTCCGTACAAAAGAAAGGGACAAACTCCGTTCAAGGTCGGTCTCATGGGGGCCGGTGTACGCGATCAAGTTTAATATGAAGCAGGTCTGTGGTTTATGGCAATACAGGCGATGCCACGGGACATGCTACTTAACATATAAATCCTTACCTTAGGCACATATGTGGTAGCCTTCCGTTCTTCCTTGATGGTTTTGATCCATTTGGACATGGTCTTCCAGATCCAGTTGGGTTCTTTTGAAAGAGGAATGTCCATGGAATGTATGGCGGCCATTTTTTCAGCTATTTTCATTGAAAGGGCAGGCTCGCCAAGCTCACGAGTTGTTAAAGGCCTTGCCTGTTAAAATAACAAGGATAAAACTACTAAGTGTAAGTCGTAGTAAGTTCCTTACCACCGTATAATCCAGACTAATATTATAATAAGATAGTTTAAAAACTAAAACAACCGACTCCCATGCCCCGCGAGTCAGTGTCAGTAGCAAGTTTGAGACGTTTATCGTCATATCTCTGGAGGTACTTATCAGATCTCGATGAAATTACAATGGGACTACCTCGGAAACGTACCCTACCGATTACTAAAAAAATCATTAGAATCGGTTCACAATTGACGGAGTAATCGATTAACATAAACACAAAAAAAAAAGACGAATTGAGAACCTCTTTCGTTTTGGAAGTCGGTTGATAACCGACTTCAAATGCCGCGCTATTAATTTTCAGTACCAATTTTGAGGTGTTTATCTCCATATATCTGGAGATACCAGTCAGATCTCGAGGAAATTACTATGGTACCACCGTGGGGATATCTCCTTTCCAACAAAAAAAGGGATTAATAAAATAGGTTCATATACGACAAAGTTATCCGCGAACAAACATTTAAAAAAATATATATACGGTCGAATTGAGTAACTTCCTTTTTTGGAAGTCGGTTAAAAACGTTTGTAAATGTGTCACTCTATCTGTTTGTTACCTAACTGATCACGGTTAAACGGACGATCAGTGGCGTAGCGTGGGATTGTGCCGCCCGGGGCTGAGGCAAATTTTGCCGCCCCCTTTTCTAATATATCTAATATACTATAAGAGCTTTGTCCTGACATACTGACTGACAGACAACGCACAGCCACACTGTACACATAGACAATGCACAGCCACTGGTCTTAGAGACTTGTAATTTGGAGGGTATATTTGTCTTAGTACGTAAAGGTGTCATCATCATCATCAGCCTATCTTCGTCCACTGCTGGACATAGGCCTCACCTATGGCACACCACTGAGCTCGATCTTCAGCTCTCTGTTTCCAACTGCTGCCAGCCAGCTTGCGTATATCATCGCTCTACCTAGCTGGAGGGCGCCCTACACTACGTTTACCGAGCCGTGGTCTCTACTCTAGAACACGTCTACCCCAACGGTTATCGGTTCTACGACAGATGTGACCAGCCCACTGCCACTTCAGCTTGCTGATCCTTTGAGCTATGTCGATAACTTTGGTTCTCTGACGGATGACTTCATTTCGAATTCGATCCTTCAAAGAGACTCCAAGCATAGCCCTCTCTCATAACCGAGCGTCTTGAACATATCCTCAAGAGTGTTGGTGAACAATTTGGGGGAAATAACGTCCCCTTGTCTCACTCCTCTATGTAAAAGGATATGTTCAGTCTGCTGATTTTGTACTTGGACGGCCATAGTCGCGGCGTCATACAGGCCTCTCAGTACTTGGACGTATCGCCAATCAACTTGGCACCGTTGCAGAGACTCCAGAACAGACCAGGTTTCTACAGAGTCAAAAGCTTTCTCATAGCCCACAAACGCAAGGCACAGGGGCTGGTTATACTCTTCGGTCTTCTGTATAACCTGTATGTGTGTATGTGTGTATGTGGTCTATGGTGCCATATCCTCCTCGAAACCCAGCCTGTTCAGGGGGCTGAAACTCGTCGAGTCTACGCGCGAGACGATTTGTGATGACTCTCGAAAACAGCTTATAGACGTGACTCAAGAGTGAAATGGGTCGACAGTTCTTTAAGATGGTCTTGTCTTCTTTTTTAAAGAACATAACGACTACACTCTTGCTCCACGCCTTTGGAGTTCTCCCCGAAAAGAGGACGGAATTAAATATACGCTGCAGCTGTACAAGCGTTGGAGTTCCACCAGCTTATACCAGCTTATATCCGGAGAGGATAGAATTACAACGTAGCTCTTAAGAGCTACGTTGTAATTCAATCCTCTCCGGGGGCTTTTCCATTTTTAAGCTGTTTGAGAGCCATCACAATTTCGTCCAGGCTGACCTCTGGCAGATCCTCGGTATAATGGCGGGTAAGAGTGGCTCTAGGATCCTCGGACTGGGGTTGGGGACGGGACGCTTACGAGGTATATAGTTGGCCGTAGAAGTCTTGAACCTCCCTAAGAATCTCCGGCTTAGAAGTGACGACACTCCCTTTAGATGTGGTCAACTTCGTCAGATGGCTTCGACCCAGCTGTTGAACAAAAACTTTTGACCCCCGGTTTCGCTCGATCGCTTCTTTGATAGAGCGTGTGTTGGAGCTCCGGAGGTCACGTCTTACCATCTTAGAGATTTTTTTGGTTTGACGAAGTGACTGCGGGGTTTTCTCGTCGCCGCTGCATTAGCTGCAGAGATTCCTCTGAAAGCTTAGACTTCTTACCGGCACCTCGCGTCTCGCAAAATTTCGTCCCCTCCTCCCTGAGGATTCGCACCACTTGGTCGAGATCCTGGTCCACGTCAACGTCAATTGTGGTTTCCAAGGCAGCGAATCGGTTCTCCAGTTTTAACTGGAACGTTTCAGAACCAACCACGGATTGGAGCATTAATATGCTCCAATCCGTGCGTAGATTTCATTAGGCGGACTCGTTCAAGCTTGCAGTCGATATCTAGAGTGCCTCGGACCAGTCAGTCATCACTTCCGGTGTTGAACCTAGCGATCACTGAGACATCTCTAAATATACGCTTCTTGTCCGTCATAATGAAATCAATCTCATTTTTAGTCATAGCGTCGGGGCTTTGCCACGTCCACTTCCGCCGGGGGTTTTAGTGAAAGAAAGAATTCATCAAAAAAAGCCCCTCTTTCTCCAGGAAGTTGACGAGCATTGCCCCCTATGATTTCTGATATGATTCCGATTCGCCGCTTGTCTGTACTCCCACTTTAGCGTTGAGATCCCCCATGACAACGTTGAAGTGGGCCTTTTGGGTGGTGTACAAGGCCTTGGAAATGTCCTCGTACAATTCCTCCACTTCATCATCCGAATGTGCCGAAGTCGGTGCGTATACTTGGATGACCTTGAGGCTATACCTCTCAGTGAGTTTGATCACAAGATACGCTACCCTTGTCGACACACTGGAGATTTCTAGAACGTTGTCAGAGAGGACCTTGTGTACCAAGAACCCGACGCCGCCTTGGGATTGTTGGTCTCCCTCTCTGAAGTACATAAGATGACCGGATTCTAAGGTTACGGTATCCTCTCCCTCTCTTCGGACTTCACATAACCCCAGAATGTGCCATCTTATGTTCCTCAGCTCCTCTCGAGTTGTGCCAGATGTTCGTCGAGCCGTAGCGTGCGTCCGTTATATGTAGCCAGAGTCAGTCGGTGTTGGCGGCCTGCCGTAGCCCGGGGATTCTTAGCACCCCCTGCCCCGCCGTTACCATAACCGCCGCCTTGGCCAGGAATAGCGGGGAGACCGGGAACTGGGGGCCGTTGTTCTGGTGTGCTTTCCATAGACAGAAATGCCCGTAATCACCTCACGCTGGGCAGGCGGGTTGGGTGATCGCAGAACGTAGCTCTCGCACCAGTGACGCTGCTGCCCGTCACTGGCCTGTGGCATTTAGCTACGTTGTCTCAAATGGTTATACCACCATTGGTCGGTCGCCAGAGCCTCGTTCGCTATTCGGCAGGACGCACCGCGGGCAGGTGAGGTTGGCTGGGAGCACTAAGAAAAACAAAAAAAAAAGCTGGTAGGCGCGAAACAAACAATACCACTTGTTGATAGCTCTTACTTTTAATAATAGAAATAAATATTATTAAGTGATAATTTGAAACAGTATTTATGTGTAAGTGAACATACCACTCCTGCCAGTGTTTTCTCACAAACAGTTCCTCACTAAACTCAGTTAATAAAAATAACCACTTCACTCTCAAAATTTGTTCTGCTTCACTAACTACAAAATGGATGCTATACAAGAAAGTTTAAACCAGATGATGGTAACTTTCGGGCAGAGAATGGACTCTTTTGAAGATCGACAGGGTCGTCAGACATCCAATCGTTAAGATACGCCACAGAAGTATAACTTCTAACGCATGTACAATAAGTACACACACGTTTTTTGGATTTTACATAGAGTTTAAATTTGCTCATAGGCAATTGATCAATATCTTTGGGTAGCTTATTGTAAAAGCGTATACAGTTCCCCATGAATGAACCACAATACAATACAATACGATACGATACGATACGATACGATACGATACGATACGATACGATACGATACGATACGATACGATACGATACGATACGATACGATACGATACGATACGATACGATACGATACGATACGATACGATACGATACGATACGATACGATACGATACGATACGATACGATACGATACGATACGATACGATACGATACGATACGATACGATACGATACGATACGATACGATACGATACGATACGATACGATACGATACGATACGATACGATACGATACGATACGATACGATACGATACGATACGATACGATACGATACGATACGATACGATACGATACGATACGATACGATACGATACGATACGATACGATACGATACGATACGATACGATACGATACGATACGATACGATACGATACGATACGACACGACACGACACAACACGACACTACACGACACGACACGACACGACACGACACGACACGACACGACACGACACGACACGACACGACACGACACGACACGACACGACACGACACGACACGACACGACACGACACGACACGACACGACACGACACGACACGACACGACACGACACGACACAACACAACACAACACAACACAACACAACCCAACCCAACACAACACAACACAACACAACACAACACAACACAACACAACACAACACAACACAACACAACACAACACAACACAACACAACACAACACAACAGCGACCACGACCACGACCACGACCACGACCACGACCACGACCACGACCACGACCACGACCACGACCACGAATAATTTGTTTTATTTTATCTGTGGATAAAGTACCATCGCGTACAGTTGTGCGTATCCAGTTCCAAAACATTTTCGGTTGCAAGTGTCGATTATTTTTTTAACCAATCAGAAGAGCCTAAACAAAAAAAAAAATTCTTACCAATCAGAAGAGCCAAAACCAAAAACAAAACATAATTTTTGGCTTTGTCCCTTCTTGTCATTGGTCAACAATGTCAACATAGACAGAAGCGAGATGCCAATTCAATAAGAGTGCACAGGAAATTATTCCTTAAGGTGGATACGCACAAATGAAGGCGATTGTACATGGTAAAAAAACTTTAAACTTTCCTTTAGTTATTTTTGTATTTATTAAATTTAATTAGAAGATTATTAATTTTAATTTAAGATAATAGATATTGAAGAATATAAAAAAATAATTAAACTCGTTAAAAATTGGATTACATTATTTTTTTAGTCTTGAGTAGAGAGTACTAACATCTCAGGTTCGGATTCGCATCAAAAGCCATCTAGTAAGTGTAGTATAGTATAGTGTAGTATGTATGAGTGTATGTTTGTTAAAATAGATTAATTATACCTAATTTCAGACTGCAGAAAGTTAGTGGTTCATACTATGTTTTGTTTTCTTTTTTTCTAATAATATTATTAATTTAAATTTTAATAATAATTTTATTAATAAAGTAATAATATTTAGTCAATCAAGATTAACTTCGAAATCGTTCGTGTCGCCACCTATGCATAATTTGTTAAAAATGCAATCCATTAATTTCGTCGTATCGATGGACTTGTACTGTGGCTTAGTTAGTCAGAGCTCCTGGCCATGTTTTCCAAGAAGGGTGCGGGTTCGAATCCCGTCGGTACGATGAAATTTTGGATTGTGTAACAATTTATCAAAATTTGTGTTTAGAAAACTATCATGGTTTCCAAGTTTTTGACCATTTTCTAAATTTCATAATAATTACACCCTTGGTGACTCTTTTTTCGATGGCACTACCACAAATCCAAGTATTTTCGCAGTCCGGTTTTTGAGAAATACTCTTGGATAAATGCACTATCAAATTTAAACTGTCATTTTATACCGTTACTATATTATTTAAAATGTTTACTAAAAATTTCATCATCATCATCAGCAGCCAGTATTCGTCCACTGCTGGACATAGACCTCTCCTATTGAACGCCATTGAAAAAAAAATCTACAAAAAATTTACGGAGAGGTAAAAGAAAATCAAAAGTTTCAGCGCCTATGGCGTAAAAAATTATAGATATATGTGCGACCAAGCTATCAGCATCATTATCAGCCGGTATCAGTCCACTGCTAGACGTAGGCTTCCCCCAAGACATGCTGCTGAGCCCGATCTTCAGCTCTTTGTTTCCAGTCGCTGTCCACCGCTTTACGTATGTTATCGCTTCACCTAGTCACAGGCAGCCCTACGCTACGAGTCCTGTAGGGCTATTCTGTTAGCTAGTTTACGCATCTCGCAAGCGGAATTCGCGGTGAGTCGTACTACGAAATTCAAACGCACACCGACACCTACATTTAACACCGTGAAGTTAGTTCTAGGTGGTACGATGCGCGCGCACACCGACACGTAAATTCTACACCGTGAAGTTAGTTATAGGTGGCATGACTATGTCCAAGTTGTATATGCATTCCGTAAGAACGTCATATTTAACGTCATATTTTTACGTTAATAAAACCTTTTTTATTTAAATAAAATCTTTTTGATTAATTTTAATATTTATCGTTAATCACTACTGCATTTTAGTTATTTTTTTTCCATACGCCACAGAAGTATAACTTCTAACGCATGTACAATAAGTACACACACGTTTTTTGGATTTTACATAGAGTTTAAATTTGCTCATAGGCAATTGATCAATATCTTTGGGTAGCTTATTGTAAAAGCGTATACAGTTCCCCATGAATGAACCACAATACAATACAATACAACACAACACAACACAACACAACACAATACAACGCAACGCAACGCAACGCAACGCAACGCAACGCAACGCAACGCAACGCAACGCAACGCAACGCCACGCAACGCAACGCAACGCAACGCAACGCAACGCAACGCAACGCAACGCAACGCAACGCAACGCAACGCAACGCAACGCAACGCAACGCACCGCAACGCAACGAAACGCAACGCAACGCAACGCAACGCAACGCAACGCAACGCAACGCAACGCAACGCAACGCAACGCAACGCAACGCAACGCAACGCAACGCAACGCAACGCAACGCAACGCAACGCAACGCAACGCAACGCAACGCAACGCAACGAAACGCAACGCAACGCAACGCAACACAACACAACACAACGCAACGCAACGCAACGCAACCGCGACCTCAACCGCGACCGCGACCGCGACCGCGACCGCGACCGCGACCGCGACCGCGACCGCGACCACGACCACGACCACGACCACGACCACGACCACGACCACGACCACGACCACGACCACGACCACGACCACGACCACGACCACGACCACGACCACGACCACGACCACGACCACGACCACAACCACAACCTACAACACACCAAACCTGTACTACAACTACAACTACAACTACAAATACAATACAATACGAACATCGCGATCTCACCGCGTAACCTCACTCCCGAGGAAGAGCGACTGACTCGCTCGAAACCTAGGTCGAGAAAATTCGACTAAAGGTACGTGAATTACAGCCGGTATATAACAATAATAACAATACAATACAATACAATACAATACAATACAATACAATACAATACAATACAATACAATACAATACAATACAACACAATACAACACAACACAACACAACACAACACAACACAACACAACACAACACAACACAACACAACACAACACAACACAACACAACACAACACAAAACACAACACAACACAACACAACACAACACAACACAACACAACACAACACAACACAACACAACACAACACAACACAACACAACACATTTAAAATGTTTACTAAAAATTTCATCATCATCATCAGCAGCCAGTATTCGTCCACTGCTGGACATAGACCTCTCCTATTGCACGCCATTGAAAAAAAAATCTACAAAAAATTTACGGAGAGGTAAAAGAAAATCAAAAGTTTCAGCGCCTATGGCGTAAAAAATTATAGATATATGTGCGACCAAGCTATCAGCATCATTATCAGCCGGTATCAGTCCACTGCTAGACGTAGGCTTCCCCCAAGACATGCTGCTGAGCCCGATCTTCAGCTCTTTGTTTCCAGTCACTGTCCACCGCTTTACGAATGTTATCGCTTCACCTAGTCACAGGCAGCCCTACGCTACGAGTCCTGTAGGACTATTCTGTTAGCTAATCTCGAAGCGAACTTCGCAGTGAGTTTTGAATTTCGTGTTAGGAAATTCAACCGTATTACAATCGTGTTACGATTTGAATTTCGTAGTACGCCTCACCGCTGATTCCGCTTGCGAGATGCGTAAACTAGCTTACAGAATAGCCTGGCTGTAGGGCTTCGCGATGAGTCGTACTACGAAATTCAAACGCACACCGACACCTAAATTTAACACCGTGAAGTTAGTTCTAGGTGGTACGATGCGCGCGCACACCGACACGTAAATTCTACACCGTGAAGTTAGTTAAAGGTGGCATGACTATGTCCAAGTTGTATATGCCATTCCGTAAGAACGTCATATTTAACGTCATATTTTTACGTTAATAAAACCTTTTTTATTAAATAAAATCTTTTTGATTAATTTTAATATTTATCGTTGATCACTACTGCATTTTAGTTTTTTTTTTTCGATACGCCACAGAAGTATAACTTCTAACGCATGTACAATAAGTACACACACGTTTTTTGGATTTTACATAGAGTTTAAATTTGCTCATAGGCAATTGATCAATATCTTTGGGTAGCTTATTGTAAAAGCGTATACAGTTCCCCATGAATGAACCACAATACAATACAATACAATACAATACAATACAATACAATACAATACAATACAATACAACACAACACAACACAACACAACACAACACAACACAACACAACACAACACAACACAACACAACACAACACAACACAACACAACACAACACAACACAACACAACACAACACAACACAACACAACACAACACAACACAACACAACACAACACAACACAACACAACACAACACAACACTACACAACACAACACAACACAACACAACACAACACAACACAACACAACACAACACAACACAACACAACACAACACAACAGCGACCGCGACCGCGACCGCGACCGCGACCGCGAACGCGACCACGACCACGACCACGACCACGACCACGACCACTACCACGACCACGACCACGACCACGACCACGACCACGACCACGACCACGACCACGACCACGACCACGACCACGACCACGACCACGACCACGACCACGACCACGACCACGACCACGACCACGACCACGACCACGACCACGACCACGACCACGACCACGACCACGACCACGACCACGACCACAACCACAACCACGACCACAACCACAACCACAACCACAACCACAACCTACAACACACCAAACCTGTACCACAACTACAACTACAACTATAACTACAAATACAATACAATACGAACATCGCGATCTCACCGCGTGACCTCACTCCCGAGGAAGAGCGACTGACTCGCTCGAAACCTAGGTCGAGAAAATTTGACTAAAGGTACGTGAATTACAGCCGGTATATAACAATAATAACAATACAATACAATACAATACAATACAATACAATAACTCTTTATTTGCACACCAAGAAAATATATCAGATAGAAACAGACAATTAAAAGAATGAGTTCAAATGGCGGACGGAATATTAATACTACCGATTAGTTTATTAAAATAAAGTGTTTATTTTTTTAAATTTTAGTTGGTTCGAGTCCCGGGCGAAGCAAGCGAGTTTTGAAAAATCTTTTAATGCAGATTTGTTTCTTTTCAAAAATAAAGGAATGTCTCCTTTAAGTAAAATGAGCTAGCTTAAGGATTTAAAGTAGTTTCCCTCCAGGGCCTGAGTTTAATTTCCACACTGTATATTTTATTGTAACATGTGTATTGTATTATTTTATTTTATGTTCATATTAGAATGACCGAAGCTGTTCATACTAATTTAACTTTTCCAAATACTGTCATTTTATTTATAAGTACCCGCATAAACAAACAAATATTTTTTCTTTTAAATTAGGTAGTATTAACTTTTTGACATGTTTTTAGAACAAAGAGAATCTTAGCTAAAATGCAGCTAAAATTATTTAAATGTATATTTATGATAGTTATAACACGCCCTATAATAATTAAGAAACAAATCTAAAATGGCAATTGAAATACAGACAGCAAAAAAGTGACGAATTTATTTATTTTTGAAAAATGGTTAAAGTTGCTTAATATCGTGGTACCCATTGTATTTTAAAATGACAGATAGATTAAAAAATTTAACTACGTATTATTTTTCCTAAATTAAGCCTACAATTCCGATTTTTGGCCTTACTTTTGTGAAATGTGCTGGAAATTTTAATTGTTTCATCTTTTCTGTACTAAATGTTATACTTCAAAACTATTTTATTTTACAAAATGTTCTTCTGTTTAATAAATGTCACAAGGTAACTTTTCAAAATAATAATTAAAAAAGCATAATCATCATCATTAACAGCCAGTATTCGTCCACTGCTGGACATAGGCCTCTCCTATGGCACGCCACTGAACTCGATCCTTCAGCTCTTCAGCTCCAACCGCTGCAAACCAGCTAGAAAATCTGTATAAATATCCATATCTTTTTGCCTACAGCACCGTAACTTTGAAACTGGAGACAGAAATAGTATGTGAGTGTGAGGACAATACAGTCGCCATTTTATATTAGTTGCTTCAATAAGACGGGTTAAATCGTTTTATTGTTTTTAAAAAAACCCTGTAAATATAGTTATAATAACCGTCATATCTCACATGGCACTGATTTGGCTAAGAAATTATAAAGTAGTAAGTATTTTCGAGCTTAAAACTTGAAAAAAATACAGTTTAAAGATGGAGAAAAATAGTGCTAGTAAAAAAAAAAAAAAAATTCGGCGCGAGGCGTTTTCAGTTGCAAGTTTGAGGTATTTATTGATATCCATATCTATGACGATACTCTTGATAAAATAACTAAATGACCACCCCTGAGATTCACAAAATAATTATTTGAATCGGTTGCCAAATTGGCGGAAAAATCGAGTGACAAACAAAATACAGAATAATTGAGAACTTCTTCCTTTTTGGAAGTCGGTTACAATCTAGCAGCGCTCGCGGCTTTGCCTTTATCAAAAAGTATTCTCATCAAAGCGCGGTCTTGTGGTTTAAGACATTTATTTCTCAAAAGAATTACAGAAATTCACTTAAATGAGAAATTTAAATATTTACAATTTGTTATTTAGACTAGGCATATCTAATATAATAAATAATGATTAGTGTCTTCTAACAAAAATATAATATGCATGTAGGTAGATAGAAAAGTAGTGTAGTAGCGGACGATTTGCTTCTCGCATAACTGGTTCGACCGATGCTTACTGATAAGCGTTACAAAGAATTAGATGTTACTTTACTAGATGTGGTATGTTATTGTATACAATATTACTTAAGGTATTATATTATCAGCTAATTAAAAATGTAATGCTTTCAACAGTTGATGGCTTTTATTTGTTTAAACATTACATTTTATTTGATTTATGTTTTTAATTTATTTTATGATTTTATTTATTTAAAATTTAATGCATCTCAAAATAATATATTTTGTATTATACTATCAATATGTGATTGATTCTGTTAACTTCTGCTGGCTTTTAAAATTATAATATAAAGGCGAGCATTTTATTTATTAGCAAGGATATTTGTGTATATGATTTTACTTTTTTTTTTTTTTTATAGTATAATGTTTTAATGTAGTTTATATTTTTAATAGTATCGTTAACGATTTTTGTATTTTAGTTTTGTGTTAGCTATTGCATTATTTAAAGTAATAATTTATTGTACCGATTGTTTTTATACATTTATATGTTAGTGCTTTTGTTGTTTTTTATGTAATATTTTAGTAGCTTTTTGAAGGTTTTTAATGATTTACTTTCTTTAATATCTCTTGGCAGTTTGTTGTAGATTTGAGCACCCTCGTGCATTAAGTTTTTCTTACCATAGTTTGTACGTGGAGAGTATAGATTTATATCATTTGCATTTCTTAATCGCTTTTGTTGTATTTGATGTTTTTTTGTAAATACTATTTGTGTGTGTATGTCTTTATTTAATATTTTTCTAATCAGTACACAAGTATTGTAAATGTATGTTTGAGGGATGTTAAGTAATTTGGTTTCTTTGTATATTTTGTCGGTTGGCGTCATATAATCGTAATGAAATAATGTTTTAACTAGTTTATTTTGAGCTATTTGGAGTAATTTTAGATTTGTTTTGTAAGATGTTCCCCAGATTTCTATTAGATAGTCAATATGTGGTTTCACCAATGAGTTGTATATAGTATATCTTACTTGGAGAGGAAGACATCGCACTATACCACGTAGTGCACCCGTAAGAGAACTTAATTTCGATTTGATTTTTATTAGATGTGGTTTCCATGTTAATTGATGGTCTAAAACTAGACCGAGATACTTTTCTTGGTTAGTTCTTTTTATTGCTTGATTATTTAGTGTTAAAGGAGGAAAATCTTGTATTTTCTTATTTTTGGACGCAAATATAATATAATTCGTTTTGGATACGTTTATTGTTAAAAGATTAGTTTGGAACCATTCATCTAATAATTTTAAATCCTTTTGAGCATTGTCTATGATTTCTTCAATTGTATTGCTGAAATAAAATAGACAGGTATCATCCGCATACAGTGTTATGTCACCCTTTAGTCCAATTTGGTTTATACCGTTTATATAAATTATAAACAGGAGTGGGCCTAAAATAGATCCTTGTGGAATGCCGTATGTAAGTGTACTGTAGCTGCTTTCCGATTTTCCAATCTTAACTACTTGGCAGCGATTCCTCAGATATGACGTGAACATGTCGTGAGCTGTTCCTACAATTCCAATATCATTCAATTTTTGTAATAAGATGTCGTGGCTAACAGTATCGAATGCTTTTTTTAAATCTATAAATATACCCAGTGCTATCTTTTTCTTATCAATATTAAGTTTTATATTTGTTACAAGGTCCACTGTAGCTGAAAGAGTATTCGATTTTGGTCTGAAACCGTATTGTGTGTCATTAATTAAATTCAGAACATCTATGTGATCTTTGAGGCGCTTATATAAAACTTTCTCGAATATTTTTGAGAGCACTGGGAGTACTGAGATAGGACGGTAATTTCCTGGATCTGATTTGTTACCAGATTTATAAATTGGTGTTACTTTAGCTATTTTAAGACTATCTGGAAATGTACCGAGTGTTAAACATTTATTTACGCATTCGGTAAGTTCCTGTATTATGATATTTTTAAGCGATTTTATACATTTTGTTGTGATACCATCTAATCCAGAACTGGTATTTGTTTTTAGGTTTTTAATTATTCTGGCAATTTCGTCTGTTGAGCAAAGGTTGTAATTGGTAAGAGTGAGTAAATTATTAGTTTCATTTGTTACTATTCTAGAGTTAACTATTCTATTTTTTGTAATTAGGCTAGCCAAGGTCGAACCAATTTCTGCAAAAAAGTCGTTAAAACAGTTGCAAATTTCCTTTTCTTCAGTAATGTATCCGTTCAGGGTTTTAAGTTTATTGGGGCCGGTGTTTTCTTTTACTCTATTGTTTGATAGGTTATTGATAAGTTTCCACATTTTGGCTGGCTTCTTTTTGCAGTCATTAAATGCTTTATAGTAATATAGTTTCTTAGTTTTCTGTATTTGTCCTGCAACATCGTTTCGTTTATTTATAAAAAGTTCTTCCTTTATCTTGTCTTTCGAATTTATTTTGTATTGTTTCCATAATATATTTCGGCTATTTATTTGATCTGTGATTTTCTTATTAATCCAATCTTGCCTTGGTGGGTTTTGTATTTTAGTCTTCAATTCTTTGGTTTTCTTTATACAGTGTAGTAATCTCTCTTCTAATAAATTAAATACGAATTCTGTATTATTATTTTGTCCTTCTTTCATCATTTTATATAGTTTATCGTAGTTGATTGATTCATATTGTAATTTTCTAAGTGGTGCAGGTTTATGTTTTTTTATTTCTAAGTACAGATGTTTGTGGTCTGACATAGGCGTCTCTATAAAAGTTAGGTGGAAATATGTATTCTTTAAATTCGAGCATGCATGGTCCAAAATTGATTTTGTTGTCTTTGTCTCCCTTGTGCAGAATTTTTTATCGATTTTATTTATCAGTTTATAGCCATTCTCTTCCAAAGTTTCTTTGTACAATATAACAGAGCAGTCTGAATTTAAAATGTTAAAATTAAGATCTCCAATTGTCAGTCCCCTTTTCTTACTTCTTATTTGATTAGAGTATTCATCTAAAAACTCAGCTATGTTTGTGTCTGGTTTTCTATATATTGCTCCGATGTCCAAAGAATAGTTTTCAAGGTGGATCCAGAGAAAGTGACTGTTAGCTAAACATTTTTCTTCTACAAAATTATGCTTTAAATCATTGTGAGCAAAAATGGAAACACCACCTCCTCTTCCATTGCTTCTATAACTGTAGTAATGTGTGTATCCTGGGATTTGAAGACGTTTGGCTTCATCTTCAGACTTTATCGATGTTTCAGTGAAAATAATTATATTTAGTTTAACCTTAAGCGCCTTCAGTACACATTGCAGCTCATCAAATCTGCCAGGTTTGACAATACTTCGCGTATTTGAATAAAATATTTTAAGGGATTTAGGAGAAGTGATAACGGCATCATAATTATCCACTACTTGGTAAGTATTACTGTCTGTTGTGTTTATCACATTAGCATTGACTGTTTTGTTCAGTTTTTTGAAGGCAATTTCACGATTTTGGGTACACCTTTCATATATTTTATTGTGAGGTTATCCTCACCGTCTTCGATCCTTTTCTTGAGTTCATCAGTCAAATGTCTCATGTGTGCTTGCTGCTGAGGTGTTAAATCGGAATAGACTCTAATGTTCCGATCTTTTATGCATGTACGGTTTTTTAAAAGTAAAAGCACCGTTTCTTGTCGTTCAAAACATACTTTTACTGGCCGGTTTTTATTTGTAGTATATTTACCAAGGCGCATGATTTTGTTTGGTTGTGGACATGAGATGTCAATTGTCTTACATATTTCCATTACAGAATTTTTATCGGATAGGTGTCTTTCTTCTTTGTTTGTCGATACCGGTTCCAAGATTCCAGTAATTATTAAGTTTTTGCTTCTCGAACCACGCTCGTTTAGTTCACCTACTATATTTTCTAGTGACTCAGTTGTTGCAGATGGGTTGGGATTTATTGAGTAGGTCTTTAGTTCTTCAAACTGAGACTCTAAAGCTGTTATTTTTGTTTCCATTTCTGAGTTTTTCCCTTGTAAATTGGATATATCACTCTTTAATTCCTTTTGTTCCGCTATAATGGAAACGGAGGCAGATTTTAAGTCGCGCATTTCTTGCTTGAGGTCTGTCATATCTGCTGACATTTTATCCATAAAATCCTTTTGATTTGATCCTAATGTAGACAGCATTGTCAGCACCTGCGACATCTGGGTTTTTAATTCTCCTATATCGTCCTTGATAATGGCAATGTTTCTATCCTCATCAGGTTGTTTCCTTTTTTTAGAACTACTATCTTGCCGTATATCTGAAAACTCCGTGGTGAAAGCGGCCGGCAGGTCTGGTTGTGACTCACTGCGTTCGTAGGTAAGGCCACTTCTAGTTGATCTTAATCTTGGTGAGCGCTGCGTACTCATGTTGCTTGCCGTCCTGCGATTTGTCCGCTGTAGTACGATGGGCAAACGAGTTGGGTGTATGCCTTTCTCTTTTACGCGTAATAGAGGGGAGAGATACCTGCGTTCCTGGGTGGCCTCCGGTATGTAAGGGCGTAACTGACACAGAGATTACTTGAACAAATTTGCACTTTACGCAACTACTAATAAGCACGTTATTAGATTAAATTGATAATTATTTTTTAGAATAAAAATTGGTAACACGTCTGCACTGTACGGAGCCTAGCCGCGTATGAACGGTCTTATTGAAACAACTTCCTCCAGACAACCTTTAAACCGTATTTTTTTAAAGTTAATAAGCTTATTGTATTAAATTGTGCCTTCGAGGCTATGCCTATTTGTAAGTAATATTAAGGCTTTTGCTTGTTCGAAATTCTCGAATTTACTTATATTTTAACTAAAAGGGCAATTTTCGTCCCAAATTTTCTCTAAGGATCATGGTACACAGAGTTTTATTCACGCTTTACAAAATAGGCGTTTAAACATTCGAAGTATTACGAACGGAAAAGTAAGAAAACCTAACCTTATTTCATAAAAAAAAAAAACAATAGTATCCGGCCTACAGATCCAACCCAAACGTCAAGGTTGGCCGCCTCTACTTAAAGTCCACGCGTGTTTGGTTTTGCAGCAGGACGGCCGCGAAAACTATAAAAATGCCATGATAATTCACTGCAATAGCCCAAAAATGTCAAGCCCCCAAAGGCAAGGACTTAATCTTTTGTGTAACTTTTTCCGTAACTACATTTCGGCTGTGCCGTCACAGAATGTATTGAAAAGTTGACACACTTAGCTTCAATACAAATCGTGATACTTGCGTTATCTATTTACATATATATCTGTGATCCGGCCTTTATTTTATGCGTGTTTTATTTTATCTGTGGATAAAGTACATGGTAAAAAAACTTTAAACTTTCCTTTAGTTATTTTTGTATATCGTGAAAAAAACTTGCAATGTGTATAATAATAACTTTTTGTAAAATACCTACTTTAAAGTATTTATATCTTAAATTTCATTATACTAAGTACATAAAATTGAATATTATAGTATTATAAAATTGTTTGTATAAAAATACAATTTTGTAAATAAATTATGAACCGGTTTAATAAATTATTTGCCACTATATTTCGTGTTTTATTTACCCTCGAGCCATTTTTAATAATATTATAATATCCATGTATTTCATATATTAACTGTCACTTTTTTACACCTTTTAGCTCCCGATGCAAAAGGAGCCTTTGCGAGAGTCAGACAGAGTATTCTAGGTCTAGCGTGTTCACCATTTTCGACCACATCATCGTTTACCACCAGGCGAGATAGTGGTCAAACGCTAGCCTACAAACAACAAGCCCAGAAACGTGTGTAAACATGTGTACACACAAATTTTGATAAATTGTTACACAATCCAAAATTTCATCGTACCGACGGGATTCGAACCCGCACCCTTCTTGGAAAACATGGCCAGGAGCTCTGACTAACTAAGCCACAGTACAAGTCCATCGATACGACGAAATTAATGGATTGCATTTTTAACAAATTATGCATAGGTGGCGACACGAACGATTTCGAAGTTAATCTTGATTGACTAATTATTAAGTGCAACAGGAGGTCCCTCGTCGGATTTGAAAACTGTAGTGATTTCTTTCGAATTATGGACTTCGATAATTTAATTAGAAGATTATTAATTTTAATTTAAGATAATAGATATTGAAGAATATAAAAAAATAATTAAACTCGTTAAAAATTGGATTACATTATTTTTTTAGTCTTGAGTAGAGAGTACTAACATCTCAGGTTCGGATTCGCATCAAAAGCCATCTAGTAAGTGTAGTATAGTATAGTGTAGTATGTATGAGTGTATGTTTGTTAAAATAGATTAATTATACCTAATTTCAGACTGCAGAAAGTTAGTGGTTCATACTATGTTTTGTTTTCTTTTTTTCTAATAATATTATTAATTTAAATTTTTGCAGCTCCACCTACCTATGAAAATCTATTTTCTATTCCTTTCCAAACACGGTTGTCTGGAAGAAATCGCTTTTAGTGATAAGACCGCCATTTGAACTCATTCTTTTAATTGTCTGTTTCTATCTGATATATTTTCTTGGTGTGCAAATAAAGAGTTATTGTATTGTATTGTATTGTATTGTATTGTATTGTATTGTATTGTATTGAATTGTTATTATTGTTATATACCGGCTGTAATTCACGTACCTTTAGTCTAATTTTCTCGACCTAGGTTTCGAGCGAGTCAGTCGCTCTTCCTCGGGAGTGAGGTCACGCGGTGAGATCGCGATGTTCGTATTGTATTGTATTTGTAGTTGTAGTTGTAGTTGTAGTTGTGGTACAGGTTTGGTGTGTTGTAGGTTGTGGTTGTGGTTGTGGTTGTGGTCGTGGTCGTGGTCGTGGTCGTGGTCGTGGTCGTGGTCGTGGTCGTGGTCGCGGTCGCGGTCGCGGTCGCGGTCGCGGTCGCGGTCGCGGTCGCGGTCGCGGTCGCGGTCGTGTTGTGTTGTGTTGTGTTGTGTTGTGTTGTGTTGTGTTGTGTTGTGTTGTGTTGTGTTGTGTTGTGTTGTGTTGTGTTGTGTTGTGTTGTGTTGTGTTGTGTTGTGTTGTGTTGTGTTGTGTTGTGTTGTGTTGTGTTGTGTTGTGTTGTGTTGTGTTGTGTTGTGTTGTATTGTATTGTATTGTATTGTATTGTATTGTATTGTATTGTATTGTATTGTATTGTATTGTATTGTATTGTATTGTATTGTATTGTATTGTATTGTATTGTATTGTATTGTATTGTATTGTATTGTATTGTATTGTATTGTATTGTGTTGTATTGTATTGTATTGTATTGTGGTTCATTCATGGGGAACTGTATACGCTTTTACAATAAGCTACCCAAAGATATTGATCAATTGCCTATGAGCAAATTTAAACTCTATGTAAAATCCAAAAAACGTGTGTGTACTTATTGTACATGCGTTAGAAGTTATACTTCTGTGGCGTATGGAAAAAAAATAACTAAAATGCAGTAGTGATTAACGATAAATATTAAAATTAATCAAAAAGATTTTATTTAATAAAAAAGGTTTTATTAACGTAAAAATATGACGTTAAATATGACGTTCTTACGGAATGACATATACAACTTGGACATAGTCATGCCACCTATAACTAACTTCACGGTGTAGAATTTACGTGTCGGTGTGCGCGCGCATCGTACCACCTAGAACTAACTTCACGGTGTTAAATTTAGGTGTCGGTGTGCGTTTGAATTTCGTAGTACGACTCATCGCGAATTCCGCTTGCGAGATGCGTAAACTAGCTAACAGAATAGCCCTACAGCCAGGCTATTCTGTAAGCTAGTTTACGCATCTCGCAAGCGGAATCAGCGGTGAGGCGTACTACGAAATTCAAATCGTAACACGATTGTAATACGGTTGAATTTCCTAACACGAAATTCAAAACTCACTGCGAAGTTCGCTTCGAGATTAGCTAACAGAATAGTCCTACAGGAGTCGTAGCGTAGGGCTGCCTGTGACTAGGTGAAGCGATAACATTCGTAAAGCGGTGGACAGTGACTGGAAACAAAGAGCTGAAGATCGGGCTCAGCAGCATGTCTTGGGGGAAGCCTACGTCTAGCAGTGGACTGATACCGGCTGATAATGATGCTGATAGCTTGGTCGCACATATATCTATAATTTTTTACGCCATAGGCGCTGAAACTTTTGATTTTCTTTTACCTCTCCGTAAATTTTTTGTAGATTTTTTTTTCAATGGCGTGCAATAGGAGAGGTCTATGTCCAGCAGTGGACGAATACTGGCTGCTGATGATGATGATGAAATTTTTAGTAAACATTTTAAATAATATAGTAACGGTATAAAATGACAGTTTACATTTGATAGTGCATTTATCCAAGAGTATTTTTCAAAAACCGGACTGCGAAAATACTTGGATTTGTGGTAGTGCCATCGAAAAAAGAGTCACCAAGGGTGTAATTATTATGAAATTTAGAAAATGGTCAAAAACTTGGATACCATGATAGTTTTCTAAACACAAATTTTGATAAATTGTTAACCAATCCAAAATTTCATCGCACCGACGGGATTCGAACCCGCACCCTTCTTGGAAAACATGGCCAGGAGCTCTGACTAACTAAGCCACAGTACAAGTCCATCGATACGACGAAATTAATGGATTGCATTTTTAACAAATTATGCATAGGTGGCGACACGAACGATTTCGAAGTTAATCTTGATTGACTAATTATTAAGTGCAACATCCCTCGTCGGATTTGAAAACTGTAGTGATTTCTTTCGAATTATGGACTTCGATAATTATCGATCGTATCTTCGTAATCTCTACTCAAGACTAAAAAAATAATGTAATCCAATTTTTAACGAGTTTAATTATTTTTTTATATTCTTCAATATCTATTATCTTAAATTAAAATTAATAATCTTCTAATTAAATTTAATTAGAAGATTATTAATTTTAATTTAAGATAATAGATATTGAAGAATATAAAAAAATAATTAATACCACAACCACAACCTACAACACTTGGTGTGTTGTAGGTTGTGGTTGTGGTTGTGGTTGTGGTCGTGGTCGTGGTCGTGGTCGTGGTCGTGGTCGTGGTCGTGGTCGTGGTCGTGGTCGTGGTCGTGGTCGTGGTCGTGGTCGTGGTCGTGGTCGTGGTCGTGGTCGTGGTCGCGGTCGCGGTCGCGGTCGCGGTCGCGGTCGCGGTCGCGGTCGCGGTCGCGGTCGCGGTCGCGGTCGCGGTCGCGGTCGCGGTCGCGGTTGTGTTGTGTTGTGTTGTGTTGTGTTGTGTTGTGTTGTGTTGTGTTGTGTTGTGTTGTGTTGTGTTGTGTTGTGTTGTGTTGTGTTGTGTTGTGTTGTGTTGTGTTGTGTTGTGTTGTGTTGTGTTGTGTTGTGTTGTGTTGTGTTGTGTTGTGTTGTGTTGTGTTGTGTTGTGTTGTGTTGTGTTGTGTTGTGTTGTGTTGTGTTGTGTTGTGTTGTGTTGTGTTGTGTTGTGTTGTGTTGTGTTGTGTTGTGTTGTGTTGTGTTGTGTTGTGTTGTGTTGTGTTGTGTTGTGTTGTGTTGTGTTGTGTTGTGTTGTGTTGTGTTGTGTTGTATTGTATTGTATTGTATTGTATTGTATTGTATTGTATTGTATTGTATTGTATTGTATTGTATTGTATTGTATTGAATTGTTATTATTGTTATATACCGGCTGTAATTCACGTACCTTTAGTCGAATTTTCTCGACCTAGGTTTCGAGCGAGTCAGTCGCTCTTCCTCGGGAGTGAGGTCACGCGGTGAGATCGCGATGTTCGTATTGTATTGTATTTGTAGTTGTAGTTGTAGTTGTAGTTGTGGTACAGGTTTGGTGTGTTGTAGGTTGTGGTTGTGGTTGTGGTTGTGGTTGTGGTTGTGGTTGTGGTTGTGGTTGTGGTCGTGGTCGTGGTCGTGGTCGTGGTCGTGGTCGTGGTCGTGGTCGTGGTCGTGGTCGTGGTCGTGGTCGTGGTCGTGGTCGTGGTCGTGGTCGTGGTCGTGGTCGTGGTCGTGGTCGTGCTCGTGGTCGTGGTCGTGGTCGTGGTCGTGGTCGTGGTCGTGGTCGTTTGTCGATTATACAGCACAGCACAGCACAGCACAGCACAGCACAGCACAGCACAGCACAGCACAGCACAGCACAGCACAGCACAGCACAGCACAGCACAGCACAGCACAGCACAGCACAGCCCAGCACAGCACAGCACAGCACAGCACAGCACAGCACAGCACAGCACAGCACAGCACAGCACAGCACAGCACAGCACAGCACAGCACAGCACAGCACAGCACAGCACAGCACAGCACAGCACAGCACAGCACAGCACAGCACAGCACAGCACAGCACAGCACAGCACAGCACAGCACAGCACAGCACAGCACAGCACAGCACAGCACAGCACAGCACAGCACAGCACAGCACAGCACAGCACAGCACAGCACAGCACAGCACAGCACAGCACAGCACAGCACAGCACAGCACAGCACAGCACAGCACAGCACAGCACAGCACAGCACAGCACAGCACAGCACAGCACAGCACAGAACAGCACAGCACAGCACAGCACAGCACAGCACAGCACAGCACAGCACAGCACAGCACAGCACAGCACAGCACAGCACAGCTCAGCACAGCACAGCACAGCACAGCACAGCACAGCACAGCACAACACAACACAACACAACACAACACAACACAACACAACACAACACAACACAACACAACACAACACAACACAACACAACACAATGTTAGTGAATTACTTCGTTCCGAATTCGATCCCGCAGAGAAATACCGAGCACAGCTCTCTCCATAGCTCGCTGAGCGACTTTAAATTGATGGACTATATATGAAGCTACGCTGTTATGAAGTTAACGAACCAAACTATAGGTTTCTATTTACATTTGTATAAAAAGTTTGAATAATTGGTTAAATGTTTATTCCAAAGGCGTCTTTGAACATTGATGCAGTTTATAATTACGTCAGTGTCTATTTTTTACCAACTTCTAAATTTTTAAAGGTTATGTAATATATCTATGCATACTCATATTGTGAAAACGTTTGTAACTCTGTCTGTCTGTTTGTTACCTAATCACGCTTAAACAGACGATGTGATTTTTTTATGATATAAGGTAACAGGACAAGCACGACGCTCGCCTGATGGTAAGCGATGACGTCTACCTATTACAGATACAGCGGCATGCAACATTCTGGACTGCTAGAATGTTGCATGTCACTGTACTGCGCCTGTTACCTTGAGACATAAAGATGTTAAGTCTCACATGCCTTGTAATTTCACTGGACACCTTGCCATTTCAACCGAAAGACATTCCTATTTCACGGCTGAAAATTAATTGGCAAAGTGGTGGTACCGCCCCAGGCGGACTAGCAGAAGTCCTACCACTACTAAAAAAACGTATTTTAGTTATTACTAAAATTTGACAAGGAAATGATACTTTATAAAATTACGATTATTTCTTATGATTCTACCTTTTAATGGTTTTAACAGCAGTAGCGTTGATTAAAATAGTGTCATATAGACTGTGTCTGTTAAGACCTAAAAACCCTAAAACCCTAAAAACAGGCAACAGTTATGTTGCCTGTTTTTAGGGTTCCGTACCTCAAAAGGAAAAAGGAACCTTTTTAGGATCACTTTGTTGTTCGTCTGTCTGTCCGTTTGTCGACCCTTTTTCTCAGGAACGCGTGAAGGTATAAAGTAAAAACTTATATCAAATACTCGGGTCTACGGTATCTTCTTTCGGCTGTAAGAAAATTAAACTTATAAGTCAACGCAATCAAAAGATATGACCGTTTAAGTCGCATATCACTCCAATAGTAAATGCGAAAGTCAGTTTGTATATTTGTTTGTTTATTTGGGACTTCTTCATGGTCAAATGGCTGGACCGATTTAGGTGAAATTTTGCACAGGGATAGCCAGTATTGTGGATTAGGCTATAGGATACATTTTAACGCGGGCGAAGCCGCGGGGCACAGCTAGTTTTCGCATATTTTGCGATTTTACAAAGGAATCGAAACCTACGGTTTGTTAATAAGATATAGGAGAGGCCTATGTCCAGCAGTGGACGGAAATTGGCTGATGATAGGCTAGGGTTTGACAACTATCTCAGCCGTTGGTAAGTTACGATGCGGACGAAGAATAGCTGTCGGAACATGGTAGCCAAGCTGTTTGACTTTCCATCACCGGAGAAAAATTGGAATATTCACACATGCATACATTGTGCTCGGCACGTTTTGAACCCACGACCTGTTGAGCCGGAGCCAACGTTCTCCCATTTACACCACAGATTCCTCAATTAATTTACAAAAACAACCGACTGTCATGCCGTGCGAGTCGGCTTCAGTAGCAAGTTTGAGATGTTTATCGTCATATCTCTGAAGATACTTATCAGATCTCGATGATATTACAATGGGACCACCTTGGAAATCTACCCTACCAATTAAAAAAAGAATTATTAGAATCGGTTCACAATTGACGGAGTAAACGTGTAACATGCATTTAAGAAAACCAGCATACAGACGAATTGAAAACCTTTCCCTTCTTGAAGTTGGTTGAAAAATATTAAAGTATAGAATGTTGTTTTGTAATTTCAGACTATACACTCGCGCCCTGGTTGGCCTGGCTTGTAACCTGCACAGGGGGAGAGAGCTGCGCTCGTTGTTCATTGATTTACTTGAAAGGTAATATTAACATAATGTAACGAAACTATCACACTACATCATTTCTAACAAAAAAATATAATATTTTTTGAAGCAACCCTTTTTACCTTCTAGATTTTTCATGTCTGTCTGTCCGTCCGTATGTCGCAGCCACTTTTTTTAAAAGTATTGGAACTACACAGTTGAAACTTGGCATGTAAATGTATTCTGTAAACCGCTTTTCGATTTGTATACAAAAATAAAAAAAAAAGAAAGGGGAGCCCCGAGCCCCCTTTAATAATTTTTTTAAATCTATACATGGAACTGAAATTAAAAAAAATATTATCTAGCCTATACGTGTGGGGTGTCTATAGATAGGTTTTTAAAAATGACATTGAGATTCTTAAAACTATTTATTCTCAAAGTCAATCGTTTGTATGATAGACACTTCTAAAGTGGTAAAATGTGTCTCCCCTCCCCTTAAAATAAGAGAGTGAAAAATCTAAAATAAATATATGCTTTAGATAGCAATAAACACTTTTACCGAATATTGGTTTGAACGAGATATAGTCAGCAGTTTTTGAGATATAGCACATTTTCAAAACCGCAAATATAACTTTGTTTTTGATACAAACCCTATGAAAAACAATGTTAATCTTTTGCTGAGGAAAAAGGATAGTTGTATAAGATCGTTTAAAAAACTAAAAAGAACCGACTTCAATGCCGCGCTATTAATTTTCAGTACCAATTTTGAGGTGTTTATCTCCATATCTCTGGAGATACTTATCAGACCTCGATAAAATTACCATGGTACCACACTTGAGATATATCCTTTCCAAAAAAAAAAGAATAATCAAAATCTGTTCATAAACGGCGAAGTAATCCGCGAACAAACATAAAAAAACAAAAAAAAAAAAACATATGTACGGTCGAATTGAGAAACCTCCTCCTTTTTTTGAAGTCGGTTAAAAATACTCTTCTGTGTTACGGAATCCTACTAGTGTGAGTCCGACTTGCACTTGGCCAGTTTAAACGAATGAAAATAAAACGAACGTTTGTAAAATTAGTGAATATTCATTGCTGCATGGAAATGTTAAATAACCGGCCAAGTGCGTGTCGGGCCACGCGCAGTTTAGGGTGCCGTAGTAGCCTGTTATTCAATGCAAGTCAAAAAGACCAATTCTTCTTACTACATCTAAAATTATTAGCATAAAACATTAGTATTTGTTTTGTCTTATTGGCCTGCCATTGACCACTATCTCACCCGGTGGTAAGTGATGATGCGGTCGAAGATGGTAAGCACGCTAGGTCTAGAATGGGAACTGGCTCTCAAGGATAGCTGCCGGAACACATTAGATGTTTGGCGACAGATTTTCTAACTTGAGGGTGGTAGCTGGCCAGGCGGACACTAGATGGTGTCCTACCACCATGCGGGGGTTGTTGGTTTCTTAACGATGTTTTCCTTCACCGCAGGGCCACTGTGAGAAGCGCACATACATTTTTCTATAGAAAAATCCGTTGGTGCACGGCGGGGGTTGAACTCGGTACCTCTCGCATCAAAGCCGACCGTTCTCCCGATTACGCCACCGGGCCCTCAAAACTATTTCAGTCTTGTAGAAATTTTCACATTCCAAATATGTTATTTTGCAAATATGTTATTATTGTGGTGAAAAAAGAAATCTGATATCTGCATATATGCCTGCGTCTGTTTGCATCAGTTTGTTGCGTCGAGTATGAATTAACGTCTTCACCAATCATCGTCATATTTCAACCAATGTACTTAAAACCTTGACTAATTATACAACTAAACCTTCTTCATAAATCAATCTATCTATTAGTGAAAACCGCATGGAAATCGGTTTAGTAGTTTTTGAGTTCATCGCTAACGCAAACGCGACGGTGGACTTTGTTTTATAATATGTATTAGGGGTCGCAAACCGGGATCCCGGATATCGAAAATACCGGGATACCGAGCTAAATTAAGGATCTATAAATACCGGTTTTGATTTAACCAAAACCGGGATTTTCGGTATTTTCGATATTCAGTAAAAATTAAATAAAACTTTTGTAATTCTTATGTTTAAACAAAATGAAAATTGAAAACCGCGCGTAATTTCATAATTCCAACTATATTTCGCGAGAAGTAGTTTTATAAAATATTTACGACGATTATCAAGTTTAAAATTCGCGCGGGGTAATTGGTGCCGACAGCCGACCAATCACGCAGCGACAAGCCGTAGCGAGTGCGTCGCGAGCGCTACTGCAGTACAGTGACAACATTCCTGAGTAGTCTGTGGCAGTAAGTCAGTGACGCCAAGACGCTAACGACTGACGGACGAGTGTTATGTGAGCGTGTTATATGTAATTGTAACTGTTAGTCGTGCTACTCGAGTCGAGTTGTTGTTATTTTAGAGCTTACATTACTTACATTAAATTTTGAATGTACAGACACATTCAAAATTTAATGTAAGTACAACACAAGCAAAAAATGTATACAATTCCTTTTGACTAACATATTTAATAAACTTGTGTGTTTTCAATAATAATAACCTACAAACTATCAAAATATTTAATAGTTTGTAATCAGTTACTTACCACTCCCTCCACCTTTTATTCCCTTTGTCACCAAACTCACAATAAGATCACGCGGATTAACTTAAAGCTCTAAAATAACAACAACTCGACTCGAGTAGCTCGACTAACAGTTACATACATTACACCGAAAAATTGTTTAGATCTCGGCAATATCGAAAATACCGAAATACCGGAATACCGGTATTGATCAGAAGTCAGTACCGAAAATACCGGTTTTGAAAAAACAGTTCGAAATTGCGACCCCTAGTTTTCTCACAACACTCAACCTTACAGTAAGAGACAGCTGACCGAGTGATACAGACTCTCGCCGCGCGGACTTACGGTGCATTTTACGGTGCGCGACACGCGGTTCATAGTTACTATTAGTTTATTCTGTGTCGCAAATTCAAGGTCGCACCCGAGGAGTGTAGCGTATTTTGAACGTTACCGACGTAGTAGCTAGGTTTAGGGCCAGTTTCACCGGTACCCTTAGTACGAGTTTTCATCGTAAACGCTTTTGACAGATCTCACATAGTTTTCGACTTATTCTAGCTCCCTGATTGGTCTAAATTTAGTGAAGTTAAGTAACCACTAGAGGCGCTGTACTGTTTTTCATACAAAATTTGCTCGATATACGATATCGAGTTTGGTATGAAAACTCGTACTAAGGTTCCTGATAGCGCTAATATGAAAAAATCCGGCAGACATTTGACAGCTTTTATATGGCGTCATGTGTCAGATACTATCTTACGCGTTATGAGAAACCAGTGAAACTGTCCATAATCTCGATTTTTTGCCATCAGAGAGTGGAAGTTCAGTACTTGTGCTATCAATTATTCTGTGCCTGATCTAAAAGGCTACCAGACAGTTTTGAAAGGTTTTTAAATAATTAAATCGGATCAGTTTTCGGGGAGAAAACAGGGGAATACAAAACCTTATTTTGGTCAAAAATTTGAAGGTAAACTGAGTCGGAGTTGGTGTTGTCCCTATCGCACTCGTGTTGATAGTTCGGGCACTGCGCGACGGCAATAGTTTCTTTAGTTATTTTTCAAATTCCTCGCACCCGCGTTCCCATAAAAATACATCGCAAAGTATACTTATTTTACAGGTTAACTAAAGAAAGTATATCTATAATAACAGGTTCAGACTGGGCTATTTTTAACCGACTTCAAAAAAAGGAGGTTTCTCAATTCGACCGTATATATATTTATTTTGTTTTTCTTTTTTTTTATGTTTGTTCGCGGATAACTTCGTCGTTTATGAACCGATTTCGATTATTCTTTTTTTGTTCGAAAGGAGATATCCCAAGTGTGGTACCATGGTAATTTTATCGAGGTATGATAAGTATCTCCAGAGATATTGAGATAAACATCTCAAAATTGGTACTGAAAATGAATAGCGCGGCATTGAAGTCGGTTGTTTTTTAGTTTTTAAACGATATTATTTGTTCTCCAACTTCGTAGGAATATACGATACAAGTTATAAAAATACTCATAATACTTTTCTGTAGATTAATCGCGCTTGATTAGCCAAAACAGCTTAATTCTAAACTTTATTTTCGCTCTATAATGCCAGCCTAAATGTTCTTTCGAGACAAGTAATTGAGTAACGAGACGAGTACTTTTAACCGGTACCTACTCAGTATCGATTCCAAAGTATCGATACTATAATTAAGATAGTTTAAAAACTAAAACAACCGACTTCCATGCCCCGCGAGTCAATCAGTAGCATGTTTGAGACATTTATCGTCATATCTCTAGAGATACTTATCAGATCTCACTGAAATTACAATGGGACCACCTCGGAAACGTACCATACCGATTAAAAAAAGAATCATTCAAATCGGTTCACAATTGACGGAGGTATCGCGTAACATGGATACAAAAAAAACATACAGACGAATTGAGAAGCTCCTTTTTGGGAAGTCGGTTGAAAAGTTCTTGGAATCGAAAGAAAAGTACGTCTCTAGGAAATTGGACAACGAATAACTTGTCATGTTGAGTTATTATTTAATTTTATAAGTATTTACTTAAAAGTTATACTTAGAAATATATGTATATTCGTTTGTTTTTTTAATAAATCGATGTCTTACTGATTTAAATAAAATTTTCTTTAATACATTTCCTAAATCCTAAGTGCCTAGTTATTGTATATCTTATAGGCTAGCGTTTGACATTATATGTCGCCTGGTGGTAATCGATGATGTAGTTGAAGATGGTAAACACGGGTTTATTCCCAACGACCCCCACTAAAACGGGCACCGGTGGGGGATGTTAGGACAAATTATCAATTTTCGTGCCAACGGCCGCCAGTGGTGGTCGTTGCGACATTAAAAACAAGTAATATTTAAAAACAACCTTTTACATAACCTAGGACCTGAGTAAGTCAAGACAAATCCAACGAGCCCAAACACGACGGGTATAACATGTGTAGTTTAGTAGTTCCTTTGGCCACCTTCCAGCTCCATCATCAGCTCAGCACCATGTCATCATAATATTGCATTGTCACGCAATTTACACATGTATGCAAAATTTCAGCTCAATCGAAAAGTAGCCCCTGGAAGTAGCTCTAAAATCAATCGCAAGATTGATTTGTGAAGGACAAATAAATTCGCCGTGAAGTAAAGATACATCTCTCACTTACGATTCGCAGATGACATCGTCATTATGGCAGAGACGCTGCAGGACTTACAGAGGATGTTGAATGACCTAGCTGATTCTTCTCGTCGCATCGGTCTCCGGATGATTTGGAAAACCAAAGTCATGTACAACGAGCACGTTGTTCCGGAACCGATTGCCGTAGATGGAATCCCACTCGAAGTTGTCACTAAGTATGTTTACCTAGGGCAGACGCTCCAACTCGGCAAACACAACTTCGAGAAGGAAATTCAGAGAAGAATTCAGCTGGGCTGGGCAGCATTCGGAAAACTCCGTCGAGTCTTCTCGTCGCCTATACCACAGTGACTAAAAACAAGTCTAACCAGTGCGTCCTACCTGTCATGACATACGGAGCGAGACGTGGACACTCACAGTTAGACTGGTCCACCAGTTTAAAGTCGCTCAGCGAGCTATGGAGAGAGCTATGCTCGGTGTTTCTCTGCGGGATCGAATCCGGATCGAAGTAATTCGCCAGAGAACTAAAGTTATTGACATAGCTCAACGGATTAGCAAACTGAAGTGACAGTGGGCTGGTCATATCTGCCGTAGGACCGATAACCGTCGGGGTAGACTGGTTCTAGAGTGGAGACCGCGAATCTGTAAACGTAGCGTAGGACGCCCTGTGACCAGGTGGAGCGACGACATTCGCAAAGCGGAGGGCAGTGACTGGAAACAAAGAGCCGAAGATCGGGCTCAGTGGCGTGACTTGGGAGAGGCCTATGTATAAACTTCTTAAAAGTTTTTGGTACTTAGTTAACATTTTGTGAACACTTCATATATGAAATATTGTTTCTTTAGTGTTACACACTTTATATTTTTGTAAACATGTTATCCAGGTGGTTGCGGGTTCAAGTCCCGTCGGTACGATGAAATTTTGGATCGTGTTTAACAACTTACTTCATATATGATTTAATTTCCTATATATTTTATATCTTATAGGCTAGCGTTTGACCACTATCTCGCCTGGTGGTAAACGATGATGTGGTCGAAAATGGTGAACACGCTAGACCTAGAATACTCTGTCTGACTCTCGCAAAGGCTCCTTTTGCATCGGGAGCTAAAAGGGGTAAAAAAGTGACAATTAATATATGAAATACATGGATATTATAATATTATTAAAAATGGCTCGAGGGTAAATAAAACACGAAATATAGTGGCAAATAATTTATTAAACCGGTTCATAATCTATTTACAAAATTGTATTTTTATACAAACAATTTTATAATACAATAATATTCAATTTTATGTACTTAGTCAAGAGCTGAGCGAGCCGAAGGAGCTTTTAAAAAATAAAACTTTATTAATTCAAGACGTTTATTCTCTACAAGAGCTCGTCTAAGACTAACTTAAATATAAATTAAATCTAGAGCTTCGATATCAGACCACCGTGGGACGGATGCTCTTATCTGTTGTTTGTCCATTCAGCGTCTGGTGTCTGATTACGTTACTCAGAATATAGAACGCTGACGCGTGTTATCTGTAGAGTCGGCAGACGTAACTCCTCCCTCCTTAAGTTCGAAGTTATCTTTTTTGGGAGAACTTTGAGAACATGTTTTTAACAATAATTTTGGATGATATTTATAGACCAGGTAACAAAGCATTATACAAATTAAAATATAGAGTCCGAGAGTCCAAACGCTTATACTACGCACTTCAATAATTGCCTTTACACTTTCACTATTTTCAGTATCACTTTTCTTTAAAGCTAACGACAATAGTTTCAGGTCCATCAGGTCCAAGCCTTCCAGGTTTACAGGTGGAGCGGTTTTCCTTTCGTCAGGTAAGAAGAGTGTAGGTAAGTTCAGGATCGGTAGCTCTGGATAATATGTTATATTTTCAATGTACATTTGCCGCTTTTTCAATATGATGTCTTGAATTTTCACCTCGCAGGGATCATCTAAGTTCATTATATAGGTGCCTTTGATCTTATGATGAAGCAGTTCACCATCGCATGTCTTTGTAAGCAGCTCTTCATCTCTACTGTACAGGATCCATCTATTTGTTTGCAGGAACTGGATTCTGATCTTCTCAATGGTTATGGGAATTTGGATGCATGACGTTACGTTTTCAGCATACGTCATCAGGTCGGTGATGCATGGGTCTTGAATATATTGAAGCATTCCGTCATCAGTGCAGAGGAATCTGAACTCGTCGACTTCTTGGCATGGATGAGTGAACAGTCTGGTCTTCTACCCTTTCGCCAAGAGGTAAGGATACTTGGGTATTATGACGACGGTGGAGTTAAAGGATAATACAGGTAAAGGAATCAATTTATAATAGATATATGTATCTTTTTC
Organism: Cabera pusaria; assembly: GCA_954871355.1. Lineage (NCBI taxonomy): Eukaryota > Metazoa > Arthropoda > Insecta > Lepidoptera > Geometridae > Cabera > Cabera pusaria. The sequence goes on along the minus strand of OX940912.1, from coordinate 6,450,912 downwards.
AATCAGCGGTATTTCCAAAAGGTAAGTAATTTGATTGTCCTTCAAATAGGCTTTAAGTGTTATAACTTGCTCTATCTTAACTAAGTTTTCTAAGCTAGGCGTAAAAACTAATTTTTCTTTATTATTAATATTTTCAAGTAGCTGTAACAACTTATTTGATTCTATTATAGACTGATGTAAAACTCCTAACCTACTGAACGATAAACTAGTTTCTATTTCATCCAAATAGGTGTAAATAACTTGAAAATTATGGATTAATAGATTATATGTATTAATGAACTGTATTCCTAAATATTCTGACTCCATTAGATTTTGCGCTATCATTTCAATTTTATTATTTATTTGAGCAAGATTATTATTTAATATAATAGTGGAATTTGTCAAAAGTTGCACCATTTCGGTAATCACCGTTAGTTTTCTGTTATTTTGATTTTGTTGCGTTTTCATTTCATTAATTAATTTATCGTATTGAATGGCATCGTCATTATCTAGATTTCCGGTTATCATTTTTATAAGTGAACCTAGTGGGTTAATTAGACCTCGTTTGATTCGAATGTTCGGAAAGATTTGGGTAAATTTGTTTAGAGTTATATTTTTAATGTATGCTGCTTGACTTCTAACATCTACAAATTATCCGTAAAGTTCTTATTAAAATAAATCTTAATTAACTTATCTAACTCAGAAAGTAGTTCAACGTTAAACCTTAAATCTTCTTCAAGGGGTTTAATGTCTAATACTTTTGCGATAGTCCACTTGTCACTACTAATTACTGCAACGCCAGTTTTCGTAAACAGGATTCCAGGGTTTCTATCTAGTGCCTGAAGTTGAAGGGCCTGCAGTTGCGTCACCATGGCTACTACCAGGAGGATGCGGAGGTGCCTGTGAAGGGCGTTTAACATTCTTTAATGGAACTTTAGTGTTTCGATTTTTAACTTGAATCGGAACTACGTTTCTACTAATCTCATCAGCAACAATAGCCTTTTGGAAACGTGGTTTGTCTTTGCTACTCCTTTTATTAACTTCTTTAGTGAATACTACATCACCGGGTTTTATTTTGACTACTGTTTCTCCTCCTCTTTTCTCTATTATTTTCTCCTTTTGTTTAATGGCTTGTTCTGATAAATGATCATATAGAAACTTAGTTCTTTTAGCATGTTCTTTGATCAGTTGCTGCATGTACTGTTTCTCGAAATTTAAATTAAATACATTTCTAGAATCAGTGTGTCCTAATAAAACTTCGAATGGGGTAAAACCAGTGGTTGAGTGTATAGAGTGGTTATACGCCATGATAGAGTATGTCATTACGGTAGCGGCATCGGTGTACTTATGCTCGTACTTAGCCAACCTGTAGATTTCAATGATAGTAGAATGAAATCTTTCTATGACGCCCATAGAATTCGGGTTGTTAGGGGTTCCTAAGTGGAGATCTACCTTGTAAAGAGCTAAAAGTTCTTTCAAGAGAGCATTATTAAATTCAGAACCAGCATCTGAACTGATTTTGTGGGGTACGCCATACAAGGAGAAATATTTAATGAGGGCTCTTACAACCTCCGGTGTTGATCTATTAGGTATTTCGAGAGCTTGACCGATTTTAGAAAAGGCATCAACTACAGTCAAATAATAGCGTCCTTCAATTGTAAATAGGTCAATGAAAATTTCCTCTAAAGGTTTTGACTGGGTGTGTGTTAGTTGTAACTTAGGCTTAATCGGTTTCCGGTCGTATTTCATGCGTTTGCATGTTTCGCATGAGTTTATAAAACTTGAAATGGTTTGTTCCATATTATGCCAAAAGTAGGTGCGCTTAATGTGCAGTAAGGTCTCTTTAATACCACGGTGGCATGTTTTACCAGTATGGTATTTGGCAACAATTTCTTTCTGTTCTAATTCATCCTCTACAAATACTACTCTTTTGGTACACTCGAAAAATTGTACAGATTCTCTTTTAAACAAATATATTACCATTTGTGCGAATTGTTGTCTATGCTGTTCTTGCTCAAAGTAAATGAAGTATTTGGTATTGTTTCTTATATACTCCTTTAGAAATTGTTTGACAAGGTCAGTTCGGTTCAAAGGTAAGTGTACTTCAAGAATTTTCTGTTTTTCGCGGGATATACTTTTAACTGCTAATTTATCAATAGACCAAGAATGAACCAAAATTTGGTTGGGCTTGGTGTCTATAGCTTCCTGCAGGATTGGGATACCTTTAGATTCGGTATCTTGTCCTGAATGAGCGGTTTCAGTACTAGAAGAATTTTCAGAAGCTGTCAAAGTTGAACTCGAAGGGCATTGTATCGAGTAGGGGGAACGGCATCTAACCGTTTCTTCTGAATCTGATATAGCCGATTCATTTTCGTCGTCAGATATTAGAGATATTATGTTATCTGGTTGTGCTAAGGTTTTCTTTCGTAATTTTCCTAATGCTTCTATTTCTTTTTTCAGTCGTCTTATTTCGCGGTTTTTATTTTCGTCTGAGTCAATATTCACTTGTGTGGATATATTGTCATCGTTACCTAATGCGTTTATTCGAATACGCGATAATGCGTCGGCATTACCGTTAAGTGTGCCCTTTTTATGAACTATTTCAAAGTCGTATTCAGACAATCGTAATCGCCAGCGTGTCAATCTACTATTTGTGTCTTTTAGAGAGTTAAGCCAGGCTAGCGGCTTATGATCTGTTACTATGGTGAATTTCTTACCGTAGAGGTAAGGGCGAAAGTGTTTTACTGCCCAGACTATTGCGAGCAGTTCTTTCTCCGTAACACTATAACGCGTTTCCGCATCGTTTAGTGTTCGGCTGGCATACGCTACGGGCTTATCCTGACCGATAGGACCTTGTGAAAGGACTGCTCCAAGAGCGAATTCTGAAGCATCCGTTGTCAGTATGTAAGGCCTGTCAGGATCAGGGTATTGTAAAATTGGGGCATTTACAAGAAGTTCTTTGCATTTTTCAAAGGCTGCTATGTATTTGTCATCATCGATAGGCATTGAGCGCTTTTGTTTTAGTCGTGCTGTCATTGGTTGGGTGATTTTAGCGAAGTCCTTAATGAACTTACGGTAGTACCCAATAAGTCCTAAGAAACTTTTAATTTCGGTTGTACTTCGGGGTAAGGGATATTCTAGGATGGCTTTAATTTTGTCATTGTTAGGTTTTAAGCCGTCGCTAGTTATTGTGTGACCTAAGTATAAGACCTCCTTTCTAAGAAATTCGGACTTATCTAGCTGAATTTTTAAATTGGTTTGTCGTAATCTGTCAAAAACGGTCCGTAGTTTTACTATGTGTTCTTGCAAGCTGGACGAATAAATAATTATGTCGTCCAAGTACACAAGACAGTGTATTCCTTGCAAGCCACGTAGCACATTGTCAATCGTTCTTTGAAAAGTTGCCGGTGCCGTTTTTAATCCAAACGGCATACGGGAAAATTCATAATGTCCTGCGTTTATACTAAACGCGGTTTTCTGTCTGTCTTCTTCAGCGACTTCTATCTGGTGATAGCCACTGGCTAGGTCAAGGGTAGTAAAGTAACAGCTTCGTCCTAGTTTGTCAAATAGTTCTGTAATATTTGGTAGGGGTATTTGTCGTCTATTGTAATTTCGTTTAGTTTTCGGTAGTCAATAACAAGTCTATATTTCTTTTCGTTACTCGCGTCTAACTTCTTTGGCACTAGGTGCACAGGGGCACTCCAGGGAGAATACGACTCTTTTACAATATTATTTTCCAACATTTTAGTAACTTGTTTATTTATTTCATCATTTTTTTTTTTTTTTTTTATACGTTATAGGCTAGCGTTTGACCACTATCTCACCTGTTGGTAAGTGATGATGCGGTCGAAGATGGTAAGCACGCTAGGCCTAGAATGGGAACTGGCTCTCAAGGATAGCTGCCGGAACACATTAGATGTTTCGTGACAGATTTTCTAACTTGAGGGTGGTAGCTGGCCAGGCGGACACCAGATAGTGTCCTACCACCATCATTTATTACTTGAGGTTGCCTATAGGGTCTGATGTATATTGGGTCTTCGTTTCGCGTGCGGATGTGGTGTTTAACTTCGTTAGTAAATGTCAACGGTAATTTTTCGGTATAAAAGATGTCTTTGTATTCAAGGCAAAGCTTTTTAATTGAGTCTCTTTCTTCTGAATTCATATGGTCTAAACGCAAGTTGCTAACATTTTCTGTCAATATCTGATCAATCTCTATGTTATTTCGGTCATCTAATTTGTGAAAATTGCATTTTTCGCCGTCATGTTTAGTTACTTCAAAAGGTCGTGTAACTGTTAGAGTCATTTCAGTATCCAAAGTATTTTGTATGATCGTTGTTGCATACCCGTCTTCGCACTTAACTAAAGCGGTAGGCATTCTAACACCTTCACAAAATAGTTTGTAGTTTAATATAGCATCGCCGTTTTGTAGGTCTGTCGGTAATTTCACTCTTTGTTCGCAACGTGGGCTTATTCTTATTTCATTATTAGGATTGTATATAATAGGAATAGCCGATGATTGGGTATAGAGAATTTGGTTTTGCATGTCAATTTTTGCGTTCAATTGTTTCAGAAGGTCACTGCCAATGAGTCCATCGTAACAGCCATCAACATCATAAATATAAAACTTATGCGTTTCAGTGCTGTTAAATGTTGGGAATAACGGAATTACTACAACTTCGTTATGTTGGCTAGATGCGTGGGTGCTTATAACTTCAAACGGCTCGTAGTGTTTGAAATCGTTAAAATACTCACTAGCCATTTTTGGTGAAATGAATGATCTCGAACTTCCGGTATCAATCATAAATTTAGAATTGATTTCGGGTATTATTACGTGTGGTAATTTCAATGTATTATAATGAAGTTGTATTATTTCAGGGGCTTGTTGGAGGCATTGATGTGAAAATTTTCAATGCTGTGAACAGCTGAGGCTTGGTCATCTTGTCCAGCGTTAGTCTCGTAAGTGTCGACGTTGTCAGTCGGGGAGTTATCATTGTAGTCAATGTAACAGTCAGTTTCAGGATTTTCAGGCATAAAAGTAAGGTCATCACTTTCAGGTTCATTTAGGCTGTACAGTTCGTTCATTCTAAAACCTTGAGGTTTCAGTGGGGGAGCTGTACGCATGCTCACATCAGTAGATAGCTGAGGCGCTAATCTTTGTAGGGGGCGGTAACCGAATTGTTGTTGGCCTTGGGCAAAAGGTGGACGATAGCCAAACTGCTGTGGTCCTTGGTTAAATTGAGGTCGATAGCCAAATTGGGGTGGATTTTGGTTGAGTTGAGGTCGGTAGCCAAATTGGGGTGGACTTTGGTTAAATGAAGGCTTGTAACCAAACTGCTGTTGTCCTTGGTTGAACTGTGGTCGATAGCCCAATTGTTGGGGAAGCTGTGGTCTATATCCAGCTTGTTGGGGTTGTGAAAAAGGTAGTGAGATATTTGTTTAGCGTGTGGTACACCAAATTTAAAGTTTGTTTGTGGTGTGTGAGGACTTGAAGTACCAGCATTGTTTTGGGGAATTCCAAATTTAAAGTTTTGCTGAGGTTGTTGATTTGAAGTGAAGAAAGGCTTCATTCCAAATTTATCCATAAAAGGATTTTGATATGTAGTTTGAGCCTTAGGCTGTAATTGATTCTGTGATCTAAGCATTTTATTTTTCGCATTATATTGATACATAAAGTTTACTTCTTCGAGCACTATGCTTAAGGCATTTTCTAGTGAAACGGAACCCTTAAGACGCACAATGCGAAGCAACTCTTCCGGCAGGTTATATAAAAACACATTCATTGACATGTTGTCATATATCGTTATCTTACTACGACGTAGATTTACGTCCTCAATTAAATTGACTTTGGCAATCAGTGTGCTTTTAACGTGTTGAATTCTGTTGCAAAAATCCAGATATGACTCGCCATTGTTCATTTTTAAAGTTTCTAACTCTATTGAAATGCATTCTTCCGAACGGGGATCACCAAAATGCTGTTCAAATGCCCGTTTTAAATCAGGCCAGGTATCTAAATCTTGTCGTTCGCTTATGAGAGAGGCTGCTCTACCAGTAAGTCTGGATGTTATAAGATGGTAAACGTACAGGTCCTGCTGTGGATTTCCCTCTATTCTACAGCAGCTAATCAAGTACTCGCATTTCCTAATAAATAAACTAAGTAATTTTTCGTCACCGTCGAATTTGGGGATGACGTTAGCAAAGTCGCGGGGTACTTGCACTATATTTTCCATCTTTAATTTTTTATATTAACTAATTTAATTATTTTTAATTAATATACTTATTAATTTATTTATTTATTACGATTAACACTTTATTTATTATAAAACACTAAACACATTTAAAAGAAATCACAAAACACACTTCAATGTTTGGAAATAACGTTCTGATTTCTAGACACATATAACTAAAACAGTGAATAGGATTGGAATAAGACTGGAAATAGCGATTTGGGTCTACTTACAGACTGTCCATGTCCCTCGTTGAGCCTTAAACGTTGTCCTCCGGAACGCAGCAATAGCACCAACGGTGCTCTCGACGTATTTATTTGGTTCGTGGATTTCCGTAAAACGCGTGAAAACGTACGTAGCGCGTTACTAAAGTGAAGTTATTCGCGACGCGGAAATCCTACCGGCTGCGCCAGTCAAGAGCTGAGCGAGCCGAAGGAGCTTTTAAAAAATAAAACTTTATTAATTCAAGACGTTTATTCTCTACAAGAGCTCGTCTAAGACTAACTTAAATATAAATTAAATCTAGAGCTTCGATATCAGACCACCGTGGGACGGATGCTCTTATCTGTTGTTTGTCCATTCAGCGTCTGGTGTCTGATTACGTTACTCAGAATATAGAACGCTGACGCGTGTTATCTGTAGAGTCGGCAGACGTAACTACTTAGTATAATGAAATTTAAGATATAAATACTTTAAAGTAGGTATTTTACAAAAAGTTATTATTATACACATTGCAAGTTTTTTTCACGATATACAAAAATAACTAAAGGAAAGTTTAAAGTTTTTTTTACCATGTACTTTATCCACAGATAAAATAAAACAGGCATAAAATAAAGGCCGGATCACAGATATATATGTAAATAGATAACGCAAGTATCACGATTTGTATTGAAGCTAAGTGTGTCAACTTTTCAATACATTCTGTGACGGCACAGCCGAAATGTAGTAACGGAAAAAGTTACACAAAAGATTAAGTCCTTGCCTTTGGGGGCTTGACATTTTTGGGCTATTGCAGTGAATTATCATGGCATTTTATAGTTTTCGCGGCCGTCCAGCTGCAAAAACAGACACGCGTGGACTTTAAGTAGAGGCGGCCAACCTTGACGTTTGGGTTGGATCTGTAGGCCGGATACTATTGTTTTTTTTTTATGAAATGAGGTTAGGTTTTCTTACTTTTCCGTTCGTAATACTTCGAATGTTTAAACGCCTATTTTGTAAAGCGTGAATAAAACTCTGTGTACCATGATCCTTAGAGAAAATTTGGGACGAAAATTGCCCTTTTAGTTAAAATATAAGTAAATTCGAGAATTTCGAACAAGCAAAAGCCTTAATATTACTTACAAATAGGCATAGCCTCGAAGGCACAATTTAATACAATAAGCTTATAAACTTTAAAAAAAATACGGTTTAAAGGTTGTCTGGAGGAAGTTGTTTCAATAAGACCGCGCTTTGATGAGAATACTTTTTGATAAAGGCAAAGCCGCGAGCGCTGCTAGATTGTAACCGACTTCCAAAAAGGAAGAAGTTCTCAATTCTTCTGTATTTTGTTTGTGTATGTCACTCGATTTTTCCGCCAATTTGGCAACCGATTCAAATAATTATTTTGTGAATCTCAGGGGTGGTCATTTAGTTATTTTATCAAGAGTATCGTCATAGATATGGATATCAATAAATACCTCAAACTTGCAACTGAAAACGCCTCGCGCCGAAATTTTTTTTTTTACTAACACTATTTTTCTCCATCTTTAAACTGTATTTTTTTCAAGTTTTAAGCTCGAAAATACTTACTACTTTATAATTTCTTAGCCAAATCAGTGCCATGTGAGATATGACGGTTATTATAACTATATTTACAGGGTTTTTTTAAAACAATAAAACGATTTAACCCGTCTTATTGAAGCAACTAATATAAAATGGCGACTGTATTGTCCTCACACTCACATACTATTTCTGTCTCCAGTTTCAAAGTTACGGTACTGTAGGCAAAAAGATATGGATATTTATACAGATTTTCTAGCTGGTTTGCAGCGGTTGGAGCTGAAAGCTGAAGGATCGAGTTCAATGGCGTGCCATAGGAGAGGCCTATGTCCAGCAGTGGACGAATACTGGCAGTTAATGATGATGATTTTGCTTTTTTAATTATTATTTTGAAAAGTTACCTTGTGACATTTATTAAACAGAAGAACATTTTGTAAAATAAAATAGTTTTGAAGTATAAAATATAGTACAGAAAAGATGAAACAATTAAAATGTTCAGCACATTTCACAAAAGTAAGGCCAAAAATCGGAATTGTAGGCTTAATTTAGGAAAAATAATACGTATTTAAATTTTTTAATCTATCTGTCATTTTAAAATACAATGGGTACCACGATTTTAAGCAACTTTAACCATTTTTCAAAAATAAATAAATTCGTCACTTTTTTGCTGTCTGTATTTCAATTGCCATTTTAGATTTGTTTCTTAATTATTATAGGGCGCGTTATAACTATCATAAATATACATTTAAATAATTTTAGCTGCATTTTAGCTAAGATTCTCTTTGTTCTAAAAACATGTCAAAAAGTTAATACTACCTAATTTAAAAGAAAAAATATTTGTTTGTTTATGCGGGTACTTATAAATAAAATTACAGTATTTGGAAAAGTTAAATTAGTATGAACAGCTTCGGTCATTCTAATATGAACATAAAATAAAATAATACAATACACATGTTACAATAAAATATACAGTGTGGAAATTAAACTCAGGCCCTGGAGGGAAACTACTTTAAATCCTTAAGCTAGCTCATTTTACTTAAAGGAGACATTCCTTTATTTTTGAAAAGAAACAAATCTGCATTAAAAGATTTTTAAAACTCGCTTGCTTCGCCCGGGACTCGAACCAACTAAAATAAAAAAAAATAAACACTCTTTATTTTAATATACTAATCGGTAGTATTAATATTCAGGATAAAGTTTCTCTAACAAACATTAGGTCTTAAAAATAAAAATAATCGTTAAATCTAACATCAACTTTATTTTACTATCAATTTTGTAACACACACACGTGACGGCGACTAATGTTGTGTAGCCGGAACGACGGGGTTCATTTCGAACAATTTATCAGTTAAATAATTTAAGTGTTACAAAATTGATAGTAAAATAAAGTTCACAATTAAATTAAACAACACAATTTTTGAGATAGGACCTTTAGGGTAGGTATACATCTTTCATTGCAGCTGCTGTAAAATATTCTTAGGAGCCTGCATTACTTTTAAATTAAATTTCAAGCTGAATTCTCAGAATAAAAAAAAACTATCAGCAAGAAAATGAAAATTTGCATAAAAACTTTTTTGATACGATTCGATTAGCTTCCCTGTCAGTTGTCCATGTTGACTGTAATTTTTTTTTAATTTTGTGAATGCAGCCAAAAATAAGAAATACTGGTCAATCTCATCGGAATGTTTTATTAAAAACCCACCTGTATAATGTCAAAATTAAATCTCAAATTAGCAATAGTTGTAGAGATCGAAATTGGAAAACGGCTGATAGATTTTTTTTAAAGCTTACTTACTCTCTATATGTTGCACATTACTAGTGGTCTTGTTAACCCCTCCAACTAAGCTATATATGCTTGTATCTGGAGTGCGTTCACGTCGATGGTGCAATGGGTGGGGATCGAACTCACGACCTCTCGATCGCCATGCCGACGCCTTAGCATTGGGCGATTGCTGCTTATCTGACAGTGATACTATTATTTGATATATTCGTATCATCATTCGTTATTAATAAATATTAATATTCTTTCTTTCTATTATCTTATATTTCGATTTTCTTTCTAGGCTTGCCATTTTTATTTTTATTTAAACAATATTATGCAGCTGACAGACGGACTATCAGTTCCATTTGGATCATGATATGTACTGTGATCGGTATGCGTTTCTCTATGTTGTGTTTCACTATTTCACTTTTTTATTTTTTTTATATAAAAATTGTCTGAAGTACTGAAACACACACTTACATGTATGGTTGGTTTTAACCTACTTTAATTTTTTTAAATATTCTGACGTTAACTATTGGATGACAGCTGAATGGTTCATTACTTTTTTTTTCTAATTCAAAGCGTTAAATTCTGCTTTTGCTATGTTTACTTGATAATTGGTTATGATTTATTTTATGATTTATGATTTTGACGTGTATATGTGCGTATATTTATACTGCCTACATACTGAATAAATGCTTTGATTCTTGATTCTTCTTGATTCTTTATTAATAAATATTAATATTCGTTATAAATAAGTATTAATATTCGTTATAAATAAGTATTAATATTCGTTATAAATAATTATTAATATTAGTTATATAGTTTACAGTATATTTATAGTTTACATATTAATAATATATTTATAATTTGCCTCCTACCTTTGAAAAACTACAATGCATGGGGAATGTCATTTTACTAAAAAAAATCTGCAAAATTGATTAAATACATTATAAACACATGATTTAATACAATCACAACTTTGTACAGTGGCGGGCAAAAGAAAATGGCACACATGAAAATGTATGTATGTAATATCGAACTATAACTTTAATAGTTATATCGAAATTCAGTACCGAAAATGTATAAATCAGTAATTGGTAATGAAATAAAATAAGCATTTTTATAACAGGGATAACGTAGCTTTAGCAATCCTTATTATTTATGTGTGTGACCCGAAGATCTGAAAAAATGTATTTATATACTGAACTATCATCATCGATCAATCATATTTAATAAGTGATAAGTTAAAAACTGATTTGAAACCTATATAAAAAATACGTACAATATAAGACTTATTAAAAAAAATTAAATTAATTTTAACCGACTTTAAAAAAGTAGGAGGTTATCAATTTGCCTGTATTTTTTCTTTCTTTTTTATATTTCTTACCTCATACAGTCATACATGTCATTTTAATTTTTTAATAGTCGTTTTTAGCCGATTTGAAATAATAAGATGTTTAATTTTTTTTGCCTGCTACTGTAGAACTAAAACTAAATTCACATGCCTCAAAAATGATTCACATTAATCTTTTCTGATAGAGTCTGGCTAGTGAAAGTTGAGACTCTTAAGTATTTGCATTTTTACATGGCAATAATTATGCTAAAGTCATACATGTCAAAATCATCACAAGATGGCGGTTTTATAGTATGCTGCAAATACTTTGATACTTTTTTGTGCAATTATGGCTCGGACTTTCCTAGTTTAAGGTATCAAAATGAGTCAGTCGAAGTTTCCTTCGCAGTTAAGGTTGCCATACTTTTTTTTTATTTGCCGCGCTTTTTCAATCTCTACTTTTGTTTGCCAAACTCTACCTAGTTCTTTGATTAGATAAACATAATACTTTTTTTAATTTTTGGCTTCATAGACAAGTATTTTTGTGCAAGCTGACAATTTACATTCAAATTATGTCCAAAAGAGAAAAAGCAGGTCGTTCGATTAATAGTAAGCGATACAAGTATCTACGCAAATTTAAATATCTAAAAATAATAATCTTATATTTCTTAGGTTTGAGGTTTAAATGTTAAAATAAAATGGTGTATATAAGAACATTTTTCATCAATAATTTATAAAATAAAAAGGCCCTAGTACTTACTTATATTAAGATCTGTTTTATATAGTAGGAATGACAAAAATTATAATAAAATGGCCTAACAAAGTCAAAGCCCACTATAAGGCTGAATTTTTAGCTTGGGTTATGACAGTTACACATTGCACGATCAAATTTAATACATTTGCAGTTGATGCGTTCGAAACAGGTATCTTCTGGGTAAGCGCGCTCCATCGTCGACCGCATCATCACTTAACATCAGCTGAGATAGTGGTCAAGCCAAGTGCTATCCAGTTCGGTGTAAAAAAAATGACGCCAATTTTCATCTATCCATAAGGCGCTGTGATTGGCTTACAGCCAACAAGCGCGTTTTGATTGGCTAGCAGCCGAGAAAGCGTACAAATAACGTAACCTGATTGGCTGTTTTTTTTATGATATACGACAACAGGACAAGCACGACGCTCGCTTGATGGTAAAGCTACGACAGACGTCACAAGATACCTATTACAGATGGAGCGGCATTCAATAAGCCAGAATGTTGCATGTCACTGCACTGCGCCTGTTACTTTGAGACACAAGATGTTAAGTCTCACATGTCCTGTAATTTCACTGGACACTTTACCATTCAAACCGAAAAACATTCCTATTTCACGGCTGCTACTTATAAGTGCAAAATCACTGAGTAGTCACGGAATCCAATAACTGTACTAAGCAATACGCTTACATAGCTTGATTATTATAACCCTCCCACCCGAAATTTACGAAGCTATTATTAGGTATCTACATTCATATTTTATGATGACACCACATCGCATCCATTCTGCGATTTTACCTGTATCCTGCACAGCTTGGCAATTCCAGCACATATTTGTATTTTCTTTATTTTCTTGGAAACCCCCCCCCCCCCTACCTAAATCCTGCCTACGCCAATAAATTGACGGCAAGAAATCCAGCCTTAACATACTTATGACTGAAAGTTTTGACGTCACAACGTCTAATAAATCGATGAACGCCGGCATGCACGAAAAAGTGTCCCGATACACTCATTGTCCCGTTACGCTCATTGTACGCATGCGCCGATTTCATCAATGTTTTGTTATGACGTTGTCACGTTAAACTATCGTCCGTAAACCAACTTTACAGAAAACCAATTTTTTTTTGTAAAAAATATCTGTGGAACTAACTACTAGGGTACTCTACAAGCATATCAATGAATTTCGAGTGACGATCGTCGCTTAGAAAAGAGATGCAAATATACGTCTGTCTAGCTGCATCTCCTTCTATTAGATGTATGCGATGACAGGACGCATCGATACAAATGTAGAGAATTCTCTACCCCTGGTCCGATTTTAGAATTTTCTGAAGATTTTTTCCGAAAAGCGCCATACTTTCTTTACAAATAAAGATTATTTAATTATTGCCTTTTACGAATGTTCTTTAACTAAATAATTACGTTACAGTATAGCGCGCTAAGACTCAATTCAAACCAACTATAATAAAATACAATTAATTACATATATTTATATATTAAAGGTATATTTACACTATGATTTTGGTTTCAATCTCGAAATAAGAGATCCTGCACACTTATCACATTAGTCTTTTAAAGTTCACTTCACTTCGTTTTAGTCGGCAACTTGCTTAAAGAAGGTTTTCATACACACAGAGTTTCCAGAGATAAGGCTATCCGTTGGACTTTTTTTTTAAGTACAACTAATTTTGTCCAAATTTATTACAACATAAGCTTAATTTTAAATGAGTTGCATTTTTTAATCTGGGAGTGAAATGTTGTATTTTTTAATCATGTTGAATTTCTTGATTCGAGTTGCAATTTTCGACTCTATTTAAATTTCTCTACTCGACTCGTAGTTTCTGTTTCAATAGCCTGGTGTTGTATTTTCTGATTCAAATTGTATTTTTGCGACTCGTGTTGTATTTCCCGACTTAAGCCGAAGCCCGGCGATTATTCCCGAAGGCTCACTCTACGCTTAGGTTAGAGATGTCTTCTCATATGTCCACTTCGCAGATTTTCCTCTTTTGTGGGATGCCGAAGGAGTCCTTCTTGATGACTTCTTGTTTGAGATTTCTGTACACCTCGTAACGTGAAAGGGCGTATGGCTGTGGACAAAAACATATTTTTATTTATTTATTTAAAAAGTCTACCAACGATCGTTACAACAATACTTATACTAGACAACATATAACACATATCTCTTAGGTAATTGCACAATCAATTAAAGGTAAACTCCACATTTCCAAAATTGAACTAAAACACAATAAACGAGTTTCAAAAGCAATTGTCGCTAACAACAAGGCTAAATGTTGTTATGTATTGTACAGCATTAATTCATTTAGGTACTTAAATTAAGTAAGTAAGTAATTGTGCAGTTTCTCTCTTGTTTTTAGAAATGTAGGTAGGACAAATATAAATAGTAAATTTTAAGTGTTAATATGACTATTAACACTTAAAATTTACTATTTATATTATATTGCTCAATTACTTACTTACTTAATTTAAGTACCTAAATGAATTAATGCTGTACAATACATAACAACATTTAGCCTTGTTGTTAGCGACAATTGCTTTTGAAACTCGTTTATTGTGTTTTAGTTCAATTTTGGAAATGTGGAGTTTACCTTTAATTGATTGTGCAATTAGCTAAGAAATATGTCTTATATGTTGTCTAGTATAAGTATTGTTGTAACAATCGTTGGTAGACCTTTTTAAATAAATAAATAAACACATACCTGATACCTATACCTGACATATACCTGAGTAATTCGTGTTAAATATGACTATTTAACACGAATTACTCAGGTATATGTTTATACAAAGCAAATAGTTCTTTTACTGTAAGGTTCACTGGACATAAGTCCTTAATAATCATCGCAAAAATGAACGAAATTGCCAACTTAAGATGTTGGGAATTTGTTGTTGTGCTAAATCAGAAAAATTTAAGCAAGGGAGAAATAATGTTTGTTTTATTATGTTAACAATCAGATTTTAGTGTTATTTATTTTTACGCAAATATGATTAATTTTATATATTTTAATATGTTTAAAAATTTAATAAACATACTTAAAAATGTATGTCTTTGATCCTTTTTAAGAAATAAATAAGTTATATAAAATAAAAATAAAAATGATATTTTATAAAACTATTATTAATTATTCATTTGATATTGCATCCAACAATTGCTTACGGAGTGTTTTTAAGGATATTGAGTTAATATCAATAGTGTCACTATACTTATTAAGTGATTTACTTAATCGAGCTACCGGAGAATTACAACCGAGTTTAGTCCTACGATGAGGGGGAACTAATGGGACGATAGGCTTACGCGGATTATATTTTCTTGGTACTCTAAAATTAAAATAAGTGAGAAGCCGTGGACAGTCTATATTATTTCTTAGTATTTTGAAAAGGAAGGTAAGGTCAGCGAGAGTTCGACGTTTGTCTAATGTATGCATTTTTTTATAATAAATTAATATCTTTGATTTGCTATTGATTTCCGAAAATGCTTATCAATAATTAAGATTGTTTAAAAACTAAAACAACCGACTTCTATGCCCCGCGAGCCAATTTCAGTAGCAAGTTTGAGAAGTTTATCGTCATATCTCTAGATATACTTATCAGATCTCGATGAAATTTCAATGGGACTACCTCGGAACCGATTAAAAAAAGAATAATTCGAATCGATTCACAATTAAAGGAGTAATGGCGTAACATACATAAAAAAACATACAGACGAATTGAGAACCTCCTTCTTTTTGGAAGTCGGTTAATAAAATCACAGATCAATCATCAATCGAAACAGCACAATGTTGAAAAACATGCTATCTACGTTTTCACCAAAATTCCACAGAAAATCTTCAGTAAAGTCTTTACTAATGACTTGGACTAGACTATGTCTTTAACTTGACCTAAAATGTGACTGACATATCTTTATGACTTCAGTTCACTAAATCTTGAAGATTTTTAATACTTGACACTGGCTAAATACACTAATCGTGTAGAGCCATAATAAAACTAAAAAAAAATTCGTTCGCCGAATTAAAAGTCAAATGGTTGTAAATCGTCGCTCTTGCTCTGTATCGCTAACATCTGGTATTTGCAATTCCTAGGCTTGCTATTTGCTCCGAGCTGCGTACGATTTTCTCTTTCCCACGCTATAAGCGTGAAGTAGTTACAAAAATACCACAGATATCTAACTGACTGATAAAAGCACATTGAAAATTGTTGAGAATTGATCAATTGACAGCTGACTTGAACGCAACCCAACCTTGACCCTACTTCACACCTTACTTTTGTTCATATAGAGTCAAGTTGGTAATAATGTATTTTTAGATTTAGTAAGTTGGCAGGCGGTAAACATTTTTTGATAACTTCATTAGATAGCACCTAAGCGAAAAAAATGGCGAAAAGCTAATGTGTTCCGAATTGTTATTCCGTTTGTTATAAAGTATAGCGCTACAATCTGTAGATTGTTTAGCGAGAGTTTTGTTTAACAAAACAAGTAGTGTCAGAATATTCAAAAGGTATGTTAAAAGATGTATTCAAAATCTTGTCGCCACATGCTAAAATTTTGTTCATTATTTTTCTTACACAGAATTATTAGAAATGTAAACAAACATACAAATTGTTATTGTATCGAGTCATGAATGATTTTCTTTATTATAATTGTTAAAGTTTGGTACTGATTCTTTTGTATGTTGACAGGTACTTTTTGATGCATTGTTCAATAAACCGAACATTTGTCAACTTTGGACTTATTTTATTTGCAACAACAAACCCAGATCCACTGAAATTAACATCAGGTTATGGGCCCAGAGGAGCTGTAAAAGGGTTTCGTTGGAAGCAAGGTCAGAAAAGCGACGGAAAAGTCGAGAAAGTAGTCCAAAACGTCAGAACCGGCACGTCAGACATAACCTACAAATTAGCGACATCGGAGCAGCCATCGCACAGCAAGTCAACGTTGAATAACGTACACGCAAGTCGCTTTAAGTCAGACAATCGCCACGTAAGATTGTAAATTCATTTTGTTTATTTAAAAATTGTCAGAAGTCAGTCAGATTGTAAAGTTTAAATGCAAAATGGATACTGTAAAATCTCAGTTGGAGATGTTAAGTGAAGATAGTCAGGGAAATGTCAATTTCATTTCATGGCGATTTAAATTAAACCTAGCACTTAAAAACAAAGACCTGTATGATATTGTGTCAGGCACGAAAGTCAAACTAGCAGATGCTGCGACAGATGCAAACGTTTCAGCTTGGATAAAGAAAGATATCGAAGCTCAAACATTGATAGGTTTAAATGTAAACAGTAAGATAGCTAACAAAATTGCAAATTATAAAACTTCCAAAGACATGATAGACAAATTAGTTAGCTTATATGGCACAAAGACTGATGTAACTTTAGAAACGTCCCGAATCAAATTCTTTACTTTTGAGTATGATCAAAACAAGTCAGCAATTGAGAATTGTATGGAGATTATGGATCTGGCTGAAGAAGTGTCGACTGAAAATGATCCTATGAGAGAAAGTTGGGTCATGACGAGGATCCTGAGTGTCTTACCGTCAAAATTGGCACATTTCAGAACAGCATGGAACAACGTGACAGGACCCACAAAGAACCTGGAAACTCTCATCGAACGTCTGAGACTCGAGGATGAGCAACTTAAGGAACCGACAAATGCAGAGGGCAGCACTAGCAACGCTCTCATGGCACAACGTGACAAACGAGGAAAGTCATCAAGCAACCAGGACAAGTCACAGTTCGCATGTTATAAATGTGGGAAGCCAGGTCACGTGATCAAGGAGTGCAGAGGAAAGGCATGTCAGAAATACATCGAATATTGCAAGAAGAAATACTCATGCAACAATTGTAAGCAGAAAGGTCACTTCGCAAAGGACTGTCCATCCCGAGAAGAAGGAAATAAGACAACAAATGGGCAAGTCAGAAAGGGTTTTTTGACCACAGCACTCTCGACAGTGGACAATGACATCTCGCAGGACAGGGCAACCTCATGGTATCAAGACTGTGGAGCCAGCCAACACATGACGTCTCATCGAGAATGGTTTGTACAGCTTCATGAGCTGGACGAGCCAATTCCAATTGTGATCGGAGATTCAACCAAGCTAGATGGCGTTGCAGTCGGGAACATTGAGATGGAGGCTTTTGATGGTCAAAAGTGGTACCCAGTGGTACTTGAAGATGTGATCTACGTACCAAATCTCAACTTTAATCTTTTCTCAGTCAGTCAGATGTTGGACAAGGGACATGTACAGAAGGCAAATGGAAACGAGTCGACGTTTTACTGTCAGAATAGCAATGAGGTTGTGGCAATAGCAAAGCGCAAAGGAAGTTTGTACAAAATGATGCTAAGGAAGGAAGAAGAGACAAGTTTGATGGTCCAGTCGAACAAAGTATGGCATGAACGACTCGCCCATCAAAACGTAAAGTATGTGAGGGACATACTGAAAAGGAAAGGGATCAAGTATGTTGATGACTGGAATAATTAGGTGTGCACAGGGTGCTCATATGGCAAGCAACATCGATCCGCACATCCGAACAATCCCAAGACAGCCCAGCAGTTATTAGATCTTGTGCATGTTGACACCGGCGAGATGAACATCCCATCTCTGGGAGGAGCGAGGTATTGGCTTATGTTGAAGGACGACTACTCTCACTACAGAAGCTGTTATTTCATGAAGACAAAAAGTGAGGCCCCAGAGAAAATTGCAAGCTACCTGAGACTTGTTGAAAATCAACTAGGGAGGAGAGTGAAGAGTCTGAGATCTGACAACGGCACGGAACTGAAGAATTCAAAAACGAAAGAGTTGATGGACAAGTTGGGAATCTTTCACACCTTTACGAATGTACACACGCCAGAGCAAAATGGAAGGGTTGAAAGAGAGATGAGAACGATGGTCGAGGCAGCCAGGGCAGAGATACATGCAGATGATTTAGACGAGAGACTATGGGCAGAGGCAATGAACCATGTGATCTTCACGATCAACCAGACAGGAACCAGCAACGTACCAGGAAAGAGTCCGGCAGAACTGTGGTTTGGAAGGAAAATGAAGATCGAGAAACTACGATCTTTTGGCTGTGAATGTTATGTGCTAACCCATGCACAGAAGAGAGGCAAGATAAACAGAAAATCAGAAAAGGGAATTCTGGTTGGCTATGACATTGATTCACCCTGCTACAGGATTTATATGAAAGAGAAAAGAGAAGTCGTCAGTTCAGACAATGTAATCTTCGATGAAGAAAAGACACGACAGAGGCAAGGCACTGAACTAGAGACATTGGTAACAGAGGACAGAACTGAGAAACAAGAAGAAAGCAGCAACGAGTCAGACGAAGAAGAGGACAACTGGACGACTGGAGAAAGTGCAGAAGAGGCAAGTGAAGATGAAAGTGGGACACAACCGCCAGAAGAAGAGCCAGGAAGGAGAATTTTGCGAGATCGTCGAACATTGCAACCACCACCGAGACTGAGAGATTGCGTACTTGACACCAGACGTGGAGGAAGGAGCGCACTGGCAGCAATGATTGGAGAAACTGAAGACATCCCGGTGAGTGAGGCACTCAAAGATGAGAAGTGGAGACAGGCAATGCAGGAGGAGTACGACTCGCTAATGGAAATGAAAACTTGGGAACTGGTGGACTGTCCTGAAGAATAAAACCTATCACATGTCGGTGGGTACTTCGAAAGAAGGCAGATGGAAGATACAAGGCCAGACTCGTGGCAAGAGGATTTGAACAAAAGGAAGGAGTGGACTACGCAGAAACATTCAGCCCGGTAGCCCGCCATGCATCGATTCGACTACTTTTGAGTTTTGCAGCGTCAGAGAAAATGAAGTTGGTGTCGTTTGACGTGAAAACGGCATTCTTGTATGGAAACCTGGAGCAAGTCATCTATATGAACCAGCCTGAAGGGTTCGACGATGGATCAGGGAAAGTTTGTAAGTTGGATAAGAGTCTTTACGGGCTCAAACAAGCACCAAAGATGTGGAATGAGAGAGTCACCACACACTTTGAAAAGAAGATTGGCCTGATCAGCACAGATGACGACCCGTGTATTTACTATAACAAGGACAAGAGCATTATGCTCTCACTCTTCGTGGATGATGGATTGATAGTCGGGAAGGATGAAAAGGAAATATACAGACTCTTGAGTGAGATAAGCAAGGAATTTCAGATCACATACAGCAAGAAAGCTCAGGACAAATTGACGTACTTGGGCATGGAAATCAAGATCGACAAAGATGGTATCTTCGTGAATCAGCCTCGCTACACGGAGAAGATCTTGAAGAAGATGAAACTCGAACAGTGCAACCCAGCATCTACACCCATTGAGCAAGGAATGATCACCAAGAAGATAGACTTCAAGAACGACGAGGCACTTCCGGCGGACAACAACTATCGTGAGGCGATAGGGAGTTTATTGTACCTAGCTACAATAACTCGGCCAGACATCAGCTTCGCCGTGAACTACCTGAGTCGATTCTGCAACAAGCCCATGAAAAGCCATCAGGCGATGGTGAAACGTGTGTTCCAGTACTTGAAAGGGACAACGACAGCAGGAATCCACTTTGGAGGAGGCAAAGAATTCGTGGCATATACCGATTCAGACTTTGGAGGAGATCCTGAGACAGCAAAGTCGACGAGTGGAGTGTTGGTGATGAGAGGAGGACCAGTGATCTGGTACTCACAGAAGCAGCGTTTGGTGGCGACTTCAACTGCAGAAGCTGAGTACCGAGCCGCTGTGACAGCGATTGATGATGTATGCTGGATCAAGAGAATCGCATTGGAACTTGGTATCCTGCAAAGTGATCAGCCGATCACCCTGAATGTCGACAACATGTCAGCCATTCACATGCTACAGAATACTCACGAAGGAAAAGCAACCAGAGGAAAGAAACACATTGAGATACCACGTAAGCACATTCAGCAACACGTCGGCACCACGGTCACACTGCAACACGTCGAGAGCAGCAAGCAGATTGCAGACATTCTCACTAAGCCACTCAACAGGAGAGTTTTTGAGACGCTCCGCTGTAAATTGATCAAGGAGGAGTGTTGAGAATTGATCAATTGACAGCTGACTTGAACGCAACCCAACCTTGACCCTACTTCACACCTTACTTTTGTTCATATAGAGTCAAGTTGGTAATAATGTATTTTTAGATTTAGTAAGTTGGCAGGCGGTAAACATTTTTTGATAACTTCATTAGATAGCACCTAAGCGAAAAAAATGGCGAAAAGCTAATGTGTTCCGAATTGTTATTCCGTTTGTTATAAAGTATAGCGCTACAATCTGTAGATTGTTTAGCGAGAGTTTTGTTTAACAAAACAAGTAGTGTCAGAATATTCAAAAGGTATGTTAAAAGATGTATTCAAAATCTTGTCGCCACATGCTAAAATTTTGTTCATTATTTTTCTTACACAGAATTATTAGAAATGTAAACAAACATACAAATTGTTATTGTATCGAGTCATGAATGATTTTCTTTATTATAATTGTTAAAGTTTGGTACTGATTCTTTTGTATGTTGACAGGTACTTTTTGATGCATTGTTCAATAAACCGAACATTTGTCAACTTTGGACTTATTTTATTTGCAACAACAAACCCAGATCCACTGAAATTAACATCAAAAATCGAAATTTTTATACGTACAAATAGGCAGACAATACATTGCATGGGCAACTATCTGGCCGTTTTTCTGAGGATTGCAAAATCGGCCCTTAACGCCACAATATATTTCAGCGCACTAGGTATTTAGCGATACCTCCGTCCGTCTAATTACGTAGCGGGAAACTGTCAGCCAGCTAGCAAAAGTGACACAGGTCCTACGTCGAAGACGCCTCGCGGGCTGCTGAATTAATGCGCGTTGGCCACTTTGTTATATAACAATATTGTTTAAAAAAAATGTCTATTTTGAAAAGAACTATCCATTTAAGTACCTTTCTTTTTCTATTTTTTGTGAGTTTAATGTCTTTTAAGTAATACCCAAAAACTATATACATTTCTATGTTTTCGTAATTTTTTATGATCGAGTGAAGTCGATAATATCGAGTTTTGAACCATTAAATAATACACATATAACAAGAATGTTTCTTGAACTACATCATATATTTTTTTCTGATCAAAACAAATAATATTTAATTGTTTGCTGTTGAATCAAAAACTTGCCGATTTGGAATATTTAAGCCTTAAACAAAAGTAATAGACTAACTTCTCAATACCTAAAAGGTAAACTTACCCAATATCCAAATGGTATCTGACTTTTACTGGCATTCAGCACTGACCAAATGCTCCAGAACAGGTGACTGGCTAATGCGAACGTGTCGACTTCAGCCAACAACTTGTTAACTTCGTCGATAGATGGCGGGGCGGGCGTTTTGTCATCCGATGTTTGCGTCATATTGCTGTGCTTCAGGTATTCTTTTATGAATATTTCCTGGGGAATTGAGTTACGGTTAAATACGTTTTGAAAAGGTTGTTTTATTTTGAAGAATATTGGACGGAAGTTTGGGAAATTGTACCAAGATTGTGTTTTATTTCATACTGTCGTTTTGGTGTTACGACTAAATTGTAATTGTTTTTTTTAATGCATATCTCAATAGACGGTAATGAATAATTCAGGGATTTGTTTTTGAGCGTGGCATGTCGTAAAATGTTTTTTTTTGGGGAAATTGAAGTCTTTTAACTAAAAGCGACTGGCCCAGGCAAAAATGTTTAGTACTGTTACGTGTTCAGTCTTAATCAAAAGATAATACCGACAAAATTCGTTGATGTTTTATTTCTCTCTTATTAGAAGTGGGCTGAATCAGGGAATTTCTTTGGATGGTAGGACGTTGTGAGATTTTTTTGGGGGAATTTAAGTGTTACGAATAAACAATGCGAATATATTTTGTATTGACACATGTTAAAGTTATCATCAAAAGATATCATCAAAAGTTATCATCAAAAGCGAACAGGATTTTTGTGATTTTGATGATAAACGCTAAGATTCAAAGAGGATACAGATATTTTTTGGCAATGATGTATATTATTTTTCATTTAGAGGTTTCTCCCATATTTTCTTAATAAGAAAGGGGGATCGAGAGCATATTCCAGGACGATATTGATACTGGAAAGAGCTGGATGAGAGTAGCCAAAAATCCTGCCATTGACGTGTTACTGAAGAGGCTATTTCCAGCAGTGGGCTAATATAGGCTGATGATGACGATGACTAGGATATTGACATGGAAATTGTGGGACAGCAAACAGTTAAAATGTAAATAATAATTAATTAATTAATCTATAAAATATACGAAGCAAACTTAGATTAACATTTAATAATTTCATTTGTCAAGCAATGTGATATATTAAAACATAATTTAAAAAATTGTTTATTTTTTTATCGGATATAAGCAAGCGTTTGACCACTAACTCACGTGATGTTAAGTGATGATGTGATCATATTTGTCAATATTTTTTTTATATTCTCACAATGCCTGACAAATTCCTTTTTGTTTTTGGTTGCTCGGTGAAAGAATGACATGGATAAAAAAAATTGGAACGTAAACTATTTTTAAATGATACAAGCTTATTTAACAAGCATGGCGCTCGTGTGATGGTAAGACGTCTACCTATAAGATGCTGTTGTAACGCAAAACTCTGAATAATCAGAATTTTTCTCGTAACTCACTGCACCTGTTACAGGCATAATGATGTTAAGTCTCACCGCCCTATAATTTTACAGGACACTTTGCTCTTTAAACCAGAAAATAATATTAACATTGCGGTCGTACAACTTCTAGCCAAAGACATTGTAGTATAAAGACTGTGCACTAAGCGCAAAAACCGGAACAAACGAGACTAACAATTGCACGGTGTCTGTCCCTTTCTATTGTGGTTACCACAAAATAAATAAATATTTAAACTATAAATATAATATAACACATATATTGCACTGGCAGGTTACTAGACAAGGACACACTCCGTTCTTCAATCCTCTCGCTCGGCCCGTTTTGATGTATCACAGCAATTACAACTTTATGTTCTGATCATATGGATTAAATTGAATTTGTCAAAATTCTGGTGTGCACAGTCTAGTGCATAGTACAATTCTTTGCTATTAGCAGAATTCTTTCAAATAGCCTACCAATAACTTGGGTAAAACCACAGAGCATATATAGTAAAAAATAAGGAATGCCAAATCAAATTTAAAAATTATGATGAAATTCATGCTCGATTTTATTCTCTACTGACCGAATTGCGTTTTGTCTCTAAAAACAAACGCCACAATATAAAATTAAGAATCTAATAACGACAACATGAAATGTTTTAAATGAATGACTGAATTTCACTGACCAACCAACAACAAAAAATCGTAAAATAAATCCCAATACAAATTATACTTCGTTCACTTCCCGCCATATTTGTTTCGGGCATAGACAACGGCGCGGGCGCAGGGCTACGGTCCAATGTCTATGGTAGGACGCGATGACAGCTGCAGCTAAAATAGAAGCATAGACAAACACAAGCTGCGTATTGGCAGAGACACAGCAATTTTCAAAACCATAGACAAAATAATATTCTAAAGTAAGATTTATTACCACATACAATTAAAAAAAATATTACGGTGTAGATTTATTATCACAGATCCTATTTGATGATAACATTCATAACACTATCCGTCATAGACAATACTTGGAGATATAATTCCTATTTTCCTAAACTCCTTTAATCTGTGGTGATAGCAGTGTTTGTTATGTAGTGACGTTACTATCTAATTGACAATTGGTTATGTGCTTTGCAAATTAAAAAAAATTCCCGCGCTTACTTTGCATTATTTCAACCAATTAAAAAGTAATCTATTTTGTTTTATTTGTACAACTCTATCTGTTGAACTAAGCGGGACGAATGCCCGAATACGTCTTCGTTGTTCCGCGGATCTAAATAGAGGGCGTTTATGAATTTAAAATATAACATGACGCTTACGTCACCTCCGTTTCAATCGGACCGTGACGCTACGTCACCTCCGTTGCATTTCAACCCAGTGCGCCTATTTTTGTTGTTTTTTTTAAAGAAATACATATCTTTAGAAATATGTATGTTCTATCGTACAAAAGCACATTACTATTTCTATGACAAAGGTTTAATCTGTGGTGACGGCAGTGTATGTTGTGACGTCACCTTCTAAATGACAATTGATGATGTGTTTTGCAAATAACATTTTCTCTCGCTTATTTTGCATTTTTCATAAAATATTTCAACGAATTAAAAAGTAATTTATTGACAAAAAGGGTGCGTACTGTGCGTAGAAATCTACGCGTTAGAAATGAAACTTACTAGTTAATTTAATTTATTTCTCAACATCACCAATTATCTTTTTGTACAACTCCATCTGTTGAACTTAGCGGGACGAATGCCCGAATGATAGCGAATACGTCTCCGTAGTTACACCGTTCTACAATAGAGGGCGTTTATAAATATTAAATATAACCTGACGCTTACGTCACTATCGTCAAATTTTAACTGAGTACGCATAAAGAAGTTTCACCTCAAAAATGTATTCCAAAGATATAATATCAATACCAGAACTATAATGATTCTAAAAAATATATTTCAAGTAAATTAAAACCATCTGAATAATACCTATTCCATCTTAGAACACATTCACAGACCTGCTACATATTAAACTTGATCGCGTACACCGGCCCCCATGAGACCGACCTTGAACGGAGTTTGTCCCTTTCTTTTGTACGGACAACTATATATAATATACCATACATATAGTATAGAACATATATAGGACTATCAGGTTGTTAGACAAGGACACACTCCCACCCTGGTGTCTCTCAATTGGACCGTTTTGTTCTACAAAGCAATTACAACCTTATTGTTAGAGTATACGGATTAAATTGAATTTGTCAAAACATCAGCAGTGCACCATCCTTTTATATTACGTCTATGAGTATGTGGCATTAAAGAGAAAAAAAACAATGAAAACAGCACTAACCTTTTGTTCCAGTGAAGGAGTATTATCCGTCAACTCGTGGTAGAAAGGATAGTCAGGGTTGGTATAGTCATATCTCCACTCTTGGAAATGGTTCGCAATGTCAAATCCACGGTAGTTGTATGCGCAGTATTCAAAGTCTATTAGAACTAACTGCGGCTCGCCCGAGTCACTCATACCCGATATTATACTGGAAGAGAGTGAGTGAGAGTGAGTTAGAGGTAACAAACAGTCTTGAGTGACAGAGTTACAGACGTCTTTATAATATTAGTTTGATCAAAGTGCCTTTGACAGAATTAATAACGTAAATGAGAGCGTTTTGGGAGAGTAAGTGACTCGATCAGAGAGTCTTTGAGAGAGTGAGTGTATACTTAAGAGTCCGAACACACTCAAGTGTCAGGTTTGAGACTGATAGAATGATAGTTTTTTTGAGACTATGGTATTGATTATTAAATAAAATTTAAGTAACTTTCCAAATAATTAATGTAATTGTTCGAAGTAGAAAGGACAATCACGATTGGTATATTCGCATCTCCATTCTTGGAAATGGTTCGCAATGTCAAATCCACGGTAGTTGTATGCGCAGTACTTAAAGTCTATTAGAAGGTTAGACTAGTTACACAGACTGTTAGATAGACTGTTGGACTAGTTATAAGTCACTCATACCAGATATTATATTGAAGAAAGTAAGAGAGTGTGAATTTGAGAGAGTGAATAGATTATTGACTGGATAAAAGTTTGTTACAGATGTTAATCTAGCTAGATTAACATAAAGTGAGACTTAAAAAGAGTATCTTTGATAGAATCAGCGACGTAAATAAGAGCACTTTGGGAGAGTAAGTGACTCAATGAGTGTCTGTGAGAGAGCGAGTGTATTCTTAAGAGTGTGTTTGGATGTCTCAACAAATAATGAGATTTGATAACTAATAAGAGTGTCTTTCTGAGTGGTGATGAATGAATTCTGAGTGGAAATTAGAGTGTCATTGACACAAGGTAAATGAGTGTAAGCGTAAAATTGTTTAACACAATCCAAAATTTCATCGTACCGACGGGATTCAACCCCCGGATGACACGTCCAGGTGCTCTGCCAATTAAGCCACGGTTCGATCCATCAATACGACGATATTAGTGGCTTGCATTTTTTTACCCAATTATGCATTGGTGGCGCCATCTATGACTACATATTTCAAAAGTTAATCATTCGGAAGAAATCATTACAGTTTTCAAATCCGACGAACAATTTCTGTTAAACAATTTTTATGTTAAACAATTTTACAAAAATATAAAGTGTGTAATACTTTAAGAAACATAATATTTGAGTGTAAGTGTGTTGAGAAGATTGCAAAGTTTTTACCTGTCAGTAGTGACGGCATCTTCAAAGCTCTCAATATCCTTAACGCTACGGTATTGCCTGTGTTGGGAACGTGTTAGATCTGAATATGTCTGTACGAAGACAGGATCTACACCTTCATCTTCCGACACGGGCGGGGGCGGGGTGTCTTCGTAGTATAGGATGTTGCCTGGAAGAGATTAGTGTTGTTGATAAAGTTGTACTAAAGGTTATATTGACGGATTCTATAATTAAAATTTAAAACCACCCCCGATCAATCTATGTTTACATTTTTAGTTTAAGATCGTTAAGAAACCAATTTATCCCCGCATGGTGTTGGGACACTATCTAGTGTCCGCCTGGCCAGCTACCACCCTCAAGTTAGAAAATCTGTCGCCATACATCTAACGTGTTCCGGCAGCTATCCTTGAGAGCCAGTTCCCATTCTAGGCCTAGCGTGCTTACCATCTTCGACCGCGTCATCACTTACCAACAGGTGAGATAGTGGTCTTACGCTAACGTTTATACTATACATAAAAAGTTACCTTCTTGCATATCATTGTGGCAGAAGACAACAGGCGATTCGACGGCCGCAATGAATTTCTTCAGCCAATCGAACTCCTGGTCAAAATCCACTTCATTGATATCTTTTATGATACTTTTCTCAAGGTCATTCTGGAAAAAAATAATTTAAGATCGTTTAAAAAACTAAAAGAACCGACTTCTAACGTCGCGCTAGTCAAAGTAGCCAGAAGACGTAGTAACTATTATATAATCTGTGCCAGTAGTGAGTAGTATGTCGTCGAGATAAGTAAATGCGTCGTAATACAAATGTTTAAAAGAAAGTCGCTTTAAAAGGAAAATTAAAACAGGAAAATTTAAAAACAACAATAATTTAAGATCGTTTACAAAACTAAAAAAACCGACTTCACATGCCGCGATAGTGAAAATATCCACTAGTCATAATCATGTCGTCAAGGTATTAAATTTGTTTATACAGTATAACCTCTATAAGTCGAAACCCAAGGGAGACGCCAAAAAATTCGAGTTATAGAGTTTTCGACTTAAGGAAGATTTCGACTTAGGCGGATTTTGATTTGACTTGTCGAGGTTAAGATTCTTTCTTACTAATTTTGAGCTTTCGGTTTACGTTTCACAGCACTTATTTGTAAACTGTTGTAAAAATTATGTGTATTGCAGTAGAACGAACCAAACTACTTCTGCCAATTTTTCAATCGACAATAAATAACTTGCATCGCTAAAGATTAAAAGAAATCAAAAATAATAAAAATAAACTGGCCAAGTGCAAGTCGGACTCGCACTCGTAGGGTTCCGTACCACACTACAGTATTTTATTAGATCGAGCAAAAAATACCACTATCATTTTTAAGCCAGCAAAAAAATAATAATATTCAAACATTTTATTTCTTATAACGCCATCTAACGTCTAACAAAGGTGTTAGGGATCGACATTTCAATATAACGCCATCTATGGGACGTTTACCTAACTAAGCGTTCATAGATGGCGTGAAATGCCGAAAAAAACACGTTTCTTGTATGGGGACCCTCAATAGTTTTTAACTTTATTCTGTTTTTAGTATTTGTTGTTATAGCGGCAACAGAAATACATCATCTGTGAAAATTTCAACTGTCTAACTATCACGGTTCATGAGATACATGCCTGGTGACAGACGGACAGACGGACAGACAGACAGACAGACAGACAGACAGACAGACAGACAGACAGACAGACGGACAGCGGAGTCTTAGCAATAGGGTCCCGTTTTACCGTTTGGGTACGGAACCCTAATAAACACCTGAGTCATACATTCCTTAAGGATTAATCCTATCTATTGTGTATATAAATTGTTTTCTTAGAAACAATTGTGTACTAACATTATCGGCAACGTATTTTTCTTCGAACTATAGAGGTAATAAGTTTCAAATAATCGAGTTGTCAAGTTTGTAAACCATTAAATATTGCTATGTTCGAGATACAGAGGTCAAACTTATTTTTTTCGAGTTATAGAGGGTTCAGATTTCGAGCAACGGAGGTTTTGCCCCTCCCTTCCCTTCAAGCCGAAGGGAAGGGAACACAAACTTTTAAGAGTTTGGGAAGTTTTCGACTTATCGAGGTTCGACTTAAAGAAGTTCTACTGTTTTGTTTATCTCCATATCTCCGGAGATAATGTTCATACGTCGATAAAATTTGAACGGGACCGAACGGGAGGCATAATCTATCAAACAAAAAAAGATTTTTTCAAATCGGTTAAGATTTGACGGAGTTCTGAGGTCACAAACAAAAAAAAAATCGAATTGAGAACCTCCTCCTTTTTTGTGAAGTCGGTAAAAAAAAAAAAGAGCGTGCATAGAAAGCTACGCGTTCGAAATGAAATTTCAAAGTTCATTAAATTTATTTCTCAACATCACTAATATTTGTTGTACAACTCCATCTGTTGAACTTAGCGGGACGAATGCCCGAATGACAGCGAATACATCTTCGTAGTTACGCCGATCTACAATAGAGGGCGTTTATAAATATAAAAT
This sequence comes from Cabera pusaria, assembly GCA_954871355.1. Lineage (NCBI taxonomy): Eukaryota > Metazoa > Arthropoda > Insecta > Lepidoptera > Geometridae > Cabera > Cabera pusaria. Next base: position 6,421,243 of record OX940912.1, on the reverse strand, counting down.
ATAACATGACGCTTACGTCAGTTCCGTCAAATTTTATTCCAAACTTCAAAATAAATTCATAGTGGGCCGTTTAAAAAAAAACAATAAATATAATAATAATAATAAAGTTGAGAGCCCGGTGCCGTAATCGGGAGAACGGTCGGCTTTGATGCGAGAGGTACCGAGTTCAAACCCCGCCGAGCACCAATGGATTTTTCTATCGAAAAATGTATGTGCGCTTCTCACAGTGGCCCTCCGGTGAAGGAAAACATCGTTAAGAAACCAACAACCCCCGCATGGTGGTAGGACACTATCTAGTGTCCGCCTGGCCAGCTACCACCCTCAAGTTAGAAAATCTGTCACTAAACATCTAATGTGGTTCCGGCAGCTATCCTTAAGAGCCAGTTCCCATTCTAGGCCTAGCGTAGATGGTAGCACCATCTTCGCCCGCATCATCACTTACCAACAGGTGAGATAGTGGTCAAACGCTAGCCTATAAAATATAAAAAAACGAAAAGTTCAGTTCATGGCAGAGACGTAATATAAAAGGATGATGCACTGCAGATGTTTTGACAAATTCAATTTAATCCGTATGCTTTAACTATAAGGTTGTAATTGCTTTGTAGAACTAAACGGCCCAATTGAGAGACACCAGGGAGGGAGTGTGTCCTTGTCTAACAACCTACTAGTTCAATATATGTTCTATACTATATGTATGGTATATATATATAAGTTGTCCGTACAAAAGAAAGGGACAAACTCCGTTCAAGGTCGGTCTCATGGGGGCCGGTGTACGCGATCAAGTTTAATATGAAGCAGGTCTGTGGTTTATGGCAATACAGGCGATGCCACGGGACATGCTACTTAACATATAAATCCTTACCTTAGGCACATATGTGGTAGCCTTCCGTTCTTCCTTGATGGTTTTGATCCATTTGGACATGGTCTTCCAGATCCAGTTGGGTTCTTTTGAAAGAGGAATGTCCATGGAATGTATGGCGGCCATTTTTTCAGCTATTTTCATTGAAAGGGCAGGCTCGCCAAGCTCACGAGTTGTTAAAGGCCTTGCCTGTTAAAATAACAAGGATAAAACTGCTAAGTGTAAGTCGTAGTAAGTTCCTTACCACCGTATAATCCAGACTAATATTATAATAAGATAGTTTAAAAACTAAAACAACCGACTCCCATGCCCCGCGACTCGCGAGTCAGTGTCAGTAGCAAGTTTGAGACGGTTATCGTCATATCTCTGGAGGTACTTATCAGATCTCGATGAAATTACAATGGGACTACCTCGGAAACGTACCCTACCGATTACTAAAAAAATCATTAGAATCGGTTCACAATTGACGGAGTAATCGATTAACATAAACACAAAAAAAAAAGACGAATTGAGAACCTCTTTCGTTTTGGAAGTCGGTTGATAACCGACTTCAAATGCCGCGCTATTAATTTTCAGTACCAATTTTGAGGTGTTTATCTCCATATATCTGGAGATACCAGTCAGATCTCGAGGAAATTACTATGGTACCACCGTGGGGATATCTCCTTTCCAACAAAAAAAGGGATTATTAAAATAGGTTCATATACGACAAAGTTATCCGCGAACAAACATTTAAAAAAATATATATACGGTCGAATTGAGTAACTTCCTTTTTTGGAAGTCGGTTAAAAACGTTTGTAAATGTGTCACTCTATCTGTTTGTTACCTAACTGATCACGGTTTAACGGACGATCAGTGGCGTAGCATGGGATTGTGCCGCCCGGGGCTGAGGCAAATTTTGCCGCCCCCTTTTCTAATATATCTAATATACTATAAGAGCTTTGTCCTGACATACTGACTGACAGACAACGCACAGCCACACTGTACACATAGACAATGCACAGCCACTGGTCTTAGAGACTTGTAATTTGGAGGCTATATTTGTCTTAGTACGTAAAGGTGTCATCATCATCATCAGCCTATCTTCGTCCACTGCTGGACATAGGCCTCACCTATGGCACACCACTGAGCTCGATCTTCAGCTCTCTGTTTCCAACTGCTGCCAGCCAGCTTGCGTATATCATCGCTCTACCTAGCTGGAGGGCGCCCTACACTACGTATACCGAGCCGTGGTCTCCACTCTAGAACACGTCTACCCCAACGGTTATCGGTTCTACGACAGATGTGACCAGCCCACTGCCACTTCAGCTTGCTGATCCTTTGAGCTATGTCGATAACTTTGGTTCTCTGACGGATGACTTCATTTCGAATTCGATCCTTCAAAGAGACTCCAAGCATAGCCCTCTCTCATAACCGAGCGTCTTGAACATATCCTCAAGAGTGTTGGTGAACAATTTGGGGGAAATAACGTCCCCTTGTCTCACTCCTCTATGTAAAAGGATATGTTCAGTCTGCTGATTTTGTACTTGGACGGCCATAGTCGCGGCGTCATACAGGCCTCTCAGTACTTGGACGTATCGCCAATCAACTTGGCACCGTTGCAGAGACTCCAGAACAGACCAGGTTTCTACAGAGTCAAAAGCTTTCTCATAGCCCACAAACGCAAGGCACAGGGGCTGGTTATACTCTTCGGTCTTCTGTATAACCTGTATGTGTGTATGTGTGTATGTGGTCTATGGTGCCATATCCTCCTCGAAACCCAGCCTGTTCAGGGGGCTGAAACTCGTCGAGTCTACGCGCGAGACGATTTGTGATGACTCTCGAAAACAGCTTATAGACGTGACTCAAGAGTGAAATGGGTCGACAGTTCTTTAAGATGGTCTTGTCTTCTTTTTTAAAGAACATAACGACTACACTCTTGCTCCACGCCTTTGGAGTTCTCCCCGAAAAGAGGACGGAATTAAATATACGCTGCAGCTGTACAAGCGTTGGAGTTCCACCAGCTTATACCAGCTTATATCCGGAGAGGATAGAATTACAACGTAGCTCTTAAGAGCTACGTTGTAATTCTATCCTCTCCGGGGGCTTTTCCATTTTTAAGCTGTTTGAGAGCCATCACAATTTCGTCCAGGCTGACCTCTGGCAGATCCTCGGTATAATGGCGGGTAAGAGTGGCTCTAGGATCCTCGGACTGGGGTTGGGGACGGGACGCTTACGAGCTATATAGTTGGCCGTAGAAGTCTTGAACCTCCCTAAGAATCTCCGGCTTAGAAGTGACGACACTCCCTTTAGATGTGGTCAACTTCGTCAGATGGCTTCGACCCAGCTGTTGAACAAAAACTTTTGAACCCCGGTTTCGCTCGATCGCTTCTTTGATAGAGCGTGTGTTGGAGCTCCGGAGGTCACGTCTTACCATCTTAGAGATTTTTTTGTTCAAAGCCCGTTGGTCTGACGAAGTGACTGCGGGGTTTTCTCGTCGCCGCTGCATTAGCTGCAGAGATTCCTCTGAAAGCTTAGACTTCTTACCGGCACCTCGCGTCTCGCAAAATTTCGTCCCCTCCTCCCTGAGGATTCGCACCACTTGGTCGAGATCCTGGTCCACGTCAACGTCAATTGTGGTTTCCAAGGCAGCGAATCGCTTCTCCAGTTTTAACTGGAACGTTTCAGAACCAACCACGGATTGGAGCATTAATATGCTCCAATCCGTGCGTAGATTTCATTAGGCAGACTCGTTCAAGCTTGCAGTCGATATCTAGAGTGCCTCGGACCAGTCAGTCATCACTTCCGGTGTTGAACCTAGCGATCACTGAGACATCTCTAAATATACGCTTCTTGTCCGTCATAATGAAATCAATCTCATTTTTAGTCATAGCGTCGGGGCTTTGCCACGTCCACTTCCGCCGGGGGTTTTAGTGAAAGAAAGAATTCATCAAAAAAAGCCCCTCTTTCTCCAGGAAGTTGACGAGCATTGCCCCCTATGATTTCTGATATGATTCCGATTCGCCGCTTGTCTGTACTCCCACTTTAGCGTTGAGATCCCCCATGACAACGTTGAAGTGGGCCTTTTGGGTGGTGTACAAGGCCTTGGAAATGTCCTCGTACAATTCCTCCACTTCATCATCCGAATGTGGCGAAGTCGGTGCGTATACTTGGATGACCTTGAGGCTATACCTCTCAGTGAGTTTGATCACAAGATACGCTACCCTTGTCGACACACTGGAGATTTCTAGAACGTTGTCAGAGAGGACCTTGTGTACCAAGAACCCGACGCCGCCTTGGGATTGTTGGTCTCCCTCTCTGAAGTACATAAGATGACCGGATTCTAAGGTTACGGTATCCTCTCCCTCTCTTCGGACTTCACATAACCCCAGAATGTGCCATCTTATGTTCCTCAGCTCCTCTTCGAGTTGTGCCAGATGTTCGTCGAGCCGTAGCGTGCGTCCGTTATATGTAGCCAGAGTCAGTCGGTGTTGGCGGCCTGCCGTAGCCCGGGGATTCTTAGCACCCCCTGCCCCGCCGTTACCATGACCGCCGCCTTGGCCAGGAATAGCTCTGGAAAGAATAGTTCTGGTGTGCTTTCCATAGACAGAAATGCCCGTAATCACCTCACGCTGGGCAGGCGGGTTGGGTGATCGCAGAACGTAGCTCTCGCACCAGTGACGCTGCTGCCCGTCACTGGCCTGTGGCATTTAGCTACGTTGTCTCAAATGGTTATACCACCATTGGTCGGTCGCCAGAGCCTCGTTCGCTATTCGGCAGGACGCACCGCGGGCAGGTGAGGTTGGCTGGGAGCACTAAGAAAAACAAAAAAAAAAGCGGGTAGGCGCGAAACAAACAATACCACTTGTTGATAGCTCTTACTTTTAATAATAGAAATAAATATTATTAAGTGATAATTTGAAACAGTATTTATGTGTAAGTGTATATACCACTCCTGCCAGTGTTTTCTCACAAACAGTTCCTCACTAAACTCAGTTAATAAAAATAACCACTTCACTATCAAAATTTGTTCTGCTTCACTAACTACAAAATGGATGCTATACAAGAAAGTTTAAACCAGATGATGGTAACTTTCGGGCAGAGAATGGACTCTTTTGAAGATCGACAGGGTCGTCAGACATCCAATCCAGGCACCCCCACTCCGGAAGATGATAGCTTGGCTCTTGAATTCCAATCTTTTAAGATGTTTGTCATCACATCACTAAAGTCTCTTCAGGGCCAAATAGAAGTCATGGCGAAGCAACTAGACCAACAGGAGATGCGTGGGAGTAGGAAGTACCTACTTCTGCATGGCCTCAATGAAGTGCAGAATGAGCACACAGAAGCTTGTCTCGTCAAGGTATTATCTGACTACTTTAAGCTAAGTGGCCTCAATTCTGGTGCAATAACGCAGTGTCACAGACTCGGGCGTGCTTCCAGTAATGATAAATCTCGACCCATTTTATTTAAGCTCAGGGACTTGGACCTCCGGAGTAGCATCTGGTCGTCAAAATCAAGCCTGAAAGGTACAGGGCTGATAATATCAGAATTTCTGACTAAATCCCGCCAGGATTTATTCATGGCTGCCCGTCAGAAATATGGGATCAGGCAGTCTTGGACCAGGGACGGATCTATCTTCGTAGCTGAGCTGGACGGGCGTCGGCGCCGTATTGAATGCATCGCAGACCTCGCCGGGGCGTCAGACTGTGTCGTGTCTCACAAAGACACGTTGAAACCGGTGGCACCGACGAAGCAAACGGTAAAGGCGCCTACAGCGAAGACTAGACGAGCTGCTGCTTCAAAAAAATGAAGCTTCGGTTATCTTTGTTTATGTGAGCTTTATTTATGTAGGTATGTTGTTATCATTTTTTTTCTCGTGTATTTCTCTGAGGGTGGAAGGAACATTTAATTGATATTTCGCAATCCCTCTGTTAAAACTTTTATGTTAAATGTACCCTTTATTGGCAATACTTTTAAAAAACTTTGTAGGTAATCTAATCTTGCGTTTACTATAATAGTACGACAGAACTCATTTGATTTATTTACTTTTATACAATTTTGGTAATTATTTATATTTTTCTGCTCTGACAGTGACACTCACGAACGTCACATGTCACGTAGACTAATTTCAATCAAACTTCAACTGCATTTGTCAAAGTTTAGACAATGTGATTTAGAGAGTACCAAATTAGGTTGTCAATTTGATATGGTATCGATCGCACAGTCCGTAATAATTTAATGTTTCTCTAGTATATATATAGAAATTTTATTTTACTTTATTTCTATTTATGTATACAAAGTGATGTAAATATCAATTTTGTTTTAGAAATACATAATAAATAATAGTTTTTAGACATAGGCCCAAAATGTAAAATATTTTTAAACTTATTTACTTCTGAAAATACATAAACGTACCTAATTTAATTTTATGCTTTGAAATACCTACATATTTTAAATGTAACATGTTACAAATTTTAAACACAAATTGGCAGGAGAGGACTTTCGTAGTATAAATTATATAATTATTTGTTTTTAGCGCAATATACATTTATTTAGCTTTTATAATTAACATATAATTTTTTATATCTTATTGTATTAAATATTACACATATATTACACATAAACGCAATACATTAAAACGGATAAAATTTGTTATTTTTATTAGAAATGCCATGTAAGAAACTGTTAAAAATTGGTTTATAAATGCGGGCTCGCTAAGTACAAATCATGACGATTTCATTGCTGCCATGGATGGGTATGATGTGGACATAATGGCCATTAATGAGACGTGGCTCAGAGCTGGTGAGGTAGGGCGAGCGCCACGAGTACCTGGCTATCGCTTACGTCATATCCCTAGGCCCCAACATATTTGTGGTGGTCGCGGGGGTGGTGTAGGATATTATATTAGACACGGATTAAATGTTCGCACTCGTCCCACCCCGCTGACCCACAGCACAACAATGTAGAACAAATGTGGCTATCGTTCACTATTCATGGCAAGAATATTGCCATTGGCACTGCCTATCGTCCCCCATGGTTAAATGTAGAACTATTTCTGGATGCGCTGTCTGACTCTGTAAATTTTTTCTCAGGTTGTGATAGCATTATTGTGTTAGGTGATTTTAATATAAATTTACTAGATATTAATGATAACAAGACAAAACTTTTCAACATTACACTACAGTGTCTAAACTTATCACAGATAGTCACATCCCCTACTCACTTTACAGCAAATAGCCAGTCGCTCATTGATGTGGTGTGTACAGATTTACAACCAAAACTGGTCACTGTTGATCCTGTGGGGACATTAGGCCATTCCTTTATTATTTAAATTATATAAATTATTAATAAAAATTATATAGACAATTAAAAGAATGAGTTCAAATGGCGACACTACACGACACGACACGACACGACACGACACGACACGACACGACACGACACGATACAATACAATAACTCTTTATTTGCACACCAAGAAAATATATCAGATAGAAACAGAAGAATATAATATAAAAGAATGAGTTCAAATGGCGGTCTTATCACTAAAAGCGATTTCTTCCAGACAACCGGGTTTGGAAAGGAATAGAAAATAGATTTTCATAGGTAGCTGCAAAAATTTAAATTAATAATATTATTAGAAAAAAAGAAAACAAAACATAGTATGAACCACTAACTTTCTGCAGTCTGAAATTAGGTATAATTAATCTATTTTAACAAACATACACTCATACATACTACACTATACTATACTACACTTACTAGATGGCTTTTAATGCGAATCCGAACCTGAGATGTTAGTACTCTCTACTCAAGACTAAAAAAATAATGTAATCCGTTCATTTTTAACGAGTTTAATTCTTTTTTTATATTCTTCAATATCTATTATCTTAAATTAAAATTAATAATCTTCTAATTAAATTATCGAAGTCCATAATTCGAAAGAAATCACTACAGTTTTCAAATCCGACGAGGGATGTTGCACTTAATAATTAGTCAATCAAGATTAACTTCGAAATCGTTCGTGTCGCCACCTATGCATAATTTGTTAAAAATGCAATCCATTAATTTCGTCGTATCGATGGACTTGTACTGTGGCTTAGTTAGTCAGAGCTCCTGGCCATGTTTTCCAAGAAGGGTGCGGGTTCGAATCCCGTCGGTACGATGAAATTTTGGATTGTGTAACAATTTATCAAAATTTGTGTTTAGAAAACTATCATGGTTTCCAAGTTTTTGACCATTTTCTAAATTTCATAATAATTACACCCTTGGTGACTCTTTTTTCGATGGCACTACCACAAATCCAAGTATTTTCGCAGTCCGGTTTTTGAGAAATACTCTTGGATAAATGCACTATCAAATGTAAACTGTCATTTTATACCGTTACTATATTATTTAAAATGTTTACTAAAAATTTCATCATCATCATCAGCAGCCAGTATTCGTCCACTGCTGGACATAGACCTCTCCTATTGAACGCCATTGAAAAAAAAATCTACAAAAAATTTACGGAGAGGTAAAAGAAAATCAAAAGTTTCAGCGCCTATGGCGTAAAAAATTATAGATATATGTGCGACCAAGCTATCAGCATCATTATCAGCCGGTATCAGTCCACTGCTAGACGTAGGCTTCCCCCAAGACATGCTGCTGAGCCCGATCTTCAGCTCTTTGTTTCCAGTCGCTGTCCACCGCTTTACGAATGTTATCGCTTCACCTAGTCACAGGCAGCCCTACGCTACGAGTCCTGTAGGGCTATTCTGTTAGCTAGTTTACGCATCTCGCAAGCGGAATTCGCGGTGAGTCGTACTACGAAATTCAAACGCACACCGACACCTACATTTAACACCGTGAAGTTAGTTCTAGGTGGTACGATGCGCGCGCACACCGACACGTAAATTCTACACCGTGAAGTTAGTTATAGGTGGCATGACTATGTCCAAGTTGTATATGTCATTCCGTAAGAACGTCATATTTAACGTCATATTTTTACGTTACTAAAACCTTTTTTATTTAAATAAAATCTTTTTGATTAATTTTAATATTTATCGTTAATCACTACTGCATTTTAGTTATTTTTTTTCCATACGCCACAGAAGTATAACTTCTAACGCATGTACAATAAGTACACACACGTTTTTTGGATTTTACATAGAGTTTAAATTTGCTCATAGGCAATTGATCAATATCTTTGGGTAGCTTATTGTAAAAGCGTATACAGTTCCCCATGAATGAACCACAATACAATACAACACAACACAACACAACACAACACAACACAACGCAACGCAACGCAACGCAACGCAACGCAACGCAACGCAACGCAACGCAACGCAACGCAACGCAACGCAACGCAACGCAACGCAACGCAACGCAACGCAACGCAACGCAACGCAACGCAACGCAACGCAACGCAACGCAACGCAACGCAACGCAACGCAACGCAACGCAACGCAACGCAACGCAACGCAACGCAAACCAACGCAACGAAACGCAACGCAACGCAACGCAACGCAACGCAACGCAACGCAACGCAACGCAACGCAACGCAACGCAACGCAACGCAACGCAACGCAACGCAACGAAACGCAACACAACACAACACAACACAACAAAACGCAACGCAACGCAACGCAACGCAACGCAACACAACGCAACGCAACGCAACGCAACGCAACGCAACGCAACGCAACGCAACGCAACGCAACGCAACGCAACGCAACGCAACACAACACAACACAACCGCGAACGCGACCACGACCACGACCACGACCACGACCACGACCACGACCACGACCACGACCACGACCACGACCACGACCACGACCACGACCACGACCACGACCACGACCACGACCACGACCACGACCACGACCACGACCACGACCACGACCACGACCACGACCACGACCACAACCACAACCACAACCACAACCACAACCTACAACACACCAAACCTGTACCACAACTACAACTACAACTACAAATACAATACAATACGAACATCGCGATCACACCGTAACCTCACTCCCGAGGAAGAGCGACTGACTCGCTCGAAACATAGGTCGAGAAAATTCGACTAAAGGTACGTGAATTACAGCCGGTATATAACAATAATAACAATACAATACAATACAATACAATACAATACAATACAATACAATACAATACAATACAATACAATACAATACAATACAATACAATACAATACAATACAATACAATACAATAACTCTTTATTTGCACACCAAGAAAATATATCAGATAGAAACAGACAATTAAAAGAATGAGTTCAAATGGCGGTCTTATCTACAGCCAGGCTATTCTGTAAGCTAGTTTACGCATCTCGCAAGCGGAATCAGCGGTGAGGCGTACTACGAAATTCAAATCGTAACACGATTGTAATACGGTTGAACCGCGACCGCGACCGCGACCACGACCGCGACCGCGACCGCGACCGCGACCGCGACCACGACCACGACCACGACCACGACCACGACCACGACCACGACCACGACCACGACCACGACCACGACCACGAACACGACCACGACCACGACCACGACCACGACCACGACCACGACCACGACCACGACCACGACCACGACCACGACCACGACCACAACCACAACCACAACCTACAACACACCAAACCTGTACCACAACTACAACTACAACTACAAATACAATACAATACGAACATCGCGATCTCACCGCGTAACCTCACTCCCGAGGAAGAGCGACTGACTCGCTCGAAACCTAGGTCGAGAAAATTCGACTAAAGGTACGTGAATTACAGCCGGTATATAACAATAATAACAATACAATACAATACAATACAATACAATACAATACAATACAATACAATACAATACAATACAATACAATACAATACAATACAATACAATACAATACAATAACTCTTTATTTGCACACCAAGAAAATATATCAGATAGAAACAGACAATTAAAAGAATGAGTTCAAATGGCGGTCTTATCACTAAAAGCGATTTCTTCCAGACATCCGGGTTTGGAAAGGAATAGAAAATAGATTTTCATAGGTAGGTGGAGCTGCAAAAATTTAAATTAATAATATTATTAGAAAAAAAGAAAACAAAACATAGTATGAACCACTAACTTTCTGCAGTCTGAAATTAGGTATAATTAATCTATTTTAACAAACATACACTCATACATACTACACTATACTATACTACACTTACTAGATGGCTTTTGATGCGAATCCGAACCTGAGATGTTAGTACTCTCTACTCAAGACTAAAAAAATAATGTAATCCAATTTTTAACGAGTTTAATTATTTTTTTATATTCTTCAATATCTATTATCTTAAATTAAAATTAATAATCTTCTTATTAAATTTAATTAAATTTAATTAGATTTAATTAAATTTAATTAGAAGATTATTAATTTTAATTTAAGATAATAGATATTGAAGAATATAAAAAAATAATTAAACTCGTTAAAAATTGGATTACATTATTTTTTTAGTCTTGAGTAGAGATTACGAAGATACGATCGATAATTATCGAAGTCCATAATTCGAAAGAAATCACTACAGTTTTCAAATCCGACGAGGGATGTTGCACTTAATAATTAGTCAATCAAGATTAACTTCGAAATCGTTCGTGTCGCCACCTATGCATAATTTGTTAAAAATGCAATCCATTAATTTCGTCGTATCGATGGACTTGTACTGTGGCTTAGTTAGTCAGAGCTCCTGGCCATGTTTTCCAAGAAGGGTGCGGGTTCGAATCCCGTCGGTACGATGAAATTTTGGATTGTGTAACAATTTATCAAAATTTGTGTTTAGAAAACTATCATGGTTTCCAAGTTTTTGACCATTTTCTAAATTTCATAATAATTACACCCTTGGTGACTCTTTTTTCGATGGCACTACCACAAATCCAAGTATTTTCGCAGTCCGGTTTTTGAGAAATACTCTTGGATAAATGCACTATCAAATGTAAACTGTCATTTTATACCGTTACTATATTATTAAAAATGTTTACTAAAAATTTCATCATCATCATCAGCAGCCAGTATTCGTCCACTGCTGGACATAGACCTCTCCTATTGCACGCCATTGAAAAAAAAATCTACAAAAAATTTACGGAGAGGTAAAAGAAAATCAAAAGTTTCAGCGCCTATGGCGTAAAAAATTATAGATATATGTGCGACCAAGCTATCAGCATCATTATCAGCCGGTATCAGTCCACTGCTAGACGTAGGCTTCCCCCAAGACATGCTGCTGAGCCCGATCTTCAGCTCTTTGTTTCCAGTCACTGTCCACCGCTTTACGAATGTTATCGCTTCACCTAGTCACAGGCAGCCCTACGCTACGAGTCCTGTAGGACTATTCTGTTAGCTAATCTCGAAGCGAACTTCGCAGTGAGTTTTGAATTTCGTGTTAGGAAATTCAACCGTATTACAATCGTGTTACGATTTGAATTTCGTAGTACGCCTCACCGCTGATTCCGCTTGCGAGATGCGTAAACTAGCTTACAGAATAGCCTGGCTGTAGGGCTTCGCGATGAGTCGTACTACGAAATTCAAACGCACACCGACACCTAAATTTAACACCGTGAAGTTAGTTTTTTTAACAATAAAATATGTATTTATAAAATAAAAAAATAAGCATATAATTCTAATTAAAAAAGTGTATATTGATAAATAAAAAAGTCATAAATTTTCTCTAATTATAATTGATGAAATTATTCACCCTAAATTATTAATTGAAGAAAAGGCTATTAATTTTCGTAATGAAGTTTGATTTAATCCTCCAATAGCCCCAATAAAAATATTTAGTAAAATTCTAAAAATTAATAAATTTTTATTAAAATAATATGATAATAAAATTATAGGGGTAATTTTTTGTCATGTTATTAAAATAAAATTATTAAATCAAGATAATCCTTCTACAATATTTGGGAATCAAAAATGGAAAGGGGCAGCTCCTATTTTTATTAATAAAGAAGAATTAATTATTATTGAAATAATATTATTAATTTCAAAATTTTTAAATAAAATTAATTTTAAAATAATATAAAATAAAAAATTAATTGAAGCAATTGATTGAGTGAGAAAGTATTTTAAAGAAGCTTCTGAAGCTAATAAATTATTAGATTTAGAAATTAGGGGGATAAATCTTATAAGATTAATTTCTAATCCAATTCAACACCCAAATCATGAATTTGAAGAAATTGAAATTATAGTTCTAAAAAATAAAATAAAAATAAAAAATATTTTATTTGAATTTATATTAAAAAAAATTAAAAATATTAAATTATTTTAATTTGAAGAATTAAAAATTCTTTATATGAAAATATTATATTTTAGTGTAAGATGCACATTAATTTTTGATATTAATAGATATAGTTTAATTCTATAAAATATAATAAAGGTAATTATTAATTACTTAATTTATCCTATCAGAATAATCCTTTAATCAGGCACTTTATTTTTTAAAAAAAGGGATTTCCTTTATATTTAGGGTATGAACCCAAAAGCTTAAATTTAGCTTATTTTTAATTATATTTTTAATATGAAATGAAAAAATGAAAATTATTAGAAATGGTTTAGGTATTTATTAAAAGTATAATTTTATAAAATAAATTTAAAATAAATAAGTAAAAATAATTTTTATTTATATATATATATATATATGTGTATATATATATATATATATTAAATATTTAATATTAAATAAATATTGTATATATATTAAAATAAAAAAATTATTTATTTTATTTACATATAATATATATATATATAAATTTTATATATATATTAATTATTTATTCAATAAAATAAAAATTAATTAATATACATTTAAATTTTTTTTATTCAAACTAGATCATTAATTGTTTAAGAGGAATCTTAGGTTTTAATAATAATATTATGAAATAAATAAAAGAAAAATATAAATTGTTAATAATTAATATTAAAAATAAATAATTAATTTATTAAATAATAATTAATCAATAAATATTTAATAATTAATATTAAAAATAAATAATTAATTTATTAAATAATAATTAATCAATAAATATTTAAATATTATTATATAATTATTAAAAATTAAAAAATAAATTAAATTATAATTAAATTTTTAATTAAAAATAATATAAATTAAAATTTTGAACTAAAAAAAAAAAAAAATTCTATTTAATATAATTTATATATAAATAAATTTTATATAGTTTAGAAAATTTATTTTAAATTTATTTTACATATAAATTTTAGTGTTAAATATGAATTATTTTAAAAATATATTTATATATTTAAGTAGTAATTAATATTAAAAATTTAAGAAATTAAGATTTAGTAATATAGAAATTATTAACAAATTTTGTGCCAGCAGTTGCGGTTATACAAAAATTAAATTTAATTTTATTAGTTATTTAATTATTGTGAATATTTTATTAATAATTTAAAATTAAAATTATTAAGTGAAATTTTAATTTTATATTAATTTATTTAAAATATTACAAGATTTAATAAATTTTAATATTAAACTAGGATTAGATACCCTATTATTTAAAATTTAAATTTAAAATACTGAAATAGTAAATAATTATTTATTGAAACTTAAATATTTTGGCGGTATTTTAGTTTATTTAGAGGAATCTGTTTATTAATTGATAATCCACGAATAAATTTACTTAATTTAATATTTTGTATATCGTTGTTAAAAAAATGTTTTTTAATAATTATAATATTTTAAAATTATAAAAGAAAATTAAATCAAATCAAGATGCAGATTATAATTAAGAATATAATGGATTACAATAAATTTATTTAAATGAATTTTAATTTGTAAAAATTACATGAAGGTGGATTTAAATGTAATTTAATTTATTTTAATTAAATGATTAAAAATTAAAATATGTACATATTGCCCGTCGCTTTCATATATAAATTGGAATAAGTCGTAACAAAGTAGAGGTACTGGAAAGTGTTTCTAGAAAGAACAAATTAGAGCTTGATAAAGTATTTCATTTACATTGAAAAGATATTAATAATATTAATTAATTTGAGGGGAAAAATTAATTAAATTTATATAATAAAAATAATTTTAAATTTATTTTAATGGGGGTTAAAGTATTATTTAAAGAAAAAATTATTATATTTATAGTTTATTAGTATTGTAAAAGAATTTTAAAATATTTGAAAATTAATTAATTAAAAAGTAATTTTTATTTATTGTATCTTGTGTATCAGAGTTTATTAAAAATTTTTAAATTAATTTTAATTTCTCGAATTTAAAAGAGCTAAATAATTAATAAAGTTATTGTAGTAAAAATATTTTAAATAATTATTTAGAAATGAAATGTTATTCGTTTTTAAAGATATCTAGTTTTTTTAGAAAAAAATTTAATTTTAAATTTATTATTTAATAATTTTAATTATTTAATTTTATTAATTTTAAATTTTATATTTTAAGGGATAAGCTTTAAATTAAATTTTTATAATTGTTAAATTTAAAATTTTTGAAAATTATATAATTTATATTGTTAATAAATTTTATTTTATTATAAATAATTTCAATAAATATAAAATTTAAAATTTATTTAATTTTATATAAACATAATTATTTTTAATTTATAAAAATAAGTAATAATGATAAAATTAGTATATTATATATTATTTAAGTTAATTTTAAATTTAATTTAATAATTAATTAATTAAAAGGAATTCGGCAAATATTTATATTCACTTGTTTAACAAAAACATGTCTTTTTGTATTTAATTTAAAGTCTAATCTGCCCACTGATTTAATTATTAAAGGGCTGCAGTATTTTGACTGTACAAAGGTAGCATAATCATTAGTCTCTTAATTGGTGACTTGTATGAAAGATTGGATGAGATATAATCTGTCTCTTAATTAATTTATAGAATTTAATTTTTTATTTAAAAAGTTAAAATAAATTAAAAAGACGAGAAGACCCTATAGAGTTTTATAATTAACTTTATATAAAATAATTTATATTTTAAATATTTTTATAAGATTATTTATTTTGTTGGGGTGATAAAAAAATTAATAAAACTTTTTTATAAAATTTACATAAATAAATGAGTAATTGATCCAATTTTATTGATTAAAAGATTAAATTACCTTAGGGATAACAGCGTAATTTTTTTTTTAGTTCAAATAAGAAAAAAAGTTTGCGACCTCGATGTTGGATTAAGATAAAATTTAAACGCAAAAGTTTAAAATTTTTGATCTGTTCGATCATTAAAATCTTACATGATCTGAGTTCAAACCGGTGTAAGCCAGGTTGGTTTCTATCTTTTAAAAATTTAAAATATTTTAGTACGAAAGGATTAAATATTTTAATTAAATTATAAATAATTGAATTTTATTAAAAAGTAAAAAAATAATAAATAAAAATTATATTTATTTTAAATTATTACTATTTTGGCAGAAAAATGTAATGATTTTAGAATTCATTAATATATAATTTAGATTATATAAATAGTATATGTTTATAAAAGATATTATTATAATTATTATTGGATTATTGATTTTGGTTTTAGGGGTTTTAATTGGGGTTGCATTTTTAACTTTGTTAGAACGTAAAGTTTTAGGTTATATTCAAATTCGTAAAGGTCCTAATAAAGTAGGTTTAATTGGTATTTTACAACCTTTTTCTGATGCTATTAAATTATTTACAAAAGAACAAACTTTTCCTATATTTTCTAATTATTTTTCTTACTATTTTTCTCCGGTAATTAGATTTATTCTATCTTTAATAATTTGAATATTAATTCCTTATTATTTTAATATGATTAGATTTAATATAGGAATTTTATTTTTCTTTTGTTGTACTAGTTTAGGAGTTTATACTGTTATAGTAGCTGGTTGATCTTCAAATTCTAATTATGCATTATTAGGAGGTTTACGTTCAGTTGCTCAAACTATTTCTTATGAAGTTAGTTTAGCTTTAATTTTTATATCTGGAATTGTTATAATTATAGATTTTAATTTAATTATATTTAGAGAATATCAAAATTTAATTTGATTTTTATTTTTGATATTTCCTTTATCTTTATGTTGATTATCCTCTAGAATAGCAGAAACTAATCGAACTCCTTTTGATTTTGCTGAAGGTGAAAGAGAATTAGTCTCTGGGTTTAATGTAGAATATAGAAGAGGAGGATTTGCTTTAATTTTTTTAGCTGAATATTCTAGAATTTTATTTATAAGAATATTATTTGTTTTAGTGTATTTAGGGGGTTATAATATAACTTTATTTTTTTATTTAAAATTAGTTTTTATTTCCTTTTTATTTATTTGAGTTCGAGGTACTTTACCTCGTTATCGTTATGATAAATTAATATATTTATCTTGAAAAAGATATTTACCAGTTTCTTTAAATTTTTTATTATTTTATATAGGATTAAAAAAAATTTTAATTTTTTAAAAAAAATTAAATTATTTTTAGTATAAATGAATAGAATAATAATTCTTTCTTAAGTTTTCAAAACAAATGCTTATAACAAGCTCATTAATTAATAATTAATTATATAAAAGTTTATCTCAGTAAATATTAGTTAATGGGTTAATAATAAAATAAGAAAAATAAAAAAATGTTAATAGTTGTCCTACAATAATATAAGGATCTTCAACTGGACGGGCTCCAATTCATGTTAATAAGATAATTATAACAATTAGAGATCAGAATAAAATTTGTCTAATAGGGTAAAATTGAATTCCTTGAATTTTTTTATAAAAAGTAAAAGGTAAAATAATTAAAATTAAAATTGATATTACAAGTGCAATAACTCCTCCTAATTTATTAGGGATTGATCGTAGGATTGCATATGCAAATAGAAAATATCATTCAGGTTGAATATGAATTGGAGTTACTATAGGATTAGCTGGAATAAAATTATCAGGATCTCCTAATATATATGGACTAGTTAAAGTTAATATAATTAAAAAAAATATTTGCAAAATACAAATGTTCTCTCTTTATAATATTAGTATAGATATAGAAACTACGTAAATTTGAACCTTCTGTGTCTACCTAGTCACACAGAAATATTTCATAATACTTATCTTATATATATAAAAGAAAGTCGTGTTAGTTACTACACTTATAACTCAAGAACGGCTGGACCAATTTTTATGATTTTTGTATTTTTAGAATTGTCTTTGTCAGGAATAGGATAATAAGTATTAAATACAATGAATAATTGACCTAAAAAAATTATATAAGAATAAATATTTTTTTCCCAAAATGTTCCTGGGTTTAAAAACTGACGATTATTTGATGTTCAATTGTTTATTTTATTATTATAGCTTCACACGATTAGTGTATTTAGCCAGTGTCAAGTATAAAAATTCTTCCCATGTGTGGATAGCATTACAATAATCGGATTATCGCGTTTTTTTTTTTGTATAATTATGGCTCTACACGATTAGTGTATTTAGCTCGTGTCAAGTAGTAAGTCAAGTAAAAATTCTTCAAGTTTTTGTGAATTCAAGTCATGTAGATTTTAAAAATGTCAAATATTTTCAGTAATGATAATTGTTTGACATATTTATTGATTGTCAAATATGCGTGCGTTCAGAAATGTATGCTTACAAGCAACTTCAAAAAAGTTTATATTTCCAAAAACCATTTTTACCAATTTTTATTCTGTATCTGGATTGTCATAATACATTAATACACTTAATATCTCTTTTGTATTCATTTATTACGTTCATAAAAGCCTAAAACAAGTTCATCTAAAAGGTAGCACGACATTCATTGTCTGTTAGGTGGTACGAAGAACACCGGGCCAGCTAGTTATTAATATTTCTGTGTTTTATATTCATACATGTATGAAGTTGATTTTCTTCTCCTTGTGAGGTAGTATTGTTCTGTAGTCAAGCGCGTATGGCGTCCTTGCACACACTAGCTCCTCGACAGCTCCAGAATCGGTGGCGAGGTGAGGTTGCCCGGATTACAAAAACCTGAACAATTTAAACACTTTGATACTGGCTTAATACACTAATCATGTGGAGCCATACTTACTGAAACAAAAATTAATATTGTATTTTTTCCTAAAACTTGTGTTCTTCGACGTGTTAATATGTAATAAATGTAGATTATTAACCATTAAGTGCCGGTGAATGTGTACGAGTGTAGGGAAACAGCACAATATTGAAAATTACAAATATCATTATCATTATTACTGAAGGTATGACTTAGACTAGACTTTTATTTGACAACTGACCTGAAATGTGACTATGACCCATCTTTACGACCAAAATTCATAAAAACTTGAAAAATTTCAATACTTGACACTGGCTAAATACACTAATCGTGTGGAGCCATAAAGAAACTAAAAAAAAAAACGATAATTTTGGGGCCGCTGTGTTCTTTTGAGTGTCCTTCACCCTTCGCCTTCAGCTTTGTTATTTTCTGTATATAAAGAATGAGTCTTTATGCGATTAACTTCACATTTATGTACGTATGTTTTAATTTATTTACTATACTTTAAATATAACTTAACAGATACTTATATGTGTTTAAACAAATTATACAAAAAATTATATGAATAAAAGAAGATTTAAATGACCAACTCGAATCTGGCACAATACACCAAACGTGTCTTGCCTATATACAAAATGAAAAAAGAACGAATATACAAAATAAAAATAGCGCGCGAAAGCGACAGTTCTTTGCAAAGAGAATATAACCACTACGTTAAGAAGAGTCGGGACTCCCATAGAGCAAACTGACCAAATAGCGAAATGTCAAAACGAGAAGTAACGACGTCAAAGTAAGAAATAGTGAGTGAGACGAATATAGACTTCCATCGGACGCGCCCCCCTTTTCATTAGTTTTCATAGATCTTTTTTTTTGTACTGCAGTTTCGGTAGACTGGTTCTTTGGTGAAAGAAAAGGAAGAAAATGTATTGTTGTGTTGGGCAAAGACCAAAGAGTAACATAATATATGCAAAGACTGTACGAAGTACATTTACATCGATCTTGTTGTGATTATTTTCGCATTATTATAAATTCAAAGTTTGTAAATGTTGTGTTTAAGTTAAAATATCAGCAAAATTACGAAGCCAAAATGAGTAACGACGATTACGGTAAGCTCAATTCAAATAACATTGATATGATAAGATATATGGCGAATTGGTATTATACGCTTACGCTTTTCTTTGTGCATCATGGGTATTCGTCAACAGGTGGTAGGAGCATTATACCGATGTTCCGCCTGACGTGCTACAAAAAAGTAGTTGACCTTTACCATCTAGGGGAAAATCTGCCGCCATAACCTGACGGTGTTCCGGCAACACACCCTTGAGAGTCAGACCATTCTAGGCCTAATAAGTTACCACCAGGCGAGATAGTGGTCAAACGCTAGCCTATATGATATTAAAAAATCAACGGCATCGTCATAAATCAGTCTGGCTATTCTGTAAGCTAATCTCGGAAGCGAAATTCGCAGTCAGATTTGAATTACGAAATTCAACCGTATTACAATCGTGTTACGATTTTAATTTCGTAGTACGACTCACCGCGGATTCCGCTTGCGAGATGCGTAAACTAGCTTACAGAATAAATAGCCTAGCAGGTGAGATATAATAGTTTTTTTCTCTCTCTCCTGTTGAAGTGATGATGCGGTCGATGCGGCGAGGATCGTTGCACGCTAGGCCTAGAATGGGAACTGACTCTCAAGGATAGCTGCTGGAACACATTAGATGTTTGGCGACAGTTTTTGTTTTTTTGTTGAGGGTGGTTATAGCTGGCCAGGCGGACACTAGATAGTGTCCTACCACTATGCGGGGTTTGGGGATTTCTTAACGATGATTTTGTTTCACCGGAGGGCCATTGTGAAAAGCGCACATAATTTTTCGATAGAAAAATCCATTGGTGCACGGCGGGGATTGAACTTCGTAACACTGGCGTCAAAGCCCACCATTCTCCCACTACACCACTGGACCTTTATGATGATGGAATTCTGCTTGTTTGCAAGTGGAAGACGGCTGTGAGTAGCTGGATAGCATACATTTGTCCTACTGACACAGCTTATCCCCACTGCCCAACATTAGAGCGGTGGGAGCGGTCACTTTATGGACATGGGCTAGAGGAGAACATCTTCTCATTGCGAGGAGCAATACATCCCGTCTCCCGAACGTGCTGACGAATATCATACCGGTACTTTGCGGTACAGATGGGCAACGTGTCACCTATTTAGCACTCCCAACTCACAGTTCAACTCGTATTTAACCCTCAGAATACAGAAAAATCTAGAAACCGCATTCAACCGTAATTTCAAGCGATGCTGCGTCCAAAACCGACCCGAAAATCCGCGAGCGTCTCCCTTCTACCCATGTAAAGCTAGCTAGCATTTTTACAGGTAGAAACGGCACAAGGTGACTATAAAAATAACGATATATTAGTTATTAGTAAAACACGCCATCTACGATGAACACACTATTTAAGAGTAATTTGAGTGGCTTAACATTTAGGTGAGTTGATGCCTTCTGGTTTATTCTGTATTCTGAGATTTAACCAGTTTTTTCTAATAAAGCGAATTAATAGCCTAGAAAATTAAGCAACATACATTTTATTTCAGTTAAATATATAGCCCAAAAGTACAGACTAGCTGTATCGCTAGCTTTTATTAAAACAAAACCAGAAAACATAACTATAGAAAATCATATACAACATTTAAAAAACAAAATGACCAAAGATATGGATGACTCCAAAGATTTTAACATTAGTATATGCAGCGAAGATTTTAATATAGATGAAAATGGAGATGTAATCATTGATATATCCGATGATGATGATGAATGTAAAACATTAAATAATGGCAATGACAATGGAAATGTAGCAGAAATTAACCCAAGTAAATGTAATACAGACTATAATATGCCACAAAATGTAACTGATCAGGCGTCTAAAGCCGTCTCTCAAAACGATGATGTTATTGAATCCAAAATGAGCTCCAGAAAATATAAAACAGATGCAAAAAAACCAAATAATACGACGTATCAAGCATGTAGGTCAGTTTCTCATAACAATGATGGAAATATAACAAAATTTAACACAGGAAAATCCAGAACAGACACGAATAAACCAAATAATACCTGTGATCAAGCATTTAAAGCTGTTTTAGAAAACAATGATGTAACTATGATAGACATTAGAACATGTAAAACTGATACAAATATAAGACATAATATAAATGATCAAGAATCTACAGCTATTTCTCATAAAGATGAAGTTATTGTAATAGAAATGAACCCTAGAAAATGTAAGACAGATACTAAGGAACACAATAAGATAACTGAACCTGCGTCTAAAGCTGTTTTACATAAAAATAAAGTAATAACGAAAACCAATAAAATTTAATGTATGACAAGCACTAATAAA
The DNA here is from genome assembly GCA_954871355.1 of Cabera pusaria. Classification (NCBI taxonomy): domain Eukaryota; kingdom Metazoa; phylum Arthropoda; class Insecta; order Lepidoptera; family Geometridae; genus Cabera; species Cabera pusaria. The sequence continues at coordinate 6,399,002 of OX940912.1, read as the reverse complement.
CAAAATAATACAACTGATCAAAAATCTAAAGGTATCACAGATCATAAAAATGATATAGAAATGAATGAAGCGCAAAATTATCAACAAAATGATATAGAAGTTGATACGCAAGATTTGAATGATAGTGAGACAATTTTACAAAATTTTGAGGATGATAAAACAAATCTTGCATGGAAAGACAAAAACAAGTTCGGAGAGGTGGTGCAGTTACTCAAAGGAATTGACGATAATATAACGACTATAGACAAGGTAAATTATGTGTAAAATATTGAAACAGGTTTGTGATGGAATATTGGATAAGAAAATACTCTTCATACTCCAATATCTTCCATTTAGGGATTAAAATCTTTGTCCCGTAGGTCGCAAAACACGCGGTTTTGTTATGATGAGCGAGCAAGTGCAAAGTCAATGCGTTCATGGAATTGGTGTATAAACTAGAAACACTGTCAAAATCTGCGAGTGAGATGCGAGTGGCTTGCTATGCTAAAAAAGCGGTTCGCTAGATTAGCAAATTGAAGCCCATGGTAGTTCTTAAAGCTTACGAAAATTCTTAAAATTACTTTCGTAAAATTGCTTCTGGTATTTTTCTCTCGTGCACTTACTATACATTGTTTTTCTGAATTCCAAGCCTTTCTTAGGCGTTCCATCGTTTAATAGATCTGGAGTGGAGACAAATAATCTGCAAACGTAGCGTAGAACATCTTATTGCTCGAGCGATGTAATACGCTGAGCGGTGAGCCGATTATCGAGCTCAGGAGTGTGTCTTGGAATAGGTCTTTGTCCATCAGTGGACTGATGTATTTTGTTTATAATTTTATGGCTTTGCAACTCCATGTACCATTTATATGTACAATAAAGGTAGTCCGGTTGAAACAGATGCAACCAACCATTCTATTAGCATTGTTTTAGTATGTCATATTATCGTGCTATCTTATTCAAAATATAATAAATATTTAAGTAATGCTTTTCTATTCTAAGATGTATACATACAGTTTCCAGTTGCTTAAAACCTGTAAAGAACTGCACAAGGCAAACAAATGCAACACCAGTATATTTCGCATGTCTCTAACGCTATCATGTAAAAAATAACTATTATAGTTGATATCAATTAGAATGATCATAAAATATTTCAGGCTGTTTCCGAAGAACAAACCATAACAACCCGCACTGAAGATCTAATGCTACAATCATCTCAACAAAATGTAAGCCAATGCTCTATGGAATATGATACAACAATATATAATAGCTTGGATAATTTACCAGAAGTAAATATGTCATGTTTAAGCCAGAGTTATAATTTCGTAAACGGGTAAGTGCTATTACAATATGGAAAATAGTTTAGATGCACATTTGCATATAGATACGTTAAGTTATACGATTAATCAGTAGACTCTTAAAAATATTTTATGCTTATGTAATAAAAATATAATAAAAATCATTTCTTATTTGTATAGGACATCACAACCCAATTCATATTGCATAAGGAATCGAATAGACAACAATAAACAACGCAAAGACTCAACTGAAATAAAAGAAAAAGAAAGAAAATCTATTACAGATCCAATAAACCTTAAAACAAATACTATCCAGAAACCATTGAAGACAACTACTAATACAAATATCAGAGATAGTATATCAAAGCCCGATTTCAAACCGAAAAATAATCTCAAAGATACTAAAGTATTCAAAAACTTTGCTGGCTTATTCAAAACGAACCAAAATGGTGTAGATAGCATACAAAATACTGCGACAGTAATAACAAAACCAGATCAAAGAAAAATGGTTAAAAATATATCCGAACAAGTATATAAAACACCTAAGGAATTAACTATGAGTTCTATTCCACAAGAATTGACTTGCACACATTACAGTGATAGTCAAACTAATAACATTGTAATAGACAGAAAATATATTCACGGAACTAAAATAAACCAAAACCTGGTCCATGAAGACGCAAAACTTCCAAACAATAGTCACGAGCCTTATAATAATATTGAAATAACTATAGAAAACGACATAGTTAATCAAGGACCCATAAATAAAAATTGTAATACAACAAATACAAATGACATTAACGCATGTTTTCGTGATATAAACTATACAGACGCTACAGATGAAAGAAACAATATTATTGTATTGAATAAAAATAAAATAGCAATAATAACTGATGGAATGAACGAAATTCCAACTAAAATTATACATAAAAATTCTATGTTTAATGAATCACAGACGAAAAATATGAGATGTGATAATAAAACTCATGCAAATTATCAAAATGAGAAAGAAAACGCTCTTCAAAATGATGCACTTATAACCAAAAATAAGGTTATATACATGGACAATGATTTATTTACGCAAAAATCTGAGATAATTCAAATTACAAACGAAAAAATGATAGAAAACGATTTAGCATTTGATGGAGATTCTTTAAACGTAAATTTTGGTGAAACCGGAAAATCACACAATACTTTTGTCATTTATGAACCAACAGAAACGTTGATAAGCTATGATACATTTGATAATACTGTGAGACAGGTCAAAACAAAATCAGAATTCATCAATTTTAATAATTCAGATATTCAAATATTAGACGGTATCACAGAAAAACAAAACATAGTAAAGACAAACCCAGATAGCGGAAAATTTGACAAAAACGCTAAACATAATGAAAATATGGACGATTTATATAACCATCAAACAAGAAACACTATTTTTGATGACACTAATACTCAAGACACAGAAAAAGAACAGTTATTCGAAAATATACGAGTAATTGAAGAAAAAGATACTAAAAAGAGATGCGTTAATTTTAAAAACAACACCATGCAAATTACCCTAAACTCAACTTTGAATACGCCATTAAAATTCACAACAGAAAACAAAGTTAATATGGGAAATAACGACTCGAACCAAAACGAAAATGAATTTAGGGACACAGAAGAATGTAACAACTTTGATGATATCGAAGAAGAATTGATGGAACAGAGAGAAGTAGTTTAAAGTGATAGAAGAGTTAAATAAAGTAAAAATGTATATAAATAGAAGAACAGACAGAAATCTAAGTATTGGACATTCAAGCGACACTGGTTACAGAAGCGATTCTTCGAGAACCTCTTTGCTAAGTAAGTTACTTTAGAGTTTCTCGTTTTTAAGGTTCCGTGCAAACGGAACCATAATTATTACTAAGACTGCTGTCCATCCGTCCGTCAGTCTGTATTTTCTGAACCGTAATAGGTAGAACCTTGAAATTTTCAAAATGTGTGTATTCTTATTGTAGTCGCTAATACAACAAATAATAGTACATAATTGTTTAAAAACTAAGAAAACTAACTTCAAATGCAGCGGTTCAGATTCAGTAGCAAGTTTGAGATGTTTTACAACATATCTCTGGAGATACTTATATATTTATTAGATATTTTGGAAATTGAAACTTAATTTTTGTGTATTTCTGTCTACTGTGGACCGATTTTTTTTATTTTAAAGAGTACACTCCTAAGGTGGACCACCTCGTCATAGAAAAGATAATAATACTACTACACCTCATATTGTAAATTCGTCGAAGTTGATGAGACTCTCCAGAGATAAGGACCAGAGATACCTAAACACTTCAAACCCATTTAAATCTCATCGAGATATGTTCAGTATCTCCAGAGATATGGAGATAATCACCTCAAACTTAAAATGAACTAGCGCGGCGTTTCTATTACTCGGGTCTTATATTTTGTTAAACGCTCTTAAATTATTCGTTTTCTAAACTTTTTTAAATTATGTATTAGTTTCTTTAAGGGTTCCGTACGCACCTTAAAAATAATAATAAAGATAGTTTAGAAACTAAAACAACCGACTTCAATGCCCCACGAGTCAGTTTCAGTAGCAAGTTTGAGACGTTTATCGTCATATCTCTGAAGATACTTATCAGATCTCGATTAAATTACAATGGGACCACCCTTGGGATATCTCGTTTCCAACAAAAAAATAATGATAATCGGCTCATAAACGACGAAGCTATCCGCGAACACACTTAAAAATACTGTCAAATTGAGAAACCTCCTCATTTTTTTGAAGTCGGTTAAAAAGGAACCCTTATGGCACTTTGCTATATATTATTTATTTATTTTTCAGGTAGTCTAACAACCACCAACATGCTAAACCAATCAGCACATAGTCTGTATAATTATATCTCCGAATGCCCTTTAGTAACGACCACTGAAGATATAACCAATGAAGTTTCTAAGGTAAGTATTATTTTAATTTAGTCAAGCACTTGACTCTTATTTCACCTGATGGTAAGTGATGATACGGTCTAAGATAGGTTTGTACTTGTGTTTAAATGCAATGGACTTTGGTCCAATTAACACCTATATTAAGAATACGAAAGTCAATTGATTTGTTTGGGACTTCTTCGCGGTCAAACGGCTGAACTACCACCAGGCGAGATAGTGGTCAAACGATTTAAAAACCAAAATAACCGACTTCAAATGCCGCGCTTGGTGATTTCAGTACCAAGTTTGAGGTGTTTATCTCCATATCATCGGAGATACTAAACATATCTCGATGAAATTTAAATGGGACCAACTGGGCAGTATATGCTTTAAAACAAAAAAATATTTTTTTTATCGGTTCAGGCGTCTTCCAGTAATCGGTGAACATGGTTGGCTTATTTATCTGAGATGAACATACATAAAAAAAAGATTCCGACGAATTGAGAACCTCCTCCTCTTTTGTAAAGTCGATTAAAAAATGAACTATAAAAATAGCATAACAATCTCAGAAGATAATACCCAATAAGGTCTTAATAACATGAATCACCCCTGAAATAGTAGGTAGGTCAGCAGGTGATAGGAGCAATATATCGATGTTCCGCCTGACTTACTATCAAACAATAACTTACCACCGTCAAGGAGAAAATCTGCCGTTATAACCTCACAGTGTTCCGGCAGCACACAGCTCTTGAGAGTCAGAGTATTCTAGGACTAGCGTGTTCACTATCTTCGACCACATAAACACTTCCCATCAGTTCCCTTAGTACGAGTTTTCATACCAAACTCGATATGGTATATCGAACAAATTTTGTATTAAAAACAGTACAGCGCCTCTAGTGGTTACTACACTTCACTAAATTTAGACCAATCAGGGAGCCAGAATAAGTCGAAAACTATGTGAGATCTGTCAAAAGCGATAACGATAAAAACTCGTACTAGGGGTACAGGTTAATAATAATTGTTTTTGTCTCACTTATAATCACACCACCGACCTTGCTCAGCACGCATCTCCCTTTCTCCATCCAAAGGTTGACTGGAAGAAACCGCTTTTAGCGATAAGTCCGCCCATTGTACTGTAGTTTTAAGTGTTTACTGTTTCTTAAGTTAGTTTTAATTGGTGTACAATAAAGAATTTTGTATTTTATTGTATTGTATTGTACAGGCGAGATGGTGTAGTCAAACGCTAGCCTATAAGATATCCTCCATCATCGATCATAACTATATCATCGGGTAAGATGACGTCAAGCCACACCCAGTTCAGTTTAAAAAAAAAATTTGTCTAATGTTAAGGCAGTGATATTATCAGGCAAACGTCCTGTCTCTTACAGGTCTTAGGTCAACTTATAGACAAGTTACATGAAGAAGAAAACTACTCTCCGTTTTTAGATGATTTATTAAATCGTGTGCAGTCGCTACTCGGTACACTTTATGAAGAAATACAAGACAAACATTCGGTAAGAAAGATTTTGTAAAAGACCTTCAACAATTACAGACATACATACAATCACGCCTTTTTCTGAGGTAGACAGAGACTACATCTTTCCCCATGCTACGATCCTGACATACCTCTTTCGCTTCTTCCACTTTCATGAGCGCCTTCATACATGCTCGCCGGTTATAGGTACTTTTGTCTTGGCCTTTCTTTAAAACGTCTCCGATCTGGTCGTGATACGTTCTCCTAGGTCGGCCTCTACCGGCTGCCCCATTCACACTCGTCTCATAAATCTGTTTCGTCAGTCTTCCTTCATCCATCTTCTCTAGATGTCCAAGCCATCTAAGCATTCCTTTCTCTACATTTATAACCCTTTAATCCATTTTTCTTAAATTCATCATCATCAGCCGGTGTCAGTCCACTGCTGGACGTAGGCCTCTCGCAATATACGCCACTGAGCCCGATCTTCGGCTCTTCTTTTCCAGTCACTGCCCACCGCTTTGCGTATGTCGTCGTTCCACCTGGTCACAGGACGTCCTACGCTACTTTTGCCGATTCGCGGTCTCCACTCTAGGACAAGTCTACCCCAACGGTTATCAGTCCTGCGGCAGATATGACCAGCCCACTGCCACTTCAGCTTGCTAATCCGTGGAGCTACGTCGATCACTTTAGTTCTCTGGCGAATTACTTCGTTCCGGATTCGATCCCGCAGAGAAATACCGAGCATAGCTCTCTCCATAGCTCGCTGAGCGACTTTTAACTGGTGGACCAGTCGGACTGTGAGTGTCCACGTCTCGGCTCCGTATGTCATCACAGGTAGGACGCACTGGTTAAAGACTTTTGTCTTTAGACACTGCGGTATAGGCGACGAGACGGAGTTTTCCGAATGCCGCCCAGCCTGGCTTCTTAAATTACATGATAATTATATTTCTTACTAGCTTCGCCCCGCGGCCTTGCCCGCGTTTAATCCTGGCTATAAAAGTTCCTCTTGAATCACTCTATCTATTGCTGAAAACTGCATTAAAATCTGTTGCGTAGTTTAAAAGACCTAAGCGTACAGACAACGGAGGCAACTTTGTTTTATAAAGTAACTAGCAGCCCGCCCCGGATTCGCACGGGTAGAACATATATGCAACATATATACAACATTTGCATCAGTTTGTTGCATCGAATATAAAATATTAACATATTTAAGAATCATCGTCATATTTCAACCAATTTACACAAAACCTTAATGAATTATGCATTTAAAAAATTTCTTGAATTGTAATGAACTAGTTTATTTATTGACATTATGTAAAAAGTTTAGATATTGACATTAATTAAGTTAAGCGTTTTTATCATTTTGACATTCCCCACATATTTAAATTAAAAAAAATATTGACCTTAATTATTTAGTAAATTTAATTGTTTAAAGATTAACGACTTCTCTTTTTATTGATTTCATGTGCCTATATTATTGAAGTTATACTTCTTTTGGCGCGATAGAGAAAAATGATGAGAGTGTATTTTTACGATGCGCGCGCACATCGACCCCTAAATTTAACATCGTGAAGTTAGTTCTAGGTGGCATGACTATGTTCAAGTTGTATATGTCATATTAATAATATTAATTACTACAATTACTATTACTATTACTACTATATAATACTATTCTACCTTTGTGTTAACGTTTACTTAGTTGGTGTTAGAAGTTCGTTAGAAACTCGATAGATGGCGTTCGGAACCCACCGTGTGCGGGACAAAGTCTGACTCGCACTTGGCCAGTTTTATTTATATTGCATGCCATGTAGTGAATACAGCTGCACGTTGTACAATTTTTATAAAGACCATATTTTGACCTGTATTTGCAATTAAAGATATACATAAATAAATAAAAACCTTCCTCATAAACACTCTGTATGATAATCCGTTCAGTAGCTTTTGAGATTATTGCGAACAGACAGACGCAGTGTTTTATAATATGTGTTGCAGAAGGCTGAGCGCAGACTTTCACGCTTCCTGATAAACGTAATTGACATATAACGCCATATATATATAAAATAGTTGTACTTTATCTGACAGATGCGATCTTAAGTTATTAAGAACGCATCTGTCAGATAAAGTACTACTCACTGTACTGTAAGTACTGTCAGTCACCGGATTAACTTGTTGTAGTAAGTAAGTAGACACTCAGCTGATTACTTTTTTAATACCACTATCTCGTATGGTGGCAAGCGATGATGTGGTCGAAGATGATGAACTCATCTATATTCACCATACGCACAGCGAAGGAATGTAATTCCCTGCCAGAGTCTGTGTTTCCTGTTAACTACAATTCAGGGGTCTTTAAATCGCGAGTGAACAGGTATCTTCTAGGCAAGCGTGCTACATCGTCGATCACATCTTTACTTAACATCAGGTGAGATAGTGGTCAAACGCTTGCTTATTCTGTAAAAATGCCTTTTTATTTCACAATAAGCGGCAGTAGTCCAATGGCAAAGGCGTCAGCCTGGCGATCAAGAGGTCGTGAGTTCGATCCCCACCCATTACACTATTGACGTGAACCCACTTCAGACACAAGCATATTTAGTTTACAAGACTAATGTAGTAATATGCAAACCACATTGCTAGTTTCTTTTATTTAAAAAAAAACTAATTATATTAAATTTTTTCAGCTCTTCAACAAAGACGAAATAATTCAACGAATCTTACTCTTCAATAAATCAACGCACATACAAAATTATACTGTAGAAAAAATCACATTAATTCTCGAAAACTTACATTCAGAATTAACTAAAAACCAAACATATGAAATCAAAAACATATTCCAAATAGAAAATTCGTGCTACATATTTCATTTACTAGAAATATTACTAGAAAACTATAAAAAAGTTGACGTTTCGAGCCAAAATTTGAGTCAAAATTCTCAAAGCGATAGATCATTAAAAAAAAGTAACATAGTTGATATTTGGAGGAGAAAATGGAATCCGAATTTTAAAGAAACTTTGAATGAAGGTAGTTCGCAAAAACAATGCGTTTTGACTACCTGCAGTGCGGTTTTAAATAAATTGGTTGTAGATTGCATGGCGGGCTACAGTTTGATATCTTTTTATGCTTTGAAGTGCTTCAATGTAATGCAAACGTGATTTTAAATATTTTAGTGACTAATTTTGAGTTCGTCAGCCTAGTGGTTTGAATAAAACGGTGACTTTGTTTTAGGCGCTTTACAGACGGAGCAATTTGATCCCTGAGTTAGACGTCTAGATTTTTTTTTCCTATAATGTATTTAATTTTTGTTGATTATAAAAAACAGCACAAACATACAAAGCCACTGTAGCCATAGAATAAAAACAACATAGAATGCTTATTTAGTGCTTTCGTAAAGACCTAGCCTAAGACTTAATATCGTCGCTGGTACCTCGTAGTTCCGCTTAAAGCCGCTAGAGGCGTAACATGTACAATAAAGTGTTATTTTTTAGTGCCATCTATCTGGCGTTACCGGCGACACTTGGCTTAAGGTCCATCGAATCCATATTTATATATAAGCGATAGATGGCGTTAATATAACTACGTGGGCTAGTGGTTAGTGGCACTGGCCACGAAAACAAAGGTCAAAAGTTCTAAACCCACATGGGTCAATTCTTTGTGTGATTTATAGATTTTTTCGAGTCTGGTTATAATTATGTCCTTGTTAATGTTATTCTTACTTATTAATGAAGTAAATCCTACTAAACTTATTTTCAGCTTGTGGGTTATTAAATTTGACGTTAAACTGTGAATTTAACTATTTTCAAATGCCGTTCAAGTTATTTTCAGTAGCAAGTTTGAGGTTCGTTTGAGGAATTAATACTCCGCATATGTCTGACGATACAATGTTAAGGTCTTGAGATGGTTTGCTTTTGGGACCCCACCCGTAGCTCTTATCGTTTAAGGGTTCCGTAGCCGAATGGCAAAAATTGGAACCCTTATAGATTCGTCATGTCTGTCTGTCTGTCTGTCCGTCCATATGTCACAGCCATTTTATTCCGTTATATTAAACTGTTCGGACTACAAAACATGCAAACAAAATTGGAACTTGGTAGATAGATGTATTCTGTGAACAGCTTTCCGATTTTTATACAAAAATATAAAAGTTTAAGGGGGGGCATCGCATACATGGAACTGAAACAAAAAACATTTTTTTCCTCAAACCTATACGTGTGGGGTCTATGGATAGGCCTTTAAAAATGACATTGAGGTTTCTAAAATATTTTTTCTCAAAGTCAATCATTTGAAAGATAGGCGCGTCTAAAGTGGTAAAATGTGTGCCCCCCCCCCTCCCCCCTTCTAAGCAATGAAAATTGGTTTGGACGAGATACAGTCAGCAGTTTTTGATATATACCGACCGCAATGCAAAACCGCGATAACTTTGTTTTTCATACAAACGCAATGAAAAACACTTTAATTACATACACGTTAATTTTTTAGTTGCGAAAAATTATGGTTATAGAATACTTTACTGTGTTACGGGACCCTACGAATGCGAGTCCGACTTGCACTTGGCCAGTTTTTTTTTTTTTTTTTTTGTTTCATAGCTAACAATTAGGATGAGTATCACAGTTTGCCAATTCACTTTACCTAATCTTATCTTGTATATAAATACATCTTATAATATCTATAAAACTGGCCAAATGCGAGTCAGCATCGCGTCTCTGATAAGAGACGCGATGTACGTATGTGTGTAATGTTCGGAACCCTCGAACCTCGAGTTCGGAACCTTCGAACCGTACAATACGAAACATAACAGAGTTTCAACCTGTTTATATTTATATAATATTTGATTAATTGATATTACCAAGAATATTTGATTTGGTTGCGATCTAGAAAGACGGGGCTCGTTTACTAGCGCCATCTATGTCATTTTGCCGTAACTAATTAGATAGATGGCGTAAAAACACGTTTTTTGTATGGGGACCCCCTTTAATTTTTATCTTAATTTTGTTTTTAGTATTTGTTGTTCTAGCGGCAACAGAAATACACCATCTGTGAAAATGTCAACTGTCTAACTATCACGGTTAATGAGCTATAGCCTGGTGACAGACGGATGGACAGACAGACAGACAGACGGACAGCGGAGTCTTAGTAATAGGGTCCCGTTTGGTACGGAACCCTAATAAGCCAGGCAGACAACAAAGTCTGAAAATCAAAGCAATATCCCTATTTGCCTTATTCACGCGATAACTTGAAAACGATGGAACCAAATTGACTATTTCTTTTTTGATGTATTTTATGTTATAAAGGTTTTTACAAAAGAAAAGTTTTAAGTAAATAAAAAGAGTTTATAACCCGGGCAAATCCGCGGGGCTTTTCTAGTATAATATAATACAATATGTGATGAGTATGAACAAAATTTGCCGAGAAAATAAGTTTCTTGTTGTATTTAATAACTAATAAGAGGGTCACCTGTTTTGCAACCGGCTTCCGAAATGGAGGAGGTTCTCAATTCGTCTGTATGTTTTTTTATTTATGTTACACGATTACTCAGTCAATTTTGAACCGATTCGAATGATATTTTTTTTGGTAGAGTACATTTTCTCGGTGGTGCCATTGTTATTTTATTGAGATCAGATAAGTAAGTATCTTCAGAGATAGGAGATAAACACCTCAGACTTAGTACCTACTGAAAATGACTAGCCTGGAATGTGAAGTCGGTTTTTCTCTTTTAGTAAACGATCTTTTATGTTATAGCAGCCATAGAAATTAGAAATACACACTATGAGCAAATTTCTATGTACAAAGAAATACAGACCTCCGACCTTGCTCAACACGCATCTCCCTATCTAGATCCGTAGATTGACTGGAAGATTAACGATAAGTCCACCCATTGTACTGTTTGTATGTATTGTTTGTATGTACTGTATTGTTTTAAGTTTAGTGTTTACTGTTTCTTTAGTTAGTTTTTATTAGTGTTTACTAAATAACTGTGTATAGGTACCTACTCTGGTAAAAAGTATAACTGTAATATTACTGTGGTTGCATGTAACCCACTCGATAGGTAAGCGACGACGCGACTCTCGCGACTTTGCCAGATAGGACGAGAGACAGAGAGAGAGAGGTCGCATCCAATCCACTGCGGACGGCAGAATCGCAAGTGCGACGTTGCATGGCCGTCTCGACTCACGAGATGCGATGCGAGACATCAATCATTTATGATCGTACAAAATAAAAAAACCAACTTCACATGCCGCGATTCTCAAAGTAATAATCATGTCATCAAGTATACAAATTTGCTTATATTGTTTATCTCCATATCTTAGGAGATAATTGCCATATCTCGATAAAATTTGAAAGGGACCAACCAAACAGGAGGCATAATCTCTCAAACAAAAAAAGAAATTCAAATCGGTTAAGATTCGACGGAGTTCTGAGGTAACAAACTATTTTTAAGTACTACTACTATTACTTAATTAGAAGAAAATAACAATTAGTTGTTACCGTATCAGTATCTACTAAGTATTCTGGTTGGTACTTCCATATACTGCATATACCTATCTACATCATCATCGGCCTAGCTCACGCGCACGCTTCTGAGCTCAATCTTTAACTTTTTGTTTCCAACCGCTGCCAGCCAAAACATACAAAAAAAAAACGAATTCAGAACCTCCTCCGTTTTGAAAGTTGGTTGAAAAAGCACGAGAAGTTTCGTGTCCTCGGATTCGATCCCTTGACTTCACGTTCGTAAAGTAAATTAGCAACACTCTAACCGCTTAGCTACGATGTCGTTTGACAATAAGTTGAAATTTACAGTTGCTTTGCTATCGTTTTCAGTTTGCATTTATGTGTGTAATATTTGTTAATACGTACATGTGTTTTGAGGTGTCCATTGACTTAGATCTTCCATAAAATTATCTGATGCGAATTATATGATGATGTTGATGAAAATTATAGACATAGGCTTTTAAAATTTAGCTTACTGTAAAAATAATAGAAATTTGTTTATTTATATAAGTTTAGGTTTTTAAAAAATAATTAAAATGTAATTTCGAAAAATAGCGCCATATTGTCGAACTGACTTAACTAGTCACACCTAAAATTACCTAATAACAATCTTTGAACATTGCGCCATCTACCGGATTTTAGTGTAACAATATGCTTTACTAGCTTACTTTGTATTGATTTTAAAAATAGTTCAAGATGTTTTAACAAATCGAACACAAAAAAATAAAAATATGAATTCGCTTTATTTTTGTGGATGTAATACAACTAAATATTTATATTGTTCCTAAAATTAATATATATGTTAAATCAGTGAAGTAAAAAACGTTTTTTCATTTATTCCTACAACACTTTTTGTCACTCGGAACTAGTAACGCCATCTCGATCAGATTTGATTGTCGTACTAAGAAGCGCATTAGACATTATCGATCTATTTTTTATTCCTTCATCTATGCTCCAAGTAGAGTGATTCCGTACTCTGTGGTCTCTTCCACAGGGCTTCGTTCACGTCCTTCGGAGAAGGATTTTTGGTTGTTTAAGTTGTTTTGCAACTCGCTCGAAGGTCCGGAACGACCACGGGTGTTTTTCACTCAAATTGTGACTTTGACATTTTGCGCAGAGTCGAATTTCGAGGTTATGTTCATTTATTTTTCTATTTCTAAATATTTTCCGTTTGTTTTTATAATATCTCATGTCACGTCTAGGTCTCAACAATGATAATTTCTTCTGATCCCCTTAATCTGTAAAAAAATTACGGCTTTTCCCGCCAAATTTACTGTCACAAACGTCAGAGCGTTTTGTAACCATCGAATTTGGGCTGCGTTCACGACCTACGCTTGGACTGCACCCAAACGCTCTAACCCCGTTTACGACCTTAGAGCGTCGCACTCGTTTGCAGCAACTGTGTCGTTCACGATCTCGGTTGTTTCACTCCGGTTGCAACTTTTTGACCATCAAATTCGATGGTTAAAAAACGCTCTGACGTTTGTGACAGTAAATTTAGTGGGAAAAGCTGTAATTTTTTTACAGATTAAAGATTACAGTTTACAGTAAATGTCTCGACAACCGGAGAAGACCCGAGAAATTATCCTCGAGAATTCTCGAGACTCGAGAAATTGATAAGCTCGAGAAATCATGAACCCTAGTTTGGGTGCACTCCAAACGTAGGACGTGAACGAAGCCCTACTCTGCCGTGTCTCTTCATATGCTTTAGGGATGCGATTTTTTCAGGCTCGATCCGATATTATGGATCGTAATATGGAATCTCAACGTCAAAAGAACCGACTTCAATGCCGCGCTATTCATTTTCAGTACCAATTTTGAGGTGTTTATCTCAATATCTCTGGAGACATAAGTATCTCTAATTTTATTGAGGTCTGATAAGTCAGACCTCAATAAAATTACCATGGCATCACATTTGAGATATCTCCTTTCCAACAAAAAAAAAGAATAATCAAAATCGGTTCATAAACGACGAAGTTATCCGCGAACAGACATAAAAAAAATATATATATATATATACGGTCGAATTGAGAAACCTCCTCCTTTTTTGAAGCCGGTTAAAAATAGCATGAAAATACAAAATTTATTTCAAATCAAAAAGGGTTGGTTGGTTCAACAAGGGGTACGACTTTAGTTCTACTCCAATCGATTTTAGGGGTGGGAGGGGGGGTAGGGGGTGTGGGGGAAGGGGTAGAGCTCCCGTCTTGAAGGAAAAGTTGCGGAGATATGATTTATTTTTTGTTTTGAACATGAACAATGAAATCATCTAAATAAGTGAAAAATTGGTAGGAATGTTACATTAACTGACATCAATTTTAGAGGGATTAGGAGGCGGGGGGATGGGTAGAGCCACCCCCTGAAGGAGAAGTTGCAGAAACCTCCCCTTTCGGAGATTTGTTCATTTTTTGTTTTCTAACCAAACTTTTTAAAATTTTAAAAAATTAGCTGGAATAGGATATGGAAAGGGTGGGTTGATGGGCTCATACACTAAAGGTCAAGAACGCATTATGTCAAGCACTTAAAATGACAAAAGAAGTAAGTTTGTCATTTTCAGTAGCAAGTTTGAGGTATTGAATTTGGTAAATTTTTAGCGCTTTGCCGGCCGCTGCCGAGGCACGCTCGCTCGGCTCGCGCGTGGTGTTGTCGCAGTTCAAACCTAAACCTAACCTAGTGATTTTCGTTTTTACTATTTATCTTAGAAATTATATAATCAGCTAGAGTAGTAGGATGTGGAAAGTAATAAAATAAAACAGAATTCCTAACAAGATATGTTATTGTCATTATTATTAAAAAAAAAAAAAAATTGAAAGTTTGGTTAGGAAACAAAAAAAAATCATATCTCCGAAAGGGCGGGTTTCTGCAACTTCCCCTTCAGGGGGTGGCTCTACCCATCCCCCCACCTCCATCTCCCCCTAAAATGAATGTCAGTTATGTAACATTCCTACCAATTTTTCACTTATTTAGATAATTTCATTGTTAAATGTTCAAAACAAAACTAATTATATCTCCGAAAGGGGGGGTCTCCGCAACTTTTCCTTCAAGGGGGGGAAGGGGTAGAGCCCCTCCCCTTGAAGGAAAAGTTGCGGAGACACCCCCTTTCGGAGATATAATTATTTTTGTTGGGGGGGAGGCTCTACCCCTTCCCCCCACCCCCTAACCCCCCTCTCACCCCTAAAATCGATTAGAGTAGAACTAAAGTTGAGCCCAACAAGGCATTAGGCAACATAAATCACATTAACCCGAAAAGAGTAATGTCTAATTTAATCGATCGAATCGATCTTTGAAAAGATCGGATCGGATCGGCGCATCGCTATGTGCTTGATTCAAGAATGCGTAGTATCCATAGTAGTCTGTGATTCAAGAATTCGTAATTGAATTGAAATAATTGAATTAAACTTTAAAAACAGTATTTTGTGCGATCTAAAATGTGAAATGACATTCACCAAATGTTAAAACAGATAAGGGTATATATTACGAAATTTCTAATCGTTGCTTTGCATTAGCAAAGTAAAAGCAGTAAAAAACAAAATATAAGTGATACACGATCACGAAGCGAAATATAATATATTTTCTATGTTCTAACTACAAACAAAAGTATAAAATGGCACAGAACGCCGTAAATAAAGTGCGCGTTCTTGCGTTCCGTAAAAGTACTAAAAGCAGTTCGCCAGTTTCTCTTGAAGAACGCTGTTTTTGTTGTCTAACCAACAATATACCCATGGTACAATTAGCTACTTGCAAACATAATGAGTTTTTACAAAATTTTATCAAGGTAAGAGCAAAATATATTCTATTGTATAGCATCAGACCGAATAAGAAGTCTATTTGGTCTGAATATATTGCATGCTAATAATATCGTTTAAAAACTAAAAAAGAACCGACTTCAATGCCGCTCTATTCATTTTCGGTACCAATTTTGAGATGTTTATCTCAATATCTCTGGAGATACTTATCAGACCTCGATAGAATTACCATGGTACCACACTTGAAATATCGTATATCCTTTCGAACAAAAAAAGAATAATCAAAATCGGTTCATAAACGACGAAGTTATCCGCGAACAAACATAAAAAAAAATATATACCGTCGAATTGAGAAACCTCCTCCTTTTTTTGAAGTCGGTTAAAAATAGTAATAAATAAATAGACAGAAGCCAGACTCAGAACTGACTTTTTGATCACTGTGTACATAATGGGACAATAAGGAGAAAAATACATAGAGTTTCAATACCAACCTAAACTAGTGATTTGCGTTACATTTAGACATTTGTAACTCATGTCAGAGCCGGTTAAAATATTCAGATCACAGAATCAGAATCAGAATAATTTATTGAGTTACTGACTTAAATTACATTAGGCTAGTTGTCATTGCCTTTAAGACTAGGGTTACACGCTCAGTCTGGCATCAGTTCAGTCCATCAGTCTGCTCAGAATGACGGGAGAATTATCGTCTAACCGGTCCAGAATGACAAAAATTAAAAAAATTTTATATTATTTTTTCATCCATCGTTCTGGCATCAGTCTAAGACTGATGCCAGAATGATGCCAGACTGAGCGTGTAACCCTAGAAAGATTGTTTCATAAGCCAAAAAAAGTGTATTAGAATCTTGGTAAATATTAAAGTGCCCGAAAGCTGCAAGCCATATTTTATAAAACTAAGAATACTTACCCTCACGTCAATATACATATTGGAACTATGCAAATTCGTAAGAATAAACCCTCAGTTCTTTAAGAGAAAATAGACGGCCCTCGAGGTGTAACGCGTCACAAACACAATTTAATTCTACCTAGTACGAAACTAAAGCTTTGTAGTTCAGGCCCAAAATATATGGCAGTAATAACCTACAACAAATTATCAGATGAGCTGAAAATAGAAGAAAGCGACATAGTATTCACTCGAAAACTTAAAGAATTTCTAATAAAAAATGTGTTTTATACGATGAACAAATTTTTTAATTACAAAGAAAAAATTAGTTAAATGTATTTATAAAGCCATATAATATAATATAATTGCTTGTTAATAATAATATCTGTTTTAGTACAGGTAGATTGTTGTTAAATCGGTCTGTCCGCTCTGCACTACTTGCTTATACCCCCAGGGTCATATGTTGTCAATCTTGCATTTCTTAGATCTTTAAGGAATAATAATTGTAAGTGTAACATATGATTGCAATAAACAATTGAGTATTGAAAAAAAAACAAAAAAATAATCATGTCCCTTCATAGGGGCGCTTCGCAAACATATCTCTGACTTCCTTTTAAATAAGTTCATAATACACCTGACGAATAGTGATAATTCTAATATGTATATACCCGTCAAAGTAAGATAGCCCTTTTGTTTAAATATTGGGCGCACAGACTCATCACTATTTCTACTGTATATTATTCTAAGGCTCTTTTTTTGCAACAGGAAAGTTTGATGCATATTTACTGAGTTGCCCCAAAATATTACACCATAGGTCAACAGTGGGTAGATATTACCGTAATAGGCGCTCTTGGCGACTTCCACAGACACAACATCAACTAATACTGATAATGCATAGCAGTAGGTAGAAATTTTATTATTGATTTTAATAAAATGACTCTTCCAGTTTAGATTTGTGTCCAGGGATACTCCCAAGAAATCCATCGTTTTTACTTCCTGCACTAGAACATTATTCACCTTATTGTTTAATTGCAGTGGTTTGGCCTTATGATTGTGAAATTGTAGTAACTTAGTCATTGTAATATTCATTTCCAAGTTTATTATTAATATACACTAAAAATAATAATGGACCCAAAATGCTCTCTTGTGGTACCCCTAAGACAACATTTCCCTTGGCAGATTGAATACTTTCGATGGCTCTTGAGGCTTCATTAAAATAATTCAATACAGTTTTTTGGGTTCTGCCTCTGAGATATGAGTCTAATAAGCTATGAGCAGAACCACGAATGCCTATGCTCTCTAATTGTTGAAGGAGTATGGTAGGTACGACACAGTCGAATGCTCTTGACATATCAACAAATAGTGCTGTACATGGACATTTTTCATTGATTGATTCCCAAACCTTACTTAACATCGTATATATTGCCATTGTGGTAGATTTACCTTTTCTAAATCCAAATTGATTGGGTTTTGTTTTTGTCAAAAAAAATTAGTAGTCGATCGTAAATAACACGTTCGCATATTTTTGAGAAGCTTGGTAGCAATGCTATGGGCCGATAATTATTAGGGTCAGTTTTTGACCCCTTTTTAGGGTTCCGTAGTCAAATGGCAAAAAACGGAACCCTTATAGATTCGTCATGTCTGTCTGTCCGTCCGTATGTCACAGCCATTTTATTCCGAAACTGTTAGGGCTACAGAATTGAAACTTGGTAGGGAGATGTATTCTGTGAACCGCTTTCCGATTTTTATACAAAAATAAAAAATATAAAAGTTTAAGGGGGGGCATCCCATACATGGAATTGACACAAAAAAAAATTTTTCTTCAAACCTATACGTGTGGGGGTGTCTATGGATAGGTCTTCAAAAATGACATTGAGGTTCCTAAAATCATTTTTTCTCAAAGTTAATCATTTGAAAGATAGACGCGTCTAAAGTGGTAAAATGTGTGTCTCCCCCTCTAACTTTTAAAGTATGGGAGTGAAAAATCTAAAAAAAATATATGCTGTAGATCTTAATAAAAACTAACAACGAAAATTGGTTTGAACGAGATACAGTCAGCAGTTTTAGAGATATGGCGACCGCAAAGATATCTTTGTTTTTTATACAAGCACTATGAAAAACAAAGTTAATTTTGTAGTTGCGAAAAATCATAGTTATGGAATATTTAACTGTGTTACGGAACCCTACGAGTGCGAGTCCGACTTGCACTTGGCCAGTTTATTATGCAATGGCTTTATTAATGCTATTTTGAGCAGCTCGGGAAAGCAGCCATGTTCTAACATTACATTAATTATATACACTAATTATATACAGAGTCACTGAGCTGCGGCTCAAATGCAAACTAGACGGCTCACGGATCACACTCACGGCTCGCAACGCAATAGTGCAGACAGAGTGCCTAGTGCGAGTTTATTTTGATTTGTTTACTTACTCTAATAATATATAATAGAGATAGCTTAGGTAAAAAGCAGTCTGAAAACGTTAGTTTTATTTTTAGTTCATAAAATAACATACTCAATTTTAAAATTAAATTCAAAGGTTTTAGCTTTTTAAATCTGTTTCATTACACCATCTAATAGTAACGTAACCAAGCCTCCCTCACTCGCCCATAGCTACTGCGATTTATACCTAACTTTCACTTTTCCGACATGAAATTCGACTCTTAGTTAGGAACTTTGACGTAATTTGGTGAGGTAAATAAAAATAATTCGTTAGGTCGAGTGCCTTAGACACATTTTTGCTTGTATTGTCTGAAATAAACGTTGGTATTGTGTTTTTGTAGGGGAGTAAAGTATCTGTTACGTAGTAACTATTATATATTCTGTGACGTAACTACATTTATTACTACCTATGTGAACACAGCCTTCGGCTCGCTTGCTCGCTCTGCACTCGCGACTCACGCGACCACATATGAGTATAATAACTACAAATTCAGCTGACGGGCTGAGCCAGCTTGCAGCTCTGGTTCAAGTGCGTCAGCTGTGATCTGATCTGCGGTTCAAGCATATTTGTTGATGTATTTGTTATCCATGGCTAGTTACATTTTTTTAGCGCTCTTCCGTAGACGTGTGTAACTCAGTAATTCATTAAAAAGAGATATCTCTTAAAACCAAAGACTATATTAGTATATCTTACATTTGTCAACTGGGTCTTTAACTCTTTTATATCTTCAATGCAACGACTAATTTCACGGAGATAAAGTAAGCGAGATGTAAACATATAACAATAGGGAGCGTAGCACCACGAAGCTATTAGGGATATAGATATATAAAAAACTTATATATATCTTTTGTATAAGAAGATACATATATATATCTATTCTCTTTAAGGATATAGTTTGCACATGGCTACTTCGCCGACCACTATGGCGGAACACTCGATTTGCTTGCTCGGTTCCCACATGGTGTTGTCACAGTTCAACCTTACCTTTCAAGATATTTGAAAGGGTTGTCCATTTTTTTTACAATTTATGAGATTATTAAAGGATAACTTCATATCACACAATGAAGATCTGTAGGGTCGCAAACAGAAGATTTACAGGCTAACTTCATGGTGTAGTTTAAAAATTTTGCTCCACGCGCATAGTTACAATCATAAGAAATCAATCACATAATAAGTCGCAAAACTAAATATAGGGGCCCAAAGATTTTGCATTGTTTTTTTTTTTCAGAAGGACTTCAGCGTTCTAGTAGTATGCAGAATGTGCCACATAATGCTGGTAAAAATATACTATTTCTCTCAGCAAGTGAGTGAGAGTTCCAGGATATTTTATGGCAAATCAACGGTAAGTTAAAAAACATGGTTTAATGCAGTGTTTTTCAACGTGTGAGTTGCGACCCCGTGGGGGTCGCGAAGCCTCTACGAGGGGGTTGCAGGGGGTCACGAAGTCTCAGTAAAAGAAAAAAGTTTTTTTTTCCTCAAAAATGATATTCCAATATAATGGCATATAATTAATATTACAATCTAGTCTTAAGACTAATAAGTAATTTACATTTGACCTAAACTGCTAATTATTGTTAAACTAAGAATGTGTCCAATGGCACTTTTCTTATTGTCTCTATTAAGGCGAAGACACGCGATATTATATTATGTTCTTTGAAAGCAGTGTTCACTAATTTAATGTCACTTCACTACACTAACTCAAAAGGTTTTATCCTTTTCAGTCTTCTCACTATGTCCGTGTTGTCGAGAAGCTGGATAGCCTCGACGTTCACATGGTGATGAAGTCTACGATTGGGAGCTTCGGCATATTTTGAAATTATACTAGTAACGTCATCCACTTTAAAGTGGCTTTTCTTGGACTTTCGTCCACAGGTCGTTGTTTCTGATATACCAAGGTGCATTTACGATGCGTATTTTGTTTTGGAATCGCAGGATGATTTGGATATTGCTTTGACTGGTACAGCCCCATAGCTGAATTCCATAAGCTCATACTGGCACAAGGACTTGTTGGTATAAGAGTAATTTGTTGTGCACCGACAGCGTGGAGTGTCTTCCTAGCAGCCACTGCATCTTTTTGTAGCGAAGCTCCAACTCTTCGCTTTTCTTTTTTACGTGTAAGAGAGAAAAAAAGTTTGAAAATCATAGTTTTATTTCGGAAAGTTTTACAAATGTTTTTACATTAATATGAAAAAAAAATGTAGGTTTTGTAATTGATAGGAAGTGAGAGAGCATTTAATATTTGTTTCTGAAGAAATATATGTAATTTGTTTCGTGTAGGCCACGCGAGCAAAGCCGCAGGCAGAAACTAGTAATATATTAAAACACAGATTATAAAGTGCGCATGTATGTCGCGGAATTTTTTTTCATACTAAGGGGGTCGCGTCATGAAAAAGGTTGAAAAACACTGGTTTAAGGGATTTTCTTTTATGCTCAATAGGCAAGCGATTGACCAGCATCTCACCTGATAACAAGCGACGATGTGGTCCAAGAAGTAGCACATTTGCTAGGAGATGCCTATTCACTCACTACATGAAGATTCCCTGATGGTAGTTATCAGGAAACACAGACTCTGGCAAGGAAGTCCATTCCTTGGCAGTGCGTATGATATGAGGAATGTAGAAGCAAATCGCTTTGTGCGGATTGATGGAATGTCCACCATGTAACAATGTTGCATGTCAGTATATCTGGTCATATCGGACAGATACAAGAATGGTATTATTGAACAAATTATACTCAATGATCTGGTGGTTTATCATATGTCCAGATTGACAAAACCCTCCTTGTCAGGCATGCACCCACGCTGCAGGCCACGTCAGTCATTAATGAGTTTGTACATTAGCTCCAATGACCAATGTGTTGACAATTTTTACGATAACTTGAGTGTTATGGTGAATAAATCATTTAAATTTTAAAAGATATATACATATTACAATTAATGGATTATTTCAGGCACTTCAAATATCGAAGAATGTCTACAATCTGAATATATCGCATAAAGTAGTTACGACTACCAATGTATCTGAACCAATCATACCTAAACTAGATAAACTAACTAAAAAAGTTGATGAGAACCAAAAGAACAAAGAAATAGGCATAAAAAATACAATTGAAGATACAAATAAAATAGTAAAAGAAACAGTTGCCATAAAAGAGGAAAAAGAAAATGAAACAGCTGAAGAAAATAATATTGACATGTTCAAAGAACATGTTGTCATAAAAAACGAACCCAATTTTGAAATGGAAGTCGAAAGAATAATCCAGAAAAGTATTGACAATAAACACAAGACAAAGATAGAAACAGTTGAAAATATTAATATTGACATGTTAAAGAAAAGTCTTGGCATAACGGAAGAAGTAGACTTGAACATAAATGAAGTATGTCTAGACATAAAAGAAGAAATTCAAGACATAACAGAAAAAGAAAATGTTGATCTTGTTGAAAAAACGTCAGAAGCAAAAATAGAGGTCTCATCAGATAGGGACTCTATCCGTTCTTCAGAAGTAAAAATAGAAGTCATATCAGACAGTGACTCTAGTTGTTTAGAAAATAGCGATTCCCGAACAGACTCAATAGAGAATTTAACCGATTTGGAAACAGAAAATGAAGTAAAAGTTTTAGACTATGACCATGATACCTTTTTAACTATGGAAAAATGTGGAAACTCAAATGTTAAACAAATGGTCATTAAGAAAATCACACACCCGCTAAGGAATTATCAATTGCCCAAGAAGTATGTTCAATTGCCTCAAAACAACGAATTACAAAGCAAGAACAATAAATTGGAACAGAAGAACAAGCAATTGCCAACGAAGAACAAATTGGCACAAAAGAACAATCCAATATCGCAGATTAATAATCAAATGCTACAGGAGACTAATCAATTACCAAAAAAGAAGAGAAAAAGACGAAAGCATAAGCAAATAGCGACATTGCCGAAGAAAAAGCCAAGGAAACAAATAACACAGACTGTCGAAGACGTAGAAAAACAACATAAAGACAAATTTAAAGTCATTATGCTGACTAAAGAACAAATTGTTGAAGAAAGAGAACAGAAATTTAATAATAAATATTTTCAGATGCACGATTTCAAATGCGAAAGTTGTATAATTGCTTTTAGAAATGAGATTTTATTGCAAGACCACAATAAGAAATTGCATATGGTAAGATTTTCACAATTTTTTTGAATAAATTAACGTACTAATATACATACATATCTTATTAGTGTTTAGCTTTATTATTTTTAATCAACTGCCAAAATTGACTTTCTACTTTCGTTTAATTTTCCTCTTCAATGTTTTGTCTAAACAAGTAAATCATTGAAAAATGAACTGGCCAAGTGCGAGACGGACTCGCACACGTAGGGTTCTGATTGAACAAAAGGACCATGGGCGGAATCGTCCCCATCCATCAACAAAAATAAAATGTAGCTCATTTGGCATGATGATATTTTTTATAATGGGGACGTTGATCAAATGCATTGGTTTCTCATGTTATCTAAGGGTCAGTTCAGACCTCTGGCTGTGCCGCGGCGCGGCCGAATTATGTCAATGAAATGTGTTTCTTGTTGTGTAGTTAATATAGTTCAATTTTTTGTCACGCGGCTTCCCGCTGCGTCGCGCGAAACCATAAGCATCGATCGCCACGTCGCGTCGCGCTGTGTTGGTGTTGGCTGGAGCCCATATATTTTTGCCCATGGTCCTTTGCCAAAAAAAATAAATTTTTGTATGGTCCCCATACAAAAGACAAAAGAAGAAGACCCATACAGAAGAGAAGACACTTGAAATCTTCACAAAATATGTATTACTTTGGCCGCTATAAACAAACCGTAATTGATAAAAACTTGAAATTTGCTCATAGTGTGTATAATATAGTGTGTAATAATATATAATAGTTGCTATAATATAAAATAATAAAAACTTAATTAAATTAAAAATTATAAGGGGTCCCCATACAAAAAACATATTTTTCCAGCAAATTTTGTTCAATCGGACGGAACCATATGTGTGCAAATCAGACTCACTCGGCCAGTTTATTTATAATGGCAAATAACAGGACGGTCAAATTGTGTCTAGTATGCATTGTAGTTATTCAATTCAATGACTTTATCATTATTATAATGTTATGATAATGTGTATATCAAAGGTTTTTTTTTTTTTAATTTTATATTTTATTTTCAGACTGGTACAGAACAATGTGTCATTTGCAAAATGAAGATGGATTCTGCATCTTACGCTTATCATTTATTAGTGTCCCATGTGAGAAGGTAATTTTTAATTAAGATAGTTTGAAGACTATAAAACCGAGTTCACATGCCGAGTCAGTTTGAGATATCGCCATATCTCTGGATATATAAATCAGCTAGGCTATTCTGTAAGCTATCTCGACAGCGGAATCCGCGGTGAGATTTGAATTTCGTAGTACGAAAATAACTTACCTTGAAGATAAACCCTATCTATGAAAAAAAGAATCATAGAAATCGGTTCACAATTGGCGCAGTTTTTTATTTTAGAAATAAATATATTTATCTTTGTTTACAGATATGAATGTGTAATTTGCGGCGAGCGATCAAGTACTATCAACAAAATAGCGCAACATTTTAATGATATTCATTCAGACACACACGGGACCATAGACTTAACCATCAAGTGTAAACTTTGCGAGTTCACCACAGAGTAAGTATATATTTTTTTTTTGGTTTTTGCTCCTGAAACACAGTGTTACTAGTTCTGGAGTCTATGGATTCGACGATACACTTGTACTTACCATAAATTATGTCAATATAGATATTTGTATTTGTATTCTCCTCTATTCTGTGCAATATTTCAGCTAAATCGGTCCAGCCGTTTCACCCTGAAGAAGTCCTAATCAAACAAATATACAAACTTTTTTTACCGACTTCACAAATAAGCTGGCCAAGTGCAAGTCGGACTCGCACTTGTAGGGTTCCGTAACAGTAGAGTATATATTATTTTTTTAGTTGCGAATAATTATAGTTATAGAATACTAAGACGATGACGGGAGATGGTAACAGAAAATACTTGGTCATTTGTACCAGTATGGCGGTTCTTCAGGGGTCTAATTACGGAATGACAAAAAAGAAAATGATGGTCATAGCGCTGGTACCGGCGGCCCAATTGCGTGGGCGTTAATCGAATGTGTCGGATAAATAATAGTGTTTTTAATAATAGCGATTTGTTCCACAAAAACGCTTGTATTTTCCAATAGTCGATAAAAAAGAAGTAGGCGGTAGCGTAATGCCATACTTCTCCGGTGTGACTTACAGCCCGCCATACCGACGCGAATACATTAATTAAAAAAAAAGCAGTTCAACCATTTGTTCCAGGCTAATTTTTGCACAGCTAATCATCGTCGAGTAGCCATTCAAGGAAATCACCTTGCCATACTTTTCCGACGGTTCCCAATGGCCGCCATACCACCGCAAAGGAGTAAAATATGTTTTTTTGCTAAACGTTTTGTACCTTTCTAAAACTTTTTTTTACAGTTCTCTGTATGATCATAAATAGAAGTCTGATCATGCCATACCTGTCCGAGGTGGCAAATGTGTACAGTATTTTTTCAAAATTTTAAGATTTTATTCGTAATTCGCACGATTTGTATCAGTATGGCTCTAATTTTTCCTGTAAGTTAGTGGTTTAACGAATATAAATACAAAATTTCAAACACCTAGGTGGCAGCAATCTTGTCTTATACCCAGATGTTATGTCGTATAATATTGTACGGCTACCGGCGCTCGAAAGATTTTTCGAATTGTAGATTGGTAATCGTGTTTATAAGCCATAATGTATGGAAACGCACTTTTTTTATTACCAATTTTATTTCTTTGAAAAACAAAGTTAGTAGAGGGAAAAAGTGGCGCTATACTTGAAAAAGTATGGCGCCCATTTGGAACCATCAGAAAAGTATGGCATAGTGTATTTCTCATTATTGAATGGCTACTCGACGATGGTTAGCTGTGCAAAAAATGTTAGCTGTGCCTGGAACAAATGGTTGAATTGTTTTTTTTTTTTTAAATGTATTCGCGTCGGTATGGCTGGCTGTAAGTCACACCGTAGAAGCATGGCATTACGCTACCGCCTACTTCTTTTTTATCGACTATTGGAAAATACAAGCATTTTTTTGGAACAAATCGCTATTATTAAAAACACTATTATTTATCCGACACATTCGATTAACGCCCACGCGATTGGGCCGCCGGTACCAGCGCTATGACCATCATTTTCTCTTCTGTCATTCCGTAATTAGACCCCTGAGGAACCGCCATACTGGTACAAATGACCAAGTATTTTCTGTTACCATCTCCCGGTCTAACTCTACTGTGTTACGGAACCCTACGAGTGCGAGTCCGACTTGCACTTGGCCAGTTTTTATTTTTTATTATCTTTGTTACCTCAGAACTCCGTCAAATCTTGACTGATTTGAAAAATTGTTTTTGTCTGAGAGATTAATGCTTCCCGTTTGGTCCCATTTAAATTTTATCGAGCTATGACAATTATCTCCGGAGATATGGAGATAAACAATATAAGTAAATGTATGTGCTTAGACGACACGATTATAAATAGCCAGTACTTTGACTATCGCGGCATGTAAAGTAGTTTTTTTTTCGTTTTGTACGATCATAAATTATTTAAATATCATATAGACTAGCGTTTTACCACTATCTAAACTGTTGGTATTACCAGGCCTCCCTCACTCGCCCATAGCTACTGGATTTATACCTAAACTTCGACCAGTGCCGGCGGTGGTATCCGCCAGTCGGTTATCACTGCTCACGCGCGCGCAACGTATATTATTATTCAAATGACGGGATAACTGCGCATTCGTATTCTATATTAGAAACTATTTAAGTTTATCATAGTAATTTTGCGGGTTTCACAAAAAACAAGCATAATATGTTTCATTTTTTTAAGCTAAAGATACTAAAATGACAAAACGGCGTAAAATTCACTTTCTCGATTTCAAATTCGACTCTTAGTTAGGAATTTTGATGTTATTTTGTGAGGTAAATAAAAAGAATTCGTAATTTTTTTTTTATGTCATTGAGTCAACCCTTTACTGTATAAGGCGCGCGATGTACCGGCGCGCGCCGAACGAAGTAATAACAACGCTAGATCAAGCGCCTTAGACACATTTTTGCTTGTATTGTCTGAAATAAACGTTGGTATTGTGTTTATGTAGGGGAGTGAAGTATCTGTTACGTAGTAACTATTATATAATCTGTGGTATTACCAACAGTTTAGATAGTGCACCGCATCATCACTTAAAGTGATGATGCGGTGCAGGATGGTAGCATGCTAGCTAAACCTAGAACTGACTTTCGCATTTATAATACTGGTGATGATATATTTAGATCGCGACCATTTGGCGAGCACTATCTTACCCATCGACGTCATAGTAATACGTCGATGATCTTACCTGATGTTAAGTGATGATGCTAAGATGGAATCGTGCTTGTCTGCAAATGAAAGACATTACTTATTTATGTTTTTCATTTTGAACCGACTTCCAAAAGGAGGAGTTTCTCAATTCGTCTGTATGTTTGTTTTATTCGTTTTTGTTTAATGTACGAAGGTGGCACTAAAAGTATCGGGAATGGAATATTTCAATTGCCGCTGGCCCCCAGTTCCCGGCCGCCCTGCTATTCCTGACCACGGCGGCGGTCACGGTAACGGCAGGGCAGGGGGTGCTAAGAATCCCCGGGTTACGGTAGGCCGCCAGAACAAACTGACCCTCGCAACGTACAATGGACGCACGATTCGGCTGGACGATCATCTGGCGCAGCTAGAGGAGGAGCTGAAACACATAAGATGGCACATTCTGGGGTTATGTGAAGTCCGAAGACAGGGAGAGGACACCATTACCTTAGAATCGGGCCATCTTATGTACTACAGAGAAGGAGATCAGCCATCCCAAGGCGGCGTCGGGTTTCTGGTCAACAAGGTTCTCAGTGACAACGTTGTAGAAATCTCCAGTGTGTCGACCAGGGTAGCGTACCTCATAATTAAGTTAACCAAGAGGTACAGCCTCAAGGTTATCCAGGTCTACGCACCGACCTCGACACACTTGGATGACGAGGTGGAGAGCATGTATGAAGATATCTCCAGAGCTTTACACACCACCTCCAAGGCTCACTACAACGTTGTCATGGGAGACTTTAACGCCAAAGTGGGAGTACAAACTTGCGGCGAATCGTCTATAGAACCCCACGGATTTGGGAGTAGGAATCACAGGGGACAAATGCTCGTCAATTTCCTCGAGAGAGAGGGGCTTTTCTTGATGAACTCGTTCTTCAAGAAACAGCCCCAAAGGAAATGGACGTGGCAAAGCCCCGACTTTGTGACTAAAAACGAGATTGACTTCATCATTACGGACAAACGGCGCATATTCAGAGACGTCTCAGTGATCACTAGGTTTAATACTGGAAGTGATCACCGACTTGTACGAGGCACTCTGGATATCGACTTTAAAGCCGAGAGATTCCGATTGATGAAGTCTACGCTCCGTCCGAACCTACTCCAAACCGCTGTTGGGTTTGAAACATTCCAATTAAAATTGGAAAATCGATTCGCTACCTTGGAAACCACAGATGACGTAGACCAGAAACTCGAAGAAGTGGTGGAAATCCTCAGGGATGAAGGGACGAAGTTTTGCGAGAGCAAGCGTACGGGCAAAAAGTCCAAACTCTCGACAGGAACACTTCGGCTAATGGAAGAGAGACGAACAGACCCTTTGTCAGCTTTGTCAACTAACCTGGCGCGCAACAAATCCATAAAGAAGCTGGTACGACGCGTCCTCCGATCCTCTAACACGCTCTTGGTTAAAGAATCAATTGTGCAGAATCGGGGGTCGAAAGTGTTCGTCCAGCCTCTGGGTAGAAGCCACCTCACAAAGCTGACAACGTCAACCGGGAACGTCGTCGCATCCAAGCCGGAGATTCTGTCGGAAGTTGAAGACTTCTACGGCAAGCTCTACGCATCGCATGCTTCAAGGCCCGAACCCGATACTGAGGATTCTAGAGCCACCTTAACCCGCCACTTCACAGAAGATCTGCCCGAAATTAGCCGAGACGAAATCGTGATGGCCCTTAAACAACTCAAAAATGGAAAAGCCCCAGGAGAAGACGGAATCACAACGGAGCTTTTAAAAGCCGGAGGAGCTCCAGCAGTTCAACAGCTTCAGCAGCTATTTAATTCCGTTCTTTTTACTGGGAGAACTCCACAGGCATGGAACAGAAGCATGGTGGTTTTGTTTTTCAAAAAAGGAGACATAACCCTATTGAAAAACTATCGCCCGATTTCGCTTCTGAGCCATGTCTACAAGCTGTTTTCAAGGGTCATCACGAACCGTCTTGCGCGAAGACTCGACGAGTTTCAACCTCCGGAACAGGCCGGGTTTCGAAGCGGTTACGGCACCATAGACCACATCCACACGGTGCGGCAGACTGTACAGAAGACCGAAGAGTATAATCGGCCCCTGTGCTTAGCATTTGTGGACTATGAGAAGGCCTTTGACTCAATCGAAACCTGGTCTGTTCTCGAGTCCTTGCAGCGTTGCCAAGTCGACTGGCGATATATCGAAGTGATCAGATGTCTATATAATGCCGCAACGATGACTGTAAAAGTACAGAACCAGCGAACTAAACATGTCCACCTGCGTCGAGGAGTGAGACAGGGGGACGTCATATCCCCGAAACTGTTCACTAACGCCTTGGAGGATATGTTTAAGACGCTGGACTGGAAAGATCGTGGCATTAACATCAACGGCAGGTACATCTCTCACTTACGATTCGCAGATGACATCGTCATTATGGCAGAGACGCTGCAGGACCTACAAAGGATGTTGAATGGCCTAGCTGATTCTTCTCGTAGCATCGGTCTCCGGATGAATTTTGACAAAACCAAAGTCATGTACAACGAGCACGTTGTTCCGGAACCGATTGCCGTAGATGGAATCCCACTCGAAGTTGTCACTAAGTATGTTTACCTAGGGCAAACGCTCCAACTAGGCAAACATAACTTCGAGAAGGAAATCCAGAGAAGAATTCAGCTGGGCTGGGCAGCATTCGGAAAACTCCGTCGAGTCTTCTCGTCGACAGTGTCTAAAGACAAAAGTCTTTAACCAGTGCGTCCTACCTGTGATGACATACGGAGCCGAGACGTGGACACTCACAGTCCGACTGGTCCACCAGTTTAAAGTCGCTCAGCGAGCTATGGAGAGAGCTATGCTCGGCACCATCTCTCTGCGGGATCGAATCCGGAACGAAGTAATTCGCCAGAGAACTAAAGTTATCGACATAGCTCAACGGATTAGCAAGCTGAAGTGGCAGTGGGCTGGTCATATCTGCCGCAGGACTGATAACCGCTGGGGCAGACTTGTCCTAGAGTGGAGACCGCGAATCGGCAAACGTAGCGTAGGACGTCCTGTGACCAGGTGGAGCGACGACATACGCAAAGCGGTGGGCAGTGACTGGAAGAGAAGAGCCGAAGATCGGGCTCAGTGGCGCATCTTGGGAGAGGCCTATGTCCAGCAGTGGACTGATACAGGCTGATGATGATGATGATGAATTGAAAACTCCTTGGTTGTAAAAATCGAATACCATTTATTTATTTAAAAAAAGATTCTCGGTCTTGTCACAAGGTTTTCTCAAACTTGTTTAGTCGTTGAAAAAATGGAATTGACTCGAGAAAATTGATTGAAAAAAAGAGCGATGATTTATTATGACTTTCGAAGTGGTTTAACACAAAAACAGTGTATTGACCGGATGATTTCTGAATTTGGTGATGAAGCCCCCAAACCACAATTTATCGCTGGTTTGCTGAATTTCAACGTGAACGTGTCAGTCAAGCTCAGTGATGATCCCCGTCAAGGTCGTCCAAAAACTGCAGTCACCCAAGAAAACGTTGATGCTGTGCGTAAGCTGATTGAGGAAGATCGACATGTGACATACCGCGAAATTCAGGCAACTTTAGACATTGGCATGAGTCAAATACAAATAATCTTGCATGAACAATTAGGTGTAAAAAAGTTGTTTTCCCGATGGATACCGCATTCGCTCTGTGAAGAGCAAAAAGCGGCTCGCGTTACTTGGTGCGTCAGAACTCTCGAAAGATTCCACGCGAGATCCTCAAATGCTGTATACAACATCTTATCAGGTGACGAATCCTGGATATACGCGTACGAACCCGAAACAAAAAACCAATCACGAGTTTGGGTGTTTTTCATCACCTGAAAAAGCTGTGGACGCCTACAAAACGGCCATTTTGGAGACCCCAACTTCCGAATGGAATGGTTGCTTCAATGATTGGTTCCATCGTATGGAAAAATGTGTCAAATTTCGCGGAGAATTCTTCGAAAAGCAATAAATACATTTTTAAATAGTAATGTTGTGTCACTTCCTTGTTTCCCGAAATTTTCAGTGCCGCCCTCGTATGTTACGCGATTACTCCGTCAATTGTGAACCGATTCGAATGATTTATTTTTAATCGGTAGGGTATATTTCCGAGGTGGTCCCATTGTAATTTTATAGAGCTCTGATTAGTATCTCCAGAGATATGATTATAAACGTCTCAAACTTGCTACTGAAACAGACTCGCGGGGCATGGATGTCAGTTGTTTTTAACCGACTTCACAAAAAAGGAGGAGGTTCTCAATTCGTCTGTATGTTTTGGCGATATCCCAAACTGACTCGGCATGTGATCTTAATAATTATTTTTCAGATCGCAAAGTAGATTTCTCACGCATATAAAGGAACACAAAAACGAGGGCAATTTTTCTTGTGCAATATGTAACAAGAATATGTCCACACAAAACCTTCTTAGTAGACATATGCTGTGAGTTATAATTAACTTCTTGTATGTAAAAAGGTTGTCTTAAGAGTGTGCAATATGCTATATTCAACCGACTTACAAAAAGAAGGAGGTTCTCAATTCGTCTGTATGTTTTTTTTCTATTTTTTTTGTGTGTGTTGCGCGATTACTCCGTCATTTGTGAACCGATTCGAATGATTCTTTTTGTAATCGGTAGGGTACGTTTCCGAGGTGGTCCCATTGTAAATTCATCGAGATCTGATAAGTATCTCCAGAGATATGACGATAAACGCCTCAAACTTGCTACTGAAATTAACTCGCGGGGCATTGAAGTCGGTTGTTTTAGTTTTTAAACTATCTTAATTATGTTGTTTGAAATTGTTATTTATCTCAGAATCTGTGCTACCATAAAGCTACCATCTTAATATTTAGGGAAATGATATTTCAAGCTTTATCTTGGATTTGGTGTTTTAGAAAACTGAATGGGTGAATTTTTTTTCGATAGTGTATTTTTTAGGGTTCTGTAGCCGAATGGTAAAAAACGGAACTCTTATAGATTCGTCATGTCTGTCTGTCTGTCCGTCCGTATGTCACAGCCACTTTATTGCGAAACTATTAAGTTAACAGTTGAAACTAGGTTGGTAGGTGTATTTTGTGAACCGCTTTATGATTTTATACAAAAATAAAAAAATAAAATATTAGGGGGTGCTCCCCATACATAGAACTGAAACTAAACTTTTTTTCATCAATCCTACACGTACGGGGTTTCTATAAATAGGTCTTTAAAAATGACATTGAGTTTCCTTAAACCACTTTTCCTCTAAGTCAATAATTTAAAAGATACGCACGTCTAAAGTGGTAGGTAAAATGTGTGTGTGTGTGTGTGTTTGTGTGTGTGTGTGTGTGTGTGTGTGCGTGTCCCCGTAACTTCTAAAGTTAGGGACCGAAAAATCTAAACAAAATATATGCTCTAGATGTCAATATAAACTTTCAACGAAAATTGGTTTGAACGAGATACAGTCAGCAGTTTTTAAGATATAGCGACCGCAAATATAACTTTGTTTTTCATACAAACACTGTGAAAAACAAAGTAATTTTTTTGGTGGCGAAAAATTATAGTTATGAAATACTCTACTATGTTACGGAACCCTACGAGTGCGAGTCCGACTTGCACTTAGCCAGTTTATTTTAAATACATGTTTTGCACACATTTTGCTTTTATCTCAGGAACAGCACACTATTTTTGGTGGGTTAATGATTTGTCAAGAAACTTAGAAGTATTTCTTTAGTTACGTCTTTTAATTTTTCAATTGGTTGTTTAATTAATTTGTAATTAGGTAAAAACTGTTTTAGCACTTACATCGATAGAAAATTGCGTTACGCGTCTATCGCACTGTCCTTCTCACTCATATGAAAAACATTGTCATCGCGCTCGACGCTCTGTTTGAAATCCGTCTCGTGGCGGCGTTATTGCACACTCTTAAGGACAAGACCGTCGATTGTACTGTATCTCAAAACGAGGATGTAAGGGAGCACACATACCATCGAAGTGCTCCCAGCCAACCTCACCTGCCCGTGATGCATCCTGCTTACCAACGAACGAGGCTCTCTGGCGACCGACAAAAGGCGGTATCACTTACGATTCGCAGATGACATCGTCATTGTGGCAGAAACGCTACAGGACTTACAAAGGATTTTGAATGGCCTAGCTGATTCTTATCGTTTCTCGTCACATCGGTCTCCGGATGAATTTGGATAAAACCAACGTCATGTGCAACGAGCACGTTGTTCCGGAACCGATTGCCGTAGATGGATTCCCTTTTCGATGTTGTTGCGCAGTATGTTTACCTAGGGCAGACGCTCCAACTAGGCAAACATAACATCGAGAAGGAAATCCAGAGAAGAATTAAGCTGGGCTGGGCAGCTTTTAGAAAACTCCGTCGAGTCTTCTCGTCGCATATACCACAGTGCCTAAAGACAAAAGTCTTTAACCAGTGCGTCCTACCTGTGATGACATACGGAGCCGAGACGTGGACACTCACGGTTCGACTCGTCCACCAATTTAAAGTTGCTCAGCGAGCTATGGAAAGAGCTATGCTCGGTGTTTCTCTGCGGGATCGAATCCGGAACGAAGTAATTCGCCAGAGAACTAAAGTGATCGACATAGCTCAACGGATTAGCAAACTGAAGTGGCAGTGGGCTGGTCATATCTGCCGCAGGACTGATAACCGTTGGGGTAGACTGGTTCTAGAGTGGAGACCGCGAATCGGTAAACGTAGAGTAGGACGCCCTGCGACTATGTGGAGCGGCGACATTCGCTAAGCGGTGGGCAGTGACTGGAAACAAAGAGCCGATGATCGGGCTCAGTGGCATGACTTGGGAGAGGCCTATGTCCAGCAGTGGACTGATACCGACTGATTTTGATGATGATGATGATTACAAGTCCAAAATGTCATCGTACTGACGGGATTCGAACCCTCGACTCCTGGGAAACATGCCCAGGCGCTGTAACCAACTAAGCCACAGTACGATCCTATCAATACGACGAAATTAGTAACCGTCGGTACAATTAAATTTTAGATTGTGTGTAAGGATTTTAATTTATTTTCTTTTTAAACTATCTCATCATAATTAGTCAGTGTCAGTCCACTGTTGGACGTAGGTCTCTCCCAAGATACGCCACTGAGCCCGATCTTCGGCTCATTGAGAGGGATATGCCCTAATCGCCACGCTGGGCAGGCGGGTTGGCGATCGCAGGACGTAGTTCCTCGCACCGGTGACGCTGCTGCCCGTCACCGGCCTGTAGGATTTAACTACGTCATAATTTTTAAATAGTTATACCGCCATTTGTCGGTCGCCAGAGCCTCGTTAGTTGGTCAGCAAGATGCACCACGGGCGGATGAGGTTGGCTGGGAGCACTGGGGTGGTATTTTTACTCCCTTACAACATCCCAAACTATCTACATTTTTGTTTTTTTAGGAGAGCACACAATATAACAATGCCGCTTATATTCACATGTGAACTTTGCAAGGAAATTTACCGGACAAAAGCTTTATTGTTCCAACATATGTCTCTAATTCATCCGGACAAAAAGTCACCATTGAACTACTGTGGAGCATGCAGCACACACTTTGGTGAGGCGGACTCACTCACTCACCACTATGAAACTCATCCACATCATAATATAGAGGAGAAAAATAGGTAATTTTGTTTTATGTATTTACCACATAATGTATATTATATAATATTAATAATATAATACTTTATTTATTTGTTAATTTATGTTATTGTATTTTAGGTAACAAACATAAAAATAAAATTATGTTTGTTACCTCAGAACTCCGTCAAATCTTGACCGATTTCATAATCATAATCTTCATAATCAAAAATTATTTTTTCGTTTGAGAGATTATATATAGATGTATAGGCATAATCTCTAATGGGAGCCCATTCAATGGGGATCAAGATTTTATCGAGATATGACAATTATCTCCGGAGATATAGAGATAAACATCTCTAATACATTACATACCTTGACGACATATGCATTTGTATACCTTGACGACATGATTCTACTGGCTATTTTGACTATCGCGGCATGTGAAGTCTGTTATTTTTCGTTTTGTAAACGATTTTAAATTATTTGTTTAAGTTATTGCCATCGGCGTTAGTCCTATTCCCGCTCTCAGGCCAATTTACATTAATGTCGCCCCAGACTATCAAAGATTTCGAGGTGATGAATACTTTCATCATGACTTCTTCCATAATTGTCTCAAACATTTTATAATCAGCCGATGGGGGTAGAGTACATTTCCACGGTGGTCCCGTTTTACAATTAATTGAGATGTGACGAGTATCTCCAGAGATATGGAGATACACACCTCAAACTTGTCACTGAAAATGAACCGAATTTATTATTCTTGAGTTACACACACATACATTATTTTTTAGTAAGTGTGATACACAAATACATACAAAAAATCCTGACGTAAATTTTATCAAGATTGAGATGAGT
The DNA here is from genome assembly GCA_954871355.1 of Cabera pusaria. Classification (NCBI taxonomy): domain Eukaryota; kingdom Metazoa; phylum Arthropoda; class Insecta; order Lepidoptera; family Geometridae; genus Cabera; species Cabera pusaria. Next base: position 6,362,923 of record OX940912.1, on the reverse strand, counting down.
ACCTCCAGGGATATGGGGATAACAATCTTAAACTTGCTACTGAATTTGACTCGCGCGGCATGGGAAGTCGGTTTTTAGGGTTCCGTACCCAAAGGGTAAAAAGGGACCATATTACTAAGACTCTGCTGTCCGTTTGTCTGTCTGTCTGTCTGTCCGTCTGTCACCAGGCTGTATCTCAGGAACCGTGATAGTTAGACGGTTGAAATTTTCACAGATGATGTATTTCTGTTGCCGCTATAACAACAAATACTAAAAACAAAACAAAGTCAAAAATTAAAAGGGGTCCCTATACAATAAACGTGTTTTTACTGTATCTCCATCTATGAACGATTTAACTTATTAATAAATAATATTAATTACCTACCTTTGTGTTAACGTTCACTTAGTTGGTGTTAGAAGTTCGCTAGATATTCGTTAGATAGCGTTGTAGTTAAGAGGACGCTCCCTGCAGAATGCTATACTTAGCCTAATGACAGTAAATCAACCAATCATTTTAATGAAGTCAAACTTAAATATTAGATTTTTCAATGTTTTTTCTTTCGTTTCACAGAACAGAAACATAATTGAAAATAATTTGCTCGATAGTTTATTTTTTTGAAAGTTATGCCTTTTTTTTCATTTTTCTTGTTTGTCTCTCAAACAGATTTAGTTACATATACAAAATAAATACTATCAAATGTAAAACATGGTTTATAAGAATCTCCCAGGACAATTTTCTTCAAAACCAATTCATATTCTCATAATTAATTAAATTAGTTTTGCGACTTACGTCCTTTACATCTGTGCAAGAATACGGTCAATAGGTTGATTGCGATATTGTACCATATTCCCGGCGCGTTACGTATAAAAATATACTTGCAAGTGAGCAGCACTCGAAACATATTGAATCTAGAGTCAGTCGGCCGCGAGCCTCTCCGAGGTGAGGACGCGCGCGCCGACTTTGCGTGCATCTGCGATCTTTCGAGATTTTTTAATAACAGTAAATAAGGCCTTACAAGGATAAGATTCAAGACAGACCTTCAAGATTCGAAAATGTACCTACTAATTTTTTTTGGAGCCAAACAAGCACCTGTCATTTACCTAAATATGTTTACCCATAGCAACTATGAAGTAAGCAAGGCATCGACCTCTGAGGTCACAGATTAGAACATAATTACATGACCGATCGTGTTGATGTTTCGCGCGATTATATGTGGGTATTGTTTTGGTTGTAGGAACCAAACGGCTGGACCGATTTCAATGAATGAGGTATTGAACTACTGAGTTTTATCCTGAGAAATATAATATAATACATATAATGCGAAACCGTAAGGCAGTTTCTTATTTGAATTTAATACAACATAAAGATTGTTTTATAATTACAACTGGATTATAATTGTTCTCTCACAAACACTATAGGTATTTAGACGTTTTTAATTTTATTAGTATTTCGTTATTGTAGTATTATCATAAGTAAGATAAAAACTAACAACGAAAATTAGTTTGAACGAGATACCTACAATCAGCAGGTTTTGGGATATGGCGACCGCAAAGATAACTTTGTTTTTCATACAATACTATGAAAAACAAAGTTTATTTTTAGGGTTCCGTAGCCAAATGGCAAAAAACGGAACCCTTATAAAGTCAAAGTCAAAGTCAAAGCATTTATTCAGTATATGGGCAAATTAAAAATTAGCACTTACACACGTCAAATAACATTAAATAGATCATATTCAACAAAAAATATAGATATAACAGAAACATAACGCTTTGAATTTACAAAAAAAAAAAACAAAGGTATTGAGCCATTCAGCTTTCATCTAGACGTCGAACGTCACACTTAAAACACATGTTTAATTCCCCTTATTAATGTAGGGTTGCCAACCGTACCATTACGTGCACCCGCAACCCAGTGCATGTTTCAGTACTTCAGACAATTTTTATCCAAAAAATTGTGAAATAATGTTGTGTATAAATTCGCCATGTCTGTCTGTCTGTCCTTCCGTATGTCACAGCCATTTTATTCCAAAACTATTAAGACTACAGAATTGAAACTTGCTAGGTAGATGTATTCTATAAATCGCTTTCCGAATATTGTACAAAAATAAAAAATATAAAAGTTTAAGGGGGGGCGGGGCATCCCATACCTGGAAATGGAACAAAAAAAAATTTTTTTCTTCGAACCTATACGTGTGGATAGGTCTTTAAAAATGACATTGAGGTTCCTAAAATAATTTTTTCTTAAAGTCAATCATTTAAAAGATAGGCCCGTCTAAAGTGGTAAAATGTGTGTCCCCCCCCAAAGTAAGGGAGTGAAAAATCTAGAAAAAATATATTCTGTAGATCTTAATAAAAACTTTCAACGAAAATTGGTTTGAACGAGATACAGTCAGCAGTTGTTGAGATATAGCGACCGCAAGTATAACTTTGTTTTTCATACAAACGCTATAAGAAACAAAGTAAAATTTTTGGTGGCGAAAAATTAGTGTTATAAAATATTCTACTGTTAGGGAACCCTACAAGTGTGAGTCCGACTTGCACTTGGCCTATCTATCTAATACTATAAGAATCTTTGTCCTGACATACTGACTGACTGACTCACTGACAGACAACGCACAGCCTAAACCACTGGTCGTAGAGACTTGAAATTTGGAGGGTATATTTGTCTTAGTATGTAAGTTTGTACTAAGAAAGGATTTTCAAAAATTCATCCCATAAGGGGATGAAATGGGGGTTCAAAAATTGTATGGAGAAACAAGATTAGATAGTCTTTTCAATCCGAAACTTCACACAAGTGCTTCAGCAAAAAAATTAGTAAATACGTGTTTCAGGTTTTTTTGAAATTCCACCCTTAAGAGGGTGAAATGGGGTAATAAAGTGTGAAAATCAGTATTGTTTCGGATCGCGCTGAAATTTGGCATGCAGATAGTTATTACGACGTTAGTTCCCTCTGAGAAAGGATTTTCCAAAATTAACCCTCGAAGGGGATGAAACGGGGGTTCAAAGTTTGTATGGAGAAACAAGATTAGATAGTCTTTTCTATCCGAAACTTCACACAAGTGTTTCAGTAAAAAAATAAGTAAATACGTGTTTCAGGTTTTTTTGAAATTTCACCCCTAAGAAGGTGAAATGGGGTAATAAAGTGTGAAAATCAATATTGTTTCGGATTGCGCTGAAATTTGGCATGCAAGTAGTTATTACGACGTTAGTTCCCTCTGAGAAAGGATTTTCCAAAATTAACCCTCGGAGGGGATGAAACGGAGCTCAAAGTTTGTATGGAGAAACAAGATTAGATAGTCTTTTCTATCCGAAACTTCACACAAGTGCTTCAGTAAAAAAATAAGTAAATACGTGTTACAGGTTTTTTTGAAATTCCACCCCTAAGAGGGTGAAATGGGATAATAAAGTGTGAAAATCAATATTGTTTCGGATCGCGCTGAAATATGGCATGCAGATAGTTATTACAACGTTAGTCCCCTCTGAGAAAGGATTTTCCAAAATTAACCCTCGGAGGGGATGAAACGGGGGTTCAAAGTTTGTATGGAGAAACAAGATTAGATAGTCTTTTCTATCCGAACCTTCACACAAGTGCATCAGTAAAAAAATAAGTAAATACGTGTTACAGGTTTTTTTTTTAAATTTCACCCCTAAGAGGGTTAAATGGGGTAATAAAGTGTCAAAATCAATATTGTTTCGGATCGCGCTGAAATTTGGCATGCAAGTAGTTATTACGACGTTAGTTCCCTCTGAGAAAGGATTTTTCAAAATTAACCCTCGGAGGGGATGAAACGGAGCTCAAAGTTTGTATGGAGAAACAAGATTAGATAGTCTTTTCTATCCGAAACTTCACACAAGTGCTTCAGTAAATGGTGGCATGCAGATAGTTATTACGACGTTAGTTCCCTCTGAGAAAGGATTTTCCAAAATTAACCCTCGAAGGGGATGAAACGGGGGTTCAAAGTTTGTATGGAGAAACAAGATTAGATAGTCTTTTCTATCCGAAACTTCACACAAGTGTTTCAGTAAAAAAATAAGTAAATACGTGTTTCAGGTGTTTTTTGAAATTTCACCCCTAAGAGGGTGATATGGGGTAATAAAGTGTGAAAATCAATATTGTTTCGGATCGCGCTGAAATTTGGCATGCAAGTAGTTATTACGACGTTAGTTCCCTCTGAGAAAGGATTTTCCAAAATTAACCCTCGGAGGGGATGAAACGGAGCTCAAAGTTTGTATGGGGAAACAAGATTAGATAGTCTTTTCTATCCGAAACTTCACACAAGTGCTTCAGTAAAAAAATAAGTAAATACGTGTTTCAGGTTTTTTTTAAATTCTACCCCTAAGAGGGTGAAATAGGATGGAATGTGATACACACAAAATAAAACTGGCCAAGTGCAAGTCAGACTAGCACTCGTAGGGTTCCGTAACACAGTAGAGTATTCTATAACCATGATTTTTTGCAACTACAAAAATAACTTTGTTTTTCATAGTGTTTGTATGAAAAACAAAGTTATACTTGCGGTCGCTATATCTCAACAACTACTGACTGTATCTGGTTCAAACCAATTTTCGTTGAAAGTTTTTGTTGAGATCTACAGATATATATAATATATTTTTTCTAGATTTTTCACTCCCTTACTTTAGAAGTTAGGGGGGGGGGGGACACATTTTACCACTTTAGACGCGCCTATCTTTTAAATGATTTACTTTGAGATAAACTGGCCAAGTGCAAGTCGGACTCGCACTCGTAGGGTTCCGTAACACAGTGGAGTATTCTATAACTTTTATTTTTCGCAACTACAAAAATAACTTTGTTAGGGTTCCGTAGCCAAATGGCATAAAACGGAACCATTATAGATTCGCCATGTCTATCTGTCTGCCCCCCTTAAGCTTTTATATTTTTTATTTTTGTACAAAAATCGGAAAGCGGTTTATACATCTACCTACCAAGTTTCAATTCTGTAGTCCTAATAGTTTCGGAATAAAATGGCTGTGACATACGGACGGACAGACAGACATGGCGAATCTATAAGGGTTCCGTTTTTTGCTATTTGGCTACGGAACCCTAAAAATGATTTTTGGAACCTCAATGTCATTTTTAAAGACCTATCCATAGACACCCCACAGGTATAGGTTTTAAGAAAAAATTTTTTTTGCTCCAGTTTCATGTATCGGATACGCCCCCTTAAACTTTTATATTTTTTATTATTGTATAAAAATCGGAAAGCGGTTCAAGAATACATTTACCTACCAAGTTTCAAGTCTGTAGTCGTAATAGTTTCGGAATAAAATGGCTGTGACATACGGACGGACAGACAGACAGACATGGCGAATCTATAAGGGTTCCGTTTTTTTGCCATTCGGCTACGGAACCCTAAAAAAGACGATTTGAGAACCTCCTTTTTTTTGGAAGTCGGTTGCAAATAAATTCGTTCACAAAAGGAATAATACAGACTTCAAATGCCGCGCTAGTCATTTTCAGTACTAGATTTATGGTGTTTATCTTCATATCTCTGCAGAACTAAACATATCTCGATGAAATTTAAATGGGATCATCTGTTATACTCATTCAAATAAAAAAACGATTTTCCAAATCGGTTCAAGCGTCTTCGAGTAATCGGTCAACATACATAAAACAAACAAAAAATCCGACGAATTGAGAACCTTCTCCTTTTTTGTGAAGTTGGGTTCTCAAATAAATACAAGTTTACAAAAACAACGCAAGGAGTGTTGTACGAAAAATAAGACTATACTATTTTTAACCGACTTCACAAAAATGGAGGAGGTTCTCAATTAGTCAGAATATAAATATATATTTATATATATCTTTTCTATGTATGTTCGATTTGGAAAATCCTTTTTAAGCCGTAATACGTAATTTTAAACCTTAAATGTACGTATTTATATATAGTATAGCTCTGTAGGTAGTAAGTAACTTCGGCTGCCGCGCCACGGGCCACGCGGTCATTACCGTCCCGCTCGGCTCGGCGTGTCCGCTAGCAAACGAGGTCGCAAGTCGAGTGTGGAGCGCGCATGCGCGAAATTACAGCGCGTTCCCCCGCGCCTGTATCGTTACCGGGGGTGCCGCGGCGTGTGTAGGCGGAGCAAGCGTGGGAAAAAAAATCTCAAGCGGGCTCTTAATAAGCATGTTTGGTATAGACACGGTAATATAATATAATATTATTTATACTTATTTATTATTATACTGCGGTTCGGAACCCTCCGTGTGCGAGACAAATGTCTGACTCGCAACTATCTTGATTTTTCAGGGTTCCGTACCCAAAGGGTAAAACGGGACCCTATCACTGAGATTTCGCTGTCCGTCTGTCTGTCTGTCTGTCTGTCTGTCTGTCTGTCTGTCTGTCTGTCTGTATCTCATGAACCGTGATAGTTAGACAGTCGAAATTTTCACAGTTGATGTATTTTTGTTGCCGCTATAACAACAAATACTAAAAAACAGAATAAAGTTAAAAATAATAGAGGGTCCCCATACATGAAACTTGTTTTTTTCGGCATTTCACGCCATCTATAAACGCTTAGTTAGGTAAACGTCCCATAGATGGCTTATATTGAAATGTCGATCGCTAACACCTTTGTTAGACGTTAGATGGCGTTATAAGAAATAAAATGTTTATTAATTATTATTTTTTGCTGGCGAAAAATGATAGTGGTATTTTTTGCTCGATCTTATAAAATACTGTAGTATGGTTCGGAACCCTACTAGTGCGAGTCCGACTTGCACTTGGCCAGTTTATTCAATATATGCCTTGTATTTATGTTTCAGGTTCAAATGCAAAGAGTGTGCGTTGAAGTTTAGCGATGAATCTCAGCTTAAATCGCATATTAATATAAATCATCCAAAAGCAGATGAATATCGATGTACTACCTGCTCTGATGTAAGTACCTAAACTGGCTAAACGGGCTTTTAAGGATAGCTGCCGAAACACATAAGATGTTTGGCGACAGATTTTTTAACTTAAGGAGTGGTAGCTGACCAGGCGGATACTAGATAGTGTGGGGTTTTCTTACATAAGGTGGACGGACTATGGAAGGCCATGCTCCTTTTAAGGCCAAGTATTAAAAAGTCACAGTTATTGTTATGTGATGACAAATTTCTATCACACTAAGCTCCATCAAACTCAAGGACTAAGACGCGGTGGCGAGTCACTCGTGTCGCTATTTTGTTAGTGAGTGCGGTCCCTCGCTTCGTAGACTTCGGTCGTCGACGATTAAATTGTAATTCGCACACACAGCAAAAGGTAATTCTTTTATGTCAATAACCTATTATAAAAAAAAATACTGTAAATTGTTATATTTGGTACTTAAGAAAAAAAAATCGATTTCAGTTAAAATATCGGTAGTGTTCCTATGACAGCCGGTGGTTCCTTACAAGGCCAATCAAAAATTTGACCAGTGGCCTTGCTAGGATACATGGGCCTTACTAGGAAATATTTAAAATTATGGAAATGTGAACACTTTGTTTTTAGTTATAAAGACGTACCGAGAAAGTTTAAAAACAATGTTTTATGTTTATAATATTATTTATAAGGGTTATTCAACTTTTTAACTCAGTCTGAATAGACATTAGTTTTAAAAATTACTTTATTACAGATATGTCTTTAAATTTATTTTATGGAAAGGTTATAATAAAAATCGCTATAAGAATAAGTGGATAATTAAGCAGATAATTAAATTTAATACGCATAATTTCAGATTTCAATAATTTCAGGATCCAAACCTAAAAAAAGAGGAAGCACATGGGATGAAGATGATTTAAGACGTGCCATGGAAGCAGTACAAAATAATCAACTTAGTACAAATGCTGCAGGGTTAAAATTCAATATACCAAGACGCACCCTTAGAAACCATTTACTGAGCGGTAATAGTACTAAAGTTATTGGGAAGACAACTGTTCTCACAAAGCAGTTAGAAGAAGACTTATCCCAGCAAATTAAACGTTTTGCAAAACTGGGTGTACCGCTTACCTCGAAATTCATCCGGAAACAAGCCTTTCTATTTTGTGAGAGGTTTAAAATCAAGCACTCGTTTAATATGTCTACAAGAATGGCTGGACGAAAATGGCTAAAAATGTTTTTGACTCGAAACCCATCAATATCGAATGAGCCCAAAAAATGAATTAGTCCATTGTGAAACACCATTTGAAGATGTGAAGAAATTCTTATGAATAGTTAGACATTATTGTACATCAAAAAATGTAGTTTATATGTTGCATAATAAAGTGTTAATTAATCATTTGATTACCTTATTGGCAATAAATAAATAAATTGTTATTTAATCATTTGATTACAGTATTGACAATAAATAAATAAATTGTTAATTAATCATTTGATTACCGTATTGGCAATAAATAAATAAATTGTTAATTAATCATTTGATTACCGTATTGGCAATAAATAAATAAATTGTTATTTAATCATTTGATTACAGTATTGGCAATAAATAAATAAATTGTTAATTAATCATTTGATTACCGTATTGGCAATAAATAATTAAATTATTATTTAATCATTTGATTACAGTATTGGCAATAAATAAATAAATTGTTAATTAATCATTTGATTACAGTATTGACAATAAATAAATAAATTGTTAATTAATCATTTGATTACCGTATTGGCAATAAATAAATAAATTGTTAATTAATCATTTGATTACCGTATTGGCAATAAATAAATAAATTGTTATTTAATCATTTGATTACAGTATTGGCAATAAATAAATAAATTGTTAATTAATCATTTGATTACCGTATTGGCAATAAATAAATAAATTGTTAATTAATCATTTGATTACCGTATTGGCAATAAATAAATAAATTGTTATTTAATCATTTGATTACAGTATTGGCAATAAATAAATAAATTGTTAATTAATCATTTGATTACCGTATTGGCAATAAATAAATAAATTATTATTTAATCATTTGATTACAGTATTGGCAATAAATAAATAAATTGTTAATTAATCATTTGATTACAGTATTGACAATAAATAAATAAATTGTTAATTAATCATTTGATTACCGTATTGGCAATAAATAAATAAATTGTTAATTAATCATTTGATTACCGTATTGGCAATAAATAAATAAATTGTTATTTAATCATTTGATTACAGTATTGGCAATAAATAAATAAATTGTTAATTAATCATTTGATTACCGTATTGGCAATAAATAAATAAATTATTATTTAATCATTTGATTACAGTATTGGCAATAAATAAATAAATTGTTAATTAATCATTTGATTACCGTATTGGCAATAAATAAATAAATTGTTATTTAATCATTTGATTACAGTATTGGCAATAAATAAATAAATTATTATTTAATCATTTGATTACAGTATTGGCAATAAATAAATAAATTATTATTTAATCATTTGATTACAGTATTGGCAATAAATAAATAAATTGTTAATTAATCATTTGATTACAGTATTGGCAATAAATAAATAAATTGTTATTTAATCATTTGATTACAGTATTGGCAATAAATAAATAAATTGTTAATTAATCATTTGATTACCGTATTGGCAATAAATAAATAAATTGTTAATTAATCATTTGATTACCGTATTGGCGATATATACATAAATTGTTAATTAATCATTTGATTACAGTATTGGCAATAAATAAATAAATTGCAAAAATGAATGAATTTGTTTTTTTCATTTATACAGTAAATGAACTAATATTTTGTTAAATATTATATAGGCTAGCGTTTGACCACTATCTCACCTGTTGGTAAGTGATGATGCGGTCGAAGATGGTAAGCACGCTAGGCCTAGAATGGGAAATGGCTCTCAAGGATAGCTGCCGGAACACATTAGATGTTATGTGGTAGCTAGCCAGGCGGACACTAGATAAGTGATATCTATATCTCTTGTATTGAACGTCAGTAAGGAGTACCATAATATAACAAAAACTGTTTATTCGTTACAATGGCCTTCCATGGTTCACTTGGCTTTGGTGTCGCGATCACACAACACAACGCTGCGTTATACGGCATGCGGCGCCGTACACATAATCGTATGAATAAAATAAAACCGGCTAAATCGAGTTGGACTCGCCCACCGAGGCTTCCGTACCAACTTCTCAAACTAGATTAAAGACCAACTTAACTTTGCAGTTCGATCCATAGCAAATGTATTGCACCAACTACAAATAATAAGTTCGTAATAGTAAATTAACTTTTTTTTTGCTATTACACTACATATTTACTATACGGTTATAAGTTATAATATACGGTTTTCAGATTTACTCCTATGCAAGTGGTTCAAGACCTTACTCCTTGCCAAGTTTCATGATTTTAGGGCAACGGGAAGTACCCTATAGGTTTTAATTCCTTGTGAAATCTAAAATATGCGACATAAATGATCATATCTTTTGATCGCGTTGATTTTTGATTTTTTTACAACCGAAAGATACCCTAGATTCAAGTATTTAGTGTAAGTTTCAGCTTGATACGTCTACGCATTCCGGAGATATAGGATCTTGAGTCTTGACAGACAGACAGACAGACGGACAACAAAGTGATCCTATAAGTGTTCCTTTTTCAACCGACTTCCAAAAAGAAGGAGGTTCTCAATTCGTCTGTATGTTTTTTTTTGTGTATGTTACGCGATTACTCCGTCAATTCTGAACCGATTGGAATGATTATTTTTTTAATCGGTAGGGTACGTTTCAGAGGTAGTACCAATGTAATTTCATCGAGATCTGATTAGTATCTCCAGAGATATGACGATAAACGTCTCAAACTTGCTACTGAAATTGACTCGCGGGGCATGGAAGTCGCTTGTTTTAGTTGTTAAACTATCTTAATTATTTCCTTTTAAGTTACGGAAACCTAAACACGTCTAAAGTGGTATCTTATTCCGTCTCAGTATGCGTCAGCGGCAAGAGCAAGTACGTGACGCTGCGTTACGCCGCATACCGCAACTTTGTGCGTCACAATTGCGAGACCCCGGCTTTGCGCTTTAAAATGCGCACATAAATGTTTAGATCGAAAAATTTCCATTTTGTCCATTGGTGCACGGCGCGGATTGAACTTGCTACATCTGGCGTCAAAGCCAACCATTCGCCGCGCCACTGGGTCATCAAAGAGTTGTGGAAACACTTTTGACTAACATCTCGTAGAATTTTGAACTAATTGTTAGCAAAACAATCTGTTCGTAATTTATAGGAACCGGGTATTAGTGTTCGTTGAAAAAACGATAAGATACCAAAAGTCTTTATTTTTAAGTTGTTTTAGGTTTTAAAAAAAAACAGCAAAGTGCGACTTGTACTCCCGCTTCGAGGCTTTCGTACAAATTTGTCATACTAGGTTAAAGGATAAACTTTACTTTGCTGGTCAACCCATACAAAATGTATTGCAACAACTGGAAATATTTTTGTTCTAGGTCAACGGGAAGTATCGGTTTTTGATTCTCTTGTGAAATGGCAAAATATGCGAAAACGACGATCAAAAGACATGACAATGATGGCACATTGTCATGTCTTTTGATCGTGTTGTCTTTAAATAGATATATAGATAGATATGAAATTGAAATATAGAAAATAATGAAATATAGATAGATAGCCGTAGATCTGAGTATTTGATATAAGTTTTAACTTGATAACTCTACACGTTCCGAGGAAAAAGGGTCTTGACAGACGTACAGACAGACAGACGGACAACAAAGTAATCCTATAAGGGTTCATTTTATCCTTTTGAGATACGGAACCCTAAAAAGAACAGAGGATGATTTGTCGATAAATTGAACGGACTTTATCCATTTGACACATTTTACACATATTTCTTGTAGGTATTTAGAAGAGCTGCAGTCTTGAAGAAACATATTCTGAAGTATCACAGCAAGAGTTCCGAGTCCGTTCCGAATGTTCCGAAATAGGTCGGAAAATTTTGTAACCAAGAATTATCTGTAAGTCTCACACTCACACACGCATGCGCATCACGCACACACACACACATATTCGGCTCAGTTTTTACCCGATTGCGAAAGAAGGAGGGTTGTTTTCCGAGTAATATGTATGTTTGTATGTATGTATGTATATTTATTTGGCACGCCCTAAAGCATAAACGGCTTGTCGTATTTTTATGTGAGTGGTGTCAATAGATTCGTCTTAGTTGTGAGAGTGACACTGGGTACATCATAATAAAAAAAAAACAAAATAAAGGATTTTTGGCGCCAAAAAGTAATTTAAATAAAACATTAAATTAAACAATCCAGAAACCCGACTGCGCAAAAAGTGAAGTGTTAAAAAACGAACTGAAAAGAAAAAAACAAGTTAGTCTAGTAGTTTAGACTTCTGTTTAGGGATATCAAAAAACTATACCATTTAAATTCTTTCTCGGTCGATACACTCATAAAATAAATTATACTTTGTTATATGGAATGTATTAACAGTCGGGACACATTAATGGCTTAACGAATGGGGATTAATGTGTCCCGACTGTTAAAGTCTCTATATTCCATATAACAATGTATAATTTATTTTATGAGTGTATCGACCGAGAAAAATTTAAATGGTATAGTTTTTTGATATCCCTAAACAGAAGTCTAAACTACTAAGACTTACTTGTTTTTTTCTTTTCAGTTCGTTTTTTAACACTTCACTTTTTGCGCAGTCGGGTTTTTTGATTTTTTAATTTAATGTTTTATTTTACACTTTTTAGTTAAGTAAAGGACGGCAAATTCCGTACTATTAAACGACTATACCAAAAGGAAGAGGTTGTTTGCTACCTCAGAACTCCATCAATTCTTAACCGATTTGGAAAATTCTTTTTTTGTTTGAGTTAATATGATTTTCGTTTGGTCTCATTGTAATTTTATTGAGAAAGTAACTTCAGAGATAAGCGCCGCAAACTTGTTACTGAAAGTGACTAACGCGGCGTGTAAAATCGTTTTTTTTTTTCGAATTGTACGATCATAAATTATTTGTTATAAATATATTTTGAATCTCCATTTTAAGACCTTTAATTCGATACCCCACTCGATAGGTTTTGAAAAAAAACCTTTTTTGAACCCCAAATTTTGGCGTCTGAAATCCGCCATTTTGAATTTTTCAATTTTTTATGTTTTCGTTGACACTCGCGCTAGCATGGCGAATCTATTGACGTGCCAATTATCAAAATCGGACCCCGCGTTTGGTCTCTAGTGTGCCACAAAGGAACAAACATACATACATATATAGACTGATAAACACATTACCTCTCCTTTACGTCGCGCAGTCGGGTAAAAAAACATTTTTTCAAAATACATCGAGTGTGGTATCAAAATAATGAATGTATAACGGTGATTACGAATATATATATATATATATATATATATATAACTTATATGTTTTATTCGAGTTTGGAATAGGAAATGCTAATAAATCTTATTTTCACGCAGTCGGTTTTTTTGTACTTTTCAATAATAGTTCAAATACGGTTGGTACGATGACATTTTGGATTGTGTGTAACATTTAAATAAAGAAACATAATATTAGTATCACACGAGTATTTTAATACCTAGTTATGTGCTGTTTCATACACTACTATATTTATTATCTACACTCATGCAATAGGTACCTAATAGGTTACCTATTAAGAGCGAACGTGGGGAGCACTTTTCCATACAAATGTGTTCCCCCGTTTCCTCCTTGGAAAACTAGAGCAAAATTTGTTCATCAAAAAATCAAGGTCTGCTGGAGCTGTCTTCGAGCATTTACCAATGGAGATGTTAACGCAAGGCCCTCTGCTGGCCATATGGCCATATAAGCGTCCGTAACTACGCTGTATTTTTAATACTGTGTGCGTGTTTCAAGCTAGTGTGCGGGATCGTTAAAGTGATTTGTGCAATGTGTGTTTACCTCGTCCCCCGTAAGTATCGGCAGAAAGAAATGTTTGCGGATTATAACGTTAACATCTCCATTGGTAAATGCTCGAAGGTAGCTGTATCATAATAAAACTTTTTAATTTCATTTCAGTTTTACATGCATAAAGTCTGCTATTATGCTACTATTTTAAATTAGAACTTTACGATATTAGTGTAGATAAAATAATGTTTAAAATATCACTACATATTATATAAGCAAAGTCCCCTGCCGCGTCTGTCTTTCTTTCTGTTCGCGATAAACTAAAAAACTACTGAACGGATTTCAATACGATTTTCTCCAATAGACAGAGTGATTCATGTGGAAGGTTTACATGTAGGTATAATTCGTTAAGGTTTTGTGAAATATGACGATGATTGTTGAATATGTCAATTCATACTCAACGCAACAAGCTGACGCAAAAAATGTAGGCATATATGTTCTACCCCGTGCGAAGCCGGGGCGGGTCGCTAGTATAATTATATGTTAAAGATATTGTTTCATTTGTATTATTAAGTTACTTGTTTGTTTTCAGACATCGGAGACTCTAAAAGATCTGTATCCCACACAAGTGAGCACAAAACCATACAAGGGTCTACATAGTCACGCCACATATGCTTCGTACAATCTAAAAGACCATAATTATGCAGAAAAATCATAAACAATCGTCGTCTCAAGCTTTCACTTTACCTAAGTAATAGTAAAGACTGTATCGTGTTAAATCATGCAAAACGATATTACTCTGATCAGGGCCTCTAGACAAAATCCAATTTTATGTTTCCATTCACGCTAACGCAAGTTCAAAATGTATGGAATGACATATATCTTTCCACAACAAAGATGTCATACCCATGGCTTTTAAAATTTCAATTCATTAAAATCAGTGATTCTCTCTCGTTGATTTCCAATTAGAAAATTGGAAATGTTTCCGCGACATAATAGCTCACGGATTTATCAATATTCAAAATTACAAATGAAGCTTCCGAATCCGAATAGGTTTTCGAACGATTGAGAATCAGGCGGCTGCATAGTTTCATTTCAATCGGATACATTCGACTTCGGAAGCGTCATTTTGAATTCCGAATAATAGTATTCCGTGAGCAATTTGGTCGCGGAAATCTTTCCGCTGATTTTTTCTAATTGAAATTTCAAAAGTTTTGGAATAGAGCATGTGAATTGCAAGATCTGAATCGAAGGAGATGCGGTTTCTGAATCCGAATTTGCTTTAGAATTATTGAGAATGACCCTGCTGTAAAGCATTCGTACGCATGTTTGATTATTTTGTTAAATTTGTATTCTCGCATATTTGTAACATATGTGATATAAAAATAAGGGTTTAGGCGCAAAATGCCCAATTCTCAAAATGGCATATAAGTCTTAAAAGGACCAATTCTCAAAATGCCAAATTCTCAAAATGGCAAATTCTTAAAATGCCCGATTCTCAAAATAGTAAATTCTCAAAATGCCTAATTCTAAAAATGGAAAATTCTTAAAAATGCCTAATTCTCAAAATGGCGAAATTTTATTATTATTTCTTTTAAATAAAAAAACCTTACATTCAATGAGGGTTGCACATTACTGTTCTTGTTAACCCCTTCTACTAAGCTAAATGTGCTTGTGTCTGGAGTGGGTTCACGTCAATAGTGAACCCACAATGATTGTAAGCTTTTTTGAATAAAAAAAATAAGAATTAGGCATTTTGAGAATTTGCCATTTTAAGAATTTGCCATTTTGAGAATTTGCCATTTTAAGAATTTGCCATTTTGAGAATTTGCCGTTCAATAACTGTGTCCTCTACTCTTAAGAAATAGTATTTAAAAGTATAATAACCTACATTTAAAATGAAGCTTGAATTGTTACAATGTTATTATTGTATATTTAGAGGTGGTTAAATAAATGTATATATACCTGATACTTGTAGCTTTATTTCCTTAAGGTAAAAAAGTGTGGTGTGGTTTTATAAAACCACGATGCAAGTGGATCTCTTTTATGTGTATTTGTGTATTTTATGGTAGCTAGCTACTATGACAGCAGTTGACATGACACATTGGCATGTACATAAATATGGCTGAGGAAGCGTCCGCCAATCACAGCTACCTAAATGTCATACATCATATCCACCAATCAGCACCGGCGAAATGCGATAGATAAACGAAAAAGTTTGAGGCGATGTAATAAGTTTTACTTCAAAAACTAAATTTAAAATCTTTACAATAATGTTCGATTCTAGGTTATATCACAGACGACAGAACACAAATGCACTCCGCTGTCATTTTCTTGTCTCAACTAAGATCTGCCTATCAGTAATTAACAGATTTCATTAAAATAAACCTGTGAAGTGCGAGTTGGACGCACACTGAGGCTTCCGTACAAACTTGTCAAGCTAGGTTAAACTACAAACTAAACTTTGCAGTTCGATCCATAGATCGATGCTTAGGACACTGTTCATGCACCAACCGAAAATAATAAGTTTGTTATGGTTAATTTGCTTTTTTTGTCATTGTACGACATATTAACAGTTTTCAGATTTATTCCTATATAAGTACTGCAATACCTTCTTGCCAAATTTCATGATTCTAGGTCAACGGGAAGTGGTTTTGATTTATCTTTAAGTTGTATATGTTTAGTATATCGTCGCTCCGTCTAGTCTCAGGGCGTCCCACACTACGCTTGCCAATTCGTGGTTCCCACTCCAGACTCCACTCCAGAACGCGTTTACCCCAGCGGTTGTCGGTTCTGCGACATATACGACCAGCCCACTGCCACGTCAGCCATTATATAATCTGTGCTTTACCTTGCTAATGCGTTGAGCTATGTCGCAGGTTAGCTGGGAGTGACTGGAGAAGATCTGAAGACAGAGCTCAGTGCTGGCGTGTATTGGGAGATGCCTATGTCCAACTGTGGACTGATGTGGGCTGATAATGATATATTTGTATTTGTTGTTATATTATATTATACATATGTTATTATATTATATATATTATATTATGTTGTTATTTGTATACTTATAACTAGGAGTAAATAAAATTACTTATAATAAAAATCTGTATTACAATTCATACACAAGCATTTATTTTCGCTATAATACAATACTAATCTCCCGCTCTTTTCTCTGTAACCATAGAAAAGATAATAATACTAACTATAACCACAGAGTTCCTAGCTCTATCTTCTATTTTGACCGCCAGAGGCGCCACCCACTCGGTAAGATGCACCATGCAGGTTTTATTACAGCAATATATATATATATATATAGACTTTTTGTTTTCAGTATAGTCTGGTCAGTCCAGCATGATTACCTACTGCTGCGAGGTCCAATGCTGGCAGTTTGTCTGCTCCAATAATTCATCTTCAGTACAGGCTGCCCAAGCCCAGCATGCTTGTTGCGAAGTCTAGTGCTTGCAGCTTGTCCGCTCTCACATCCATCTTCAGTCCAGGCAGCAGTGTCAGTGTTGGAAGCTCGCTCACTATTATATTACGCTATTTCTTCTTCATCTGATCTGACTTCGGGACAGGCTGCCGTCGGCAGCGTTCTTGCTTCGCGGTCTGCACCTTCGTTGCGCCACGCGCCTCTGATCCATACGAAGTAGTAAGTAAGCTTCAGCAGTCCGCCGAACTCCTGTTTAGTCACGCTGTCACGCAATGTCCGCCCAACACTCGGACGATTCGCCTTGTACGCGTCGTGAGCTTTATGCCACTTTTTTGAAATAATAAAAATCTGTATTACAATTAATACACAAGCATTTATTTTAGCTCTAATACAATAATACTAAACTAATCTCCCGCTCTTTAGTCTTTTCTCTATAACCACATTAACCTAGCTCTATCTTCTATTTTGACCGCCAGGGGCGCCACCAACTCGGTGAGACGCACCATGCAGGTTTTATTACAGGAAAACGCTAACACTTACAGTGGCTGTGCGCCACTGTGCTTTTACTTTGTACTTTGATAACAGTTTCTCTTAAACCACTTTTACATCTCTCATATTCGGTAAGTAGGTCCTTATTACCCCCAAATGGGGCTTGTAGGTAACCAATTAGCGCTCTAGGGTAATAATGTAGCTAGAAAAGCCCTAGGGCGGTAAGTAATTAAAAAAAAAACTCGCTCTCAAAAAGTTCACGTACATCTAACCATCATACTGGCAATAGACATTATGCATTCAGCCCAATGACAAAAGAGGTCGCTTCGCTATTCAGCCTTGTCTTCGTATGAGTATAATAGTCATCAATTTTAAATATGGAACGGCGAAGCTCAATTTCGTTCTTGAAAAAAAAAGGTGAAAAAAGGCGGGAATAGAAAACTTTTACTTTAAATATTGTTTGTTTTTGTTTTTTTTTTATAATTACGTGCTAATTAGGAAAACATGAGTTCTGCAAGTGATGAAGAAATAAGCTGCACTCCCGATTCAATGAAAATGGAAGCTGAAGCAGCAATTAACAATATTTTGCCTGAAAGTTCTAAAGAGAGATATTTGAAAACTTACGACGAGTTCGTCGAGTGAAGTGGCGAAAAGAAAAACGAGTAAAGTCTTTATCTGAGACTGTATTCTTAACATACTTTAGTGAGCTATCAAAAAAGCTAAGCAACTATTTCACTATAAATTTAAACTAATACAATATTTTATTCTTGTAATGCCGGTTTTTTTCTACTTACCTCACAATCGAGATGTAAAGCAGAGTAGTTAGCTCGGGTGTAAGCATCAATTGCACCCTCGAACTATAGGCGCCCTCGCTGCGCTCGTGCGCCTAAATATCTCGGGCTGCAAATGATGCCTTACAGCCCTTGGCTACTAATCTACTATTAATTACTTTTGGCATTATTGAACTATTTTAATGTATCAGATTTATCAACAATAATGTCGCGGTAATCTCTCAATTAATAATATAATTAATTACCTAATCTCTCGGAATTAGTTCCAAAAACCACCATCGCCAAGTTATACTTGTCGGACTGTATTGTAAAAATATTTTTTACATATTCAAAACTTATCATAATGTAGAACAAGCAACCTGAAACGGCTTATAATCGGCAGTCTTGTCACAATCTCTTACAGATGAACAAGTATAGATCATACATAAAAATATTATTAAGTAGTTCATTTGGTGGTAGTGTATTAAAGGCGATACTATAGAATAAATAATAGTTCAGGTACAGAAGATGCATTCCCTGATAGCAAAAATACGAGATTAAACCTATTTACAACGTCGGTAACGTTCAAAATGTGCTACGCGCCTCGGATATGAATTCTTCTATCGAAAAATGTATGTGCGCTTTTTACAGTGACCCTCCGGTGAAGGAAAAACGTCGTTAAGAAACCAACAACCTCCGTATGGTATAGTGTACCACTATCTAGTGTCCGCCTGGCCTGCTACCAACCTCAAATTAGAAAATCTGTCGCCAAACATCTAATGTGTTCCGGCAGCTATCCTAGAGAGCCATTTTCCATTTCCAAGCCCAGCGTGCTTACCATCTTCGACCGCATCATCACTTACCGACAGGTGGGACTTACTGGTCAAACGCTAGCCTATATAATATAAAAAAAATGACCTTGAATTTACGTCACAGAATAAAATAATAGTAACATTTATGTCGATACACCGGCAGCAAAGCGGAGAACTTACGAATTTCTATAAATAAAGTAGGTATAATAAAATGTACGTAAAATATTTACGAATTTTATCGATATTTTTTATTATATATATCCGACGAAAATAAATTTTAATAATTCTCTTTTTGCAGTAGTCATTATGGGAGGCAAGAGGAAATCCAATTCTGTTTTTATATTTTTACTGATTTTTGGTATAATTCAATATTTTACTTAAAATGCTTACATTTGTGTGTAGTTGGGAACTAGTTAAATTTTAATTTTTAACCGACTTCACAAAAAGCGGTGGAGGTTTCTCAATTCGACCGTATCGATCATAATCAGCATTTGCCAGTCCAATGCTGGACGTTGGCTTCTCCCAAGATACGCCACTGAGCCCGATCTTCGGCTCATTGGGAGGGATATGCCCTAATCGCCACGCTGGGCAGGCGGGTTAGCGATATATATTAAATATAGCTATGCCCCGCGGCTTCGCCTGCGTCAAAAACAACTGTTCTCTCATTTATAATTTTTTTTTTCATAAGAACCATCTCCTGACGATAAAAAACACGACAAAAAAGAATTAGCGAAATCGGTCCAGCCGTTCACGCGTGATGTCGTGACCAAGGGAAATTAATTTTTATATATAAGATTATAGCACGGCATTTGAAGTCAGTTTTTTTTAGTTTTTAAACTATCTTATGTTTACTAGTAATATATGAATAACAAATCAATTTTAGTTCCAGCACTATCGATTGATCCACGAAGCGTGAACCTAGCTGTCCAAACGTCTTTTCTTTTTGATGGGGATGACATGAGCAACCATTCAACATTCGTCAAAAAAGTACAGAACGTTATAAATACATTAAATGACGTGTTAAATCCTCAAAATGCAGTCTACAAACAAAATATGTATGAAGGACATAAAGATAAATCAGTTATTTCAAACTTCTTATATGATATTAGCGCCTCAATAGCTGAATTTGACGATAAAGACATTAAAAAGATCATGGCAGATTTAAGTTTTGTTGTACAATTATTATCAAATAAAAGTAATACGTACAACGAAATGTTTGAAGACGAAATGCTTAAAAAATTCGCTATTAACATCGCTAAGGAATGGGCTGAAACTGATCCTAAAACTTTAAGGCTGATGTTAGCTACATTTGTTTCAACTAATGACAACCACGTACTTGTAAAATTCTTTAAAATATTGAACAAGTTCTTCGACGAAAACGACGAGCGTAAATTAAATAAGCTTAGAAAGAAATTCGAGAAAGCAAAGAAGGATAAGTCGTTCAAAAAGTTTATACTGAAATCTATCGAGTTTGTTATCCTAAAGCGGTACAAGCGTCAGAACTTTTTCGTGAAGTTGGTTTTCAAGCAGGAACTAAAGAAATTCTCGGATTTTGTGAGCGATAGATACAAAGGATTTCTTGAATTTAAGCCTAATGCAAAACGAAGATTATCTAGCTTAGCACGTTCGCAACTTTTATCTGCGAGTAGTAGTGAAGAATTGCAAACAAGTGCAACTAGCGAATCGAACGAGTCAACAAACGAAGTTTCCGAAAAAAATAAAGATAGAAACGAAGTAATAATCAATGATAATGTACATTTTAATGTGCGCAATGATATTTAAATATCAATTTGGAGCAGGTATAGACACAGTGTCTGTGCAAAACGAGAACCGTCGTGGCGTTACGATGAACTAACATTCAAAGGTAAGGTAGGAAGGTACATACCTACCTAGTACCACCCGATAATGATAAGAGTAGGTACCTACCAAGTATCAAACAGTTTTAGTCGAACTAATAATGACAGCAGTGTTGTCAATGCAACAAAAACAGTAAATTAAAACCACCGACGATCGACGCGACCTCAATTTCTACGACGGTTCTCTTTTTGCTCAGACCCAATGATCTTATATTTTGTATAAAAAGTAATCTTAGTAAGCCACAGTAATAGAGGAAGGTAGATGGTTGGTAGTAGGTGGAATAAAGTTGTGATAACATACAAGTGACTTTTTGCACTTCAAATCGAAAAGCTTTCCTCACATAAGTAGATAGGTACTAACCGAATGCTGGGATTAGCACTGAGCGAAAAGAACAGTGAGATCTCTGTTCGGTCAACCTAAATATTGTTAATTAGTTGCACCCCGCGGCTTTGCCTCCGTTTAAATCAGGATAAAGAACTTTCATTTGAATTAGGTACTCTAATTATTGCTGAAAAATCACTTTATCTATTGCTGAAAACTGCATTAACTTGACTTTTTGATGACTTCGTTTTATGCTAATGCTATATATAATCATCGAGGTACAGTACGTTGTAATTCATATCGATGTATATAATAAAGATGAGTAGCTGATCTGGCATAGCCACTGTTTAACACAGCCAAATCTATATATCAGCCCTATGCTAAATTTTAGCACAATATTATTATGTGAGTACCACCCATAAAAATTACCACCCACGCCATCTAGTTCATATGCATACACTTTAATAAATAAAAAATATTTCTACATACAACCAAATTCGTTTTATATATTTTTATGTTAGTCTGAGATTTGTATAATCAGGTAAGACCATGTCTGGCTCCTTGTAAAACACAATAGCAATCATGTGCCAAGTCCTGACAATCCCGAAATGGCAGTTAGCATTACGACCAATCGACGTCCTAGCAAACGTCGATGTTACGACCGAACGAGGAGAAGAACATATTTGATTTCAATATTATTTGTGGCAAGGCAACGTGTTAGAAAGCAGTGTCAATGTGCCAATATTTCAGACTTTTTACTATAGATAAACTTGACTGTAGAAGAACTGAAGTTATGGACATAGCTCAGCGGACTAGCAAACTGAAACGGCAGTGGACCGGACATATCAGCCAAAGAACCGACAACTGTTGGGGTAAACGAGTTCTTGAGTGGAGACCACGTATCGGCAAACGTGTGCGTTCGCCCAGCAAAAAGTATCGCCTTTTCAAGAATTGAATAATGCAGATAATGAGTGCCTTATATCGTGTAAATGTGCCGGAAATTTTATATTTGTGCCTCCAGCGGCTTCGGAGTTATTTAAGAAAAACGGATTCTGCTGCACGAACGGTCGCCCAGCAATTTTTTTTTTAATTGATGGGTCTTGCTATACTTATATTAAATATGCAAAAAGATTATTAAATACGAGCATAAATGTGCCGTGAAAGCCAAATTGTGCCTCTTAAGATTTCAGAGATATTTCGTTTTTTGCTGGGCGAACGTTTTGGCGATTGCTATATATCGGAAACGGCTGAACGCACAGTTATGATTTTTTGTATACAGATACAGTAAATTTGTGCATAATTGCGCCCGAATTTTCATTAACATGACTAGCATGTTTCATGAGCTATTATTTTATTTCCTAGAAAACGGAAAAATGTTCTGGCCCTCGAACGAACAAGAACAAGGACTTCGCGTTAGTGCCGACTGTACCCTTAGTACGAGCTCTCATCTTAAACACTTTTGACATATCTCATAGTTTTCGACTTATTCTGGCTCCCTGATTGGTCTAAATTTAGTGAAATGTAGTAACCACTAGAGGCGCTGTACTGTTTTTCATACAACATTTGTGCGATATACGATATCGAGTCTGCATCATTTAATTCTTGAAAAGGCGATACTTTTTGCTAAGCGAACGCACACTCGGCAAACGTAGTGTAGGACGTCCTCAGACTAGGTGGAGCGATGATGTTCGCAAAGTGGCTGGCAAGAGCTGGATGAGAGTAACCGAGTAGACTGATGATGAAGTTTTCTTTTATCTAATAAGATCATTGTTTTAATCGATAAATAAAATATACATTCTAAGGGTCAAATTATACTAGAGCAGAGTCGAAGCGCATCGAAGCGTCGATCCAAAACTGAACATAACAAATTCAACCTTAATTCCACAGCGTAACGCACACATTACTTCTGAGATTTTAAATCGTTTTTAAAGCGTTGGTCACGCGCAGACGCGCGAATTCGGAAGAATGCGCGCGACTTTTTAAAATCTCAGAAGTAATGTGTGCGTTACGCTGTGGAATTAAGGTTGAATTTGTTATGTTCAGTTTTGGATCGACGCTTCGATGCGCTTCGACTCTGCTCTAGTATAATTTGACCCTTATAGTTCCTATTTATGTATATGTCGCAGGCAGATAGCTTAATTAGCCGATCAATTGAACGCCTAGCCTCTTAACTAAACAGCGCCGTTCAACTAAATTCCTGAATGATATCCAGCCGTAGCGTTTATTACAACATTTAATAAATTAGCTGGCTAATGCTTAGGACAGTCATATAATGTTTTAGTCTGACATTAAGGCAACACACTAGGAACAGTGACCACCGCGTGACGTGCGCCGACGAGCGAAGCGGGGAGGGGAGCCGCGGCAGCGGCCGCGTGTCACCAGATATATGCATTTATGCATATACATATACGAGTACATGTACGTATGTGTTGCCTTAGTGTCAGACTAATGAACAGGCTAGGCAAGCAATGAAACGTCATCGATCCAAGTCATTTGCCTGGCTGTTTGATCAAATGGCTGGATATCATTCAGGAATCTAGTTGAACGGCGTTGTTTAGTAAGGAGGCTAGGCTGTTAATTGAACGGCTAATTAAGCTATCTGCCTGCGACATATACACAACACAAACTATAAGGTACAATAAAGAATGTTAACGGACTTTGACCTTTCATATCTCTGTATATGATACCTACAATCTGACAAATAAAATTAATTATAAGAATATCATTAAGAGGAAACGCGGGATGCACTTTTCCATACAAATGTATTCCCCCGTTTCCTTCCTGGAAAATGCTTCTAAAGCAAAATTTGTTTCGACAAAAAATCAAGGTCTACTACTACGTCTAAAAAAGAAAATGATAGGGGCGTAGCTACAGCAGACCTTGATTTTTAGGGTTCCGTACCTCAAAAAAGGTGAAATAAGAAACCCTTATAAGATCACTTTCTTGTCCGTCTGTCTGTCTGTCCGTGTGACACCACTGGTTTTCTCAAGAACGAGTAGACCTAGCAAGTTGACATTTATACCAGATACTGAAGTCTATAGTCCCTATTAGGTCAATAAAAATCAAGGTTCTGATTCAACACGATAAAAAGATATGGGCAAATATAGATTTTCGCGAAATATAACGATAATAACACTAAGGAAGCTAGGGCGCCTAATTAGTTAACTCCCAACCCTAATTAGGCTCAGTAGTCCGAGATTCAGAGTCATCGACGTCCTGGCAATTAAACATTGCTAGGCCGTCGATGTTCAGAGTGGTGTAATACGACCCCTTTAAGTGCGTAATTGCAAAAGTGCAGACAAGATTTTATTTAGTTCTGTTCATTTTGTGAGATGTAACGGACAGTTAGTGAAAACGTGAACCTCGTTTTATAAGGTCAGATATTTATAAACGTTTATTTTTTTAAACAAATGCAAAAAGAAAAGTAGTTTAGGACTAACAAAGTACATTAAATAGAATTTACATAGAATTTAACTTCTTCTTTTTATATAGAGCAGTAAACAAGCATTCGGCCCACCTGATGGTAAGTGGTTACCGCCGCCTATTGTCACCTGCAATACCAGAGGCAATACTGAAGCCTGCTCTTTTAAAAGAGGAATCTGAGCAACTCAAATCAATATTCTGTTGGAAAACATCGGCAGGAAGTAAGCAACGAAGTTTTATTTTATTATTAAAAGGTAACATGACAACATGGACGACCTAGCAAAGTGCGACGCTCGCCCGATTGTAAAGGCCATTACACACCAAACCCGCCGCTAGGAGCTAGGCCGCCGGCCGGGCTAGTTTTGCGACAACCTTTTTACCCGACTTCGATAAAAGGAGGGTTATGTTTTTCGAGTGTATGTATATATTATTTGGCACGCTCTAGAACTTGTCTAGAACGCTCTAAAACTAGGCTTGTCGTATTTTTATGTGAGTGGTGTCAATAGATTCGTCTTAGTCGTGAGAGTAACATGGTTTCATCCATATTAAGAAAAAAACAAAATTAAGGATTTTTGGCAAAAAACGCCGCTTGATTATTAGCACGCGGTACCTTGTACTATTATTCCTTGTTCTGTGCGTTGGTACGGAAGCCTCGGTGGACGAACCCAACTCGAATTGACCGGTTTTTATTATATAAGGTAACAACACAAGCACGACGCTCGCCTGATGGTAAACGATCACGTTTTCCTATTACAGACACAGTGGCAAAGCGGGGAACATACATAAAAAACAAAATAATCCGACGAATTGAGAACCTCCTCCTTTTCTTGAAGTCGGTTAAAATGACTAGCAAGGCATGGGAAGTCGGTTTTAATCTTAATTATCAGAGTGCCTAGTGCGTGTTTCCTTACTAGTTTACTTACTCGATTAAAAAGCGCCATCTAGTGTAGCATACATAAATCCACATAAAAATCGGCGTGATCGAGTTAGAAAACCTAAAGAAGGAAAGGAACCTACTTTGTAGCTAGTTTAAGGTATTAATTATCATCCTCTCTGGGTATTAATATAATAAATATAAGGTATTAATTACATCCATAACCCTCTCAAACTGAAAAGAATTTTCCAAATCGGTATAATAAATGACGGAGTTGTGGCGCAAAAAAAAACATTGCAAATATAAATTACAATAAGCTAGACAAAAAACACAATATTAGAAAAATTAATAACTATAACATAAAAAATATTATTCTTAAGTACCTAAAAACATTCGACTACGATGGAATTGAAACACTTATTACAAGTTTTTATTTCTAATTTCATTTTTGGACCACACACTCAGACAACACTCAACATTTTTACACATGATCATACATACACCTAACACAAACACACAGTAACACACCCCCTACATTCATTTATCATCTCCCACACAAACAAACATTCCACACACCCATACAAAAACACACATTTATACTTAGTACTTAGTTTATACTTACAGTATTATCTACTAATTACTATTACTTGAAGGTTTTTCAGTCATTTATTGAAGTCATTTAAATAAGTTAGATAAGTATAATGGGAGAAGCCACTGGCTCCTGAAACACAGTTACGGAGCCTATGGATTCAAAAATTTGAATGTACACTAAATTATGTCAATAAAATTATTTGTATTTGTATATAAAAACGAATTAAGAACCTCCTCCTTTCTTGAAGTCGGCAAAAGAATTATATTTACACAAATAACTACATCCTGCCTTTGTGAACTAGGTCAAAAATAATAACAGAATAGAAGTATTGAATATTTTTTGTGGTTTATTTAATTGCAAGATAATTATATGATTGGGCGTAGTGCCGTCAATGAGAACACGATCTGGTTATTATCAGATCAGATCAGACAGTTAATTGGAAATTAGAAAATGTAAAAAAATAATTATCATTGCAACTGAATTTATAACAATACCTGATTGTGAATATTATGAAATTATGGTGTTTTCTTTAGGAAATCAATTAAAAACAATGTCATAACTGAACGCAGGAGCGGTTTGAAGAGTTGCATCTTGTAGAACAGTGTTGAACGCTTTGAACGACTGGTCTATACGTACAAATAAAATCATGTTTATCAGATAATAAAAAAGTTTTGGCCACAATTTGATTTGAAATAAATTAAAATGTAAATAAATTATAAAAATTTTGGTCTCAGAATCTCAGTAATTTAAGAGGCCTTTTTGAGTTGTGGAGAAGAACTTTGTCAGTGGCCTAGCGTAGTTCACCCACGCTGGCACATTAAGCTTCGGTCACATTAGCGAATACTGGTTGAAGATAATACTCGCAGCGACGATTCGCTGTCTACCTGTCACACACAGCGAGTTCTACACGAGAAATTCGACGATCTGTTGGTGCCTCAAATACAAATTATATGTCGTCTATTCGTTGCACACACGCGCTGAGCGGAATGGCTACTTGCAGCGAGTACATAGCTACATACATACCCTGTACCTCACACAGCGATTGTTCGCTGTGTGTGGAGTACAGGGAAGCTATTTGTTGTGTAACCGAGTCTTTAACGGGGCGGCAAAATTGCCTGTGCCAAAAAAATATTTTACTATGAAATGAACTACTTTGAGTTTAATTATGAAAAATTCCGCGCTCGCGCACGTCTATTTTCAGTGTTTTATGTTATTTACGCAACGCTCGCGTACTGAATATCTGTCTTCTTTCCTATAATAAGATGCTAATAATATGCTTTCACCGGGTCATACTTTTAAGGTACAATAAAATAACGCTCGCTTCGCTCGCACATGAATGGAATGATTCTAGATGTAACGGGCTACCATCCTCGACCGCATCATCACTTTCCAGAGAATATATACCTTCATACATACTTGTTTTTTAATTTTCTATAAAATTAACCAACATAAGGTGAGATAGTAGTCAAACACCTAGTCACTATAAAAATGTAAGCATATGTGAAAGCGTATTTAATCGTTTTTGTTTTAGTTGCAAAACTCAGGAATGGATTGCCGCCGGTACCAAGAAGTCAAGAGTTATGAAGATGAAGAGAAAATATATTGGAAACCTTTTTTCAGACAGGTTAGTTGTACATATGTAATACATATGTATGTATATACATGTTACCTAACCAGGTAGGTAATAAATGACCCACCCGTGGCCGTGGGTAACAATGACCCAATGATAAAGGTGAAGGTTACAGACGTGGGTGTAATATGTCATCTTACATAATGTAATCATGCGTAACATCTCTACTTAGGGTGTGATGTAACCTAATTAGGCAGGTAATTAATGACCCACCCGTGGGTGACAAAATGCCGCCCAATAATTCAGATAGTTTAAAAACTAAAACAACCGACTTTCATGCCCCGCGAGTCAATTTCAGTAGCCAGTTTGTGAGGTTTATTGTCATATCTCTGGAGATACTTATAAGATCTTAATGAAATTACAATGGGACCACCTAGGAAACGTACTCTACCGATTAGAAAAATAATCATTAGAATTGGATAACAATTGACGGAGTAATCGCGTAACATACATACAAAAAAACATACAGAGGAATTGAGAATCTCCTTCTTGTCTGAAGTCGGTTGTAAATGATGATGGCTGAAGCTTAAAGTCCTACAGACGTAGGGTGGGTGTAATATGTCATCTTACAGAATGTAACCTAACTAGGCAGGTACTTATTTAATTACCCACCCTTGGTCTGCACAAAGTTTATCGAAAATTGCAATTATTTCGGGTTCATATTATTATTATTATATTACATTTCAAGTAGGTTGCTAATGAGTTTTATTGAAATAATTTAAAATCGTTTAAAAAACTAAACGACCCGACTTCAAACGTCGCGCTAGTCAAAGTCGTAGTATTATTATCTTTTCTATGTCAAAGTAGCCAGTAGACGTAGTAACTATTACATAATCTGTGCCAGTAGTTAGTAATAAGTCGTCGAGATAAGTGAATGCGTCGTAATACAAATGTTGATATATTAAAAACGGCTCGGCCGATTTCGTTCAAATTGAAATGGGACCACCTGGGAAGGGTACCCTTTGAAACAAAAAAATAATTTTCCAAATCGGTTCAGGCATCTTCGAGTAATCGGTGAACATACATAAAAAAAAAGGTTCCGACGAATTGAGAACCTCCTCCTTTTTTGAGAAGTCGGTTAAAAAGAATTTACTGGTGCGTACAGACTATATAACATAACATGTTATAACATTGTTATTTAACATGTTTTCAGATAATGTGGACACGGAATGTTATAAAACATTCTATTATAACATGTTTTATGTTACAAAGTCTGTACGCACCATCACTTAATTTCAGCTCTTCATCTGCTCTAGTGCATGGATGACGTATTTTCTGTGTGGTCTGTCATTCGGTATACCAACCGTAATGATTCCTCAGCTGAGAGCGGCCGCCAATTCCACGGAGGCTGTCAGTGATGAGATGGCGAGTTGGCTATGTGAGTATTTTTTTTTCGTTTTTTAATGTACCAAGCGATTTTCATAGCTTACAGAATAGCCCTACAGGCCTCCCTCACTCGCCCATAGATAGCTACTGCGCTTTATATCTGAACTTTTGAGCACCGCCGGCGGTACTATCTGCCACTCGGTTGTCACTGCTCACGCGCGCGCAACGTATATTATTATTCAAAATAAAAAATAAGTTCAAAAACTAAAACCCGACTACTGTAAAATCACACTCTAAAAAGTATGAAACAAGAAAATATTCTCACCTGAGATCGCTATGTACAAACTATTCAATATGTATCGTGTATTATATAAACAACTTACTTTTAATAAATATTTTATTGTATTTCATAAATATTCATATAGGTGCTCAGTGGATACCCGTGGTCGTATGCTACTTTGCAGAGTGTTTTGTTTTGTTACGGTTACACGGCCACGACGGACGGACATAAGACCACGGCTATCCTTCAACGTTCAACTTGTTGTGACGTCACATAGCCTATAACCAGCAGACAAATAAGACGCGTCCAACGACACCTCATTTGTCAAATTATGATGAGTAGTTTAAAAGTTATGAGGGAACAGATGAACATACATACAAACATACATACTTACATACATACATACCCACATACCGGTCAAAAACATAACCCTCCTTTTTGCTTCGCCGTAGTCGGGTAATGAAGGGATAACTGCGCTATTCGTATTCTATACTAGAAACGATTTAAGTTTTTCATAGTCATTTTGCGGGTTTGACAAAAAACAAGCATTTTTAGCAACGTTAATTTTTTAATGCTAACGATACTAAAATGACAAGACGGCGTAAAATTCACTTTCTTGACTTCAAATTCGACTCTTAGTTAGGAATTTTGATGTTATTTTGTGAGGTAAATAAAAAAAATTCGTACCTCTCGAAAATTCGTTCGAACCCTTATAGTTTCGTCATGTCCGTCTGTCTGTCTGTCCGAGGTTTTGCTAAGAGACCGTTAATACTAGAAAAGCTGTAATTTTGTGGGGGTTGTAAATAAATGACGCCGACAAAGTGCTGAAATAAAATTTTGAAAATTTTTTTTTTAGGGTAGCTCCCCTATATGAGAAGTGGGGATTAATTTTTTTTTCATCGTCTACCCCATCGTGTGGGGTATCGTTGAATAGGTGTTTCAAAATGATTTAAGGGTTGCTAAGACCATTTTTCGATTGAATTATCCATTTACGAAATATTAAACTTTAAAGTGCAAATTTTTGTTCCAGTAGGGCGTCCCCCCCCCCCCCCCCTCTAAAAGCTAGCGGTTCAGGACTTTAAAGGAAAATTATAGCGGTTAAGATAACTTTATTAGTTTAGCAGTAATAGTCGTTGAACTTGGGTGTTGGATAATTTTGTACCAAATACAAAATCCTTAGAATAAATCCTTTAAAGTGACAAAGACGGAGTACCTAGTTGCTTGTTTATAACGGGTAAAGACTTGCATTGAATAACAGGCTACTACGGAACCCTACACTGCGCGTGGCCCGACACGCACTTGGCCGGTTATTTTTTATTTCATTGAGACAACCTTATATCGGGCGCGCACAGGTAACAACGCTAGGTCGAGCGCCTTACACATTTTTGCTTGTATTGTCTGAAATGAACGTTGGTATTGTGTCTTTGTAGGGGAGTGAAATATCCATAGAAATATCCGTAGCAGAGAGAACATTACCGTATGCGCATTAAATAGCTATAGAGATATAACCCGACTAAAACGATAAACACGTGATACATATGCCAGCTATAAGATAAAATGAACAACGTAATTTGGTCGGGTTATACACGACAGCGGGTGAGAGCCAATGGGTGCACTAGAACTTGTATCCAAACATTGCTGGATACAGTTTATTCGCATACGCAGGTAAAGGATAAAAAATTGTTGTTCATCTCGCTCTCTCATACTAATGATTGTGTAGTTTTATCCTTCTCATATTATTATTTAAATGCCACATCCGCTTAATATTTAATCCATGGAAATATCTGTTACGTAGTGACTATTATATAATCTGTGCCACGGGTAGCTCCGTCTCCTTCCGACATCAAATAGGATATACTATGGAGTTATTCCATGTAACGGAAAAAGACAAAGCTATAATATTTCCCTCTCTCAGTGCGTACAGGTTTTTACAGGGTCAGTAACGTTGTTAGCCGTTCTTAGCTCAACAAATGTTGACCTTTATTGCTATGTATCACTGGGTTCTAAATACATATATGGTTATGTTACAATCTTCTATCTCATGTAGCCACGCTACCCAAATCTCTATAGTTTTATCCCTCTACGATAATATCACTCAGGGCCAGTTTCACGGGTGCCTGTGCCTGATAGCCCTATTAGAAACTTTTCTGACAGATTTTATATAGCGTCATATGTCAGATAACTATCTGACACTTAATCAGTCTATATAATCTAAACCTGTCAGTTAGGTACCTAGGTACGTAGTTTACCTCATCAAGGCTAAGTACAACAAAGCGGATTTGTTTTTTTTTTAAATTTTGCATTTCTATGCAAAATTAAATAAAGAGTTAAATAATATAAAACTGGCCAAGTGCGAGTCAGACTTTGTCCCGCACACGGAGGGTTCCGAACGCCATCTGTCGAATTTCTAAGGAACTTCTAACACCAACTAAGTAAACGTTAACACAAAGGTAGAATAGTATTATATAGTAGTAATAGTAATAGTGGTAATAGTAATTGTAGTAATTAATATTATTAAATATCTGGTTGACCGAGCTTTGCTCGGTATTTTTTGCCACTTAAACAGACAAATATGACTCTTCCCGACATCTATTGACGAATAATAATACTTTTTTTTTTTTTGATTTTATTTTAATTGAGAGCAACTAACTGCTTTACTGATACAGTACTTCTACTCGCCAATAGATGTCGGGAAGAGTATATTTTAAGTTGATTATCAATAAAGTTGATTATTGAAAACACGAATAAAACAACATTTTCTGAAAATGACTCCTAGCTAGATCGATTTATCGCCCCCGAAATCCCCTGTAGGTATACTAAATTTTATTTAATCGTTGGAGACGCTTCCGAGATTCAGATTAAGGTAAAGACGATAGCGCCATCTTAGCAACTAGATAGGTGGCGCTGCGCTATCGTAAAAAACTTTTTTTTAACTTTTCTTTAATTTTTAACTTTGTTCTGTTCTTAGTATTTGTTGTTATAGCGGCAACAGAAATACATCGTCTGTGAAAATTTCAACCGTCATAACTATCACGGTTCATGAGATACAGCCTGGTGACAGACGGACAGACAGACAGACAGACGGACAGCGGAGTCTCAGTAATAGGGTTCCGTTGGTACCCTTTGGGTTCGGAACCCTAAAAAAATATTCTTAGGCTGAGTTGCACCATCTGACTTTAACCGTAACTATAACTATTAACCTGTGTTTTATATGGATTTTGACAGATTTTTGACGTTTGCTATAGTTAAAGTAAGATGGTGCAACTCAGCCTTAGTAAAACTTTTATATAATCTAATTTTTAACGCGGGCAAAGCCGCGGTTTTCTATTAATAGGCACCCGTAGTACAAAAACTACATTCATACATACAATACCTACCCATACTACACAAATTATGTGGTCACCTCTCTCTTTTTAACCGACTTCACAAAAAAGGAGGAGGTTCTCAATTCATCTGTATGTTTTTTTTTTTTTTTGTATCTATACCTACAGTCAGGAAGAACTAAAAAAACCGACTTCAAATGCCGCGCTATTCTTTTCAGTACTAAGTTTAAGGTGTTTATCTCCATATCTCTGGAGATAATTATCAGACCTTGATGAAATTACCATGGTACCACACCCGGGTTATCTCCTTTGCAACAAAAAAATAATAATCAAAATCGGTTCATAAACGTGAATATACATTAAAAAATATTTATATACATATATACGGTAGAATTGAGAAACATCCTCCTTTCATTGAAATCGGTTGAAAATAAGGTTTTAAAAGTTGTTATATTTAATTAATTAGTACTCTTTATTTTTCAGCTTCAGTTTTCGGCTACAGCGCTCTTCCCTGGGTTATCATCATCTGCATATTTACTCGACGTTACGGGAGAAAACTCCCATTCTCCATAGTCTGCTTAAATACCTTCGTTTACTACGCCGTCTTATATTTAAGTCAAAATACAACTCAGATTTTAATAAGTGAGATTATGCAAGGAATAAATCATGCCTCAAATATGACATTATCTGTTATTATCGTTTCGGAATATACTTCACCGAAATACAGAGGCGTATTTTTAGCAATCAAATCCGCTACAATTTTTTGGGGCATCTGGGTTGCCAACGCCATCGGAACATTTTTCTACTGGAAAAATATAGCATTAATTGGATTAATACTTTCCATCTACAATTTTACCGTTTTCTTTTGGCCTGAATCGCCTCAATGGCTCGCAAGTAAATGCAAATTTGATGATTGCAGATCTTCACATAGATGGCTCAGAGGTAGTGATAAAAAGTCCGAAAAAGAATTAGAAGATCTAATACAATCTCAGATAGATCTTAATAAAATAGAAACGAAACCAAATTACAATGAAGTAGTTAAAACTATTTCAAATAATGCGTTTTACAAGCCCTTATTTTTATCTATTATAATGATGATGCAATACCAATTTTCTGGGAAAATAGTCTGCATGGTGTTTGCCATTGATATAATTAAAAAGATAACTGACAGTGAGTCTACTGCGTACATAGGAATGCTGACACTAGATGGTGTTACTGTTTTAGGCATGTATTTGGGATGTTTCTTGTCGAGGATACTAAATAGAAGGACTTTGCTTTTCTCTTCCTCGGTAATTGGCATTTCTTTTCTGTATCTCATTTCATTGTATTTGTATTTAATTGATTTGCACGTGTTATTAGAAAATAAGGTTATAACAATAGCTTTGTTGACCTTTTTCTCAGTTTCTATTAGTTGCGGTCCGTTAATTTTGTCAACTTCAATATATGGAGAATTAATACCATTGAGATATAAAAGTTCTTGTACAATGATATCTGCTATAGTTTTCGTTTGTTTAACATCTACATTGCTGAAAATATTTCCCTTCGTAGTTAGAAATTTTCATATGTCAGGAGCATTTTTATTTTATGCCGTCACTTCAATGATTTGTGCGTTAATTTCTTATTTTTATTTACCGGAGACAAAAGATAAAACTTTACAAGAGATTGAAGAATTTTTTGACAAGAAAAGGCAAAAAGATGAAGGAAAAGAGTTAATAGAACGTAATAAAGATGTAATTTGATTAAACACCTTGAAGCTACTTACAATAAGTTAAGATCGTTTTCAAAACGAAAAAAAACCGAGTTCACATGCCGCGATAGTCAAAATAGCCAGTAGTATCATGTCGTCAATTTATACTAATGCATATATCGTCGAGGTATGTACCTACCTAATGTGTTTGAGATGTTTGTCTGTATATCTCCGGAGGTAATTGTCATACCGCAATAAAATTTGAATAGGACCAATCGGAAGGCATAATCTCTCAAACGAAAAAAATATTTTTTGAAAGCGGTCAAGATTTGACGGAGTTCTGGGGTAATAAACAAAAACAAGTAGAATTCAGAACCTCCTCCTTTTTGTGAATTCGGTTAAAAACGCTTACTGGCGTTCAATATTACTCGTTTCTTTCAGTTCGTATCTTAAGTAGGGAAAACAATGTAAGTCCCAGACAGACGCAAGCAAAGCGAGATATTTTCACTTAATCTGCGCCACTAGCCTCGATAAACGGCAAACCAGCGGCCACTGCCGTCACGCTTGTACGAATATTCCACATATCCTTGTTGAATGCTAGCTGTACCTAGGAAGACTGCATTTGAAGGTCACCTCGTTAGATACCAAGTCTACCCAGTTAGACATTGAACGCTTTCGCTACCGCCTCTGCTTTAGTCTGTGGGCCCTTAGTTGATTTTATTGTTGAAGACAAATCACCGTTGAAATTCTACTATATATTGTATGGTAGAAATTTCAGATCTATTACGGTATTAAATAATCTGTAGTCTGCAAAAAGAAAACCGTCGTGGCGTTACGATAAACAAACATTGCACATGACCGTTTCTTTACTCATGTGATTCAAAGGTAAGGAAGGAAGGTATATACCTAATTAGTACCACCCGATAATGATAAGAGTAGGTATACCTACCAAGTATCAAACATTTTTAGTCGTACTAGTAATGCAGTGTTGTCAATGCAACAAAAACAATAAATTAAAACGACCGACGCGATCTCAAGGCTCAATTTCTACGACGGTTCTCTTTTTGCACAGAGTGTATTTATGTTTATGAGGGATCCCTATAGTTTAAAATAAGTTTAAAAGTGTAAATAAAATAATATTTTATGTATTATAAAGTATTTTATTTTAGTATTATCATACATTTATGTACAAAAAACTTATAAGATAAACATATAAAAAGGACTAGTGTGTTTTATTTTACAACTTTTTGTAATTTCTAATGGGAAAAGAGAAAGAGAGGTACGATTACTCTCGAATGTTTTTAGTTCCATTTTTTACCACAAAAAAAATTACTTTTCCTGAACCTACTCTTATGATCTAGCTTACTATCTAACATGTTTTAATTTTCAAATTTGTTATTTTTATTTCTATTTATAGGTACCTACCTACCTTATTCAGACTAACAATTAAATCGGTCCTGGCCTTCTAAAGCGTTTTACGGTTGACCGACAGAAAAAAATAATTTTATTTATATACAGTTTCCATCAATGTTAGTATTAAATCACAAAATCAAATTAGCCGAACTACATAAACATAATATACATCCAAACCTCACAAATAAATGCAAAATGATGTATATTGTTTTTAACAAAAATTTAAAAAATGCCCGGAGAATGATATTATTGGCGCTTTTATCATTTAAGTTTTCATGTGTACTCTCAGACTAAGTAGAGATGTGTGTGTACTAACTACCTAAGCCTAGTGCAGTTGATAAAAGACTGACAAATAACAGCCGATAAAATGTCTAACAGGTAAGAAAAACTGAGACGAAACTACTCAGGCCGAAACTTTACCGGGCATATATTTTAAGCCCAATGTAATTACGATTACTGTACAAACATTTATAAAAAAAATTCAACACATTTGCTAAAAAAATGCATTTACGTAGCCTGTTATACATAGTTCGAAAATAAAAAATTACGCACCATACAACGGAGCGTGCGGTAAAATAGGTACTCTCACCTAAGTACCTATTTTACCGCATACTCTGTTATATGGCGCCGTGCGTGTTCTTGACGTTTTTTAAAACATACATTTTTTTTTTAATTCCACCACGGAGATTTACATTGCGAGAAGAAAATATAAGCTGAATGTTCGAACCTCCTTGGAAGCGTTTTTGCTTAATACGTTTGTCTTATTTTAACATTAAAGATAAAATGAGACGAAAGATATAGTTCTAATTTTCACCACACACACGTTGCGCCATTTGCAAATTCGCGCTATTTTCATATTAGAAACTTCAAATATTGATTGATGCCATTTAAAAAAGTCATGGCAAAAAGTTTGTTTCGTTAATTACCATAATCATAAGATTAGATTAGAACTGCATGTTTTCTCGCAAATGTGTTGAAAAGCGTAAACTATGACACATAATGACACATGAGCCCTCGACTTCGACACGGGCTCACATTAGACTACTCGTTTGTAAAAAACAAACTTACCGCACTAGTATCATAAATGACTATAACAGTTATAATTTTTTCATAAACAATTAATTTATATACAATTTTAGAGAAAAAAAAAAAATTTAACATTAATCAGCCGCAAGTGGGTAGATCAAAATCATAGTAACTAATTTCTTCACTGCAGCCTTAGACGGAATTTTTAATAGACAAGACAGTAGCGTATGCGAATGAAATAGCTTTAGAGATATAATCCGACTAAAATGATGAACACGTGATGCATATGCCAGCTGTAAGATAAAATGAACAACGTAATTTGGTCGAGTCACATGACAGCGGGTGAGAGCCAATGGGCGCCACTAGAGCTGGGACCGAGAGCTGGCTCCAAACGATAAAATTGCATATACAGAAAAGGATAAACATTCTTGTCCGTCTCGCTCTCTTATACTAGTAATTGTATAGTTTTATCCTTCTCATATTATTATTGTCATTTTAATGCCAGGTCTATTTGTATAATGTCTACGACTGCAGCACTGAAAGAGACTAATATTTTGGCAAAGTATAAAAACAGAAAACATACACTTTATCCATCTGCCATACTAGGAGGGCAAGTTTCAACACGCCGATATTGACCACTATCTCACCTGTTGGTAAGTGATGATGCGGAAGAGATGGTAGCACACTAGGCCTAGAATGGGGACTGGCTGGGACTGACAGCTGCCGGAAAGCGCTTAAAACAAGTAGCTAATCGTTGCTCTTCTAATGAGAAAGATCTGCACTCAGTCTCTTCTCAGTATACAAATAATCTGAAATATTACACAATAAACAATTAGTCAAAGTGCTCAAGTCCAAGTAAAACTCACGTATAATTTCTTATAGAGCAAAAACAATTGGTTGTAAAAATTGTCGTCCGTAAACCGACTTGTAAAGTCTGTTTACGGACGACAATTTTACGTGTTATCACGTAAAATCTGTGACGTTATCGTCACACGATCGTGCTTCTCTATCGCTTGTTCCGCGCTCTGGCTCGCACTCGGAAAACGAAAAAGTGTCGCAAACGAAAAAGTGTCTTTTTTGTGCGTGCAGTCGGCGTCCATCGAATTGACGTTATCACGTCAAAAAAATCAATTTCAATTCAATTTTATGTACATATTTTTAAAAACAAGTTTTGTCTAAAAACTCTTGTCTATTAGAAAATTTTGAAAATAAGATCGTTTAAAAAACTAAAATGAACCGACTTCAATGCCGCGCTATTAATTTTCAGTACCAATTCTGAGGTATTTATCTCCATATCTCTGGAGATACTTATCAAACCTCGATAAAATTACTATGGTACCACACTTAGGATATCTCCTTTCCAACAAAAAAAGAATAATTAAAACCGGTTCATTAACGACGAAGTTATCCGCGAACAAACATCGGTCGAATTGAGAAACCTCCTCCTTTTTTGAAATCGGTTAAAAATACATACTAGGCCAAATTCGACGGTCCTACCACTTGCCATTAGACGGTCCTACCACTTGCCATTAGGGAGTTCCATTCCTTACATCCCGGCTCCATCACGCCGTTAGCTCTTTCAGACAAGAAGCAAGCAAGATGCCACCCTAAACCGCATCATCACTCAACATCAGCTGAGATAGTGGCCAAATTCCTGTCTGAACGTAATATACACAAGAAGAACAACTATATAAATAATATATTTTTATTTTTAAAAAAGCTTACTACCAAGTCGGGTTGCACATTGCTAACCCCTCCAATTAAGCTAAATATGCTTTCGACCTCACGATTGCTGCCATTAATATTAACCTACTTATAGCGAGCAAGCGAAGCCGCTGGGCACATGTAGTAATAAACAAAATGTGTACTTGCCTTAACATCTTAATAAATTTAACCAATTATGTTGTTTTTCTTCTTTTTTTTTATTTTACTTTTAAGTTCACTGATCATTTGTTTTAGAGCAATTATCCTTTTCAAATTTCTATCGTAACTTGGACTATGTTTTTTCTTTTCTGATCCGCTTGGTTCAGGTTCTGCTGAACTCATTTCACTTCTTGACTTAACTTCGTTGCCTGTTGCGCTAAATTCATATCCTTTTCCGCTAAATTCGTTTTCTGTTGCGCTAAATTCGTTTTCTGTTGCGCTAAATTTGTTTTCTGTTGCGCTAAACTTGTTCCCTGTTGAGCTGAATTTGTTTTTTGTTGAATCTAATTCCTGATCTGTTGATCTTAGTTTTCTTTTAGTTAGTCTACTTATTTTGCCTGTTGCGCTCAGATTGATTTTCTTTGACACAATACTTGCTGAGCTTAAATTAATATCAGGGGTATCTAAATTATTATCGTTTATGTAGGATGTATTTCCTGTTGAAAGTGTATTCATTTTTGATTGTAAATCTTTATGTATTGATGTGTCTTTTCTTGATTTGAAACTATTGTCTGTTGTTGAGTCACTTGAAGAGTTTCTGTCATTCGTACGGCTTAGAGTGGAACCAGATGAATTAGTTACGGATTTTTCTAATGAATTTCCTGTGATGTTTGATTTATTTACTGTTGATCTAGTTTTTCTTGTTGGTCTAAGTAATTTTCTTGTGCATTTTTCGTTGTCATGACCAGAAAAGCTTGTTTTATTTTCAGTTGAAATCGACTTGTCTTTTAAGCTTAATTCCTTTTTTGAAAATTTGATTTTGATTCCTGTTTCGCTATACTTAACTTCGAGTAGTGAGTTTTCTGCCGAGCTTTCATAATTGGAAATGTTGCTTGTTGAGTTTGGATTGATATCGGAAACTATTAAATTGTCATCAGAAGCGCATGGATTGTTATCATTTCTTAATGCGTCATTTGCTATATTTTCCAAAATATTATCAGTTACATTTGAATTATTTTTCACAGCGATTGTATTATTTGTCAAGGTTATTTCAATTTCCTCTCCCAATTTCAGGTCCGGATTGTTTATTTGTTTTTTTATTGAGCTGACTTTTTTTGTGCATCTTAGTTTCTTTTGAGTTGTATTTAATTTAGATTTAATTGATGCCATTTTCTTTTTCATGGGTTTCTTAATCTGAGGCGGTTTCAAAATAAAATCTGAAGGGTTTGGACTGTTTCCTATCAAACCTACCTTCTGCTGTTTAGGTCCACGTTTCTTTTTTGGAGGTCTTCCACTTTTTCGAGGTTCTGGTATTTTACTATCTTTCTTTGGTGTAACATTATCTACCAACTTTCGACTTACAGACAAATTCAAAATATTATCTGTGGCGTAATTGCTTTCAGTTGAATCTATTTTATTTTTTGTAATGTTCGTATCATTTTTGATTGAAACATCATTTGTCAAGTCTGAATAATTAGGATTATCTAAAAAGGCAGCGTCTGAATAGTTTCCTGTAGATATTTCATCATTCTTCGAGTTTCTCTCAATATCTGGTGAAGTCTTCTTTGGTTCCAGTGAAGTATTTTTTTTTACTTTTGTGCCTAATTTTTTTTTCTGCCAGCCATATTTAACTTTTCGTCTTCTACCTCTTTTTTGAGGTAATATCAATTTAACTCTGTCTTGTGCAACGTCTATGGAGCACACCATTATTTCGGGACTATCTATGATATTTTCCGCTGCACTTGAATCGTTTCCAGTATTATTTATATCGCTTTTCAATGACACATCATTATTTACTTTATTACTGGACGCAACAAAATTTCTATTTGCAGACTCTGACCTTCTAGTTGTATTTTTTTTATTTTTCATTGATAAATCACTATCTGCTGAGCTTAAGTCAGTTTCAGGTGAAATTAGTTTATCATCCGTAGAATTTAAATTGTTTTCAGTTGTAGCAATATTATTTTCAATAGACTCTCTGTAGTTTATTGCCGTAACATGATTATTTGCTAAACTTGAAATATCATCGGTCAGAGCCAAATCATTACCTGCAGCATTGCTATTTTCTTCTAAGATCATATAGATAACTGCTGTGTCCATGTCATTGGGCACATCATTATTTGCTAAGATTAAATTAGTTTCAGACGCAATGGTATTTAAAGTGTTTGAGTCGTTTTCTGTTAGGATTTTATTATAATCTATTTTATTCGTATCATAATTTATTGGTTCATGATTTTTAGTCAATAATTCATTGCTTGATGCGCTTGAATTATTATCTGAAGGAACAGTGTCACTCTCCGTTAATATTGTATTACCTGATGTTGCATTTATATCAGTTTTAGTTGTTTCATCATAGTTTTCAGATCTGCAACTATTATCAAATACATCTGTTCCATTTTTGTTCATATTCATTTCAGTTGTGTCTATATTCTTTTTCGAAACTTCATTTATACTTTCAGCACACAAATTAGTATCAGGAGCAGCTAAATTACTATTCATTGGCTCTAAATTGGTATTGGTTGAGATTTTCTTCTTTCCTGTTTCGTTACTATAATGTTTACTTATGTCGATATATAAGTTCAAAGGTTCATCATAATCATCTGGGATTGAATCATTATCAAGCGTATCTAAAATACGGTTTATTACGTCTCTATTACTTCCTGTTACGTCTATATCACTCTCACTCGAGTCATCATTATACAACAATAAATCATCATAATTTGCAGAGCTTAAATTAGTTTCAGACCCCATTATATTAGTATGTAAAGTATTCGAATCGGTTTCCGTTAATATTTTATTATAAACTGTAGTATCTTTATCATTATTGATTGGTTCGTCATTTTTAGTTATTGATTCATTTCTTGATGCGCTCGAATCATTATCAGACGCAACTATGACACCGTCCATCACTACTATTTTAGTTTCACTTTCATCTTTATAACATTTCGACGATATATTGATATTTGCTGTGCTTGAATCAGAAACGTCTAAGTTAAAATCAGAAGTGTTGGCTGAATGTATAACACTATTTTTACTTTTTGATCCACTTAAATTATTGTCAGCAATGTCTGCTTCTATTCCTGTTACTATTGTATTGCTTGATATCTTATTTATATCAGTTTTAATTGTTTCATCATTGTTTTCAGATCTGCAACTATTATAAGATACATTTGATCCATTTTTGTTCATATTAATTTCAGTTGTGTCTATATTCTTTTTCGACACTTCATTATTATTTACAGCACACAAATTAGTATCAGGAGCAGCTAAATTACTACTAATAGGTTTGAAATTGGTCTTGGTTGAGTTTATATTCTTTCCTGCTGCGCTAATATTATTTTTACTTATGTCTAAGTATATGTTCAAAGGTTTATCATAATTTTCAGGGATCGAATCATTCTCAAGCGCATCTAAGATACGGTCTATCGCGTCTGTATTATTTCCTGTTACGTCAATATCACTTTCACTTGAGCCGTCATTATTCGATGATAAATCATTAACCGCATTTATACTACGTTCTATCTCGTCTGTATTATTTCCTGTTACATCAATATCACTTTCAATTGAGTCGTCATTATTCGATGATAAATCATCATATTTTAGAATAAAATTGTTATCTGTGGCATCTAAGTTATTATCCGTCACGTCTGAATTATTTTCTGTCACATCTAAAATATTAGCCCTTGACCCCTTACAATGTTTCGATGATTTGTCGATGTTTTCTAGGCTAGTATAATTTTTAGGATCATTTAAGTTATTGTCTGTAGCGTCTGAATTGCTTTCTGTCACATATATATTATTTGCATTTGTGCCAATAATGGATTCATCGTTATTTTCTGAAATGAAGGCATTATCAAAGGCAATGATACGGCATTCAGAAGTATCTGAAGTACTTTCTGTTACTTTATGATTTCCATTTGCGTCTTCGCAATTAATTTCTCTTTCATTTTTATTTCCTACGCTTAAATCAACATCAGACATAATAATTTTATGATCAGAAGTGTCTAGAGTATCTTCTGTTACAACCTCATGATTTTCATTTGCATCTGGATTTAAGTCATTATCAAGAGCATCATATGTATCTGTAGAGATTGTAATGTCACTTGCTACATCATTATTAATTTCACTTTTATCTATTTCAGTTTTCGATGAATCAAAATGTTTCAATGAGCTTATATTAGCATTAAGACCAATTTTAACATCAACTGTGTTGTTAATTGAGTTTGAATTGTTTCCTGTAGAGAAATCATTATTTCTTTTTGTGGTCATGTTCGATTGTTTATCATTATTTTCAGAGTTTAAAACATTTTCAGGCTCAATTGAATTATTAGCCATAACGTTCGAATTGTTTTCTGTTGCGTCAGTATCATTACCACTTGTGTCTTTATCAATGTTCGTAGATTCATCATTACTTACTGCGATTAATTCAGTATCAGGAGCAACAAAATTATCACCCTTATTATTTTCTTCTTGTAAATTGTTTTCCGTAGTGTACAACTCATTTTCTTTAGTGTTCTTATAATTAACAGATGATTTATTTTTAATTACTGAGCTTAAATAATTTGATGCTTTGTTTTTTACAAGTGTGACATCGTTTTCTGATGACATCAATTCGTCCTCTTTAGCGCTACTTATGTTTTTAAATGATTTTGAGATTTTATCATCAGAGTTCCAATGATCTTCAATTTTTGTTGAGTTATCCGAAAAGCTCAAGTTCTGAAACGCTGAGCTCAATTCATAATCTACTGCATTATTTGTATGCCCAGTAGCACTTAATTTTTTCTTAAAATATTTCAGTCGTTTTACAGCTCTATTTTTTGATTTACATATCCTTTGCGATCTGAGTTTCGAAATCACAGTTTCTTTAGTTTTGTTATGTATTTCATCTTTATTTTTGAAAGATGTTTTAATTGGATTTAATTCTTTTATTTTAGTTGACGCCATTTCAGTATCCATATTGTGTAGTTTGGTTTTTTGTATTTCCATATCTTTGTTCTCTTTTTCACAGCTTTGCGAATTATCATTTATTGGAGTTAAGGTCGATTCAACCTCGGTATTTTCCTGAGGTTCATTAATTTCTAAGTTACTTGTCTCGAGATTCTTGATTTGCGTTGCTTTTTCATCTTCATCGTTTTGATGTTTCAATTTATGTAGATCTAATGCGCCTTTGCGTTTATACGTTCTTTTACATATTTCGCATGTGAAGGTATCTTCAGAAGGTTTTCTGTAACTAATACACATAATATTACTTGTACTTACTTTAACTTTTCACCAAACTTGCTATCAAAATGTAGCTAACCACAGTCAAGTAGAAAATCCGCCGGCAAAACCTACGATGTACCGGCAGCACAGCCCTTGAAGAGTCAGATCATTCTACGATCTCGAGGATCTTGGTCGGCCATATCATCGCTAACCACCATGCGACATAGTGGTCAAACTCTAGCCAATCAGATATTAAAACAAAACCTTATTTTTTAATTTAATACGACTTTTATAATTATTTTTGTCCACTTCTCTATGAATGCAAATATAAGGTAAACTATGTATACTTTAGGTTAGACCATAAGCCATATCGCCAAACGTCAACCAAGTGTCTACTATGACATAGATTGAAACATTATACAAAATGGACAGTGTTTTTAGGGTTCCGTAACTCAATAGGAAATAAGGAACCCTTATAGGATCACTTTGTTTTCTGTCTGTCCGTGTGTCGAAACGAAACCGTTATTTTCAGAAACGTGTAAAGGTATCAAGTTGAAATTTACATCAAATATTCGGGTCTGCGATCTCTTTCAGCTGAGAAATAATCCAACATAGTAAGTCAACGCGACCAAAAGAGCGTTTATGTTACATAT
Source organism: Cabera pusaria (assembly GCA_954871355.1). Taxonomy (NCBI): domain Eukaryota; kingdom Metazoa; phylum Arthropoda; class Insecta; order Lepidoptera; family Geometridae; genus Cabera; species Cabera pusaria. The sequence goes on along the minus strand of OX940912.1, from coordinate 6,318,155 downwards.
TTCCGATTCCACAAGGGAATTAAAACCTATAGGGTACTGCCCGTCGAGATTTAGAAAACCGTAAATATGTTGCTCGCTCGTTCGTGGGTTAGTTTCCTCGCTCGGCAAATGCCTCGCGAGGCTGCTCGCTCTGTGTGGACGCGCCTAATAACAAATTAAGAGATTTACTTTTTAAATATTAATAGTAATTACTATGAAGGTTAGTTAAATATTTTGTTTCTTTGAATTGTGTCACACTTGATATTTTTGTAAATTGTTAAACACAATCCAAAATTTCATCGTACCGACGGAACTTGAACCCGCAACCTCCGGAATAACATGTTCCGGTGCTTTGCCAATTAAGCCACGGTGCGAAGTATCGTTAATACGAAATTAGTGGATTGCATTTGTTAACCCAATTATGCATTGGTGGCGCCATCTATGACTAATTATTACGTAAGTTAATCATTCGGAAGAAATCATTACAGTTTTCAAATCCGACGAGAGATGTTGCACTGCGTAAATCAAATATTATGTTTCTTTGAATTGTTTTACACTTGATAGTTTTGTAAATTGTTAAACACAATCCAAAATTTCATCGTACCGAAGGGACTTGAACCCGCAACCTCCGGAATAACATGTTATATAACCCGTCGGTACGATGAAATTTTGGATTGTGTTAAACAATTTACAAAAGTTAGTTAAGTTTAAAGTATTTACTATGACACATGTAATAAGTTTGTCTCAGTACAAACTTATTCAATTCATTTATTGCCTCTCCCTTATTTGAGGTTGGTGCAATAAGCGCTCTATGGATCGAACAAAACTAAATTGTAAAAAGTTTGTATGGAACCCTCGGTGCGCGAATCCAACTCGCACTTGGCCGGCTTTTAATTAACTATTCTAGACTTAATTACGAATAAAACTTTACTTACGTGGGTCCTGTTGTTTCAATATTGTGAATTATTCTGAGATGTTTGGACAACTCTCTCCAATTCAGAAATATTTTCTCACAAATATTACATGTGTAATAACTGAAAAATTATATAAATAACAAGTGAATATGACTTCATATGAGCAATTATTGTATACAAGGTGTAACATAAAGATGTGTTGTTTATGTATAGCATGTCACGGATCCTATACCTGTATTATATCAAACTTATTAAAACTTTATTTTACCATACACAGTTATAAAATGTATATTTAATAATATTTTTGACGACCCTGACTGACTTTTCCCACGGGTCGCCGTTTAGCTCTTCCTCTCTCACGACATTGACTACTTCGGACCCCCGCGCTCCACCGCCGCCAATGTTGTTACGCGGTGTTTGTTCATTAAGGGGTAATACACCACACTGAATCAGGGTCCCTTATTAAGTGTGGGCGTTGCCTTATTTAGGCGCGCTAACTCTATAAGTATTTTTACACTGCACATATTATGTATAAGTCGGGTCCTCTCTTGCTTCCTTATTTGGGACCCCTTACTGCCTTACTGTTATTTAGAGGTGCTCATTAAAATATGAGATAGCAGTTAAAATACGCAAATTAAAAAATATAGCAGACGCAGTCTGCTTTTTATATTTACAGCAGACTGCTTTTTGCGGCGCAGGTTCGCAGAATCGTAATTTGTAAATTAAAAATATGCGTAATCTATTTTTAGGTAAGTAAGTAAATTGTAAAACGCACTTAGTTATGTCTCTCGCTCGACGTGTTAAACAACGGCATCGCACACCAATATAACATAGAGCGTTTCGTTTCGTCAAAACGCCGCAGCGTCGAACACAACTGCGATTCATAACTAAAAAGCAGACATGCTATTTATTGAATAAAAAATAGTCTGCGTTTTTTGCTGCGCGTTTCGTTACACGGCGTTTTGCGTTTAGATCCGTTATGAGCACGACTACTCTTATTACACCTTCCTGATTAAAGAGTTAGGGACCCTGATTCAGTGTGGTCACTCCAGGATAGACAACATAGACATCGGTGTACCCTAGGGTTTAATTTTAGGTCCTGTATTGTTCTTAATATATGTCAATAATATCATCAACTATTTACCCGAATAGACATTTGTTACGCTTTTGGCAGATGACACTAATTTAGGTATAAATGAAACATGTCCAATTTAATAAGACATAAAGATACATGGAGCCTTAAGCGTCTTAACATCATGGTTCGCAAGTAATGGCATAATACTAAATGCAGATAAAAGCATTATAATGCACTACCAAACAAGAAAAGTCTTAAAACATAAGGTTGATACTAAAGAAAATTTATTTTTAGGATACACGGTTGACTTTACCATATGCCACACCTCACATATTGACAACTGTGCAGAAAACTGCAGCATTATAAAAAAAGTATTAGTACTTACTATTGATGACCAGCAAACAAATGACGTGAGAAACTAGTGGAACTAGTGAAACGACAAGTGCATATTGGGCACGAAATTTTTCCCTGAAACAAAAAATATATGTTTTATTACCTTCATCATCATCATTAACAGCCATTATTCATCCACTGTTGGACATAGGCCTCTCCTATAGCACGCCACTGAGCCCGATCTTCAGCTGATCAGTTCCTCGTTTCAAACAGCTGCCAGCCCAGCTTGGGTATATCATCGCTCTACCTAGCTGGAGGGTGTCCTACGTTCTACGGTGATACTACGTTCACCGAGCCGTGGTCTCAACTCTAGAAAACGTCTTATCGGTTCTATGATAGATCAGCTCTTTTCTTTTTATTATAATCTTCACTTGTAAATTTGTTACTAACTTTTTAATGTTTGTAAGCATATTTATTGTTATTTGCATATTTATTGTTTTTAGAATTTTGAGGCGTCTTTCGCTCGATTTTATGAAATATAATCGATACTTCACCTTTTTACAGAGCTATGGACACTTACACTTGACATTTTATGACTACTGAGTCATACTACCCATTATATTTTATGACTACTGAGTCATACTACCCATTATATTTTATGCCTACTGAGTCATACTACCCATTATATTTTATGACTACTGAGTCATACTACACATTATATTTTATGACTACTGAGTCATACTACCCATTATAATTTACGGTTGCTTTGGCAACAAATCAATATTGAATGTTATTCAAAGTTATGGGGTGTACAAGAAACGTTATTTTTCAGTATTTTTTGCTAGAATTTATAAAATACGGTACGGAATCGTAAGTCCTATAATTATATTGTAATTGAATTGCAGATATTGTACAAATCAAATGTTGACATAAGTTGTATGTAATTTTATTTTTTCTTCTCCATCTATTTTGAATGACATTTGAAATCAATTTGTGACATACCTAAATATTTAATGCTTTGATATTTTTAATTACTACTTTGCTGTTTTATTGATCTTAACATTTAGCAAGTTAAATGTTTTATTGATGTATTATTTATTTTAATGTTGTTAATCTTAATTATTTTAATGTGGATGATTTTTAAATATTATTATGTAAGTTTGTAAATTCCAATACATTTTTTTTGTTTCATGGAATAAAAAATGAATGAATGAATGAATCCCCCTGTGAGTGCAAGTCCGATTTGCACTGGGCCAGTTTATTTATGAATACTACTTTACATTATTATGGTATTATAGGTGCTTACCTTTTGGTGATATTTCGCTTCATGACGTAGTAAAGTCCAGAGCTTATCAAATGTCTTCACGCATTTCAAACATTTATTCGTTTCGTTGATAAATTCTTCTCTATTCCTACACATTTCCATTATTTCTTGAACATTACTTCCCATTGCAACTCTTGTGTAATAAATACTGTTATCGTCCCTTTGTTTGGGTTCAAAACAATTGTTTTTCGTCATTATTTTGCTCTCATCTTTGGGTAATATTAACTTATTTGTTTCATTTAAAGAATTGTTTTCTAATTCATTAAATTCTAACTTTTTGTCAAATGTCGACGTATTGGCTTGAACTGCGTTGTGCAATAGTTCTTTATTAATTGAATTTAATGTATCAGAAGACGTGCTTGTTTCATTTTCGGCATCATGTATAATATTTTCTCTGATATATTTTTCATCTTCATCTTTTTGATGTTTCAATGTATGTAGATCTAACTCGCTTTTGTCTCTATACGTTATTTTACATATTTCGCATGTGAAGGTATCCTCAGAAGGTTTTCTGTACCTAAAATACCAAATATTAATTGTATTTACTTTAACTTTCTGCCAAACTTGCTTTAAAAATGTAGCTAACTACGGTTAAGTAGAAAAACCGTCGGCAAAACTTTACTATGTTCCGGCAGTACAGCCCTTGAAGAGTCAGATTATTCTACGATCAGCGTGTACATCATCCTTGACCATATCATCGCTAACCATCAGGCGAGATAATGGTCAAACAGATATTTAAACCAAACCTTATTTTTAAAGTTTAATATGACTTTTATTATTGGTTTGTCCTTTTCTCTTTGATTGTAAATAAAAAGGTAATCTATGTATACTTTAGGCCATAAGCCAATCGCCAAACTTCTACCAAGTTACTACTGTGTCATAGCTTGACAGTTATTATTATTATGCTTCATTATGGCTCCACACGATTAGTGTATTTAGCCAGTGTCAAGTAAAAAAATTCTACAAGTTTTTGAGAATTCAACAAAGTCACATTTCAGGTCAAATTTTAAGGACAAAGTCTAGTCCCAGTCATACCCTCAGTAAAGAAGTAGACTTACTGAAGATTTTTCAGTGGAATTTTGATGAAAACGCAAATAGCATGTTTTCAACATTGTGCTGTTTACTTACACTCGTACACATTCACGGATTTAATGGTTAATAATCCACATTTTATCACACATTAACTCGCGAAATAACACAAGTTTTAGGAAACTATGTTAAAACCTGTGGCATATCTTTAATCACCTCATACATTTTCATATATCATACATATACTCTTTTGTATTAAAACGATTTATGTTTCTTTACGACGGAACGTTTTCAAAATTTAAAAAGAATGACGGAAACATAGAGAGAAGTCAGTCAATCAGAGGAGGATCAACTGGTCACGTTGCCATGGACACGATCAAAACAAAGATTATTTTTTATTTTTTTTGCGTATTTTTACATAAAACTAATATATTTCTCTAAAAAACGACTGAGCAGATGAAGCCGAACCTCCTTCACTATGTATGTGAAGGAGTTAAATTCTACACTGGGAAGAACCTATGACTTGATAAAGTTCGATGCTGAATGAAAAGCAACTCTTGCAGTTGCTTATGGACCTCCTAATGAATTTTAATGCTGGACATAAGCTGGATATAAACTAAGACGACACAGAGATCGTATCGGTAAGTCTGCTGGAAATGCTTGCTCACGTGAAGTACCTTTTGCGGCGGTTGCGGTTGCTAAGCCAAGGACGGAATTACAAACCCACGGGAAATGATTAGTGGATGACGGGGACTACCTTTACCAGGATACAATGCAATGGACCCGAAGAACAGTGATAAACACTTCGTTTTGTTTAAGTTAAGTATCGTAGAGTATTGTAGAATCTATGGGAATATAACTGTTATAACCCGTCTTCTGTAGTTTACCTTGTCTAGGTTGCCTCATTACCCGTAGCGAGAGGTAGGCGCTCCGTTACGTTACAAACCTAGTTGGACAAGTTTGTACGGGATCCTCGGTGCGCGATTCCATCTCACACTTGTCTGGCTTTAATTTAACTATTCTTGGTCGTCTAACTTTTTTTAACGACTTTAATGTTAATAAAAATATACTTACTTGGGTCCTGTTGTTTCAATATTGTGAATGATTCTGAGATGTTTGGACAACTCTCTCCAATTGAGAAATATTTTCTTACAAATATTGCATGTGAAATTACTGAAAAATTATATAAATTATAGATAAATATGACTTTAAAAGAGTAATTATTGTACCTATACAAGGTGTAACATAAAGATGTGTTATGTATGTAATATATCTATATTATATCAAACTTCAAATCGAAACTTTATTTTACCATACAAAACTCTTTAAAAGACTTGTCTCTTAAAGACAAGTCTGTCTCAAGACTGTCGTGACTATAGTCTGCGCTCAGCCTTAAAGTTTAATTTGTAATAACTCGCGATCCCAGCTACTGAGGAGAAGGAGACTTCGCAGGTAGATTATACATCAGGCTAGGTATGCACAGTTTAAATATTACTGCACCACTTTGTTACACCTTGTATACAGAATTATTTGTAATGAAATCATTTATTTTCGAATCATTACGGTTCTAATAATGTATGTTAAACATTAAAAAAAAAACTCTTAAATTTAATATTATGTTTCTTTGAAATGTTACACACTTTATATTTTGGAAAGTGTTAAACACAATCCAAAATTTCATCGTACCGACGGGACTTGAACCCGCAACCTCCTGGATAACATGTCCACGTGCTCTGCCACTCGACACATTTGTAATTAACATCCAATTGAGGGTAGATTCAGTACATCACTGTACGGCCCATTGACATGAACGATGCTTAAAATGAGTCAGACCATTTATATGTTTAAAAATAAAACTGGCCAAGTGCGAGTCAGCATCGCGTCTCTTATCGCTCACTTAGGGAGGGTTCCGTACAATACGAAACATAACAGTGTTTCAACCTCATATATTTGATTAATTGATATTACAAGAATATTTGGTTTGGTCGCGATCTAGAAAGACAGGTCGGGGCTCGTTTACTAGCGCCATCTATGTCATTTTGCCGAAACTAATTAGATAGATGGCGTTTAAAAACACGTTTTTTGTATGGGGACCCCATTTAATTTTTAACTTTATTTTATTTTTAGTATTTGTTGTTCTAGCGGCAACAGAAATACACCATCTGTGAAAATTTCAACTGTCTAACTATCACGGTTAATGAGCTATAGCCTGGTGACAGACGGACAGACAGACAGACAGACAGACGGACAGACGGACAGCGGAGTCTTAGTAATAGGGTCCCGTTTTACCCTTTGGGTACGGAACCCTAAAAAGGCATAAGTACTTACTATACATGATTAGTAAAATGCCGTGAGAATCGAGCGGAAGTAGGGAAACGACAAGTGCATATGGGGCACACAAATTTTCCCTGAAACAAAAATTACATGTTATATGCTTTATTGCCTTTATCACCGTCAGTAACAGGTAGAATTCGTCCACTGTTGGACATAAGCGTCTTCTTCCATGGTATGCCACTGAGCTCGATCTTCAGCTCTTTGTTTTGAACCGCTGCCAGCCAGCTTGCGTATATCATCGCTCCACCTAGCTGGAGGGCGTCCTACACTACGTTTGCTGAGCCGTGGTCTCCACTCTAGAACAGCTAGGCTATTCTGTAAGCTATCTCGACTACGACGAAATTCAACCGTATTACGAACGTGATACGATTGAATTTCGTGGTACGAAATTCGAATCTCACCGCGGATTTCGCTGTCGATAACGATGTCGATATAGCTTACAGAATAGCCTAGCAGATCTACGGTTATCGGTTCTACGACAGATGTGACTAGCCCACTGCCACTTCAGCTTACCAATCTTTCTTAATTATTACCTTCGCTTATAAGTAACTTTTTAATGTTTGTAACACAAAGAAAAAAAATAAAATATAAACAAAACAAAAACTTACAGACGAACTAACATACTTCTAATAATTATTTTTCATTCCATCTATTCGGAAAGTGATGGTTTGTTCCTCGATAAGTGCGCGCAAAATAGGTTTTTTCCGCCCTAGAGCGGGAAAGTTTTTTTTTTTTAATTTTTGGTTTATGAATGTTCTTTTATAGTGCCCTGTCTAACTAAGGAAGTTCAATAATTATATTGTATGGGAATATAATAAAAAATTAGGTAAATTTTTTTTAAATATTATAATACGGATATTAAGACATTAAATGAGATTTTGGGACATTTAATGACATTTTATAATAGTTTACGACATTTCGTGACATATAATTACATTACATGACGTTTCAAGACATTTTGAGACATTTCGTGACATTTCATGACATATCGTATCATTTTATTACATTTCATGACGTTTTATGTCATTTGCGATATTTCATTACACATTTTGTGACAAATCGTGACATTTAATGACATCTCATGATATTTCATGGCATTTAATGACATCTCATGACATTTCATGGCATTTTATGACATATCGTGCCATTTCGTGACAGCAAATCACATTTCATGACATGATGAGCTATCTGAGATTCCTGAGATTTTATTTTATCATAGAGGAGGATGAAAAGCAGAGTGACTACGAGATAACTCGGCCGCAAACTTATATTCTCTCGGCCGACGTACTTTAAATCCCTCGCTACGCTCAGGATTCTACTCGAGAATCCTTCGCTCCGCTCTGGATTTAAAAAAGCGGCCTCGTAGAAAAGTACTCTTTTGAATCCTTGTTATACAATCTACAATTACCGAATCGAAATCGACCTTTGGTTACAAAACATAGACGTTGTGTGCAGATTTGCAAAGCCGGAAAGTTATGAAAACGGCGTCGCAGTCGAAGTGTTAAGTTAATAATTTCGAATGCGATATATGCAATTTTGATTTTTGAAATCGTTATTAATCTCAGAATCGGTGTAAGCTACTTCTTAATATTTAGGGAAATGTAATTTCTAACTTTTATGTTGGATTTGGTGTTATTGAAAACACAATGGGTGCAAATTTTCTCGATAGTTTTTTTTTTTACTTATATGTTTTGCATACATTTTGCTTTTTATCTCAGGAACAGCACACTATTTTTGGTGGGTTAATGAATTGTCAAGAAACCTAGAAGTATTTTAACGTCTTGGAATTTTTCAATTGGTTGTTTAATTAATTTGTAATTAGGTAAAAACAGTTTTAGCGCTTACGTCGATTGAAAATTGCGTTGGTCGTCAATCGCTCTGTACTTCTGACTCACGTGTTAAACATTATTGTCATCCCGCTCGACGCCGTGTTCAATACGTCTCGTAACGGCGTTATTACTCTTAAGATTAAAAGTCGGTGTAAAAAAGCAATCTTGTGAAAAGTTGCGAAGTTTTTGTCAGAAACTGTATGTATTTATTGGTTAAATATGTTTATTTATGTTAGTCATTTTAAAGAAAAAAACCTTTTCTAACAATGGGGTATATAATATCGTTTAAAAACTAAAAAACAACCGACTTCAATGCCGCGCTATTCATTTTCAGTACCAATTTTAAGATGTTTATCTCAATATCTCTGGAGATACTTATCATACCTCGATAAAATTACCATGGTACCACACTTGGGATATCTCCTTTCGAACAAAAAAAGAATAATCGAAATCGGTTCATAAACGACGAAGTTATCCGCGAACAAACATTAAAAAATATATATATATATATATATATACGGTCGAATTGAGAAACCTCCTCCTTTTTAGAAGTCGGTTAAAAAAGTAGAGTGGTCTAAATGTAAGTGTAATAATATAAGTCTAAAAATATAAAATAGGTCGCTCGGTCGCAACATTATATTATCTCGGTCGACGTTGGACTTTGAATCCCTCGATAAGATCAGGATTCTACTCTAGAATCTATCGCTCCGCTCTGAATTCAAAACAGCAACCCCAAAAGAAAAATACTATGTTGCGTTATGATTACAATCTACTATTTGATTAAACGAAAATAAACAATAATATCGGTAATTTAAATTCTTTACTAATCAAGCTTCAAATTTCGTATTGAGATGTAGTAATTGTAACAAATAAGATCGTTTAAAAAACTAAAAAGGACCGACTTCAATGCCGCGCTATTAATTTGCAGTACCAATTTTGAGGTGTTTATCTCCATATCTCTGGAGATACTTATCAGACCTCGATAAAATTACCATGGCACCACACTTGGGATATTTCCTTTCCTACAAAAAAAGAATAATCAAAATCGGTTCATAAACGACGAAGTTATCCGCGAACAAACATAAAAAAAAAACATATATACGGTCGAATTGAGAAACCTCCTCCTTTTTTGAAGTCGGTTAAAAAAGGCACCTAGTAAACTTAGTCTCACTACACTCAACAGCAATGAATCCAGGTCACTTGAAGAATCCTAAAAATATCGCAATTTTTACAAATACTTCACATTATTAAGCTTAGGTGGTAGGTAGGTTGAAAGGTAAGGTGCTTACCTTTCGGTGATATTTCGCCTCATGATGTTTCAAGAACGTAGGCCATTCAAATGTCTTTACGCATTTAAAACATTTATTCTTTTCGTTGATAAATTCTTCTCTATTCCTACACATTTCCATTATTTCTTGAACATTACTTCCCATTGCAACTCTTGTGTAATAAATACGATTAACGTTCTTTAGTTTGGGGCTAATATAATAGCTTTTCGTCATTATTTTGCTCTGATCCTTGGGTAATATTATATCATTTGTTTCATTTATAGCATTGTTTTCAAGTTCACTGAATTCAATATTTTCGCCAGATGTAGATGTATTGGCTTGAACTGCGTTATGCAACAGTTCTTTATTAATTGATTTTAATGTATTAGATGACATGCTTGTTCCATTTTCGGCATCATGTGTAATATTTTCTGTGATATCTTTTTCATCTTCATCTTTTTGATGTTTCAATTTATGTAGATCTAACTCGCCTTTGTCTTTATACGTTATTTTACATATTTCGCATGTGAAGGTATCTTCAGAAGGTTTTCTGTAACTAATATACAAAATATTTCTTGTATTTACTTTAACTTTCGCTCAAACTTGCTACCAAAATATAGCTAACCACCGTCAAGTAGAAAATCCGCCGCCAAACCTTACGATGTTCCCTCAGCTCAGATGATTCCAATCTCAATGTGATCACCATCCTCGACTATATACAAGGTGTGGTTTTGCATTCCTGCCAAATTTGCAGGTGTAGGTATACTCCATGTATAAAACACGAATCAGTAAAAAAATATATATTTAAAATAAAATATTTTGAAAAATAATAATTACTTGAAAATAAAACCTTCCTGAAAACGACTCGCTCTTGGCCGAAGTACACGTACACTCGCAAAGCGGCACTTTTCCTTTTCGGCTAGTTCAAAGCCGGCCGCGCCGCGTCCATCGGCGACACACGTGTATTCGTCAGTATAAAGGTCGTGTCGTGCCAGCTGACAGCGATCAGCTGTGGCGCCTGGTAGTCAGTGACCGCTACTTTTACGTTTGTGTGCGTGCGGCTTCGCGGTCAACGTGGTGGTTATTCTGATACTACTTAGGTATATTACTTATTATTATTACTTACTTATTCTGGATATCACAAAATTGTTTTAACAAATATCCGGGTATTAATTAACGGAAGAACTTAATTAATATTATTAAGTGATTAAGAGTACCCGTTACAATCGACTATGCAAATATGGCGAGAATACAAAACCACACCTTGTATATCATCATATACATAAATATAGATATACCATCCATATATATATATATATACCATCGATGGAGGACTCCAAGGGCTACCCAAAGCCCTTGGAGATCGATGGTTTTCGTTTGGACCATATGCAACCCGACACCCTGTATATATATATATATATATATATATCATCGCTATCTACCAGACGAGATAATGGTCAAACTATAGCATATCAGATAATAAAACAATACCTTACTTTTTACCTTAAATATGAATTTTATGCTTGGTTTGTCCTCTTATCTTTGAATGCAAATAATAGGTTAACTATGTATACTTTAGGCATTAAGTGATATCGCCAAATTTCAACCAAGTTTCTAGTGAGACATAGCTCGACAGTTCGAAATGTACAAAGAGGACAGGGTTTTTAGGGTGTTGTAACTAAAAAAGGAAAAAATAAACCCTTAAAGGATTACTTGTTGTACTTCGAAACGAAACCCTTATACTCAGGAACGTGTAAAAGCGTATTTCCCGCTGAGACTTCAAAAACCGTAAAGATGTTGTTGAATAACAAAAAACGCGATTTACATTACATTTTACTATTGAAAGTAATAGTTTATAGTATATGAAACAAATAATAAGTTTGTGTTAGTAGGTACAAAATTATTCAATTCAATTCATTTATGTTCTCTTACAAGTGTATTATTTGAGGTTGGTGCAATAATAGCATGTAAAACTATTTCAGTTTTAAATATTTATTTATAAAATATTTATTACCAGGTTTTAATCTAGTTTGACAAGTTTGTACGGAACCCTCGGTGCATGAACCATCTCGCA